>JAUPFN010000019.1:6109804-7401451 GCA_036924255.1 Apodemia mormo
TATACATATTAGGAGCAGTTAATCACTGACACCCTTAAAAAACTTTTAAATAATTTTATTTATCGGTTTAATTTTTAGGGTAAAAATACATTATACGTATTCCAATACGTACAATGTACTTTTACCCTTTATTCTAATGAAGTAATATAAATAAGATTTTTTTGTATACATATTGTATATATTTTCTAAATTAATAATTCGTAAACTTGTATTCTACATTTCTTTCACGCATTCTGTTTTGGGTTTGCTGGAAGATAACTCTTATAGAGATATAAGCTCGCCTTTTGTGGAATTTTCAAGAAACAAAATGTAATTTTGTCTATGTGTATAATAACGTATTAAATAAATAAATAAAACAATTATACATAAACGTAATACACTAGTCGTTTCCTATGGTATAATTCGCGTAGGTCCTGATCTCGCGGGAAAATTAGGATAAAAAGAGATAGGCTAAACTACATCTTTAGAATAATGTAGCTTTCTATTATAGAAAGAATTTTCCAATTCTTCCAGGGATTACTTCTTACAAATCCTTCAGCCTTTACAATAATCTTCCAAATGCTATTAAAGATCTTCCAAAACAATAAAATATATAAAATCAAAACATTGTGAAAAATGTTATAGTAAAATATCTGAATATTTGGATGATAATAAGGCATGGGATTAATTACTCCTCATGACAGTCTCATAGTAATTACAATATATTATTAAAAAAATATGGTAAATACATTATTTAAAAAAATGTATATGCACAAAAAAGACAAGCCCGTTGAGTTTCTTCCGCCGGATCTTCTCAGTGTGTGGCCGCGTTTCCGATCCGGTAGTAACTCAAAAAATGTTGACTCGTCAAAAGTGCCTGTAAGGGATATTTTGAATAAAAATGTTTTGACTTTGACTTTGCAACTTACAAATTTTACTTCTAATATTAGTACCTACATTTCCTAATGTAAGTAGGTACCTATAAATAACAATGATTTCCTTTTCGGATAATTTCTATCTCGATAAAAGTTATCGTTTCCATGGGACTTAAAGTAAATCACGCAGTTACCTGCAAGGTATTTATTTGCAAAATAAACAATACGCAACACGTTTTAGATAGAAAACACTATTTAATAATCTAACAGAAACTATAAATAGGTATCAGAACATCAGATATTAAGTACATAATACTTCGATCAGAAATGTATGATCGAAGACATAATAGAATAGATATTGTTACTCTAATGATATGCTTACAATTAGGTTATGTTAGCAGGATTTTATTTGTAAGTTTTATCGAACTAATAAAAACAAACACCAATCAATTAAACAGGCATTAATCCTATTTTAAAGAGAAATAAATTTTATCATACCATTAAAACAATGTCTGATTTTTCAAATTGTTGTTGTCAAACATATTTTTAAACAGACTAATTCTTAAAATTCTTTGTTTTATCCTTCATAATATAAAAGCAAATAAATATAATAACATTTACAGATCCAATTAGTGACTTGGCAGCACAGAATATTGAATTGCGCTAAAATCTTACACGAGCGCTGAAAAATAAAAGCGATCAATATAATATGAACTTACTTGGTAAAGAAGGTGCAGGAGCTAAATTCATATCACTAATAATTTTCGAAATTCTTTAAGCTTCTTCCCCTGCGAATTTCGTCTACTGAGTGACAATTATATCCCAAACATAAGTGACCTTGCGTATCTCTTGACAAGGCCTTGACATATTTTTACGCATGCGTAATACGACGAATTTGTACTGGCATTTTTACTCGTGCTAGAAAACAATACTACATAATACGTATCAATTATATTGATGTCTACCTCGGTGTCTACAGTAGGTACTTTTGCCATAAGTTATATTGTTAAAAAGTGTGGCCGCTAGCGGCATTCTAACGCTATAAATTATAGTGTACGGCACTAAATTTTTATTTGTAACAATTGTAATTGCGGAATATTCAAAATCAAAATAAAAAAAATGTTTCATTCAAATAAACCTAGGCATTTTAACGAGTCGACATTTTAAAAATTACTGCCGGATCGGGGCGCGATCTTGCACATTAGCGGAAAGTTAGACGTTACCCGATTTGTTACTTATACATAAAGTTGGTTTGTGGGGTTTCCTTTAAAGGAAACCTCAAGTAACGCTAAAAAGCACAAGTAACGCTGCAATAACAGAGACTACATTATAGTGTGTAATTGATATAAGGCGACGTGCATGCACTTTTGGCGGTAGCCAGCACTACCGTCAGCTACCACCATCAAATGTCTATCCACGATGGTTACCCTCTAGCGACTTTGGCAGTCGTCTCAAAGTCTAAACAGGATGATTATCTCTTTTATCCACTAAAATCCCTAACCTTCCTTCCACATGTTTTAACCATAACGGTTACTGCATTCAATAGCTTCTAACCATGATGGTTAATAACACATAAAATCTCACACTTCATATTTTCTACTGCAAATAAGAACCAGCGTTTCATTTAACCTAAAAGTACATTCGTGCCAGCTGCCGTGGAACCTTCGCCGAGCCTCCAGCCACTCTGCACCGCCTGCAAACTGGTGAGACCTTTTGAGAACTACTTACAGGAGTCTATTGCTAGCGGCCGTGCCGTGGTGCCGCTACGATCACTAGTGGCACCTTCCGGCCATCACGGCTACACCTCCGCTACACACTTAACGGTTCTTTAACGGTAGCGATAGATTGCCGTTGAAATAATTATAAAGATAAAAAAGACAACCTGAGATTGTTCAAACTCCATGTATAATACTATTTGTAATTATTATTTAGCAAAGCAAAAAAGATGGCTTCCTCACGATCGGATAGCAACATTAAAACCAGGACGTAGCTATGCATGGGCAAATTGGACCTTCGCCCACGGCCTCGCACCTAAAGGGAACCTCGCACTACCTGATTTAAAATCTTTGTTTATTTTTAAATTTAATAAAAGCCTGAAAAATATTGGCCTCACTCTTCTGTATCTGAAATACAAACAAAACAACTTCTAGATCCTAAGTTAACGCGTTATAAAGACACGATAGTTTTTCGCTTATTTCAAACTTGGGGCGTGTTTTTGTGTAGCTTTTGGGAACGAACGGAAAGGGGCCTCGCCGATGCGACTTTGCCCACGTATATACATGGGGCACACTAAAAGTTTTGCACTTCTAGCTAATCGGAACTATTTGAATTTCGAATGTTATATTTTTAAAACGTTGCAAGCTTCTTAGTAATAAAAAAACAATTGGCGGGAAATGATTTGTCAATTGTTTTTTTATCACACATCAAAGTTCTACTTACGCAACGAAAATGGAATTACGTCAAAAAGATTTTAGAGCGATGATTTTTTTATGATTTTAAAAGTTTTCTTTCACTGCAAGGCCGTACCGCTCGTCTTCAAAATGCTTTTGGGAGAGAAGCACCTTGTTTGAGCACCGTGAGGCGATAGTTTGCTGGATTTTCGAGCGGTCGAGTTTCTTTACATGACGAATTTCGTGAAAGGCGGCCTTCAACTGCCGTCAACGAAAATAATGTAGCTACTGTTAAGCGGTTTATTGAAGAAAACCCCCGGATTACCTATGAGACAATTCGAGGACTATTGGGGATTTGTGTGAGCCAAATTCAGAAAATTTTACACGAGGAATTAAAAGTTCGGAAACTTTGTTGTCGTTGGGTCCCTCATGAACTGACAGCGGAGCAGAAGCGGGCTCGCGTGGAATGGTGGTCACAGGTGCTACTAAAGTACGACCACGGACATTCTAATGCTGTTTATGACATTGTCACAGGAGACGAAACGTGGATTTATTGTTTTGAACCCGAAAAAAACAGCAATCTTGTGAATGGGTGTTTGAAAATGAGAACAGGCCAACAAAAGTGAGACAGGGGAGAAACGTTGGTAAAAAAATGATCTACGGGTCCTATCTGTACAATTCCACTTGAAGATCAAAAGAGTGTTAATGCCGAGTGGTATTCTACCATTTGTTTACCCAGGGTGTTAGAAAATGTTCACGAAAGACGACCCGAAAGCCGCATTCTCCTACACCATTTTAACGCTTCTTCAAACACGGCCAACAAAACAGTCATTTTTAGCTTCCGAAAAAGTACATCTCGTCACTCATCCTGCGTATAGCTCCGACCTAGCACCCTGTGATTTCTGTATTTTCTCCAAAATCAAAGATTTCATGAGAGGTTTTACTTTTACCGATTCCGAAGAGGCAGTGATAGCGTTCGATCAGCACGTAGAAAACATGCCTTCAAATCTGTGGTCCTCCTGTTTTAAAAAATGGTTCGATCGCATGAAAAAATGTTTAAAATGTAAGGAGAATATTTTAAAAAGCAATAAACATAATATTTTGATTATAACATGTTGTTTTTTTAAGTTACGCAAAACTTATAGTGTGACCTACGTATTAGTCCACGCTACGCCGCAGATTAAAACTATCATATTTTGATTTTTTACTTTCCTTACAGACATTACCCTGTTATAATGTTTGGATGGAAATGGATTTAAACTGATTTGATTGCAGTTTGTTTGTAATCGAAAACCATTTTATTTAGATTCAATAGAATCTGTTCAGTCGTTTCAATTGCATGCATGCATGCAATGCATAGGAAATTTAGTGTTCTATTACTTAAGTGATATTGCAAGGACATGGTAACACTGACCTAATGCTGCAGGATTTCTATTCAAACATCATCAGCTCTTTTGATGTTACACCAACTTGCAGAAATGAATATGAAGTAGCAAGATGGATATGTATGGTTTTTAAATTTTTAATTCACCCCCCCCCCCCTGGTTCGGGCTCCTTTGAAGATTAGGCCAACTGCCACTCTACCGGGCAGTGGCTATCAATGAGAGTCACTACCATTGTGGCTACTAGGTGGTAGAGTACTGTATTGTCTCGCCCGGGTCTAATACCACCGCCTTACCTAATCCTACCTCAATAGCTTGTCACTGTCGTGTTCCAGATTGGAAGGTGAGGTAGCCGGTAAAACTTATACATGTGCCAATAAACCTCGCCACAAGATAGCAACGTATCAGTAACATCTTTGGAGTTTGGTGTCTATAGGCGATGCTTTCTCTTTCCATCAGGAGACCCATCTGCTTGTTTGCTATCTTATGATAAAGAGTCATGTTAGTAAATATCACACATTTTTTATTTTGTTAATTTATCGATCTTTTAATATAATTAGTATAAGTATAAGTAATGTTTAAAATCTATTCTAATGTTGACCGCCCCGTTGGTCGAGTGGTTAGGGACACTGACTATGCAATCGATGGGGCTCGGGTTCGATCCCCGACGGGGATAAGCATTTATGTGATGAGCGTAAATTTTTGCATTTCCGGGTTTGGGTGTTTATTAAATCTATTCCAGTATTTATATATGTATTTCTATGTATTAGTATCGTTGACTAACACCCATAAAACAAGCAATAATTTGTTTACTTTGGGGTTAGATCAGTCAGTGTAATTTGTGCCGTGAATATTTATTTATTTAATGTTATAAAAAGAAAACATTTTTATATCATACGATAGCAAACAAGCAGATGGGTCTGCTGATGGAAAGAGAAAGGATGTTAGTACTTAGTGGTGCGTTGTTATTCGTTAGGCAGGTTGGCAATGCTACCTGCATAAGTCTGTCAGTTACTTTACCCTCCAAAACGGAACACGACAAGCATTGACGCAGTTTTGAAAATTTGTATCGAAAACTAAATAAACAAAAATACATGAACGACACGTTATTCTATTCGAGGGCGTAACTGCGCAGCTGGTAAATTAAAGTTGTAAAACAATACAAGAATTTACTCCAACATTTTTAGTATTCCGTGTCCAAAGGGTAAAACGGGACCCTATTACTAAGACTCCGATGTCCGTCCGTCTGTCTGTCTGTCTGTCCATCTGTCTGTCTGTACGTCTGTACGTCACCAGGCTGCATCTCAATGAACCATAATAGTTAGACCATTGAAATTTTCACAGATGATGTATTTCTTTCTGTTTCCGCTATAACAGCAAATACTAAAAACAGAATAAAATAAATAATTAATCGGGCTCCCATACAACAAACATGATTTTTTACCATTTTTAACTTCCCGCTACGTAGTACGTAGATAGGAAGTTACTGAATTTTCCCCGATTTTCGAAAATCGAGTTTACACCGGATCTCTACATTTTGAGGTCCTAGGAATCTTTTCCGACTATTTTCGCGATGACGTCAGTATGTCTTTATGTAAGTGTGTGTGTATGTGATCGAAACGCGGTTGGTGGCATTCAATTGGATTCTGCTCAACTTAGAATTCCTGAAAATAAGAATCAAGTCGGCCTAGGAGATTTTAATAGAACATAACTTCCAGATTAATGTACCGATTGAGTACAAAAACTAATCAGCTCTATTCCTCAAAAAACTACATCTAATGCAAAAATTGCATCAAAATCGGTTTATCCGTTTGGGAGAAATCGTTGATGAATTAAAAAAAACTTATTTTTTCGACATATCTTCGAAATTTTTCCACCAATCGTTTTTTGGTATTCTACGATATTTTAGTGCTAAAAAAATTACGTCAGATGGCATTTCAAGAATAAAAATCGAATCAAATTTTCAAAAGTTACAGCTTTTCAAATATTAAAATTACGTCATTTTTAGCAAATTTACTTCATATTTTTATAAAATAATTTTCACGCTAATACACCGATAGTCTTATAAATCTTATCAGCTTTTCTCCTTTAAAAACTGCGTCAAATACCGTTAATTGAATCAAAATCGGTCAATTTGTTTAGGATTTATTAATGATGAAAATATTTGAAAAAAATGTTTTTTGAAATTGCTACGAAATTTTTCAACCTATCGATTATTTAGCTAAAGCAATATTTTAGATCTCAAAAATTGAGTTGAATGTCATTCGAAAGATCAAATTCAATCAGCGTTTCCAAAATATACCACTTTTCAAAAATCAATATACTGCCATTTTGACAAAATAGATGTTTGAACAGAAAAAATCTATGTTTATAGTTTTACTCTTTTGAATTTAAAATACCATAATTTAGCGAGAAGTTTCAGGGATGGCCTGTAGGGTCAACTGCTTACACATTTTTTTATTTATTTTGTCTTTAATAACGACAACTGGTAGACGCTTCAAATATTCACAGAATATTTAGTATAATATTAGCTTTAAAAAATAATTAATTAAAATAAAATAGAATAAATATTTAAGGGCGCTCCCATACAACAAACGTAATTTTTGCCGTTTTTTGCCGTTTTTTGCAAGTCCGACTCCCACTTGGCCGGTTTTAAAACTTTATATCAGTAATACTAGAAACTGTATACTAATAATATATACTAGCATACAGCTTTTAGCACATTTCATATTTTAAAAAGCATCATCACCATTGCTCCCTTGCGGAGTAGGTAGAGTGAACCGCACGCTTATAACTCAAACGCCAATTCACATGTTCGCCGGTTTATAAGATTGATGGCGATTCCCATTTCTGCATTTTAAAGGGTTAATAAGGTAAGGTTATTAGGATTTTTAAGATTTTTCAAGGTTATTAGGTTTAAAAGGCGATGGTACCAAATCCGGGCAAGACAATGCAGAGCTCTACCACCTAGTAGCCACGACGGTAGTGACTCGCATAATCGTTCGCCTCTTACGAACTGACTGGCAGAATTAGATGGTCCAAATAAGACCAGAAGGACGATTTCTTCAATATATATAAATACTATATATAAATATATAATAATTTATATATTTATATATAGTTACTAGCTGACCCGGTAACCATTGCCATATGATTTATTGAATTATTAATTTCACTATTAAAAATAGGGGTTGATGGTAGAAGGGTTAAAATTTAGCGTTGTGTGTATTTTGTAATGTTTATTACGAAAAACCGTTACCTATACAAAAATTAAAAAAAAAATTGACCAAAAAATAAAAAAAATTAGGAGTGGGCAACCCTTAACACTTAGGGCTATGAAAAACAGATAGTAGCTGATTCACAGACCTACTAATATGCATATAAATTTCATAAAAATTGGTCAAGCCGTTTGAAGGAGTATGGTAACTAACATTGTGGCACAAGAATTTTATATAAGTATAAGAGAATATAGTAATCAAGTTGATAGCTCTCTTGATAAAAAGAGAAACTATCGCCTATAGTCCAAAGACGTTAATTGTTTGTTGCTACTTGCTATCCATGTGGCGGGAGTAAGGTTTTTCCTTCCTATATATATCCTTTAGTTCAACAAATACACAAATACTGTCGAGAGGCGTAAGCCAAGCAAAGTAGGGACTTTAGACGCTAACATCTATAACTGTAATTGCTCAGCGCAAAACGAAAAAATAATATAAATTGACGATACGGTAATGTATGGATATTTTAAATAAAAAAATAAAAAAAGCATCTCGGAAAATGTTAACATCTTAAGCATTTAAAGGTGATCATTCTTTTCTGATAGAAAGAGATAATCTCATTCTATCAGAAAATAATAATTGCTTACTTTTTATCCCCTAAAAATGATTTTAAATAGCAGACTCGATTATTGTATCACATTTTATTAATGGTCATTTAAAACGGGAGTCAATTGGCTATTATCGGGTACCGGGTCATTGTGCAACTACTTCTATCGTACACACACAGGAAGCCCACATTGTCCGGATTATATCGAGATAACTCAGTTATTTCACATCCATGAACGTGTTTACTGTAAAACAAATCACAAAACTTTTATACCATATCAAAAATTATTACTACCACATTTGTGATGATCTAGTTGTAATATTACCAAACAATGACATATAAATAGAAAATATTTGTGAAAATAATAAAAGTAATGATTAAAATAAGATATTTTATATAAATTAAGTGTAATTATGTAACGATGACTTCAGATACCAATAAAAACTCGAAACGGAAACTTCAAACGGATTTTGGCAAGGAAAGTTGTTGTAGAAAACTTTCAATATTTGCATGTGTTTGTGGGATTGTTTCTTTGCTATTACATACGCGTAATTATACAGGATATGACAAGAAATACGACTTGGATGAAAGTAGATATGTTAATGATATGCTGGAAGCAAAACTTAATGAAAAAATTGAAGATTATATCAGTGATATAATTGGAAATACACCGCGGCGAACAAAAAGACAGGCGATGCTTGTAAGTTGCTTTTTACCGCATTAAAATTTCAATTAGGAAATCTATACATTAATACAAGAAACAAAATTTTTATACATTTTATACCCCTTTTTAAGACAACTACGCGAACGGTGGAGAGAAAGAGCATGTGCAAAAAAATTAATATTTCTTACACTACATTCATGTAACTTAAATGATAGTATACACATGTATCTTTTCGTATTTTCATATCATAAGAGCAAAGAAGCAGATTGCTCTTCAAATGGAAAGAGACAACCATCACCTATAGACAATAAAGATGTTAATGGTACGTTGTTATCCTTGTTACGGGGTCTTAATGCCATATGCATAATTTTATCGCCTACTTCACTCCTCAAACCGGAACACGACAGTGACAAAAGCACTAATGCCATTGCGGCAGGATTAGGTAAGGCGTAGGTACCAGGGCGAGACAATGCACAACTCTACCTCCTTGTGACCATGATTGTAGTGTTCAGATTGTAGATTTTATTTTAGTCTATTCACAAGTCATAGTCTAAGGTAAAATAAAGAAATATCACCTACTAAGAAAGTTTTATAAGATTTCTCTATTTCGGTTTTGATATCTGATGATGAAATTGAATAATCGGAATTGAGCCGAACAATTATTTTGAATAATCGTTTTGAACAAACTGACAGATCTCTTCTCTACGGCGAAAAATCAAGGCGATCGAATTCAACAAAATTTCTTCTGGAAGTGTGGTTTTCTATAGTGATGCATATCCGTTTCGTTGCAAATGCAATGATAACGATCTTAAATAAGTGTTACTTAAAAAAATATCTATCTGCCTTCCAGAAACCAGCTCCTATTCAAGATGATAACACAGTAGGACCACACGTAGAGTTTTTTAATCCAAAAGATCGGGCAGAACTTGAGGAAAAAGACGCTGAGGAAATGCGGAAAACGGGAGCAAAAGGACCAGCTCCTGGCGGTGATACTTGGGTCTGGTTAACTAGCTATTCGCGAGTTCCTGTAAGTTGCTAATATTTAATATTTTCTTTACTTTCTTTTATAATATAAGACAGCAAACAAGCAGATGGGTCTCCTGATAGAAAGAGTCAACCATCGCCTATAGACACCAAAGATGTTAATGGTGCGTTGCTATCTTGTGGCGAGGTCTAATGCCACATGCGTAAGTTTACCGGCTACCCTCCAAACCGGAACACGGCAGTGACAAGCACTGACGCTCTTGCGGCAGGAATAGGTAAGGCGGTAGTACCAGACCCGGGCGAGACAATGCAAAACTCTACCACCTAGTAGCCACGATGGTAGTGGCTCGTATAGCCAATCGGTCGCATTTTACGACCTGCCTAGCAGAACGGCAGTTGGCCTATTCTTCAAAGGAGTCCGGGACCAGCACGGATCTTGGTTTTGACAAATTCGTTAAACAAAAAACTTTACTTCTTATCTTTACGCCAGTATCCCCATAGACGTAGGCAGAGGTACAATCAGTGCTCCCATGATTAGCCGAAGATATGTAGTCCCACAATGTGATAGATAGCAAGCCTATCACTGATCTGGGCACCTATCCAGTCCCGGGCTACGTTGTTTTTAACAGAAAACTTAAAAAACACATATTTAATTGCCCGGGAATGAAACCCGGGAACTCATAATGTAGTCAACACCAACACCGGACCATAAGACCACAGATGCGATCTTCTAACCAATTATTGTTTTTAGTATAAAGTTGTCCAAGGATTTTGTAAAGCTACTCAAGATTACTGTCCACCTGGAGTGCAAGGACCAAAGGGATCGAAAGGTGTTCCAGGCTCAAAGGGGGATAGAGGTGACGCAGGTGCTCCTGGTACATCTGGTAGTCCAGGCTTAAGAGGACCTCAAGGACCACCAGGGCCTAAAGGTAAGATTTTAACGACGAACTTCATATTTACGTAAGTATAAAATTTCGGTTTTTTTTATATCATAAGATAGCAAACAAGCAAATGGTTCTCCTGATGGTAAGAGTCAACCATATATAAAATACATAGGTAAGGCGGTGGTACCAGACCCGGGCGAGACAATGCAGAACTCTACCACCTAGAAGTTACGATGGGTAGTGATTTACATAGCCAATCGGTCGCCTTTTACGTCCTGCCTGGCAGAACGGCAGTTGGTCTATTCTTCAAAGGAGCCTGGAACCAACACGGGGATATCGTGTATTCGAAATTGTTCTTGTTCTAAACAGTTTGACCGATTTTGATGAAATAGTGTACACTTAGATCAACTCATAAGTTGCCTTAGGTATAGTAGGAAAGATTTCTTCCGCCATGTGGTTAAAATTCGACCATAGATTTAACAATAAAATCTTTTTTAAGTTTTACAGCAGACTTAAGCTGAAAAGAAAACAGTATACAAGTGTATATTATTGTATATGTCACATAAATGTAATGTGTGTAAAGTTTATTTTTATTAATCTAATGCATATTATTTACTAGCTGCCGCGTACAGCCCGCTGCATTATAAAATTTTTTGGCGAATCCCGCGGGATCATCTAATTTTTCCGGGATAAAAAGTATCATATGTGCTATTGCAGGTCCTCATCTACCTGTGTGCTAAATTTCATTCAAATCCGTTAAGTAGTTTTTGCGTGATTGAGTAACAAACATCCATCCATCCATCCATCCATTTAAACATCCAAACTTTGGCATGTATAATATTAATATCAGTCCTTTGCAATTTAAATTTTAACCGTTCCAAATTTCATATTCCGTCGTTCACTTAAAAGGCTAGTTGGTAATTAGTTAGATAACGTTCGTTCGTGCTTTAAAATTTAAATTAATATTTACCTCTAAAACGGTCAAAACTGTCATGGCGTCGTAATTACATCACGCCGTGGTATTACATACTGTGTGGTTCTACGAAATTGACATGTCAAGATGACATTTTACCACGGTGTGAAGTAAGACTTCCAGATTTTCTTTTACTGTCACTTGACCTAATATCTATTTTTGTCGAATTTATATCTTGAAAATTTTATTAATTCTTTTATACCAAATAATTTGTTATCCTCACATCATAATTTAATTTAAAAAATACAGGATATCCGATTCATTTATAGTGGACACAAACTAATTGTTTTAAAAGAGGTACAAACTTTTTCTTCACGTATTGTACTATAGATATCGTAATTCTTGAGAGAGATTCTTGGCACCCTTGGACAGCACCCATCTAAATCTAATATACAAACAAACCAAAATTGTTATAAAACATTTTATAAAGGGATGGTCATCAACTTGACACCACCCTGAAGACTGATGATGTGAATCTTAATGTGACCATTATGCACAAAAATGGAAAAATTAGGATCTTCCCGGCCATGGAAACCATAGATATTTGACCTGATGATTTATGACCGAAGACCATCTTGAAAGCGTTGAAACTTATACATGGTACAAGATAAACAATAAAATTGGAAATTTTCGATTAAGGATTTACTTGAAACGATAGTGGTTAAATTGCAGTGATCAAGTAACCTACAACGCTTACAACAGTAAACATTGTAAGTTACTTAACTACATTGATATAAAAAAACCCTAGATGCACAGTCCCGACAAAACTGACACTCAAAAGTGTCCCTAATTTCATTTAAGTAGTTATAGATATGGCAAAAACATGTGTCATTGCATATCCAACCTTGAGTGCATGACTTATAGTTGTTTTTACAAAGCAATGTACGAAAAGAAATAAAATTGACAGTGTCGCGACCGACGCGATTCTATTTGAAATGAGCGCACAATTTAAAATTGTGCATTCATTTTTGGAGGACGTTTTTGACACACTGATAGTGTATCTTGGGTTTTTTAAATCAATACTTAACTACTACAATTTAACCTCTCGAAAATTATACTTTATCTATTAAAGTATCTAATTATTTTTAACTTTCGTTTTGCTTTAATCGCAATACAACAACGTCACTTTTATTTACTACAACGACATCATACAACATTCAAAATTGTAACAATACTACTGCGACCACAACCCGACCCGATGTGCTGTAAATGTTTTAAATAAATCCCACGGGAATTAAGTATTACTCTGGGATAAAATATCCTATGTCCCATTTCAGGTTACAAGCAATACGTGTTCAAAATTTTGTCTAAATCATATTAAATAATAAACATCCGTATAAACAAATATACATAGCAACATATTTATAATGTAGTGGTTTTATCTTTGAAACGCATTTCAATTACAGGAGAACGTGGTTTTCCGGGGAATCCAGGATTAGATGGGAGAGATGGTGTACCAGGGGAACCAGGACTAGATGGGTTATCTGGTCGAAACGGAGCCGATGGTGCTCCTGGAAAAGATGGCCGTGATGGACTCCCGGGAATGGCTGGGATTCCAGGAAAAAATGGCAAGGACGGTAAAGATGGTGAGTACTTTTTTATACTGTTTGAGTAAGAGTGTACCGTGCACGAAAATTAAAAAACATATATGAAACAGGATATATATTGTTCAGGGCACTAAGATGGCCAAAACCCGTACATCTAATACGTGAAAATTATGTTTGAGTTTATGGTATGACCTCTATAATATTATCTCCTCCTTTGAAAAATAAATCATCTGCTGTTCTGCCAGGCAGGTCGTAAAAGGCGACCAATTGGCTATGCGAGTCACTACTATCGAGGCTACTAGGTGGTAGAGTTCTGCATTATCTCGCCCGGGTCTGGCACCACCGCCTTACCTATTTCTGCCGCAATTGCGTCAGTGATTGTCGATGTCGTATTCGATTTCGAGGGTAAGGTAGCCGGTAAACTTATGCATGTGGTATTAGACCTCGCTACAAGATAGCAACGCACCATTAACATCTTTGGTGTCTATGGGCGATGGGTGACTCTTTCCATCAGGAGACCCATTAGCTTGTTTGCTATCTTATGATAGAAAAAAGAATAGATCATTTGCCGTTCTGTCAGGCAGTTCGGAAAAAGTGAACGATTGCCTGTAAGTGTCACTATTTAGGCGGTAGAATTCCGCAACGTCACGCCCGGTTATATTGTACCGCCTTACCTATTCCTGCCGTAACAGCTTGTCGTGCTTCGGTGTGGAGAATAAGGTAGTCGGTAGACTTATGCATGTGACACTGTCATCCCTTTACGCGGATATTAGGAGAACCATCTACTTGTTTACTATCTAATGAAATAAAAAATAATTGTTGCCTCATATTGACCTGCGACCTTCTCTTAGAACCAAGTGATAAATAAATAAATATCACTGGACAAATTTCACGAATCGATCTGACCCCAAAGTAAGCAAATTATATGCTTGTAGTATGGGTGTCAGACAACAATACTAATACATAGAAATACATATATAAATACTCTAATATATTTAAAAAACACCCAAACCCAGAAATACAAGCATCTGTGCTCATCACACAAATGCCTGTCCCTGCCGGGACAGGCATTTGTGTACGACGCCAGAAAACACAATGCGCAGCAGACTGTGACTAAATGTTCACTGCGGAGCTGGAGCTAAAAGGAGCAGTGATTAGTATGCCTACAATACTGTCCGGACCTTGCTCCAACAGATACCACTTTCCAGGAAATTTGACAATTACTTGAAAAAAAAAACAATTCCAACTTGGCCGGATTTTGGTACCACCGCCTTACACGTTTCTGTCGCAATAGTGTTTTGGCAGTTCAAATGCGGTAATAAAAATTACCTGTCTCACGATAAACCAGCTGATTGTGGTAAAAAATTTTGTGATATTCAGTTTGTTCTGCCTATTGTATAAGAGAAGTGGCATGATCATTACTGTTGTTGTTGACAGGTAAACCAGGGGCACAAGGTCCCCAAGGCCCAAAAGGCCCTAAAGGCGAGCGTGGCCCGATGGGACCAAAGGGCCAGCGAGGCAACGATGGACGTGACGGTGCGGCCGGACGCCCAGGTCTCTCCATATACAATTACACCAGGGAAGGCCAGCTCTTCATACCGCCAACTTTTGCACGTCAGTATTAATACACAATTCGTAACGGACACACTTAGGTACATGTATTTGAGCGAGAAAAACAGACAAAAGGTGCGATAGCGTTGTTGGGTTATTGATTTCTAGTGCTCCAAGAAAATCCTTCATGGGACCGATATATACAGTTACCCAAAGAGGCTCTTGTTAATTTAAAACTCTGTGGTCTGCTGCAGACGATTATCGTGAAACACTCCAAATGTCACTCGCCGACAGCAATGTCGAGAGAATTAATAAATTCGCAAAGTAACATCGAAACCTCTTAAGTATTTCAATATAGATTGATAAGACTAATAGACCGTGGTCTCACGAACAAAATTTTTTTGATAATTATTAATAATTTAATAAAAGCCGAAATTTTGTGAACAGCTTCGTTTTGACGAGACAACCTTTCGAGACGAGACGAGAAATCTTTTTTATCTTCGAAAAATCTAGAATCGGGCAACTAACAAAGATAGATAAAATGAAAAGTTTAGAGTGTCGGACTAAGAAAAGTTTCCACTTTACGTGTACAAAGTTACCCTTGAATTACAATTAGCAAGCTGTGGTGAGAAAATAAGGTTGTTTTTAAATTGATTAATATAAATTTTAAAATCTCATAGTTCCGAAACTTTACAGCGGAGGACTCGTCAGAAAAACCATCGAAGAAACCAGAAAAGTTTCATCGTGTTTTTCATAAAATAAGCAAGCGATTAAACTCGAAAAATGGTTATTGTTATTAATAAATGTTTTTTTCTTCAGCAAATCAAAATTTTCAATGCCTATATAACTTCCTTAGTTACCCGATTCGAGATATTTCGAAGATAGAAAAGATGGTTGTCTCGTCAAAATGAAGCTGTTCACAAAAATTCAGCTTATTATCAATCAAAAAAAAGTTTGTTCGTGGGACTACGGTCTATAATTAATTTCTAACTTTTGTAATGAGAGCTTTGCTAACTTTCCTGTTTGCCCTACATTGCCATTGTTAGGGCTCTAGAACCAATTAATTTATCGGAAGGGTCTTGAAATACATAAAGAGTTCGCCCCTTTGTTGAAGACTTACACCTAAATTACCTTGACTTGCCCAAAATGGAAACGATAGAGGGTTTGTTTTTTCTCTCACAATCTTAGAGCCAAGTTATTTATTAACAAACTTATGGACAAACAAAAAGTTTCTTTTTTGTCAAAACGTTAAACCTAAACTAACTTGATTGACCATGCTAGTGACACCATGCCGACCATAGCCATAGTTTTACCGTCCTGATTTTTTTGTAAGTGTAGTGCTGTCGAAAATTTCTGGTGATGTTTCGATTGTGAAGTGGAAAATAACTTAAACACGTACCTAATAAATCTTACTACCGTTAAGCCTTTTTCTACATAAGTTTCCAGGATTCGGTGAGTTTATAGATAGATTATCTTATTTCCTACTTGAGCCCACGTTCGTAGTACACGAGTCCACGAGGGATTTCTAATCCCTCGTAAAAGCTTGTGGCTACGTGGAGGAATTTCTAATCCTTCGACTAAGACTTGATCGAAGGATTAGAAATTAAATTGTTACATTTTTTTTTTAAATTTCGCACTTCCGTAACGTGTAACGGTCTTATAAATAAACAAGTTTAATCGCGTGTTTAAGTCAATGCTCATTCTGTCCCTTTTATTCTCCCGTATACCTTCGTTGTAATCGATGGCCGATGCGACAGAATGAGCGCTAATCTACACAAATATTCAAATAGGTTAATTAACGGCACCATAAAGGATCGAACACACGGAGACAGCCCGCATCGGGCTGAACAGCATCGCAAGATTCCCTTTCATGCATTTTATATGAACTACGATAATCACACATTAGAGTGGGGCGCACAGGCGGATTTTTGCGATGATGAATACGATGGGGCGCGGTCACAGAATACTGGAGACCAGTCTTTGGTATTCTGTAGTGCGGTCTAGACCGCTGCGCCCTGTTGCCACTGCGCTATGGCAAGCGGAATTGCGTGCATATATTTCCCTATATTTTGAATATTAATTTCTAAAATCTTGTAATTATGGATCAAAAAAGATTCATAATTTTAGGCTACAAAGAGCAATATTATTTTCAAAATCCACGATGTGATGGACAAAGAACAACGACAAAGGGCCTTTGAAAAAAATACAGAAATGCGCTGCGTTTGCGACGAGGCCCACCCCGGCCTGTTGCAGCTCGTCCTAATGTGCCCGATCCTTAAATTTGAATAACGCCACTCTGTGGTTCCAATTTACAGCCAGATATTCATGAGACTACCTATAATTATTTTTTAATATCACAAGATAGCAAGCAATCAGATGGGTCTCGTGATGGAAAGAGTCAACCGTCGCATATAGACATCAAAGATGTTAATGGTGCGTTGCTATCTTGTGGTGAGGTCTAGTGCCACGTGCATAAGTTTACCGGCTACCTTCCTCTCCAAACCGGAACATGACATTGTCAAGCACTGACGTTATTGCGGCAGGAATGGGTAAGGCAGTGGTACCAGATCCGAACGAGACAATGCAGAACTCTACCACCTAGTTCCCACGATAGTACTGACTCGTATAGCCAATTGGTCGCCTTTTACGACCTATCTGGCAGAACGGCAATTGGCCTATTCTTCAAAGAAGCCCGGGAGCAACACGGCGAAACTTTTTTAGTGAATATTATCTTATAATAAAAAATTGTTTTTATATTACGTAGTGGAAAACCCAAGGCTTATAGTTCGGGAAGGTGACACGATGCGGATGGACTGCAACCCTAAGGGATTCCCAGAACCAACCATCGAATGGAGGAGAGCTGATGGGACTCCTGTTATTCAGGTAAATGCTGTTAGTGTTCCCTCTCTAAAGAGGGATTACCGCGGATCATCTCGGGTAACTTTTTGAAGAATAAATCAACTGCATCACATCATCTCACGTCATATGTAAACATATAATAAACAAAACATATAATGAAAAGTAAAAAAAACGTATACTTACGCCTGTTTCTCTGTAGAGGTAGTCAGAGGTACGGCAGTGCACCCACGACTAGCCGAAGATAGTCCCACAATGTGGTAGGTGGCGAGGGGTCTTTAGTAGTCGCACCGCGAGCAGTTCGGACCGTGGTGGGAATTGCCCAAGAGCTCTTTTGGTATGGGTCCTTTCGGATCGCAATGGTGGAGCGGTGCCAATGGCCCAAGGTATTTTTGGAACCAGTTCACCACGTTCGACCGACCGAAAAAACCTCAACAGCACTTTTACCCGAACCGGGGATCAAACTCGAGGCCTCATTATCTGAAACGAATAGGCTATCTCCTAGACCACGATGCAGTAAATAATTCCTTAATGAAAGGTCCCCTAGACCACGAGGGAATCAATGATACCTTAATAAGAGATCCCTAGACCACGAGGCAGTCAATGATACCTTAATTAAAGATCCCCTAGACTACGAGGCAATCAATGAAACCTTATAAGGGATTCCCTAGATCACGAGGCAGTCAATGAGACCTTCATGAAAGATCCCCTAGACCACGAGGCTGTCAATGAAACCTTAATTAAAGATCCCCTAGACCACGAGGCAATCAATTATACCATAATGAAAGATCCCCTAGACTATGAGGCAATCAATGATACCTTATGATACCTGAATACTGATTATTATTAGTTATGTACAGCCTACCGCTATGACCACCTCGTTGGTCGAGTGGTTAGAGACCCTGACTACGTAATCAACGAGGCTCGGGTTCGATCCCCGACGGGGACAAGCATTTGTGTGATGAGCATAAATGTTTGTATTTCCAGGTTTGTGTGTTTATTATATATATTCTAGTATTTATATATGTATTTTTATGTATTAGTATCGTTGACTAACACCCATAACACAAGCAAATAATTTGCTTACTTTGGGGTTAGATCAGTAAGTGTAATTTGCCCCGTGAATTATTATTATTATTATTATTCTTATTACCTGCACTCTGCAGCCCGCTGCATTATGAAAGTTTTTAATGAATACCACGGGTACAACATATCTTTCCGGGATAAAAAATATTTCATATCCTATTCCAGATTATGGTCTATATGTGTGTAAATTTCATCCACATCAGACTAATCCTTTTTACGGTATTGAATAAGAAACATCCAAATGTACAAATATGCACCATTTATAATGTGGCTTTTTATATTTTTATACTAGTTGTTGCCAGCGACTTCGTCCGCGCGAACTTCGTTTACTCCGCACTGCTTCTCCGCCGTAGGTGATAGCGTGATAATATGTAGGTATTATGTTGACCCGACCTGTTAGTAATATTCATGCAAAATTTGAAGTAAATCCATGCCGTACTTTTTGAGTTTACCCCGGACATACATACAGACAAACAGACAAAAATTCTTAAAACTATATTTTTAGCTTCGATATCGATTGTAGATCACGCCCCAAGTATTCTTTTAAAAAAATAATCAATGTACAGTTTTGACTTTCTTACGATTTTATTATATATATAGATATAGATCATACTAGCTGTACCCGCGACTACGTTTTTTTGTCATAAGATAGCAAACAAGCAGATGAGTCTCCTGATGGAAAGAGTCAACCATCGCCTATAGACACCAAAAGTGTTAATGGTGCGTTTCTATCTAGTAGCGAGATCTAATGCCACGTGCATTAGATTACCGGCTACCTTGCCCTCCAAACCGGAACACGACTGTACCAAGCACTGACGCTATTACGGCAGGAATAGGTAAGGCGGTGGTACCAGACCAGGGCTAGACAATGCAGAACTCTACCACCTAGTAGCCACGATGATAGTGACTCGTATGGCGAATCGGTCGCCTTTTACGACCTGCCTGGCAGAAAGGCAGTTGGCCTATTCTTCAAAGGAGACCGGACCAACACGGGGGAGATTTGTCTGTAATACTAGACGGTAGAGATTTGCGGAAAACTGCCTGTTTCGATAACTTCTACAATATTATTGCCAATTATCAACCGACTTCCTAAAAGGAGGAGGTTATCAATTCGGCTGTGTGTTTTATGTCTTTTACCTAAGAACTCGGACATTTATAAACCGATTTTGAAATTTTTTTTTTTTTGTTTAAAAGGATACTCTAAGGATATAGGATAGGATAGTATATATGTAGGATATATATATATATATATATATATATATATATATATATATATATATATATATATATATATATATATATATATATATATATAATATTAGGGTGATTCAAAAAAATCTTTAATTTTTTTTTAACTCATACCCTCTCAAATGTTTCTATTTGATATAAAAAAAAATCTCACCAAACCATTACATAAAGATCAAATTATCTTTACATAAAGACTAATTACAGCTATTTAAAAATTACTAAATTTCGAAATTTGAAGAAATAGCTTGAATTTTGAAATAGCTGTAATTAGTCTTTATGTAAAGATAATCATACTTTGTAATAGAGTTTTGTAAAGCTCGAAGACTCTACTTTAAGAATATAAAATCGTTTTTTATAAAAAATTTCGTTAATTATGTGTAAATTAAATTTAAAACAAAAAACGATTTTTCCCATGATAATTAAATGGGAAACTAAAAAAATTTTTTAATTATCAAAATATATATATATATATATATATATATATATATATATATATATATATATATATATATATATACATAGGATATACTCTATATACTCCCCGTTCCGTATATACATAAAATGAGAAGACGGTCGCTGCAGTTTGATGGAGGCGTGTACTTTTGGATTTTAAAAATGTTATAATTTTGTATATTCTAGTGATGGGACTCGAGCCGTGTTTCACTCGAGTTACTCGTGTAGCTTTTATTCTACTCGCACTCGAGTAAAATATATGATAACTCGGATTACGAGTGACTCGAGTCAACTCGAATGACTCGGACCACTCGAGTAGCCTGTACCGACTCAAGTGAGAAACTTGAGTTATGACAGGCCGATGTATCTTCCCTTTGAAATTCAGTGCAAATCTGTGCAGGACAACGACAAATATAGTAATAAAAGTATAAAAAAAAACTATTTCATTTAATTATTTTAATAATACCTACCTATATTGTTAAAGTAATACGAAAGCCTAAAGCTAATTTATGTTAAAAATAGGTACCTACTATAGGCTACATATTTTTCAGTTTATGAAATAATATATTTTAATAGCGATTATAAGTCACAGAAGAAGACAGCAAAAATTTTGTTTGGTTTATTTATAATATTTTACTTAGTTCTGTATTTTATTTGCTATAAAAAATCACATCTTTAACTGTAGAATCATATTCTTCAGTCGAGTGAAAAAAGACACTTGTGTCTCACCTTCACTCGAGTGCCTAGGTTCTGACTGGCGAGTGACTCGAGTGAAAAAAAAGACACTCGAGTCCCATCTTCACTCGTGTGAATCAATTTTCACTGGCGAGTGACTCAAGTGTAAAAAAAGTCACTCGAGTCCCATCACTAGTATATTCTCTTGTAGGGTCCATGGCGTGACGCGTCAGTTAGCGGTCACGTCCTGAACATCCCGAACGTGTCGCGCTGGCACACTGGCAAGTACGTCTGTCTAGCCAATAACGGGATGCTACCTCCGGCCAACCAAACTACTGACGTTGAGGTGCATTGTGAGTATTTTACCCCATGTTGGTTCGTGACCCCTTAAAGAATAGACTACTTGCCGTTCTACCAAGTAATTCGTAAAGGACGAACGATTGACTATTGTAATAATTACCATCGTGGCTACCGGGTAGTAAAATTTTGCATTGGTTCGCCCGGATCTGATACCACCGCCTTGCACATTCCTACCGCAATAGCGTCAGTGTTTGTCACTGTAGTGTTCCAGTTTGGAGGGTAAGATAGCTGTTAAACTTAGGCATGTGGCATTAGGACCTAGCTACATGGATACTAAAACACCATTTTCATCTTTGGTATCTATAAGTGATGGTTGTATCTTTTCATCAGGAGAGATTATTTCCTATCTTATGATATAATAAAAACTGTCTATAGAGACTGAAACTACGGACGTTGTGACGGAGAAGGTATGAAGTTTTCTTTATATCATAAAATATAAAGAAAACCTCTGGACCCTAATGGAGTCAGACAACCATCGCTTATAAACACCGAAGAATTCAGTGGTATGTTGCTATCCATGTGGCGGATTAGTAATGTCTTTTACACAAATTTACCGGCTATAATAACCTCTAAACCATTACATGACAGTTATAATCAGACCAAATTCTAGGCATCGCAATATAGTCGACTGGAACATGCTTCCTGAGTCTGTGTTCCCCGATGAGAACAATCTGGGGATCTTCAAGAGAAGAGTGAACAGGTACCTTCTAGGGAAGCGCGTTCCATCTTAGGCCGCATCTTAGCTTACCATCAGGCGAGATCGTGGTCAAGCGCTTCCATATCGATATTATAAAATAAAAAAAATAACCACTGATGCTTTTGCCGCAGGAATAAGTAAGGTGATGATACCATATGCCCGGGCAAGACGTGCGGAACTCTACTACCTAGTAGTCACAGTGGTAGTGGCACATATTAGTTAATCTTTTATAAACTGCCCGGCAGAATGGTAGATGGTCCATTCTTCAAACGGAGGCCCCGTTTAAAGAATGGACTATCTACCATTCTGCCAGGCCCAACCTATCAGGGTACCAATACTTTAAAGTATCATAATTGACTGAATTTACGATATTTTTCTGTTTCAGTCAGTCCTTACATACGAGTTCCGAACAACAAACTTTACGTATTCAACAAATCGGCCACAATTGAATGTGAGGTAAGAAATCATGTTGAAACTAGAAAACTTAGTTCCATGTATGATTAAAAACTAAATCTAAAATTGTATATGTAACGCGGGCGCGATAGAACACGCTCACACTTATCGCGCACAGATACCATCGGTATCTTATCGCAACATCGTTATCAGATTTTATCACGCAGCATACACGTGAATCTCTAATAATTTAACTTAATGTAAACCCAGTTAAATTACAGTTTAATAAACACATTTATTAACCGATATGTGACTGTCATTTAGTCGGCATAATAGTATATTATGCTCCAATTTATTTATTTTTTAATATGAATGAATTTGTATATGAAAACATTTTTGTATGTTAGGCATATGTTGTGAAATCCTATTTAGATAGTTGTTTTTTGTAATCCTATTTAGATAGTTATTTTTTGTAGTCCTATTTAGATAGTTGTTTTTGTAATTCTATTAAGATAGTTATTTTTTGTATTTCTATTTATATAGTTATTTTTTGTAGTCCTATTTAGATAGTTATTTTTTGTAATCTTATTTAGATAGTTGTTTTTGTAATCCTATTTAGATAGTTATTTTTTTGTAATCTTATTCAGATAGTTATTTTTTGTAATCTTATTTCGATAGTTATTTTTTTTCATTTTTATTTTCCGTTTAACTTTCCCACTATTTCCTGTTTTCGTTTAAACTATTCATTAGTTGACTGGTAAGTTGTAAAGAATTAATACCGTTAAGACATAAAGTTTGTACAATTGTAGTGCATAAAATTAAATATATAAGTTAGAGTACACGTCATAATATCGTATAGAGGCAACGCACGAAACTAGAGCATAAATCTAAGTGTCTGTCTGTCTATTAAATATTTTGTTCTTCAGACAACATTAAATAGCAAACAAGCAGGTGGCTCTCATGATGGTAAGGGAAACCATCACCTATAGATACCAAACAAAACTGTGTATGAAGTGGGACGGCAATGCCATAAGCACCAATCTACCGGCTACCGTAACCTCCGAATTGGAACACGACAATGAAAAGCGTCAATGCTTTTGCACAGGAATATGTGGTGGTGGTACTAAATACCCGACTACACGCTATTCATTTGAATAATATTCTGTTTCTGACAAATTAAGGATGCAGCCGTTCCAGAGATTAGCCGGAACAAACAGACAGACATACAAAAATCTTAAAAAGTGTTATTTTGTATACATCTATATGCATTTAGTTAAAACCGGTTATTTTAATATTACAAACAGACACTGCAATTTTATTTATTTGTATAGATGATCCGTTCGTTCTAGAACTATTTATGTATAAGAATTTCTTTTGTCCAGGTCCAAGCATGGCCTGAACCTGTCTTGGCATGGGAATGTGACGGAATCACTCTAGAAGGTACCAGATACAAGACTGAAGTATCACCCACTTCGGACCCATGGCGATGGATAATGAGACTCGAGATCCCGAACGTTCGCGACAGTGATCTGCGACAGTACAGCTGTGTGGCTAAAAATGAACTTAATAACCAGACAGTTAAGGGTCGGATTGAGTTAACATGTAAGTAGAAAGATAAATTTATAGTATTACTCGCTGAACTACATATTATGTGGGCTAAAGTCTGTAAACCGGCTGAAGTATATGAAATGTTTATTCTATAGATATAGATATATAAGCTAGATCTAGATATAGCCTATATATAGGCTAGATCTATATCAACATCAACGATATAAAAGACCCAAGATGCACAGTTCCGAACAAAACTGTCACTCAAAAGTGTCCCTAATTTCATTTAAATAGTTATAGATATGGCATTAAACATATACCTTTGCATATCCAACCTTAAGCGTAAGACTTAGAGTTGTTTTTACAAAGCAATATACAAAAAGAAATAAAATTGACGTGAAAGATTGTCACGACTGACGCGATTCTATTGGAAATGAGCGCACAATTTTAAATTGTGCGCTCATTTTTGGAGGATGATTTTGAGACACTGATTGTGTATCTTGGGTTTTTTATATCAATGATCTACATATACTAACTAGTGATCGCCGTGTGGTCAAAATTCGACTATTAATAGGGGAGCCCAAGATGCTAAATGGGTTGTTACTCGAGCGTCGTACGGACCTATTGGATATTGTTGATTAAATTATAGGAAAAATAAAAGGTTAAATGATGTTTTTCATTTCAAAAGGTGGAGAAAAAATCGACGGATAAAAAAAATAAAAAAAACTGACATATCCCCAATTTATCTTCGTGAGCGTTTTCACTTTCTTCATTCCCCGAGTAGTAATTGTCGTGCTAATGTCAGTTCTCTCTTACGTTACCCTTCCTTCAAATCTAATTTTTTCTCTAATTCCTTTTCTGTTCAAGCAGTTAGGCTGTGGAATTCACGTCCATCTAACATTCGTACCAGTGAATCGTTATCCATCTTTAAAACACGATTACATGATTATTATTTGACGCGAAAGTAGTTAGCAAGTTAATTGTGTAATTTTTGTATTATTTTTTATTTTATTTTCTTGTCTTTTAAAGTGTGTTATTTTTTTTGTCTCTTCTTTTTAGTTTTTTTTGTTGTTAATAGCTTTTAAGGCCACATTTGATATTAATTGTATGCTTTATTATTATGCCGTGTTAATAATATGTGCACAAGTGTCTTTGTTTGTCTACTGTTTTCTACATATGGGTTAGCTGGAAGAAATCTCGATATGAGATAAGCTCGCCTTTTGTTTTAATATAC
Source organism: Apodemia mormo (assembly GCA_036924255.1). Taxonomy (NCBI): domain Eukaryota; kingdom Metazoa; phylum Arthropoda; class Insecta; order Lepidoptera; family Riodinidae; genus Apodemia; species Apodemia mormo. The sequence goes on from JAUPFN010000019.1 coordinate 6,135,406, forward strand.
ATCATTTTATTGTTTACTGTAAATGTTTTGTGTACAATAAAGTGTTTAATAAATAAATAAACACTAAATCGTGTCAGATTAAGGTACGGTGGGTTAATTACCACCTAAAATTTAGGAAATCTGACGATTCAAGTGTTTTGTAAGAGAGTGGGAGGGTCATAAAGTTGCAAAGAAAATGTCATTTGGACATTCTCGAGCGCGTCTAACTTTTCTTTTATTATATAGGTAATGATGTAAGAATAACGAAAAAAATATAATCTGACAATTTCCACAAGCCAAAGTTGTTGGTTTTTTTTATCTGCCCTAATAAACCGCCTCTATATAAAGGGCTTATATTTGGTGGAGAGCCTCAACAATATGCGAGGCAATCCCCACTATATTAATCTGACACGCTCCAGTAAATTCAAAAATTCTCTCTTAGGCTCCCCTACTATTGACTAAACAACAATATATATATATATATATATATATATATATATATATATATATATATATATATATATATATATACTTAGTCGCCTCTGTGGTCTAGTGGTCCAGCGTTGGCGTTAACCACATGTGGTCATTCCCTGGTCGGGATTGGAAAGTGCCCGGTTGGCGATAGGCTTGCCACCTATCACATTTGTGTAGTGTGTATAATATGTGTAGTATGTGTAATATGTGTCTATCACACAAGTATCTTCGGCTAATCGTGGGTGCACTTGTTGTATACCTCTGCCTACCCCTTCGGGGATATGGGCGTGAAGATACTTATTTTTGTTTATCATATACTTACTTCAGCCGTAACAAACTATATGGGTGTATTATTATTTATTACCTATGTGATTGTAGTGCGTGTGATGTCTATTTTTACAAATTTAATGTATTTCTAATGCATATTATTTATAATAGGATTATTTTCAATGCATTTAATTTAAGATAGGATTATTTCTAATGCATTCTTATTGTAATATTAGTTGTATGCAGTCGTCCGTAATGTAAACTTTAAGTGTGCCAGATTTCATACTCCACCGCTCGCGTAACTGTCTTGAAGGGGAACAAAGTTTTTCTTCGCGTATTAATATAACGTCCTTCCCAAATAGATGATCTTTTTTTTATATAACATAAGATAGCAAACAAGCAGATGGGTCTCCTGATGGAAAGAGTCAACTATCGCCTATAGACACCAAAGGTATTAATGCTGCGTTGCTATCTTGTGGCGAGGTCTAATGCCACATGCATAAGTTTATCGGCTACCTTACACTCCAAACCGGAACACGACAATGACAAGCACTGTCGCTATTGCGGCAGGAATAGGTAAGGCGGTGGTACCAGACCCGGGCGAGACAATGCAGAACTCTACCACCTAGTAGCCACGACGGTAGTGACTCGCGTAGCCAATCGTTTGCCTCTTACTTCATCTAATCTAACCCCCGAATAAGCCAATTATTTGTTTGTGTTATGGGTGTTAGTCAACGATACTAATACATAGAAATACATATATAAATATTGTTACATACATATTTGACACTCAAACCCAGAAACACACACATCTATGCTCATCACACAAATACTTGTCTCTGTCAGGGATCAAACCCGAGTCCCGTCGATTGCTTAGTCAGGGTCGCTTACCTACGGGGTGTTCAAACCATTGATATATTTTATATCAATGGGTCAAACAATATATGTCTCAATATACTACATAAAAATAGATACAATTGGAGTGTCTGTAATATTAAAATAAGCCCTTTGTATTATATGCATATAGATAGATGTATAGATATACGGTACATTTGTTATACCACAATAATATTTTTTACATTTTTGTCTATCTGTCTGTTTGTTCCGGCTAATCTCTGGAACGGCTGGACCAATTTTGACTGGATTTGAACGATTTTTTCAGATTGCTGATGTAATAGGGAGTTACTTGGGCTACTTTTTTTAGAAATTTTTCCACGCGGACAAAGTCGCGGGCACAATTAGTTACGCAATAAACCTATGTAATTTTTCAGACCCAGAACCAGGCCAGCACAGTCAGATACAACAGCCAATGGAGTTTGGCTCTCGACCCCCAATCCTCACCTCTTACGAGGAGCTGTGTCAAGTGCAGAGATGCCCGTCATGTCCGCGTTGTGACCGGGCTCTACTTCTCATATCCACCATGAACTCCACCAAGGCGTACAATAAACCTAGGAGAAACACCAGTACGTATTAAATGGTTTACATAACCAAGTGTAAACTTCGCAAACGAAACAAACCTACCCGCCGGCGACTCACGTAAATCGCAATAGCAAAGCGATCCTAAAAATTATTATTTGTAATTAGCAGCCTTAGAGTAATATCGCTCAGAGTGTTAAGTGTGAGTTTTTCTTTTCGCATTCGATCGTGAGCGCGTTTGGAGTTTACTAGGAATTTGTATGTGATTTGTACAGCGCCACCTAGTGGTAAACTGGTTTCTCTCGTTTACCACTAGGTGGCGCTGTACAAATCACATACAAATTCCTAGTAAACTCCAAACGCGCTCACGATCGAATGCGAAAAGAAAAACTCACACTTAGCACTCAGAGTGATAATTGCATTAAACGTTTCGTTCATATTTTAAGCCAAAACCGTATCGATGTGTGCATGACCTTCGTCACCCTTCGTGTAATTACTTGCGTTGACACGCAAACAAAGACTCGAATGATGTTGCAAGCAAATAAATATTTTCCCAAGACGGTATTTAAAATAGGTCTACCTCACCGGTATACATAGTCTTTACAATAGTCTTTCATATAACATTAATAGTCATTTAGTATAAACTTGAACTTACATATCTTATTCGGTTACGTAAAATATTTTAAATGCCGAGAAATATTCTAGATGTTCTCAAGATGATATTCCAAAGCTATTTAAACTTATATTTGTTTTTAAATTTTTGTGCTTTTATTTGTAATTTAAAATATTTTTACCTCATTGAACTAAAGATTGTCTTTCTTTCCAATAGTATTATTAGTCATATAGAAAACTTAAAACTTACATTTTTTATATATTATATATTAACATTTAAGGTAAAATTAGTGAGATAAAATGAGTAGAATTACAGGGATATGCTCTAGAGGTTCTCAAGATATTTATTTTTTTGTATATTTCAATAATCCAACAGTGGTAACCAACCAGCACCAACGTAAATAAAAAATATGGCCAATACAAGTTTACATTATTGAAATTATAAAAACAATGATTGAAGTTATTATTTAAAAAAACATTATTGAATTATATCTACTAAAATATAATTGTACAATACAAATGTTATTACAAATTTGTGCATTGCTTGGTGAATGCTTGTGTGTCTTTATATGTATGTCTGTGTGCGTGTATTTGTGTATGTTTGGTGAAAGCTAAACTAGCTTGAACGTTAGCAGATGGACGGGCAAGCAGGAACAATGCTTACGAACATTTTATTTTTCACTTTCAGATTGTCAACTGTACGCTATCGGTAAACCTGTATATCACAAATTTAGAGACGAAATGTTTGGAGCGTGGTTGAAAGACTCCAACGCAACTGAGAGTCAAGTAAGTAAAAATTTATGAATCAACGAAACAGTAGCTGCGCTGTTTTTGTATTGTTACTATACAATACAAAACAGCGCAGCTACTCTTATTTTTTATATGATTATTTTGAATTTAAACACTTATATTGTTTCACTATTCATAAACTATATACATATTTGTTTTTAATTATTTTTGTTTTTATAGCACTCCCTCTGTGCTTGGGAAACTTGAAAATACTTTAAAAACAACAAAGAAAAATGGCGACACGTGAAACTCGAACCCGCGACCTTCTCCCGGCTTGAGGGAGAAGGTCGCGGGTTCGAGTCTCACGTGTCGACATTTATTTGTTTTTAATTAAATAACCAACCCGTTTTACATTTTACTACATAATCTGGGCTAAAAACTTAAATTGTGCAGATGATGCAGCAACATTTGAAACCAGTTAGCTATTTAATGAAAATTAGCTATTTTATTAAAACTCCGGGCTCCCTTTTAAGAAGAGACCAACTACCGTCCTACTAGGCAGATCTTAAGAGACGAATGATTGGCTATATGAGTTACTAACATCGTGACTACTAGGCGGTAGAATTCTGCATTGTCTCGCCCGGGTCTGGTTCCACCGCCTACCCATTCCTGCCGTCCTGCTGTCCCTGTATATATTTACACAAATTGCTCACTCAATAATTTAACATTTTATACGATTTCAGAGAGATAAGCTTTGGACGACGCAAGAAAATGACGTCGAGAGGCTAAGAGAATACAGATCCAAATACAGTTTCAAAATAGATCATGTCGATGAGTTTCACAAACTGCAAAAGCCTTTCTTTGTAAGTACATTTATATTCCTTTCGTAAATCTTTTTATAACCCTTCTTGCTAAAATATGTCATTTTTCTATTTAATCAGAGCGCATTACTTACAGGGCAATGACCGAGATGTAAGAGTGTTACCATATTCGAAACCATAATTATTGCTGAGCTATAATAAATATACTAAAAGTTGCTATGTCAAAAGAGAATCATCGCAAATAGACATTAGAAATATTAATTATATTTCGGGGCCAGTACCTTTGCTATAAGCAAAGTTCTTGTGTGAAACAAAAGTAGACTAAATTTTGAAGTGGTGGTACATTGCATTATTTGTGACAAGCCCGAAAGTTGATACTTGTGATGATTTGGAACAGGCTAGAGACATAATAGACTTATTATTATTTTGTCTAAATATCAGGCTAATAGATCTAATAAGTAATGCCAACCGAAACGCAAGACTAATTCTTGCGTACCAATCAATCCAATGAGTAGTAAACACCCGCGAGAAAATATCGATTTTGAATTAGCCAATGTCCCTTTTCCCCACACCTCAAATTATTAACAGAATTGATTTGGTGCAAGAAATTAAACATTATTTGTTTAGTGTGGGTTGTCAATGTTTGAAAGAGATTAATTAAACCACACGTTATGACTTGGTGACGTTGCTGCTGCTAGTGCTGTTGCCAATACGACACGTTTGCCAACCTATCCTACTGTCACAAAACAAATATGTACACAAGTCAATCTACATACAAATTACAAATGGCGGTCGAGCAACGCACACATAAACACCTCTTACGGACAGGATTAGGCATGGATCTTTTAACAGTTAACATATTAAATTACGTACTAAATTTTTTTAACAATTAACAACTGTTATTTATATTAGCAAATACTGTTAAAAGTTTTTTTTATGCATCACTAAAATTACCAATAACTTGATATATGATAATAATGTTATTAAAAATATTTGAGACAGCGTTTTTTTGCTCGCTAACTTGATTTATGATAATACTGTTATTAAAAATATTTCGAGAGACCGTGATAATAATAACTGTTAAAAGTTATCAAAACTATTCTAGAGGACCTTTTTTTGGTAGCTTCGTGTTTTTACTGCTTCTAATACTTATTATATATAGGCTTCTGATATAATATAACATAAATAAGTAACTGTTAAATATTAATTAACTTTAACAACATAACAGTTAACCTGATTTAACAATAATTTCCTTGCTTAGACACGATATCGCGGAATTGTTGAGAATATAGTGCAAGCGCAAGTGCCACCCGCTTGAGACACGCGTCATTACACTTTTTTGTGCAGAAAATTTACTATATGTTTAAAAATAATATTAAAATATTTTAGTTATTATTGGTTTACATCTGCGTTTTTCCTGTTTCACTTCATTCTCAACCACCGACCACACAACCCATAGACCCCTAATAACAGGCGAATGGTTCTGTCAACACCTCTGACTTATAGTTCCGATGTAAATGTCCATGCACCAATACCCAATCAGTGTCGACCAATCAGATTCTCTGTACATCACTGTGGCCTTGAGTAAGCCAATCACGATGTTGCAGCTCAGCTCAGCTAGTTGCCAGAATGTATTCAATACGGAAAATCGAACATTAGGCGTCTATGGGCTGTGTGGTCGATGTTCTCAACAATGAATCAAACACCTAGATACGAATGCCGGCCTCTACCAGTTTTTGTGCAAAAGCCAAACTTGATAGACCTAGCACGACCGCCGAACGTAGGCATGAAAAGCGAAGTACATACATAAGATTGACTTCTGTACCTACCTATTTATTTTGTGCTATTACACAGCAACTTGACTGTATGTGTTGTTTTACATACATACATATGGAACATCTATACAACAAAGTAATGAACACAAACAATATCCGTTTTTGACAAAACCAACAATATCCGTTATTAACGCGAAAATATAGGTTAAATTTTCATAGTATGAAAACAAGACAAACCCTCTTCTTAGTCTGCATTTTTGTGATGAACAAGTTCGGAACTCTGAAATGTGTGTGATCCGACACGCACTTTACAAATTTATTTCGGTATTCTTCCAACACGGTCTCATATGAATTTGGTGTGATTCAGGTTTTCAAAGATACATGACATGAGGTTGAAAGTCGGCTGTTTCAATTTTACTATGGTTAAATTTATTAAACTCAAAATTAAAAACAAAACTTAATATTTTACTTTTATCCAGGGTAATGGACACATTGTATACAGCGGATCGTTTTTCTATCAAGCCAATGAGTCCGGCAACCCCGGTGACATCATAAGATACGATTTATCACAAAGTCGGATCAAGTCGGTTCATCTTCCGCACGCTGACGGCCGGCTGTACACTGCACAGCACAACCAGGTACATACACGACTTATCTGATATAATTTATCTGATACGATATATCACATAATTAGATAAAGTGCATCTACGAGTACCTTACACTGTGTGTGGCTGTAGAGTACACAGCATAATCAGATGTATAAACGACTTGATTGATATGATCAATCCGATGCGATTTGTCGCAGAAACGCACGATATAAATTCGTGGCCTGCGTACAATTAAGTCTTACTTTTTCCTGCCATAATAGTATCAGTACTTATACTGTCGTGCTCCATTTTAGAGGGTGAAATGTAACATGCGACAGCACACCATTAACATCTTTAGGATCTTTATACCACGGTTATTTATTCCCAAGAACCATGCGCTTGCTATGTTATGATATGTAACAAAATAACTAAATGCTGAGGAAATTTTATCAGAAACATTATAGGCAGTGGCACTAGCATAACAATCAATAGGCTTCATTAGGGATCGGTAAATAAACCGAACGTTAATGAAATTTTTTATTTATATCATAAGATAGCAAACAAGCAGATGGGTCTCCTGATGAAAAGAGTCAACCATCGCCTATAGACACCAAAGGTGGTTGCTGGTGCTGGTGCCACGCAAATGGTGCGTTGCTGTCTTGTGGCGAAGTCTAATGCCACAAGCATAAGTTACCGTCTACCTTACCCTCCAAACCAGAACACGACAGCGACAAGCACTGACGCTATTGCTGCAGGAATAGGTTAGGCGGTGGTACCAGACCCAGGTGAGATAATGCAGAACTCTGACACCTAGTAGCCACGATGGTAGTGATTCGCATAGCCAATCGGTCGCCTTTTACGACCTGACCGGCAGAACGGCAGTTGGTCTATTCTTCAAAGGAGCCCGGAACCAACACGGGGATGACATTCCGGTTTAAGATGATTCACCCAGCTCTATCTTACACTAGAACTAGAGCTCACGATTTCAGAGTCGGCCAAATTTGGAGCGTGAGAAAAAACTTGTTCGCTTTATCAAAAATGCTTTTAAATTTTTTGAGATATAAAGAACTTGGATGTTCAAAGACGGTGGTGAACACTTATCATCAGGTGAGCGTAAAACTAGTTCATACTCTCTTTTACGAAGAAAAGCACTATCTAAGTACCTACATTAAACATAGGATTTCATTGTGACGGTGCTGGAGCACCGGGAGAAACCAAGTTTAAGTCCAGCTCTAGATTCACCGGTTTATTTGCAAGGTGGGTGGCGAAAACTAGGACACAAGATAAAACTAATAAAACCTATACTTCCAGGTAGACTTCAGTGCGGATGACAATGGTCTGTGGGCTATTTATTCCATAGAGAATTCCAACAACACAGCTGTGGCAAAGGTAAATCACTTATCATTGATTCAAGCGTGAGTAGAAAATGCTAACCCTTTAAGATATTTTATTGATTCAGGCGTTACTTTGTGGAAATCCATTTTAAAAAGGTGAAATTAATTAAATTTGCGATTATCCGCGAACTCTTCTATGTATCCTCCGTGATGGTACCGAAAATAAAGATGTCGGATTAATGAATGGATAAGACTCACCGATGGTCCAGATAAAAAGAAAACCCCAGCGGCACAATTATCCGCCCACATCCACGTTACATTACGTACGTGTGATAAGGGTCTAAAGTTAAATATATCAGAGCAGTTAGAGATCATAAAACATAATAACGGTTCAATCAAATTGTCAAATGAACAAAAAACTTTCAAATTTACCCCAGTTACAAAAAAGCGTTTGGTCTAGCCACACATTGCGTATAAATAGCGTGTCAAACACCGGCGCGAACATTGATATAAAAAGGGAAGATACGTTACCTAGTCACAGCGCCTGGTCCTGCAAAAGTAGGTCTGTAGACACAGTGACAATTGGCGACAATCAATCACGCGCGGGACCTCATATCATACCTCATATCACTTATATTTTCCGACTGTTTTTACCATTAAACACGCATCAAAATACCTTCTTGTATATTCAGCCAGTGTTATAATCACTCAAAGAAAAAAATAAGACACACGGGATTACTTTCCATTCGTAAGTACGGTTAAAACAATTTGTTTGAAAATAAGATTAAATTATTGTTTAGTTCGCCATGTTTGCGAGAGTGAGATAATACAATACAAAAGTAAGCGAGAGAAACGTAGTTTGCTACGTTCGTCGCATTACTTTGCGTTTGACGGATCGAGCTTAGGTTTAGCAATTGAGATATTAGAGCGTAACATATCTTCCCTTTTTATATCAATGGGCGCGAAACAGTATTACTTCCACTCGCGTAGAGTGAGGTAGTCTTCGTTTCTCCTGAAGATGCTTCGGTTTCAAAGTGAAACGTGCGTTGAGAGCGTACATAAATTGTGTGCTTTTGTGATTGGTGCCGGCGTGCGACGTGGTTGTAAAAGTGTGGTAGATGTGGGTGGATAATTGTGCCGCTGGGATCTTTTTTATCCGGACCATCGGTGAGTCTTGTCCATTTATTAATCCGACTTCTTTATTTTCGGTACCATCACGGAGGATACATAGAACAGTTCGCGGATAATAGCAAATTTAATTAATTTCACCTTTTAGTGAAAAAAAATAATTACCGCCTCTGTGGTTTAGTAGTCCAGTGTCGATGTTAACCACATAAGGTCCCGGGTTCGATTCCTATCTCAGGTAAATCAAAAATATGTTATTTTAGTTTTCTGAAAAAAAAACGACGTTGCCCAAAATTGGGTAAGTGCTAGGTTGGCGTTAGGTTTGCCACCTATCACATTTTGCTATTTTCAATCAAGGAGCTAATGTAGATGCATACTGTGTGGTTTATGATTTTATAATGCTACTTAAGTTAATGTGTTTCTTCTGAATAAACCTGAAAACTTGGAAATTGAACCAAAGACCTCATTATCTTAATCGAATTGGCGATCCACTAGACCATGAGTGTCAAATTTAATGCGACCTTATTTTTCAACCGATTTCCCAAAGAAAACGTCCTCCACGTTATCAAATCGGCTGTATGTTTTTATTTACTTTTTCTTTCCCTTTTTTGTTTGGGAGGGTATAGTTCCCGTGTGGCCCCATTTTAATTTAATGAAGATCTGATCCTTTTTTGTTTGGGAGGGTATAGTTCGTGTGTGGTCCCATTTTAATTCGGTGAAGATCTGATCTTTTTTTGTTTTTTTTTTTATATCATAAGATAGCAAACAAGCAGATGGGTCTCCTGATGGAAAGAGTCAACCATCGCCTATAGACACCAAAGATGTTAATGGTGCGTTGCTATCTTGTGGCGAGGTCTAATGCCACATGAATAAGTTTACCGGCTACCTTACCCTCCAAACCGGAACACGACAGCGACAAGCACTGGCGCTATTGCGGCAGGAATAGGTAAGGCGGTGGTACCAGACCCGGGCGAGACAATGCAGAAATCTACCACCTAGTAGCCACGATGGTAGTGACTCGATAACCAATCGGTCGCCTTTTACGACCTGCCTGGCAGAACGGCAGTTGGCCTATTCTACAAAGGAGGCCGGGACCAACACGGCGGAAAGAAAGCGGGCGGAATGTTTGGGAGGCTATAGTTCCCGTGTGGTCCCATTTTAGTTTGGTGAAAATCTGATCCTTTTTTGTTTGGGAGGGTGTAGTTCTCGTGTGGTCCCATTTTAATTTGGTGAAGATCTGATCCTTTTTGTTTGGAAAGGTATAGTTCCCATGTGGTCCCATTTTAATTTGGTGAAAATCTGATCCTTTTTGTTTGGGAGGGTATAGTTCCCATGTGGTCCCATTTTAATTTGGTGAAGATCTGATGCAGATAGAGAGATACAAGAAATCGGACTTCCGTTTCTCTTTGTAGAAGGTTGCTGCTATTTTACTGCAAATAAAAAATATTTAAATTATAGATTTGATTAAAACAACACAATTAGCGCCTGAATTTTTAAATTATTTTTCAGCTAAGTTTCGATCCCAATAAAGATGACCTGAATGTGGATTACATCTGGAATATATCTTTGAATCATAAACGAGTAAGTATAAGGTACGGAAAGACTTTTTTATATATATCATAAGATAGCAAGCAAGCTAATGGCTCTCTTGATGGAAAGAGATAACTATCGCTTATAGTCACCAAAGACGTTAATGGTGTTTTGCTATTCAGTGGCAGTCTTAATGTTATATGCATAAAATTACTGGCTACTTTACTTTGATAAGAGAAAGATAAGGACTTGGCATTAATTTCCATAAACAATCAAAATTTATAAAATTGCACGCATTCCAACGCTGAACAAATAAAAATGGCTTTATCTCTGTCTAACAAGATAGAATTTTCATAATAGACAAAGCTACAAAAATGTTGTCAGTGTTCTAATTCCAAATCATTTAAAAAAATTAACGTCACAGCTTAAACAGCTTGCCGCCAAAACGCCATTACTAAAATACGCTATCAATGTAAGTTAAAATTTAATGTCAAATAACCCTTTGATTACAAAATATTAAATTGATTTTAGCGTTTATTGGTATTTTTCTATAATTTTAGTGTGTACCTTAAATCTAAAATAAAAAGTTATTGTTAAAATAACATGATAAATTGCAATATAATTTATCAATTGTTATGTAGACAGTAAACAGCTGTTCTTTTAGTCCGCCATTGTTAGGGACGAAATAACACGGGTTTTCCTTGGTTATTTCATATCTAGTAGTAGTTTCCTTCATCTAAGCTACTTTATCCTTCAAACCGGTAGGAGTATCACCTAAAATTTGCAATCCGCTAGCAATCAGCGATTTGATAATTTTTTTGTTAAACGTTAAATTATCAATACGTTACCAATTGCTCGTTGAACGCTGGATACACATTTGCGATGTCACACCACCAAGAATAATCAAGCGGTAACGACTAACACTTATATACAAGGCTATTATGAGTCTTGCAATAACTAAATAATTAATATAATTGTGCATAGCCAGATGATGAACATGATAACCCCGCGGAACACGACAGTGACAAGCACTCACGCCATTGCGGTAGGAATACGTAGGGCGGTGGTACCAGAGATCCAAACGAGACAATGCAGACTCTACCACCTTGTGACCACGATATCATTGACTCCCATAGCTAATCGTTCGCCTTTTGTGAACTGCCTGGCGAAACGACAGATGATCGTTTCTACAAAGGAGAGGAATAAGGGGGAAATAATATTATATACATTAAGTTACAAATATTTTATACTTTGATCATGAAAGCCACCATTAATTTTAAAAATTTAGGTTCCTGACCGTCATTTACACTAGTTGATAGAGTTCTGAAACCACTTACTTGGGTTCTCGCTACACGGATAGCAACGCACAATTAACATTTTTTGGTGTCTGTAGGTGATGGTTTCATCAAGAGAGCCATCTGCTTGTTTGCTATCTTATGATACAAAAAATAGACGTAAGTGACGCAGTAAAAGAAATTTGAGATGCCCATGCTTGTAGCAGTAATTTTTCGATTATGAGTAAGATCAATATTCCGAATACTTCCATTTAAATTAAAAGATCAAAAACCTTGTTTTATTGTGATGGAATATACTGATTGACACTCTAGATTTATAATTTTTTAATGATTTAATTCTAGTATCTACATACGTTTGAGCGACTCTATTTTTTTTAAATTAAAAACAAGACGTTCCAAAATGTGTGTACCAAAACATTTCACTAATCTTGACTCCGCCTTAAAAAGTTCATCATATATCTGCGCTTTTTGCACAAAACATTTTACTAATCTTGACTCCGCCTTAAAAAGTTCATCATATATCTGCACTTTTTGCGCAAAATATTGTAACTTTATACAGAAATGTTTTTTTTAGAATATTAGTATAGACATAATTATTTTTTTTAATTCATTTTTTTTATTTATTTAAACACTTTATTGCACAAATCATTACCAAATGCGTAACTTAATGCTATTAAGCATTTTCTCACAGTTTACCTTGGTTATGCTGAGAGAAAAATTCGCATCTTTTTTACAGATGGGCGAAATGTTTATAGTTTGTGGTGTGCTGTATGCACTTGATTCAGCCACTGAGAGAGAAAGCAAGGTCACAGTTGCTATAGACTTGTACCAGAGCAAGCCAGTGGAAGTCAACCTGCAGTTTACAAACCCATTCCGGAAAACAACACAACTGGGATATGACCACTATCTCAAGGTAGGATTCGATGCTTAAGAAGCAGTTGAAAAAATGTATGATTTTACTATTCTATAAAAGAAAGGATACATAAGTATCCTAAATATAAATTTAAAACATTTTAATATATCCATATCCACACTAATATTATAAATGCGAAAGTCTGTCTGTCTGTCTGTCTGGCTGTTACGCTTTCACGGCTAAACCGCTAGACCGATTTTCATGAAATTTGGCATGGATATAGTTGAAGGTCTGGGGTCAAATATAGGCTTTTTTTTCAAAAATCAGTCCCTGGATGACTGTCATAGGAGATGAAATTTTTATTAAAAGCTATTTGGACGACTTATTAATATACTCGCGGGCGAAGCTGCGCGGGTCAGCTAGTACAAAATAAATAGGAAATGCTTGTTTGTTTTGGCCCTAGAAATGTATCAAAATTTCCGTGTACTAAGGTACTAACATGCAACACATGTGCCACGCCACTTGTGTTCCACTAAAAAGCAGTCCGTGGACTGTACCCCCGTGTTGGTCCCGGGCTCCTTTGTAGAATAGACCTACTGCTGTTCTGCCAGGCAGGTCATAAAAGACGACTGATTGGTTATGCAAGTCACTAACATCGTGGCTACTAGGTGGTAGAGTTCTGCATTGTCTCGCCCGGGTCTAGTACCACCGCCTTAACTATTCTTGCCGCAATAGCGTCAGTGCTAGTCACCGTCGTGTTGCGGTTTGAAGGGTAAGGTAGCGGTAAACTTATGCATGTGGCATTAGACCTCGCCACAATATAGCAACGCACCATTAACACCTTTGGTGTCTATAGGCGATGGTTGACTCTTTCCATCAGGAGACCCATCTGCTTGTTTGCTATCTTATGTTATTAAAAAAAAGTGTGATAAATATTTAACAGCACTTGTAGCCTCTTTGGTCTAGTGGTTCGGTGTCCAGGATTAGAAAATTGCCGGGATAGGCTTGTCACCTATCACATTGTGGGACTAAGTATCTTCGGCTAATCATGGGTGCACTTGTTGTACCTCTGCCTACCTCTTCGGGGATACAAGCGTGAAGATACTTTTTATACAATTTTAACAATTTTATTGGAAACGTATTTAAAAGCATCAAAAGCAAACTTATTTTTCCGCGTTCTTTTTAAAAATTCTTATGCAGAAGCGCGACTACTATTAGATGTTTTGTGAATTGTGATGGACACTGTCCCGTCCCTCCTTACCTCTAGAGTCCATGATCGTAACGTTTGGCCTTAACAGGTACTAAATTTTAATTGCGTCGTTCTCGTCCTTAAACGATTTAAGAGTGCTAAGTGTGAGTTTTTCTTTTCGCATTCGATCGTGAGCGCGTTTGGAGTTTACTAGGAATTTGTATGTGATTTGTACAGCGCCACCTAGTGGTAAACGTGAGAAACCAGTTGGCACTCAGAATACTTATACGGAACGATAATTAAAATTTTTTTTTTCAGTATACATTGTAGTCCTTCCACAGTAAGTAAAATTCAGGCAACTATATTATCTTATTTTCATTTAAGGAACTGTATTCCTGGGATCGAGGAAATCAACTAACATATCCTGTGCGGTACAATGAGCTACCGGGCCCATGACCTATAGAAGACCAGAAATTTCCGAACACCAATGTTGGAATTGCTGGATCTATAGACAAATTAATATTAACAGTACTTTATTTTGTATAGACACAGTCCATTATTTTGTATCGAATGTTTTTAAATAAATAATTCAAAATGCCACGGTTTTTAACTCCTAAACTAAGAAGAAGTGTTTAATTTTGGAAAATACTGATGTTGCATAAGAGCGATGTTGCATTGTTGCTACTTAAAGCTGCTATAAGATGCAACTATAATTGTGAACTGTATTTAAAAATTCAGCGCCCTCTATTATCTCGCCAATGACAACAGCGTTAATATTATTGTAATTTCTCTATAGTAACGAAATTTCTCGGACAAACATCAATTTATGTGAAGATCTATTCTATTTCTGTACAAGTATTATGCAATCTTAACTGGGCTATTAAAACGCGAATAAAATATAAAACATCTGAGTATTTAAAAGTAGAGGAAACAGATAATGGGTGTATTCCTGACAACTGCTAAAATCAAGAGTCTGAATCAGATTGACAAATAATATATAATTATAGATATTAAAATATATACCAATACCGCCATTTTACTTTATAAGTCAAGGCGCCATTGTATAATTCTGATACTTTTACTCTTTCTATCTTTAACTGTCAAAACTTATAGAAAAAGTGTGGCCAGCCTAAAACCGGCTAAACTCAGAGGCTCAGAATAAAATTTTGTTTACTCTGACAGGTCTGGGTAAGTTTGTTAGATATCTTAGACCAGCAGTTGTTCAGAACACTCCCATAACTTAAGCAGACATGGTACATAAGTAGCATTATAAAATCATAAACCACAGAGTAAGCATCTATATATTGAAAGTTGAAACTAGTAAAATGACTCAAAACCTTAAATGAAGGAAACTACTACTTCTCTTGTTAAAGCTCAAAACCCAAAACTTTTTTCCAAACTATAATGTTTCTGTATATTTTTTCATGTGCGAGCAAAAACATAACCCATAATAAATAATTTTACGTAGATATATTTCCATGTACACTTTTTTAGCTTCTAGTACCATAGACAGTAAGTACACTTCACATTTTGTTAATACTACCACAAAACATCGTCACCATGAAGTACTACGATTTGGAGCTAGCATTCATATGTCACCTTAAACATAACTTATGCATCCAATCTCACTCTGAGGTGTCACCTTCTCTTTCCTCTTTACTACTTAGAAAAAGATGGCGAGAACTTGAAAGGTGTCAGAAATGTTTAAGGTTTAATTTCAATACATATTCGAAGTGTTTTACAGCTTCATGGTCGTCACTCGCCACTGTTGGCACTGTTTTCATTGACATACAGCATGTGGATCCATCTATTGTCATAATAAGTAACCTCTTACGTACATGCGACTCGAGGGTTCTTTTCTAAAACAATTCAATTAACATTAATTCAGTATTTTCAATATAGATGTCGTGACTTTTACATGAATACAGCTGAAAAAAATATTAACGAGGGATACAAAACATTACACTTGCAAACAAAAAGATTTTTTGTTGATCTGCCCCCCAAGACAAGTGGCATCAACGCTAGGAGAATAGAAAACAAAATGTATGGATTTGACATAAGCTGTTGATACGAGCGTAAACGAATTTGTAATTGGTAGCCAAGTGTCATTCGTGAAACGAAACGTTATATTGTATCGATCATTTTTGATCAATTTCATACAAAACCTTAGCCAAGTGGCACTTTTGACAAACAAAATTGGTGATCCAATGATTAGCGAACGCTAGAACCCTGTAAATTACGCTAAAAATGGCGGATAATCACTATTATTTAATCAGCTGTTCTAAATCGTGGATAATATCTGTTAGAATTTTTGATAATTTTAAAGTAAAATGAACGCATATTGCCATAATTTAAGAGTCCTAACCTAACTAGGGGGTTTTCAATACATTTTCTTTTTTTAAGTCGCAGACGTCTTTGTAATGAATTTCGGTTTTCATCCCCTAACTTCACGGGGAATTAACTCAGAGCAAAGTGACCTTGACAAAAGTTGGTGTCCCTTACCCCCTCCACGTAATGGTGCAACAAAAAGGGGTGTTATATAGGGTTGAAATTTTCCATCAAAATTTTTTTAAGTCCTGCGCACGCTCTGACCGCCAACCGAGCTCTCTGTTCATTCTAATATAACGCATTGGCGTCATTTCGACCAAATTGGTAGCCAAGTGGATTATGGCTTGTTTAACGTTCGTTCCATACGAACTTTACGAATTATATCGAATATTGTCTCTGAATTGAATATAATAAAAATAAGAACAGAGTCGCTATATCTGATTCAATTTTGATTGTATGTACCGCGTGAGTGCGAATAAGATAAAATATACTATCTTTTCTTCTTAATTACTGTCATGCCGTAAGTTTCTATATAGCTAACATGTTAATTGAACTCTGTCAGTACTACGGACTACCAATTTAAAGAGTTATAAAATTAAATACTGTCACCAAGATTTATGTTTTTATCTTCATTGCTATCAAATTTGATTGTTTTAACATATTTTAAGTAAATCCTCTTTACCTACCTTACAAGTGAAGGTAGAATTGTGCAAAATGTTATCGATAGTCACATTTTAAAACTTATGTTTCAGATTTATGAAAGCTGATGATAAATTTATTATTAAAAATGAACAAAAATATGCAAAACTGAACATATAAAACTTCTTTTTTACGTATTTTTTGGCATACATATTTACAGAAATGTAAAATTGATCGAAATCTATTGCTACACTGAAAAATAAACTATCTTTCTTTGTTACATTAAATTTACAAAATACAAGGGTTGTAACAAGAATATAGTGTTTATAACTTGAACTTATAGTGTCTGTAAAATATTTAAAGACGAAATATTATATTTATCATCATTAAGACATTGTCAGCATTTTGCAAACCTATCACTACTTACAATGTGTCTAGGCAGTTCGTTAGAAGCGAACAATTGGGTAAACGAGTCACTAGTATTGTGGCTTCTAAGTGGTAGGGTTCTGCATTGTCTCGCCCGGGTCTAATACCACTGACCCACCTATTTCTGCAGCAATAGCAACAGTGCTTGTTACTGTCGTGTTCCGGTTTGGAGGGTAAGGTAGCCGGTAAATGTATGCATGTGACATTAATACCCCCCTTCCCCCCCCGCCACAAGGATATCAAAGCACCATTAATAATGTGCCACCAAAAGCCTTCTTAATTTGCGTTAATTTTACTTTAAAAATTATCAAAAATTCTCACAGATGTTATCCACGCTTTAGAACAGCTGATTGAATAATAGTGATCAACCGCCATTTTAAGCGTAATCTGCAGGGTTCTAGCCTTCGCTGATTATCGAATAATTCGCTACTATTTTGCTTGTCAAAAGTGCCACTTGGCTACGGTCTTGTACGAAAATTGACAAAAATGATCGATGCAATCTAACGTTTCGTTTCACGAATGACACTTGGCTACCAATTACAAATTCGTTTACGCTCGTGTCAACAGCTTATGACAAATCCATAAATTTCTCTTTCTATTGTACTAACGTTGATGCCACATCTTGGGGGGCAAGTCTTTTTTGCTTTTAATGCACTTTTCATATAAATAAAACTTATAACCTCGGTGAAAATAATACTTCAAAGTGACGTTTACCGTCAATTCAGAGACAATATTCGATATAATTCGTAAAGTTCGTATGGAACGAACGTTGAACAAGCCATGATCCACTTGGATACCAATTTGGCCTAAATATCGCCAAAGCGTAATATTTGAATAGTTACTGAGCGTTTGCCACTTGTCTAGGGGGGCTGATAGGAAAGAATCGTAAAGAAATAGATGGTCTCTTGACTTAAAGATGACCGTTGCTTATAGATCAAGAATGTTATAGTGAGTTGCCATCCGTGTGACAGGGATGTAATATAAGATTTGTCACTTTACAAACACTTTACAAAACTTTTTCGCTGTGTTGGTCCCGGCCTCCTTTGAAGAATAGGCCAACTGCCGTTCTGCCAGGCAGGTCGTAAAAGGCGACTGATTGGCTATCGAGTCAATACCATCGTGGCTACTAGGTGGCAGAGTTCTGCATTGTCTCGCCCGGGTCTGGTACCACCGCCTTACCTATTCCTGCCGCAATAGCGTCAGTGCTTATCGCTGTCGTGTTCCGGTTTGGATGGTAAGGTAGCCGGTAAACTTATGCATGTGGCATTAGACCTCGCCACAAGATAGCAACGCACCATTAACACCTTTGGTGTATATAGGCGATGGTTGACTCTTTCCATCAGGGGACCCATCTGCTTGTTTGCTATCTTATGATATAAAAAAACTTATTATTTAAATCTAAATGTAAATGTAAATAGGAACACAGTAAAAGTATTGCGGACAAGAAAAGTTATGCGGGCAATACCCATAGTAGTTTACTGAATATATAGGTTGACTGGTAAAAGATTTTTATTATATGCATAAGATAGAAAACAAGTAGATGGCTCTCCTGATGGAAAGAGAGAACTATCGCCTATAGTCAACATATGCTATCTTTGTGACGGGTTCTCAATGCCACATGCATAAGTTTACCAGCTACCTTATGCTCTAAATCAGAACACGACAGCGACAAGCGTTGACGCTATTGTAGCAGGAATAAGCAAGGTGGTGGTGCCAGGCCTAGTCAAGATAATCCTGAACTCTACCACATAGTAGTCACGATGGTAGAGATACGTATACTGCTGTAACCAATCGTTCGTCTCTTACGAACTGTCTGGCAGAACGACAAGGGACCCCAACCCAACAGATTGCGTAGTCAGGGTCGCTAACCACTAGACCAATAAGACATGAACATATTGAAGTTCAATTATATTATAATTTATATTTTATTGGCCACATCAATGTCTAAAAACTTTTTGCGATCACTATATTATAATCACGTATCTTCAAGAATACTTACAACTCTCCAACAACTCCGGCTATTATGAAATAATAAACAATAATCAATAACCTATATTAATACTAGCTGAGGGGACAAACAATATTTTGCCACACAAATTACTTGTGGAGTACTTGAGATGGAGGAGGGAGTTAACTAAGATAAAACTATCCCATCTTTTAAGTTGGACCAAACAGTACATATCCACGAAATTTCATCGAAAGCGGTTCAGTAGATCCGAAGTCCATCGTGGATAAACAACGTGACACGTAATTTAGAAAAATCCAGTGTCACTGACTGACGTATCAACGCCCATGCTAGACCTTTGGGCCAAAAATTTATAAACCTTAAAATTATAAATGCAAAACTTTGTATGTGTGGGTGGATGGATGGTCAATCAACAAAGTGGCAATATAAAATCCCGAAAAATATATTTTTTAGGTTAGCTCCTCTAAATGTAAAGAGGGGATGTTATGAATTATGATAGGTCTTTAAAAAATATTTCAGGTTCGTGAAAACAATTTTTCGATTAAGGGACTCGTTTGTAAAATATTAAGCTTTAAATTTCTAATTGTTGTTAAGAGTTAAGTGACCCCCCCCCCCCCCCTCTGCTGGATAAATGGTTGGCTTTGAGGGTAGGAAAAAACATGGTAGTAGAAGTTACAGCTTTTCAAATATTAAAATTATGTTGTTTACAGTAAACTTACTTCATATTTTATAATAACTTTCAGGCTTTTAAAATAACAGGCAGGCTGTACTTGTAAAACTGCTACAATACCGTAAATCGGATCAAAATCGGTTGATTCGTTCGAGATTTACGAATGGAGGTATTTAAAAATTTTCTTTTTTTTGACATTAGAAAGAATGGATCATTTTTTTCATATTGAAAATAACCGCCCTCAAAAATTAAAATACTGTAATTTTTACAAACATTAAATTTTTAAACTCTTCGAGTTCAAAACCCTTTTATGAATGAAAATGACTAAAATAGTCTATATAAGTACAATTTAAATTCCAATATTATATATAGATTGGAATATAAATTGCTTATTTAAGACATACACAACACTACAGACATTAAAAAAATTAAAACAAAAACTTGCACGGAATTAGAATTAGACAATCCAAAACAGTACAAATAGATAACAAATCATGAAATAAAAGGATGGTAAAACAAATGAATATGTAAAAAGCGCATGTACCAATCGAATGAACCAATCGCCTCTGTGATCTAGTGATCCGGTGTAAGCTTATCTTACTACCTGTCACATTGTGGGACTAAGCATTTTCGACTTAAATCGTGAGTGCACTTGTTGTACCTCTGCCTTCATCTTCAGGGAAACAGGCGTGAAGATACTTTTTTTACCAATCGACATTACATTATAATAAATTGAGACGGAAATACGACAAATTAAAAAAAATACAAATAAACGAATAGAACAAGTTAAATAATACAAAGAATCTAACTGTAACGCTTAATTCTTTGGTGTCACTTGTGTAAAGTCTTCTCCAGAAAAAAGACGTGTGGCACTCGGAGACTGCCGCGGTAAAGCTATTGCATAGAATTTTATCAACTTATGCAATTACAATTATATATATATATATATATATATATATATATATATATATATATATATATATATATATATATATATATATATATATATATATATATATATATATATATATATATATATATATATATATATATATATATGATTACGGTACTTTTCCAATACAACCAATGCCACTTAAAGGCTGGTTGCTGAACTAAAGAGACAAGCGTGATATTTCAAAAAGTCATTAAAAGTTCTGGTATTTATCGATACATGGAATGGATGCCGGTCGGAGTGGGGGGTGTTAGATTTTTTCGTTACGGAATTTCTGGATTCGGTCTCCACGCTCAAGGCCCGCGATAGAAGCTATGCAATAGCTTAAAAAAATAGGTACAAAAATCAAATTCATGGTAAGGTAAGGTAAGGTACTTCACTTTTCATACCTACTTAAAATAAACGACATGAAATTCCTTCCTTATAAGAAATGGCATATAACGGTAAGACAAAAAACTAATCCATTTCGTAACACACAAGTAAAACAAAAACCTCCATCCAGTGACATGTAAAAAAGTAAAATGTCATTGCCTCCATCCATTTTAATCTTAGATGCAGGAAACTACCACTAGATATGAAATAACCAAGGGAAAACCGTGTCATTTCGTTCCTAACAGCTGTTTACTGTCTACATAACAATAATTGATAAATTATATTGCAATTGAGCATGTTATTTTAACAATTAGTTTTTATTTTAGATTTAATGTACCCACAAAAATTATAGAAAAATACAAATAAACCAAAAAGTAAATTAATACATACGGATATAAACGCTAAAATCAATTTAATACTTTATAATCAAAGGGTTATTTGACATTAAATTTTAACTTACCGACATTGACAGCGTATTTTAGTAATGGCGTTTTGGCCGCATGCTGTTTAAAGTGACGTTAATTTTCTTCAATGATTTGAAATTAGAACACTGACAACATTTTGTAGCTTTGTCTGTTATGAAAATTTTAACTTGTTAGACAGAGATAAAGCCATTTTTATTTGTTCAGCGTTGGAATGCATGCAATGTTATAATTTACCAAGATCTCATCTCTCTCTTGTCAAAGATTTTAATACATAACAAATCAGTAAAATGAAAACCCCTTCACTCATTTTATTACATCACAAATCGATAAATCAAAAACTGTCATCCGTTTCATTAGATGACAAACCGGTGATACCAAAACATCCATCCATTTTGTTACATTACAAATCGATAAAACATAAACTATCATAATATTACGTTACATGACGTACTGTGCAACAAAAATCTAGTTAGAACGTACAGAATGAGCAAGCCATATGTCTCCCTTTAAGGTGTTCTTGTCGGAAATATATTTAATTATTCATATCAAAGACTGATTAAATAAATGTCATATAGCACCATCTCACCAAATTCTGAGGCAATAATCGATTACAATCACAGATCTGGATTAAAACCCATGACAATAATAAAAGTGCCACAAAAAATTATAAAATGGCGCTATATGAAACTGTTAGCCTGCTCCTTCGGCCGCACCTGTGTCTATCGTCCCGAAAATATTAGCGCGTTAAAGGCACACACAATCTGAATGTGTGCGGCGATAGCCGATAACACATACTCTTTGGCCGATAATACTGGCATCTGCATGTATCGCGTCATTACGCGAACCTTTGTGACGATAGACTCAAGTGCGCCCGCAGCATCATGAGAGAACAGTTATAATTTTTGAAGTAAAAGTTTAGGCGATACGCGAGTAATTTGTTTTTTTCGGACGGAAACAACGCTTGACGCAGTTTCCGCTATTTGAAAATATATTGTTGTGAGTATTTGTGATACATATTATAGTACCTACATTATATAACAAGCTTATATTGAGACGAGCTAACTTAACTTTCAGTTTGATTTGTTAAAACATAGTATATTTAATAATAAAGATGAGAGTAGTAAATCGAAGTTTATTTAAAGGGGAAAAGTATTATTTCATTGTGTGTAAGGATTCTTCGCTCACTTTTTTTGCATTTTTACACAGAAACACAATTTTATAGGTAAATCTACAAATCAAAACATTATTTAAATCAAAACTTCATTTAAACAAATATTAAATTACTTCACACATAAAATTAACGACGATATCAAGTTATACATTTATTTATTTATTTAAGTTTTACCAACTAAACACTATACAACACTTACACTTTGAGTCATTTAAAAACAATTTGTTTATGTATTTAAATTATAGGTATGCACTGCATTCTTAAGAATCTACACAATTTTAGTTAATAGCATGACGTAAAAAGGCTGATGACATGACATAAAAAAGACTGTTATAACTCAAGTAAAGTGAGCGATGAGTCCATTTCTAAAGATATTATAATTATCGAAAAAAATATCCAAATCAGTAGTATACGATATGTTGTTATACATGTTTGAGATCGATTGAAGTGGAGCATTATGGCCATATCTGTTTCTCATAACATTAGTACGAGTATTTAGTAGAGTATAAAGAGACGATAATTGTTTGCGCGAGTTGCCGTTCTACAAACACAAATTTTGATCTTTGATAATAAGTAAGGACAGTCACAACTAGCAAAAAGCAGAGCTTTGTAAGGGCTCGCAAAGTTATACTACCTAGTAATATTGTTAAGAAAGTATTTTTATGAGAATTACATCATATTGTGGAAACAATCATACATGCAGTTTATTTTGATAAAAATGGCAGTACATTGATTTTTGAAAACCTGTATATTTTGGAAACGATGATCAAATTGATCAAATTTTAAATGGTCAATTTCAAATGGCATAACTATTGCTTTAGCTAAATAATCGGTAGGTTCAAAAATTTCGAAGCAATGTCAAAAAACGTTTTTTCAAAAATTTTCGTCATTAATAGATACCAAACAAAGTGACTGATTTTAATCCAATTAACGGTACTTGACGCAGTTTTCAAAGGAAAAAAGCTGATAAGATTTTGAGGTCAATCAATATATTAGCCTGAAAGTTATTTCAAAAACATTAAGTAAATTTGCCAAAAACAACGTAATGTTAATATTTGAAAAGCTGTAACTTTTGAAAATAAGATTCGATTTTAATTTTTAAAACTGAAAAATATTGTAGAATACTAAAAAGTGATTGGTTGAAATATTTCGAAGTTATGTCGAAAAAAGACTTTTTTCAAAATTTTCGTCAACGATTACTTCCAAACAGATAAACCAATTTGATGCAATTTATGCATTAAACTTAATTTTTTTGAGAATATAGCTGATAAGTTTTTGTACTCAATCAGTACATTAATCTGGAAGTTATATTTAAAATAAAATTACTTTTTAGGTTTTTTCAAAATTTTATCAAAATCCCTTGGGCCCATTTGGTTCAAATTTTCAGGAAGTCTAAGTTGAGTGGAATCCGATCGAATGCCATCAACCGCACTTCGATCGGTCCAGCCGTTCAAAAGTTATGAGATGTTTACATACAGACATACATACACACACACGAACACACATACACACATACATACATACAGACACAATGACGTCATCGCGAAAATAGTCGAAAAAGGTTCCTAGGACCTCAAAACGCGGACATTTGGTGAAAAGTCGATTGTTGAAAATCGGAGCCAAATCAGTAACTTCCTTATCCACATACGTAGCAGGAAGTTAAAAAGTACAAGTGTATTAATAGATTAATATTGTATTAAAATAGAGTGAATTGTATGAAAATGAATTAAATCTACCACGCCAAAGTAACGTTTTAACTCGTTAGCGTTTTAACTCGTTAGTTTCATAATAGATGGCGCTAGTAGTAATAAAATTTTAATACATGTATTTTTTATTTTTTTTCTTAGTGTTTATAAAATGGTACTTTAATGGTAGATCATATCTAGACATGAATTTAAACTACCACGTCAAAGCTCAAACTTCGAAGTGCGCTATTTTTTTAGTAAAATGTACCACAAAAGTGCATACAAAGTGGCCTAGTGTAGGGCTCGCTTCGCTCGCCCTGATAAATTTTATTTACAAGTTTATATAAAAAGAGCTGCCCTAGATATTGGCGACGGTTTTTAAGTGACGTCATGTGAAGTTTTTTTAATATATCGTTGTAGTTTAAATTTTTTATTCCTTTTATATAAGCCAACCGGTTGACAATTTTTTTGTACTCTCTCTATTTGTTGAATATTATTTTGATAGAAAGGAAGTATACATATTAAAAATCTAGAACGATTTGCCTATAAACTTAAAAATTATACCTACATACTAATTATATACCTACATACTACGTACAAAGTATGTATGTATTTATTTATCTGTTAAACCGTGTATATAACCGTAGTACCTATGTGTATGATTGTGTATTTACTTTTTCTATAAAACCATTAAACGGTCTTGTCCAAAATATAGATCGAAATAAAACAAGCACTAATCGTTATAAGATAATTGGTCTTATCGCATTAAAGTAAGTGTTGATTTTGGTTGAAAAAAATTTAAGATGGAACCAGTTTTATTTTAACCTAAGTTAATTCATTAGACTATACTGCTTTTCTTATTATTGAAGTCATAATTGCATCTCGTCTAATGTAGTTGATATTGCACGAATGACTCCACTTAATATCTACGTCAAAAGTTAAGGCTTTTTTTTATGTCATAAGATAGCAAACAAGCAGATGGGTCTCCTGATGGAAAGAGTCAACCATCGCCTATAGACACCAAAGATGTTAATGGTGCGTTGCTATCTTGTGGCGAGGTCTAATGCCAGCTTCTTCCTCTTGATCGCATTCAACGTAGAGCGGTTCGAATCGTCGACGACCAGGCTATTTCTAATCGGCTTGACTCTTTGGCGTTACGCAGAGATGTAGGCTCGCTCTGCATCTTTTACCGTATTTATCATGGGGAGTGTTCCGACGAGTTGTTCGGACTAATGCCTGCCGCTAAATTCCACCATCGGACATCGCGTCAAAATTTAAAGTTCCATCCTCACCACCTCGATGTCTGGAAATCCACAACCGTGCGCTTTTGTCGACACCTTTTGCCTCGCATTACTTCTTTGTGGAATCTATTACCCTCGGGGGTGTTTCCGAATGGATACGACTTAGGGACCTTCAAGAAACGAGCTTATTCATTCTTAAAAGGCCGGCAACGCAGCTGCAATACCCCCGGTATTGCGGATGTCCATGGGCGGCGTTGATCACTTACCATCAGGTGCACCATCTGCTCGTTTGCCCCCTCTACTATAAAAAAAAAAAACATACATAAGTTTACCGGCTACCTTACCCTCCAAACCGGAACACGACAGTGACAAGGTAATAGCAGTCTTATAAGTAGTTATATTGTCAACCGAAGGGAAACGCTTTTCTCGTGTCACAAACGAGATATTAGTTGACATCGACAAAATCATCATTGCGGGCATGTGTTATAAAAAATGTTTAAGTAAAATATGGTTGCATTTGTTGCCCATCTACCTATTTATACTGGAATAATGACATGGTTGATATTTATAAATTAAATTAAACAGCCTGGCATCGCATGGCTAGCGTTAATAACGTATATATGTTTCAAAATTCCCAAAAAAATACTTTGTTGGCCCAATCTCTACCAAATTTGACAGGATCACTCGCCGGACTAATCTGAAGATTGCCTGAAGATTTAATCAAAATCTCTCCCAACTGTTCTGGAATTTGTAGAGAACATATACATCGTGTTACATAATACTAAATTGTCGCTATTCCATTGTTTTTTTAATAAAATCCAATTTACAAGTTTTTTTTTTAATAAAATGAAAAATCTTATTTTAAAACTAAAATAATGTACCTATTATTTATTTTTTTAATATGTGTTTAATTTTTAATATAATTAGCATTAGTTATATAAAATTAAACTCTTAATTCTCCTCTAACCCAAACCAAAAGTTCGTAACTAAGAACTCCAGTGTTTCGGAATGCAAGAGGCAGTTGAAAGCGCTAAGCCCGCCATCCCATTCGTCCCCCGTCATTTTTCGCCACAATAGCCAGCAATACATTCCGTGACTTGGCAGAACTTGTAGAGAACTTGGCCCCCACTCTGCGATCAATACGTGCGCGCAACGCCATCTAGCAACCATCGCGCAGCCAAATTGCAGTTTAATAGTTCATTAGATCCGACAAAAATGGCGGGGACATATAGTTTAAATTCGGAACACGATATTGATTCGCGAACGTTCGGAATATTTAACAATCTATTATTTAACTTTGGTAATTAGCATTCGGTGAATTATTCAACAACTACAGTTATAATGATTGCTAGTAATTCATTTGTATATTGATCTACCCTCATTTAGTAATTAGTGTAAAGGTTGATTTTTGGAAAATCCTTGAAAACAGCAAAGAAAAATATCGATTTGATTTGATTTGAACCTGCGACCATTTCCCTAAAGCCGGGACGCTCTTCCGCTGAGCTAGTGTCGACAGGCTCGAGGCGGCGAAATTCTTCTTTGCTATATGATCGATTACGTCGATTGTACTGATTTTTGAGTTTCGAGCCAATACAGGATCTTATTCTTAAGGCACCGCTGCATTTCTGTAGAAAGGATGCGTCATTTGAAAGTATGACTTGAAGACACCTTAATTATTCAACCAAAAAAATGGATGATATTCTTAATGTCTGTTACCTTAGATGTACGATTATGATGTTTGTTACCTTAGAAATGATTCGAGTTTTTTTTAATTTGAGTATAATTTCCGTTAGTGCTATTTAGTGAAGATTTTCGACAGACAGAAAAAAGCTCGTGAGGCTCCTATTACTCGATATGTTTTGCTGACAGTTTTTCCACAGTCACTGCTATGACTGACGACTAACCTATCGTGTAATAAGGTGACTTATGTTTGTATGAAGTTGAGTGACGATTATCTATATAGATATTTGATTTTCGACGCCATGCAACCATCAGTCAGTTTTGAGTGATCGTGTGTAAGCTTACAATTTTAAATGGCTATAGAAATCCCTTTTATAACTATTGTTTAACCCAAAGCTTTGGTTTTATTTGCTTTTTGCTTAATATTGCAATATAATCCCGATACATGATTTTATAAATATCCATAATATCTTGCGTAGAAACGTGATTTTCTTTGTAAACCTTTCGTTTCACTGACTACCAGTCATGGCTGAGCGTCTAATGTCAATATCATTCAAACATGCAATTTATGACTGATGATAATGAGTGACGCATGCATGACTGTCTAATGGCAGCCATATAGGGAAGAAAACAGTAGTAGAACCGGATTAAGTCGGACTAGAATAATAATGGGTCGCGAGTCCCAACTGACTGTCATCATGTTCTGCATTAGCATTTTTAGGGTTCCGTGCACAAAGGATACAAACGGAACCCTATATATAAGATTTCGCTGTCCGTCCGTCTGTCAAAAAATCGATTGATTTATTTGAGATTTGTCAAAAATAAAATTTTTGAAAAAAATATTTTTTCATAAACTTCGAAATTTTTCAGCCTATAGATTATGCAGCTAAGAAAACATTTTAGAGCTCAAAAAGTGCGTTGAATGCCACGCGAATAATCAAAATCGATCATAGTTTCGAAAACATACAGCTTTCAAAAATTAAATTACTGTTATTTATAAATCATAACATAATTTAGATTTTTGAAATCTGAAAAAAAAATCATAATTTTTTTAATGTGATTTTTTTTTTTGTTATTTGCGCATAGCTCTATACTAACTAGTCATTAGCAGGGCCGTAGCCGGGGGTAGGGGTGTAAATATTTTTAACAAACATTATTTTAACAAACACTTTTCGCAGTATTGGTCCCGGGGCCTTAGAGAGGCAACGATAGTTTTCTACCAGAAAGTGGAGACCCATCGGCCTGTATGTTCTCATATTATTAAATACAAAAAAACAGACAAGTAGTTACACAGAAATAAAAAAGTAGTAAACAATGGTAGTAATAAAATATGAGAGCCGCAAGTCGCTGGGGAAGGCGGCTCTGCTTCAGGAGCTGAAATAGAATTAGAGTATAGGTCGTTTGTGACTAGTGTTACCATGAATAAGGTCACAAGTAGGAAACAAGTACAAAAATAAAATTCAATTGCTATCTTCTATCTTTTCTCCGTGGCTTCACTCGCGTTAAAAATTGCTTTACCGTCATTCGGTAACAATAATCTTATTCTAGATTAAAGATGTTTAATTTGTTTAGTTATTATAAGGCCTTTTTATACATTTGCCAATGAGTATGCAAATTTTTATGAAGATAGACAGTTAAGGCATGAAAGTATAACAAACAAATTCACTTTTTCATTAATAATACTAGCTTTTTTTTAAATCATAAGATAGCAAACAAGTAAATAGCTCCGCTGATGGATAGAGAAACCATCACCATTAGACACCAAAGATGTTAATGGTGCGTTGCTATGCGCATGGCGAGATGGCAATGCTATGTTCATAAGTCTACCGGCTACCTTACCCTCCAAACCTGAACACAACAATGACAAGCATTGAGGCTATTGCAGCAAGAATGGGTACGACGATTTTACCAAATACCCGGGTGAAACGTTGCGGAACTCTACCACCTAGTAGTATGATGATAACACGTATAGACCATCGGCCGCCTTTTACAACCCACCTAGCAGAATGGCAGTTGGTCAATTCTTAGCCCGAACTAACACGAGGATATATATACTCGAGTAGTAACATCCTTTGGTCGAGTGGTTAGCGAAACCTACCACGCGATTCCCCTCAATCGCGTAGTTAGGGCTCGGATTCGATTCTACAACAATAGAGTAATGAGTATAGATGTTTTTATTTCTGGGTTTGCGTGTTTATTATTTTACAGTAATTATATAAGTATTAGTGTCGTTGACAACACTCGCATCATTAGCCAATGATTTGCTTACAGTCAGGTTAGATGACTTTGTGTACTTTATTTAGCGAGTGTACTAAATTTTCTGTAGATCCACACATTTTGGTGATGTTAAATGTAATGCTGATATAAAATACGTTAACATTGTAACTACTACTTCATATACTAATTTATGATTTAATGATAAATATAATTCTAAAATAATTTTAAGAAGCTGTATTATTTAATCATGTACCCTGCTTTATGCAAATAATGAAGTTTGAAGACCACAAACAATAATTAATATTCCCAGTCATAAGTTATTCCAACACTGTTTATAGTGCCGAGGTAAGCGGGATCGCCGATTACTGATCTTACAAAAAAATCAAATTATAAACTTGGAATGTCTAAGTGTATCTACAATCTTTGGTGTCACGCAAACAATAGATTTATCAAAATGACATTAACGTTTATTAAAAATATTTGTTATAAAGTTAGCTAAATTTGCAACTAGTTTCCATGCCGAAATTTTAAACCATGAAACAAAGCGATGCATTAATAGTCATACAAATATCATCACAAACTTATTATACTTAAAATATTTATGCCATTGTTTTTGTTTTTTTTTTTTATTGTCAACTTTAATATATAATTTGTCATTTTTTAAAAGGGCCTTAAATTTTACTATCTGCTTTTACATTTATCAAAAAGAAATACCTAAATACTCGTATGTAGAGCCTACATACGAAAAGTAAACAGTGGGAATAAAACGTTTACGTTAATAATATTTGTGAGACAATGAGACATTATATTTGAGCATTTTTGGGCTTTACTTTGATCTTTGCCAATTATTTATTTATTTCAACGTTATTGTCCACCATTTTTAGGTAAATTGCCTATCGACAACAGAATGAAAGAGGTGTGAAGGTTTTACTGAGCAAATAACAAATCAGATTATATCTTAGATTATAAATAGTAGTGCCATACTAAATATAATATGCACACTATCAATATTAATTTGATCGTTTGAAATGTGGTACCTATTGTATGAACATTTTTAAACAAGATCTTGGTTATTTTTACCTACATAAACATTTACATTACATACTAATACACATACACACACATACATTCAATATTATTTTTAAATCATTGTCACCCTACAAGAAGACCTTAAATAACACTGTCTGGGTCATCATTAGTCTTAGTAAACAGCTACCTGAATGCCTAGAGCTGTGTAAAGCTAACTATGGGAATACATAAACGGGGTTCTTACTTCCACACTAACGTATGTGTCCTTTTACATGACTTCGACTCATTACGTCAGATAGTAAGGTTTTGTCATAACAGTAATAAATAATTAT
Source organism: Apodemia mormo (assembly GCA_036924255.1). Taxonomy (NCBI): domain Eukaryota; kingdom Metazoa; phylum Arthropoda; class Insecta; order Lepidoptera; family Riodinidae; genus Apodemia; species Apodemia mormo. Next base: position 6,166,525 of record JAUPFN010000019.1, read on the forward strand.
TTGAATAGCATTTTAATATATTCTTACGAGTTATGTAACCTTTTTTGTTCCAGATTACGTACTGGCTACTTCGATTTTGTTTTGTTTTTTCACAAAAACTCAAGTATGTTTTGTTTTTTCATAAATTTAAAAGCTAATGCATTTAATTGAATTACAGTGTGTTTGCTTTGTTAATTAAAATTTGGAATTGTCTGAATTTTTTTATTAAAAAAGTTTTAATTAGATTTGACTGCCTCGTAGTCTAGGCGTTAGCCTATTCAGCTCCAGATAATAATTGTTCGACCCCCGTGTCGGGCCAAAGTGTAATTGACGTTTTATCGAGGTTTTTCTCGAAAGTCTAAAGTCTTAGTAGCATTATGTGTAAGAAAATGCGTAAGAACCCTAAACGCTTCAATTCAATAGACATTTTGTTACTTGAATTGGGCCCAAGGAAGCTCGCCTCATGGTAAGTGATCACCACCGCCCCTGGACAGCCGCAATAACATGGGTCTTGCAGTTACGTTGCGGACTTTTTAATAAAGAATAGTAATCTCTTTTATTGAAGGTGCCTAAGTCGTGTCTGTTCGGAAACAGGCCAGCTATCACCTACGAGGTAGGAGCAGTGCGGAGTAAACGAAGTCCGTGCGGACGAAGTCGCTGACAACAGCTTGTAATAAATATATTACTAGCTGACCCTTGAGAAGATTTCGCACGGCGCCATCTAGCGTTTTCCAAGTATAAAACTCTATTTTGATGTTTGATATATCACCAAAAGATGGCGCTCCGGTCGATTGTTATAAAAATTACATATAATTAATTTTTTTATTTACAAAAAGACTTTTTCCGAATTTTTTCATATTTTTCGCTCCAATTAGAAAAAATAAGCTTTGACATAGTTTTTTTTTTTTTGTGAAGTAGTTGAAGAGATAGAGCCACTCCAGGAAAAAACACCTTTTAGAAATGATATACCTATATAATTATTTTTATTATATTAATTACTAATTATACATTACAATTTCTTGCACATTTTTCATAAACGTATGGTGGTTAAAAAACAAGTCGTGACAGCCAGCCCTAATTCAATTCTCCGTAACCCCCATCCCCCACCCACTCGCAGGAATGAATGAAACATGGAGCAATCAACGCGCCCCGTAATTCCGGGAACTAAGCGATTACTATCGAATTTCTGCCATCTCTAATATTTCTTTTTATCCGATTATGCTGAGTCTAGTAATGGATCAGTTTTTAATTTTTCTTTATCATATCATAAGATAGCAAACAAGCAAAGCTCTTCTGAGTGCTAAGTGTGAGTTTTTCTTTCGCATTCGATCGTGAGCGCGTTTCGAGTTTACTAGGAATTTGTATGTGATTTGTACAGCGCCACCTAGTGGTAAACTGGTTTCTCACGTTTACCACTAGGTGGCGCTGTACAAATCACATACAAATTCCTAGTAAACTCCAAATGCGCTCACGATCGAATGCGAAAAGAAAAACTCACACTTAGCACTCTGATGAATTAAAATAACCATCGCCAAGTAGATATAGACAGAAAGGTGAGCCTCTTGCCCGATTACCCTCTTGAATAAAAAACATATCAGTGGTACGTGAACTTCCTTGAGCAGGAATGAAATGAATATTTACCAGTTACTTTACTTCATAACCGGACAAGACGGTGACAAGCACTGACGCTATAATGGTACTAAAAGCATTTTGCTTGCAAGCGGGTATCCCCTTATTATATCATAAGATAGCAAACAAGCAGATGGGTCAAAGAATCAACCTAAAAAGCCTATAGACATCAAAGACGTTAATGAGACATCATTAGACAAATTGGATAGTTTCCATCGTCGGCACTTGGTGAAACTGCATTTTAAATTATGTATTACAAATAAACTCACTTGTACTTCCAGTTCACGTATATTCAAATTTTTTACTGTTCACGTCCAACCGGTTTCGCTTATTAAAGCATCATCAGGGATGTTTTACACATATTTTATAATATCTTTAACATATTTTATACAATTCAAGTTACATTATTAGCTACTCATTAGACAAATGCATAAGTTTACGGACTACCTCACCCTCTGAAACGAAACGACAGTTACAAGCACTGACGCTATTGCGGCAGGAATAGCGTCAGTGATTGTAACCCGGGCGAGACAATGCAGAACTCTACCACCTAGTAGCGACGATGGTAGTGACTCGCACAGCCAATCGGTCGCCTTTTACGACCTACCTGGCAGAACGGTAGTTGGCCTTTTCTTCAAAAGAGCCTCAAACACGGGGAAAATGTTTAGAATGAGTTTCTGATACCTCGGCCGCACTTGCGTCTATCGTCGCAAAGCTTCGTGTAATGACACGATAAATGCAGATGTGACCGGCTATTATCGGCTATTGTCGCTTACATTCTGCGTGTGCCTTAGCGTGCATATAACTTCGGGACTATAGACGGAAGTGCAGCCGAGGCTTGAACGAAATGTCTTTGTGAATCACAAAATTTGAAGTATGTTTTGATCGTTTAAAAGATTGATGGCCCGTGGGGCGTTAGCTAAAACACTTTTATAGCGCTATAACTAATGATAACGCCTTAACAAATTTAGGAAGCACACAATGTGATATTGCTATTAAATTGTTGTAGGCGTTTGATTTTCACAAGTATAAAGCAGGGCTTGAAACCGGTTTAAAATACCGAATAAAAGAGGTCTTTTGCGGTATTTTAAAAATAACGCTAAAAACCGAGGCATATCTGAGATTAGAACGTTTCATAAAACTAAACAAGTTTAAACCAAACAGTGTTGCCAGTGACAGTTAAAAGCTTAAAAAGTAACATTTTGACTAGAAAAGTAACGTTTTCTTATTTTATGTAGAAAACTAGACTAATACTATAATATGAACCTTTATTACACAAAAACTAAAAGTTTTCTGTCCCATTAGTTAAGTTTCAATGGAATCGCATACATTTTCAAGTAATTGACTGGTAATCCTAAAAAAGAAAAATATAATTAATAATGCGTAAGTTAATATAAAAATAAACATATTTCAGTTGTAAACACAGCTTTGTTATGGAATTGTTGATTCTCTAAGTACTTAGTTATTAAATTAAAATTATATAAATTATCTTACAAAGTATTGTAAGAAAACGTAAATCGATAAAAACAAATTTAAAAGTCCTAAAAATATTAGTCTATTTAAACGGGTTTATTGATTCAAACCCTTATAATTTTGCTTTATAATAAAACCTTTATTTTTGAGGTAGAGCCAATTTTTTCCAAAACGCTCCTTATGTCGGTACTTAAGCTGATTTGGTTTTGAAAATTATCCGGTTACCAAACCCAGGTACAAAGTGCAACATGATAGGGTCAGTAATTTCTGCTACTAGCCAAAACAAAACACCATCGATCTTGCCATGAACGTTTAAAATTATGCAATAAACATTGGATAATATGATGCCGTATAAAAACAAAACTAAATATCACCACCCTCCAGAGGCGTAGCTACCGCCGTATCTGCCATATCAATTAAACGGGGCCTCCGGGCTACGGGGCCCCCAACATGCGTAAGCAAAAATTAGTAAAAACTTCCCAAATGGCAAAAGTAAAAAAAAAACAATTTCTTTTTTTTCAAAAAAAATGCCAGGAGAGTGTATATTCTATTTGAGTTGTTAGTAAAAAATTTGGAAAAGTGACAGATAGACTTTTATCGTCTATATATACATATAATAATATACATATAATAAAATCGTAGGAAAGTCAAAACTGTACATTGCATATTTTTTTAAAAGAATACTTGGGGCGTGATCTACACTCGATATCGAAGCTAAAAATATAGTTTTTAGAAATTTTGTCTGTTTGTCTGTATGTATGTCCGGGGTAAACTCAAAAAGTACTACAGAGATTTATTTCAAATTTTGTATGAATATGACTAATAGGTCGGGTCAACATATAGGCTACATATTATCACGCTATCACCTACGGGGGAAGGGCAGTGCGGAGTAAACGAACTCCGCGCGGACAAAGTCGCTGGCAACAGCTAGTGAATAAATATTTCTTTTAATTTTATGTAAACATTTGTTTGGTGAGAAATTTCTATCCTTCATTAGGGCCCCAAACAAATTTTTATACGTGGCCGCCAAGGCGCGCTACGCCACTGTCACTCCGCATATATATTAGCCGCCTAGACTCAAATATATGGAGGTAAAAGTACTAAAGGTTATGTATGGACTATGGAGATATGTATAATATAACTGATAATGATACAGCCGTGTACAAAAAAAGCGCTTCCTTTACTGCACGGATTAAATGGACACGCCTTTCAAGATTTCACTTTTCTTACTTTGTCAGAGTAGCTTGCAATTACACACAGAAATACAGAGTTGTATACTACTTAAGGATGAAATAAAATTACTTCAAGGACAATTTTTAAATATTGTCGTCTCATTCGGCACGATAAAACAGTACAACATGGTTTATTTCTATTTTTTCACGATACTAATTATCTACAAAGGTATAATATTTTTGACGGTGATTGGAGCGTTTGCTTATATGCGCGGCGACACATTTCCTTCCTAATGGCGTATCTGTTGGTATTTATGTGGTCTGTGGTTTACTGTAAAAACGTAATTTTTTTAGGTTCTATAGTACGAGAAAGAGAGAGAAAATATTTTTACAAATACGTTGTTATTGTAGAGTTTTGGTCTGCGATAGAAATAGATGTACCGTAAAATAATGTTGGTCCGAGCCCCGTTTGAAGGATAGACCATCAGCCATTCTGCCAGGCTAGTCGTAAGAGGCAAATGATTGTCTATGCGAGTCACTTCCATTGTGGCTACTAGGTGGTATAGTTCTGCATTGTCTCGCCCAATTCTAATACCACCGCCTCATCTATTCCTGCCGCAATAACGTCATTGCTTGTCACTGTCGTGTTCCAGTTTGGAAGGTAGCCGGTAATCTTATGTATGTAACATTGAGATTCCATTACAAGGATAGCAACGCGCGTGACATATAATATTTTACCCGACTAATCAAAAGGAGCCAGTGATTTTTGATCACGCAATTAAAGTCGTAAGTAACCGTAAGCATGGAAAATTAAATGTTAACAATCGATGGTACAGTGTCTGTAGGTGATGATTGTGTCTTTCCACCAAGAGTGTCATCAGCTTGATTGCTGTCTTATAATTAAAAAAAAAGAAAATGTTAGAAAACTGACGTGCCCCAAAGATTCCCGATTCAGCGAAATGGTTGGCCATACGATTATTTGCCATAGGATGATAATATAACCACAGGCCACAGCACTAGTAAGACACCTTGCATATTGATTTCCAAACAATATGGCCGAATCCATACCATTTTTCTGCATTAAACTATCTGCATTGTACACGACACTGGGCGTCGTTCCAAGTGTAATACCAATGTTTAGGTGTTTTAGACAATTTCAAGATGGCCACATTTGCTGTTGAAAGATATTACTAGGCATAAAGATAAAAATGCTACAGTACAATTTACTTTATACATCTTGTTGTGTAAGAGTTAACCTATTCTGCGCAGATTCTATTATTCGATATTTCTCAAAAACATTTTTATAGGTATATCATAAGATAGCAAATAATCAGATGGGTCTCCTGGTGGAAAGAGTCAATCACCCCCCACCAACAAGTCCCCCCCATACACATAACCACAAGTACCTACTTTTACCCTCCATACATTTGAGTCTAGGCGGCTACTATAATAACAGACTAATTATTGTCGCTTTCAATTAGGGCTGACACGATTTTATGGAATGTTTTTTTTGCAAAAAAATTTAACAATCTATTGATTTTATGGAATTCCAGATAAAAATAGTATATTTAATCATTACTTTTTTATGTTAGTTGGATAGGCAAACTGACAGTGTGCCACCTGGTGGTAAGTGGTCAACGTCGCCAATGAACATAAACTAGTTTGCCTGGAACTCGCCCAGGTAACTCATCTATGTGTTGCCTATCCTGAGACATAAGATGTTAAGTCTCGATGCCAGTAATTACACTGCCTGTCTTGCCCTTCTCTCCGAAACACAGCAAAGCTGTTTCACGGGAGAAACAAGCAAGATGGTGGTACCCATGCAGTCGGGAACGCGGCACACCCCATCCCTCCCACTGGTATTACTTAGTTGTCCACGGTTATTCTCTCTATCCCCACCGCTTACTTCACTCTACCCTGCGCTGTACGGCAACAAAATTGGTGGTTAATTAATTAGTGGTCAAAATTATTAATTAATTAATTAGTGGTCTATTAAGTTCTTCTTGGTATTTTGTGTTAATATCAAAACAATTTTGACGTAAATACGTCTTTAAATTTGCCTTCATAGGGAGGACAGTTCAAAAAACGGATGATAACACAATTGAGGGATACTGTTTTGTATTATAGCTACATAACTATCACCAACATCCAAAATCTAATTATACCACTGGATAGCTAAATAATCAAAAAATTTGATAAGCTAATTTGATAAGCTAAGAGCGCATTGAAAATTGTAATGCTTCGCGAGTAGTAGAGTAGGAAGTGCGACCATTTTTTTCCACGAAAGTTGAATTTGCAGAAATGAATTTTTAACTTTTAATATCAGAAAATAAATACTTATAATTTTACGAATTTTAAAAAAAATAATTATAATATCACGAATCTGGAAGGATGTAGGTACCGGGGAAAACAAAGACTGACATAGGTACCATGATCTGTTTGATCGAGTACTATTAATAATACGGTAGGTGGTATCAGGAGTCTTCGCAACTAGCGTGTTTGCATGAAGAAAGTAATGAATTAGGAGGAAGCGAGACTAGTCTGCAAGGATAGATCTCGGTCCTTTCTGCCTACCCCGTAAGGGATCTGGCGTAAAGATATGTACGTATGTATGTACAATCTCATCGAACAAATCAAACGAATTGGTCTTACCCCTAAGTAAGTGCATATTATTTACATGTAATTTGTGTGTTAGATACCGATACTAAACATATAAATACTGTAATGTATACTTATCTTATAAAAACATTTGTATTTTCGTATGTTTGTGACTGTATTGCCGCAGGTCGATACCACTAAAGAACTCAGCGGTAGAACCAGCGGGCCAACTGCTGTTCGGGTGACGTCATAACTGTGGAGATTGATGACGTCACATTCGTGACAAGAATATGTAAATGGAAGATTTTCCCAGCCAGGCAAAGGGCCTGGGGACCTAAGTCCATTTGAGAAGCATTGAAACTTTTATGTTATGTACTAGCTATTGCCCGCGACTTCGTTCGCGCGGATTTCGTTTACTCCGCACAGCCCCTCTCCCGTGGGTGATAGCGTGATAATATGTAGCCAATATGTAGCCAGTTCAGGATTTTATTTTTTAATTTCATTGTTTTTTATTTTTTATTATTTTTTGTAGCGTTAGTAGATTGCTTGAACCGCTACACTGACGTATTAACTCAAAAACTACTGGACTGATCATCTGAAAAAAAATTTAACATTAGAAATCTACACTATCTTTCGACTTTCGATAGGATACTTTTTACCCGTCTGTGCAAAAGGAAATAATGATTTTGGGTCATGTGAACGAAGACGCAAAATACGCTAGTATAAACAATCAAAACCTAAATCCAGAAATACCTACAAACATCTACGATCATCAAACAAATGCTTGTCCCGGTCGGAAATCGAATCCGAGCTCATTGATTGCGTAATCAGGGTCGCTAAAAATTCGACCAACGTACCGTTATAACTTTAAGATCTAGATGATATTCAACAAAGATTTTCATTTTGAAATTAAGTAAGTATACCGCGCTGCCGCGGTCGGTAGATTCTAGTCAGTAAAAAAAAGAGTGGGACAATTGAATAAGTCATAAAAATATAGTATGTTTCACACTATATTAATTTCCTATAACATATTATACTTAGTACAAACGAATAAAATATAGCACGGGTGGCAACCCTATTGTGTTAATACGTACATCAGACTAATAGATCAGATAAACGATTCAAAACGAAACACGCCGATTAGTACCGAACGTTCCCGAGAGCTGTTGAGACGTGTGTTAATTGAAATTTGAAAAAATATTCAATGGCTCCGTGTAGTATCAGATGGTGTGGTAAAACAAGTCAAACGTCAATCTTACACAAAGATGGTATTACATTTCATCAGTAAGTTATTAATATTTAATGTGTTAATAGTTATTAACAAAAACATTATATCAGAGATCAGATTTAGCAGACCGATTGCTGATAAATGACGTCCCTTATAGAGAGTAAGCGTATGTTTGTCGATTACAGCGACGAAACAGCCACTGGACTGGACGTCTAGTACAGGTAGCGGCACAAAACTCTAGCGCTGAGTGCTGACTGCTGACCGTTATTGCGCAGAACCCAGAAGTCAAAAATAAGGTATCGTGGGGGGCTGGAGGGACGAAAGACGGGCGTGCGATGCACCGATTGGCTCTCCACCTCCAGTCGTACTGCGTTCCCCGTATTCGTACGATGTCTCGCGCGCTTCTAGTGTACAGTCGCGTTCTTAATTTTATTGTTATAAGATAGCAAACAAGCAGATGGGTCTTGTGGCGAGGTCTATTGCTACATGCATAAAGGGTATTGTCCATTACAGGCTATGTGATGACCATGTGTTTTTTTAAAAACTATTTATACCAAAAATCATTATTTTATTTTTAAAACACGATGGTACTATTTAAAGAACTGGAATTTAAACTTAATTAGAAAATAAAATAAAAAGTGAACAACGTAAATTATTTAGTTTTGAAGTCACATTGCGGCATAGGTCTGTGCCATGTTGATTGTAGACTTTACTCGATTATACCATATAATCGATTCACATTGGTGTCGATTATAATAACGTATATAACATACCTAAACATGCGTATTTGTTTTTGATTTTTCTAGTTTTCTTGTATATTTTGCTTTTATCTACAGACTTGTGTTTATAGATAAAACCAAACTAATAAAATACAATCGTGAAAATAACGAGTTTATTTACTAAACGAACAGATAGATTTGCACGTCATAGGCAGTAAAAGTGCTTTTTAATGTAATTGATTATCATCTCTTTTAAACAAAATGACTGAAGCACTATTTACTATTTGATAAAGTAGTATCAGATTATTTCTACAAATCGATTGTTTTTACAATCTAGTGACACTCAATTTGTGATGGGTGGTTTAATCGAATTACTTCACTAATATTAACATTGATAGTCTATTAACAGATTCGGTAATCGGGAGCCGAAGTCGTTCTTTGGCTGTTACATGGAAAAGATATATTTTGTTTTGACGCATTAATGGTATAGTGATATTTTAGTTTCTTAAAAATACATAGAAAAACAAATAAAAAACATAAAAACAAAAAAATTATAATATGTAAAATATATATATTTTTTAGATTTTTACTTCTTCAACAAAAAGAATAAAACTCCATTAAACTTACTATCAACTTGTGAATTTAGTGGTTTGTTTATTTTATATGTCTGTTTTAAATACGAAACATTTGTGACTTCCCATTATCAGTTTGCCAGTCAGTTTCAAGTTATATCAATCTCATTCGCGAATCACGATTCTTAACTAAATTAACAACTAAGAACGTGTTTTTCCAATCGAAATATCCCGAGACGAAAGAATCGAGAGATTATGAAAATTAATCGAATGATTTCGTTAGATGGCGAATATACATATTCACCCACCGCTACCGGCTACACTAATAAGCATATGTCAAAAATTGACATTAAACAGTAAACATGAAATAACAATTGTTTATTTTCAATTTGCGATCTATAATAGTATTCGATAAATGTAATTTGTAAATGATTTTTCGGTTCTTTTTGTTATCGTTTTGATTTGTTAGTTATTAACTGCAGCAAATGATGAACAGTTTTTACTTTTGGACTTCAAAAATCTGTTTGTAATTTTGACCCTGGCGTTATTTTGAACACTGAAACCACCTCAACTGTGTCTGCGCTTCTTGTTCACTCGACTAACAATTGATGGCATTGGCCATTGATGTTTTGCATCGCAGGAGATGAAATCTGGAGCTTCTCGTAGTTCGATAATTATCAAAAGATTGCTCCACAAGTGGTAAGACAATTTTTATTAAGATCACATTATTTTTGTATAACAGGGTGAAGATCTTTGTAACATTTTCCTTATATAACTAAATGTGAATAAGCAGTACATATGTGTTCTATTTGCAGGTGACAAATCAAAGTGCAGTCTGTCAATTTTGCTGGATGTTGGGGCACTTCACAACTCAACAATTCTAGAATCCAGCCCAAGTGGAGAACATCTTCGACAGTTGTGTGGGAATTGTATATCAATATTACACAGTAGAAATCATGTTCTCAATGCAATTACACCAAGAACAATACACATAAGAACTGTGATTAATGAATGGATATCATCTTGTCAGGTAAAATAATAATAATCTTGACACATTCACTTAAACATACCTTGTACTATGTGTACTAAACAGATAAATATACTGATTAGGATAATTATATATTTAGTAGAACTCTGTCACACGTACACATATATTATTTTACTCAACTGTTATTTTAACCAAAGACCCTTAACTTCATAGTAAGAAGCTGAAGTCAGATATTGAGACACCATTACATTTAATAATTTGAGTTTGTTTGTTTGTACATGTTCAAAAATACCAATAAAATGGAAATAAATATGCAATTAATAATGACTATAAAGAGCATAGGGACTATAAAAGTATAGGTTTGTTAATAAAGATATTCCGAGTAATTACTTACTGCTAGTTCCGAGTAATTACTAACTACCTAAGTAATTAGTTTGATTACATACAAACATGTTTCGCATTTCAAATGTTAATAACTATATTTTGTATGAATTTTATCTAATAGAAATTAAAATTGTTACAGATCCATGAAACAGATCACATTTGCTATCTATATTGGCTCCGTGTAAATAGGATACCCATATCTGGAATCCCAGCAAATCCAGTACAGGTTCAGGAATTATGGTTCCTATGCCAGAGAGATATTATGTAGATCAAGCCAGCAACCTACTTGAAGAAATAAGCATAACAGGCAATTGCACGTTTTTAAGTTAAAGAATACAAAGAGAGCACATAAACCATAATATATATTTTTTTGTACTTTATATAATAATTATATACTAAGCAGAAATGCTATATTGCAATATTGTTGCAATTATCTTGTAGGCAGAAGAACGGTAGGTTGCTCACGTAATGACCATTATCTGGTATCTTGTTTGGGCAAGGCATGATAATTATATATGGCCCCCCCTGCCTAGTTCTTATAAAGTATATTAATAATCTAAGATGATTAATAAAACCATTACAATGTACAATTTGAGTTTTATTTTAGAATACAATACCTTTGGTTTTGTGCTAAAATCTCATGATATTATGATATGCTTTGATATATAAACATACTACAACATGTGTATCATGTTATTAATGTAAGTAATTGTCATCATAATATAAGAATTTGTTTTTTAAGCATGTTGATAATTATAAATAAATCACTTCTGCCGCAACAAGATTGCAACTTTTACCATGCTGAATATGACATATTTTTACATTTTCCTGTTATTTCTTTATTACAAATAATTTTGTTTAGATATCAAGCTCACAAAATACTAGTTAATGAATAACTCAGTTAATGGTCACATGTAGCCGAACAGTCCATACAAAGTGGTCGATTCCCTTTACCGGATATCTTACCCTCCAAGCCGAAACACGACAATGACAAGCCCTGACGCTATTGCGGCAGGTATAGGTAAGGCGGTGGTACCAAACCCGAGCGAACAATGCAGAACTCTACCACCTAGTAGTCACGATGTCAGTGACCCGCATAGCCAATTAGTCGCCTTTTACGACCTGCCTGGCCGAACAGCAGTTGGTCTATTCTTTAAAGGAGCCCGAACCAACACGGGGAAAATGGGTTGTGTAAATGTGTGTAATTAGGTTTATTGTATAGATGTTCTTATTATTTTGCCCACCTCCAACTTAGAAAACTGTACATACATATGTATACATAATACAAACTAAAATAAAAATTAACAAATTCTATAATGCTTTTATTTTTTTCTGTTCCCTATAAACTGATGACTCTGCCCAAAAGTACCGTTGGTTGAAGTATTTTTTTTTCATTTTGTTACTTTTGTTCATAGAAAAAATGGTTTACTTGAATGGTAGAACAGCCTGTTTCAGACTTTGGTACATTTTTACATTAACTGTATTGTACATGCGTAGCAATTCTCTACGTTCCGTTTTGCGCTAGATTTACTATTTCACATACAGTATATTAAAATATGTCATTATCTTGCTATTAATTTAATTACAATAATAATTGTATTGCGTGCACGACTGTACCAATGCGCAGTTATCCCCTCCACATTTTACTCAGCGCTAGACTTACGTGCCGCTACTTGTAACAGGCGAATAGTTTCTGCCAACACATCTGACTTATACTTCCGATATAAATGTCCGCGCGGAAATACTCAATCAGTGTCGACCATTACTGTGACCTGTCAATACGATCGGTGTGTATTAGAAAGTGCTGAAAAAATATTCGCAATGCCTCAGTGTAGCATTAAATGGTGTGGTAAAAAAAGCAACACATCCAATATGGAGAAAGATGGGATAACATTTCACTTGTAAGTAAATAATATCTTTATTTGTTTTGTAGAAACAATAAAAACAACAAAATTTTACGCAAGTACAAAATTCATGATACACTGGTCGTTGTTTTAAAACAAAGTACTCAAATTGTCGTGCTGGCTCATTCTTTCCCGATGCGTTCATTATTCCATTTCTTTCTAACGTTTTATGGCACGTGTAACTAGCGTTGTTGCAATTTCGTTATCGATAAAAATATTAACAAATATGATTAACGCTATTTATTTTTGCCCATTTATTTAATAAAAACTATTAATTATAACTTTTAAAAAAATTTCAAACGTGTTATATATTAATGATTGTATTTTTATAACCGGGATAAAACAATTTTCGAGAATGGAAATACTAATCCTATTATGCACTCAAGTTTTGTATGAAAATTGTTTGGAACATGGATAATTGTTTGTTGTCGGTAAAAAACATTCGTAGTATAAATGTGTGGCCTAACATTTTCAACCGACTTCAAAAAAAGAAGGAGGTTCTCATTCGGTTGTATTTTTTTTATGTTTGTTACTTCATAACTTGGTCATTTCTTGACCGATTTAGAAAATTCTTTTTTTATTTGGAAAGATAAACTTGTCGTTTGGTCCCATTAAAATTTGAGAAAGAAAGATTACCCCTAAGATTATTTAGTGCAATTTTTATTTTGACCAAGTTTAATTGAAGTCGGTTTTTGTTTTGTTAAAATTTGTTACGTATTAGTTTGTTACTCCTTCATGCAAAAACTACTAAACGGATTTGGATGAAACTTTATAGTAATATAGCTAACCTATACAAATCTGGAAAAAAGATTCTGCACCTTTTGCATACATACGATTTCTCTGTTAATGTGTGTGTGCCTGAACTCTGCTGGACAGATTTTGATTAAAAATGTGCGTACTCTGTCGCCCAAAGGTTGTAAGATCCATAAAATTTGTAAGATCCGCTAATAGACTTGGGATACGCTTTTAATTTTAGGTACCCTCAAGATATAAATGTAAAAAAAAGTGGATCAGTGCAACAAGAAGAAACAATTGGATGCCATCGAAACACAGTGTGATATGTTCACGCCATTTTGTGTGTGTGTGTGTGTGTATGTAAACATCCTGTAACTTTTGAAAGGCAGGACCGATCGGAACGCAGTTGGTGGCATTCGATTGGGTTCCGCCAAACTTAGACTTCCTAGAAAAGCCAAACCCATTTGGCTCAACAGATTTTGAGAAATTTTGAAAAAACCTGAAACAAAATTTCGAGAAAACACCCGTCGATGTTTGTAATAATTCTGCGTGAATTAAGCATTTCTTGTAAATTGTTTCGAAAAAGCGAGGAGTGTGGATGTCATTTGAACCACCATGTGAACTCATTTTAGCTAAAACGAGTTCTTTGTGATCTTGTGAAGTATTGTGCTTAAGTAAGTATTTTATGGTACAATTTTCATCACAAACCTTTGATTGCAACACAGAAACCTAGAAATCCAGTAAATGGATGTGTGCACACATATATACATAAGTATATATCTTCACGCCAGATCCCTTACGATCGAGGTGTTACGATCCTTGCAAATTTAACTTGCTTCCTCCACATTCATCAATCTCTTTATACAGATACGCCTTAAATGGATGTGTTCAGTATATATATACGTACCACATGCATAAGTTAACCGGCTGCCTTACCCTCCAAACCGGAACACGACAGCGACAAGCAATGACGCTATTGCGGCAGAAATAGGTAAGGCGGTGGTACCAGACCCGGTCGAGACAATGCAAAACTCTACCACCTAGTAGCCACGATGGTAGTGACTCGCATAGCCAATCAGTCGCCTTTTACGACCTGCCTGGCAGAAAGGCAGTTGGTCTATTCTTCAAAGGAGCCCGGAACCAACACGGGAAAACTATTATTATTATAACGAATGGCTGATTCTTTTTTGGAAAACTTTATTCAACGACGATTCACTCTGAGGCCTTTCTAACGGCATTCTCTTTATATCAAATTTTTCTTTTTGTAATTTAAACATTCATCAATATTATGTGGCATTAGTTTTTTATTTTTTTTATAACATAAGATAGCAAACCAGCAGATGGGTTTCCTGATGAAAAGAGTCAACCATCGCCTATAGACACCGAAGATGTTAATGGTGCGTTGCTATCTTGTGGCGCGGTCTAAAGCCACATGCATAAGTTTACCGGCTACTTTACCCTCCAAACCGGAACACGACTAAATTATGTAGGTGTTTTAAATGTAAACTTCAAATATTACTTCTTCAAAATGACAAAATATCGATACTAATAAGTATACAAATCTGTAACATATATCTGTACATTTAATCTATACAAGTATATAAAATTGGAGTGTCTGTTTGTAATATTAAAATAACCGTTTTTTACTAAATGCATATGGATGTCTTATAATTTTTGTCTGTCTGTTTGTCTGTCGGTCTGTTTGTCTCTCTGTCTGTTTTTTCCGGCTAATCTCTGGAACGGCTGAACCTATTTTGACGGGACTTTCTTTTTTTTGGGATAAATATTATTATTTTATTTATTATTATATACATCTATACTAGGGTTGTAACGGAGGCATTGTTAGCGGAGGCGGAGGCAGATGCAGAAGAGAAGAGGTTCGCCCACGCTAACATATACAATTGTTTTTCCTATTAACACTGGTTTTACAACTGGAATAAAGAAATCGGTTACCCGTACCACCTACCTACTAACTAAACTCAAAAATAAAATCTAAAAATAAGAAGAAATAAAACAAAAAAACAAGCAAACGTATTAATTATCGCAATTTCAATTCTGTAACATCGAGCAGAGCGCGCGATGACATGAGTCACGAACGAGTAAATACTAAATAATATTAACACAACAGCCGAACACTAAACATAAACAACCTAACTAATAAAATAACAACATAAACAACACTGATATTTTACATTTATTTTCTCTAATAATTAAATGTTATTTTTCCACACAGTCAAAAATAGACTTTATCATTTGACTGTCAGGGGTCAAATTGAAATGTATGCACTAACTTAAATGTTATTTTTTTATCTCAGACAAAAATAGACTTTATCATTTGAATGTCAAGCGTCAAATTGAAATATGAAGCATTAGCTCCAATATAACAAACTACGATCGGTCGATGTGTCACGTGACATGCCTAGTGCAGCCATCTATCGGATTGTTTTTAAACTTGAACGATGAAAGTTGATAAGTTTACGGAATTTGCGTTAGTGACGTAGGTAGCAAATTGTAGATTTCCCAAAATGTTATAACACTTTTAATTTTTAACGTCTAACAGTGCTTAATGTTAAATGAGTTTTAACATGTTAATTAAACAGTTATAACTTTTAACGCCCACTACTACGATAGTGACAAGCACTGACGCTATTGCGGCAGGAATAGGTAAGGCGGTGGTACCAGACCCGGTCGAGCCGATGCAGAACTCTACCACCTAGTAAAACTGTATATATAACTGTATGTGTAAGTATACTAGCTGACGCAGCAAACGTTGTTTTGCCATAAAATTTTTGGTGGGGTATTTGAGATTAAGATGGGGGTGGGGGTAAATATAGATAAAAACTATCTTGTCTATTAATATGGACTAAACAGTAGATATGTACAAATTTTTATTAAAATCAGTTTAGTAGTTTAGGAATCCATAGAGGACGAACAACGTGATTCATAATTTATATAATACTAGCTGTGCCCGCGATTTCGTTCGCGTGGGAAAAATTCTAAAAAAAAGTAGCCTAAGTTACTCCTTATCACATTAGCTATCTATTAGTCAAATCGCATCAAAATCGGTCCAGCCGTTCCATAGATTAGCCGGAACAAACACACAGACAAATCTGTAAAAAATGTTATTTTGTTATATGTACCGTGTATACATCCATATGCATTTAGTTAAAACCGGTTATTTTAATATTACAAACAGACACTTCAATTTTATTTATTTGTAAGGTAGGAGATTTGCCATTTTAGTAATAAAATAAGAGGTGAAATATAGGGCGACGGATTTCTGACTATACATCAATGCTTTTTGCATTTATAAAGGCCCACGCCCCCAATCCGCGTATTTAGTACCGACCAAACATTGGACCTGCGTGTACGTGTAGGTACTTTAAAAGTTGTGCTAATAATAACTAAACAATATGTCTAAATGTTCAATAAAGTGGTGTGGCAAAAGCAGCCGAACATCTAATTATAAAATAGATGGCATTACTTTTCATCGGTAAGTAAAGTATTCCATTGTAATAGCTAATTTAATATTTTATTTTGTTGCCTTACAGAGCTCAACGAAAACTGGGTGTTATAATTAACGCTATATTTCTCTCTCTCGTGCAGCGATCCTAATTAGTTCATTTCACTCAACATACGATAGTGTCGTGAAGCAGTTAGCTAAAAAAACTTGCGATAATAATTATGTTAATAACTGTTTCAATCTTTCTAATATAAAATTACGAAAATGAAATATAAAATTGATGTTATCAGTTATTATACTACCGTATGATATTCAACTGCAATGTTACTCGAGGTTTCTCGATTTACCTACTAATTTCTAATAAGACATTTGGACTCAATAATTTGTTTCCCAACCTAAAGCTGCGGCCTGGACGCCAGCGCGTCGTGGGCCCGCGGTCCGTTCACGATACTTGCGACCGGAATCCAGATCGTTTGGTTTGTTGCGGTGAAGTGACGTACCGAGAGCATACGCGATGTCGATACTGCTTCATGATATTTTCTGTAGCAGTTCTTTTATCAATTACGAGATATTGTGCATCATCATTTAATATAAGGGTAAACTATACTAATATTATATATGGGGTTTATTTCTCGAATTAAATAAATTTTATTTATCTATACTTCTATACTAATAAAGCTGAAGAATTTGTTTGTTTGAACGCGATAATCTCGATAACTACTGAACCGATTTGAATAATTCTTTTTGAGTTGGATAGCCTGTTTGTCGAGGAAGGTTATAGGTTACATAACATCACGCTACGACCAGTAGGAGCGGAGTAAACGGGGTCCGTGCGGACGAAGTCGCGGGCAACAGCTAGTTTATTATAAAATTGTATAGTTTGTATGGTTGGACGCACTAATCTCGAAAATTACTGAACCGGTTTGAGTAATTCTTTTTGTGTTGGATAGCCTGCGGCCCTACCATGAACTCTTATAGCAGGTCAATTTTAGCCGATAATTAAACTGTCCTGCTATTTCGTACCATGAAAGCGTTATCTAACAGGCCAGTCAGTGACCACGTGACCTATGCCGGCGAGCGATCGTTTTACTATTCACACCAACTTCTGCCCTGCGTTAGCGTACCATGAAGTGTTTTTGTCAGACCGAAATCGATATTTAAACTGCTAAAGTGTCATAATATTGCCGGTCACTTGCAGGTGGGAAAAAGTAACATTTATTGGATTGCTTTGTCTTAAATGTACTGTAAACGTAGGTATTTTTTATTATTACTGCTCTTGTCTTTTTTGGAATTTATATTGCATATTATTTGACATTAACTGTGTTTTAGAAAAATATTGATATTAATATAAAATATAGTTCCTAATTCATTACTTCTATTTAAAGTTATTTATTTATTATTTAATATTTACTTACTTTTAAAGCATTTTTTATTTATTTTTAATTTTAGATAAAAAATACTTTTTTTTCACTTCACGCCCAAAATTACTTCACGCCCGTATCCCCAAAGAGATAGGCAGAGGTACAACAAGTGTGCCCACGATTAGCCAAAGCCTATCGCCACCCGGGCACTTTTTCCAATCCCGGGCAACATTGCTTTTGTCAGAAAACTGAAAAACACATTTTGTTGAATTGTCCGACCCGGGACCTCATGTGATCAACTCCGACACCGGACCACTAGACCACAGAGGAGATACACATAAATTTAGATGTGTGATGAAAATTAACGTTTTGAGTGTGCACTTTTATTGAATCCCGTTGCAATATATTTAAGAGTATTCAAAATATCTCATAAAACTTCCAATTGTTCATTGAATATATTGATATCATACGATCGTTTTGCTTCCGACATCAATCACGTTCATTAAATCAATGTGTAATTTTAAGCTTTAAAATAGTCACAAACTATTCCAAAACTCTAATCTCAAAAAATCAAGACGTACTCAAGAAATTTAAAAACCGCGCTCATAACATAAATGTCTTTATTAAACAGTTCAAGGTCATGTGTAATATTCCCAGAGTTGCGTTCTTTAATGGATGCCGCTTAACAAATATTACGTGGTTTACTTTATGTTCCATATATTTTACGTAGACTTTAAATAGCTTAAAACTCGATCTCTTTTGCCAATTTGTATTTGTCTGCGCCAGCAGCTGTGCCCGTGCGATCGGGCGTCGACCCGCCGCCGCGCCCCCTCCGCGACCCCGGCCCCCTCGAGGACAGCGTACGACGCGCGCCTCGCACTCCACCGCTCGACACGACCGCCGACACTACGCAATTGTCTATACTTTATACCAGCGAAACATATAATAAAAAATCCTGCGTGTCGAAGATACCAGTTTTTGGTCCTACATCGCCAAGGAGTTCAAAAGCAAGTCTAAGGAAACCGAGATTTTGCGACGTCCGAAGAATTCCAAAAATACTGAAGTATCGACGGTTGCGCCGTTTAAATTTGTGCGAGTCACCGAGCAAGCGAACAAAGGCGTTGCGTCACCGGCTGCCTTTCTACACCAAGTCGGCAGCCCCTGCATTCCTGTGCATCCTGTGACGGACACGACGGCACGCTGTGAGTTCGTTCCAAATCTTTAAACCCTTTCCTTTACATTTTTTTGTCTTTCCCTGATTTAAAAATTATATATTTATCTGTTAAAGTCCATTTCTGGCCTATATTTGAGTGAATAGAGCTTTTATTCATAATTTCCTTTATATTTCGATTGCATTTTATACGAGTAATATGCACTGATGCTAAAATAGCCATTCATAAATTCAAACGGTCGTTGTATAACTGACGTGTTGCTTGGGGTCAATGTCCGCTCGGCCACTCAGCTGTTTCTTATCGCTAATCTGCCTTTTGCTAACGCTATAATAGCATTCCGAAGACAGTGTTATAATAGTTTTATGCATTATTTTGTATTTCAACGATTATTTACACATTTTGAGTGCTTTTTAAGCTGATTTTTTTTTAGTGCTACCTACCTAAATAGCTTTATTAAATTTTTATTTCGGTTTTATTGCATATTTAAATAATTTAACGTAATGGCTGAGAATTCTAAAGCTGATATTGAGAAAATAAAAAGATTAAAGAAAACTAAAGGTTCTATGAGAGCAAAATTAACTCAGTTTGAAAATTTCTTAGAATTGGCTACTTCCTACCAGGAATTAAGTGATTTGCATATCACTGAGTTAGATTTTCGTCTGTCTAAAATAGAAAACTTATACCAGGAATTCGACACGTTACAGAATGAATTAGAGGCATTGTGCGATTCCCCGGAAGAGCAGTACGCAGATCGCGAGCTGTTCGAAAAGCAGTACTACCTCCTGGTCTCCCGTGCGCGTCGAATGATTGCTGACAACTCCAAGCGGGACGACGGCACCAACTTTGGCTCTGCAGCAGGCTCTGGCAGGTCAGGTGCTTGTGATCATTCTAACAACCATTTTAATTTGCCCAAAATAAATATACCTACTTTTAGTGGAAGCTATATGCACTGGCTTGAGTTTCGAGATACTTTTGTTTCAATGATACATAACAATGATAATATAAGCAATATAAGCAAATTTCATTACTTGCGCGCCTCCCTTCAAGGGAGTGCTGCAATAATAATAAAAAATATAGATTTTTCTGATAACAATTATTTAACTGCTTGGAACTTATTGTGTGAAAGATATAACAACACTAGATTATTGGTGAACAATCATGTACAAGCTTTGTTTAACGTAGAATCAATATCCAAAGAATCAAGTCGATCTATTCGTTTCCTTCTTGACGTTACAAACAAAAATATCAGGGCACTTTCTTCACTTAAACAGCCTACCCAACACTGGGATACCTTGATCATACATATGATGTCTACCAAGTTGGATTCGATAACTAGTCGACATTGGGAAGAACATCGAAATACGCTATCTGAAGCCCCCACGTTAGTACAATTCACTACCTTTTTGAGTAACAGAGCTGATTTGTTGGAAACCATAGAAGAAAATAAGTCAAAACATGTTAAACACGATCAACAAAAATCAAAAAGTTTTGTTGTGGTTACCAATAGTGGATCTGATGCTCAAAATAAACAATTCAATAGATGTCCTTTGTGTAAAAGTGACCATATCCTTTATAACTGTGAAAAATTCAGAGATTTAACAATAGAGAACCGTATATCAAAGGCTAAAGAGTTGAGGGTTTGTTTAAATTGCCTACGGCCTGGTCATTCACATGTGAAGTGCAGAATGTCACATTGTCGATACTGTAGGTATAAACACAGCACATTGTTGCACCTGGAAAAAGGTGAATCTCTTTCAACCCCAACAACTTCTATCCCTGTTAGTGAGAATATTGCTCTACACACAAATACGTTGCAAAACAGTAGTGATGTAACACTATCTGCTTCCTCAATTTCAAATCAGCCTACTACGTCATCGCATGTGCTTCTATCCACAGCATTGGTGAAGGTGTATGACAACAAGGGCAACACACATAACGCCAGGCTCCTGTTGGACAACGGGAGCACTGCCAACCTCATAACGCAAGACCTCTGCGGTAAGCTGGGATTGTCGAGACGCACGTCGGCCTCCACGGTCACAGGTATTTGCAACCAGAATATTAACACGTCACAGTCTTGCAATATAAAAATAAAATCAAAATGTAGTCATTATCAGGTAAACCTAGACTGCATTATTGTGCCTCAAATCACTAAGTCACTTCCGTCAATGTTAATTAATATTGAATCGATTCCTATACCTACTGGTATTCGGCTTGCTGACCCCCAATTCAATATCCCAGCAGCCATAGATATCCTAGTAGGCGCAGAAACATACTGGAATGTGATCTGCAACAACTTAATTGATTTAGGAAAGAACCAACCCAAACTCTATGAAACTCGGCTAGGTTGGGTAATTTCAGGCTACGTTCCACGTGTCGCTTCCAATACCCATCACTGTCATTTTTTAAGTCAAAACGAAGATCTTACCAGATTTTGGGAGTTAGATTCCATCGCTTCCAAGCACTCTCAAACCAGGGAGGAGCGTGCTTGTGAGGAGCATTTTTTAGCTAATACTTACCGTAACGAGGAAGGCCAATTTGTAGTTACGATGCCTCTGAAACGAGATCCTCAGGAACTGGGCGACTCGTATTATATGGCTAAAACTAGATTCTTATCTCTAGAACGTAGATTTCAACGAGATCCTAATTTTAAGCAACGCTATGTTGAATTTTTAAAAGAGTACGAAGAGTTAGGACACATGTCAGAAAATAAATCGTCTCTAAGTCAATATAATTCCAAAACTTCCAACAAACCAAGGGGGTAATTTCTGTGCTCTCATCGTCAAAGTTTAATTTGAGAAAATTTCAATCAAATAATTTGAACATCTTACAGAAAGTTTGTGGCAATAATCTTGATTCTCAAAATATTCTCGATTTGTATGACAACAACCAAAACACGCCTTCAAAAACACTAGGTTTACACTGGCTGTGTGACGCAGACGTTCTATCGTTCTCTATAAATATTGATTTAAATGAAAAAATTACGAAACGCCACATACTGTCTGTAATTAGCCAAATATTCGATCCTTTGGGGTTAGTAGGTCCCACTATAGTCAATGCTAAAATAATATTGCAAAGGTTGTGGAAATTGAAGTTAGACTGGGACACTGAAGTTACGGAAGATATTAAATTACAGTGGAATTCATTCTCTAGTAAACTTTCTCACTTAAATGATGTAAAAATACCTCGATGGGTTTTACAAAATCAATATCAAAATGTTGAATTACATGTGTTCACAGATGCGTCTGAGCAAGCCTATGGAGCTTGTATTTATGCCCGCTCTATAAATAATGAAGGCACAGTGCATGTTCAGCTATTAGCATCAAAAAATAGAGTCGCTCCGATAAAGCCTACTACTATACCACGCCTAGAATTATGCGGTGCATTACTAGGTGCAAGACTGTGTTCAAAAGTGTTACAATCTCTGCGTTTGCAGGTTCAGTGTAGGTTCTGGTGCGACTCTACCATCGTACTAGGTTGGTTGCAGATGCCTGTACAGCGACTAAAGCCGTTTGTACGCAATCGTGTCAACGAGATAAACGAGATAACTGCCGGTAGCCCGTGGTGCTATGTGCCGTCTCTCGACAATCCTGCGGATCTCGTTTCTCGCGGGGTGAAGGCTGATCTTATCAGCTCCTCGGCGCTGTGGTGGTCCGGGCCACAATTCTTACAAAATTCTGAAAATACATGGCCTACCATGCCCAACGAGAGACGAGATTTACCCGAGGTAGTGTGTCATCTTACTCAAAATCAATCGCCTAGTACCCATACAGAAGAAAATTCTATTTCCTCTCTTATACATAAAAGGTCGAATTTCAATCGTCTTTTGCACATTGTAGCCTATATAAAGAGATTTATTTCTAACTGCAAAAATCCAAATAATAAAGTAATAGGCAGTTTAACTCAAGAAGAAATTCAATCTTCTTTGTTTACAGTTTTAAAACAAAGTCAATCCGAAATGTTTCCTGAAGAGTATCCCATCTTGTCAGCAGGCAAAACTCTGCCAGCTAAAAATCGTCTCCTATCTCTATCTCCCTTTTTAGATACTAACAATATCATTAGAGTAGGAGGGCGATTGGATAATTCTCCTTATAGTTTCGATCAGAAACATCCAATTTTAATATGTGGTAAACATCACATTACTAAATTAATATTCCGTCAAGAACATTTCAATCTGTTACATGCAGGTCCCCTCTGTTTACTCGCTAACATACGCCAAACATACTGGCCCCTAGGAGGCAGAAATCTTGCGCGATTAACTGTAAATAAATGCATTACATGTTTCCGTCATAAATGTAAAAGTGCAGCCAATCATGGGACAACTTCCTAAATCTAGAACAGAACTTGAATTTCCATTTTTACATTGTTCAGTCGATTACGCTGGGCCAGTGTATATAGTCAATAAAAAAGGGCGCGGTTGTAGAATTATCAAAGCTTACCTGTGCATTTTTGTATGTTTGGCAGTGAAAGCAGTACACCTGGAGCTTGTTTCAGAGCTGAGCAAGGAGGCGTACTTAGCTGCGTTGCGCCGCTTTATATCTCGTAGAGGCAAGCCACAGTCCATCACTTCCGACAACGGAACTAACTTTGTCGGAGCTTGTAATGAATTAGAATCCTTTTTAAAGTCATCAAATCTAGAATCAGAACTCGCGACTGAAGGTATTAAATTCTTATTTACTCCTCCATATTCTCCACATTTCAATGGATTGGCCGAAGCGGCCGTCCGCTCTACAAAAATGCATTTGAAAACCGTGCTTAACTTAACTCATTTTACATATGAAGAAATGTACACCGCTCTCACTCAAATAGAAGCCATATTAAACTCTCGTCCCATCTCTCCCATGTCAACCGATCCCTCCGACATGGTAGCTCTTACTCCTGCCCACTTCTTAATTGGACGAACTCTCACAACCGTCCCGTCTCCGCAAGTTTCCGAAGATGCCAACTTGACTACGCTGCAAAGGTATCGACGCGTCGAGGCCATCAAACTTCACTTCTGGAGGCGATTCTCAAATGAATATATATCCCAGCTTCAAAATAAAACAAAGTGGTTTAAAGGTGACAGCTTGAAGATGGAAAACCCACTTGTATTGATCAAAGACAAGTCGTCTCCTCCTCTCGTTTGGCTCCTGGGGAGAATCGTTAAACTACACCCAGGAATCGACGGAGTAAGCCGAGTAGCGGAGATTAAAACCAAAAGAGGGACAATCCGAAGAGGCTATAACAACATCTGCGTCTTGCCAGTGGACGACCAGCCCTGAACCTTTGAAGCTCTACATCTTCAACGCGGGGAGCCTGTCTGCGCCAGCAGCTGTGCCCGTGCGATCGGGCGTCGACCCGCCGCCGCGCCCCCTCCGCGACCCCGGCCCCCTCGAGGACAGCGTACGACGCGCGCCTCGCACTCCACCGCTCGACACGACCGCCGACACTACGCAATTGTCTATACTTTATACCAGCGAAATATATATATAAAATATTACAGTCCACATTTTTGATTCCAACTACCAAGAAGCTACATATTCTTAAATTCAAGATTTCTAATTAAAATGCATTAATAATAGTAACTTTATACTAAAATTTAAAAATCGGCAAGTTATGTGTTTCTCAACGTTAATTTGATATGTTATGCAAGAGATAATGTAACCGGCCAGAAGACGACGCATTGCAGTTCAACAAAAATTAGTTCATGGTACGATCGTAAAACCTGACAGGTTAATACTCATAGTTGAACTGCCTGGAACTTGACAAGTATTATAAGAGTTCATGGTAGGCCCTCTGATTATTGAGAAAGGTTGTAGGCTATATAACATGATCATGTCGTGTTTTTTTTGTACGGAATAAGGTTATAAAGTATTATTCATAACGGGTAGACTCATATTATTAATAAAGAATTTTGATACACAACAGTAATAGTAATAAATCAAACTATTATTATTACTTATGTGTATCAAAGTAATCGATTAAAATATAAATAATTAAATCATAATTACTTGTCTATTTTTATGGTCATAGTGTTTACTATTTCAAAATGGTAGTCTATCTAAAACTGTTGAAATTATTTCTTCTGGTGGATGGTTTTCCTTTCCATCAAGAGAGCCATCTGCTTGTTAGCTTTCTTGCGATATAAAAAATATCTAAGAAAATAAGCAGAACGTCACCACAAAATATATTCCAACGTGCAATCTCCGCTCGACTATAGCTCGACGCTCGTGTTTCGTCGCCGCCAACTATATAATATAGTCGCATTGGAGGGTAATGGAGCCAAGCCAATTTTTTTGCGAAATGGAATTAAGTGTATTAACGTATTGTAGAAGAGTCAAAGTTTATAAAATTTTTCATTTTTCAATTTATCTAACTGATATGACTACAGGTAAAAAACAGTAAAGATATTTGATAGATGAATTGATTAATATAAACTTTGACTCTATCACTATTAAATATAAAAATATTTGATAGATGAATTGATTAATATAAACTTTGACTCTTTCACTATACGTTAACTCCATTTCGCAAAAAAATTTGGCTTGGCTCCATTACCCTCCAATGCGACGATATGTCTGATCTGTGTCGCCAACAGTTTCGCACAAATATATTATGTACTTCGATCAAAATGCCCGTGCCGCCGTAGCCGTAGCCCGCTGCCGTCCAAGCCGCAGCACCAAAGAATATATTATTATTCTTTTTATAATAGAAACTTAATATAATACCCCAGCGGTACATGGGGCATTGGCATGATAAATTTAACTCCACGCCCAAATCCCCGAAAAGGTAGGCAGAGGTACAACTAGTTCACCCACGATCAGTCGAAGAAACTGAGTCCCACAGTGTGATAGGTGGCAGGCTTATCGCCAACTGGACATGTCACCAATTCCGGCCAACATTGTTTTTATCAGAAAACTGAAGAAACACATTTTTAGATGCCCGAACCGGGAATCAAACCCGAGACTTTACGTAGTCAACGCGGATACCAGACCACTAGATCATAGAAATGATTATGATAAATTTATGAAATTGAAATTATCAATACCAAAAAAATTTTAAAAATATGCTATTGTTTACTTTTAGGTTTCCAGAAAAGGATTCCTTTAAACAAATATGGATTGAGGCCACAAAGAAGGATCATTGGTTTCCTAAATACTATAGCGTGA
This sequence comes from Apodemia mormo, assembly GCA_036924255.1. Classification (NCBI taxonomy): domain Eukaryota; kingdom Metazoa; phylum Arthropoda; class Insecta; order Lepidoptera; family Riodinidae; genus Apodemia; species Apodemia mormo. Next base: position 6,193,047 of record JAUPFN010000019.1, read on the forward strand.
TTTGTTCTCGTCATTTCACTGAAGACTGTTTTCTAAAAATAAAAAATGGCCGCCGTCGTTTACTACAAAGTGCAATTCCTACAAAGTATTTGCCGATATTGCTTGATCACGACGAGAAAAATAATGAAAACCAAAATGTAGAAATTACAGTCCATTAAATACCATCATCATCAACTCCATCGACTATGACACCGAAAAAAATGAAACGAAAATATGAGCCCACCGCCACCACCACCACCACCACCACCGATAACAACACACCATCACCATATAATTCCCCGATTAAAAAGCGTCTTTGTAGACGGATTTTGGAACTTTCAGGAAAAGTTACCAAAAGAAATATTCAAATAAAAAATTTAAAAGCGAAAGTCAGCTACTGCAAAACAAGGATTGCATCTTTAAAAACGATATTGAAAGAATTAGAAAAGAAGTGTCTTATTAGTTCTGAAAATACAGATATTTTAAGTAAAATTGGAGTGGCTAATAGGGAAATCGTAAAACGTCAGATGATTAAAAGCAAATTAGGGCACATAACACGCAAAAAATACTCGCCAGAGTTGCGATCGTTTGCGCTTACTTTAAACTTTTATTCGACTAAAGCCTACAAATATGTGCGACAGTCATTTAATACATGTTTGCCTTCGTTACGAACTCTAGCTAAGTGGTATCAGACAATAGATGGGAAGCCTGGGTTCACAAGTGAAGCATTAATTGCTTTAAAAAATAGAGCTGAAATATCCAAAAAAAAAATTACAGTGTGCGCTTATTTTCGATGAAATGAAAATAAAAAGCAAAATTGAATATGATCCCGCAAGTCAACGTACATTTGGCTTTATTGATTTTGGAGGACAACTTGAAACTGACTGTAATAATGAGTGTACGGAAGCGTTAGTAATTTTAGTGGTAGCAATCAACGGTTCATTTAAAGTTCCCATTGGATACTTTTTAGTTGATAAAACTAACGCAGATCAAAAGGCTAATTTGATTTTACAATCTATTGACCTATGCAACCAGAATAAAGTTACTATCAAAAGTTTAACTTTCGACGGGTGCCCAGCTAATTTAGCGATGGCTAAGCAACTTGGTTGTAGTATTACGCCTAGTAATTTTAAAACAACATTCAAACACCCTATTACAGGTGACATAGTATGTGTTTTCTTAGATCCGGTTCATATGCTGAAATTAGTACGAAATACATTCGAATGTTACCGAGAATTCGAAGACCAACAGGGAAATTTAATAAAGTGGGATTATATAGTCAAACTGCAAAAAATTCAAGACGAAGAGAACTTTCATTTAGCGAATAAATTACGCAAAGAATACGTACACTTTAAAAGTAATATAATGAAAGTCAAACTAGCCAGCCAATTATTTAGCAATAGCGTCGCCACGGCACTAGAATTTTGCGAAAAAGAATTGAAATTTTCACAATTTGAAGGGGTTGGGCCAACAGCCTACATGATACAACTGTTTAATGACCTTTTTGATATATTAGATTCTAGAGTACATGGCTATGGATACAAAAGGGCCTTAAATCGGGAAAATTATACAAAAATATTTGAAAAACTCGAGGAATGTAAAGCTTTTTTGCTCTCGATTCGCTCAGCTATGACAGTAAAAAAACAGCTGAAACACGTGGCGCTTGTAGACTCCCCTCGATTTACAGGATTTGTGGGATTTTGTGTTGCTATTGAAAGTGCAAAGTGCAACGATTAGGTCTCACGGTGGATCTAATGATAATCCTACCCCACGGTTGTTTGAGTCGATCTATAAGAAATGTCTGATTCATACAGAACTCATCGAAACATCTAATGGAAATTGCATTCCTTTAGAAAAAAATCAGATATTAAATTGTTCATCGGTAATAACGCGAATTAACCTAACCACGCCATCATATTCAAATTATATTGTTGACAACAGGAGGCTGAGGCAGCTATAGAATGTGTAACACTGTCAAAGTTTTCCGATAATGTTATCGAATATATTGCGGGCTTTGTTGTTAACTCCTTAATTAAGAAAATTAAGTGTGGAACATGTATCACAGCACTGGTATCCTTAAATGAAAATAAAAAAAGGTTAATATCTTACAGAGATAAAGGTGGTCTGATATATCCTTCTCAGATGGTCACAAAGAATTGTCGTCGTTCTGAGCTAATTATTAAGAGTGTTTATATAAACAATACATATAAAACCAAAGACAGCATTGATATGCTAATTCTTAAAGTTCTTCGTAGTTTTACAGAAGAACAATTATTTCCAGACTTTCATCATCACAATTTTTACTCAGAGGAAACTAATCATATTGTAGATTTAACAAGCAGTATCATAAAAAATACATTGATAATAGATTGTCATTTATAAACAAAAATAGGTCTTCCAATAAAGGCCCGGCTGTTAGACGAATATATACGAAATTAACACACATTAAAAATCAATAATGATTAAAATCTTGCTAAAAATTATTACCTGTGTTGGTCCGAGATCGTAAAAGACGACCGATTGGCTATCGTGTCACTACGAACGTTGCTGCTAGGTGGAAGTATTCTGCATTATCTTTTATCATTAGCGTCAGTGCTTGTCAATTAGTAGTTTTTAATAGTTTTCGGAAACTTGAGTACAAATCGATTAATGATCAGAGATGAGAATCTCGAAACATTAAAGCGGCTTGTAGCTCAGTTAATAGAGTGTTGCAGGTGAGATTAAAAAATCCTAAAATTTAGTCATTTTTAAAATTAATTCATTTGGTATAGATTCTTCAAACGGATGGTTTTTGACTTGAAGATTTTGTCAGAAATGCCAGCCTAGTTGATATATGGCACATAACACTATTTGCTAAATTTATTACCTATATGATTGGTTTCTTCACGATGAAATTTGTGATCATTTATTTCTGAAAATAGTTGTTCTCCAAAAAAAAGCTGCATAAAGTTTTATTGACTAAAATATCTGTTTTTCTTGGATGACTTTTGTTTATGCGTCTGAGATATGATTTCCTAACTATTTCACCGCGTCGACAAATTTTAGTAACGGTCTCAGATGGCCAGATTAAACCTATTAAATTTATTTTGTTTTTATTTGATGTTATTAGTGCCCTGAAACAAATTCAATATCTTATACGGTTTATTAATGAGCAAGCTACAAAACCAGCATTACATTCAATGGTACTTTCAGCTTTCAGTTTTTCTGTGTTCCTGGGTCATGGATGTGTATTAAATATGTGTATTAAATAACAAAAATCTTAAATATATGTATAGTATTAAAGTATTAAATATATTTCCGTTGTCCGGTACACATCACAAGTTTTTCGAGAACTTATCACGGGACCAGATTGACGTGGTGTAAAAATGTCCATATATATTAATATTATTATGATCAAAAAAAGCCTTTAACACTTTCTATTGTTACACAGAATCCGTGAAACCCTGTGCAACGAGGTGATTTTATATTACTTTTATATTTGCGTTTTGTTTTTTTTTTTTTTAGTAACCGACAGCAAACTTACTTAACATTGTTCTAACTTTTCAAAAATAATAGTTGAGTTGTCTTTATTTAGTGTTCGCTTAAAGCAGTAGCCATGAACTTTTGATTCCAGTATGTCAAACAAGTCATTGATAAGAAGGAGCATTTCAGCGGTTGAATCCACTTCTTGGAATGTCGGTGATTTCAGTTCGATTTTGCAAAACTGCAACGCGGTTGCAATGCTGCGGCTAAATAATTGAGCATCTAGTTTGACCTTCATAATGTTTTAATTTAATTAAATATTTGTGAAGCGTAATTTATTAGCTAAATGAAATCGTCCTGAAACTCCTGTATTTTTTAAATATATAATACCAATTCAATTTATCAATCACAATTCATAATATTTAAGTGTAAACCATGGATGTTGATATCCAACGTAAATTTAGATAACTGGTAGTTAAACTATTTAACTCTTGAGTCCCGCTGACGTACTGGTCATCTACAAAAAATGGTACTTACTAACAAAAATCAACATAATCATTGTATACCAAAGGAAGAGCTTCCAATCTTTATTAGAAACACATTTAAGTTAATTTGAATTTGTTTAATTTCATAAAAATATACACGATTTGGCATTTTTGATTTTGGATTCAAATTGCTCTCCTTAAAAGTTATTATGATATCAGTTGACTCATTATACTTAGGAGGTATTGAAATATTTTATAGTACTCAAATGTGTTCCTTACGAGCATTGCTATGCTTACGAGTTTGACTATATGCACCGGATCTAATAATATCAAAAAGTTATTTTTTTTTCGCCGTTAATTTTTAATCCCTCTACTTTTTTAACTACTTTTTCAGATAATTCTGCAACTCTTTATATAAAATATATTTTTCCAAATAGTTTTAACAGACAAGCTGAAGTCCCCTCCGAAGAACGGAACTATTTTTTTTATGGGACAATTAGGTTTTTCCGCCAGGACATTGTATGTCCTAACAAAACTGAAAGCACATCACAATAATATTTTTCATATTCCTTTAGGAATCGAATCCGGGAGGAATAGATGATACACAACTACTGTACTAAAGTGGCAGTTATTCACTACTATGTGACCTAGAGAACTTCGTTCCGCCTAACAGTCACTGAATTAACAAATTTCAATTGATATTTCATCTCCATCCTAAACTGAAATAAATAAATAATTTAAATTAAAAAAAAATAAAAAAATAAAAAAAATAATTAAAAATTAAAATTAAAAATTAAAAATTTGAAATTAATACATTATTAAGTTAAATTTTTCAGTAGGAATGATATAATAATAAATTAACAATTAAATATACATTAATTAAGATATTCAAGTAAGTATTTTAATGACATGCCAGCGAGATATATTTTTTTATAGATGAATATTATCTGAACATATATACAAACAAATAAATAAATTCGGAGTGTCTGTTTATAATATTGAAATAACCACTTTTTACTAAATGTTTGTTCCAGCGAATCTCTGGAACGAATTTTGACGGGAGTTTCATTGACAGATAGTTGGTGTAATAAGGAGTAACGTAGCTACTTTTAGAATTCCGTACCTCGAAAGGAAAAAACTGAACCTTCATAGAATCACTTTGTTGTCCGTACGTCCGTCATCCTCTCAAGAAACTTTTTCTCAGGAACGCGTGAAGGCTTTAAGTTAAAATTTATGTCAAAAACTCAGGTCTACTATCCTTTGGAGTTGTGAAAAAATCAAACTTCTAAGCTAACGCAATCAATAGATACAGCCGTTTATGCCGCAAATTTTCGAAACTCGCAAGGGAATCAACACCTACAAGACTTCCCGTAAACTTAGAATCTTGGAATTTGGTACGAAGAATCGTCTTAATAGTAAATAAAGCAAAAATTACGGAAACCGTAAATTTAAATATGTATAATTATATATAAAAATTATTACGGAATCCTCAGTGCGTGAGTCCGACTCGCACTTGGCTGGTTTTTCTAAGAAATTCCTCGCAGATTTAGTCACGGGCACAGCTAGTATATTTTTATACTTATTATCCTATTCCTGACAAAGACAAATCCTATACTTAGGTACTTAACGTGCTATATCACGAACGTTTTCTGAAATCTTAGATATACACCGTCTAGAGAATATTGCGAAGGATTTATCGTGCGGCTAAAGAATTTTTCACATAAAAAAAAAACTTGGACAAAAAAAGACTTCATAACCAATAAAAAGGCACAAAAAACGTGATAATGCCTATCTGAATTTCGAGTTTTATTTATGTAAGCATAACTTAATATGTAAATCCTATTTATGGAATAAATTTTATTATATTGTTACTCTTGTATTTTTTAGCAACACCCACCAATCATCATACCTATGCGTAATGTTAAATATCGATGATCGATAATTTCTCAAAGTTTCTTCCCTACTATGAGAGTACACACAGCGACGATTTTTAGTAACCTTGAATAAACCAATCACAACACTGGAGCGTTACCGCCCCCGCTTCACCTAATTGTCAGTAGGCTTGGGCCTAACCGGTCACTACAGAGAGCGCTCAATTTAGTTCATAATCCAAGGATGAACTAGTTCGTTCTATTAGTTCATTAGTTCTTTTCTTGAAATAATTTAAGAACAATAAATAAAGAAAAAATATAGTTACGATTATTGTAAGTTTTGTTTACTGTTATTTAAAAAATACAAAGTATTACATGAAAATTTTATACATCCATTTATGTAATATGAGATTATTTATTTAAATATTGAAAAATAAAATAATTTATATTAATGATTAGTCAACAGCTAGGCTAGTTCCTAATATAATGTGTAATTATATTAGAATACTTAAAAAGTATGAATTTTTACAATTAAAGTTGACTTTTTTGTTATGGCACATAAAATCTTTTATCGAAATAAAAACGAAAAAATAAAATGATTTATATTAATAATAAGTCATAATTAACGTGATATATAATGATAATAATCAATTATTTGTAACAATAAATGGGAATAGACGAGATTTTTTTAATTTTAATTAAACTTACCGTAAAATAAGACATAAATGGTATTAGTATTCTGTTTGATAATTAGCCAGCAGTACTTCAGTTGACGATTGTGATCAGACGATGATTTCATGATTTGATAAAATTTCAACCATGGGGATTTGAAGTTGTTAAGTATCGATATCGATTATCGAAATATCAAGGCGCGCACAGTAAAAGTAAATAACTCGGTTGGTCACATAGTGCCACTGTCTAGTAAAGTGGACGCTAACAGAAATATAAAAAGAACTAAGAGCGGGATTTTCAATGAACTAGTTCGCATAGTTCACCTAAAGGAGCGCTCTTCCCACGTAGGTCGCTCGCGAACTACCCAAGACTAATAATTGTCAGAATTGTTTCTTAACTTTGTCAATACACATTACACATTACATCTCCACTCTCCAGGATATTTGCTCGCTGTAAAATATTGATATTGATTTTAGATACCCACAAGATCCCGACATCAAAAGTAAATGGATTGAAGCAACTAGGCGAGATAACTGGTGGCCGTCAAAATACAGTGTGATATGTTCACGCCATTTTACGTCAGATTGTTTTGAAACACAGAACAGTCGCCGGCGTCTACTAGGGTCAGCGATTCCATCATTATATTTACCTCTACTGGTGAGTTGCTGAAACTTTAGTAATCCCATTATCTTTATATCCCGTGTGTTATTCTTTGTTAGATAACTAGCAAAAAGCAGAGCTTTGTAAGGGCTCGCAAAGTTATACTATCTAGTAGTATTGTTAGAAAAATATTTTTATGAGAATTACATCTTTTAATGTATGAACTTTATTTATGATTATCTAACCTAAAAACCCTGCGTATTTTCACCTAATCGTTACATTCGCATCAAAGGCGTCGTCAGGCTTTGGACTAGGAATATTTGGTCATTTTCAAGGAAAAATGGGTATTAAAAATGAAGGTTGATCTTATTAAAAACACATTTTTAACATTTTGCTGAAATATTTTTTTTTTAAATCAGGAAGTTCCTGGTTTTACGTCGATTTACGAAATCAAAATCAAAAAATGTTTTATTTAAATAAACCTTCAACATTTTTGGACTTAATATTGGACTTAACGCAGGCACGAAGAATTGACGGTAGACACTCAGCGAATACATTTTTCGAAATTTTCTCTCAGAAAAACCCTCTGAGTTCGATTCCAGAGCCAAGCAAATGAAAAAATGTGTTTTTTCAATTTTCTGATAAAAATAACTTTGCCCGGGATTAGAAAAGTGCCCTACTGGCGATAGGCTGGCCACCTATCACATTGTGGGACTTAAGTATCTTCGGCTAACCGTGGATGCACACGTTGTACCTCTACCTACCTCTTCGGGGATACGAATATACCTTTTTTTAGCTTTTTACCCTCTGACTAAGATTGGGAATTGATCTCAATACAATATAAATCAATTAATACATCTGTACTGTTTCACAATAAGCATATTGTGAAACTCTCTAACTCTCTATTTACTCTGTTCCCCGCAAACATCCCTGCTCTAGACCTAAATTCCCCTTGTGCCTCCCACAACATTCCTTCGAACTTCCCTTGCATTCTCCTTTCAATGATTTTATCATACACCTTCGTTGACAAGCAGATCAAACTGATGGTCCTATAGCAATTGCAGTTTATACTTGAACTTCGCCTTTATATGAGGGCACGATGACGGCGCGCCGCCAGTCAAATATGAAGAAACAATTTATGATGTAGGTAGTCTCTTAATAAGTTCAAAAATTCTAATACAAAATGTATCTTCTATCAATTTTAACTCGTTAATTTAATAAGAGATGGCGTTAGAAGTAATAAGATTCTAATACAAATTGTACCTTCTATTTTTTTTATTTTTACGAAATGGTATTTTTATGGTAGATAACAAATCTAGACATGAATATAAACTACCACGTAGAAGCTCAAACCTAAAAAATGCGATGCTTTTTCAGTAAAATGTATCACAAAAGTGCATAGATCGTCGCCTTGTGTAGGGCTCGCTGCATAATAATGGATAATAATGGGTGTAGACTCAACAATAATTGTACCGTTAGTAGTTTCTGTAAGAGGTTTAGTAGCGAAGAGTATCGACCAATATTTACGGAGGCTCTTCCTACTATCTGGATCAAGGGCCAGATACAAAAGGCAGTGTTAGAACGGCACGTAATGTGAGGAGATTTCTTTCTCTGTTACCCAGGGTAATTACCCTAACCTCCGGCGTCTTAGCCGCCATGCTCCCGTCGGCGGGAAATCTATTTTATATATTTATTTTTATAATATTGTATTTTTAAATGTTATAATTATAAATGTACTAGCTTCCGCGTACAGCCCGCTGCATTATAGAAGTTTTTGACAAATCCCGCGGGATATCCTAATTTTTCCGGGATAAAAAGTAGCCTATGTGCTATTCCAGGTTATCATCTACCTGTGTGCCAAATTTCATTTAAATCCGTTCAGTAGTTTTTGCGTGATTGAGTAACAAACATCCATCCAAATTTTTGCATTTATAATATTAATTTAATTAAATTAAAATTAAAATTTAATTTATTAATTAACTATTAATTAATTAACATAGATAATAATAATATAGATTAATATAGATATAAAATAAGAAGAAAAATGTAAATAAAGGGATAATAATAATAATTATTATTATTTATTTACTGCTCACGAGGAAAATTAACAATGAGAAGTATAACAGTTTTGACAACAAATTAATCAGAGTGTAGTGAGTACATACACACTTAAAAAATGTAAAATTTCCTTGTGAGCGTCTGGAGTCTGTACTAGATACTGTACTACAGAGCTCCAGGCGCTCTCTTTAGATAACAATTGGCCTAGCTCTACAAATATAAAAGAACCTCAAGTTTTTTAAATTTCCAGAGTGACCAGTCAAATTGAATAACATAGAATAGCACACAAACATTTAAAGCTGTAGATGGAAAAACATAACCATTGTGTACAGACATCAAACACTTAAAAAAAGACTAAGTACACGAATTGATCTACCTACGAAGTAATCAAATTGTTTGCTTGTATTATGGGTGTTAATCAACGATACTGCTACCTAGAAATACATATATAAATACTGTAATACAAATAATAAAAACCCAAACCCACAAATACAAACATCTCATCACATAAATGTCGGTAATCGAACCCGAGCACACTCGATAGTAGTTAGTCGCTAACTACTCGACCAACGGGGCGGTCGCATGTCAATGATGTGTTCCTACCAGTATAATCGGAATGTAATATCACAGTAATACCGCGTGCATTAGTTTACCGTTTACTTAACTCGACATTGACAAGCAATGATGCTTTATGCTTTTCCGGAAAATGTCAGCCAGTGCAGTGTTGGCAGATTCTGAACCAGAGCTGTAAAATTATTGTACTTTTAACAAAATTATCGTACATTAAAAAATTATATTTAATTTCAATTTTAAGATGTATATTATTTAAAAGTTGCCGTATGATTAGATAACCAAATTGTTATAACTTGTAAACGATGAAGTTTTAACCGGTAATTGTATTTTTCTAATGCTACGGTCACACTTGCGTCTATCGTCCCGAAGATATTAGCGCGCTAAGGCACACGCAGTTTGGAATGTATGTGACAATAGCGGGTCACATCTGCATCTATCGTGTCGTTGCACGAAGCTTTGTGACGATAGACGCAAGTGCGGCTGAGCCATAAAGCTGGGGCGGCACTGCGTTATTGTTCCGAAGTAAATATCCGCCGAAGCTTAGTACGATTTGACACTAAAAAATGATCGTGATAGAAGCCGTGGTCATATTAGCAGCAACGATATTACTCTCGAATTATCGTGCAATATCCAAGACGTCTGAAATTATGGACGACGTCATTTTCAAACGTGTAATTATGGACGACAACTATATTTACTTCTACATGTGTGCTAACAATTAAATACTATTTTTTTGTGATTCACATTTTTAGGATTCCTTATGATTCTTTTAGGGTTCAGCTTACCATTTCATCGTTCCACTTCATTTTACACAACTATCCGCATACGTCTGAAGTGATAGAAAATAACGGCTGAAATGAATAATGCTAGCCTTAAGCTTAATGACGCAGCGCGAATATGTTAACGCGCTAAAACCCTTTGACGTACCAACACCCACGCGATAACGTAAACGCAGTCCGAATATTGACGACGCGACATTAGCCGATAATAGCCGGTCACATCTGCATGTATCGTGTCATTGCACGAAGAATTGTGACGATAGACGCAAGTGCGGCCGCAGCGTAAGAATTGTACGACGAATTGGATTGACTATTGAACACATCATGATATAATGATACATGTATAAAAATTGCTGTATGTCTACCAACACTGAGCCAATGGTACCAAACCATTGTGAGCCATGAGTATTGATGAGTACCTATTTACGCGTTCAGTTAATCGTTCGTTTTTTACAAACTACTTGCCCGGGTCTGGTACCACCACCTTACCTATTCTTGCCGCAATAGCGTCAGTGCTAGTCACTGACGTGTTCCGGTTTGGAGGTTTTATGTGTTACCTCAAAACCCGATCATGTATTAACCGATTTTGTAAATTCTTTTTTGTTTTTGGAGAGTATATCCCCCGTGACGTAAACAGGAAATGGAAAGTCAGTCGGTTGCTGCAGTTTTAATGTGTTAAAAATATATTCTATAAATAGGTTCGCCTAGTTCTATGAAGTTTCTTATTTCAGACTACCGATGTTGAGCTGGATGAGCAGAAACCTGGCACGTCTGAAGAAGTTACTAACACAGAAGAAAGAAAAAACGATATTTCTATTAGTACCCTTTCAAATTACACATCACCCACAGAGAAACGTCTCCGTAGAAAAGTAATAGAATTAAATAATAAGGTTGTACAGAAAAATAGACAATTGAAAAACTTGAGACAAAAAATGAGTTATATGCAGAAACGGATATCTTCATTAGAAATTGTTAATAAAGAACTAAAAAGAGAGCTCAAGATCCTGAAATCACCTATTTCCGTATCCTCTCTAGTTACAACCTGTTACTGTCCTTCGACTTCTGGGGATTAAAAATGAAATTACTAATTATTAATAATTAATTAATTAGTAATTAATTAAGTACGTTTTGATGTAGATGATATCGATAACTATAGATTAGACCAGTGTTTTTCATTTTTTTTCAAGATACCCCCTTAGCATGGTACAAAAAATTGCGACCCACTGCCGCCTAACTTACATTAAAAAAATTAAATCCTTTTAATTTTTCTTTATTATCAAGTTGTTTTTAGTAACACTAATCTACCGTCTATGACCCCCTTGCAAAGGCCTCACGACCCCCCAGAGGGCCGCGACCCGCACATTGAAAAACACTGTATTAGACTATCGCATCTGTATGTTCCCTTTTTTACCTGATATGTATACATGTAAATAAAATTGAAGTGTCTGTCTGTTATTTTAAAATAACTAGGTTTTTTATAAGAGCAGTATGTTATTTTTCCAATACTAATACCTACCGACCACACAGCCTGTAGACGCCTAATATTTGATTTTCCGTAATTAAGGCGAAGCATCGCGACAAATTGGTTTGATTGATCAAAAAATTGGTTTGTTTAATCACGTTTTTTTTTGTATTGATTGTTAAATAACAATTTTAAAGAAGATATTATCTAAGAAATGTGCTAACTTATTACATAATAGAATGTACTTTACTCGATCATATAAAATTCCGAAAACAGGCTAAAAAATCTCTAAAACAAATAATTTGTTAATCATATTTCTAATCTTTCACATGATTTTTATATGGTGATATTAAGTTGTAAATACAAAAAAGAATGCGTTAAATTTTGGTTTTCAGTTGAAGTCCTATATTTATTTATCCGAAAATTAACACGTTTCTCAGCGGTTTTAGAACATACCGCGTCAACCATTTCCTATAGAATTGACGCGCGTCGAAATACCTCGCCATAATTCATTCTGGCGACTTGCTGAGGTAAGACGAAGCGGGGTTGCAACGCCGGGATTGGCTAACTCAAGGCCACTGTGAAAAATAGTGATGTACCGAGTCGTCACTGATTTCCGCGTGGACATATATATCGGAACAATAAGTCAAATTTGTTGTTAGGAGCTATTCGCCTATTATTAGGCGTCTATGGGCTGTGTGGTCAGTGCTAATACCTTAACAACCATTTTTAAACATATTTGTCTGACTGTCATTCTGTTTGTACAGGTTAATCTTTGAAACGGCTGGACTAATTTTAATGAAACTTTCACTGAAAGATAGAGAAGTTTCTAAGGCAGGACAAAGGCTAATATCTACCTAAGTGATCAAAAGAAAGTAGTGATTTTAAATCACGCGAACGAAGTTGTGAGTAATAGGTAGTTGTTAATAAATCTTCACGTTGGGGCTATGACAGCAAACCTGTGTCAAAGTCAAGATGCAACACAAAACAATTTTTGCCCGGGCACAAAAAAGTTTGATGGCGCTGGCTTGCCACTTATCACATTGTGAGCCTGAGTATCTTCGGCTAATCGTGGGTGCGCTGGTTGCACCCTTACCTACCTGTTCGAGCATACAGGCGTGAAAATACTTATAATTTTCGGTGTCAAAGCTAAAGGCAACCTGTCCTCCCCGTGTTGGTTCTGGGCTCCTTTGAAGAAAAGACCAACTGCCATTCTGCCAAGCAGGTCGTAAAAGGCTATGCGAGTCACTAGTATCGTGGCTACTAGGTGGTAGAGTTCTGCATTGTCTCGCCCGGGTCTGGTACCACCGCCTTGCCTATTCCTACCTCAATAGCGTCAGTGCTTGTCTCTGTCGTGTTCCGGTTTGGGGGGTAAGGTAGCCGGTAAACGTATGCATATGGCATTAGACCTCGCCACAAGATAGCAACGCACCATTAACACCTTTGGTGTCTATAGGCGATGGTTGACTCTTTCCGTCAGGAGACCCATCTGCTTGTTTGCTATCTTATGATATAAAAAAAAACCTGATAAGCCTACGGCATGCACATTTGTGTAACAAATTGGGTAGGTTTTCCAATCGAAATCCATTAGCCATTTGTGTAAATAAGCCCCGCCCCATTGGTAGAGTAGTTAGCGACTCTGACTACGCAATCGACGGGGCTCGGGTTCGATCCCCGATGGGGACAAGCATTTGTGTGATGACCATAAATGTTTGTATTTCCGGGTTTGGGTGTTTATTAAGTATATTCTAGTATTTATATATGTATTTCTATGTATTAGTATCGTTGACTAACACCCATAACACAAGCAAATAATTTGCTTACTTTGGGGTTAGATCAGTAAGTGGTCCCGTAAATATTTATTTATGTCAGGTAAGGTCGACGGCGGAGCTCTCTTCAAACGCCTTCCCAAATAGGAGGTTAACAATTCGCCGGAATCTTTTTAAAAAAAGTATCTTCACGCCCATATCCCCGAAGGGGTAGGCAGAGGTACAATAAGTGCACCCACGATTAGCCGAAGATACTTGGTCCCACAAATGTGATAGGTGGCCAGCCTATCGCCAACCGGGCACTTTCCAATCCCGGGCAACTTTGTGTTTATCAGAAAACTGAAAAAACATTTTTTTAAGTGCCCGACCCGGGAATCGAACTCGGGACCTCATGTGGTGGACGCCAACGCTGGACCACTAGACCACAGAGACGAGAAATCTTTTTAATTGTATATTTATCAATGAATCGAAGATGCCTGAACCAATTTGAAGTTTTTTTTTGTTTCAAAAGGTATACGGATTTCACAGATTAAATGGATCCATCTTTCGAGACAATTTGTTAGTTGGTCAGTGTAGCTTGCATTTACACACAGAAATAAAGAGTTATGAAATAAAATCACTTCAAGGGTAATTTTTAAACCTTATCATCTGATTCGGTATGATTAAACAGTACATGTTTTAACTCTTATTTTTCACGATATGATATATCTACGAATATATGATATTTTTGACAGTGATATGAGCGTTTGCTCATATACGCGGTGACACGTTTCCTTTCCAATGACATGTCTATTAGTATTCGTGAGGTTAGTGCGTACGCTTCCTAGGTTTGCGTAGGCATTTTAATTTAATGAATATCTGATGGAGGACAGAGTAATTCAAGAGAAACGTTTACACGCATTGCATATTATAGTAGAAAAAACTAGCCAAATGCGATTCGGACTCGCGCACGAAGGGTTCCGTACAATCATCTATAAAAAAAAGCCAAAAATGTATTTATTTATTTATTTATACTTTATTGTACACTTACATAAGTATTTTGTATAATTGTACAAAAGGCGGACTTAATGCTAGTTTATGTTTGTTGTCAATTTAAATTTGACCCCCTTAATATTGAAAAGGGGGTCCCCCTTAATATTTTCATTTATTCATTTTTAGTATTTGTTATAGTATTATATATTATTTTTTGTATATATAGCGGCAACAATAATTATAATTTATGGAAATTTCAGCTTTCTAGCTATCACAGTTTATGATATATATGGAGATACAGCCTGGTGACAGACAGACGAACAGACAGACAGCGAAGGCTTAGTAATAGGGTCCCGTTTTACCTTTTAGGAATAGAACCCTAAAAAGAAGAGGGTTTTAAAGATTTGTCGTAAGAACATACTTTTTGCGCTTACTTTGCGCCCGAGCGTAGCCAGGACGCGGACTGGTCGTTAGTTAGGATATAATGATTATACAGTCCTAATACAGTAATTTTGTTTTCATTTGACCTCACAGAGGTCACTATACCGATCAGCTGGGTGACACGTAATTGCGTTATTATTGTGAACTGTAGGTATGAGATGGAATATCCTTCGCCCGAGACATACATTTCTGTACAAACAAGCGATTAAAGCGCTTTATGTAAATACAAGACAGTCAATTGAATAAATTAAACTAAAATCATTAAATTTAAGAACTCAAAGTCGCGAATACGCTTTAAACAACTTAAAATGGTTTAATTACAATCAATTCTGATACTTAACACTAATTATAGTTATAATAATGAGAAAAAAAGCGTATTTTGTGAGTTTACAATGGATAATCTCCAACTACTGGACCGATTCTAAAATTATGTCACTGTATTATCCCTTTTAATATACAGGATTACTTTTAAAGGACCGGCCTAATTTTAAAAATAGGAACTAAATATTGAATGGAAAGTGCATTTTAATTATTATTATAAAATTATTACAAGACTAGCTGTTGCCCACGACTTCGTTCGGACTTCGTTTACTCCACACAGCTCCTCCCCCGTAGGTGATAGCGTGATAATATGTAACCTATATGTTGACCCGACCTGTTAGTAATATTCATGCTCATTCAGTAATATTCATTATAGGTCACTTCTTAACGCCTTGAGTTATATTACTTTATTTTCGTAGGATTCCTATTTTTTTTAACAAATTGCTGATGTTACTCCCGTGTTGGTTAGGGTTCCATGCGAAGAATAGACCATCTGTATTTCTGTTAAGCAGTTTGCAAAGCAAGTGATTGGCCAAACTGAACTGGCTTTTCGTTCCGCAACGTCTCGCTTGGATCTAGTACCATCGCTTTACCTATTCCTGTAGCAACAGAATCAATGCTTGTCACAATAATTTCAAGTTCAAGTTTGGAAAGAAAGATATAAAGTATTTCTTTATTTGCCCTCACCTGGCATGTATATCTTGTAAACTGAGGTATGTAGCATTGTGATTTGCCACAAGGATAACAAACTACCATTAATAACGTTGGTGTCTTTAGCCGCTGGTTTTGTCTCCATTGTGAAATTACCTTATGATATACAGAGTTACTTTTAAAAGTCCTACTAAATTTTCAAAGGCTGTTCAGAATTGATAATTGTTACGAATAATCTAGAAACGTGTAGAGTTGGAACGCTGGAGAGATCTAGAAATAAAAGAAAGAGATAGCTACTCCTATTGACAAACAAATAGTTGAACAAAGCTATACCATAATTAACTTTGTGGTATAGGGCAAGGTTGTAAGTAAGTTGCAAGTAAGGTTGAAAGTAGCGTGTTACTAGGATTTATGAGTCATAACTTGTTTACAATAAAAAGTGATAAGAAGTGATTCATTGTTTCCCGATACATTTAGATTTTTCTGGATCCAGGTAGAACTTTACCCGGGTATAAATAGACCTGTGTTGTAATGTGTTGACAAATACAGGGAAGTTTTTATAAAGCGATCGAGAGCGATATTTAAAGTGTATAGGTGATAAAAAAAATAATTTAAAAAAATCATAATTTCATTTTTATTCAACACAAATAAACGCATGGATATAATTTCAACTAAGTACTCAAAATTCGAACTAAAATATTTTAGTGCTTTGACCAAATTAAAAGTAATCAGGAAAATTTTCTTACAGCGACAGATTACACAATATTTACTATCGTAATTATAGGTAAATGTAAAATGACACACTGCCAGCTTTACAGAGTTCATTCACAAGACTTGGGGCATGCAATTCATGAGATTTAGTGGGATATTTTTAAATGAACATTTTTATATTATCTATACATATAATAAAATCGTAGGAAAGTCAAAACTGTACATAGAATATTTTTAAAAAGAATACTTGGGGCGTGATCTACAATCGATATCGAAGCCAAAAATATGATTTTTAGAATTTTTGTCTGTTTGTCTGTATGTATGTCCGGGGTAAACTCAAAAAGTACTGCATGGATTTACTTCAAATTTTGCATGAATATTACTAACGGGTCGGGTCAACATATAGGCTACATATTATCACGCTATCACTTACAGGGGAGGAGCAGTGCGGAGTAAACGAAGTCCGCGCGGACGAAGTCGCAGGCAACCGCTAGTAAATAATAAAATCGCTAGATGGCACGTGTTCCCACAATGTCAGAATAGTAGATTCGTGGTAATCCATTGGATTACCACGGATATACATCATATTCTATCAAATACTAGCTGACCCGGCAAACGTTCTGCATTTTTAACTACTCTTCTTTTTTTTCTATATTTTCTCTCCTTTTAAACCTTCCCTGGACTTCAACAATTAATTCAAAACCAAAATTAGCCAAATCGGTTCAGCCGTTCTCGAGTTTAGTGAGACTAACGAACAACAATTGATTTTTATATATATAGATATAATCTAGCTGACTCAGCAAACGTTGTTTTGCCTTTTTAACTACTCTTTTTTTTCTATATTTTCTCTCCTTTTAACTCTTCCCTGGACTTCAATAATTAATTCAAAACCAAAATTAGCAAAATCGGTTCAGCTGTTCTCGAGTTTTAGCGAGACTAACGAACAGCAATTGATTTTTATATATATAGACTAGCTGACCCGGCAAACATTGTTCTGCCATTTTTTCTATATTTTCTCACCTTTTAAACCTTCCCTGGACTTCAACGATTAATTCAAAACCAAAATTAGCCAAATCGGTTCAGCCGTTCTCGAGTTTTAGCGAGACTAACGAACAGCAATTGATTTTTATATACAAGATTTGGCTACGTCCGTTTTGCCAGATATTATATAAAGTAATATTCATACAAAATTTGAAGTGAATCTATACAGTGCTTTTTGAGTTTACCCCGGACATACATACAGACAAACAGACAAAAATTCTAAAAACTATATTTTTGGCTTCGATATCGATTGTAGATCACGCCCCAAGTATTCTTTTAAAAAAATATTCAATGTACAGTTTTGACTTTCCTACGATTTTATTATATGTATAGATATGTATACTACGAATACACTATACGTTTTTTGACAACCCTGCAGAAATGACGCATATCTACAAAAAGCGGCATTTCGCTTAACATCAAAATCGTAGGAAAGTCAATGTATGTTCGGGGTAAACTCGAAAGTACTGCACGGATTTACTTCAAATTTTGCATGAATATTACTAACAGGTTGGGTCAACATATAGGCTACATATTATCATGCTATCACCTACGAGCGAGGAGCTGTGCGGAGAAAACGAAGTCCGCGCGACGAAGTCGCGGGCAACAGCTAGTAACGTTATAAATCCATGGCTAAACCAACACTACCAAAAAATCGATTAATTAGTGAAATCATTCGACACGCTTGTTTCATTTTGTGTTTTAGACAATTCATTTCGAGTTAAAGACACCGAATGAAAGGCGAAAATGATCGAAAAATGAATCGACTGATATCACCTTAACCAATAGCTCATCGAAGCAATCATTGTTAGAAGATTTTGATAATTCACCCTCAACTTAAATGCATTTTAAAAAACCTTGTAGACAAATGTATCGCCTCTGTGGTCTAGTGGTCCGGTGTCGGTGTCTGTGTTGACCACATGAGTTCCCGGGACGGGCAATTAAAAATGTGTTTTTTCAGTTTTCTGATAAGAACAAAATGTTATGATATAAAAAAAAACAATTTTCATGAATTTATTTTGTATTTTTCATAGGTATAAGAATAATGGAAAATAAATAGGTAATTAATACCGCTTCGTTTAGGGTGACCCTATTCAGATTTTTTTAAGGATTTTATATTGTATTTTTTAATTGGCATTAAAAATATACCTCCAAAATTTTCAACTTCTTACCCCTTCCCCATTAACCCCACTTCATTAAAATATTCACTTCAAAAACATACTAGTATTATAAATGCGAAAATCTATCTGTCTGTTACGGTTGCACGACTAAACCGCTGAGTCGATTTTCATGAAATTTGGCATGAAAATATTTGAAATTTGGGATGAAACTTTATATAAATAACTATATCGATGACATGTTAATCTACTCGCAGGTCAGCTAGTTCTGCGATATATAAAAAGGTACTGGTTGGTGTCATGTTCCGTTTTGGAATGTAAGGTAGACGGTAAACTTATGGCACATGCATAGACCTCGACACAAGATAGCAGCGCCATTAACATCTTTAGTGTATATAGGCGATAGTTGACTCTTTTCATCAAGAGACCCATCTGCTTGTTTGCTATCTTATGTTATAAAAAAACTAAGTAAAAATACGCGTTTTGAAAAATCTCACGTGATATTTGAGGGGAGAGAGGGGAACGTAGGTCGAGCAAAATATCACGTTATCTCAGCAAAGGAAAAGGGGAGTTAGTAAATCGCCAAAATCCCTCACATAATTAATGGACTCCCTATATTTTTTCCTGAAAAACTATTTACAATGCTCGAGGATTCGATTCCAGGACTTCATGCAGGACTTTTCTAATATCAGTAGGTAAGGTAATTATACCAAAGCGAAACATTGCAGAATTCTACCACCTAGTGTCACGCTTGTAGATTGTTGCTACATTTGACTGATCTAGCATATACCTACATGTTAATTTATGAGCCAATAGTTCGTTTTTTACGAATTGCTTCGCATAAAGGCAGGTATTCCGGTCTACTCTGTAGCAGCGCTGAGTGAACTAAGGAAATGGCACGTCTTATCCACCTCTTGAAATCACTAAATTAAAATTTGATTTAATTTCAGACATATAACTACAGCTTTTATTTGGCATTGACATTGAATCTTGAAGGACAACGATCTATACTCTATTCTGCTAACGTACATCTTTTCTATAATTTTATGAGAACTGAAACGAATATTACAAAATATAACATTCAAAACAAATTAAGAATATATCTACCTGCGCCTAAAGAAGAAACCTGTGACGAATCAAACAATATAAAGACGACAATTCCGTCGTCCGTCATGAAACGTAATGTAAAAAAAATATAAACAAATAAAGGTCATTGTACGTCAATGGCAATCTAGCGCTGCAGCGCTTACCTTCGTATCTCAGCTGAGTTGCGGCGCTCGACACCTGACGTCTCCTCTCCCCGCCTCCCGACGCCATCAGCTGTTAATGTTGCCCCCACTCGCCTTTCCCCTTCGTTTGTGTAATGCGAGGAGGCAAGGCTAGAATGGATTAGAAGTGGTTTTATTCAATTATTTTTTATCACACCAGCCATCGCGCGCATTTTTATCGTTCTTTACAATGTACTTGAGCCAAAATTACGATCTTATAACTTCACGTTTACCTTAAAACACTTTACATAGTATGATAGGTATACTTATAACCTTTAAAAATACCATATCAGTAACGAGTTTTGTGTTCTGAGTAGGTCGTGTACACTATACAGATCAAAACTGAGTGTATAAATAATTGAATAGACTATTATGAAATAAAAATGGCAACTTTAATAATATATTACACATTATGCCTGGAAATGAATAATTTATTGAAGTGTGTCGTTTCGGGGCGAGTGTCCCCGCGAGGCGGGTCGCGGGGGGCGGAGGCGGAGGGTGCAGGGCGACACGTCACTCGCCAGTCCGCGCAGAGCGGCGGAGCGAGCGCCATGTCTACGTGTGCGCCGCGCGCTTGCTGCCGACCGCGCGCCCCACCGACTCTACTCGACATCACGGCCAAGATAGTGGCCGCCGCGATCCCGTTTCAACGCATCGAGGAACGTTACGAACGCATCCCCGAGCCGGTGCAACGGCGCGTCGTGTATTGGTCGTTTCCGAGAGATGAACGCGATATTTGCATGTATTCGTCGTTGGCGCGAGCGCCGCCCGACGACCACCGCAACATCGCCTTCTGCCGCGGCCTCAAGTTGCTGGAGGCGGGTTGTGTGGAGAACGTCTTACAAGTCGGTGAGTGCCGCGCCTGCGCTTGTTTACTAATACGCGCCTCGCCCACCCGCGCCGTATAAATAAAAACCTCGACGTGTGCGATCGATAGCTGCTCCTCGCGGGAATTATTCATGCGTCGAGTGAGATTAGGGCTTCGGAGGCGAGTTCTCTGTCCGGCTAGATCGAGTCTCGCGAACGAATCGATGAACCGATTGGTCACTTTTTTACCTGCAGAACTTGTTAGGGCGGTTGACGTTCTGAGTGTTCCGACTCGAGTGGGAAATCGTGACGCACGGTAATCGAAGTTTGGTTTGGTTAGTGTAGTTTCCTTGTCGATAAATACCAACATAATTTGTTTCTACTTTCGAAATTACACGTGAAATTCGGCTGCGATTACCATAACTCGATATTCCGTTAATGTAACCGGATTTTTTGACACATCGCCTCATTTCGTGTGTGAATGCCATAATCTCTAAAGTACGACCGACGAATATAGAGTATAATGTCGTTTAATTGTTGGAATTGACTGTTTTTATACCGTAGGGTCATTTCGGGTCTGGCTTTTATTATAGGCGTGGGAGGACTCGTTACATATTCATTTATGTTTATCTTTGAACTGATCGTT
Source organism: Apodemia mormo (assembly GCA_036924255.1). Lineage (NCBI taxonomy): Eukaryota > Metazoa > Arthropoda > Insecta > Lepidoptera > Riodinidae > Apodemia > Apodemia mormo. Next base: position 6,214,733 of record JAUPFN010000019.1, read on the forward strand.
TGTGGTCGTTTTGGGTCGCAGCGATTATGTACGCGTCATTTGGATCGTCGAGTTTCATTTGTATAGCTTGTGTTGCGATAAAATTGAGTGTCTCGCGATATTAGTTTGGGAATGAGATAGCGTTTGCGATATGTATCGCGTCCTACTTTTGTCCGATAATATTAACTATCATTCTTTGATGTTCTCACACTTACATCATCGAGTCACGTTAAATGCAGAATTAGGCCCGCCCTTTCCATGTAGCTTTTATTTGTATTTTGAGGTTTATAAATAAACTAACATTTTGGGGTCTATATTGTGGAAGTTTATAAAAATTAATTGAAATTAATTTGGGGCGTAGATTTGAATCCATGACTGTCGTTTCTCATTTAAAAAGATTGGTATTTTTTAATTTCCTGATATAGATATGTATGTAACTTCAAAACTACAAACTCAAATAATTACTGTAATTAATTTACCTATTTAAGTAGGTATAAATATCGCTTAACAAATAAAATTAATTGATCTGAAAACGCAGCAAATTATTTGCTTGCTATTAGGGTGTTAGTCAACAATACTATTTATTAAATCTGCAATGTATCTACTAGTTGCATAGTAAATTTCATCGAAAGCTTGTTGAACCGTTTCCTCGTGATTAAATATCACACATCCAAATTTCAATCCCTACAAAAACATTAAAAAAATCCCATTTATAATTCTGTCCTCACTTTATACCTACCTGACATTAGTACGATAATATGATAATTATTATATTAATACATGATGCAAAACTTTGTACCTCCTTTTCAACCAATTTTGCAAACAAGAAGTTGGTTATTATTCGCCGAATTTTTTTAAATGTATGTTCACCGATTAGGTACCCGAAAACGCCTGATCCGATACATTTTGCGAATAATTGAAGTTACCCTGACACTAAAACAATCCGAATTTCACCAGGATATTTTATAAAATCTCCTCCCGGATAGCCTCTAAACTAGGATTAATCCGGGTAATCTCGGACGTATGGCACCCCTACAAAGACCATGCGTTTGAAACAGGCGTATTCTATTTTGTTTATGGTTTTAAACTTTAAAGTCTGTGGTCAAATTTAGAAGAGAATAAGATTTTAAAATGGGTAGCCTATGATCAAACTGAGCCATAATTTATTATTGTTATAATTACTAGTTGTAGATTTCTGCACTGTCTCGCCCGGAACCTACCTATTCGATTGCGTCAGTGCTTGTCATCAAGGATTTAAAACGTTATGATTTCGATATATTTGCATCGTTGTGATTGGTAATGGTATATGATATTATGACGTTGTCTTCTATCGTTAGTTGGCGAACCAATCACGAAACAGCATGAAACGCAGGGAATCAATCACGAAACAGCAAAAATATCGAAATTATAACGTTATAAATCCTTGCTTGTCATTATCGTGTTCCGGTTTGGCGGGTAAAGTAGCCGGTAGACTTACGCAAGTGGCATCAAAACCTCGCCACACGGATTGCAACGCACCGTTAACATCTTTAGTGTCTATAATGCCGTGCTAATATAAAAGTAGGTATCTCAAAAAAATCGTAAGTTTGATTTTTATGCCATCGGATAGCTTAAAAAAATACGCATCTAATGAACTAAGCCTTATAGCGGTATTTAATTTTTTAAGTGTAGGAAAACCCTTAACAATTTTTTTTTCTATCTCACTTTTATCTTAAGTTACTAAGGATATTGGCATGATTTAGGTATATCCACATACATTTTTCATATTTTAACTATTGAGCTAGAAAATTTACCAAATATTATATAAGGATACCGTTTAATAACTAAAAAATCTGTCTGCAAGGTAACAAGTACAAGTACATAACTTCAGTTATCTCGAAACTAGCTGTCTCTGAGATACCGCTTTTGCGCTTAGTACGGCAGTATAGGTGATGGTTGCCTCTTTCCATCAAGAGAGCCATCATTACGCATTCAACTATGATAAATAACGCAAACGAAGTCATATATATTAGATAGTATCCTCATATTATTGATTTTTTGGGCATACCAATTATTGCCTATAAGTGTATGTAAGTATGTATGTATGTATGTATACCGTGTTATGTATAAATATGTATGTGTCTGTTACGCTTTTCCAATGAAACCGCTGCACCGATTTCAATTAAATTTGGCAAGGGCATAGTTGAAGAAGTTGAGGTCAAAATTAGGCTCCTTTTTTCAAAAATATACCCCTAAAGGGATGAAAGAAGAAATTCCTGACATTGAAGACATGTACGTCTACTAGCGAGCGAAGCTTGGGTGGGTCAAGTCAAACATATGCTCCTTTCAAAAATAAACCCCTAAGGGGTTGCAATGAAAAGGGATAAGGGATGAAATGTTGTATGAAAATCTATATCGACGACATGTTACTCTACTCGCGGGTGACGCTGCGTAGGTCACGTAGTAACATACACATTAGACACATTAGTAGAGATTGACTAATGCGTAGTATATTTATATTTTACTAATTTACTGCATTATTTACTGCAAAACTTTTTGGTGAATCCCGCGGGATCACCTAACTATTCCGAGATAACAAATAGCGTATGTGCTATTCCAGGTCTACCTGTGTACCAAATTACATTCAAATCTGTTTAGTAGTTTTTGCGTGATTGAGTAGCAAACATCCATCCAAACTTTCGCATTTATAATATTAATATAGATTAATAGGACTTGTCCTGTTTTACCTACTTGGTTTTCATCTTTAAACACCAACCGGTTTCGTGGTTTAACGCATCTCAGGGCAACAAAACCAATATAATAGTAATCTAACCAATATACCTAATATTAGTTTTGTTACCCTGTTGGTGCGTTAAAACGCGAAACCGGTTGGTTTTAGTAAATAAAAACAAAGTAAAACGGTACAGATGCTTTAAAATAATATAAATTTAAGTTAACATGGAGTTTTACCAAGTGCCGACGATATTCAGTGTTCAAAATAGTATATTTAGTTAGCCTATATTTGACCTTGGATCTTTAATTATCTTTATGCTAAATTTCATCAAAATTTGTTCATCGGGTTAGACCTGAAAGCGTAACAGACTTTAGCATTTATTAGTATGGATTGCAATACTGACTGCACCGACTCAAGGCTTTACGTTCTCCCCAAAATGGTTTGAATATTTCAAATAGTCATGGTATTTGAAATATTGAAACGGTACATATTTTGACATATTAATATAGGCCATCTAAAGGAAAAACAATGTAACAGTCCATTTATTTATTCAGATACATTCAAGCGGCCAGTAATTGAGTAGGGTGGCCATTTTAAATGTGGAAAAACCTGTAACACAGGAAGTTCAGATATGACACTGTAACCTTAATTGATTGGTCATAATCCGTCGAGTAATTATAACAAATCATAGAGCAGCAAACAAGTAGATGGCTCTCTTGGTGAAGAGAGACAACCATTGCTTCTTACAACTTAAACCAAAATATGTTATTGCTGTGTTGCTATCCATATAAAAACATGTCATCGCTATGTTTTCAGTTAAGGCGAGGTATTTCGACGCGCGTCAATTCTATAGGAAATAGGTGGCGCGGTATGTTCTGAAACCGCTGAGAAACGTGTTAATTTTCGGATAAATAAATATAGGATATCAGCTGAAAACCAAAATTTTGCGCATTCTTTTTGTATTTATAACTAAATATCACCATATAAAAATCATGTGGAAGATTAGAAATATTAACAAATTATTTGTTTTAGAGATTTTTTAGCCTGTTTTCGGAATTTTATATGATCGAGTAAAGTACATTCTATCATGTAATAAGTTAGCACATTACTTAGATAATATCTTCAGGTGTATCGTGTAATTTGTAAAATTGTTATTTAACAATCAATACAAAACAAAATTGATTTAGCAAACCAGTTTTTTCCCGTTTGTCGCGATGCCTCGCCTTAATAAGTATACTGTTTTGAAAATTGTATAATTTACTTTAATGTATTCCTAATCAGTTCAAAAAAGCATACCTATGATAATACACATAACAATTGATCTTTGATATTCGTCTTAGATCAGAAATGTTTTGTCAAACGATGAAGTACAATATTAGATTATTTGTGTAAAATTATTTTTGGTATCCCGTTTCGGACTAAATGGTATGTTTTTACTATAACCTCAGAAAGCACGTAAAGTTGCTGATCGTTTCTTAAATAATATATATAGTGTTATTAAAAGCCAGCAGCTGTAGGTATTACCGGTCATTTCACCTTCCCACTTATACGTGCATCCTAGTAAACTTAAGCATTTTGATATAGAAAAATAATTTTGAACGGTTAAACTAAAGCAATCTCCTCTTATTTTTTTAATTTATTACCGAGCCCATTTGTAGAATACTTTGTACCATTTATTTTATGTTTAATTCTCTTGAGTGGAAGCACTGCATCAATCACTATTTCATTAGATCTACAACATAAAATGATTATACCACACATTCAACTCGGAACTAAAATTCAAACACTAAAACTGTTATGTATATGTTTTACATCATTATGTAATCAAATTATTATTTAGACATCAATATTAATTATTATTATTAAATCTTAACGTATTGTTATGAAAACAATTATTGTGATATTTTTATTATAATTAAATGTTGTTGCTTGTTATATAAATATATGAGATTTAGTCACGCCTTAACCATTCATCCATAAGAAAGAAATAAAATTTTTTTTGAGAAATTAAATTATCAAAATCAAAATTCCGTTTCTTCAATTAGTTGAAATTTCGTTTTTAACATTTACATGTAAAGGCAAAACAGTTTAATAAAATCATAAAATTATTACGTTAACGATTGGGAAGAAACAGCTTATTTCTTAAATCATATTCAGTATTATAAAAACTAGTTATTGGAGATCTGCATTAATAACATTTCTAAGCATATTTGGAACGGGAAACCGAGCTCCGGATATGTCCGAAAATATCCGCACGTGTGGTAATAATACAATCGAGAGCTTAAATGTTTAAATGGCTCTAACGATTCTTGCCTGAGGCCATTAGTTTGATGTGCGCGGTTAATATTTTATGTTTAATTTTCCGTCGCATTTATTATACAAATATTGACCTCGATTCTTCTGCATGTCGCCTAAAATAATTTTAAAACATTGCTGTCTTTGTCTCAACTAAATAAAAAGAAAGAGACGTAGTCGTGTCCGCTAAGGGTATACACACACGAAAGAAGAAAGTTCGAATCCGGGTTCTAAGTTATTTAATTTTACGTTGAAAAGTCGCGATGCGTTTTGCTCGAGATACCTATATGCCATTTTATACCTACACCACAGGACTTAATCCCGATAGTTTACTATGAAAGCACTATTTGTAACTTTGTCTACTATCAGGGATATGGGCGTGGCGGTATTCATTTATTTAATACTATTTTTGTATCATAAGATAGCAAACAAGCAGATGAGTCTCCTGATGGAAAGAGCCATCAACCATCGCCTTTGGACACCAAAGATGTTAATGGCGCGTTGCTATCATGTGGCGAGGTCTAATGCCACATGCATAAGTTTACCGGCTAACTTACCCTCCGAACCGGAACACGACAGTGACAAGCACTGACGCTATTGAGGCAGGAATAGGGAAGGCGGTGGTACCAGACCCGGGAGAAAAAATGCAGAACTTTACCACTTAGTAGCCACGATGGTAGTGATCGCGTAGCCAATCGGTCGCTTTTTACGACCTGCCTGGCGGAAAGGCAGTTGGCCTATTCTTCAAAGGAGCCCGGGACCAACACGGGGAAAACGTGGAAATCAGTATGAAACTGCAACAACTGATTTCAAGTTACCTATAATATTTATGTAGCTCACTTTGTTTCTGCCGATTTCTATCATCAGATTCTGACCTGAAAAGAAACGTGGAAAATATACCCTTCCAGACAAAAACAAATATTCAAAACCGGTCCAGCTGACTTCGAATACTCGGGATGCATACACACAACATACACATATGGCAGATACTACCAGCATTAAATAACAACGTTAACTCATAAAATATTCGCCGTGAAGATTTAATTTATACTTCCAAATTAATTTCTTAACAAAAAATTAAGCCTCCACCTCGCGTAACTCTTAATTTACGCTTGAAAAAAAGGTACTCATTAAAAATCTGTATAAATAAATAAAATTGGAGTGTCTGTTTGTAATATTAAAATAACCGCTTCTTAGTAAATGTATATTGAAGTATACACGGTACACATACCAAAATAACATTTTTTACCATTTTTGTCTGTCTATCTTTCTGTCTGTCTGTTTGTTCCGGGTAATCTCCAAAACGGCTGGACCTATTTTGACGGGGATTTCGCTGGCAGAAAGCTGATTCAATAAGGAGTAACTTAGGCTATTTTTATATTTGGAATATTCCACGCGGACGAAGTCGCGGGCACAGCCAGTAATAAATATAATAAACTAGCTGTGCCCGCGACATCGTGCGCGTAGAAAAATGTCTAAAATAAAAGTCCCGAGGTTTTACCTGTATCGTTCCCGTTTCAGTGGAAGTTCCGGGATACAAATTATCCTATGTCCTTTCTCGGGTCTCAAACTATCTTTGTGCCAAATTTCATCCATATCGGTTTAGTGGTTTATGCGTTAAGAAGAGACAGAAAGACAGAGTTACTTTCGCATTTATATTAGTACTAGCTGAGCCGCGCAGCTTCGCCCGCGAGTATATTAGTAAGTCATCCAGATAGCTTTTAATAAAAAATTCATCCCCTATTTCAGCCCTTCAGGGACTGATTTTTAAAAAAAATTAGCCTATGTTTAACCCCGGATCTTCAACTATATCCATGCCAAATTTCATGAAAATCGGTCCAGCGGTTTTGCCATGAAAGCGTAACAGACAGACAGACTTTCGCATTTATAATATTAAGTATGGATGGATATCACTGGACAAATTACACTAATTGATCTAACCCCAAAGTAAGCAATTTATTTACTTGTAGTATGGGTCTCAATTAACGATACTAGAGATGAGCCGAATGTGGTTTGAACCGAATTCGAACTTCGGCCGAACATTCGGTGAAAATAAAAAATTCGGCTGAATTTCGGCCGAACTTCGGTTAAATTTTAGTGCGCTTTTTCGAGATCGACACGTCTTGACTTGTTTTCCAATTTATCTAAATTATTTTATATATCGTTAATAGTTTTCGCAGCGCACATAAATAGTGAAGTATCGGCAAAATTTTGATACCTTGGATTACATTGTTTCAATTTAAATAGGGATCTCTACTTTTTTGAAAATATAATGAAGTCTATGTTACTTGGGGATGATTTTATATCTTTCGAATGGTAAAAGAATTTTTCAAATCGGTCCAGTAGTTTTTGAGCTTATTAAAAATATAAAAATCTTTCCCCTTAATATTGGTGTAGATTTCAGTCAAAATAGTGCAAGTGGTAGTACAAGTTTTTTGTAGTACCGAATATTCGGCATTTAAACCGAATTTCGGCCGAATGTCAAAGTTCGGCTCAAGCTGCCGAAATTCGGTTAAACCGAATGAAAAACGAATTTCGGCCCATCCCTAAACGATACTATTACATAGAGATACATACATATACCTGCTCGTACATATAAATACTCAAATAGATTTAATAAACACCGCAACCGTTTCCCCGTGTTGGTCTCGGGCTCCTTTAAAGAATAGGCCAGCTGTCGGTCTGCCAGGCAAGTCGTAAAAGGTGACCGATTTGCTATGCCAGTCAGTACCATCGTGGCTACTAGGTGGAGTTCTGTATTGCCTCGCCCGGGTATGATACCACCACCTTACCTATTCCTGTCGCAATAGCGTTAGTGCTTGTCGCTGTCGTGTTCCGGTTTGGAGGGTAAGGTAGCCGGTAAACTTATGCATGTTTCATTAGACCTCGCCACAAGATAGCCACGCCACGCACCACTAACATCTTTGGTGTCTGTAGGCGATGGTTGACTCTTTCCATCTTCCATCAGGAGACCCATCTGCTTGCTTGCTATCTTTTGATTTGAAGACAAAACCAGAAATACAAACATCTATGCTCATCACATTAATATCTGTCCCTGTCGGGAATCGTACCCGAGCCTCATTGATACGTAGGTTCGCTAACCATTCGACCAACGGGGCGATCAAATAAACATTCATTTTAGAAATAAACACGGCCATAAGTTTTTCTCTGTATTCTTAAACAAAATGAATCTCATACTACGTGACAACACAGTAAGTGTTTCCGTGGATATGTTCAAAGCGTACAAAAAGCTGTTCCCAGGAAACTCACTATAATCGCCAGTATCTACAGATCATCGCGGCATATGAATCATAGCGGTTGTAACTATAAAACGTTCAAAACCTTCTGAGAACTACGCCTGCGGAGTTACTCATAATATATCATCCATATCAAAGGAGGAATGAATAATTTAATTACATACTAAAACCCGACTAGGATTAATTAAAGTGTCAGAGGTTGAAATTATTTTATCATCTGACGAAAAAACGAAGGTTTATCAGTTTGACCCGTATGTATGTAAAAAGTACTTTCCACCTCGTATCCCCGAAAAGATAGGCAGAGGCAAAAAGAGTGCACCCACGTTTAGCCGAAGATACTTAGTCCATTGTGGGACGGGATACGTGGCTAGTCTATCGCCAACCGGTCACTTATCCAATCCCAGGCAATGATATTTTTATCAGAAAATTGAAAAAACATTTTTTTAATTGCCCGACTTGGGAATCGAACCCGGGAACTCATGTGGCCAACACCGACACCAGACTACTAAACCACAAAGGCGACTATGTATGTATGATTGTTGAAATTGTATAATATTTGAGCTGATCTGTTTAGATTTTACATGTCCAAGCACTTCTGCGAAATTTCGTAAACATACGTAGGCATATTTGTATATTTATATTGTTACGAGCTTTGAGTTCGTATTGTGCAATAAAATATCACTTATATTAAAACCGTGTATTTACACCACAAAGGTACAATACACCACAATGCACTACGTAAATACACCAACCTCCACTATATTCCGATAGAAACATGTTCGACCATATTCCCTAAAATGTAAACAAGTCATAGTTCACGCTATTTTCACCCTAATGCCCTATGCGATTATTCGCAACATTATATTTGTCAATGAATTTCTCGGGAACTAAAAGTCACATCAAGATAATCCTTTTGATTTAAATTAGATGTATTCTAATTTAGGAAACAGTCCAAGTTTCATGAAAATCGGTTCAGTAGTTTTTGTGATATCGGAGTTGATAGATATTTGAAATCGGTTTAATTTTTTAAATTACTATTATTTAAAAAATGCGTCCTTTAGGGCAAAAATACACACGGTGTTAATAAACCTATCTGAGAATGTGTATATTACCTAGTTCTCATTTTATCGTATCGGTTATGACGTAGCAATATGTGATAATGAACGAAACAGAATAATAATAAATACATAAATAATAAATATCTCTGGACGATTTTACACGAATTGATCTTACCCCAAAATAAGCAAATTATTTGCTTGTGACATGGGTGCTAGTCATTGATGGTTTTTATATATCAATGGTGCTAGTCAACGATATTAATACATAGAAATATATTTACATATATTATATGCTCAATCCCAAACCCAGAAATACAAACATCGGTCAGTCGGGAATGGAACCTGAGCCTCGTCGATTGTGTGGTTGCTAACCACTCGACCAACTGGGCGGTCAATATTTAACAGAATTATTAAATCTCATCGCTTAAAATAGCTTCATATTTAAGATATGAAAAAAGTATCACTATATACATCACATGCCGAGTTGCAGTCATAAGACGTTCGCCTTTAACCTTCCAAGAACTGCAGCACATGAACTTCTGCCCATATGGACGTAATCATAAATCACAGAGAAAATAACCTCACAGTCTCCACGAAACGTGTCAGGAATTAATAAGAACTAGCGATAGCCTCTGGCCGAAATACGACATGTATGTAATACACTAGACCAGTGTTTTTCAATCTTTTACAAGACACGACCCCCTTACCATGTTACAAAAAATTGCGACCCACTACCGCCTTTAACTTATAAAAATCAAATTATTTAACATTTTTCTGAGGATGCTTGTGTAAGCGAAACCGGTCGGAAATTAAATTATCTTATTGTGAAACAGTACAAGTGTTATCAGCTAGCAAATATTGTGTTAACATTTCTCAATATTATCAAGTAAATGTTTTGTCTTTGTTTTTTTTAGTAACACTAAACTACCGTCTACGACCCCCTTGCAAAAGCCTTGCGACCCTCAGGGAGCCACGATCCACACTTTGAAAAACACGGTACTAGACTAAACAATAAAATCCCTTTTGAGTTTAACAACTGCATTTTTCCGTACCTAAATAAAAAAGTATACATGTGTGTATATTATTATGTATGTCACATGAATGTAGTGTCGGTAATGTTTATTTTTTATTACATTTTATTAAAAAAATAATTTAAATTAATTTATTTTTTAATACATTTTGGAATGAAGTTCTTTATCGTGCGTTGCGAAAGGGGGCAGGAAAAAATTAAGACCAAAAGTTATAACGACACTTTTTGCTATAGTTGTGAGCCGTGCGGCGTGCACGTTTCTATGTCTCTCTCTCTCTCTGTGTGTGTGTCTTTGTCTCTCGCGCTCTCTCTCTCTCTCTCTCTCTCTCTCTCTCTCTCTCTCTCTCTCATAGAAAGCAAGCCAGGTATTTTCGTGCTTCTAGCTGTACCTTCGCAAAATGCGACGCGAAAGGAACTTTGTTCCTTCTGGGTGTCCCTTGACACCTCTCAAGTTTTTGTTATTTAAAAATAATAGGTTTCTGCAGTCCTCTGCAATGTAAATTTTAACTTTGCCAAATTGCATACTCCACAGTTCGCGTATATGTCTTAAAAAAGGGTCCAAAGTTTTTTTTTCACGCATTAAATTACTAGCTGTTGTCTGCGACTTCGTCCGCGCGGACTTCGTTTACTCCGCACCTCCTCCTTTTTTTTCTTTTAAATTTCTTTAAAAAAAATATTCAATGTACAGTTTTGACTTTCCTACGATTTTATTATATGTATAGATTGATACTGTCATGCTGGTTGTACAAGCTATGCCCTGCAATCGGCTTCACTATTAAAACTAAGCAAAAATTAATATCATCACGCTTTTTTATAACATAAGATAACAAGTAAAATACTCTTGAATGTAGCCGGCTTAACATAAGTTTACCGGCTACCTTATCCTTTAAACCAGATCACGATACTGACAAGTACTGACTCTGGTTCGGCAAAAATAGCTAAGACAATTGGTACCAATCCTGGGCAACACTTCGCAGAACTCTACTACCTAGGTAGTCACGATGGTAGGTATTTAATAGTACAGCCAATCTAGGTGGTAGAGTTCCGCATTGGCTCGCCCGGGTCTGGCTCTACCGCCTTACCTATTCCTGCCGCAAGAGCTCAGGGTTTGTCACTGTCGCGTTCCGGTTTGGAGGGTAAGGTGGCGGTAAATTTATGCATGTGGCATTAGACCTCGCCACAAGATAGCAACGCATAGTGCGTTGCGTTAACATTTTTGCTGTCTATAGGCGATGGTTGACTTTCCATCAGGAGACCCATCTGTTTGTTAGCTATCTTATGATATAAAAAAAATCGTTCGACTTTTGCGAATTGCCTGGCAGAATGGCCTATTCTTTAAAGGGTGCCCGGACTAACTCGGGGTAACTTCTGTGCTCGCTTCCTTGCGTAGTAGTTGTTATGTCTACAGTCCATCGCATATAGGTGGTGCAAAACCACTAGTCCCTAAAACACTTTGCCTCATCGTGGCGTAAGTCACCGCAGCGTTAGATTGTGTGAAAACGGACTTATAGATCGTGAGCCCATGAACAAACTTTTTTTTTGATTAATAATAAGCTAAATTTTTGTGAACAGTTTCGTTTTGACGAGACAACCATCTTTTCTATCTTCGAAAAATCTTGAATCGGGTAACTAATAAAGTTACGGGGCTTTAAAAAATTTGATTCGGTGAAGGAAAAATATTTATCAGTAACAATAATTATTTTTCGACTTTAATCGTTTGATTATATTATGAAAAACACGATGAAACTTTTGCCATACACATTCGATGGTTTTTTCGACGAGTCCTCCACTCTAAAGTTTCGGAATTATGAGATGTTTAAATTGATATTAATCAATTTAATAACAACCTGATTTTCTCACAACAGCTTTAAAGTTTCGGAATTATTATTGTAATTCAAGGGTAACTTTGTCCTACACTTAAAGTAGAAATTTCTCTAAGACCAACACTCTAAACTTTTCTTTTTTATCTATCTTTATTAGTTACCGGAATCGAGACTTTTTGAAGATAGAAAAGCGGGTTGGCTCGTCAAAACGAAGCTGTTCACAAGAATTCAGCTTGTTATTAATCAAAAAAAAGATTGTTCGTGGGACCACAGTCTATTTATGGGCGAGCAGAGTGCTCTGTTAGAGAATACATTTAGATTCAGGCTACAAAATCCGGCTTTAAGGGCTGTATCCTGCGAGACCGGATCGCGGCTTAGTGCGGCGTTAGGGCTAAATGTAGAGCGAAGTCATGGTATTACGCTACGAGTTAAGTGAAGGGCGATAAAGAATTCTCGCTCGATTCTAGGCAAAGTCTGCAGTCGTGTTGTGTATCTATCGGTGTATTTGTGACGATTACGGTGTTGAGTGATGGGACGGCAGAGTTCCCAACTAAACTGTTAAAAACAGTATTGTACTGTTTATTACTACATCACACTTTTCATTGTTAAAAAAAATTAAAAATAATTATACATCATATTTTTTCAGCGTTACAGCTATTCATAGACTTGTTTAAAAAGCATTTAAACGTGAATGATGTGCGTGCGTCATGCGTGTGGTGACAACATTTAAAAATAAAATAGGTAATTTTATTTCCTTTAAAATACTGTTTATTTTCGTTTTCAAACCTAAATAGATATTAAGAGCCATTTCACAAAATCGCCCAACTGAAATTTAAGTATTCTCTAATCGATGCGAGAGCTGGACGTAGTCGTCCATATAGTGCACCTAGTCCTGGTAATATTTTAATTATTATTACGCGGTACTAATTTTGACACACGGACGTAGCGGATTTTATAGTATTCTCTTTTATTTAATTTTGAAATAAAAATAAATGAATATTATTTAAGTGGCTTATTTTTGCATAAGAATAGAATACAGTTTTATTGTATGCCAATTTCTATAGGAAAATATCATTATTTGATAACAAAAAACCCAGTTAATGTTTCGTTAATTTTCGTTGAAATAGGCATATTTGCTTAATTAATTAGATATAGTTATAGATCTTTTAGGAAAAAAGTAAACCATTCAGGCACAATTGTTGGATGTTTCTGGTAATTTAGTATTTTTTTAATTAAGTTTGTAACAGGTACCTTTTAGAAAAATAGCTTCCTTGCGTAATTGTCGAAACTTGATTTCTGAGAACATTTATTATAAGAAATACAATTGATGATTAAAAAATCTGTTTCAATGAAGCAATATGTAAAAGATTAAGCTATCTAATGGTACCATTTAATTGAATAAAAGTACCTTATAATATGAAAAATTAGGAGTTGGAAAATTTTAATTTCTCGCTGAAAGTTGGTCTAAAGTGTGAACTGTCTTTTAAGCATGGAAATGACTGCTACTTTTAATTCATTTTGATTGGATTTTTATCCACAACAAAACGTGAAACAAAAAATCTGTGAACCGGTTAACGCTGCACGTCATCCCTGAAACAAAAAAAAGTATATTAAGCTCAAAGGAACAAAAATTACACGTAAGCATATTATATCTGTGGTTATGTCACATTCAAATTTTATATTTTTTTGAAATATGATTATTACATCATACAATATCGCATTTTTTTCACAAACCACTTTGCTATTCATCTATACGAATGGATATTTGGTATCCTTAAATTGATACAGCCCAAAGCGGACCAATAAAAAGAGCATTAGGTCGTTCCGCCCCGTGTGGTCCTAATCGACTCATTCCAAAAGCTTGTCACACCGTTTCACTACAAGGGAGTGGTACACTAATGGCTCCATTCAGAAATGGTATTCGGGCAAATCACACCGCGGCGATCTGAATCGCTCTCGGTGCGAAACAATTCAAGACCCGGCAATGATTTTTGTTACTGAAAATACACGAATTTCAAATGACCGTAAGCTATTTAAAATGTATGAAGTACTAATTGCAGCTTGCAGCCCGCTGCATTATAATTTTTTGGTGAATCCCGCGGGATCACCTAATTTTTCCGGGATAAAAAGTAGCATATGTGCTATTCCATGTCATCATCTACCTGTGTGTCAAATTTCATTAAAATCCGTTCAGTAGTTTTTGCGTCATTGAGTAGCAAACATCCATCCATTCAAACATCCAAACTTTCGTATTTATAATATTAATATAGATGGATTATAATCATTGCCGCTTCTATATAAATTGGATAATTTCATTGAGTGTGATATTTCACAAACCAAATGAAAAGAATGTTCATACGAAATTTCACATGCTACTCGTGAAATCTTACATGCCTACTGATTATACTTTATTTCTAGAAAAAAATTTGCAATCCTATAGGTATGACTCCGCCTCTTGAATCTAAGTACGGCAGCCGCGTCAGCGTCAGGCTCGTGGTCTGCCGCAGCCGTTCTCAGTGGGTTTTACTAATTCTTTCTCGAAATAGCGTATCTTGTCCCTACCCATCAGTAGAATCATCTGCTTGTTTGCTATCCTATGATATTAGAAAAACCTGCAAAGCATCGCCTGTAAATCAATAAAGTTACTTCTGACGGTGTGTCTGCGCCATTCGACCCATTTGACCTTTATAAATCATGAGTAACCTATAATCAAGTGTCGAACGGAATCTAGAATTGAACTGGTTGACCGTAATTTAGGCCTATCAGTGAGATGGTGATTCATAATGGCCAAATTGTCGCACGCTAAAGGTCAAGTTCCTACAATTGATATTTCATACGTTGTGTACAATTGTGGGATTTTTAACGGCTTTTAACCATGTAAATGAGTTTTCGCTGATTTTATCGAAGAGTTTATCAGTATTCAAAGTTTTTTATCAATAACCTTAACCTGTATATATTTTTCAACCGACTTTCCAGAACGAGAAGTTTATTATATTTTTCCCCGTGTTGGTTCCGAGCTCTTTTGAAGAACAGACCTACTGCCGCTCTGCCAGGCATATCGTAAATGGCGACCGATTGGCTATGCAAGTATTTGTACGACACTAACATCGTGGCTACCAGGTGGTAGAGTTCTGCATTGTCTCGCCCGGGTCTGGTACCACCGCCTTACCTATTCCTGCCGCAATAGCGTCAGTGCTTGTCGCTGTCGTGTTCCGGTTTGGAGGGTAAGGTGACCGGTAAACTTATGCATGTGGCATTGGACCTCGCCACAAAATAGCAACGCACCATTAACACTTTTGCTGTCTTTAATCTATAGGCGATGGTTGACTATTTCCATCAGAAAACCCATCTGCTTGTTTGCTATCTTATGATATAAAAAAAAATTAATTCGGCTGTATGTTTTTTTATGTTTGTTACCTCAGAACACGGTCATTTATGAACCGATGATTTGAAAAATTCGTTCTAGTTAAGTATTTGTTTTTCTGTTTGAGGTTGTTGCTTATGGCTACAGTAATGTTACATATATATTTGATATAATTGAAAATTGTACTAAACTGCAACAAAATTGTGAACGAGCGTGGACTACATCCGCAGAGCTCAACGAATCATTCTGCATGCGTAAAGAATCGTCACAGCTTAGACATTAGACCAAAGATGTAAATTTCGTAGATTTTATGTAATCGACTTCATAATGATTGCCTGTGACTTTGTCCTCATAAATATACTCTTATAGTATATTCTTCTAATTTCTTAATTCATTTTAAATAAAAAAGATCTTTTTAACCGACTCCTAAAAATACATTCAAGTGTATTTTAGATGCCAAAACATTTGAACCGATTAGAAAACTTTTTTTTTTCGCTTTTGACTGCAGCGATAAATAAATATTTGAACTAAATTGCAAAAATGGCTCACGCCTAGACAAGACTGTCCAATTTAACAACTATAATATGTAAACTTCGTAGATCTTATTGTATTTGTGTTTTATATAATCGACCCCAATATACCATTTGACTGCGTCTGTATTCTCTTTATAATGTCAAATTACATTTAAATATAAAAATTAAAAAAATAAATTTATTTATTAAAAAAATAAAATACCTGTGTCTGCGATTAAAGGTACCTACTCAATATGGTAATTCAGATATATACAAAGTTTTTAGTTTGATTACAGCATAATTTATTTAAACATCCAAAATAGATTTGAGTGTAAAAATGTATAATCTGTTTTCAACGACTTTTTACAAAGGAGGAGGTTCTCATTTCGGCTGTATATTTAGGTTTATCACCTCAGATCTCAGATAATTTATTAAAAGATTTGGAAAAATATTTTTGTCTGAGGTGGTATAGCTACAAATAGTTTGGTGTCACAGAAATCTAATTAAAAGTAAGAAACAATGACGCAAGAGCTATCAGCGTATTAACCACGGATGTGTTTAATACGCTGATAGCGTCTTGCGTTAAACGTGGACGTAGTAACTAAACACGGGCGACACCTTGCAGAACTCTACATAGTGACTTGTTTGGCCAATCATTCGCATTTTACGAGCTGCCTAGCAGTAAGCCTAATGGTTTAGTTTTCATAGAGCCCGGATCAACACACGGAATAACATTCGATTTATTAAAATAATAATGCGTATTTATTTTAGAGGACAGGACGTATCTAACAACTTATATCTTTGGCATCGCGATTGAAAGCAACAAAGAAACGTATTCAACTGGCTTACTGTCGTAGTTCGTACAAATACTGGCTGAATGGCCCTCTGTCCAATAACAGACTCCCATAGTACCAACATAAGAACACTTCTGTCCTCCAACTACATAACCAGCATAACAAAACCTCTCACCCACCTCTCAAACCCCCGATCAATCCCAATCCAACATGCAATCAACGGAACGGGGAAGATCTCGACAAACTGGTCAGATTTACAAAGACACGTTTGTGTAGTGTGTACTGAGCACCTTCGCATTTTAGAGCCGGTTAGCAAAGTTTATTAGATAGTAAAAAGAGACCCTATTACAATAGTATAAAGGAGGTATTGAATCGAGGAGTGTGCGTTTAATGTTTGAAGGCGAACGTGGTTCTGAAGAACTTCTTGATCTTAATTCAAAGACATGATAGATGAAAATTTTGGTTAGGACGGATATTTTGCTTTGATGGCGTTATCTTGATATGATCTTTGAGATTAGCCTTTCTGTCTAACTTAAGAGATGCGGGTTTGATTCTTGTACAAAACTAGCTACGCGACCTGGTTTCTCACGGCTATACTAATAAATAAATAAATAAAGTAATAAATAATAATAATAAATATTCACGGGACAAATTACGCTTATTGATCTAACCCCAAAGTAAGCAAATTATTTGCTTGTGTTATGGGTGTTAGTCAACGATACTAATAAATAGAAATACATATATAAATACTTTTACATACATAATAAACACCCAAACCCGGAAATACAAACATTTATGCTCATCAAACAAATGCTTGTCCCCGTCGGGGATCGAACCCGAGCCCCGTTGATTGCGTAGTCAGGGTCACTAACCACTCGACCAACGGGGCGGTCAAAGTATCTTCACGCCCGTATCTCCGAAGGTGTAGGTAGAGGTACAACAAGTGTACCCACGATTTGCCGAGGGTACTTATGGCCAATTGCACTAACATTGTCTTACCTTAGAAAAATCCTAAATAAAATTTGCTAAGTTGAGAGTCGAGCACTGCATCAACCGCAGAAAGTTGAATATCTGTTAGCTTTGTTTCTGATGAAAAATAGTTTTATTTTAATCTGTTTTTAAAATCGAAAAATTTTCATTGGTTCACATAATCATCCGAAGATTCGTGGTGCGTTGTCGCTGTAAAACTTCGTAGCTGTGCTTCGGCAAACTAGGTAGCTACATATACTCAGCAGCTCACAAATCTCGTTTCAACTTACGATGCACACCGATAAAAAAGTAAAAGAAAGTCGCGGTAGAAAATTGAAAGAAACTCGAATATTCGAAGCGAAGTGGTTGGCCACACACATCGAGACAACACGAATATTCGCCGTAGGGCAATGTGGCCACGTTTTTAGACGATAATGAACATGTTTTAAAAAAGAACACGACAAACAACACCGATGTTCTAACACAAAAATCGCTAAATTTACCGGTTTTAAAAACAAATTTATGTAATATATTACAAAACTAACGGTTCTGTTAATAAACCTGTTGAACTTAGCTTGTAAATTAACGTTCAATTTCTCGCCAGCATTTTTTAAATGGCCTTTACACGTTATATTTGTATGAAGCCTATTTAAAAGTAAAATAATGTAAAAAATATTTTTAAAAACAAAATTTGTAATCCTTTATGGTGGCTATATTGTTTTTTTTCATAGTGGATTGCACTTAACAAATTCCTTTTTTTATGCCCATATTGGATGATTTTTTTAAAAATATGTATATCTAGGTGTACCTGCGTTTTTTCCGAAGTCTCGGGGTTTTACCCGCATAGTTTCCGTTGCCATGGGATTTCCCGGATAAAAACTATCCTATATCCTTCTTCTGGTCTCAAACTATCTTTGTACCAAATTTCATCTAAATCGGTTCTGTGGTTTAGGCGTGAAGAAGAGACAGACAGACAGAGCTACGTTCGCATTTACAATCGTAATATTAGTATGGATTGCATGCATAGTTATCAGAACTTGACTGTCTGTGTCTCCCATTACATTATTCTTGTGTCAGTGTACCCCAGATGCAGTTTTAATACCCCAGATCTGGGGCACATCAGAACAAAGAAATCGGTGTGTAAAAATTAAAAAAATAGGTCTAAGTTTAATTTTTGATTTTTTTTATCAGTTGATAGGTTAAGAACCAATTTTGTATGTTTAAAACTTACACGGATGGTGGTGGAAAAATATTATAAAAATATATATAAAAATATATAACTTTTTCCTTCCGTTTTACTGCGTTAAAAAATATTTATTATTTTTTTCTATAATATGTAAGAAAATAGCATGTTTTGCAAGCTGCTTTACAAAAAAGATTTTGTGACAAAAATAATATAAAGAAAAAATTATACAATATTATAATATGTATTCGCCTCGGCAGTCGACTCTACGTATACGCGTTAACGATTGTAATTAAGTAGGTCATGTTTACACTGAGTCAACTTGAATGTATTAACATTTACATTTTCCCACGAGTTTGATATGCATCCAGCATCCGCATTTATCTGAGTAAGGTACAGTTAACTTGTTTACATCATGATGTTCTTAAAAACAAACAAACAGAATAGGATATTAAGTGAAAGTGAAGCCTTGGACAATTATTATAATTTTCACAAGCTGTCACTCGCGACTTTGTTCGCATGACCCAAAATCATTACTTCGTTTTGTTAAGTCGAGTAAAAAATATCTTGTTACTCTCTAAGCTACAGTATAGTTCAATAGTTGGGATAATTTTTAAAGTCGGTCCCGTATTTTCTAAATGTATCCATTACAAACAAATCTATAAATTAATACGTGAAGGAAAAACTTTGTACCCCTTTTTAAGACAATTACGCGAACTTTGGAGTATGAAAGGCACAGTTAAAGTTTACACTCCGGAGAATTCCAGAAACTTAATATTTTTAAATAATATACATTAGAAATACATTAAATTAAAAAAAAAAAAACATTACACGCCCTACATTCATGTGACGTACATGATAATATACATACATGCATTGATATAAAAAAGCCAAGATACACAATGAGTGTCTCAAAAACGTCCTCCAAAAATGAGCGCACAATTTAAAATTGTGCGCTGATTTCAAATAGAATCGCGTCGGTCGTGACACTGACAATTTTATTTCTTTTTGTACATTGCTTTGTAAAAACAAATATAAACCTTGCGCTTAAGGTTGGATATGCAAAGACATATGTTTTTGTTATATCTATTCTATTTAAATGAAATTGGGGACACTTTTGTCAGTTTTTTTCGGGACTGTGCATCTTGGGTTTATTATATCAACGCATACACGTACATTTTTATCTATACGGCTAAAGTCTGGTGTCAAACTTTAAAGAGATTTTATTGTTTAGATATCGTCGAATTGCGACTACAGGGTGATCGCTAATTTGTAATTATTTCGCATAATTTTGCATATTATGCGATTTAACAAAGAAATCAAAACTCGAAACTATCGACTACTTCCCATTGACCTAGTCATGAAACTTTTGAAAAAAATGTACGTATTCGTAACTTATGTCAACAGCTTATAAAGAAAAACATTTAAAATTTTAAATATGTATTATCAACCGACTTCCGAAGAGGAGTAGTTTATCAGCAGAATTATGCGTTTTTTTATGTTTTTTACCTCAGAACTCGGTAATTTATGAACCGATTTCGAAAATTCCATTTTTTTAAAAGGGTATAACTTCCCGCGTGTTGCAATTTTAATTTGGTGAAGATTGATGAATCAAAAAAAAAATAATATACACAAACTGATTGTAAATAAAAAAAAATACTACACCTTTTCCCTTGCGAGATAGGCAAAGCCTGAACATCTTTTAGTTGTCTGGCAGGACGGCTAGTGATCTCTAACGCATCGTTTGCCAACTTAAAGGAATATTCGTTTATTAGTTTATTATTGTTAAGCAACACGGAAAAGAGATCTTTATCATTCAAATCCCCGCGGCTAAATCTTTAATAAAACGGTCTGAACAGAAAAATCAGATAAACCTTTGAAGTATCAATTACTGTATGACCTCGGGCGTGCCATGTCGTTTCCTACATTGAAACTCAAAACTAACTAAAGACTTCGGCCACACTGACATAATTTTTACATTCAACGTTAGGTCTCCCAGTCAATCACTAGTTCCAAAGAAAATATTAAGCTACAAAGTAACTGACTGTTAAAGCAAGGATTTATAACGTTATAATATTGATATGTTATCGTCGTCGTGATTGGTTATGATATATGATATTATGACGTTGTCTTCTAGCGATAGTTGGGGAACAAATCACGAAACGGCATGAAACGCGACGAACCAATCACGAAACAGCAAACATATCGATATTATAACGTTTTAAATCCTTGTGTTAAAGAAATATTTCGTGAAGAAATCATGCATGTATTCGTAAAGCTCTTTGTTTGAGTGTCCAGGTAAAACGTTATTTGTAAATAGGCGATTGTTTGCTTCTGAATAAGATTAACTTGTTAAACGAATGATTCAGAGAATGGTATTTCTGTAAGTTGCATTAGCGTAAAAAAATCTAGTGTGACCTAACACGCACGCTAGTGACATGTATTTCCCCGTGTTGGTTAGGGCTCCTTTGAAGAATAGGCCAACTGCCGTTCTGCCAGGCAGGTTAAAAAGGCGACTGATTGGTTATACGAGTCACTACCTTCGTGGCTACTAGGTGGTAGAGTTCTGCATTGTCTCGCCCGGGTCTGGTACCATCGCCTTACCTACTCCTGCTGCAATAGCGTCAGTGCTTGTCAGTGTCGTGTTCCGGTTTGGAGAGTAAGGTAGCTGGTAAACTTATGCACGTGGCATTAGACCTCGCCACAAGATAGCAACGCATCATTAACACCTTTGGTATCTATAGGCGATGGTTGACTCTTTTCATTAGGAGACCCATCTGCTTGTTTGCTATCTTGTGATAAAAAAAAATATGTACCCACTACCCATGCTAACATAGTACGTGTAAATATGAGTGTTAAGCTTTCACAGATAAACCGCTGAACGTATTTTGATGAAAATTGGCGAGGAGATAGCCTAACTCCCGGTTCTCAAATATAAGCCTCCCTTTTAAATTAAAACTGTGATTTGAAACTCGATAAAACGAAAATGCGTCATAACAAAGAAACAAACACGTAAATGTATAGGCAAAAAATAAACACCACACATTACATATTTTTACATTTAAAATGTAATCTATCTAAGTATCTTCAAACCCGCATCTCCGAAGAAGTAGGCAGAGCTACAACCAGTGCACCCACGATTAGCCGAAGATATTCCCACAATGTGATAGGTTTCAAGCCTATAGCCAACTAGGCACTTATCCGATTCCGGGCAACGTTGATTCTCCTTAAAAAATTGTAAAACTCATTTTTGAAACACGGACACCGGACCACTAGACCACAGAAGCGACCCATAATAACCTATCTAATGGTTTCAAAACCAGCCAGTTACAAACTGCACAACCAAAAAGATCTTATTGTAAAATTTTTCTTCTAAACTAGCTGTGCCAGCGACTTGGTCCGCGTGGAAAATTTTCAAAAAAAAACAAAATAAAAAAATAGCCTAAGTTACTCCTTATTACATCAGCTATCCTCCAGTGAAAGTCCCGTCAAAGTCGGTCCAGCCGTATCTGAGATTAACTCGAAGAAACAGACAGACAAAAATTGTAAAAAAAACGTTATTTTTGTATATGTACCGTGTGGCGTGTATACATCTATATGTAGGTATTTAGTAAAAAGCCGTTATTTTAATATTACAAACAGACATTCAAATTTTATTTATTTGTATTTGTATGTATATTTATATTAATAATTTTATATTATTATTATATTAATAATTTATATAATAATATTTATATTAATATTACAAACAGACATTCAAATTTTATTTATTTGTATTTGTATATGTATATATAGATGACGAAAAACTTTTTCCCTCAACTCCTTCAATTTATCTCTCTCTCTCCTACTTCAATCAAAAGTTTCTCTTCTACCGCGGGTTACCTCACACTAGATTTTTTACGCCAAAGCAACTTACAGAAAGACTATTTTCTGAATTATTCGTTTAACAAGTTAACCTTATTCAGAAGCAAACAATCGCCTATTTACAAATAACGTTTTACCTGGACACTTAAACAAAGAGCTTTAAGAATACATGCATGATTTCTTCACGAAATATTTCTTTCACAGGCAGTTTCTTTGAAGCTTAATGTTTTCTTTGAAACTAGTAAACTGGGAGACCTAAGTCCTTAATCAATACGACTTAAGCCTTTTAAATAGAATTACATTTTGTAAAGCCTTACACAAAATTACAACCGCTCCGTTGGTCAAATGGTTAGCATCCTAACTACGAATCGATAGGGCTCGAGAGAGTTTTATTTCCGGTTTTTTTTTTATATCATAAGATAGCAAACAAGCAGATGGGTCTTCTGATGGAAAGAGTCAACCATCGCCTATAGACACCAAAGATGTTAATGATGAGTTGCTATCTTGTGACGAGGTCTAATGCCACATGCATAAGTTTACCGGCTACCTTACCCTCCAAACCGGAACACGACAGCGACAAGCACTGACGCTATTGCGGCAGGAATAGGTAAGGCGGTGGTACCAGACCTGGGCGAGACAATGCAGAACTCTACCATCTAGTAGCCACGATGGTAGTGACTCGATAGCCAATCGGTCGTCTTTTACGACCTGCCTGGTAGAACGGCAATTGGCCTATTCTTCAAAGGAGGCCGGGACCAACACGGCGAAAAATTTTTGTTTGGGTGTTTATAATGTATGTTACATTATTAATATATGTATTTCTATGTATTAGTATCGTTGACTAACACCCATAACACAAGCAAATAATTTGCTTACTTTGGGGTTAGATCAATTCATGTAATTTGTCCAGCGATATTAATTATTATTTATTTATTACTAGCTGCTGCATGCAGCCCGCTGCATTACACATTTGGTGAATCCCGTAGGATTGCCTAATTTTTCCGGGTTTAAAACTAGCCTATGTGCTATTCCAGGTCATCAGCTATCTGTGTGCCAAATTTCATTCAAATCCGTTCAGTAGTTTTTGCGTGATTAAGTAACAAACATCCATCCAAACATCTATCCAAACATCCATCCAAACATCCATCCAAACATCCAAACTTTCGCATTTATAATATTATATAATATATATAATGTATAATATAGATATAGATTATTTCAGTTTCTGGTAATTCTGTTATTCTTCTTAATTTCCATTTCCAAAAATCGACTTTCAATTTATTACAATCGTTTTAGTCTATACATATAAATAAAATTCAGGTGTCTGTCTGTGATTTCAAAATAACTAGGTTTTTTCAAACGCAGTGTGCTGTTTATCATATTAACACCTAAACAACATTTTTTTTAATTTCTATTCGTTTATCATTCTGTTTGTACGGGGTAACCTCTGGTTAGACTAGACCGATTATGATGGAACTTTCACTGAAAGATAGAGAAATTTATAGGACAGGATATATGGTACCTTTTACCCGAGTGAGCAAAAGGAAGTAATGATTTTGGATCACACATCGACGGCGCGAATTTTCGCCGTACAGCGACAACGCAGTCACATATTATGAACAAAATTCTTATAGTTATCAACGCTCCGCGATATTTCGGCAGATATTGTAACCCAGAAGTTATAAATAACAACAATAATAATAAAACGGATTCTGAGACGGAACTCAGATCGCATTTCAACTGCGACTTGTTTTGTGCTCATAACAAAGGGTGGCGAATGGCGATTAATTAATATTGTCACGATATCCTTCTAGAAAAAAAAAACTCAACTCCAATCTAGTTTTTTTATATCATACGATAGCGTGCAAACGGATCTTTATTTATCGAGTGAAGATACAGATGTTATGTGTTACCATCTTCGGCGTAAGATCTGATGGCAAGAGACAACCATTACGTATACATTAATATAAAAGAGAGGTACGTTACGTTCTTATATCGCATTCACTAAACTGGGCTCGGCAGAATACATATACACCGACCCTCACACACATTTGTTATCATAAACATGGAAACAAAGACAGAGATAGGGCGGATACACTCGTAAGTGCGAAATAGTATTAGCCGCCGCGTGCGTCGTAGCCACGGTTACGGATAAACAAAAACAGAGTAGGGTGGATACACTCGACGAGCGAAATGGCATTAGCCACCGACCGCCTCATCGCCATGGTTACCGATAAAAAAAGAAAATTTTATTTTTAAACAAATTTAATGTTTTAGCTGTACTTACGAATGGAAAGTAATTTCATGTGTCTTATTTTTTTTCCCTTGAGTGATTATAGCACTGGTTAAATACACAAGAAGGCATTTTGATGCGTGTTTAATGGCAAAAACAATCGGAAAGTAGAAGCGTTCGATGTTACGATGTCCCGTGCGTGACTGAGTGGCATACTACAACGATTGTGTCCACGGACCTAGTTTTGTAGGACCAGGCGCTGTGACTAGGTAACATATCTTCCTCTTTTTATATCAGAGTACGTATAGACACAAAGATGTTTATGGTGTATTACCATTTGAATGACGGTAATATAATACCACACGCATAAGTTTACCAGTTGCCTTATCCTCCGAATCGGAACTTGACAGTGACAAGCCTTGAAGCTATTATCACTTTGGTCATGATGATAGACTTTTTTGACTTTACACACTTTTACACAAACAGCCTGACAGGAAAGCAGGTATTATTAAAAATGGATATGGACCATTGATGAATCCTTTAGTATATACATATCTTTACGCCAGATCCCTTACGGGAGAGAACACCCATATTGTTGCAAAAAAATTTTTCATTTCATGTATGTTCCTCACAAGACGAATAGGTTACAGAAGTCAATCAGAACAAAGAGCGTTTTAACAACGCACACATAGACACCTCTCACGGACACGATATCTCGGAATGGTTAGAAACATTGCGAGGGGGAGTGCTCCCTCCCCCCTTGGATACGCGCCTGTAAAATTATGTGCAGAAAATTTGTAATAGGTATAATAATAACATTAAAATATTTTGTTTTCACCGCCCCGTTGGTCGAGTGGTT
This sequence comes from Apodemia mormo, assembly GCA_036924255.1. NCBI lineage: Eukaryota > Metazoa > Arthropoda > Insecta > Lepidoptera > Riodinidae > Apodemia > Apodemia mormo. Next base: position 6,240,666 of record JAUPFN010000019.1, read on the forward strand.
AGCGACCCCGACTACGCAATCGACGGCCCGGGGCTCGGGACAAGCATTTGTGTTATGAGCATAAATGTTTGTATTTCTGAGTGTGGGTGTTTATTAAATATATTCCAGTGTTTATATATGTATTTCTATGTATTAATATCGTTGACTAACACCCATAACACAAGCAAATAATTTCGACCCGGCGCATAAGGTCGTAACGCCTTTTTTATTGAAAACTAGCTGTTGCCCGCAACTTTATCCGCGCGGACTTTGTTTATTCCGCACAGCTCCTCCCGCGTAGGTGATAGCGTGATAATATGTAGCCTATATGTGGACCCGACCTGTTAGTAATATTCATGCAAAATTTGAAGTAAATCCATGCAGTTCTTTTTGAATTTACCCCGGACATACATACAGATAAACAGACAAAAAAACTAAAAACTATATTTTTGGCTTCGTTATCGATTGTAGATCACGCCCCAAGTATTCTTTTAAAAAAATATTCAATGTACAGTGTTGACTTTCCTACGATTTTATTACATGAATAGATAGATCAGGGATTTTACATTATCGAAATACTCTCTCAACTCATATACTCAACTCACTCATATACAACGTAACCCATATACGTAATATGAGTTTTATAAATTCCTAAAATTTAAAATTACTTTTAATAACTTTTAATTTTAATAAAAAATTCTTAATTTAAATTTTTAAAAAAATATTTTAAATAAAAAAATACTTTTAATTTTTAATAAAAAAATACTTTTATTTTAAATAAAAAAATACTTTTAACTAACAAGATTTAGAAACGCTTATGGTCGTATATTTTCGAGTAATGCCAAATACAAACTTAAGCTAAAAAACTGTATAGGTACGACCTTATGCCCCGGAGGTGTCGATTTTCTTACTTTGGGGTATCTAACTAAGTGTAATTTATCCCGTGAATATTTAATATTAATAATAATATTAGAATTACATACTTTGTGTACGACGGGATAATCAAGGGCGGATCCAGCCTTTGGGTCAGGGAAGGGTCACAAATTTGAGGTTCAGTCAAGATAGACTCTAATCCTTAATATTTAGAATAACCTAGACCTCTACCTATGTGGGGTCATGAAACCCCCCTCCCCCGTATCCTCCCATGCCTACAATATATACGATTTATTCTTTGAACAAACCTATTGCTAATAAACACTATTGGTGTTATTAATAAACACATTTCTGTCACATCAACTACGACGTTGCAATACGTGATAACAAACGAGTCAGTACTCAGTAACGCTCACGCACACAATTAAACTTGTTTATAATAAGATCATAGACATTTAAATCCAAAGCAATTTTAGACGTGGTGTACTTACGAGCTGTAATCAAATGAAGTCTATTTCCATAGAAACAAGATCGACCTTCGGGTCAACGTGAATTAGTACAAAGAGGGTAGGCGAGAGGTCGGGATAATTAACTCCAATCAGACACTGGCTACAGGAAGACCTAATTCTAATTACTTATAACAAGTTTATGCTTTCCTTTAAATACAGTTTTATTTACATACTAGCTGTTGCCCGCGACTTCGTTCGCGCAGACTTCGTTTACTCCGCACAGCTCTTTCTCCGTAGGTGATAGCGTGATAATATGTAGGAAGACCTAATTCTAATTACTTATAACAAGTTTATGCTTTCCTTTAAATACAGTTTCATTTACATACTAGCTCTTGCACGCGACTTCGTTCGCGCAGATTTCGTTTACTCCGTACAGCTCTTTCCCCGTAGGTGATAGCGTGATAACATGTAGCCTATATGTTGACCCGACCTGTTAGTAATATTCATGCAAAATTTGAAGTAAATCCATGCAGTACTTTTTGAGTTTACCCCGGACATACATTGACTTTCCTACGATTTTATTATATTACTAGCTGTTGCCCGCAACTTTGTTCGCGCAGACTTCGTTTACTCCGCACAGCTCTTCCTCCGTAGGTGAAAGCGTGATAACATGTAGCCTATATGTTAACCCGACCTGTTAGTAATATTCATGCAAAATTTGAAGTAAATCCATGCAGTACTTTTTGAGTTTACCCCGGACATACAAACACTTTCCTACGATTTTATTATATGTATATAGATAAAACTGTCTGTGGTCTAGTGGTCCGGCGTTGGCGTCGACCACATGAGGCCCCGGGTTCGATTCCCGGATCGGGCACATTAAAAAAAAGTTTTTTCAGAAACACAAAGTTGCCCGGGATTGGAAAGTGCCTGATTGGCGATAGGCTTGTCATCTATCACATTTGTGGGACCAAGTATATTCGGCTAATCGTGGGTGCACTTGTTGTACCTCTGCCTACCCCTTCGGGGATATGGGCGTGAAGATACTTTTTCTAATTAACATATAAGAGAACAAATGTAATTTATTACGTAGGCGGTAGAACTTTGTGAAACATGCTACATTGTTATGTTATAACGAGGCGTTGTTTATATGTTTGTCAATGAATTTCACAGGAACTAACAGTCATAGGAAGCAGTCGCCTGGTTCATCAAAATGGGTTTGGTAGTTTTTGAGATACGGGTATAAATGACACACATTTGAAATCGGTTTAATTTAATTTTTATTTTAAACTAGCTGTACACGCGACTTCCTCTGCGAGGAAAATTTTCGAAAATAAATGCAGTCCCGTCAAAATCGGTCCAGCCATTTCAAAGAACAAACAGACAAAAATACAAAAAATGTTATGCATAAGTGCCGGCATATGTACCGTGTATACATCTATATTGTGTCTATATACGCATTTAGTAGAAAACGGTTATTCTAATATTACAAACAGACACTCTAATTTTGCTTTTTTACAATTTATATTATAGATTACTATTATGTTTCTACCCGTGTTGGTACCGGGCTCCTTTGAAGAATAGGCCAACTGCCGTTCTGCCAGGCAGGTCGTAAAAGGCGACCGATTGGCTATACGAGTCATTACCATCGTGGCTACAAGGTGGTAGAGTTCTGCATTGTCTCGCCCGGGTCTGGTACCACCGCCTTACCTATTCCTCCCGCAATAGCATCAGTACTTGTCGCTGTCGTGTTCCGGTTTGGAGGGTAAGGTAGCCGGTAAACTTATGCATGTGGCATTAGACCTCGCCACAAGATAGCAACGCACCGTTAACATACTTGGTGCCTATTGGCGATGGTTGACTCTTTCCACCAGGAGTTTGCTATCTTATAATATAAAAAAATGTAATAACTATAGTTTTTATTAAAAAATATATATAATATTTTCAAAGTGATGGACAAATAGGTCCTGCGTTTTACCATTGCAGCCATTTTACTGGGATTACTGATGTGCTGATCCCGGGAATAGACATATAAATAAATGCAAACAAAGCCGCCGACAAAAGCTATTATTAATATGAAAGTTTGTATTTCTCACTCGTTTAAAAACGGCTGAAGGAAATTGGATATAACGATGGACTTAATGAGTGGTATTACAGATAGACATCTATACAAATAAATAAAATTGGAGTGTCTGTTTGTAATATTAAAATAACCGGTTTTAACTAAATGCATATGAATGTATACACGGTACACATACCAAAATGACACTTTTTAGGTTGTTGTCTGTCTGTCTGTTTGTTCCGGCTAATCTCTGGAACGGCTGGACCGATTTTGACGGGACTTTAGTTTTTAACAAGGAGTAACTTAGGCTACTTTTTAAAAAAATCCCATGCGGACGAAGTAGGCACAGCTAGTATTATCTATAACTTAAACTTAGGCTACTTTTTATCCCGGAATTTACCAAAATCCCGTGGGGTTCATGATAATACACAGAGCGGGCTGCGAGGCGCAACTTATAAAAACTCTGGAAGTTTTACCTAAGAACTATTTCTTACGGAACCATTATCGTAATTAACCCCAATTCAAACTTTTTTATATTAATGATACTATAAAGAAGCGGTCGGCAACCCGCGGCCCCGATACTTCATCTTTTTCAGTAGACTTCTAACTGGAGAAGGTTATCAATTGACCTGTATGTTGCTTTTTATGTTTGTTACTTCAGAACTTTATTATTTATGAACCGATTTTTAAAATTCTTTGTTTCGCTTTTAAGCCCTTTGAAAGAAAAAAAAAAGAATTTTACAACGTTACCCATACTTCCCGTATGGTCTCATTACAAGTGTCTCAATTAAAAATAACTATTATATGTTTTAGAGCTAGACTATCCCCATATTTTTGCGGTACGCAGTTGCTTTGTTAATAAATGAAAGAGACACGTATGCTTCTTTCTATATTATTTAAATATGTTTAATAATATATAATTTAAATAACACAAAACTAAAATGGATGACAAATTCAAACACATATTGAAATAATTAATTTCCAACTTTCCTTGAAATATTTCGTTTTGAGGATGTCTCAAAATGAAAAAAATAAATTACCTTAATTTCGAATTTGAATTATGGATTTCCGCAGAGTAACGTCTTTAAAAATTAATGACTATCGTGCGCAATTTAGAGTTAATTTTTGATATGAAGAACCCCGAAGATTTAAAACAAAGACAAGTTTATATTTCGATACGGCATGCTACGCGTGCAGTGTTTTGATCGAATTATTTACTAGCGAGCCTGACTATACAATCTACGGGGTTGGCGTTCGATTCCCGACAAGAAAAGCATTTGTGTAATAAGCATAAACATTTGTATTTCTGAATTAAGATGTTTATTATATATATTTATTTTTGTGTATTTTTATATGAACAGTACAACATCTAAAAAGCAAATAACGCTTACTTCGAGGTTCATTCACATTAATTCTTGTAATTTGCCCCCCAATATTTGTTGAACGAGCGAGTGAAACGAGCCAAGTCCTCAAAGTATACTGAAACTTGGACGTTAGTATATACGTATGTATAAATGTTTGCCCGATTATAAATTGAGTATTGTTGATCGAAACGTTATGAAATTTGGTAGGCGAAATAATTAAATCCCCCGTGTTAATCTGGGCTCCTTTGATGAATAGACCATCTGCCATTCTGCTCGGCAGTCTGTAAGAGGCGAACGATTGGCTACGCGAGTCACTACCGTCGTGGCTACTAGTTGATAGAGTAAAATAAGGGTAAGGTAGTCGGTAAACTTATGCAAGTGGCATTAACGACTCGCCACTTGGATAGCAACGCACTATTAACACTTTTGGCAATATATAAGCAATGTTTATCTTTCACCATCAGGAGAGCTACCTGATTGTTTGCTACCTTATGTTATAAAATAAAATAGATGTCGAGAAGCGAGTATCTTGTATTATAAATAAGAAACTGCCTAAATAAGCAATAATGCGTATATGTTAGTTAAATTTTAAATTAAATACGGTACCTACTATTTCTTCGTTTATCCACATTCTTCTGCATCATTGTCTTATGCATGTGGCACTGAGATGTTGCCACAAGGATAGAAATGCACCAATTATATTTGGCGTCTATGGGCGATTGTGGTCGTTTTCCATCAGGAGAGACATCTGCTTGTTTGATATCTTATGCTATATAAAAACAAGGAATTTTTAGGTTCAAATATAAGCCACATTAATCACGAGGTTGCCGAGATACAGGAATTGCAGAAGAGGATTTAAAAATATAATGTCAAAACTATGCCATCGCGAGTTAACAGTTAATCATTAGTTATTATTATTTATTATCTAAACTATCACACATAAAAATATATGTATGTACTTTTATACTTAAAGTCAGGTCTACCCTCATTTAATTTTTCTACTGTGTGCTGAAAGGTTGCCGACCGCTGATCTAAAGTCATCTAATATGGACATCGATTACATTATTCTAGAATGGAGTAGAACGATTTATAAAAGTTAAATATATGTTGGAATACACGGAGTATCCATCACAGCCAGTTTTGTTATGTAGATCCGTATCATTTGTTATTGTCAATTATAATGATAGAGATTGACGGAGGTTCGGTATTGTTAAAATATTTGATGCTACGCCATGGAGCATGTCTTTCTCTAGAGCGCGCGTGAAAAAGAAAATATATGCGTATAATGTTTTATAGATTCAGGAATTACTTTGCAAAATTCCATAATTCAAAGATGAAATTAAGGCATTTAATTTTTTAAAAAATCCGTGAAATCTAATAATAATAATACTTTATTTCAGATAATTAAAACATCCATAGTTTTTAGTAAAGCTTACATACAACTTGTTAGTTTAGATAAAATTAAATTATTATTAAATTAGCTATAAACGCTATTTCTAATCACCCTCTGAATAAAATTCTTCCACTGTAGGTGTGATATCTATCAGCAACTGTTTTCAGTATGCTGTTGTGACTGCTTTGTATTCTATACATCAGAGAAGTGGTCTTATTGCGGATAATGGCATGAAAACCGTCTATCCTATTCTGCGAAAACATCTCTGGATAACTCTGAATTATTGCATAACGCGGCAACCTCAACAGCATTCTGAAGGTATTGTTATTACTTGACATGTAGGACATCCAGCGCCTTCTTGTTATAGTTCAACCATAGACTACCCGAGTAAAAGCTCTGACAAAATGCCTTGAATAGTGTAACTAATACGTGTGTAAAACTGCAGTGATGCAATTGAAACAAAAGGGAGTGTAAGGAATGATGCAAACTGTTCCAAGGCCTAGTTATTATTATTATTATTAGAACCCAGTCCCAGACCCTTATTATTATTAGAACCCAGGCCCAGACCCTTATTATTATTATTAGAACCCAGGCCCGGACCCTTATTATTATTATTATTATTATTATTAGAACACAGCCGCAGCGGCACAACAGTCAACCCACGTTCAATACACTTTCTTCCACGTCAGTAGCAAACACACAAATTATGTATCCAAGGCACGTTTCACTTCGTAAGTGAAGGAGAGTCGAACAGTATTGAAGAGTGACGAGGTAAAGATTTTATTCATAAAGTGATTGATAGAAAAATATAACCATCGCCTATAACCATTAAAGATGTTAATGGTGCGTTGCTCTTCCTGTGACGGGGTTGGAATGCCAAATACATAACTTTACCAACTACATTACCCTCCAAAGTAGAACACGACAGCAACAAAAATCAACGCTATTGCGGTAGAATTAGGCAAGGCAGTGGCATCGAACCCGGGCTTTGCAGAACTCTACCACCTAGTAGTAGTTAGTAGTCATGATATTAGTGACACATATTAGTCTTCTCTCACCATTTACGAAGTGCCTAACAATAAGGCAGTTTATCTATTTTTTAAAAAATAATAATTATTAGAAACACAAAAGTACTGATCAAATTTGTAAATGTGAATTTCATCTGTAACGATGAACTCATTTAACTAGTAATACGTATGTATACTTAGCGATCAGTACAGTCGACGGAATCGATCGGAAAGAAAAAATTCACCACGTCGAGCCTGTCGATACTAGCTTAGTGGTAAAGCATCCCGGCTTTAGGGAGAGGGTCGTCGGTTCAAATCCTTCGTGTCGATATTTTTCTTTGTTGTTTTTAAAGTTTTTCAAGTTTTCCCAAGCTCGGGGTGAGTGCTATAACACAAAAATAAAAATTAGCCCCGCCACCTAAATTTTGCAATCCACCAGCGATCAGCAATGACTTTGAAACGCAACAAAAAATCATCAAAAACGACGCCAATTTCTTGCTGGTCGCTGGACTTTTTGCGATGTCACAGCACCAAAAATAATCAAACGGCAACGATTGCCACCAATATTCAAAGTCGTTATATGTATTGCAATAATAAAATAATTTCGATTATTGTGTATTGCGATATTCGTGGTAATCCCGCCGATCAACGCAGTTAGAAAAATGTGTAAACGGTTGACCCTACGGGCCATCCCTGAAGTTTCCCACTTAACTAAGACATTTTAAGCTCAAAAGAGTAAAAAATATAAGCATCGATTTTTTAGTTCAAACGTCTATTTTGTTAAAAATGGCAGTATATACATTTTTGAAAATCTGTATATTTTGAAAACGATGATGGCATTCTAAATAAGTTTGCTAAAAACAACGTAATTTTAATATTTAAAAAGCTATAAGTTATAACTTTTGAGATTTAGATTCGATTTTGATTTTTGAAACGGCATTTGACTTAGTTTTTTAGTACTAAAATATCGTAGAATACCAAAAAATGATTGGTTGAATAATTTCGAAGCTATGTCGAAAAAACACTTTTTTCAAAAATTTTCGTCAACGATTACTCCCAAACGGATGAACCGATTTTCATGAAATTTATGTATTAGACGTCGTTTTTTTAAGGAATAGAGCTGATTAGTTTTTGTACTCAATCGGTACATAAATCTGGAAGTTATATTAAAAAGATACTGTTTCGCCAAATTTTTTTTTGTTGATTTTTCAAAATTTCTCAAAATATCCGGGACCAAATCGGTTCAAATTTTCAGGAAGTCTAAGTTGAGCGGAATCCAATCCAATGCCATCAACCGCGTTTCGATCGGTCCAGCCGTTCAAAAGTTATAAGACGTTTACATACACACATACACATACATACATACAGACATACTGACGTCATCGTGAAAATAGTTGAAAAACATTCCTAGGACCTCAAGACGTGGACATTTGGTGAAAACTTGATTTTAGAGAAAAATTAGATTTTAGAAGATTTTAGATTTTAGAAATTCGGGGTAAAATCTTTAACTTCCTTATCTACATACGTAGTGGGAAGTTAAAAAACACGTCTTGTATTTTTCTCATTTGTTAAATATTGGACGACTACATATTTAAGAATACCAAATCGCAAATTACAACGCAAATAGCTCGCCCATATCTGCGCACAGGCCACAGCTGTTAAATTACAAAATAATCAACATTCAATCCAGCAGGCCGACGTCAACGCATGATAATTTTTATTTCACACTCGTTCTTGTTTATATAAAGTCTGTGACAAAATAATCAAATTATTTTTGTAGAAACACTTATGTGATAATATTTCTTAGCTAGAATAGTTTAGAATGATTAGCTAGCTAAACATGTTACGATCATCGTGTCTACCATATTTTTTAGTTGCGAATAATCTAGAAACGTGAAGAGTTGGAACGCTGGAGCGATCTAGAAATAAAAGAAAGAGATAGCTACTCCTATTGATAAACAAATAATTGACCGTTACCCGAATAGCTATGTCATAATGGATCTTCTATTAAAGGGCATAAGTGTGAAAATAGCATGTACTAGGACTTGTTTATAATAACTTGTTTACAACTAGAATTATTTATTGTTTACGCGATAAATTTAGATTTTACGGAAACCAGGTAGAACTTTACCCTGGGTATAAATAGAGTGTTGACAAATAGAGAGCAGTTTTTATACAGTAATCTAAAGCGATAGTACGAGCGACCAGTGTGAAGCGGAGTGACCAGTGTGTAATACAGTGAATAAGAGAAGTGTTTTATTGTATACTTAGTTGGTTAAGTTTAGTGTTAGTACAGTGAGTGATTAGTGTTAATCAGAGTATTTAAGTATTACATTGTGTTGTTTTGTGTATTTATGTTGTAAATACACGGTTTAATATAAGTGGCGTTTTCTTGCAAATTACGAACCCGAAGCACGTAACAATATTATGATAGAGTTCCACATCGTCTTCCACGTAAGATTTGGTAAGTTTATCTCAGCCCTCCCACTCTTCAAACGCTGCCTAATTTAAAGACGTCCTTGTTTGTGAATAGGGGTACAACTCGTTCGCTTTACTTATAAATATACTACCAGTTTCTCGCGACTTTGCTCGTGTGATGTGGATCACACAATACATTGCTTCATGTTACTCAATCGGGTACAAAATTTATCTTTACAAGCGATCATCCTGGGCTCGAAATTCGCCCATTCGACTCTTTTAAGTTTGAGAACATAATGTAGCCGTAAACATAATAGTGTATATTTGTGTATATTATCATGTATATCACATGATTGTAATGTGTGTAATGTTTATTTTTATTAATTTAATGTATTTCTAATGCATATTATTTTAAAATATTAGATTTCTACAGTCTTCCGCAATGTAAACTTTACATGTGGCAAATTTCATACTCAAACGTTCGCGTAATTGTCTTAAAAAAGGGTACAAAGATTTACTTCACGCACCAATATAGAGATTTGTTTGGTGGAGGTTATCAATTCTGTTGTATGATTTTTTTTGTTTGTTACCTCAGAACTCAGTCTATTATGAACCGATTTTAAAATTTTTATTTTGTTTGAAAGGGTATACTCGCCGTGTGGTTCCATTTTAATTTACTGAAGATCTGATGCAGGGTTTCGGAAATACAGGGAATGGGAAGTCGGTTGTTGTTTAAAAAATTTTTATATAAATAGGTATACATTTTTTTTTTAGTTGAAACTAGTTTACCACACACTTGTACTATTTCACTACTAGCTGACCCGGCAAACTATGTTCTGCCTTTTTAACTACTTTTTTTTTTCTCTCTATCGTTTTCTAAATCTAGGTATACATATAATTACATATTTGTTTTTTGTTACAGGTACGTAAACTTTGGATATCCTGGAAGTTTAAAAGCAATTTATACTTGGTAATTTTCACTAGTTAAGTCGCACTAGTAAGGATAAAGTTTTTTTAGGATAAAGCTGTGACGATATTTATGTATTTATCAATATAATATATCACTTGTATATAAATATAATATACAAATGTTTAAGTAACCAATACCACAGAATAAACAATAATAGTATGTTTTATTACTATGCGTACCAATTAAGAATAGGATCGCGCTTGTTGTCAACTTCATACCACAAGTGTGAAATTAGTAATGTCAGAAAAAAAAATTTGTTCAAAAAATGTTGCTGACTTATTGAAGAACAATTAATAACGTTTTAGTAATATATTCATCAATAAAAAATTAATAAAAAACATCAGTCTAGCTGTTCATATCTATATCTATATACATATAATAAAATCGTAGGAAAGTCAAAACTGTACATTGAATATTTTTTTAAAAGAATACTTGGAGCGTGATTTACAATCGATATCGAAGCCAAAAATATAGTTTTTAGAATTTTTGTCTGTTTGTATGTATTTCCGGGGTAAACTCTTTTTTTTTGTGGGTTTGGGTTGTCTTTGATATAAGTCGTGTTAGTTATTTTACACCTTATTTATTTATTTTTACGTTTTTTTTAATAATTCGTTTTTTTTAATTTAACGTTTATTTTAATACATGGTAATATGATCTGATGGAAATCTAAATAAAAAATATACCAATTAGAATGAAAATATATATATTTTTATGTATTTCTTTGTTAGAATTTTTTGGCTCACCTTACTCATCACTTATGAAGTTTTTGCAAAATGCGGAGCAATATATCATCCTGACAGTCCTATTCTCAGTTGGAACGCATATTACTCAGATAAAAGCATATGTCAGTTACTAAATATCAAAAATATTTTTGAGTTATATTAGTTTGAACATCTAGTATCTATCTATTGATAGTGTTTGGGTTACCACCTCAGTTATCTCTGTGAATGGTGTCACAAGTCAACAACTAGGCCGCACCATCGTATCAATAATCTACTGATTCCGATTACGCCGTTCATCACCTAAATGAGTTTTACCTAGTTACTCCAAACGAAATGAAAAAACAAGAACGGAAAATTTTAATTTTTTGTCTTTGAATGTGCTTATTAATGCTTTAAAAGCCGATAAGAGAGAGAAGGGAAGACAGTCTAATCTCTCTTCCTTTCTATAAACACAAGATCCACGAAAATTTAAGATTCGTAACTGTGTTATATTTTATAAAAACAAAGTTATGTTTTAGATTTTTTGTAAAAAAAATCTATTTTAAAGAGCTATTTTTATGTATTATAAAAAGGAGATCCTTTAAATGGACGCGAACTGCCCCCCAATTCACGTAATTGAATCAAAATTGCTTTCACACACATAAACACGATAGAATGTCGAGACGTGCTACGACGCGGCATAATATGTAAGAAAGTGTCTTAAATGCTCGCTGGCCGCTTGATTACGTGAATTAGGCCTCAGGGCTATGGACGCGAACAGGCGAATTCACCTTATATCATAAGATAGCAAAGAAACAGATGGAACTCCTGAAAGAAATAATTAACCATCGCCTATAGACACCAACCATGTTAATGATGCGTGGCATGTGTGGCATAGTGGCTTGTGGCGAGATCTAATGTCATATGCATAAGTTTACCGGCTACCTTATCTTCCAACCCGAAACACAATAGTGACAAGCATTGAAGCAATTGCAGCAAGAATAGGTAAGGTGGTGGTACCATATACCCTGAGAGAGAGACGTCGCGGAACTCTACCACCTAGTAGTCACGATGGTAGTGACATGTATAGCCTACGGTTGCCTTTTACGACCTGCCTGGGAGAACGGCATTTGGTCTATCCTTCGAAGAATGATCCTGACCAACACGGAGGAAAACTAAAGAAAAAATTAAAACGCGCTAACCACAAGATCCACGAAAATATTAGATGCGTCACTCTTTTGTTACAACACAGTACATAAGTGCTTCCGGCCGTTCCGAACCGCTCCCACCTAATGCTCTTAATGATACCACTGACCCTAACTGAGAACCAACAACCATTACAGATTAAGTTATCTTTAACTTGAAGTTATGACCATAACAAGGTTTTACACCTACCTATCTACTCTACTAAACGTACCTCAACATTTATCTTTCTTAAAAATTTTTAAAAAGTATCCCAAGCACGTGAGTAGTGACACACGCAAACACACACACACACACACACACGCACGCACACACACACACACACTTACATATATACATACGAACATGCTTACAACCAACACACACATCCGCAAATCCGCGTACATAGAATTTGAAAGAATAAAGCGTTAGTATTTAAATACTATTTAAATTTAAATTCTTTTTTAATTACGTACTAGCTGTGGCCAGCGACTTCGTCCGCGCGGACTTCGTTTACTCCGCACAGCACCTGACCGCTAGGTGATAGCGTGATAATATGTAGCCTATATGTTGACCCCATATGTTAGTAATGTTCATGCAAAATTTGAAGTAAATCCATGAAGTACTTTTTGAGTTTACCCCGGACATACATACAGACAAATAGACAAAAATTCTAAAACCTATATTTTTGGCTTTGATATCGATTGTAGATCACGCCCCAAGTATTCTTTTAAAAAAAATATTCAATGTACAGTTTTGACTTTCCTACGATTTTATTATATGTATAGATTATAGTAGGTTATTAATAACCATATTTTTACGTTTAGACTTTTTTATCCGAAGTTTTGTTTGGTTGTCATGATTTAACTCAAAAATTTAATCGATGTCAAAAATTCTTTCACCTTTAGAAAGCTTCATTATCTAGGGGTGACATAGGTTACTTTTTTACCCGACTGAGCAAGGGCAATTTAAAAAAAACTATTTTCACGCTCGTATCCCCGAAAAGCTAGGCAGAGTTACAACAAGTGCACCCACGATTAGCCGAAGATACTTGGTCCCACAATGTGATAGGTGGCAAGCCTATCGCCAACCGGGCATTTTCCAATCCCGGGCAACGGGCAGGAGCTGTGCGAAGTAAACGAAGTCCGCGTGGACCAAGTTGCGGGCAACAGCTAGTATAAAATAATAATAATTATCGTGGGTGCACCCGTTGTACCTCTGACTACTTCTTCGGGGATATGGGCGTGAAGATACTTAATAATAAAACCAAGACAATGCTCAACTCCAAGAACTTACATTATCCAATTAATAAGATAGTTAATACCTTTTTGTTTTGTTTTCGTGCTGTCCGGCTATTCTAGAACTCGCCTAACGGCAATTCGGAGCGATTAATCGCCATCATTATCTAATTCAATATAAATTATGTTGTACTTAACTCATGAAGCAAATAATATTAGTGGTAAGCATATTACCGTGTTTACACCGTTGTGTAGTGTCTATCTATACAGATAATAAAATCGTAGCCAAGTCAAATCTGTACATTGAATATTTTTTTAAAAGAATACTTGGGGCGTGATCTACAATCGATATCGAAGCCAAAAATATAGTTTTTAGAATGTCTGTTTGTCTGTTTATCTGTTTGTCTGTTTGTGTGTATGTATGTCCGGGGTAAACTCAAAAAGTATTGCATGGATTTACTTCAAATTTTGAATAAATATTACTAACAGGTCGGGTCAACATATAGGCTACATATTATCACGCTATCACCTAGCGGCCAGGTGCTGTGCGGAGTAAACGAAGTTCGCGCGGACGAATTCGCTGGCAACAGCTAGTAATATATATAAATTAAGTGTCACGTTGTTTGTCCGCGATGGACTCCGAAACTACTGAGCCCATTTCAATGAAATTTCTTAGATATCTTAGGTAGTTCCTAAAAGACGATTTGCTCGTATAGTTTTTACGAGTCACTATCATAATGACTAATGTGGTAGAGTTCTGCAATGTCTCGTCTGGATGTGGTATCACCACTTTACCTATTCCTGGCGCAAAACATCGATTTATGTCACTAACATATTTCACCTGCCGCAAAACATCGATTTATGTACATGTACGGAGTAAACGAAGTCCGCGCGGACGAAGTCGTGGGCAACGGCTAGTACTCTATAAGTATCGTGAAATTCATTGATTATTAAAATTTGGGGACGTTTTCTTCTTGGACAAGTTTTATTCGCCTATAGAAACAAAAAGTTGTTAGTGATGCGATGCTATTCGTGTGGCGAGGTGTTAATGCCATTTGCATAAGTTTATCAGCTACCTTTTCCTCTAAATCGGAACACGATAGTGATAAGCATTGACGCTATTACATAGGAATAGGTAAGGCGCTGGTACCAGACCCGGGCGAGACACTGCAGAACTCTACCACCTAGAACTCTACCACCGGGCGAGACAATATGATATACTTCTCCGTTCACATATGATTGCTATATAAAGAAGTACAAGTTTTTTCTTTACGTCTTAATATATAAATACCGTTATTCTGACAAATAAACAACCTTTCTTTATTTCAAAGCAATCAAGTGTAAATTACTGGAAGGACTTCAGAAGGGCAGCGATCAGGCCGTCGCGCACCAATCATTTGTAATTTTGAGCAATAACTTATATCAATAATAAACAAATTGCCGTAACCACCCTCCAACGGCGCCGCCTTTGTAGCTATAATAAGTTATTGTCTTTCGTGTCTATTTATTTCACCGACTTCGAAAATGAAGATATTTTCTATTCCACATCATAATATAGCAAACAATGGCACTGCTGATGGAAAGACATAACTTTAGCCTTTAGACATCAAAAGTTGTTAATGGTGCGTAATAACCACTCACTAGGTGGTAGAGTTCTGCATTGTCTCGCCCAGGTCTGGTACCACCGCCTTACCTATTCCTACCTGTTTGTTATCTTATATTTAAAAAAAAAACATTAAATTAGTGGTCGCTTCTGTGGTCCTGTAGGTCGACTCTGTGGTCTAGTGGTACGGTGTCGGTGTTGATCGCATGAGATCCCGGGGTTTGATTCCCGGGCCGGGTAATTCAAAAATGTGTTTTTCCAGTTTTCTTTTAAAAACAACTTTGCCCGGGATAAGTGCCCGGTTGGCGATTGACTTGCCACCTATCACATTGTGGGTGCACTTGTTACATCCTGTCTACGTCTTCGGGAATACTTACATTTACATTACTTTACAGGGGAAGTTACTGTACATTAAATTAATATAATCTATTGTAATATATCGGTATCTTATTATATTATGTAGCATTTGAATGCTTTTAATATTTTGCTGTTTCCTGCTTAAAAGGGAGGGAAACAGGATGTATTTTGCGGGTCCCAAGACAGCTAAGTTTTTCCCCAGGGCTGCCTGAGCTCGCAACTCAGAGGTTATCAGTAAGATTGCCGCTGTTGATTCTGGTTTACAGAAGTTACAGTGGTGGGAACGAGAGGAGGGCCAATTGCCCAATATTATGTTGCGGGTAGCAAGTAATAAAATTGAGTTGAGTAGTAATATAAGATCGTTTTTTCTTACACAACAGTGGGATTCGATCCCACGCCCTTTCAGACTGGTGCCTAATACAACTTGGTTTTCTTACACAATATCTCTGAGGTTTAATGAAACACGTAAAGTAAAGCGAGGCTAAAATTAAGTTTTTAGATAACACAAGAAATAACAGTAGTTGCACAATATTGCAGTATAAAAAATGCAACAAAATTATTGGCACCTGTGCGGATGCCGGCATCGTAGTGAGTTGGCACTTGGCAATGGCCAACGCTCGCCTACCAAGTGCCAGAACACGGAGTGATTTGGCAGGCTCGCTTCAACACATTGCTCTGAAGGGTGGCTGTTTCCTTTGGAGAAAGATTTATTGGTTCACAAGAAACGTTCCCGGATTGCACTTCAAAAACATTTTTCGGAAATCTTCTACATATTAGCGAGATTAAAATTGTTATAAATTACTAATATGAAAGTTTCTATGGTTGGATGTTTGTCACCCAATCACACAAAAACGGCTTGACCGACTTACATGAAATTTGGTGCATAGCTTCAGACTTTTGTTGGTCTGAGGTGCATAGAGAGATACTTTTTATCCCGGGAAATAGATGTTTGTATATTTTTTTATATATAAGACTAGCTGACCCGGCAAACGTTGTTTTGCCTTTTTAACTTCTCTTTTTTTCTATATTTTGTCACCTTTTAAACCTTCCCTGGACTTCAACAATTAATTCAAAACCAAAATTAGCCAAATCGGTTCAGTCGTTCTCGAGTTTTAGCGAGACTAACGAACAGCAATTGATTTTATTAGGGCGAGCGAAGCGAGCCCTACACTAGGCCACTTTCTATGCACTTTTGTGGTACATTTTACTCAAAAATTATCGGACTTTTAGGTTTGTGCTTCGACGTAGTAGTTTAAATTCATGTCTAGATATGTTATCTACCATAAAAATAGAGAGAGGGTGAGGGAGAGGGTGGGGGCGGGGGAGGAAGAAGGCGAGGGCGAGGGGGAGGAAGAGGGAGAAGGGGAGGGAGGGAGGGAGAGGGAGGGAGAGGGAGAGGGGTAGGGAGAGGGATAGGGAAAGGGGGTAAGGGGGAGAGGAGGGGAGGGGGGAGGGTGATTGGGGGCGGGAGAGGGAGGGGGGAGGGGGAGGGGAAGAGGTGGGAGAGGAGGGGAAGGGGGAGGGGGGAGGGAGAGAAAGTGGGGAGGGAGAGGGGAAAGGGGGGTGGGGGAGGGGGGAGTGGGGAATATGGAGAGGGAGGGGGAGGGGGAAAGGGGGGAGTGGGGAAGAGGGAGACGGGGAGGGAGAGGGGGAGAGGGGAGCGGGGGAAGTAGAGGAGGGAGGGAGAGGGGGAAGGGGGAGAGGTAGGGGGAGTGGGAGAGGAGGGGATGGGGATGGAGAGAGGGAGGGGAGGGGGAGAAAAGGAGAGGGGGAGAGAGGGGGGGGTCGAGGGAGAGGGAGAGAGAGAGGGAGCGAGGGAGAGGGAGGGGGAGAGAGGGAGAGGGGTGGGGGAAAGAGGGAGAGGGATAGGGGGAGGGGGAGAGAGGGAGATGGAGAGAGGGAGAGGGATATGGAGAGGGAGAGGGGTGGGGGAAAGAGAGAGGGGGAGAGGGAGAGGGATAGGGGGAGAGGGAGAGAGAGAGGGGGGGCTGGATGGCTGGCGGGGAACAGAGTGAATAGAGCGTTAGTTTTAAGTCAGGGTGCCCCTCTTGCCCTGCATAATCATTCCTATGCTTGCCTATGCCTATCCCAACGATATTGTATGAAAGTGAGACTTGGGTATGTTAGAAGGGCATGAAAGTATAATCAACGCAGGACCAGGTTCGTAATGTTGAAGTGAGAGAGAAGTTATGCTTGAAAGAAAGTGTTGGTGTAAAGATGAGAAAGGGCATGCTCCGTTGGTTCGGACATGTACTAAGAATGGTCGGTGAAAGATTAACAAAACAGATATACAATGCGAGAGATGAAATACTTTATTATTTATTTTTCTATACATTAAAAGATTATAGACTTTATTATTATAAATAAAGTCTATACATTAAAAGATGTAATTCTCATAAAAATACTTTTCTAACAATATTACTAGATAGTATAACTTTGCGAGCCTCTACAAAGCTCTGCTTTTTGCTAGTATATATAGATAGCAAACAAGCAGATGGGTTTTCTGATGGAAAGAGTCAACCATCGCCTATAGACACCAAAGATGTTAATGTTGCGTTGCTATCTTGTGGCGAGGTCTAATGCCTTATACATACGTTTATCGGCTACCTCACCCTCCAAACTGGAACACGACAGTGACAAGCACTGACGTTACTGCTGAAGGAATATCCTTACATATTCCTTACATATTATAGGTAGTACCCGACCCGGACGAGACAATGCAGAACTCTACCACCTAGTAGTCACGATGATAGTGACTCGCATAGTCAATTGGTCGGCTTTTATGATCTGCCTGGCAAAACGGCAATTGGCCTATTCTTCAAAGGAGCCCAGACCAACACTGGGGAGAATTTAAATAGAAACAATAATTATTGTATTTCAGGGTCGACCTGGTCACACAAATACACGGATCAAGTTTTATTTTATTCAGTGTTTTATGCACGTCTGAAGACGCTAATCCACATGAGGCTTATATTCAGATCAGAAAGGTTACTCGACCAAACGGGCGCTAATTATATTCATATTTTGTCATATTTTTTTATAGTTGAAAGATGTTAATGGTACGTTAGACCTCGCCACAAGATAACAACGCACCATTAACACCTTTGGTGTCTATAGGCGATGGTTGACTTTTTCCATCAGGAGAGGAGAGAGTTATGATAAAAACAAATAAAAAAAAAAGTTGTTATCCGTGTGACGAGATGGCAATGCCATATGTATAACTTTACCGGCTAATTTATCCTCCAGACGGGAGCACAACAATGGTAAGCATTGATACTATTGCGGTAGGAATAGGAAAGGGCGTCTCCCCTCCAATCTCATGTAAAATTTTACAAAATTCGTGTTTTTGATTTCTTAACGCACTAAAAAATTCAGGTGTTTTGGGGTTAGGCGAGCGGCAACATGTTTTATACCCAAGTGATTATTTAAAATAGTACGTATCGATTCGTGAGACAGAAAATTCGACGGCTACCTCTCTTAATCCAGAATGAGGATTAGGATTAAATGGGTCATTGTCAAATTTCGAGCAGGTAAATGGAGTAACAGAGTTGTTTTTTGTAAAATATGTGCATCCTAAATAAAAAAGCAATGAACGTCAATTTTAGTATGTATAGTTTGGGAACAAATAATTACATTTTGTGTGCAATTGTGTTTTGTATCGAGTTATGCTTATATGTGAAATATAACAACTCTGTTACCAAAAGTGATACTTTTGCAATTTTTTCATAATAATGACGGTTATTGAAAAACTATCCATGATCATATTTTTGCCCAATATTCTAACAGTTATTGATATCGTGATTGAAATATATTGTTGTTCTTATTTTTTTCATTATCTTAGATAATATAAGTGGGACAAATTTACCTGCCCGAAATTTGACAATGACCCATATATGACACTGATTTTATATGACACTAATTGAGACTAGTATTTAAGTTATAGCTGCGGTGAGAAAATAGAACAATGATAAACTTCAAAGGGAACTAATAAAATTCCTAGTGAACTAGTTTTCAACCATGTTTTAGTAGTAATGTTTACTACTTGTGTTTTATTTATTAATCCGGTTTTCTCTGAATTTTATACTATTTGTTGCGGATAAAAATTACGTGATATTTGCAGTACCCCTTTTGCAGTAGTTGAGTACCCCTCCACACGTGAGATTTGCTGAGATTTATATTTATTCCCCCCTCTAAGACACCCCCTAGCCAATCGTTGGCCTTTAACGAACTGTTTAGCAGAATGACAAATGCACTGTTCTTCAAATAGGGCCCAAACTAACGGGTTTTTAGTTGCGATTACAGTAACCCTTTGTGACAGTTGAGAACCCCCTCCCCAAGTGAGATTTGGTGAAATTTATCTTGACCCTTTCTCCTCTCTCTAACGCCTCTAAAAAAGTTTATGGACGCCCCTAGCCAACCGTTTGACTTTACCGAACTGCTTGGCAGAATGGCAGATGAACTTTTCTTCAAATAGGTGCCAAACTAACAGGTTTCTAGTCGCGATTACGGTAACCATTTGTAACGGTTGAGTACCCCCTCCCCCAAGTGAGATTTGGTGAGATTTATCTTGACCCCTTTCCCCCTCTCAACGCTTCTAAAAAAATGTATGGACGCCCCTAGCCAACCATTTGCCTTTAACGAACTGCTTGCCAGAATGGCAGATGAACTGTTCTTCAAATGGGGTCGAAACTAACAGGTTTCTAGTCGCAAATAACTTGAGTATCCACTCCCCCAAGTGAGATTTGGTGAGATTTATCTTAATCTCTTTCGTCCTTCTCATCGTTTCTAAAAAACCTTATGGACGTCCTCTAGTTAATCGTACTTTAACGAATTGCTTGGCCGAATGGCCCAAGCTATCATATATATCAATGGCCCAAACTAACAGATTTTTAGTCACGATTCAGGTAGCCCCGAGGATATATGCTATACACGAGCTATATATATATATATATATATATATATATATATATATATATATATATATATATATATATATATATATATATATATATATATATATATATATACTAGCTATGATGCCCGGCTTCGCTCGGGAGTTGATATAAGATTACGTGGTAGTTGAAATATAACAAATGTAATTTAAGACTTTATTGAAACTGGAATTTTAAATTTCGCGTCATTACTACACATGCTCCAATTGTTCGCAGCGCCTTTCGAAATGCAACCCAAATAATCGTTGTTCTGAATGAAGTTCAAATACTCTACAATAGATGGCGCCACTACACTTAATTTCCAAGTCAAAGGGTTGGAAAAGCCCTTATATCTTTAAAAACACGCCCTTTAGGTTAAAACGGGAACTTTCTTGTTCAAGGGGGGATAAAGGGCTATCACACTATATAAGTCCCTTTATCGTGCATGTGTGTATATATATATATATAGGTCGTGTCGGTCCTATTTAATTATTACTTTTATTACAACGTGCATGTTCAAATTTCAAGAAGGTTTTATCTAGATCATGGCTGCCGCAGTACGTGATGGCACTAAAATCGTCAGTATCTCTGAATACATTGTCTTATTAACAGATCGGTTTAATGATTTCGTGACTGCTTTATCTCACTCAACAACTTATTAACGTGAGTAAATTACCTTGAAATACTAAACATCTCAATGTAACTATGCAAAACATGGAATAGTTTCAATTGTTTGCAATAGGTGTATTTCTTTCCTGTGATTATTTTTATAAAACTGGCTAAGTCCCGCAGCTCCGCCCGTGTATTTTTTATAGAAACTTTCCCTTTATTTTTGACAAAAAAGTAGGCTATGTAAAAATCCGGGACTTTAACTATCTTTTCGGCTCAACAGTCATGGCGTGAAAGCGTAACATACAGTCAGACTTTCGTATTTATGTTATTGATGTAAGTATAGACTAGCTGCTCGACCCATCTTCGCAAATCTGTGCTAATGAAAATAACTGTAATTTATAAAACTTTCGACACATTTCTTAAGCATCAGGCTGGCTTCTTGCTTCATGTGCATCATTTGCAGAGCAATAAAACCTGTTCAATCATTGTAATCAATTCCCCGTGTTGGTCCGTGTTCTCGTTGAACAGTGGACCTTTTTTTATTCTATCATGCAGTCCGTAATTTACGACTACACGTGACTTTACCATAGTGACTACTAGGTGGTTCAGTTCTCGCAGCTTTCACAGAAATCTAGCCCGGATTTTGCTACCACTTTCTTTACCTATTCCTGTCACAATAGCGTCGGTGTATAACATTGTCGTGCTCCGGCTTAGAGTTTAGGCAAGGTAGCCGGTAACTTATGTTCCACCTCATCACACAGATAGCAAATAGCAATATACATACTTTTGAACTACATAATATATGTATAAGATAAATAACTCAGACCAACAAAAAATATACATATTTTTTGTTCGTCTATGATAAATATATAATTTATTGCAAAATATTTGCACACCATATTACAATGGCTATGCTTATTCCTTGTACTAATTTTAATAATTTGTAACATCCGTATTCTTGCAAACAAATATTTCCGGGCTCCTTTGAAGAATAGACCAACTGCCGTTCTGCCAGGCATGTCGTAAAAGGCGACTGATTGGCTATGCAAGACACTAACATCGTGGCTACTAGGTGGTAGAGTTCTGCATTTTCTCGCCCGGGTCTGGTACCACCGCCTTACCTATTCCTGCCGCAATAGCGTCAGTGCTTGTCACTGTCGTGTTCCGGTTTGGAGGGTAAGGTAGCCGGTAAACTTATGCATGTGGCATTAGACCTCGCCACAAGATAGCAACGCACCATTAACACCTTTGGTGTCTATAGGCGACGGTTAACTCTTTCCATCAGGAGACCCGTCTGCTTGTTTGTTATCTTATGATATATAAAAAAAAAAAACTAATGAGTAATGGTAATCCTGACAAATAACTCCGTACACTCAAAATAAAAAATCAAAATCCAAAAATTTTTCATTCAAATAAACCTTTACAGGCTCTTTTAACGAGTCCACATTTTAAATATGACTAACGAATCGGAACGCGGCCAAATACTGAAGATCTGGCGAAAAAAACTCAGCAGGCTTGTCTTTTTTGTCTATTTTTTTTCACTCATCTCTCTCTTAGATCACTCTGCCAAGCTCATAAAGTAACATGCGAGGCGATATTTTACTTATTTTAAGATTTAATGTCACAATGTTTACAAGCACATTTAATATATACTACGCCAAAATCATTCTCCCTCCATTGGCTTTACTTCACTCGTCTAAAAACATAAAATGCTTTACGTAAAAAGCAAATATCAAAAGCAAGCAGGTAGTAAATCGCTTCCCTCAACGCCTTTACAATGTTGCCACCATCAAAAATATCGTCAACAAAGCTTCAATACAAGCTAAATATAAAGGACACGTTCAAATAACACATTTTGTCTGGAATCGGAGATATAAATAACAGTTTGGAGCTTTCTAAAGTGCCCCCACGCGAAGACGGCATTTCACTATCCCGAATAAAGGTATACATACGATCCTTTTGAAATGTGAATACGTGTTAGGGTTGACAACTGTAAGGTTTGTGCGCATAGGACATGAGGAAATGGAATTATATTACCCCTTGCAGATCTCTGAGTCTTTTTGTCCAAAATACATTACGTTCATGAAGACTTCGAGACTTTCAAAAGAAGTTAGTTGTTTGTATGACATAAGATAGCTAACAAGCAAATGGTTGTCTTGACGGAAAGAGACAACCATCGCATATAGACCCCAAAGATGTTAACAGTGCGTTGCTATCCTTGTAGCAGGGTTTTAATGCGACATGCACAAGTCTACCCGCTACCTTACCCTCCAAACCCGTACACGACAATGATAAGCGTTGACGCTATTTCGGTAGAATTGGTAATGCGGCAATAGCAGACCTATAATTTAGTAGCCACGATGAAAGAGAATCACATAGCCAATCGTTTGCCTCTAAGGAATTGCCTGACAGAACAGCAGATTTCCTATTTTCCTAGGGGCCCGAACCAACACGGGGTATTTTTAACGGTGCGTGCGTTGCCATCGGTATGGTGAAGATGAAGTACATACATAAATTCGTCTTTAATATGCTATCTTGCTATAGTAAATGGTAATTTGCTATCCCTGTGGCGGGATGGTAATGCTACGTGCATATGTAAATTTACTGGTTATTAAACTCCAAACCGGAACACGATAGTGTCTCAGCTGTCGTGTCGCTATTGCGGCAGGAATTGTCACGATGCAATGACGTGTATGGTCAGTCGTTCGCCTTTTACAAACTGCCTGGGAAGTATCAGATGATCTATTCTTCAAAAGGAACCCGGAACAATACGGTAATTTAATGATGCGTTGCGATTTTATTATATGTATAGATGAATTGCCACATATAATAAAATCGTAGGAAAGTCAAAACTGTACATTGAATATTTTTTTAAAAGAATACATGGGATATGATCTACAATCGATATCGAAGAAAAAAATATAGTTTTTAGAATTTTTGTCTGTTTGTCTGTATGTATGTCCGGGGTAAACTCAAAAAGTAATGCATGGATTTACTTCAAATGTTGCATGAATATTAATAACAGGTCGGGTCAACATAGAGGCTACATATTATCACGCTATCACATACGGGGAAGGAGCAGTGCGGACTAAACGAAGTCCGCGCGGACGAAGTCGCTGGCAACAGTTAGTATTATATAAATTCATCGCATACCTATATAATTATTAGCTGCAGAGTGCAGTCCACTGCACTATAAAAGTTTTGGGTGAATCCCGCGAGATCCCTTAATTTTTCCGGGATAAAAAATAGCCTACGTGCTATTCCAGGTCATCATGTACCTGTGTGCCAAATTTCATACAAATTCGTTCAGTAGTTTTTGTGTGATTGAGTAACAAACATCCATCCAAACATCCAAACTTTCGTATTTATAATTTTAATAATATAGATTCACTAGCTGTTACCCGAGTCTTCGTTCGCGCAGACTTCGTTTACTCCGCACAGTTTCTCCCCCGTAGGTGATAACGTGATAATATGTAGCCTATATGTTGACTCGACTTTTTAGTAATATTCATGCAAAATTTGAACTAAATCCATTCAGTACTTTTTGAGTTTACCCCGGACATACATTGACTTTCCTACGATTTTATTATATGTAATATAGATTACCTTTTCGTCGAAATTAAAACGCAACACCGGCAAACGCCATTACTGTTTTGGCAGGATTTGGAAAGGTAGAATTACCAAACTTTACTATAGTAACAATCTATACATCTATACAAATAAATAAAATTGTAGTGTCAATTTGTAATATTAAAATAACTGTTTTTTACTAAATGCATATGGATGTATACACGATACATATACCAAAATACCATTTTTTACAATTTTTGTCTGTCTGTCTATCTGCCTGTCTATCTGTCTGTCTGTCTGTCTGTTCCGGCTAATCTCTGGACCGTCCGGACCAATTTTGACGGGACTTTCACTGGCAGATAGTTGATATAATAAGGAGTAACTTAGGCTACTTTTATTTTTGAAAAATTTTCACGCGGACGAAGTCGCAGGCACAGCTTGTAATATATATAATGCAGTAATATCGGTGAACAAATTACACAAATCGATCTATATCCCAAAGTAAGCAAATTATTTGCTTGTGTTATGGGTGTTAGTCAACGATACTAATACATAGAAATACATATATAATGTTACATACGTCATAAATATCCAAACCTAGAAATACAAACATCTTTGCTCAAATGTCACAAATGTTAATCCCGTCGGGAATCGAACCCGAGCCCCATCGATTCGTAGTTAGGTTCCCTAACCACTCGACCAACGGGGCGGGCTATATTATAATACTAGCTGTTGCCAGCGACTTCGCCCGCGCGGATTTCGTTTACTCCGCACTGCTCTTCCCCGTAGGTGATAATATGTAGCCTATATGTTGACTCGACCTATTAGTAATATTCATCCAACATTTGAACTAAATCCATACAGTACTTTTTGAGTTTACCCCGGACATACATACAGATAAACAGACAAACAGTTAGACAGACAAACAGACAAAAAATCTAAAAACTATATTTTTGGCTTCGATATCGATTCTAGATCACGCCCCAAGTATTCTTTTAAAAAAATATTCAATGTACAGTTTTGGCTTTCCTACGATTTTATTATATGTATAGATGTATTTGTAACCGCCAGTCACGGAATAATAAGGCATTATTCCTCTAAGCCACCAATTATTATTTTTTCACCAATTTTCGATCGAAATCGAACCCAAGACCATAATTTTCGAATACACTAACCAATACGAAACACGGTAATTACTGAAAATTATATAATCTTTTTATTTATCTTGTTATAATACGTTTTATATTAACTTTTTTTTTGCAATGTTAGTACTATCTGTAATTTGACAGCCCTCAAAAACGCACATGTTCCGTCAACCCAAGTTGCGTTGCAGGTAGACAGAAAAAACTAAACAAAAACTCCGTGGGGGTTTAATGTTAAACTACTGATTACAACCGTAGTACATGGAGCTAAGGCATATTTTACATTAACCCTCCCTCCTTCTGAAGTAACCCTCTATCCGACGCAGGGGTCTAATGCAATCCGAGATTTTTTTTTGCGATTTATTTTTAGTCAATTAATTAGTTGGCATTTTTATAGTACGTTTCGTTTTACGGCATAGCGGACAACAGTTGAAATAATACGTTGCATTTTTTTAATTTCCCACTGCGTATGTAGATAAGGAAGTTACTGAGTGCTAAGTGTGAGTTTTTCTTTTCGCATGGTTTCTCACGTTTACCACTAGGTGGCGCTGTACAAATCACATACAAATTCCTAGTAAACTCCAAACGCTCTCACGATCGAATGCGAAAAGAAAAACTCACACTTAGCACTCAAATTTTACACCGATTTTCTAATATCGAGTTTTCACCGGATGTTTCACCACGACTAATTTCACGATGACGTCAGTATGTCTGTATGTATGTACATATGTGTATATGTGTGTGTGTGCGTGTGTGTGTATGTATGTGTGTATGTAAACATCTCATAACTATTACATACATACGTAAATACTATTACATACATACGCGGTTAATGGCTTAATTCGATTGGATTCCGCTCAATCTAGATTTCCTGAAAATTTGAACCGATTCGGTCCGGGAGATTTTGAGAAATTTGAAAAAACACTAAAAAAATTTTAACGAAACACTATTTTTTAATATATCTTCCAGATTTATGTATAGATTAAGTACAAAAACAAATCAGCTCTATTCCTCAAAAAACTACGTCTAATACATATATTGTATCAAAATCGGTTTATCCGTTTGTGTAATCGTTGAGAAAAAAATTTCAAAAAGTGTTTTTCGACATAGCTTCGAAATTTTTCAACCAATCATTTTTTGGTGTTATACGATATTTTAGTGCTAAACAAACTACGTCAAATGCCGTTTCAAAAATCAAAATCGAATCTAATTCTCAAAACTTATAGCTTTTCAAATATTAAAATTACGTTGTTTTTAGCAAACTTACTTAATTTTTTTAAATAACTTTCAAGTTAATTCGCCGATTAACTTAGAAATCTTATCAGCTTTTCTCCTTTAAAAACCGCGTCGAACATCGTTAATTTAATCAAACTCGGTCAATTTGTTTGGGATTTATCAATGAAAGTATCTTCACGCCCGTATTCCCGAAAGGGTAGGCAGAGGTACAACAAGTGCATCCACGATTAGCCGAAGATACTTGGTCCCACTATGTGATAGGTGGCAAGCCTATCGCCAACCGGGCACTTATCAATGAAGAAAATTAAAAATAAAATGTTTTTTGACATAACATCGAAACCTATCGATTATTTAGCTAAAGTGATATTTTAGAGCTCAAAAATTGAGTTGAATCATGAATGCCATCATCGTTTTCAAATATACAGCTTTTCAAAAATTAATATACTGCCATTTTTAACAAAATAGATGTTTGAAATGAAATCTATGTTTATATTTTTACTCTTTTAAGCTTAAAATACCTTAATTTAGTAGAAAGTTTCAGTGATGGCCCGTAGGGTCAACCGTTTACACATTTTTTTATATTGTAAAATAGCAAATAAGCAGATGGGTCTCCTGATGGAAAGAGTAAACCATCGCCTATAAAAACCAACGATGTTAAGGCGAGGTATTTCGACGCGTGTCAATTCAATAGAAAATGGGTGGCGCGGTATGTTCTGAAACCGCTGGGAAACGTGTTAATTTTTGGGTAAATAAATATAGGACATCAGCTGTAAACTAAAATTCAGCACATTCTTTTTTGTATTTACAACTTAATATCACCATATAAAAATCATGTGGAAGATTAGAAATATTAACTGTCGCAACCCCCATTCGAAAAACCCTGTTCGATAAGAACTTCTTGAAGAAAGCATTTCTGATGGCCTATTGTTTAAAAGGGCATCGACCAGAACACTTCACGTTCATATAGTAGTAAGATTAAGTTAATTCTAATTATTCATTATTTGCATATTCTATATATTAAATTCAAATGCCAAAATGTATTAAATTGAACTGAAAACTTAAACCTATAATCGCTTAGTATTTAGGTGACCTAATTACATAAAACCACATAAAATATCTAGCGAACGCAATTTCAATCCTATGGTGTTACTTTATGGTTTAAAATCGAGTGTGTGTATAAAACAAATACTCTAATCCTCCGAACGGGGTCCAATGGATTTAATTTGGGCAATGTTTTTTTTGAATACGATTTACAGCAAGGCTTTATTCTGGATAGTCACGCTCGTTCAATCATGACGAAGCGTTGTTGTTCAAAGGATTTCATTTGTTTCTCCCGCAGATAAGAAACATGGCGCCGTAGATTTCAACAATTTTAATCTGCGGTCGTTGGTGGCCTGTTATACCAGATGGACTCGTACAGCTTTACCCCCAAAGAGATTAAAAGTTCATAAATATATGCGACTAGCTGTACCCGCGACTTCGTTTACGTGGAAAAATTTCTAAAATAAAACCAGCGCAGTTCCCGTTCTCGGGTCTCAAACTATCTTTGTACCAAATTTAATTCAAATCGGTTCAGTGGTTTATGCGTGAAGAAGAGACAGACAGACAGTTTCGCTTTTATAATATTAGTATGGATTTCATACAGTGTTTCACCCCTTCAGTGATTTTTAATTTTTTTTAGACATTCTATGTTTGAAAGCTGTGTTATATCTGGAGGCAGCACCTTTAATACCTACCTGAAACACAATTTTACATAGGTACTGCTGTCACCTTCTGAGGTCTTACCCTCTCTTTCTAACATAGCTGTATAAAAATAGATGGAGAGACCTCATAGACAGAGATATAACGTAAATATGTATTTCAAGTGATTAATACGAGTGCTAGCTCCACCTATGCCTAATACTTCATGGTTTGACCCTCGATCTTCAAGTATCTCCTTACTAAATGTTATCAAATTAGGTTAAATGGTTACCAGCCCCCTTGGTGGTCCGGGCTCCTTAAAAGAATAGGCAAACTGCCGTTCTGTCAGACAGATCGTAAAAAGCGACCGATTGGCTATACATCTGCTTGTTTGCTATCTTATAATGTTATAATCTATACATATAATAAAATCGTAGGAAAGTCAAAACTGTACATTGAATATTTTTTTAAAAAAATATTTGGGGCGTGATCTATTATCGATATCGAAGCCAAAAATATAGTTTTTAGAGCTTTTAGAATTTTTGTCTGTATGTCTGTTTGTCTGTATGTATGTCCGGGGTAAACTCAAAAAGTACTGCATGGATTTACTTCAAATTTTGCATGAATATTACTAACAGGTCGGGTCAACAATCTATACATATAATAAAATCGTAGGAAAGTCAAAACTGTACATTGAAATTTTTTTTTAAAAAATTTATTGGGGCGTGATCTATAATCGATATCGAAGCCAAAAATATAGTTTTTAGAGCTTTTAGAATTTTTGTCTGTATGTCTGTTTGTTTGTATGTATGTCCGGGGTAAACTCAAAAAGTACTGCATGGATTTACTTCAAATTTTTCATGAATATTACTAACAGGTCGGGTCAACATATAGGCTGCATATTATCACGCTATCACCTACGGGGGAGGAGCTGTGCGGAGTAAACGAAGTCCGCGCGGACAAAGTCGCAGGCAACAGCTAGTGTAATATAAAAAAATATCTTCCCAGCCAGGCAAGGTGTATTACCAGGGGGCCCAAGTCCATTTAAGAAGCGTTGAAACTTATATATGTTGTATTCAAGATAAATAATTGTGATATCGCGATTCAGAATTTTATTTTTGAATTTCATTATTTTCTATTTTTTATTATTTTTTCTTGTAACGTTAGTAGATTGACTGAACCGCTTCATAGGAAATGGGAACTCTCATTTCCTGTATCTCCAGAACCTTTCATCGAATCTTCACCAAATTAAAATGGGACCAAAAGGGGAGTTTACTCTCCCAAATAAAAAAAGGCCAAGTGCGAGTCGGACTCGCGCACGAAGGGCACGATTTTAAAAAACGGCAAAAGAATTACGTTTGTTGTATGGGCACCCCCTTAATATTTTTTTTAATATTTGTTGTAATAGCGGCAAGGTTAATACATAAGTTGTGAAAATTTCCGCTTTCTAACTATCACTGTTTATGAGATACAGTCTGGTAACAGACAGACAGACAGACGGACAGACAGATAGCGGAGGCTTAGTAATAGGGTCCCGTATTTACCTTTTAGGTACGGAATACTATAAAGAAGTTTCAAAGTCTGTTAATAAATGGCCTAGTTCTGAGATAACAAATACATAACCGAATTGATAACCTCCTTTTGGTATGTCGGTTGAAAATAATATCTTCATTATAATTTCCAACTACTAATAAAAGACAGAGAAAGGTTTATCATTCTCACGCATCTGCTAGTTCAAAGCTGCCGCGAAAGCCACTTGATGTAATTAAAGGAAGCTTGCGTGCTAAGATCCATACCACTAAACTTTGATAAACCGTTTCATTTGGAGTGGAGTGCTTTTTTCTGGTATCTTAATGTGAACAAGGCCATTGGAGTGAGAGGAAATAGTCACTCATAATAGTGTCTATAATTACATTTCAACCAACTACATAAAAAGGAGGAAGTTTTTAATTCAGTTGTATTTTTTTAATCTGCTACTTGCTCGGTCAAATATTAACCGGTTTAAATAATTCCTTTCTTGTTTGGAAGGGTATTCTTCACATTTGGCTCTATACCAATTTAAAAATAAAAAATATTCACGGTAAAATTACACTTATTAAAAAAATAATAAAAATAATATCCCTACTTTTGACGTGACAACGTCTTATAATTCGATAGAGCTGGCTGCACGCACGAAAAAACATGACTCATGCGGCGTTACCTCGCTCTGAGGCGTTCCGTAAATGCTACCATTCCATTAGTATTTTCTTAAGACGTTGTCACGTTCAACTATCGTCTGTAAACCAACTTTACAGACAACCGATTTTTTTTTGTAAAGAATAAATAATAAATAAGTAAATATAAATATTCACGGGACAAATTACACTTTCTGATCTAACCTCAAAGTAAGCAAATTATTTGCTTGTGTTATGGGTGTTACTCAACGATACTAATACATAGAAATACATATATAAATACTAGAAAATATTTAATAAACACCCAAACCCGGAAATACAAACATTTATGCTCATCACACAAATGCTTGTCCCCGTCGGGGATCGCACCAGAGCCACGTCGATTGTGTAGTCGGGTCGCTAACCACTCGACCAACAGGGCGCTCCCAATTTGGTGTAGTTCTGTGGTTTGCAGAGGTTTTTGACACCTACACTGCAAGCAAATAAATTGCTTACTCAGGTCAGGTCAGATCAATTTGTGTAATTTGTAATGATATTTATATTTATTAGTACGATGAACTAGTATCGATTAAAAGCGAGCGATGCCACCGGCATCAACTAGTTAGTTAATACTTATCACAAAATAAGTAATCGAATCCGTTTACGTGACATCGGAGAAACTAAATAAAGGCGCTTACAGATCTTTTCAAAAATAATTCCTTTTAAATAACTAAATACAAAGGCATAATAAGAAGTTATTCAAGCGAATTTCGTCCTTAACATGATGTCTTAGAAGGCATAATTTCGTGTCTAGAAACATGGTACAAAAGCCAACTATTGTGCTATTCTGTAAGTAAAACCTCAAAGCAATTTCCAGCATTAGCCTCGGGTGTTGAAGCCCTATTGCATTCTGCATAACAAAGTCTCGTAAATATTTCAAAGCCGAATGCAATCAGCTATGACTATCTCTTTTATATCTAGAAAAAGTCATATTTAAGAAAAAGATAGCAAACGAACATATTCAATTAACGTAAAATGTACAGGTACCGAAAAGTCATAGGCGAAATAGCCGAAAAAAATAGGCGATTTTGAGTTTTCACATCCTTTGTGTGTCTTTTTAAATGACAAATACTATATCAACTAAAATAATCTACGTTTTTTAGTTAGTAGTTGTAGTTTAATTAAGATTAATCAGAAAAACTATATCGCTACGAATAATTATGAAAACATTATTGAGTCTTCTTTCCCACAAAAATCTCTTCTAAAATATTGACTTCTATTATTATATTTAAGTTTTATTTATGAACAAAAGTTTAATTTTGTTGACATTAAAACAGTAATAAGTTTATCTTCATTATAATAGTGTCGAATAAAATTTCTCTCTGTTTTTGTACTAATATTATAAAGCTAAATCCTTTTTTGTTATTTTACCCGAAATCCTTGTCTAAAAGACTTGAAAAAAAAAGTACAGCATATAATATAGCCTATGGATCTTAGAAAATATGAAACCTAAAAAAATTTAAAAAAGGTATAAAATATAATATAGCCTATGGATCTTAGAAAATATGAAATCTAAAAGACTTGAAAAAAGTATAGAATATAATATAGCCTATGGATCTTAGAAAATGTGAAACCTAAAAAAATTTAAAAAGGGTATAAAATATAATATAGCCTATGGATCTTAGAAAATATGAAATCTAAAAGACTTGAAAAAAGTATAAAATATAATATAGCCTGTGGATCTTAGAAAATATGAAATGCATGAACATTGAACGTTCTAATAACTATTGTTTAATTAAAACTAGTTTACAATGTATAAAACTATGTTATTGATATGATTAATTAATGATTAGCAATAGGTTCCCGTTTTACCCTTTGGGAACGGAATCCTAAAAACGAATTTTTCTATGTTTTCAAATGGTATACACACAAAACTCGCGTGAGAAGACTCATCGATTTTTATATTATCTTACCAAAAGCCCTTCCCTTCATATTACATGCTATAAACGTCGAAAAAGTTTTAAATTCTTACAACCAAGTTCTCGCCGTTAGGCTCTGACGATGTGGATGCTCCTTACTTACTAAATTGTTAAGCACCAGATGCGTCACGATCTGTCATTACAAGCGACCAATTTTTTGTGACCCCTGAACAGCAGTAACTTTTTTATATTTCTTACATTGACCCCTGTTTACTTAACGTATTTCTTTCATTGATAGATAAATTGTGGAAACTTTAAATTTCACTTAAAAGTCTCATGTTAAAAAAATATATTTTTCTACTAACGGCCCGCCCCGGCTTCGCACGGGTATAAAATATATATTTATTAAAATCGATCCAGTAGTTTTGATTTATTCATTACTGCAAGTGGCCCGCACGCGTTAAATTTGGAGTAAAACAATTCCCCTTTCCCTATACCACCAAGGTTTCCTGCTATCTTTGAAACATCTAAATTCATATAGATACTACATTTTTAGTTTTTACATTTTTACCTATATCTCTTTTTTACAATTAATATATTACAGAATGTCTTTATATACTACGTTCACAGCTTTCTTGCCATTAGACAATACAAACATGTTTTCTTTAGAGGTTACTCTTGAAAGAGCGATATATAGTTGGCCATGTGAAAAACAGTCAACGCTCAAATCTAAGCCTGCAACGTTGAAGGTTTGACCCTGCGATTTATTAAGGCGAGGCTTTTGACCGATTGAACGATTTTATTAAATTAACGGTATTTGGCGCAGTTTTTAAAGAACAAAAGCTGATAGTATTTTAAAGTCAATCGGTAAATTAACTTGAAAGTTATTTAAAAAAACAAATAAGTTTGCTAAAAACAATGTAATTTTTATATTTGAAAAGCTATAACTTTTGAGAATTAGATTCGATTTTGGTTTTTTAAACGGCATTTAACGTAGTTTTTTTAGTACTAAGATTTCGTAGAACACCAAAAAAATTGGTTGAAAAATTTCGAAGCTACGTCAAAAAAACACTTTTTTCAAAAATTTCGTCAACGTTTACTCCCAAACGGATAAACCGATTTTGATGCAATTTATGTATTAGACGTAGTTTTTTGAGGAATAGAGCTGATTAGTTTTGTACTCAATCGGTACATAAATCTGGAAGTTATATTAAAAAAAGACTCTTTCGTCATAATTTTTTTTGTGTTTTTCTTTAAATTTCTTAAAATCTCCTGGACCGAATCGATTTAAATTTTCAGGAAATCTAAGTTGAGCGGAATCCAATCGAATCGATTAAGCCGTTAAAAAGTAATGAGATGTTTACATACACACATACACACACCCACACACACACACACACATATACACACAATTACATACATACAGACATAGTGACGTCATCGTGAAAATAGTCGGAAAATATTCCTAGGACCTCAAACATCTGAAAACTCGATTTTCGAAAATCGGGGTAAAATCAGTAACTTCCTTATCTACATACGTAGTGGGAAGTTGAAAACTGGTTTGCTAAATCACGTTTTTTTACATAATTAATAATATTTTTTACATAAATAATTCTAAAAATGTTATATGATATACCTGAAGATATTATCAAAGGAATGTGCTAACTTATTACAAGATAGAATGTACTTTACTTGATCAAATAAAATTTCGAAAACAGGCTTAAAAAAATCTCTAAAACAAATAATTTGTTAATACTATTTCTAATCTTCGACATGATTATTATGTGGTGATATTTAGTTTTAAAAAAATGTACTAAATTTTGTTTTCAGCTGCAGTTATTTATTTATCCGAAAATGAACACGTTTCCCAGCGCGGCGGTTTAACAGAACATACCGCGCGCCCCGTCGACCGGCCGGTAACCCCGCAACCGCTAAACCCCTGCATTTTAAATCTGTAATATCTTCGAAAATATTCATTTAAATTACATACTGTAAACGGCCATATTGATCTATATCAAATCAACAATATATTTAAGGTATTTAATTGGATAAGGATTAGTGCCGCATTGCTTAAAATTGCCATTGCTTAAAAGCCATTAATTCTCGTAAAAAGTAAATGACAAAAAATGCTATTGTGGGTTATTCATAAGAGATAGACATATACCATCGTGAAGTTTTCTGTTGACCTTTTTAAGGTGTACAAATACTTAGTACATTATTTTGATAAATCTCGTAGGGTTTAGCCTGCGTTTGCAATGTAAGCGGAAAAAAATATAATTATTTACGACATGACATCAGAAAACTCAAAAATTGCAGTATTTCTCTAAAATATATTGTATGTTATTATACATATAAACTTTCCTCTTTAATCAGTCTATCTATTAAAAAAAACCGCATCATAATCCGTTGCGTAGTTTTGAAGATTAAAGCATACATAGGGACATAGGGACAGTCAGAGAAAGCGACTTTGTTTTATACTATGTAATGATGATAACCACACTATCGCCGTCAGACGTCACACAATGTAAATTTATTGCTCACTAAAATATCAAATAACAGATGCGTCACGATATGTCATAGCAATGATCATTTTGTCTCCAGCCCTGCAATTTTTCTCAAGAAAGTCGCAATAACTTTTTTATTTCATAATTATTAAAAAAAATCTTCTAAAACAGGGTTTCCCAAACTTTCTTTTATTGAGCTTCCCTGTATTGTAAAAAAATATTTTTGTACCCCTTCTCCCTTTCATTTCTTTTATTACAGTATAACCTTTCTACTTATGCCTACTTTTATATGACCCTATAGGCACGGCCAGTAGGCAAATATTATGCGCAAGTACATCGAGTGACACAGGCCTGGTTATATTGTGTATAACCAGGCCTATGTCAATCGATGTGATATTTAATTTATGTGTCAAATGGTTTTTTCTTTCGAAAATGCGAACTGCATATCGCTCTTCTAGACGTTACTCTACGCCTCCCCAGGGTGCCCCACTGGTTAAAAAAATCCTAAAATTTCCTCGGCTTTTTTCCAACATACGAGTAACACTTGATAAATAAAAATAAGAATAAAATAATTTTTAAAGAGACCCATTATCACTATTTTTATCACAAGCATCTTATTTTTATTATTTCTTCCAACTGGAACTCTACTTTTATATTATTTTGACAAAAAATCCTCTTATATCACGCCTCAAATATTAAAATTTTAAATTGTACTCGCCGTTAGGCCCTGACAATGTAAGTAGTCATCACTCACTTATATGTAAAGCAACAGATGCGTCACAATTTGCCTTAACAAGAGACCAATTTGTCGTGACCCCTGTAATTCGCTCGTGTAAATCGTGGATTCTATGACAATTTATTCTGGAATTATACTACCACGTCTTTAACTTCATTCTGTATAATGAGACTTTTTAAAGTGTGAAATATTTAAAAAAACAACCGGCTTTTTGTTGGATATAAACAAATAAAATAATTTGAGCGAAAATAATTAGGCATAGTAAATCTTTGTAATAAATTTATTCATATAATAGCTTCATTGTAATAGTTTCAAATAAAAATTATAAATATAATAATAAATATATTTAATATATTATATATTTATAATTAATATTGATTTCGTTTCGGCCGAATACACGGTACCACCACCTTTTCTATTCCTGTCGCAATAGCGTCAGTGCTCCAGTCATTGTCGTGTTCCGGTTAGAAAGGTATGGTAGGCAGGCTTATGCATGTGGAATTGCAATCCCACCACACGGATAGCAACGCACCATTAACATATTTGGTGTCTAGGTGACTGTTTTCCTTTCCATCCGAAGAGTCATCTGCTTGTTTGCTATCTAATGCTATAAAAAACCATTCAAATTATGTCTACATTCGCGTGCAAAATATCTAGTATTGCGTGTCTCAGGCTATATAACCCTAGCCATTGATTTTATTCCAATATTTATCACTAACCAGTGTTTTAAATTACTGAGCTCAAGTAATACTGGTTTATGGGGAACGCGTATCGCCGCCATTGCTTCTTGATATCGATCTTCAGCTCATGCTCCCCTGGGCCGCAAGTCCTTTGCTCTGAATTAGTGCTATAATTTATATGGTAGGGTTTGCGCACTTGGTAGGGAGGGATTTACTGGTTACCTAATACATATATGCGAGTATACTTATATATGGTTCAAATTACCGTATGCACTTACGCACATGGCGTTGCTGCCTTGCGAATCTTTGACATCTTTGATGTTTATAGTCGTCGTGATTTTTTTATATCAAGATGCAAACAAGCTGTGGTTGCCACTATCCACCACCTATAGACACCAGAAATTTTCCCATATTTGTTCCGGGGTCCTTTGAAGAATAGGCCAACTTACTGTTCTACCAGGTAGGACGTAAAAGGCGTCCGATTTGCTATGAGAGTTACCACCATTGTGGCTACTATGTGGTAGAATTCTGCATTGTCTCGCCCGGGTCTAGTACCACCGCCGTACATATTCCTGCCACAATAGCGTCAGTGCTGGTCAATGTCGTGTTCCGGTTTGAATGGTAAGCTCGCCGATAAACTTAAGCATGTGGCATTAGACCTCGCCACAAGGTAGCAACGCACCATTTATAACTTTAGTGCCTATAGACGATAGTTGACTCTTTCAATCAGGAGATCCATCTGCTTGTTTGCTATCGTATGAGATAAAAAAAGCTGTTAATGATGTGTTGATATCCATGTGGCAAGAGCATAATGCCAAATGTATAGGTTTAAACCGAACGCAATCAAGCACCGACGCTATTGCGGTAGGAATAGGTGAGGCGAGTGGTACCAAAACGCGGTTGTGACGTTACAGAACTCTGCCATCTACTTAGTAGTCACGATGTTACTTAAGCCATGTCTCGCCTTTTTCGAGATTCCCATCAGTAAAGCAATCAAAAACTTCTAGACAAAGACGAAAGGAAGGACACGTGTTTCATTAAAGTGTCAGTCCATGGACTGCACTGACGCTAGAGCTCGTTGAAGAAAACGCGTAAGTGCCAGAAAATTTACGGCGGTTAGGACCTTTTGATCGCGAATATGTATGACACTCTACAGCGCTGCTTAATTTTGAATTCGATTGGACGATTTATTATTATTTCAGCGCTGCGGTGAGTGTTAATGAAGAGCAATACGACTTCTACTTAACATAGTTTCTTTAGTACATAATACTTTGAACTCTTGAAAGCAATTAATTTATCTATTCTTAGAAAAGTTGTTTGAATTAATTTGACGATTTGTTTGAATTAATTCCTGCTGCTAACTTCCATCATCGGATATCGTGTCAAAATTGGAAGTTCCACCCACACCATCTCGATGTCTGGAAATCCACAATCGTGCAGTTCTCCTGGCACTTTTTGCCTCCCACTACTCTTTTGTGGAATCAATTACCGGCAGGGGTTTTTCCGAACAGTTACGACATGGGGACCTTCAAGAAAAGAGCTTACTCATTTTTAAAAGGGCGGCAACGCAACTGCAAGGCCTCTGGTATTGCAGATGTCTGTGGGCGGCGGTGATCACTCAACATCAGGTCCACCTCCTGTTCGTTTGCCCCCTCTTCCATAAAAAAGACAGCATAAATAAAAAAAACGTTTATTTCATTTACCAAAACATTAGTTACATATCAAACCACTTTTAAGTATATAATTATTAAAACAGTTGGGCAACCCAACATACCTGACTTCTTACTATCAGATAATCATGGTGAGTTATAATTCGATTGTTACGTCACTGGCATAAGTACACCGACTTCTAAGCTCGTTCCATCTTAGGCCGCATCTTAGCTTACCATCAGGCGAGATAGTGGTCAAGCGCTACCCTATCGATCTTAAAAAATCAAAGCCGGTATGTAGAGTTTTCCATCAGAACTAAGATGAACTATTGTAGCTCGTAATAATTTGGAAAAGGCAAGCAAATGTTAAATGTAAACAAAGGATTTTGCAAGTTATATATCGCGAAGTTTATAACAAGTTTATAAGCGAATACACAAAACATATGATTTCCAAATTGAAAACCTCCTCTTTTTTGTGAAGTCGGTTGAAATTTCTGCATATGTATTTGCAAATAAAATAAAAAAGGATCAAATGTGAATTTAAATACCCCTAAAAACACTTGTACTATTTTCTTCAGTTTTATTTACTATCACAATGGATTAAACTGGATATGCCTTTTAAGGCAATTTCTTAGGTTGTCAACGTCGCTTGCAGAGTTACAATACTAACCGATGAAATAAAATCACCCAGAGTCCATAGGTATTCTTTAAACCTAAGCTTTTTATTCGACACAATGGAATAGCATAATATGGCATACCTATTTCTATTCTTTTACGATATAATATATCTACAAGCGTTTGACATTTACATAAATTTGCTCATATGAGCGACTACGAATTTTGCGCCCAATACCGTGTCTATTAGTATTTGCGTGGTCTATAACTAACACTAACTGGTTTCGCGTTTTATACGCGTCATCAGGAAACATGACTGGGCGACAGTAGGAAGGAAAACCGGAATATTTTTAACCTGTTTGATCTATTGTTCATTGTGTAGTTCATAATTTTCATTCGTTTGTTAGTTGACGCTTAAAAAACATTCCACGTGCAGTTTATAGATAAGACAGTTTCGTAAAATTTCCAAACTAAGCTAATTCATGAATTGTGTTTTTGTAGATTACTGCTTTTTTAATAAAAATTTTTAATCTATAATTCATTGCGCAGTTCGTCATTATTTTCATTCATTTGTTAGTTGATGTTCAAAAGACATTCCACGTGATTATAAGACTATTTCGTAAAATTTCCAGAATAAGTTAATTCATGAATTATTTTGGAAATTTATTTGTAAAATAAAAACACAGTAGATTACTGCTATTTGTAATAATTATGTTTGATCTATATTTCTTTTAGCAGCTCGTAATCGCTTCCATTCGTATGATGGTTGACATTTAATTAATAATCTAAAACGAGTTTGTAAAACGTCTAAAATAAGCTAATTTGCGAATTGTGCTTGTAAAAACTACTGGTCTTATAATTAAACGTGTTTGATCTGTATTTCATTTCGCAGCTCATAATCATTTTCATTTGTATAATATTTGACGTTTAAAAGACAATCCAATTGTTTAAAAGATAATTTTGTATAATTCCCAAAATAAGCTAAATCGTGAATAGTGGTTTTTGTAGATGACGGCTCTTGGTAATAAAATGTTTAATTTCATCTCGCTGGTCGTCGTCACTCTTATTCCGATGACGTTTGACGTTTAAAATGTATGCCAAATAACTCAAAAGTAATCACAATTTTGAGCGTGTTATTTTTAGTATTACTTACTATGTACATGTCGCAGTGAAATTGTTAATAGCCGTTAGATTATAATCTACCTAGAGAGTTTATAATTTGGCTATGTTAGGTTAGTTAATTATAATATCACTCAGGTAGATTATAATCTAACGGGATTGACAATTTCATTGCGACATATGTACTATTCTGGAAAAAAATATTTTGATAAATGTAATTAAAAAATACATTTATTAAGAACAATGTACAAAGTAATATTTTTTTTAATAAATATTTTAAAACAGAATTAACTCTCAATCTAAAATAGGATTTAGGAAACTTGACAGCAGAATATACGAGATATAATAATATCTACGAGATTTTTGTATGTAGTTTTAAAAGTAATTTTTGAACATAGTTCCATTCAAAAATCTATAAAGAGCTTTAGAATTATGTAGGTTTAAATTAAAATATTTTTTATCTTAATATTGGGGGGCTATCATTGACTGCGTTACTATTTTTGTGCTATTATAATAATAACTTACTTTTAAATAAAAAACAGCCAGCGTCAAAATTTTTACTTTATTTAAAACTAGCGGCCCGCCCCGGCTTCGCACGAGTATAAAATATACAGCCTATGTCACTCAGTAAAAAAAATAAATTAAAATCAATACAGAAGTTTTGATTTATTCATTACTGCCCGTGGCCCGCAAACAATTCCCCTTTCCCTATACCATGAAGATTTCCTGCTATTTTTGGAACATCTAAATTCATATAGGTACTACATTTTTAGTTTTTACATTTTTACCTATTTCTTTTACTTTTTCCATTAATATATTACAAATATTATATATTTTCTATACAAAGTTCACAGCTTTCTGGTCATTAGACAATATAAACATGTTTTCTTTAGAGGTTACTCTTGAAAGAGCGACATATAAGTTGACCATATGAAAAACAGTCAACGCTCAAATCTAAGCCTACAACGTTGAAGGTTTGACCCTGCGATTTATTAAGGTGAAAAAATATGTAAATGTTTGACCCTGCGGGCCATCCCTAAAACTTTTCAGTAAATAAACGTATTTTAAGCTCAAAAGAGTAAAAACTATAAGCATAGATTTTTCATTTCAATCTTCTATTTTGTTAAAAATGACAGTATTATTAATTTTTGAAAAGCTGTATATTTGAAAACGATGATGGTATTCAACTCAATTTTTGAGATCTAAAATATTGTTTTAGCTAAATAACCGATAGGTTGAAACATTTTGGTGTTATGTCTAAAAACATTTTATTTTTAATTTTCTTCATTGATAAATCCCAAACAAATTGACCGATTTTGATTAAATTAACTGTATTTGACGCAGTTTTTAAAGAACAAAAGCTGATAATATTTTTAAGTCAATCGGTAAATTAACTTGAAAGTTGAAAGTTATTTAAAAAAAATTAAGCAAGTTTGCTAAGAACAACGTAATTTTATTTTTGAAAAGCTATAAGTTTTGAGAATTAGATTCGATTTTGATTTTTGAAATGGCATTTGACGCAGTTTTTTTAGTACTAAAATATCGTAGAACACCAAAAAATTATTGGTTGAAAAAGTTTGAAGCTATGTCGAAAAAACACTTTTTTCAAAATTTTTCGTAAACGATTACTCCCAAACGGATAAACCGATTTTGATGCAATTTATGTATTAGACGTAGTTTTTTGAGGAATAGAGCTGATTATTTTTTGTACTCGTTACGTAAATCTGGTAGTTATATTAAAAAATACTGTTTCTTTTGGTGTTTTTTCAAAATTTCTCAAAATCTTCTAGACCGAATCGGTTCAAATTTTCAGGAAATCTAAGTTAAGCGGAATCCAATCGAATGCCATCAACCGCGTTTCAATCGGTCTAGCCGTTCAAAAGTTATGACATGTTTACATACACACATACACACACACATACGTACATACAGAAATACTAACGTCAGCGTGAAAATAGTCGGAAAAGATTCCTGGGACCTCAAAACGTGGACATCTGGTGAAAACTCGATTTTCGAAAATCGAGGTAAAATCAGTATCTTCCTTATCTACATACGTAGTGGGAAATTAAAAACTGGTTTACTAAATCACGTTTTTTTACACTGATTATTAAATAACAATTTTACAAAAATTATACGATATACCTGAAGATATTATCTAAGGAATGTGCTAACTTAATACATGATAGAATGTACTTTACTTGATCATATAAAATTCCGAAAACAGGCTAAAAATCTCTAAAACAAATAATTTGTTAGTACTCATTGATATAAAAAACCCAAAATCAGTGTGTCAAAAACGTCCTCCAAAAATGAGTGCACAATTTTAAATTGAGCACTCGTTTCAAATAGAATCGCGTCGGCCGCGTCACTGTCAATTTTATTTATTTTCGTAGATTGCTTTGTAAAAACAACTATAAGTCTTGCACTTAAGGTTTGATATGCAACGACATATGTTTTTGCCATATCTATAACTACTTAGAAGAAATTAGGGACACTTTTGAGTGTCAGTTTTGTTCGGGACTGTGCATCTAGGTTTTTTTATATCAATGTTAATACTATTTCTAATCATCTACATGATTTTTATATGGTGATATTTAGTTAAAAAAAAGAATGTACTAAATTTTGATTTTCAGCTGAAGTCCTATATTAACGACGGGTCCCCAGAATAAAATCTTATGGAGAGATCAGACTAAATTGGTTTTATAATAAAATTCGCATTAAACACGCATAAAGCTACAAATATACTTTTTATATTTATTGGTCTTTTTTGTGGAAATACTCAAGTGAACGTCATCTACAGTGTATTCCCACAAACAACATATTGTAATTTGGTAATTTTGTAGATACGATTTTGTTCTTGGGGCCCGTCGATTTATTTTTCCGAAAATTAACACGTTTCCCAGCGGTTTAAGAACACGCCGCGCGCGCACCGCCCGACCGGCCGGTAACCCCGCAATCGTTATGCCCCTGCATTTTAAATTAAATCTGTAATATCTTCGAAAATATTGATTTAAATTACATGCTGTAAATGGCCATATTGCTCTATATTAAATCAGCAATATATTTAAGGTATTTAATTTGATAAGGATTAGTGCTGTATTGCTTAAAATTGCTTCGAAAAAAAAGCCATTATTTCTCTTAAAAAGTAAATGACGAAAAAATGCTATTGTGGGTTATCCATAAGAAAAAAGTATCTTCACGCCCATATCCCCGAAGGGGCTGGCAGAGGTACAATAAGTGCACCCACGATTAGCCGAAGATACTTGGTCCCACAAATGTAATAGGTGGCAAGCCTATCGCCAACCGGGCACTTTCCAATCCCGGACAACTTTGTGTTTCTCAGAAAACTGAAAAAACCGTTTTTTTGTGCCCGACCCGGGAATCGAACCCGGGACCTCATGTGGTCAACGCCAACGCTGGACCACTAGACCACAGAGGCGGTTATCCATAAGAGATAGACATATACCATCGCGGAGTTTTCTGTAGACCTTTTCAAGGTGTACAAATACTTAGTACATTATTTTGATAAATTTCGTAGAGTTTAGCCAGCGTTTGCAATGTAAGCGGAAAAAAATATAATTATTTACGACATGAAATCAGAAAACTCAAAAATTGCAGTATTTCTCGACTCTATATTGAATGTTGTTATACATATAAACCTTCCTCTTTAACCACTCTATCTATCAAAAAAAACTGCATCATAATCCGTTGCGTGGTTTTAAAGATTTAAGCATACATAGGGACATAGGGACAGACAAAGAATGCGACTTTGTTTTATAATATGTAGGGAAGCACGTTTCTTACGACATTATGTTGTCAGTCGTTACATTATAAATTACGTACATATCTAATACCTTTAACTCGGTCAACCAGGTACAGAAAAAAAAATTATATATTCTATAGGAATCGATTTATCAAGTTTCAAGGTCCAAGAAAAGATCGGTTTCAAAAATATGTGAAAAACCGAGCAAAGCTCGGTCAACCACATATTAAGTATATATACAAATGTTTGTGCTGTTATATTAAAGTTCTGTTTTCTATATATACAGCATGTTACTAACATAAAATTCTATTTTCTATGTGTATAGCGCGTTCTTTAAAATGAAAAACTTTTGTAAACAAAAAAAAACCTTTCGAGTGAAGCCCCAGACAATGCTGAGTTATCGGCCGAAACAAGTTTCGAGGATCGCTTATCTGTCCAGTCTCATGTGAGCACGCCTGGGGCCTTAAAACTAATGCCATCATAAAACGACCTCCCACACCCCCTTTAAAGGGAACATATATACGTAAATGGGCACGAAAACTGAGGGGTCGTATTATATTGGCCACTCAGGATTGCCCGATTACAGCTCGCGTGCGTTTCGGTTCTATTTCGAAGCTAATGATAACTGGATTGTGGAACGCGGTCTATTTTGTTGATACAGTTTTATTCGAGATAATTCAGTTTTATGGCTTTTAATATCACTATCATATAATACATAATATTATAGTTATTAGGTTTATTACGAACAATTTCCAAACTACGACTTTT
Source organism: Apodemia mormo (assembly GCA_036924255.1). Classification (NCBI taxonomy): domain Eukaryota; kingdom Metazoa; phylum Arthropoda; class Insecta; order Lepidoptera; family Riodinidae; genus Apodemia; species Apodemia mormo. The sequence goes on from JAUPFN010000019.1 coordinate 6,285,339, forward strand.
ATATGAATTGCTAGCCTTTGCTCTTGGCTTCACCTGCGCAAGTGTGTGACTACAAAAATCACACGTTTTCGTAAAGTCCGTACGACTTTGATAAACATTTTGTTCATTAATTCGATCCTTACTAGCTGGCCCGCCCAGTTTGGTCCGCGAGTAAATTAAAATGTCGTCAATGTAATTTTAGATACAACTGTTATCCCCTATTTTAGTTCCTTAGAGATTGGTTTAAAAAAATAGCCTAGCATAGTTTGACCCAGGATCATCAACTTTCTCCACGTCAAATTTCATCAAAATCGGTTCAGTGGCTTAGCCATGAGAGTGTAGCAGACAGACAGATTTTCGCATTTATAATATTAAGTATTGATATTAATTTTGGCTTTCTACACTTTTTTCTCTATATAAAAGTGAAGTACTTATGCCAAATCTCAGACTTATTATATATTTATTAAATCATTCATATTTACAATTATTTTACACGTTGCCCTAATCCAATATTTTAATTACACGAATTGATTTCTGAGAAGTGATTTAACTCCAAAGTAGACATATTTACATAACAATAAGTATATGTATACACAGAAATACATAACATTTAAACCTAATCCAATAAATTTAATTAACAGCAGACCCAAAAATGCAGACATCCATGCTTATCAGTTATCAAATAAATGTCTGTTCCTGTTTGAGATTAACCGTAAAACTAGTCTCATTTATTAGTTAGGGGTTTACGCTTAAATAATTTGACTAATGATATGACATAACACGTAAAATACTAAGCAAAAACTTATTTTTTGTAAGTCGGTGGAAAACCAGAAAATATGCCTAGATGAGTATTAGTACTGCGTCTAAATTGTTACTGGTTCAGTTTAAAACCTAACTAGAGACATTCTTTGTAATTTTATAGAAAAATATGTATCCATAACATGTAACAAAACTTCTAGCACTCTTAACATCCGAACTATATGAGCGTCGAAAAATAGTAAGAGTAGATTAATGTAGTTTTAACTGCTTTACCAATAGTAAAACAGTAAATTCAAACTTAACAATAGCTAAAATCAGACTATATTTAAATCTAGTAACAATTATTCTCTACCATCAACAATATCAGAGTGCCAACTAAAAATATTTTCGTTCTCCTGTATATTTTCAACCAATGCACTTACTTACTGGGTTTTGATTTTAGCAGCCAAGCGTATTGTCGTTTGGAATTATGCAAACTGGCATAATCTCTAAACTAAACAAGGGGAGGTGACGAGGTCGTTCATAGTAGGTTATACATACGAATATTGATTAAACGTGCCTTCCTAACAAAATCAAGATGGTGGACGCAACTAATATTTTATACAGCCTGTTAGGTAAGTCGTCCTAAACCTTGAAGGGTATAATCAGGTATTTGATTTTTGTTCCAAATCAATAAAAAAGTAGGCAATATTTACATACATTTAGCTCTTTATCTATGCGCGTTTCTTGCACTAACGTATTATGAATTTATTGGATAATTATGTTAAAATTTTAGGGTCTGTTTTCTTTATTTATTTGGAATGAGAATCAGATACCCTATTACCTCCTTCAAGGTTTAGGTCGACTTATCTAACAGGCCGTAGATGTAGGCGTTACTTAGCTTGGTATCTAAAGGTAACTAATGATAACAGCTCGTTAAGTCCATAACTTTTTAAAGAAGTTAAGGTAAGTAGCACTCGCCCTCTGGTCGAAATCCAACCATACATCTATTACTCCGTTTGATCGAAGACTAAAGAATAAAATCTCATCTTTAAACTACATACTTTATATATAAATAAATTAGTATACATATGACCCTGCTTCCTGTCTGACAGACAGCTTTAAGACAGGATAGTTTCAACTTTCAACGTATCTAACATCTGGCTTGAAAAATTATCCAGACCGGAACAAACATTTGCACTTCAACGTTATCTACATTGGAATCGAACCAGGGACCCTTATCGCAGGCAGGTGCGAACTTGCCGTTGAAGTAATGCGGTAATAACGCTTTCGTTTTAATATGGACATAATTTACTTAGAGTTTGTGGAATATTGTTACATATGCGATCCCCCACATACTTTGACAATTCTAGATCCCCCGGGTTGATTTGATTCCCTTTTGAAAAATAAATCAACTGCTAGGCGTCTTGTCAAGGCGAAAAGGCTAAATTACTACCATCTTGGCGATCAACTAGGTAGGAAAGCTCTGTAACGACTTGCCTGAGTTTGGGAACTTCGGCTTATCTACTCCTAGAGCAATAGCTTTAGGGCTAGTCACTGTCGTGTTCCGTTAGAACTTAGAAGGGTAATGTACCTAGTCATAGGGATAGCAACACATTAAAAACAACTGTGGTGTCTATAGTTGATGGTAATGTTTTCGTCAGGAGTTATATAAAATAGAGTACGATTAATATTTTGACTTAATAAAAAATTTAAATAGTACTAAACGAACTGATATATTCATTTAATCTATAATTAGTGTTTTTTTAATTATTTTTAAGACGCAACCTCCTCAGCATGTTACAAAAAGGGAGGGGAGCTGCCCCCCCTGGAATTTGTTTACCTCTCTACAAACTATCTACTGTTGTAAATAACAATATAATAGGCTTAATATGTTATGGTTGCCCCATGTGGATTGTGGATGTCACATGAATGTAGTGTGTATATTATTTTTATTAAACTAATGTGTTTCTAATGCATTGTATTTACAAATATTAGGTAACTGCAGTCTCCGCAATATAAAAATTAATTGTGCCAAATTTCGCAACAGTTGTCTTAAAAAGGGGTCCAAAGTTTTTCTTTCATGTATCAATGTATAGATATTATAAAAAGTGCTTAGAATTCAACTCATACATAGTGCATACATTTTAGTGAACATTTTTAACATATTAGGTCATTATGTTGTGTAATGAAGAAAAATGTTATCAAAGGCTTTTAACTCGCTAACCATAAGTCCTGATTAGGGCTGTAATGGCCGGGCCGAGATAGCCACCAGGAGAGCAACAAACCTGCGGCACCATTAATTCTTTTACAAGTCCATTTGCCTGGCGCAGTGTTATCATTGTTACGTATGCTTTTCGACCGACTTCTTGAAAGAGAGGAGGTTTTTCTTTCTTTTGTGTTTGTTACCTATGAACTCGATACAAAATCGATTTATGAATGACCATAAACCGATTTTGAAAATTCTGTTTTTGTTTGGAAGGGTATATCTCCCGTTTGGCGAAGCACAACCACGAAGTTTTCGCGAATAATGTGACCCGATATTATACGAAGGTCACTTCAGTCGGTTTTTTACTGCAACTAAAGGCCCGTTTTCACTTTGATTAGTATGAGTGCGAGTGTTTAATGCGTATTAAGCAAAAAATACGTGAAGGCAGCCGTTGATCAATGCGAGTGATCAGTAGTATTCAGCGTAGTAAAAGTGAATAGACGCTGATTACTAATCACTCGCAGAGATCAACGGCTGTCTTCACGAATTTTTTGCTTAATACTAAGCACCTGCATTAAACACTCGCCCTCACACTACACAAAATGAAAACGGGACGTAAGTTTATCTCACTTTTGCATCGCTGCGCATCGATATTTGAAGCAAGTAATACTATTATTTGTTTTTATTATAGTTTTTTTTTGAGACTGCTACCAAATCTACTTCAACTAAGGTAAATTTTAATGTTTTTTTTTGACATATTCTTATTGTATAATTTTTGCTATTACTTTTGACATATTATTAAAATTTACTATTAATTTATCTTTGAAATGTATATGACATTCAATAAGTGATACAAATGTATCCTATTTTGAATAAAAATTATTGATATTGATATTGTCGATGGAGTATATGTGGTCACGTAGTTCGCCGTAACACAAAGGTTTATTGCAACAAAGCTCCACAAATCTTCGCGCGATAATCTGACCCCGAAGTTACCCACATGTAGAGGCCACATTATCGTATGAAGATTCGTGGAATACTCTCTCGATAAAACTTCGTGGTTATGCTACGATGAACTTGGTGGTCACATATACTCCTGTACATCTCAGCAATATGAATAATAGAATATCTCGCTTCAATTTGTAATGCGAATCTTCGTCCGATACTAAAATCCGGCTCCGAAGTTAGGGGCCATCCATAAATTACATCACACGTTAAGGGGGAGGGAGGGGGTCGACGAAGTGTGACAATGTGTGATATGGGGTAGGGATGGGTCCCAAATTTTTTGACATCACATTTTTTTCAAAATATAATAGGTGTTTCATATCTAAGTAATCAGTAAATTTAAAAAGCCATCAAGGTATTTAGACAAAAAATAATCGAACAAGATTATTGTTTTAATCATTGATATAAAAAGGAAAGATATGTTACGCTCTAACATCGCAATTGCTAAAACCTAAGCTCAGGCAGTCGAACGCAAAATAATGCGACAAACGTAGCAGACAACGTTTTTCTCGCTTACTTTTGTATTGTACTATCTCACTCTCACAAACATGGCGAACTAAATAATAATTTAATCTTATTTTCAAACAAATTGTTTTAGCCGTAATTACGAATGGAAAGTAATCCCGTGTGTCTTATTTTTTTTTCCTTGAGTGATTATAATACTGGCTGAATATACAAGAAGATATTTTGATGCGTGTTTAATGCATAAAAACAGTCGGAATATATAAGTGTATAAAATGAGGTCCCCCGCGTGATTGATTGTCATCAATTGCCACTGTGTCCACGGACCTAGTTTTGTAGGACCAGGAGCTGTGACTAGGTAACATATTTTTCCTTTTTATATCAATGGTTTCAATGTAAAATTGTAAAATATGTGACATCACACTAGGTAGGGGGTCTCACAAATGTGAGCAGCTGTGACAAGGACGGGGGAGGGGTCAAAAAATCATGAAATTTTGTGACGTAATTTATGGATGGCCCCTTATCCATACTAATATTATAAATGCGAAAGTAACTCTGTCTGTCTGTCTGTCTGTCTGTTACGCTTTCACGGCCAAACCACTGAACCGATTTGGATAAAATTTGGTACAAATATAGTTTGAGACCCAAGAAAGGACATAGGATAGTTCTTATCCCGGAAATCCCACGGGAACGGGAACTATGCGGGTTTTTATTTTAGAATTTTTTCCACGCGAACGAAGTCGCGGGCACAGCTAATAGTTATATAATGGTATCATCCGAGTATGCGTGGCCATGTAGATACCTAGTTCGCCCCCGTATGGCATAGAAGGTAAACAAGTACAACAAAGCGACAAAGTATTCATGTGATGTGGACGGACACAAATATTAAACTGCAAGGCGTGTTCCTAAAGGCAAAAATTAAAATTCAGCAATATAAAAGTTCGGACGCCTGCTTGCCATCGTGTATTCGCATAATCTCATACGTGGTCTGGCATAAATAACAGGACTTAGACATCACTAACATAATTCCTTTTGAAATCCATGTGTTGAATGTATTATAATTTATACTTTCCATCGTCGGCACTTGGTGAAACTGCATCATATTGATTATACTATTGTAAAACTTAACTAATAAACATACACAAACTTGTGTATGTTTATTAGTTAAGTTTTACAATAGTATAATGTAAAAATGTTAATGTGAAAGCCCTGATGATGCTTTAATAGGCGAAACCGGTTGGCTGTAAGTTTAAAAGTGATTGTGTAATAAATAAAATTAAAATTTAGTTTGTGAAACAGTACAAGTGCTTATATTATATAATCAATTGAATATATTACTTTACTATGTTAGTATGTACGCTATAGCGGTAAATGGCAAATTGATTTACCAAAATTCGATTCATGCAGGTAGAGACTTCGTCTTATAAGTGTAATATCCCCCATGTTGGTCCGGACTCCCTTTGAAGAATAGCCCATCTGCCGTTCTGCCAGGCAGCTTGTAAAAGGCGAACTATTGGCTTTACGAGTCACTACCATCGTGTTTACTAGGTGCTAGTATTCTGAATTGTCTTGCCCTGGTCTGGCACCACCGCCTTACCTTTTCCTACCGCAATAGCGTTAGTGCTTAACCGCGTTTCGATCGGCTAAGCCGGCCAAAAAATATGAGATGTTTGCAGACACACGTATACAGGGTTTAACAAAAATAAGCACTAACTTTCAAGGGCATACATGTACATGAACTAAACAAACACCTGGTAAAATATTATATCAAAAGGCACACATTTTTTGTTTCATATAAATTTAGTAAAATAAGAAGTTAAAATTTATTTTCACACCCCTATCTTAAAGATGAAAGTGATGTGACGTCAGCAACACGTTGAATGAATAGCGTGACGCACACATAGACATGAAGAATACCGCCTACTCGTATTTACACACATTTAATAAGCATTTTTTTACATATCACTTTCGTCACTGATTATTACACGTTAATCCAAATTCACTATTTACAGGCAATAATAAAGCAACACTGTCTTCAAATTAATTTATAAGTAAGTAAATTGAGCACATCATTTCTTGTGAAAGAAGCCTCATCTGTCCATAAAATATTGAAAGCAAATTCGGGATTTGCTTCAGCACGCTTCTGGTACCACCTACAAAAGTCAATTCTGGGCATATGGTCTGCAAGTCCTATCTCCTGAGTCTTTGAAAAATTGTAGGGATGTCGTCCATCATCCTGCCGTGTACGCCACACCACCATATGGTTTACATTTAACAGCACTGCATCGGCGTGTGCTGGTCCGAGGATTCTCGTTAAAATGATGTAGAATTCGAGACTCAATAGCAGTACCAACTCTTGAATTAGGACGTCCAACGTTTCGTTCGCGGTGGAAGGAACCAGTACGCTGAAATCGTAAACACATGTTACGGAATACCGAGTACGGAGGTAAATGACCTTGTTCTGCTGGTGGCCTTCCCTCAATAAACCGTTGTCGGTAAATCTCCCTCGCTTCATTAATGCTACCATTCCTAGCAGCACCAACACATAGCATCATTTCGTAAAATTCACTATTAGTGTAAAGGTGACGGTCATTATTATTTCTACGTGACATTTTTAAAATCGCGATTTCAAATCAATGAGTATTAAGTAAAATTCACAGAAAATCGGCAATAATAGCAATAGTTGCGCTGTCCAAAGACAAACGGCAACTGAATAAAAAATGCCTTTAAAATTATCTAGGTACTTTTCTGAACTAATTAGGGTTCAGTGAAACAAATTTAAAAATAATCTTCATCTTAGAGTTTATTCCGGTTATTCCCCACGCTTGCGCTAGGAACCCAAGATTCGCTTTGTATTTTTTGGCGGTTTTGAGTTTGCCGTAGCGACTACCGTCTAACCTCCGAGCCTCTGGAGGAACCTTGTCCCGGTGCCAGGACCTCTTTCATTGTACAATTGTACAGCAGGGTGTACCACGTGCAGACAAGGTTGTCTTGGGTCCCGAAGATGGTCTTGGGTCCCGAAGATGGTGGTGGGACCCCTTGCACCTTAAATAAAAAAATCTTTTCCCGTGTTAGTTTGAGTGCCTTAAGAAGAATTACCCTCCATTCTACCAGGCGAACTGGGAATCGAACCCAGTACCTTACTAAGAAATGCCTAAACCGGCATCACTCTATCATAAAAGTGACAAAAAAGTTAACTAAAAATATACGGAACTACATATTATTATTATGATCTTACATAAAAACAAAATGGCAGAAAAAAGGGAGTGTCTTGTCACTTTCCGAAAGTGGTCTCTTCGCCAATTAAAGCGTTTCGTTGCACTTTGTATAAGCCGCAAAACACGTGTAAGTTCTAAAGGCCCGTGCAGACGACCGGCGGCGGCTTTAAAGTTAACTTATACTTTTTTGTTTCCAGTATGATAAACAATATTTTGATGAAAAAGATTAATTTTTCTGAATGAATGAACTGGTTGATCTGTAATCGCGGCAATCGCTAAAATTAGCAATAGTTTTCGTTGCTAAAGATAATAATTAACTGGTTAACTAGCAGTTAATATTATTGTATCGACTATTTGATATAATTGTATTATTAAGAAGTATCTTCGGCTAATCGTGGGTACACTAGCTGTACCTCTGCCTACCCTTTCGAAGATATGGGCATGCAGATACTATTAGCGTTTCCATGCGGCTTTGCCCGCATATGGTTTTAATCGTTGTAAATTTGTTTCCATGGATTTCGATGCGTTTTTTTAATATTAAAGTGATTCAAGAGGAAGGTGTATTTGTATTCTAGCCTTTGCCCCCGGTTTCGCTTGCGTGGTTAATTTTTGACATTCACAAAAAACTCTAAGCACGCGTGCGAAGCCGCGGGCAACGGCTAGTATTTTATAAAATCTGTGATCTAAGGTGTAATCAAACAAAACGTAGTAAAAAAATGATTTTTTGAAATAGCTACTACTTAGAAAGGTGCACCTAAAACTAACTTTAGGTAGGTACTAAGTTCCATCATCCATGTAGTGATAGTAACAAACGAGCCTATCAACTCACCGGGAACATTCCGATTCCTGACATTTTTTTAGCAGTGCTAGCCATGTCAAATTTCATGTGTAACGAAAAATAATTTGCGCAAATAAAATACCCGCGGAAAATAGACAGTAGTTTGTGTGAGCAAGGCCTAAGTCGGGCGCTTGATTGGCCGTGTTAAGACGGCTCACGGCTCGCGCGGTGTCTGTAATACTTCAAAGGACTTCTAGGCGAATCAATGCGTAGGTTTGTTTGTCAAAAATGGTTATGAAAGGTTGTGTTGTGTTGTGTCTTAATTCTTAATGATAATGCCTATTTATTTTGCGAAGTGTCGTGTAATCAACGAGAAAGTTTTACTAAATTTTTAGAATTGTGCGTAATAATAGTGATAATAGCTATGATTTACCTGCTCAAAACTAGAGGTAAGTATTATGCCATTAAAACAGTTTGTAAGTTGAAACCATGTCAGATAATACATTGTAAAATTCCTATGAATCACGGAATAGATTTAGGTACCTACACTGAACACACATGTGAATAGTTGACTTTGAAGGTGGATATTGTGTGATGAAGTAATTTATGTAATGTGTGTTCATAACAAAAAGATACCTTAATTAGTTATATTGGATTATTTGCCACGATTGTTTTAGAATGTATGTACCTAGTTCTTACTAAGCAAAAAATCTCTACACAAATAACTAAGTAATAGTTTCACTCAGAGTTAGAAATAAGAATCCAGGTCACAATAAATTTTAGGTACACAGCTGATATAATTTTGTTGCCAGGCGGGAGCTTTTAATGCATGAAATACCTAATAGCCGCAGGTTTGCCTTGCGTAAACTAGGTATGAGACTACTAGGTAGGTATTGACGATTAATAAAATTTTGTGGTTTTTTTTTATTAAATATGAGTTTAGTAATTAATAATTATTTTAATATGATCGTAATATGCTATCAAGTGACACTAATAGTCGGATAGTGTTTTTTTAACATAATGTAATAATTAGTACTGTGGTACTTTGTTGTGCGTCTAGCAGTTCATTGACATCTATCATATGATTGTGACCTTTCGTAGCTGCGTAAACCGTGCGCGTACGTTACTGCGTGCTATACTTCAGGGCTGACACAGATCATTTTGAAAAAAAACTTTGACATTCATTTTCTCAGAAATTTCATAGTATTTATTTATTAAAAATGTATAATTAAATAGCTAACCACACATCCTGAACGCTCCTTCAGTATTAGTGCTTATTTTTGTTAAACCCTGTATACATACATGCACACTGACGTCATTTTGAAAATGGTCAGAAAATATTTTAGGACCTCAAAACGTGGAGATCTGATGAAAACTCGATTTTCGAAAATCGGGGCAAAATCAGTAACTTCCTTGTCTGCATACATAGCGGGAATTTTAAAAAGTGACTTCTCTAATGACTAATGACACTTTTTATAAAATATGACTTCGGTATTGACATTACTTATGAACATTCTGTAATGTCACGGAAAAAAGAAACGCAATGTTAAGAATAGAGATGGCGCGCTGAAGGTTTAAAAAATAAAGAGATCCCGGGTTCGATCCCTGGATCGGTCAAAAGTGTTTTTTTGGAGATTTTCCCCTAAGTAGTAGCTCAGTCTGGTTGTGTGTTAACCAGCTGTAGAAATGTTAATTTTGCCACAAATAAAAAATTTCATTGCATGCTGTTCATACGGCAAAATAGGAGGAACTACTAACATAATATAAGAGCACATGTAACTAACCCTATTTTCTGCAATAAAGATTTGATTGATTGATTGATTGATTGAAAAACCTGCCTCAACTCTCCGACCAACTGCGATTCTACAAGGCAGGTCGTAAAAAGCGAGTAATTAGCTATAACTGTCACTACTAGTGTGTAGTAGTGGTGGAAATTATCAAGATAAGTATGTACCTTGATATTTAAAAGGAACATATTAACGTTGATAATTTTTAATCCTGCTTAAAAGTCTGTAACTGGCATAAAGCTGTCAACTTTCCTCAGAAGTATAGAAAATATCGTCTAAGCAATATTTTTTTGTATTTTAGCAGACCGCGCGCCAATAACCCTACGAAATCGGGCACATCGAGTATGAAACAGCTTAAAAACCCCCCAAGCAGTTATAATTTAAAATAAACTGCGCGTATCGAATCGTCGAACTAAAACGGTACCCCAACGCAGATTTCAATGTTTTATGCTATGACCACCATACCAAGACCTCTGCACCACCCCGCGGTTGTTTACAGAACGACCTACGAGGGGAGAAACTCTAAAATGTTACGGCTCCAGTTAAAATAGCTTTTATAGCCCCCCCGACATTACGCCTCGCGTATAAAACGTAATAGAATTCCACTAGTACCATCCCCCCGACTTTACTGCCCATCTAACATTGTTAAGTCCGCGCATGCGCAGAGCTATCATAATTCGAGCCCTGGGTGAAGTATCAGACTCATTATAGACCCCCTACCCTTTGAAACATAAAAATGCACTGGTACAATGTGTGCCTTATTTGCCAACAAAATGGATGTTCAAAGTTTTTGCAACAGAATTTTAAAATTGTTTTTGAATTGTGACAAAGTTACTTAACGAGGGCGTAGAATCAAATATTCCAGAACCAAGTTTCAGAAATAGAGATTTTTCGATGTATATAGTGTTCAGCGATAAGTAGGTACTAAGTGGTAGATTTTTGCATGGACCGGGTTTCGTAGTTCCTATTATACCACCGCCTTCTTTTTATCAACCGACTTCTCAAAAAGAGGAGACTCTCAATTCGCTTGTTTTAGGGTTCCGTGTCTGAAAAGGAAAAACGGGACCTTATAGTATCATCACTTCGTTGTCCGTCTATCCTTCCATCAAGACCTTTTTTCTCAGGAACTTGCAGACGTATCAAGTTGAAATTTATATCAAATACCACGAGTATTACGCTACTTGTAGATATTTTCCTACTTGTACGGAATTCTGTGTTTTGTGTTTGTTACCTCAGAGCGCGGTCATTTCTGAACCGATCTGGGATTTTTTTTATTATTAAGAAGGTATAGTGTTGGTTTTTCGAAGAATGGACCATCTGATGGCAGATTTCTTCAACGTTATTCCGGGTCTGGTACCACCGCCTTTAACCTAATTTTCTCGCAATAGCTTCAATTCTTGTCAATGTCGTGTCGGTTTACAAGTTAAGGTAGCCAGTATTATGCATGTGACATTGATACCCCGCCATACAGATGCAAACACACCATTAACATCTTTGCGATGGTTGTTTCTTTCCATCAGGAGAACCATTTTTTGCTATACTATAATATAAAAAAAAACATATAAACATACAATCTTTTTAAAAACGTATCATTTTCGTAGTCGGGTTAAAAGTAACACTTTGATTAGCTTTACTATTCAACATTGTTAATGCACGCATGCGCGCACGCTTCCCAGTCATAATTCGACAAGCCCCCGATGTACAAGCTGTGTCATGGGCCCCCACCCTTCGGATCGTAAAAATATGGAATTATGCGCTCAGACAATGTGAGCTTCATTTGCAAACAGAAATAGTTAAAGTTTATTGAACTGTTAAACTAAGCGTGTCCTTATTCCGTGACGGAATTACTGAAACGGAACCTGTCTGAATCGGATCTGTCACAAACATTTATTCGGATACTATCGAATATAAAAATTGGTACTATCTAGATAGTACCAATTTTTATATTCTACTCTAGAGCAGTGGTTCCTTAACTTTTCAATATTATTATCATATCGTCGTTGATACTGCAATGCCGCGTAACTTGATGTGGTAAATTTTACAGGAGAACGAAAAAACTGTAAATCTTCTCCAATACTGATCAAATACGTGTCTTAACTTTTAGCTATTTAGAAAAGTGTATTAGTGAGCTTATATAATAACATCTAATTGAATCCAATCAATATTAAGCTAAAAAATACATCATCATACAAATACAAATCTAAAATTTGATACTTTTGTACTTCCGCGGTATGATCCACTGTCAGTTACGCGGTATTGTAGTATTAACGACCATATTACCTTTTTACGAAAATGGTCTTTACTCTTTACCCCTAAATTGAAATGATTTTAAGCAAACAATAACGTATCTGTCACAACAGAGTGCTAAGTGTGAGCTTTTCTTTTCGCATTCGATCGTGAGCGCGTTTCGAGTTTACTAGGAATTTGTATGTGATTTGTACAGCGCCACCTAGTGGTAAACGTGAGAAACCAGTTTACTACTAGGTGGCGCTGTACAAATCACATACAAATTCCTAGTAAACTCGAAACGCGCTCACGATTGAATGCGAAAAGAAAAACTCACACTTAGCCCTCTGATGTATTCGCAAACTATTGAATAAAAAAAATAGTACTATCTAGACCAGTTCCTAAACTTTTCAATATAATTACCCACTTGGTTTAAAGCATAACTTTAAATCGGGATATGTTCTTATTCTGTGGAGATCAAAGTGTTGTATCTATAGTTGGATATCTTAGAAAGGAAATACAAGTAAAGTTATGGTGGTCGAGATGGGATCACTACGGAAAATATATAACGTACCCATCTACCTACAAAGGCTAATTCTTTTATAAAATTCAACCCCTAAGGGGCTAAAATAAGACATGAAAATTTGTGTTTGTGTTTCAAAACTATATTAATGACATGTTAATCTACTCTTGAGCGAAGCTGCGTGGGTCAACTAGTAATTTGTAAAACATTATTTATACCTATGAAAAACTATAAACCTCACGGAATAATTTCGACACGATCGGACTTGAAACTGCGACCTTCCCATTGGCCGGGACGCTCTAACTAACTGAGTTACTGTCATCTGGTTCAATGTGGAGAAATTCACAAAACAAAGAAGAATTTTCCCACGTTAGACCAGTTGATAGTGTCTTAGTTGGTTAGAGCGTCCCTGCCAAAGGGAAGGTCGCAAGTTTAAGTCCTATCGTGTCGAAATTTTTGTTTGTTTATAAGTTTTTTAAGTTTTCCCAAGCACGAGATAAGAGTTGCAACATATATATAGTTAGTATACATATGTACATTAATTTAAACCAATCATATTGATCAGTCATCCACAGTAATCAATAGAGACCTGTCTAAGCCTAATTCCTAGGGGAGGTGCTAGAGCCCTTATTGTCATCCAATTATCCCCGCGGTAATACGCCGCGAATTCAAATTAGGCAGGGAGAGCGGTCAATGACCCGGGTGATCAGCCACTGGACCGAACCCACATCTGCTCACAAACAAGCCAATTTATCCGTCCATTGTAATGTGAACCTCACGATTTAGGTGATAAGTATGATATTGCTTTCCGTGTATATATAAGGATTTCAAATTGCATTCTTTTTATGATTTTGACTTGACTTAAAAAAAAGAGTTGTGTTTTTTTCTATTTTAGTTTAATATTGTTTTTATATAATAAGATAACAAACTAGCAGATGGCTCTCCTGATGGAAATGACAACTATTACCTATGATGTTAATAGTTGATAGACTCCAAAGATGTTAATAGTTGCTCTCCGTAAGGCGGGATAGTAATGCCATATGCATAATTTTACCGAGTATCTTTCCTTCAAACTGGAACACGAAGTGACGAACACTGACGCTTTTCCGGCAGGAATACAAAAGGCAGTGCTGAGAAGTTTCGCACCCGTGTGAGAAGTTACAGACTCTACCACCTGATTTTGGCTTGGAAAAAAAATTGCCCGTGTGGCAGGCAATTGGAATGGCCAACTAGCTCTTTGACTACATTTATGTATGTGTGCGTGATACTAGTGTATTTATATTATCTTGTATTCTATGGAAGAACTTATTTGGATTTTGATGTACCTTTTCTCAAAATGTACATTATTTATTGAGAAAATTATATTTGGATTGAAAAATTCGCGAACTACATAAAACATACTTTATTTCTTGCTAACTGTATTAAAAATGGTCTTATCTTTATCTAGACTTCCTGGCCGATTTCGACTAGAGTCTACTTAAGAAATAATTGATAAGTAAAATCTATTGAGAGCATTATTGGTTTGCCCTGCTGTGTGCCGTTTGATGACTACAATGGCCAAATTTGCGAGCGCACTGGGGGCACGTATGGACACCTCCCTTATCATTATATCGTGAAGCTGCTGGTGGTCAATTCTTAAGAGCATCTCGTTTGTCGTCTTAGTCGGACTTTCGCTGCTCTTCGAACTCATCTATTTTGCTATGCATCAGATACCTCCACTCAGGGCGACAACTGGCCCATATCTCCCATCGAAATGAATCTATTTGGCATCGCCTCATGTGTCTTCTCTGACATCTTTGTAGCGTAGAAAAGGCAAGCGAAAGCTTTGTTTTCGCTTGCCATTCTGAAATTAGAGAATATGCGTCTACTTGCTTGTCGTATACGCGAGACGTGCCGTGTGGGACTAGGTAGTAAGTTCTATACGGTAATGACTCGGATAGTCAATACTTCACCTTTTAAGAAATACCTGGCAGACGGCTTATCCTTTCAAGGCCGCCAAATAGAGTTATTCAACGTCAATTATAGTCGTTCGGATTTACCACCATTCACTGGTCTGTCGGCGAGACTGGTGATTCGCATTGCCGTATTTTATTGACCAGAATATAACGACTATTGATTGTATCTCGCGATAACCGGTAAAGCATTATGTGCTCTTTTGAAGCACGGAAGTTAGGGTTGCCACCTTTTTTACTAGAAAAAAGTATTTTTAGGTCTGAAAAGGACAAGAAAAAACAGTATTTATCCCGCGTTGGCCCGGGTTCGCTTAAAAAATAGACTATTTGCTCTTCTGCCAGGCAGTTTGTAAGAGACAAACGATTGGCTTTGTCGTGGCTACTGTTCTGTATTATCTCGCCCGGGGCTGGTACCACCGCCTTACCTATTCCTGCCGCAATAGCGTCAGTGCTTGTCACTATTGTGTTTCGATTTGGAGGGTAAGGTAGCCGGTAAACTCATGCATGTGCCATTAAAACCCCGCCACAAGGATTGCAACGCACCATTAACATCTTTGATATCTATAACAAAAGGCGATGTTTGTCTTTTTCCATCAGTGGACCCATCTGTTTGTTTATGACAGAGTTCTGAGGTAACAAACAAAATAAAACATACAACCGAATTGATAACATCCTCCTTTTCAGAAGTCGGTTGACAAAAACAAATGAAAACACACAAACCAATGGTGATAGTGACGGTATTTCCGCAGTCTCTTAAAAAAATGAAAAATGATGTGCACCTGTATTACAAAGTACATATTAAATAGTAAATTATGACTGACGCAGTGTCATCTCGACATATTAACTCTGGCACTCCGCCAGTATTACTTTGGCATCCCCACGCTCCAGGCGCGAGAAACGAGGAAAAATGGAAACACTGTGTTTAAAATGTCTGGCTGGTGTTCTAGCGTAGTTCTTTAAAAGTGATTGCAGGCGTTTTAAGAGTATTACATGAATTTTTTTAGAAGTTTAAATCAAATTCTTTTTCAAAAAGACGTCTCCGTGTGCGTCCAAGAAAAAAATACTCCTCTTATATATCACAAGATAGCAAGCAGGCAGATGACTTTCCTGATGAAAACTGTCGCCTATAAACCAAACCACCAAATATATACCAAAATACCAAAGATGTTAATGATACTTATTGCTATCCGTGTGACGAGATGGCAGTGTCACATGCGTAAGTCTATTGACTGACTTACTCTCTAAACTGAAACACGATAATGCCAAGCATTGACGATATTGCGGCAGGAATAGTTAGGCGGTGTTACCAGACTCGCAGGCGTATCACCTAACGTTTGCAATCCGCCAGCGATCAGCGATGACTTTTAAACGTAACAAAAAAATCTTCGTAAACGTCGGCTATTGCTTTCTGGTCACTGGATGCAATTTTGCGATATCACAGCATCAAAAACAATCAAGCGGCAACGACTGCCACTAATATACAAGGCTATTACGTGTCGTGCAATATCTTAACAATTACGATAATTACGCATTGCGAGATACGTGATAACCCCGCCGGGCGAGACGTTGCGGAATTCTACCAACTAGTAATGACACGTATAGCCAATCGGTCGTCTCTTACGAATTGCCTGGCAGAACGGCAGTTGATCTATTCTTCAATGGAGCCCGGACCCACACGGGGAATAAGATTTTCCCTTTTTAATCCTTTCCGTTGAAGAATAGACCATTTGAATTAGAAGAGGTAGGCAGAGGTACGCCGTGCATCTACGATTAGCCGAAGATATTTGATCCCACAAATGTGCTAGGTGGCTAGCCCATCACCAACCGGGCACTTTCCAATCGCGGGCAACATTGATTTTATCAGAAAACTGAAAAACCCATTTTTGTAATTGCCCGAATTATTATTATATTATTAGAATATTGTTAATTTATATGGCGAATAATTGGTCAAACATGTTTTTTTTATATCGTAAGATAGCAAACAAGCAGATGGGTCTCCTGATGGAAAGAGTCAACTATCGCCTATAGACACCAAAGGTGTTAATGGTGCGTTGCTATCTTCTGGCGAGGTCTAATGCCAGATGCATAAGCTTCCGGCTACCTTACCCTCCAAACCGGAACACGACAGTGACAAGCACTAGCGCTATTGCGGCAGGAATAGGTAAGGCGGTGGTACCAGACCCGGGCGAGACAATGCAGAACTCTACCACCTAGTGATGGTAGTGACTCGTATAGCCAATCGGTCGCCTTTTACGACCTGCCTGGCAGAACGGCAGTTGGTCTATTCTTCAAAGGAGCCCAGCTTCAAAGGAGGAGGAGGATTTTCGGAATAAAAACTATCCTATGTGCTTTCTCGAGTCTCAAACTATCATTGTACCAAATTTAATTCAAATCGGTTCAGTGGCTTATGCGTGAAGAAGAGACAGATAGACAGACAGGGTTACTTTCGCATTTATACCTAATATTAGTATGGCTTAATATATTTAAACATAGTAAAACTCCAACAATCGACTTCCAATCTTCATCTCTGAGACCCTGGATTAAATCTTTACTAGGTAGTAGAGTTCTGCATTGTCTCGCCCGGGTCTGGTTCCACCGCCTTGCCTATTCCTGCCGCAATAGCGTCAGTGCTTGTCACTGTCGTCACAAGATAACAACGCACCATTAACATATTTGGTATCTATAAGCGGTGGTTGACTCTTTCCATCAGGAGACCCATCTGCTTCTTTGCTATCATATGATAAAAAATAAGATCTTCAACAAATTTATTTGCGACCAAATGAGAAAGGGACTCGTGTCCGTTCCCGTTGATCCGGGCTCCTAGGAAGAATAGACAAACGGCCGTTCTGCTAGGCAGATCGTAAAAGGCGACCGATTGGCTATACATGTCACTACCATCGTGACTACTAGGTGGTAGTACGTGGTAGAGTTCTTCAACGGCTCGCCCAGCTATTTGGTACCACCACCTTACCTATTCCTACCGCAATACCGTCTATGATTATCATTGTTGTGTTCCGATTTGAAGGGTAAGATAGTCGGTGGCCTTATGCATGTGGCATTGCCATCCCCCCACTCGGATAGCAACGCACCATTAACGTCTTTGGTGTCTATAGTCGATGGTTTCTCTTCCATCAGGAGAGCCATATGCTTGTTTGCTGTCTAATGATATAAAAACACTTCCCGTTTGGTCCCAACCATGAAACTGTATTATATCTGGAGGCAGCACTTCTAATACCTACTTGAAACACAATTTTTTAATACTGCTGTCATCTTCTGAGGTCTTTCCCTCTCTTTCTAACACAGCTGTATAAAAAGAGATGGAGAGACCTTATAGACAGAGATATAACGTAAATATTTGCTTCAATTGATTAACACGAGTGCTAGCTCCATCTATACCTAATACTTCATGGTCCCAACCAAATGAAGAATTTTCCAAATTGGTCGAGGTGTTCTTGAATAGGTAGGTAATTGTGGAACATAATAGAAAAAGATTCCGACGTGTAGAGGATCATCTCCCTTTTTGAAGTCGGCCAAAAAATATGCTATCTTAAGTGATAAAAAATTAATTTTAAGAAGTGGAAAAAACCTAAAAACGGAAGAGCAGCCATTATTACATACAGTATTTAAGCATAGTAATCGTTAGAAAATTACTATGGCCTCATCTTTTGTGTTGAGTTCGGCGCTTCTAAACACGTTTGTGTTTTAAAATCGCCCAAGCAAACACGAAACGAGAATTTCAAGTATAGTGCGTCCTACACTTATTGCTCGACTACGCAACACGAAGGTGTTTTAAACTTGTTTGTTTTTATGTTTGTGATAATCGTATTATTAGCTAAATAAATACGCAAGAAATGCACTTGAATTTTTTCACTATATACAATATACATAAAAACATATTAATTACTAGCTGTTGCCAGCGACTTCGCCCGCGCAGACTTCGTTTACTCCGCATAGCACCTCCTCCGTAGGTGATAGCGTGATAATATGTAACCTATATGTTGACCCGACCTATTAGTAATATTCATGCAAAATTTGAAGTAAATCCATGCAGTACTTTTTGGCATATTTTACTGCAAATGTACTTATATGCAATTGGTTTTATTAATATCCTCAGAATAAGAATCCTCAGAATATTGCAGTTACTTTGATGCGTTACTTAGATGTTTTGTACACTCGTAATCTTCCTCGATTTTCTTCAGATAAGTTTTTTTTTAATAACGGGTTATTAACACAGTTAGTTAATTCATTATTTTCCCGATCCTTATCAATTTTATGTTTTCGACACACTGTCAGACACGAAAACACACAATGGTAAATTTTATGACAGCGAACAATAAAACGAATATTTATCATGTAATTTAATAAAAAAAAATGAATATACAGAATACAGACTGACACTACAGATTTATATGTGTAGATAAGATAGTTTTATATCTAGTTTAAAATGAATTCTGTTACGCAATTTTAGATTTTATGTTATTAGATTTAGAAACATTGCGGTTTGATAACCTGACACCTTATATAACGGTGTTAGGCTACCCGGAATCTTCCCATGACCAAACAGGATGGTTGACTGGCTACATCCTTTTCTGGTTACGTAGATTGTATATCAAAGACATTGTGAAATAAGCGCTGAAGTTAACACGTAGCTAGCTGTTGCACTACTATTTTAATGTCTATTCGTGTGAAAGAGACCACTGCACACCTATGTGTGATTTACAGGGTTGTATAGTATAGTTTAGTGATACATGGTGATACATGGATTTTCTAATTTTAAATCCAGGATTTAATAAATCGTTCTAAAAAAAAATTATATACAACATCTATAAAATTTATTTTTAGAACGATTTATGTAACAATTATTAATCTTAAAGCATAACCTTCCCGAGACGGGATATGATATGCCCGACTTTTTTTTTTCATATCATTAGATAACTAACAAACAGACGACTCCCTTGATGGAAAGACGAACAATCGCCTATAGACACTAAACAATTTTATAGAGCTATGCTATCCGTGTGGCGGCATTGCAATGCCACATACATAATTCTACCGGCTACCTCACCCTCCAAACCGGAACACGACAAATAGAAAAACAAAAAGCATTGTCGCTATTGCGGCAGGAATAGTTTAAAGAGGTGGGCTATATACCATATAGGACCATATACCCGGGTGAGAAGTTGCGGAACTCTATTTTTCCTTTTTTTTTTGAAATGGCTATTACAGTTGACCTTATGGGTCGTTACAACGGACTTTTGGGGCGAGCAGAGTGAGTCGTTCGACTTTTTATTTGTTGTTAGGTTAAGCACCTGTCAAATCATAAGACATGATGTCGTTGGCTAATCGAGTGTCTATTAGTTGCACCTCTGCCTTCACAGATATAGCCGTAATGGTATTTATGTACTTATGCACTTATAAACCAACAAATACTCCACCAAAATATTCAATACAAGTAATTTGAAAAGTAAAACAACGTTTGCCTGGTCAGCTAGTTATTATAAATTTTCTTACATTGACTACATGTCAATTTTTTCGCGGGAGAAGCTCCGCGGGCCGCAATCTTAGGCAGATTGAGAGATAAGGAATCTTCCCACACCGCATTTAACAATATTTACAACAACCACTTGTTAATTTTGATAACTGGGCTAAAAGCTTTACACACTCGGCTTGTATTAAGGTTTCTTTGTGGTCAAATTTAACAAGAACCACACAAGTTATCCGAATTTACCTACCTTTAAATTATTATTATATATTTTCCCCGTGTTGGTCCCGGGCTTCTTTGAAGTATAGGCCAACTGCTGTTCTGCCAGGCAGGTCGTTAAAGGCGACCGTTTGGCTATACGAGTCACTACCATCGTGACTATTAGGTGATAGATTTTCTACATTGTCTCGTCCGGGTCAGCGGTCAGCAGTCAGGTAGCGTCAGTGCTTGTCACTCTCGTATTCCGCTTTGGAGGGTAAAGTAGCCGGCAAACTTATGCATGTGGCTTTAGAACTCGCCACAAGTAGAAACACACCATTAACACCTATAGAGGCAATGGTTGACTCTTTCCATCAAGAGACCCATCTGCTTGTTTGCTATCTTATAATATAAAAAAATCATCCTTTGCGAACTACATATAAAAAGTTTCATCCGAACATCAATAGTAGCTTTAATTCATCATGATAATGGACTTCTATAAGATGGTAATAAAGCTCTAAATTATTTAAAAACGACACCTATACCATCTTGATGATCCCTAATCCCTACACAGCCTACACTTCACAGTTTATACACACGTCCCAGCATCTCGACTCGGCCCACTGAGACTAGTCAAGAGTTATTAGCAGCTATTCAAATCCTGAAGCCACTTACTCTCTCACTTATAGTCAAGATATTACCGATATCGAAGCCAAAAATATAGTTATTAGAATTTTTGTCTGTTTGTATGTTTGTCTGTATGTATGTCCGGGGTAAACTCAAAAAGTACTGCATGGATTTACTTCAAATTTTGCATGAACATTACTAATAGGTCGGGTCAACATATAGGCTACATATTATCACGCTATCACCTACAGGGGAGGGGAGGAGCAATGCGGACTAAACGAAGTCCTCACGGACGAAGTCGCAGGCAACAGCTAGTAAGAAATAAAAACGGCATGAAGACAAACATTCCAAAACGCATACGCAAGCTTGTTATTATAACTATTTATACATTGATGATCGAGACCCTACTAACCACGCCTTGGCTGTATTATCTTAGTCCTTTGTCATACTTGTTAGGACGACTAAAATGGCCGACATCCATGGACGATAAAACAGATGATAAAATTTTATCTTTATTTATTCTACTAAAATTAAACATCACCGCAGAAGTAGTCATCCTAAATAAGAATATTACGTATAAGCATAATATGTATACATGTATAATGTGTTTCTTTATGTATAATGTACATTATAAATTGAAAAATTAAGTTTAACAGTTTTTTAACAAAGTTTTTGTTTCACTTATTGATATACATAATACCTATATTATTAAGGGAAGCAAAAACTTTGATTCCCGGATCGGGCAAATCGAAAATGTGTTTTTTCAGTTTTCTTATAAAAACAAAAAAGACGTGTGTCACTCGGAGACTGCCGCGGTAAAGCTATTGCATAGCATTTTTTATCAACTTATGCAATTACAATTATATATTTATTTTATTTATGCAGTATTTTTTTTTCTTTATTTATTCATATTTAAAACACTGTACACAAATTATACGAGTACAGATATTCACTGTTGTACGTAGATGATAAATACCTATACATCTCACTCACATACTTTCTCACAAACAGCTGATTACGATAGTTTTCCAATACAACCAATGCCACCTAAAGGCGGGTTGCTGAACTAAATAGACAAGCGTGATATTTTAAAAAGTCATTAAAAGTTCTGGTATTTATCGATAGATGGAAAAACTAAAAAGTATCACCGCTGTGCCGGTCGGAGTGGGGGGTGTTAGGTTTTTTCGTTACGGAATTTCTGGATTCGGTCTTCACGCTATGCAATAGCTTAAAAACGTGCGATTACTAAAAACTTATTAAGTAGCGAACCTTGAGGCACAGCTAGTAAATAAATATCAACGCACCCCCATATCATAAAGTCAATATCACTCAGTACACATCTCTGTGAGCTCGACAAATTCTCTGGCTCTAATTCCATCTCAAACTATACCATACATTAAACATGTATACTTTGTTACAGGTATGTGACCTTTCAATGTTGTAGAAGAATGAGAAAGTGGTAAGGTATTAAAAATCGACGGTACTCTGCGGGTTTATATGGTAAGTGGCGTCTCTTTTGCTGCAGCTGACTCATTGTACTCCTTTTTTAAAGAATAGGGGGGAAACGAGCAGGAGACTCACCTGATTCAAAGTAATCACCATAATGGTGTTGATTGATGAAATGATCAAGATGTAATCACGATCCATAAACCTTTGTTGATGGAACGTGACGTAATTACGCTACCAGGGGTATTGTAGTTGCATTGTGGGTCTTTTAATAACTACCCAAGCAGCAATCAAGCATGTTTAATACCCATAAAGCAGCTCATATAGAACTTAAAGTTCTATTGCAGCCGTACAATGGTGTAAAAAGATGCTTTTATCGGTATAAGAGACCTTTATGAGTTTATATACAGCCTAATGCTGTACAAGGCCTTTCTTAGAGTTCCGCGTAAGCTTTAGGCGTTATATCTGAATATTAATACACTACTGTACAGCTTTAAGCAATTTGTAACTCATTAGGCTGATTTTAATCCTTAAAGCTGTACATTAGCTGTATTTTGTTTAGCACGGGAATTTATTACAGCTTTAAGTGTTATTATAGTATCACTCAACGCTTATTTCTGTAAAATGGGATATGCAATCACCGTTCTACAGCTAATATTTATGGCGTAATTGTAGACTGTTATGCAGCCAATGGTGTTAAAAAATCTGCATATACAGCTATAGTACAGCTCAAGGCTGTATTACTGAGAAAATTGTTGTTTGCTGTTTTTATATCTACATAGTTGATATCATGTGGAAAAAATCAAGAGGAATATTGAAAAGGAATATTTAAATATTATAAATTACCAACCAAGTAATCGTGATGAAGATAAAGCTGAAAAATTACTAATTCAGGTAAACCTACAATCGTCATTTTTATTAATGTTCAAGGAAAAGGGTTCCGTAACAAAAACATTAAAAAGTGATTGTAGGTTATCTGATTTATTATTTTTTAGGCTTATCTTCTTCATTAAGGTTACTTGGTTGGTAATTTACAATAACTGATTTTTCATAAGATAGCAAACAAGCAGATCGGTCTCCTGATGAAAAGAATCAACCATCGCCTACAGACAGCAAAAATGTTAATGGTGCGTTGCTCTCTTGTGGCAAGGTCTAATGCCCAATGCATAAGTTTACCGGCCACCTTACCCTCCAAACCGGAACATGACAGTGACTAGCACTGACGCTTTGCAGCAGGAATAGATAAGGCGGTGGTACCAGACCCGGTCGAGCCAATGCAGAGCTCTATCGGTTGTCTTTTACGACCTGCCTGGCAGAAAGACAATTGGTCTATTCTTCAAAGAATATATAAAAAAGAGTAAAAAGAGAAATAAAAATCATTACACTGAGAAAATATGTATTTTTTTATTTTTAACTTGCTACTATACGGAGTTTTACAAAAGCGGTATAGTAAGTCGAAAGGGGGTGACTCGAGGGTCATTTTGAACAACTTTTGTTCAACGATTTGTGAAAACTCCCGAAAAAACAATTTTGTTTTTCCATTGTGAAAAGTCACGTGACCAACAAAGTTTCTATGGAGAATCAATATTTTTTTCGCGAATTTCCAAAAGTCGTTAAACAAAAGTTGTTAAGAATGACCCCCTGAGCCACCCCCTTGCGGCTTACTGTACCACTTTTGCAACACCCTGTATATATGTATACTTACAATCGTTTTAAAAATATTATATACTTAGATACAATTACAGGCAAAAGAGTATGTGTTTCTCTTTGAAGAACTAATAATATTAAATCACAAGCACGAAATAACGTATTCTTCTTAAAAATATTTTTGTGATAGACCAATATTTAAAGAGCTCGATTTTTCGTTCTTGATCAACTTAGTTATATCAAGTTGTTTTCTTGGTCATTATAATTCACCTTTATCCTCCCACAAACTGGGTACGATACAAATACGGTTTTGGCTTCTCTCAATTGTTTTTATTGTTTTATAAGGCATATTTCCCTGAAAAATAAAGTAAAACATGATTGAAATACATGTCTCATAAGTTATAGTTAACAATAAGTTGGTTTAGTTGTAAAGTCAAACGACCGACGTCAATACAACACAATAGCGAAATCAAGTGACAAACATATGTTTTGTATTTAGGGTTCTTCAATTTTTGTACGCATCTCTAAACATAAGTTAAGTGATTAAATAATAATAATAATAATAATTCTTTATTTGCATGAAATAGGGGTTACAAAAGATCTTAATTAGCTAAAAAAATTACATTCCTTCCTACTTCACCATTAATTGGCATGCAAATTTTCGTTTCTTTGTTATTTAATGTGTACTTTTATCAAAACTATAATAACAAAAATATGCAAGTCTTTATAAAATACTATTTAACAGTAGGCAATAAAAAGGAACTTCAAGAAAATTACACATTTTTAAATTTTACATTTCCAATATATTAAATATAATTATTAAATAAATTCGTATCGAATAAAAATAACCATATTTAACTTCATTGTTATTTTATTATTAGGTACTCCTTTTAAAAGCCAATTACTGTACAATAGATTTATATAGGGACTTAGTACAGCCTAAAATGTATTTGGACGGTAATTAAAAGCCAATAGCCGTATAATAGAACAAAAAAGAGATTCAGTACAGCTATTTGCAGTATATCACCCTCCAAATACACTTTAGGCTGTATAACAAAACGCTGCCATTATTGTGTATTAAAAACAACATTAAAGAAATATATTGTTAAATAAAAGATATATTTAGCAATAGCTAAAGCTATATCTTGACAAGCAACTTATATTATGATCATTATGCCTTTATATACAATATTGTACCATAAATACTTGTATATTCTAACCTTAAACACAAACACTTACCGTATTTCGCAATGATTTTATTTGTGTTATCTTGATTATTTCGTTGGCGCGTGAATATTTTGAGGAAAAACATACACGACTTCACAGTCATTTAGAATTTGCACTTTGAATACACACTTGAATACTGCTCCAAGTCCAAGAATTTATCGTTTATTAATATATTTTTAATTATGGCGTCTGCAGATATAATGTTATACAATATCAAAAACAGATTAGTTACTTTTTATCATTTTCAAACACCTATTAAGAACATTTAGCTGCACAAGAGAGCATCTTAAGTATTATAGTTTCTTTATACACCGAATAACAGCCTTTGTACAGCCTATACCAGCTTGTACAGCTATTGTGCAGCCTATTTAACTCTTAGCTGTACAAGACAGTTACAAGAGAGTGTCTTTAGTGTTATAGTTTCTTTATACACCAAATAACAGCCATTGTACAGTTTATAACAGCTTGTATAGCTATTGTGCAGCCTATATAACGCAATAAGCTGTATAACTTGGGGCCCTTTTTGGTGTTATATCGGCTGTAGAAGCGCTTCTACAGCCTTTGTACGGCTTCGTATACAGCTTTAAGTTTAAAAATGAACCTAAATGCAGCCTATATACAGCTTAACGTGCTACTTGGGTACTGTTAGCACGACGAAGATTAGTTTATTTAATTTATGTTTTATACCATAAGATAGCAAACAAGCAGGTGGCTCTCCTGGTGGAAAGAGACAACTATCGCCTATAGACACCAAAGATATTAATAGTGCGTTGCTATCTTGTAGCGAGTTTTAATACCACATGCATAAGTTTACCGGCTACCTTATCCTCCAAACCGAAACACGACAGTGACAAGTACTGACGCTATTGCGACAGGAATGGGTAAGGTGGTGGTACCAGACCCGGACGAGACAATGCAGAACTCTACCACCTAGTAGTCACGATGGTAGTGACTTGCATAGCCAATCGGTCGCCTTTTACGACATGCCTGGCAGAACGGCAGTTGGTCTATTCTTCAAAGGAGCACGGAAAGTAGCTAGGTAAGGCGGTAGTACCACCGCGTACAACACTAGTACTTTACCACCTAGTAAGTAGTCAGACTGCTATAGTCTATACGAGTCACAACTATCAATCGTTAGCCTTTTACAAACTGTCTAGAAGAATGACAGAGGGTCAATTCTTTGAAGGGTTCTCCTCTTTTAAAGAATAGGCCCCTCTGCCGTTCTGCCAGGTTTCAACTAGCAATGGGCTGATGGTTAACTAGAGTCGGCTAGAGAAATGGCCGGGTACATGGCCAGTTAGTTGACATTAATTTAGAAAGAGCCCTTAAGGTAGTATGGACAAGCATTTGTATATTCTCTGATATCGTAGACCGTGGGCCCACGAACAAACGTTTTTGATTAATAACAAGCTGAATTTTTGTGAACAGCTTGGGTTTGACAAGACAACAATCTTTTCTATCGTCGAAAAATTGTATACTTTAAATTTTGTATCTGTAAAATATTTGCATGTACTATGCGTTCCAACTTCATGGTTGGTTCTATAATCTTAGTACTTCATGGTTCCAACTAAGAATAGAAATGTCAGGATGACGTATTACTCCGCATTTTGCAAAAACTTCATAGGTGATGAGTAAGGTGTGTTACGATATTGTTACGTCGCCGTGTTGGTCCCGGCCTCCTTCGCCGTGTTGGTCCCGGCCTCCTTTGAAGAATAGGCCAACTGCCGTTCTGCCAGGCAGGTCGTAAAAGGCGACCGATTGGCTAACGATTCACTAACATCGTGGCTACTAGGTGGTAGAGTTCTGCATTGTCTCGCCCGGGTCTGGTACCACCGCCTTATCTATTCCTGCCGCAATAGCGTCAGTGCTTGTTGCTGTCGTGTTCCGGTTTGGAGGGTAAGGTAGCCGGTAAACTTATGCATGTGGCATTAGACCTCGCCACAAGATAGCAACGCACCATTAACATCTTTGGTGTCTATAGGCGATGGTTGACTCTTACCATCAGGAGACCCATCTGCTTGTGTGCTATCTTATAATATAAAAAAAATATATATATTGTTACGTAATTGTTTTACGATATAATATGTATACCTACGAGCGTTTGAAATTTACATACATTTGCTCATATGAGCGGCTACGTATTTGCGCCCAACGCCGTGTCTAATAGTATTTGTGTATTTTGTGGTCTTTTAATATAAAAATTGCTCTATGTCAGTGTCATCTCCATGATAATCTCTTTTCACATGAAAAGCTATCATCCGAGCAAAGCTCGGTCGCCCAGCTAGTATTTTTAACTTCCCGAAAAAAATATTGTTACGTAATTGTTTTACGATATAATATGTATACCTACGAGCGTTTGAAATTTACATACATTTGCTCATATGAGCGGCTACGTATTTGCGCCCAACGCCGTGTCTAATAGTATTTGTGTATTTTGTGGTCTTTTAATATTAAAATTGCTCTATGTCAGTGTCATCTCCATGATAATCTCTTTTCACATGAAAAGCTATCATCTGAGCAAAGCTCGGTCGCCCAGCTAGTATTTTTAACTTCCCGATAAAAAAATTGAAAATTTTCTAAAATCTATTTCATGCTGATTTCTTGCCAGTTCTTGGTTTCACCCCAATTGGTGAAAATCGAGATTTTATCTTGGAAAACTGCGTCGGTAAAAATATCGGTTAATTTGGTTCAGTTTGTTTGTTTTCCAATAAATAAATAAAATAAATTCGTTCAGAAGCAAAGAGATGTTAGTACATAGAAATCGTTGTTCGGCAGTTATAGTTGACAAAAAACACGCAGCAGCAATATAGGTAAAGCTGCGGTACCAAAACACAGTAGGGACGTTGCAGAACTGTACCACCAAGTTGGTCACGATTTATTTGACCGAGATAAGGCTAATAATTGATCATTTAATATTTAATATTAAAATACTTGTACTGTTTCACAATAAATTATTACATATGTTAACCAACCGGTTGCGCTTCTAAATAAGCATCATCAGGGCAATTACAACTTATAACTAAAAACAAAAGAATATCCAGCCGTCATGATTTAACATTTTATAATTTGAAAGCAACGAACTCGGAAAACTTCCCTCGCCGTTTGAATGCATAATCTATTCTATATATATAAAAATCATTTGCTGTTAGTTAGTCTCGCTAAAACTCGAGAACGGCTGAACCGATTTGGCTAATTTTAGTTTTGAATTAATTGTTGAAGTCCAGGGAAAGTTTAAAAGGTGAGACAATATAGAAAAAAATAAGAGTAGTTAAAAAAGCAGAACAACGTTTGCCGGGTCAGCTAGTACATAAAATATTTAATAAACGAAGTAAGAGTGTAGAATATAATAATTGACCAACTTGGTCAATTATTAGCCTTGTCTCTACTTTCACGAAATGCCTAACAGTGAGACAGATGATTTATTATTTAAAAAGTGACCCGGATCGACTCAGTTTAAAGACCAAAACATATGGTCAAAGATGTTCTGGCCCTCTTTCTGCACTTCACCAACCTGTTTTTTCGTCAAAAAACAGCAAAATAATAGCTTAGGTATTGAAATTATGTCAGGGCCTTAACCTCATAAAATCTTTGATGCGAGTACTATTTTCGTATGTAACTTAATAATAATAAAACTTAATAAATAATAATAAAAAAAAATTATGTGCTTGTACATAACAATAAAGATGGTTCCTATACGGAACCATCTTTCTTCATCTTTCAGTTGATTTCAATAGATCTTGAATCCAATTCGATTCCAGTCGCCGAATATTAACATTGGGCATCATAATCTGATTTGAAATTCCATGGAAATCCATTCCAATACGATTATCAAGATATTTCCCTACTTTGTTTGTGTGAAATTAGTTCCAGCTTTTCGAGACGACTTGGAGACGTCAATAAAATGTTACTTACCCTTAGGTGAGCCTCCTGCCAGTTTATAAAATGTCACCTTCTGTTTCATAATATTTTTTATAATATTTCGTAATAGTAGGATAACATACAAGTTAAGAAGAAATTGTGGTATTACATTAAAATTTAATGCTTCACTCTTCATAGAGTGAAGTGCGATTCGACTCTCCTGAATATGCTTCGGTTTCGAAGTGAAACGTGCGTTGAGTACATAAGTTGTGTGTTACTGCCTTTGCATCTGACATGGAAGAAAGCGTGGTGGAAGTGGGTGCACTATTGTACCGCTGTGGTCTTTTCTAATTTTCAGGTCTTGGATAAGTTTGCCATATTTCTAACCAAATTAACGCCTGAATCTATTAAATAGCATACAAGTAGTTGGTACTCCTGATGGAATTATACTATCGACTTTAAAGTTTAAACACTAAAGTCGTTAATTATGTACCTATAGTGCTACAGTTAAGGAGTGTTTTTATGCCAATTAAGGAGTGTTTTTAATATCATAAGATAGCAAACAAGCAGATGATGATGGAAAGAGACAACCATCGCCTATAGACACCAAAGATGTCAATGGTGCGTTGCTATCCTTATGGCGGTGTTTCAATGCCACATGCATAAGTTTCCGGCTATCTTACCCGCCAAACCGGAACACGACAGTTACAAGCTCTGACGCTAGTGCGACAGAAAAGGTAGCTAGGTAGTAGCTAATTCAGAAGTTGCAAATTTAAAAATAAACATTCAAGAATTTCAGTTTTTAATCGAACACACGGATCCCTAAAAATAAAAAAAACGTTTTTCCTTGTTCTTAAGCACAATAACTTAAACAATACCATGTGAACTCTATTATTGGTTATTACAATGATCGTAGAACAACGGCCTTTTAAATTTTTTTGGGGTCGGGTTATATTGCCTTCGAGCTAAGAAGGCAAAGACTAATGACTATATAAAAGCGGCCAATATTTCTTGTGAGTTTTCTGAAGTGAATTAGCGAAGTGCGATGCACTCAGATAGCGAGGGTTCTGTATTATTAAATTTTAAAAAAAAAACAGTAGCAGTCGTGGGACTGCCGATAGAAGTGAAAACGGAACTATTAAGTTGAGAGTAATTAAAACTATATGCAAAAAATAGCTATAGATATACTATTTATTATCATTAGCATGTCGGTGACGCGAACCGAGGATTTTACCCTCTACCAAAACGCTCAACGCGCCTAAAGAAGTTTTCACTTCAAAAAATACTGACTAATCTATTCGGATTATTGGTTTATCTTTGTGACTCATATCATGAGTTCTGCCTTTCTTAATTCATGAGACGTGTAAAATTATTTATTATGTATTTAGGAGGAACCAGTGGCGTAGCGTGCCTTGAAGGGCCCCTGTATCAAAATTATTTGGGGGCCCCAATGGAGGGTAAATATTTCTCACAAAAGCAACAAAAATACTTGCATTAAATAAAAATTAATATTTATTGATTATAAGTTATCATTTCCTCCTAGAAATTGAGCGAAATAGCCAAACAATTCACATTGACATTAAACATACACTTTTCTCATATATTTTTTTCGGCGAATTGATTTGAACATTAACATTTGAACAATCCAACTATTAGCTGAAAATGATTTCAGTTTTTCAAAAATTTCTATCCACCACAGTGGCAGCCACAGACCACATAAATACTAATAGACACGACACTAATAGACGCAAACTTCGCAGCCGCTCATATGAGCAAATGTATGTAAATATCAAACGCTTGTAATATATTATATCGTAAAAAAATATAAATTTACTATATTGTACTACTTTATCGTGTCGAATAACAGGATAAGGCTTAAGGTATACACCTATAGTGATTTTATTTCGGCGGTAAGTATTATAACTCTGTGCTTCGCGAGTGGTCTTACATCGCTTCATGTGGAAGTACTCCGTTTTGTACACAAATTTTCCTATTTATAATCTTAATGTATATAAATTACGTGTCACGTTGTTTGACCGCGATGGACTCCGAAATTACTGAACCGAAATGAAATGTTGTAGATATCTACTGTGCGTTTCAACTTAAAAGACACGATAGTTTTTATTTCAATTGTTTATGAGGCATCGATCTGGTCACATTGTGTCAAACAAATTTAATTACTTACTAGCTGACCCGGCAAACGTTGTTCTGCCTTTTTAAGTACTCTTATTTTTTCCATATCTTCTTACCTTTTAAACCTTCTCTGGACTTCAACAATAATTCAAAACCAAAATCAGCCAAATCGGTTCACCTGTTCTCGAGTATATATATATATATATATATATATATATATATATATATATATATATATATATATATATATATATATATATATAATTCAATTGCTGTTCGTTAGTCTCGCTAAAAATCGAGAACGGGTGAACCGAATTTGGCTGATTTTGGTGTGTGTATATATATATATATTTATATATATATATGTATATATATATATATATATATATATATATATATATATATATATATATATATTAGACTGATTCAAAATAAAAAAAAAATCTTTTTTTTTTGAATAAATATATCTAAAAAGCTTCTTTGTTAGACAAAAAAAATCCTCCTAAAAAATGAGCCTGATATCTTGAAAATTGAGCTGGCGCATCGGGGGGTCCCCTTTCCCATTTAAAATGCATTGAAAAAAAACTTTTTTCTTTATTTTCATTGTAAATCGTCGAAAAATTTTTTATTTTAAATTTCCCTTTTTGGTATCTTGTAGGAAATTAAATTCTCTACAAAAAAGGTCTCTTTCATTTTTTCGCTAAAATGCATAGGAAAAAATTTACAGGGCTTTGAAAAACGAATATAATATTTTAAATCATTTTAGGAGTTCCAGCCGCGCAATGACTACAAAGAATTACTGGATTTATCGTGTATATTTTTAGGAGGTACTCCTCCTGGTGGAATAAAATTTAAAGCTCCTGGAGCTGCTCACCATGCAAGATGGCTTGCAAAAGCCATTTATTGTTTAAAAATATACATGTTCAAGAAGCAATTTCACATAAACCAAAATGAAGTCTTAAAATTACGAAAAGTATGTTTATTTATTGTAAAAATCTATTTTAAAGGTTGGTTTGGCTGCCCAAATGCGATCAAAGCTCCAAACCAAAACCTTAACTTTTTAAAAGACTTGATAAAGTTCAAAGTCATTGATTCGAAAATATCACAAATAACTTCCCAAAAATTTGCAAAACATTTATGGTATCTTTCAGAAGAACTTACAGCGTTTGTTTTTTTTTGATAGTTCTGTGTCGAGTGATATGAAATTAAAGATGGTCGAATCATTGAGAACGAAAGAAAGCGCGAGTCAAAAAAAAAACGCATTGAAATTGATAAGTAAGAATTTAGATTTAATGTGTACGAAAGAGATTAGTGATTTTGTAACAAAACGATCTTTTATATTATTCGAACAACTTAAGTTGTCGAGTGATTTTCTCAATTTGAGCCCAACAGAATGGCCAAATGATCCAAATTACTTATCTTGTTTATCGGTATTAAAAAATATCAAAGTAGTAAACGATGTTGCTGAGAGAGGGGTTGCTCTAGTTGAGGAATTTAATGAGTTCACTACTAAAGATGAAGAGCAAAAACAATATCTATGGAAAGTTGTCCAGCAACATCGTAAATCATATCCAAACTGCAACAAACAGAATTTTTTGAACTTTAACAGTCAAGAAGAGTAAATATATTGAAAAACAATTAATGTATACACGTTAAAACAGTGTATAATTGAGAATTATAAAATAAATTTACTAATCAGGTAATAAAAATGAATGTTGTTTTATTTAATAGAAAAATTGAAACGCACTTTTTTGACTTTTTATAATTTTCGTTTTTCAAAGCCCTGTAACTTTTTTCCTATGCATTTTAGCGAAAAAATGAAAGAGACCTTTTTTGTAGAGAATTTAATTTCCTACAAGATACCAAAAAGGGAAATTTGAAATAAAAAATTTTTCGACGATTTACAATGAAAATAAAGAAAAAAGTTTTTTTTCAATGCATTTTAAATGGGAAAGGGGACCCCCCGATGCGCCAGCTCAATTTTCAAGATATCAGGCTCATTTTTTAGGAGGATTTTTTTTGTCTAACAAAGAAGCTTTTTAGATATATTTATTCAAAAAAAAAAAGATTTTTTTTATTTTGAATCAGTCTAATATATATATATATATATATATATATATATATATAATATATAAAATTTTCTACAACACCTAATTAAGAAGAATGCAATATTATAGGTGATGTTTGCCATGTATTGACAGAATGAGACCGGAAGTCACTGGTTTTTTTAAGTAATTGTAGAATGCGCATAGGCTTGTGTAACAGCTTCCTCTATCTAAGGTCAGGATGCTCGAGAGGATATGTTACATATTATGTACATCTACATTCTACACTACAGTAAGTTTTTTTGACAAGCTTAAGTGTGTAGTAATAATAGTAATTTGTTATGTACATGATATTTGGCTTTTACGGGGTTGACATAGTTACTGAGTGACAAAACCACTTTAAATAAATAAAGATTTAAAAAACAACGTTTGCCGTTTCAGCTAGTATCAATATAATAATCAATAAATAATATTGACGGAACGTCGCATAAAGTAACAAAGTCGAATAAATTATACGTCCAACATCTGGCCCGCATACATGTAAATGCACTCAGTTTTTAGCGTCCAGACTGGCCGCTGTACACTTCCGAGTAATAAATATGCGTCGCATCAATGTGGTGCAAATGTGGGGGTGTTTAGGGTTGTCAATACGGTATTGTTGATTGCAAATTTATACATAAATGTCTAGTGTTGATTCGAGTTCCTTTTCAAAGAATAGATCAACTACCTTGCTGCTAGGCATCTTGTAAAAGGCGAGAGAAGGCTAATACGTGTCACTAGCATCGTGACTACTATATCCTACTATACTACACTACACTATACTACACTATACATACATCTTAACTCGAGATACAAGCACACAATCGTTTTATTAATTACTAGCTGTTGCCCACGACTTCGTCCGCGCGGGCTTCGTTTACTCCGCACAGCTCCTCCCCGTAGGTGATAGCGTGATAATATGTAGCTTATATGTTGACCCGACCTATAAGTAACATTCATGCAAAATTTGAAGTAAATCCATGCAGTACTTTTTGAGTTTACCCCGGACATACATACAGACAAACAGACAAAAATTCTAAAAACTATATTTTTGGCTTCGATATCGATTGTAGATCACGCCCCAAGTATTCTTTTAAAAAAATATTCAATGTACAGTTTTGACTTTCCTACGATTTTATTATATATATAGACTAGCTATCGATAGTCGCCCTTTGTGGTCTAGGGGTCCGGTGTCCATATGAGGTCCTGGGTTCGATTCCTGGGTCGGGCAATTCAAAAAAATGTGTTTTTTCAGTTTTCTGATGAAAACAACGTTGCTCGGGATTGGAAAGTGCCCGGTTAACGATAGGCTTGCCACCTATCACATTGTGGGGCCAAGTATCTTCGGCTAAATGTGGATGCACTTGCTGTACCTCTGCATACCCTTTCAAGGATACGGGCGTGAAGATACTTTTTTAGCTACAGATAAAAATAACTTATATGCTATTCCAGGTCATCATCTAGCTATGTGCCAAACATTCAAATCCGTACTGTACTTTTTCCGTAATTGAGTAACAAACATCCATCCATCTAAACATCCAAAGTTTCGCATTTATAATATTAATATAGATATAGATTAAGTTAAATACGAAAATAACACTCGCATCAAAGTTTTTACGTGGTTAAGGCCCCTCAGCGAGATTTCAGTACCTAAGCTATAATTATTTTGCTGATTTCTGATTAAAAAACAGGTAGTTTTTTTTATATCATCAGATAGCAAACAAGCAGATGGGTCTCCTGGTGGAAAGAGTCAACCATCGCCTAAAGACACCAGAGATGTTAATGGTGCGTTGCTATCTTGTGGTGAGGTCTAATGCCACATGCATAAGTTTACAGGCTACCTTACCCTCCAAACCGGAACACGACAGCGACAAGCACTGACGCTATTGCGGCAGGAATAGGTAAGGCGGTGGTACCAGACCCGGGTGAGACAATGCAGAACTCTACCACCTAGTAGCCACGATGGTAATGACTCGATAGCCAATCGGTCGCCTTTTACGACCTGCCTGGCGGAACGGCAGTTGGCCTATTCTGCAAAGGGGGCCGGGACCAACACGGCGGTTGGTGAACTGTACAATTTTAAAGACATCGTTGACTATATGTTTTGGTCTTTAAACTATGGCGATTCGTGTTCCTTTTTAAATAATAGATCATCTGCCTTATTGCTAGGCATCTCGTAAAGGCGAGAAACGGCTAATAATTGTCTCTATCATAGCGACCAACTAGTGGTAGAGTTCTGCAACATCTCGACTGGACTTGATACCACTACTTTACTTATTCCTTTTACAATAGCGTCGCTGTTTGTTGCTGTCGTGTTCCGGGTCGGAGAGTAATTTAGCCGGTAAACTTATACAACTGATATCACAGTCGCATAGCGACGCATCACACTTTGGAGTCTAGACTACTTCCGCACAGGCTTCGATAGATCGCTAAGTAATTAGCTAGGCGCCAAGCGCGCAGTGCGATCGGTCGCCAGCATTCTAGAACGTTCGTTTTACTAAGCTTTTCGTAATTCGCTAGGCTCTAGGCGCTAAGAAAGCCGCCTATCTGTGCGGACGTAGCCTTACAGTTAAAAGTTTATAACAAAAAAAGCGTGTGCCTGTAATCTTTACGCGCTATTGAAGTAAGACTTTTTTTTTAAATAAAGATCTCTATTACTACTTTCATTTTTAAAATAATTTTCATTTATTATTTTATAAGTACCTAGTAAATCGTTAATACAAATATTAGGTCGGAGCAAAAGATTTTCGTATTTTATAAGCAAAAGGTTGCAGTAACATTTCTTTGATTTTACTGTTTGTATCTGGCTGCTTTAAAACCATTAAATTAATATATAAAAAAGTAAGTTCCCGCTCGTATCCCCGGAAAGTTAGGCAGAGGTACAACCAATGCACCCACGATTAGCCGAAGATACTTAGGCCCACAATGTGGTAGGTGTTAAACCTATCGCATAAACAGGCACCTATTAAACCCGGATAACGTTGTTTTTATCAGAAAACTGAAAAAGCATATTAAAAAAAATTTGATGATTAAGTCAGCTCATGGCAATATAGGCATGTTATAAAATGTTCTAGACATAATATGTATCATGTATATACTCACAATATTCATTTTTGTAATAGCGGAAACTACTTAAATCGTTATTTCCGTCCGAATAAATATTTGAATTTCTCTCCAGTCACGCTTAAAGTTTTACTTAAAAAAATAGTCGTGTCAACCCTGGGGTTGTTAACCGTTGCATCGCTCTACCTGAGTGATTATTAAACGGTGACAGCTGTCATGCGGGCGGGACGGTCTCCACTGATAGCCACACGATTGGACATCTTAGCCTTTTTTATAAACGCAAAATGTGGGGGTAGATAACTATTTTTTAATACTAGTGTTCTTTAATTATACAAGATGTTTAGTGATAGGGTGTTTTCTTCAATTAGAAATTATGCTTCGGCCTAATGGATGGCCTGTGGATGAATTAGGTGAAGGGTTTGAATTCCGTTTGAGTAAAAAATAATTGGTTTTCATCACGTCAGGATGACCAATAACACCGTTCTCTTGATGAGAATAAAAAAGGTATCATATTTATTTTTGCAAAAATATGTGTGTTTTATGTTATAACTAGCGGCTGTTATAAAAGTTGTTGGTGAATCCCGCGGGATTAAAAGTAGCCTATGTGCTATTCCAGGTCATCATCTACCTGTGTGCAAATTCCATTTAAATCCGTTTAGTAGTTTTTGCGTGATTGAGTAACAAACATCCATTCAAACATCCAAACTTTCGCATATATAATATTAATATAGATATATAGATTATACACAATTAATTTATTCTATGTACCACAAAAAGATTTGCAAATCGATACTTAATATTATAAATACGAAAGTATGTCTGTTACTCTTTCGCAGCTAAACCGATTTTGATAAAATGTAGCATGGAGATAGTTGAAGATACGTGGTCAAACAAACTTTTTTCAAAAATCATCCCTTTAGGGGCTGATATCACTTATTTGTAGTTGGAAGTTGCTGAAAGTTTGTATGAAAAATTATATCGACGACGACGTGTTAATCTAATCGATCGAGAGATATAACCGTTTATTTCTTATATTCATTATTTATTTTATTTAAAATTTATGCACAAACATGTACAGAGGTGGACTTAATGCTACATGACATTCTCTACCAGTCAACCTTAAACAAATACAATGGGGTGCACTGGGAAACTTATTACAATCGTTTACTATTGACATACCTTATTAATTATTATTAAAATAAATTAAAATTAAACAAAACAATGAGGTAATACGATATTACAATATACTTAGATACAAGTAATATATTACATATATAATACATTATACATATACCTACATAAATACCTAGATATATACAAGTACATATTTATATATAGTAATCTAAATACATATATACATACATATTATACTGCCATAGCGCGTTACACCATAATTCTGCCAAATGCTTACAGAGAGAACTAGTGTTGCCAAACTATCGATAGTTCCGCCATCGATAGTTTTAATCTAAAAAAGCCTATACTATCGATACAACCATCGGTTGTATCGATTTTATAGATACTATCGATTTAATCGATAATTTAGAAGAATACAATACAATCGCTAAGTGCAATACTATCGATACTATCCATAGTATCGTGTTTCCTAATTAAAAAAATAATCAATACTATCGATAGTATCGATACTATTGAATGTCTAGAAAACAATAGTAGCGATAGAATTTACAGTATCGATACCATCGATTGTTTTGAACTATCGATTGTATGCTAATTTACGATAGTATCGATAGTACCGATACTGTCGATACTATCGTTTCCTAGAAATTCAACGTTATCGATACTATCGATAAGATCGATACTTTTCTGACTGGGAGATACGATACTATCGATAGTATTAATAGTATTTTATTTTTCCAATAGTATTGTATCTTTTTGAACAATCGATAGTATCGATACCATCGATTTAATCGATACTATCGATTATAATATCGATAGTACTACTATCGGACTGCTATCGATAGACTATCGATATCCTATCGATAATCCACAATCGATCGGCAACACTAGAGAGAACGTTTAAAAGACAATTTGGAGGGACTATTCCTAATGTCAATGGGAAGAGTATTCCAAATCCTCTCAGCTTCAGAAGAAAAAGATTCGGATAAGAAATCGCTATGACATAGTGAATAATGTACCAAGCAATCTCAACTGTCTTCGTTGGCGGATCGGAAGCCACTTCAGTTTAGAGCGATATAATGAGACGTGATCAAACTTACGCAGACCAAAGATGAACCGTATGTATACAATTGTTGAGCATGCGTTCTAATCTGTCTAAAAGGGCTTGACTTAAATCTACGAAACACACGTCGGCATAATCAAGTATTGGTATAACTAGGGTCTGCACAAGTAGGAGTTTTGATTCGAGTGCCAAAACGTTTTTGTACCGATAAAGGGATCGTAAAGCCATATTAACCTTACGACAAAGCTCAGTAGTATGTGGTAGCCAGGATAGAGTTTGGTCTATTATGAGTCCTAGATCTTTGACGTAAAGGAGAAAGAGGATAGTAATGTTATCAAAAACTACCGCCGAAATGGAGCTCCAATCTATACTTTGAACCCAACGCGAGCTGCCAACAATGATAGCCTGACATTTATTAGGATTGACTGTTATACCAAACTTTTCCGTCCAGTCAAGAACATTGTGTAATTCTTGATTTATACGACTTACAGCTTCGTTGATACCTCCTAAGCCAGATTGGGCATACATTTGCAAATCATCTGCATACAAATGGTGAGAACAGCTCAAACGGTTAGGAATTAGATTTGTGACTACGGAAAAAAGGAGGGAAGATAGGGTCCCATCCTGAGGAATGCCCGTCAATACGTCACACCAGTCAGATAAATTATCATTAAAACGAACTGCTTGCTGACGGCCTCTAACGTAGGATGAGAACCAATTTAAGGCAGACGGGGATAGACCAAAGTGTGCAAGGATCACTATTAAAATGTCATGGTTGTCTGTATTGAAAGCATTGGAAAAATCGATTAAAACTAGGACTGACAACCTTGACTTCATATATTCACTTCTCTATATTCAACGTTTTACAAGGGAATCAAAACCTATAGGCTTCTTTTCGTGGACCTAGAATCGTGAAATTTATCTGTAGCTAAAGTTGCCTACAAGTATGCATGTGGCATTAGGCCTCGCCATAAGATAGCAACGCACCATTAACATCTGGTGTCTATAAGCGATGGTTGACTCTTTCCATCAGAAGACCCATCTGCTTGTTTGCTATCTTATTATATTTATAAAAAAAGTTTGTACGCTACCCTCGGTATGCAAGTCTAACTTGTAGTTGACTGATTTTTGTAGTGGAGAATCGCTATCGTACACTCACTGTATCCAAAACATTCACAATGGTTGACCATGATTCACCAGGTGGTAGAGTTCTGCATTGT
This sequence comes from Apodemia mormo, assembly GCA_036924255.1. Lineage (NCBI taxonomy): Eukaryota > Metazoa > Arthropoda > Insecta > Lepidoptera > Riodinidae > Apodemia > Apodemia mormo. The sequence goes on from JAUPFN010000019.1 coordinate 6,325,398, forward strand.
CTCGCCCGGGTCTTGACCATCGCCTTACCTATTGAGTGCTTGTCCCTGTCGTGTTCTGGTTTGGAGGGTAATTTAGCCTATAAAATTATGCATGTGGCATTAGATTTCGCCACAACATAACAATGAACCATTATCATCTTTGGTGTCTATAGGTGATGGTTGACTCTTTCCATCAGGAGACCCATCTGTTTGTTTGCTATCTTATGATATAAAAAAACAAAAAAAAAACACCAGTTCGATATTTAGTAATTTAAAATCACTGTAGCATTGATAACCGCGTCAAAAACTTAACGTTATTCCTGAAGCTGAACTAGGTATAAAGCTGTCTTTCGGATGCATCACTTTTGTGTAGCACTTTGGATGGTTCCTGCCCTAATAGCGTCAGTGGTCGTCGCTGCCGTGTTCCGGTTTGGAAGTGAAAGGTAGCTGGTAAACTTATGCATGTGGCATTAGAACTCGCCACAAGATAGCAACGCACCATTAACATCTTTGGTGTCTATAGGCGTTAGTTGACTCTTTCCATCAGGAGTCCCATTTGCACTGCAAGCAGTGACGCTATTAATATATTGGCGAGACGATGCAGAACTCTACCACCTAATAGCCACGATGTTAGTGACTCGCATAGTCAATCGGTGTTTGCTACGATTACGAAAATTCTTACACCTCATCAGTAATAGCATCAGTAATAGCACCTGCTTTTTTGTGTCCCAGCCACTTCCAGCTAAGTGTACCAAGCTTTTCTCATGTACCAAAAACGCTAGTGTGATGGTACGGCCGGCTATGAGTGGCTTACCAATACAATGTACATATCAATTAACTAGGCCGGATACACTTTATTAAAAACCCATAAACTCCGAATCGAATACTGAGTGTCGACAACCCTATATACAAACCTCTGGTTAATAGCATCCGTCATCTGTAAAAGCAGGTGTGTCCCAACCACTCCCAGCAAGGTTATTGCGTAGGGGTGGCAGGTTATGTACACATTGATTTGGTGTAAAAGGTTTATGCACGGTAAGTGTTGCCTACCTCTATTGGATATTTGGAATGAAATTCCTTATTGCGTATTTGGTGGATGAAAGATACATGGGAATAAATGTCCCGGCCAATTTTGCAAGAGTACCTTGGGGCCATCCATAAAGTACGTCACACGTTAATGGGGAGGGAGGGTATCACCGAAGTGTGACATCGTGTGACAAGGGGTATGGGGGGGTCAATAGTTTTGTGACGTCACATGTTAAAATTTAAAATACTAAAACGCAAAGTGCCTGATTTACCAGTAATAGCTGATATAAAAGAGTGGATCCAAAGTCCATGGACACTCGATAATTAAATTTTTCATCTTTAATTAATATAATTAATAGTTTATTATTTTCTAACTAGTTGTTTGTTTTTTCGGTTTTATGAAATTTGTGACGTCACATCAGGAGGGGGGGGGTTTATAAAAATGTGACAACCTGTGACAAGGACGGGGGGAGGGGTTCAAAAGTCCTAAAATTCGTGTGACGTACTTTATGGATGGCCCCCTTACACCTCTGTGATAGTGGTCCAGCGTTGGCGTTGACCACATGAGGTCCCGGGTTAGATTCCCGGGTCGGGCACATAAAAAAGTGTTTTTTCAGTTTTCTGATAAACACAAAGTTGCCCGGAATTGGAAAGTGCTCGGTTGGCAATAGGCTTGCCACCTATCACATTTGTGGGGCAAAGTATTTTCGGCTAATCGTGGGTGCACTTGTTGTACCTCTGCTACTCCTTCGGGGATATGGACGTGAAGATACTGAAGATACCTTACTTACAACAAAATATTGTTAATTTGCATGTACAAACAACACGTACAAAAAATAATACATAACATCGAATAATGATTATGTGTGTGAAGATAAAATTGTAAGCCACTCAGCAATCGCATAGGTTTATCATGTATTCATATCGTAAACCCTGCCCGACGTTTGAGCTCATTTTCTTGGCTATCATTGCTAAAGCTTGAAACGGCTACACAAAATAAAAAAAAGCATTAATGATTAAAATTTTAATGGTATCATAAATATTAATATATGAGCTACAGCAACTATCTATTATCTCAAATCATTATTTTTTTTGTATTGTGTTTTGTGGTTTTCCCAGAGCCATAGCGGATGTTTGAGTGTACACGAAATAAATGTTTTCATTTATATGCAAACTTATCTATTTTTAGAGATGTGCTGACTCTAGAGTATTCGGTAATAACTTTTCAGAACCACTAGACCCGCTTTGTCCGGGTACATGGAACGTCCACCATATGGCGATGCCTAGAATCTGTGCGCCATATATATCATATGCCGATTCGTAAAAGGAGGTTGGTGGTTCGAACCTGATGTGTGTTTGTATATCTTTAAATTTCGCAAAAACTATTAATCTGATTTGGGTGGAGTGTACTTAACGTATACCATTACTGCTGTTTTTTATTTCAGAGATCTCAGGAATTCCCAGGGAAAGTTTAGTGTATAACAGACAGACAATTTTGCGTTGCGTTTTATAATTATAGTAAAAAGTATGAACTATGGAGTGTGGATCCCGTTCTCACACGTGGAGTGAGGCTGTGTTTTGTGTCATTGGTTTTATTAACACTTGACATAAATATTAGTATCCGAGTCCAATGTATTAATTAATTAAATTAATTTGAAGACTAAGATTTTTTTGTTTTTTTAATAGAAAAAAGGGGCAAAGGAGAGCAGGAGGCTCACCTGATGGTAAGTGATTACCACCGTCCATGGACAGCCATCACCTAAGATGGACGAATAATTTGTGTTAAAGTTTTTATTTTATCGCGACCGTTTCGTCAACTTTGTTGACTTCTTCAGCAGGCTTAAGATTAGCAGCGCGATAAAATTTTATCGACCCGTTTTCTCGACATTTATGTCAATTTGACTTTTGACCCTAACGCATTTGACTTGATTTGTGATACATCAAAGGAAGAGTAAATTTATCACTTTTTCACGATACCTATTTGTTTTCTGTCTTTAGGGCTCTGCGACGAGAAACAGAAATTAAAGTTTTATATGAATTATTTGTCAATCTTTCCCTTGAAATTAGTTAAGCTTAAAATAAAATTCGGCCCTTAGTTAGCTTAATAAGTAATAGGGACAATAATGTTAAAAAGGCAAAGCACCACCGAGTCAAAGCACACATTTTCTATCTTGACTGTAAAATCTTGCTCATATTTGTTTCTCTTTCGTTCCAACGTAACGTTAGCCTCGAATAGATGCGACAATATGATCGTTAACTTACACTCAAAGTAAAACGGGTTTTAGCATATAGATCAAACAACATTGCAAATTGCCTTTTGCCCTGTCACTTTTGTTATTATAACATTTGATAATAGAGAGATTTTGATAACAGATCTTAGGTTCGTAATTCGTAGCATCAAAAATAAACTTCTAATTAAACATCATTTAATATTAGAAACAGTACATTCATTACGTAAGGGCCGTCTTATGAAATCTACGGTTAAGGTCACAAAAATGTACGTCGACTTGACGCACACTGTTACGAGGCACGCACACAGCGACGACTGTGACGAAACGACGTGACGTCACGACGGCACGCGAACACACCCACACGCGCACGTGCTGCCGCTGCCTACGTGACGTATACACTCACACAAACATCTTCATTATACTTGCAGTAACTTAAATTAGGGCTGGCATTTATTAGATTTTGTCGTATGATATAATAATATAAAGAGCAAAAAATTGTATATTTAATGTAAATATGTATTAACACATTTAGTATACCAATCCATTTCGTGTTAAATCTACGTAAATTCTTTAATAATCCATACCTCCATACAAAAGAGTTTGTAAAGATGGATGGATGTTTGTTACTCTTTCACGCAAAAACAGCTGAACCGATTTTAATGTAGTTGATGACCTGGAATAGCACACAAAATCCTTTTAATCCGGGAAATACTTATTTTTCCTTACTACTACTTAAAAAAAGGATTTAATGTGGAATTTACTAGCTAAAGTGGGATTTAATAGCTTTTTGATGCATTTGCCTGCAGTGAGAAGCTAGTATTACAATTGTAAAAGTCTATCTGTTCGTTTGTTACCCTTTTACGACTAAACCGCTAAACCGTTGAAGATCCAGAGTTAATATAGGTTATTTTTTTATAAATCAACCCCTAAGGTTCGGAAAAAGGAGATTGTAAATAAAAACTAAATCGACATGTTAATATACTCGTGGACGGAGCTGAGTGAATCAGCTGTTCTTAACTATCGAATATATATATATTAACGAAGTCGCTCTCTGTCTGTCCCTATGTATGCTTAAATCTTTGAAACTACGCAACGGATTTTGATGCAGTTTTTTTTAACAGATAGACTGATTCATGAGGAAGGTTTTAGTATATAAACCTTTCCATATTCCAATGAGAACAAAAGCTACGCGGGTGAAACCGCAGGCAGGTCGCTAGTTATAGTAATAATCTAGTTTATCAAAATCTCGTAATTATATTGGAGCGTAATATAGATTTCGCTTTCTACACTAACAACGTTTGCAATTTTTATAACCCCAAAGTAAGCGAAAGATCGATTCGCGTAATTTGTCCAGCGATATTTTTATTTTTATTAATTTTGTGCTAACCCTACTTTTCCTTTTGGACAGAATGATAAGTATTAATTTTTAAGTTCATCCGTTCAAGAGGTTCAAGAGGAGTTTTATATATTTAATACTAGCGACCTGCCCGCGGTTTCACCCGCGCAGCTTTTGTTCCCGTGGGAATATCGGAAAGGTTTATACACTAAAACCTTCCTCAAGAATCAATCTATCTATTTAAAAAAACCGCATCAAAATCCGTTGCGTAGTTTTAAAGATTTAAGCATACATAGGGACATAAGGATATAGGGACAGACAGAGAAAGCGACTTTGTTTTATACTATGTAATGATAAACCAAACCAGTTAAGGTCTATAAAATATGTATGCATATGCATTAAATATATATCTTCATCGCGTCAGTTTCCTTTGCGGAGTAGTCAGAGCAAATTGAACATCTATGGACATTCCGGTTTACTACGATTCACCGCTTCGTCGGTTGGCGAGAGGTGTGGTGATTTCTATCGCTGTATTTAACCGATTTTAACAATTATCGATTATTTCGAGCGACAACTGAGACTGACAGCTTTACGTGCTCATCCGCGGTACGAAGAGGTAGCACACTACCCGCCAGGCTCCTAGCTGATACTCAGATTATGGATTTTTAAAAAAACCTCGGAAAACCCAATAGCCCTATAGACAAACCCTAGACCACGACGCAATCGATTTAACGTGTATTTTTTATAACTTTTTTTTATATCATAAGCTAGCAAACAAGCAAATGGCTCCCCTGATGGAAAGAGTCAACCATCGCCTATAGACACCAAAGATGTTAATGGTGCGTTGCTGTCTTGTGGCGAGGTCTAATGCATAAGTTTACTGGCTACCTCACCCTCTAAACTGGAACACGACAGCGACAAGCACTGACGCTATTGCGGCAGGAATAGGTAAAGCGGTGGCACAACACCCGGGCGAGACAATGCAGAACTCTACCACCTAGTAGCCACGATGGTAGTGACTTGCGTAGCCAATCGGTCGCCTTTTACGACCTGCTTGGCAGAACGGTAGTTGGTCTATTCTTCAAAGGATCCCGGATCCAACACGGGGATAACTGTATAATTAAATGAAAACTAATTAAAATTTTATATTATGTCCGTATTGTGACCTAAAACATAATGTTATCGGGTTCGAACTGAAGCCTAAATAAATCAATTTTTATTATAATAAAAATAAATAAAAAGATAATGTGACTTTCGCTTAAAATGTGGCTATTCGAATTCATCAATTCTGATATTACTCCATTTAAACCTAAAATATATAAATAAATATCGCCACGCTCATATTCCTGGAGTATTAGCAGAGGTTCAACTGACACACCAAGCCAGTTGCTTTGACATTTGATCAACTAATCGATAAATCGGGCTAATTTTGGGTCTTAGTTAATTGTTCTAGAAAAGATGAAAATCTTATTTGGAACAAATGGGCGATCCGGAATTCAAAACCCCTAATGCGTGTTTACCGAAGTCTATAAAAATGTATCCTTAGTTTGTGAGCTGAAAAATATATTATAATAAACAAAACTAAAGAATAAAATTTATAAGTTATAAATACATATAACGTTATAACATAATGGCTAATGCATATTTGATTATAACAGCGAGATTGCAGTCGTTTTAGGTAGACCTGAATATTTCCTACGTCATATCATGACATTCTAAACCAAAAACGATTATATCGTCTTTGTTCTAAATGTTCGTTGAAACAGGGTCATCGGTCGCGATCGTACCATGGCTATTATCTAAATAAATACAAAGAAGATTGAAACGAAAAATGTAGATTGAAGACATAGAAAGATAAACGTAATAAACTTCAACTCGCCAACCCTAATTATGTAAACAATGTGACGTCGAGACGTGACTCACACAGACGCTGCTCGCACACAGATGTGCTTCATTGTAAACAAACCGGTTCGTCGACTTAATGTGGGCTGGTTAGTCAGGAAAGTGGGCCATTGGATTGGAACGCTATGACTTTAATACTTCTATTGTTTTCATATTAAATAACTATGTTCTCTCTGTGTTAAGAAATACTTAGTTATCCTTTTAAATGCCTCCGGTGTTGGTCCAATTTCCTTTAAGAACAGACCATCTGCTATTCAGCCAAACAGTAGGTACGTGTTCTGGTTTGGAGGGTATTGGTATAGCTGGTATTATGCATGTAGCATTACCATCCCGCCACATGGAGCGCAATGTACAATTGCCATCTTTGATGTCTTTGGGCGATGGATGTCTATTTCCATCAAAAATCATCTGCTTTTATGACATGCTATAATGTAAAAAAACAAAAAACCTGAATGATTTCCGTTTGCTTTTTTTTCTAAACTTTTGTAATTTCGTATATTTAGACACGAACCCACACTGATCAAATATGTATCTCTCATATAGCGCCTATATGCGAGCGCCTTCATATTCTATATTTATTGAAATTAAATTAAATGAATAAAATTTATTTGCATAAATATGGGTGTTACAAGTTATTAAAATTAGTCAAAGATAGAAGCATATGATATGGTGTGCAAATACCTATATAAAAAATATCATACCTATATTCTATGTAGGTTAAGAATTTTTATAGGTACTATTTATTAACACAACTAGATATTTACATTAATTATATTAAATTGAAATTATTTTTATTTACATTCAAGTATTGAGATACATTTATTAACCGATTCAGGAAACGGTCTTTCCATGCATCTTTGATGAGTGGGTTTCTTTAGAATTACTACTGGATCTGAAGGCAGCCTCACATTAAGAGGGTCCAATGGAAGAAACAGCGGGTTTGTCTTGTTTTTCATATAATTTACAAAATCCCATTTGTTGTTCAATTAAAATGTGTACATATACACATTTTTTTTTAATTACATTATAAGAGGTTCGTAGTTTTTTTACATTTTAACAACATTTTAACTTATAAGAAAAAATTAATTCACATTAAAGTGTTGTGAAATACTACTGATTTGCTATTTAATAGGTAAAACATAAAAAATAAACATGTTTTATGTTTTACCTATTAAATAGCAAATCAGTAGTAGGCAGGTATATTGGCAACAAGTATTTAGAATATTGTACTAAATTACATTATCAGCCTTAGAACGGATGCCAAATCCATACTTAATATTATAAATGCGAAAGTAACTCTGTCTGTCTTTCTGTCTGTCTGTCTGTCTGTTACGCTTTCACGGCTAAACCGCTGAACCGATTTGGATAAAATTTGGTACAAATATAGTCTGAGACCCAAGAAAGAACATAGGATAGTTCTTATCCCGGAAATCCCACGGGAACGGGAACTATGCGAGTTTTTATATTAGAAATTTTTTCTACGCGAACAAAGTCGCGGGCACAGCTAGTAATTGTATAAATGTATTTCTTTTTGTAAAATTCGTTTTACTAAAAACATATTTAAGCAAAATCATATCATAAAAGAAAATTTTATTTAAAACGTTTGAGCTCTTTCTGAGATATAGAAAATAGTATATTTAAATGGCACAATTTTCTTCACCCACACCCTCCATCCACTGCTAATTCAATGTCAGAATCAAAATAGTCAAATTGTTTTTTGCAGGCAATTTGATGAGCAGGTAATTAACTAAATGTCTGGAAATTGGAAAACCTAAATGCTTTAATAATAATTATTGTTCTCACTCGCCCAAGTCCCTCTTATAATTCAATACTATAATTTTTTTATTTTATAATTTATATTATAATATACTTGTAACGAACAAGGAGACGGCTTCTAATAGAAAGAGGCAACCATCGCATATAGACATCAAAATTTGTTAATTGTGAGTTGCTATCCGTGTGATGGGATGTTAATGCCATGCATAAGTTTATCGGTTAGCTTACCGTACAAACCAGAACCCGTCATTAATAAGCATTGACGATATTTCCCCGTGTTGGTTCCGGGCTCCTTTGAAGAATAAACCAACTGCCGTTCTGCCAGGCAGGTCGTAAAAGGCGATCGATTGGCTATACGAATCACTACCATTGTGGCTACTTGGTGGTAGAGTTTTGCATTGTCTCGCCCGGGTCTGGTACCACCGCCTTACCTATTCCTGCCGCAATAGCGTCAGTGCTTGTTACTGTCATGTTCCGGTTTGGAGGGTAAGTTAGCCGGTAAACTTACGCATGTGGCATTAGACCACCCCACAAGATAGCATCGCACCATTAACACCTTTGGTGTCTATAGGCGATGGTTAACTCTTTCCATCAGGAGACCAATCTGTTTGTTTGTTATCTTATGATATATATATATATATATATATATATATATATATATATATATATATATATATATATATATATATATATATATATATATATATATATATATATATATAAGTTGACGATATTGCGGCAGGCATAGGTAAAGTGGTGATTCCAAACCCGCTCGAGGCATTGCGGAACTCTACCACCAAATCACGATGTCAGTGACAAATTTTCGTTCGTAAAAAACAGTTCGCTTTTTACAAACTACCTTGAAGAATGGACTATATTGCTGAATGTCATATGGCCTATTTTTCAATGGGGGCCCGAAATGGAGGGGAAATGAAGCATAATTTAAAAAAGCTTGTTTGCAGTTATAAAATGTGATCTGATTTCATTGTGACTAATAATATTGATATTTAAAACATAAGATTGGTAATTAAGACAGATAGAAAGTTGTTCATTTTGTAATAAAAACCACTTTCATGTTTAAGTTTGGTCTAAATGTCAACCTTTTCACAGATATATACAGGTTTGAGCGAATCAAGTTTCAATTATCTTTTTTATGGCACAAAAATGGCTCTCCTGAGAAAGAGAAATCATGGTCTATGGACACAAAAAATGTTAATGGTGCGTTGCTATCCGTGTTGTGGAATGACGCTGTCACATGCATATATATCTACCGGCTACCCTACCCTACCTACCCTCTAAACCGGAACACGACTGTCGAGATTTTACGCTATTGCAGCGGAAATAGGTAATACGGTGATACCATACACCCGGGTAAAACTCTACCACCTAGTAGTCACGATGCTAGTGACATATGTCAATCGTTTGCCTCTTACGATCTGCCCGGCAGAATGGCAGAAGATTTATTCATCAAAAAGGAGACTTGGAATCGACACGGAGTTAAAATGTGATAATAATACGGTCATGGGCGTACCAAGGGGGGGGGGGGGGGGGGGGGGGAGGAGGGAGGGGCATCTGCCCCCCCCCCCCCCCCCCTCCTGAAATTTGGTAACCCTTCTACTAACTATGTACTGTGGTAGATAAAAATATAATATGACAATAATATAGTCTTATTAACGTAATTAGCTCGGCTTTAATCCGGACCTGTTTTTAAGAATAGCCATATGACGTCTTGACGGGTAGTTGGTACAAGTAAAAGGTTAATTTGTAAAATGATTGGACAAATATGTCAGTACCTAGTTATTACAATAGAGTAAACGTACAAAGCGATTAAACTTCGTGATACGGCAAATTGGATGGTCATACATAGATTAAATATTGATTTATCATTAATACTGGTGTTCAGTAATCAATTCTGATACCGAATATGTAAAAATGGGTATTAAAATTTTGACCTAATTATCAAATAAAAATGTTTAGTACGGACAGCGAAGCTCGTTAAGATTTGCCGCCGCAACACGGCGGGGTTATCACGTAACTCGCAATTCTGAACTATCGTAATTGCTTAGTTATTGCAAGACACATAGCAGCCTTGCATATTAGTGGCAGTCGTTGCCGCTTGATTAGTTTTGGTGCTGTGACTTTGCAAAAAGTCCATCTAGTTATTAACGAGTAATTGGCGACGTTTTTGAAGAAATATCTTCATAAACGTCGCCGATTACTCGTAACTAATTACTCGTAACGTAACTCGTAATTAATTACTCGTAACGTTTAAGAGTTATCGCTGATCGCTGGTGGATTGCAAACGTTAGGTGATACGCCTACGGGTCAGCTAAAGCGCGTGCCTATTGCCCGCGTGGGGACTAAATTTTTGTATATTACTGTACTAATTTTTGGGATGTTTACTATGTAATTAAGCAATGTTTTTTTTTAATATTACTTCATTACATAATATGACCATTAACTATCGTGTCCTTCAATATGTACAGACTTTTAGCAGTAGCTGTAGGTATATTCCGTTAACAATAGCTTCAATTTGCGCTGCACACCAATGCTAAAGTGGTAGTAAAAAACCGACATAAGCTCGAAGAATCCCTATTCAATTTAGTGGTTGGCCACACACTTCGCGACATTGCGAATCTTCGCCGAATCCCGATAATGTAATCGGTTGACGTTATATGGGATCGCGCACGTCTATACATCGCTACCATTTGGATTTATCGCACAACTATGAAACCTAGGTTAGGTTTGAACAATATGATTTTTCTTGGCAAAGCTATTAAAATTATGAGCAGATTTATTTTAATAAGCCTGTAATGGATGCAAAAGAATATCTAAAACTTGTTTATTTACGCGTTAAGCTTCACTGTACTATAACATTATGTAAAAAATCATTGCATATTTTATACCACAGAAACAGTAATTTTATATTCTGTATAAAACTCGCATTATTTATCAAGATAATATCTATATTAGACTTTATTATCCGTAACTCAGGTAAATATACTTCGGTAAAAAATAATACTGTAATTTTGTGAATAGATTAAAATGAAACTCGTATCAACTAGAAATACCGTTATTAGACTTTCAACTTTATGTTTTTCTAGTACATGCCGATTTTGTTCAACAGATGTTTATGATTATTGATTAAACAAAAATGATTTAAAATATTCGACACAGCTAGATTTCAAGTTTAAATTTTCCCTAATACGAGATCATCTACGTCTGTAAATTTATTATTTGCTCAATATCATAATATTTAAGGTGAACGCACACTTATCCGTGCCGAACGCGTCGAACGAAACGAATTTTAGAATTCTGTATACGAAATCATGATTCTGTATTCGATGTCTATTCGACGGGGGCAAGTGTACGAGGTTTCATGAGATTTCATATACAGAATTCTAAAATTCGTTTCGTTCGACTCGTTCGACACGTTCGGCTCGGGTAAGTGTGCGTTCACCTTTAGGGTTCCGAAATCAACTAGGAATTAGTTGATTTCGGAACGCCATGTACTTCTGTCTGTACATATATCCGTCCGTCAGCCTATTCGTTCATTCGTCCGCAGCCTAGTACAGAGGTTATTCGTCCTAGAATTTGGTCCGAATATACATATTAATCAGTAATCACACTGACAAAGTAGCGAACAAAATTTTAAAAATATTTTTTAGGATACTTGTAAAGTTCCTGTGTTTATTTTTTTCGCGTATCCCAACGTATGGGGTGCCGTTCTTTAGGTATTTACAAAATATTACAGGTTTGTAAAAACAGTGTTTCGGTTATGTAATTCATTTGTAAAATATTAAGCTTTGTGCTAATTTTTGTCAGATTCAACTTGTAGTTTAGTAGTAGTGTAGTTTTTACAGTGAACCTATAGTGCAATGTAAAAAAGCCTTCTTTTTAGTCCGCATTATTGTGATGGGCAACTAAGGAACCCAATATTGCGCGTGGCCTGACACGCACTTGGCCGGTTTTTTATAAAATGGAAGTAAAACTATAACTTTTTTATAAATGAGAAGTAAAACTACAAGTCTCCATTCAACGCGCCGCGCTGTATCCATGAATCATATATTTTACTGTCCTCCTGCAACGCACGACCCCACCCTAAGCCGAGGTTCGGTCTCGCAGGAGACACCCTTAGGGCGGAGGGCGTACAGCCCTACACCTATAAATTCTGGCTGAGCACTCTGCTCGCCCCCGCGACCGGTGAAGCTGTAACAGCCCATAAGGCTAGCAGTAATTGAACCATTCCGAAAAAAAATGCAACGCTATTACAATCCTACTAGTCTTACTAATATTATAAATGCGAAAGTACATTTCGATGCATGGATGTTTGTTATTCTTTCACGCAAGATTTACCTAAACGATTTGGATGAAATTTGGCACACCTTAAATAGCACATAGTGAACTTTATATCCCAGAAAAATAAGTTGATCCCGTGGGATTAATCAAAAACTGTTATAATAAATAAATAATGCAGCGAGTTGCAGGGCGCAGCTAGTATTTTATACATAGTAACTGACTTCGAATCTTGATATGCATAATGTCGTGGCTACTAGGTGGTAGAATTTTGCATTGTTTCGCCCGGGTCGGGTACCACCGCCTTACCTATTCCTGCCGCAATAGCGTCAGTGCTTGTAACTGACGTGTTCCGATTTGGAGGGTAAGTTAGCCGGTAAACTTATGCATGTGTACATACCTCGCTACAAGATAGCAACGCACCATTAACACCTTCGGTGTCTATAGGTGATGGTTGACTCTTTCCGTCAAGAGACCCATCTGCTTGTTTGCAATCTTATGATATGTAAAAAATACACTAATACATATCAAACATACATTTGTTTACCTCCTTAAATTGTATAGACGTGGTGTTATATAATAGTATGGTAATAACTAAAGAAATCCATTATTTTTTTATATCACTAAAAAGCAAGCAAGCAGATGTCTTTCCTGATGGAAAGAGAAGCCATCGATTATAAACAACAAAGATGTTATTAGTACATTTCTATCCGTGTGGCGGGATTCTAATGACACATTCATAAAATTATCGCCTATCTTACCCTCCAAATCGGACACAACAATGACAATCATTGATCCCGATTCGGCATGAATAGGTTAGGTGGTGGTATCAAATACTTGGACGAGACTTTGCGGAACTCTACCACCTCGTAGTCACGATGGTAGTGATACGTAAAGCCATTCGTACCATCATTCAGTTCACCACGGATAGGGAAATGAATGGTGATCCCATCGGTGCATGATAACGATTATCGGTTACTTCTAGCAATACGTGAGACGGATAACTTTACTTGCTCGTCCGTGGTACGGGGATACACAAAGCTGCTACTCTTAGTTTTTATTTTCGAGAAAAATTTCGAAATAATCTCAATTTACCCGTCTCCGGCAATCAACTGGTGACCTCATAACCTGATCGTGGTGAACTGGAAAGTCTACAGACGTTCGGTTCACTCTGCCTACTCCGCAAGGGAAACGGCGTGATGTAACTTTATTTTAAAACAAATATATGAACTAAGCTTTGGATTTTGGGATAATTAGTATTTAGTTGTAATATGAAACTATAAAGTGTAGCCATAACAATGGTACCACCTTGACCCCGCCACTGACCTGCATCGCGAGGTCACATTGATACCGACACAATAACATTATTTGTCAAACAGTTATCGTTACGTCTGAATTTTATCCAAACTTTAGAGTGCCTAAACTAAAAACTTAACGAAGAAAATTTCTTTGTTAAGTTTTTAAAGTTTTCTCTTAATGGTAAGTGCTAAAACACATATATTGCTAAATTATGTAGTAAAACTAATTTAAAATCTATGCGTAACAGTAAATATTTAAATATATCATACCCTTATAAATATAAATATATATATATATATATATATATATATATATATATATATATATATATATATATATATATACTCTTTGAAGTACATTTTGTAGGTTTGTCGACTATAACTTATAAATTTTAAAGCATATTTGGCCGTGATAGTTTTCCTTTCCAGTAACTTTTATTAACTGTATTCACGTTGTAAAAGGATAAAGGTAAGAAAAAAACAGTTGATATTATCCATACATATAATAAAATCGTAGGGAAGTCAATGTATGTCCGGGGTAAACTCAAAAAGTACTGCATGGATTTGCTTCAAATTTTGCATGAATATTACTAATAGGTCGGGTCAACATATAGGCTACATATTATCACGCTATCACCTACGGGGGAGGAGCTGTGCGGAGTAAACGAAGTCCGTGCGGACGAAGTCGTGGGCAACAGCTAGTTAATTATAAGTTGATAACTTTTGTGTTGCTGTTTGGAGAGTAAAGTAGCCGGCAGCATATTACGTATGTGGCTCTACATCGCTACCATAAAGATAGTGACCGACCATTGCTGTCTCATACATTGGTGTTTATGAACAAAGGTTAACGCATTCCATAATAATAATACTATTTATTGCTCGAAATAGGGTTAGATTTTAGGGTTGGTACAATGTACATCTATACATATAATAAAATCGTAGCAAAGTCAAAACTAAATTGAATATTTTTTTAAAATAATACTTGGGGTGTGATCTACAATCGATACCGAAGCCAAAAATATAGTTTTTAGAATTTTTGTCTGTTTGTCTGTATGTATGTCCGGGGTAAACTCAAAAAGTACTGCATGGATTTACTTCAAATTTTGCATGAATATTACTAACAGGTCGGGTCAACATATAGGCTACATATTATCACGCTATCACCTACAGGGGAGGAGCAGTGCGGAGTAAACGAAGTCGCTGGCAACAGCTAGTTATTTATACAATTCCTCCTATTTCACCAAATCCATGGCATGCAATTCTTTTTCATTGGAACGAAGTTCCTTACGGCAGCCTTGGAGGGGATAGGGATTTTGCTGCGCGACCGAACTGAAAAAAATGTGATAGTAAAACCGTAAGAAAAAATGCGTGGAATAAAAGCGTTAAATGAGACGTGCGCAGGCGCGACAGTCGCGTACACAAGCGAGTAGTGCCGTTTAGCCGAAGGAAGTTCGTTCCTACCTGGTGTCCAACGACACCACATCATTTTTAAACTTGACTAGTAATTTAATTAAAATAACATTTACAAAAACACATGTTTTAGAGTTAGTCAATTTTATTTATAAAGATTGAGTTTAAAAATGTCTATTTAATTACAATCATCCGTCGGGAGAACCATCTGTTATATATTTGCCATCCAATGCTTTGATAAAGCAATGAAAATATTTGTTATATTTGAACTCACGTTATCGAAAACCAGCTAACAATTTCAATAGAATTTTCCAAGCAGGGTTTACATGATCGAAAAGTCAACCAAGCTCGGTTGCGTATCTGGAAAAATCGTTTTGTGCGTATTTTCACGCATAAAGATTTGCCAGCGAAATATGTTTCGCGATTTCTGGTAGTGGCTCACAATACCGAAAGCTCCGCGTTTTAACTCCAGCTAAGTACAGTTGTTTGTTTTCATTATTTCAGGTTTTTTCTTTTATTTTGTGTAAATCTTATCTTATTTTTTTGTTATTTTTATATAAGAATCGATTTTAACATAACAATGAATTGCGTGCAGTGTTACGTCAATTTTTTTTGGGACTATTTTTTATATCATAAGATAGCAAACAAGCAGATGGGTATCCTGATGGAAAGAGTCAACAAACAAAGAGTCAACAAAGAGTCAAAAAAAGTACAAAGATGTTAATGGTGCGTTGCTATCTTGCGGCTAGGTCTAATGCCACTCCAAATCTTCCAAACTTGAATACGACAGTGACAAACACTGACGCTATTGCGGAGGGAATACGCAAGCCGGTGGTACTAGACCTGGGCGAGAAAATGCAGAACTCTACCACCTAGTAGTCACGATGGTAGTGACTCGCATAACCAATCGATCGCCTTTGCCTGCCTGGCAGAATGGTCTGGTCTGTTCTTCAAAGGAGCTCGGAACCAACACAGAAAAAAAAGGATGGGGCCTAATAACATATTTATAATTAACAAATATGCGATTAGTAGCTAAATATATTTTCCATAAAACTAAATACCAGGCGAATTTCGGTCTTCGGTCGGTCAGTACTATAAAAATTATACATACATATGTCAAATTGTAATTTATATTATAACAACTTAAATTTCTTGCGATTATATTTCCCACGTCCAACACGTATTTTATCTAAATCTCGGGTACATTAAAGGATATTGTGCAAAAATATTGCAGAATATTTTAAAAGCAGCCAGAAGCATGTAACAAAAATGTAAAATTATATATCACCATTCGTGTGTGTTAAATTACATCTACAAACTTTAGTATTATACCATTACATGTCAAATTATCTGTATTTACGAAATTTCATCCTTATCTCCAAGAAATAAGGTTAGAA
Organism: Apodemia mormo; assembly: GCA_036924255.1. Taxonomy (NCBI): domain Eukaryota; kingdom Metazoa; phylum Arthropoda; class Insecta; order Lepidoptera; family Riodinidae; genus Apodemia; species Apodemia mormo. The sequence continues at coordinate 6,342,049 of JAUPFN010000019.1, forward strand.
ATGATTAAATAAAAGTGTGTGTGTGATCAGCTGCATTGTATATGCGCGTAGCGATAACGAATCAGTTAAGTCGCAATAATATCGCTATTATAACAGCTGTGCTGGCTCCGCCATTTTTGTTTTTTTTTTAATAAAAAACTCAACATTTCTCGAGTGCCAGTACGTTTCTGACTCCATCACCAAATTGAATAGCACTAAATAGGTTTTACAGCAATTTCATGGTATCGTACACTTTATTCAAACGGAATAACGATTGCACAAGAAAAGGTTAACTCGGTCGTGGACTATTGTTAAGGTTACCATATTTGTGGATCATTCTGGAATTGTCTGATCTTTTTGATACTCGTCTTTCCAAATCCTTCTGATTTTTCACTTTAATACGGGAACATTCTTAATAAGTAAAATATGGCAAATATGGCAAAAAGCTTTTGTCCCAATATTTATAAGATCTTATCGGCAATTTAGCGGCCTTGTTACTGGATAGCTAAATTCATATTTTATTGATGCAGGCGTTACTTTGCGGAAATCCATAATTAAAAAGGTGAAATTAATTAAATTTGCTATTATCCGCGTTCTATGTGAACTCTGCGATGGCACCGAAAAGAAAGACACCGATTTAATAAATACTTAAAACTCGCCGATGGTCCAGACAGTCCATATGGTGCAGATAATTATCCACCCACATCCACCCACTCCACCACACTTTCACCCACATCGGTTCCAAACATAAAATCATATAATATATGCACTCAACGCACGTTTTACTTTGAAACCGAAGCATCCTCAGGAGAAACAAACACTACCCTCACTCAACGCGAGTGTTTTACTTAATTTAAGTTTTTAATTTTAAATTTAATTGATATCACTTTATTAGCCAAATTCATATTTCAGAAAATTAAACATATTTCTGTAACAAACTGTAGCACTAAATAAGGAAAATTTAAATAATTTTTGACGTGTTTCTGTAACAGTAAGGTAGTCTTAGTTTAATCCTATACTATTATTATTTGTATTATAATATACATGGAGACAAAATAAAGTGTAACTAGAAATCGGTACTTAAATAAAACGCCAAGTTTTTGAAAAATAAATCCATACTATTACAACTAATCATTAACCAATAATTATTTCAGAGCGGCTAACATAAATATCTTGATGCCAAATTTATTTTGGGGTAATTAGAGTTAGCCATATGCCACAAAAAATATATTATATCAAGATCTACCAAGACTTGTTTTAATTCTTCTTCATTCATAGTCAGGTTATTGACTATTTAACCAGGAGGGCCTACCAAGGCATCATATAGCATTATTCTTTTAGTTACTACCTTGACCTTATTTCAAAGGGATAGGGAATAAAAATGAAACAAATACTGAAATAACTGCTATAAGATAAAGGGTATGGTCACCCTAGTCTTGGTGCGCCAATTTCTTTACAAATTGGCACGGAACAATGGTAACAACATTGAGGCGTTTGATTTCTTCGTTTTTCTATTTCGCACCAATCGATTTCAATTTAGCGCAACGAATAACTGAATGAATTCGACATGTTATGCAAGTTTACCATGATTTGTGCCGCTCCAAATGTTGATTACATTTTAAATAGGTGTTCGAAATGTTTAGTATTTATATAGGTACATATTTAGTTAGTTGCGTTCGATAGCACGATACGCGATTAAAGTTTCTTTAAGTCCCACTCATTATAAATAGCTGTTCGAATTGATTAGTATTTATCTGGGTTTAAATTTTATTTTTATTTTTGTTAGGTATGAGAATAGGTCGTAAAGTATATTTCATACCGCTCGCGCTGGGTGATTAGAGTTTTCTATCCAGATTTTTTTCTATATTTAATTATCTTTTATTTTAATATGGCTTTAAATAATATCTATAATTTCAAATTCTCCCCAACCCCACCAAAATATTCACTAAAAATAATTTGTATGGCAGAACAATGATTGCCGATTCAGCTAGTTATTTATAATTTGCGAAGCAGCTCACTATGCGGTTCAACTTTTTTGTGAAACCTTCGGAAACCACGCATTTTTCCGCGTAAAAGTGGTCAATGTGTGAACTACCTATATAATATATAATATATAGTAGTATATAATATATAGTAGTATATAATATATAATTTTGACCAAATTTGATTAAAATTATTTTTTGACAAAGATAAATTCTATCTATATATTTATATTCGCCAACATTATGTAATTCCAAGTCACGATATATATAATAATGTCATATGTGGAAATATTATGTATGAGTTTTGAGCTATTTACTTTAAAAAAATGATAGTGGAAAGCGTTAATTTACAAGTTCGCCCAATTGATTCACGATTGACAAATTATTGGTAATATACTACTAAACAACACTATGGACGGCGGTGATTCATTACCATCAGGTGCACCACCTGCTCGTTTGCCCCCTGTGCTATAAAAAAAATTGTTCGCCGTATCTCGATAATGTAGACGCAGGGTTAAAAAAGGCACAAGGAAACAGCTACACAGCTCAGATTATCATTAGTTTTTATTATTATATGTCATATAACTATATGAATATTGTCACAAGAACGGTAACCATTTCAGTTTTACATTCAAAAACAGGATGCAGACTTGATTGCTCCGCTAACGACAAAATTTTGATTGTACGTCGTTAAAATTATATTGCGGCAGACATTTTGTAAACATTTAACATTTCAAACGGGTATTTACAAATAAAGACTAGTTTTAGACTGTATCCGGTGAAAAGCAGTTGAAAATGTCGATCGCATTGAAATCTGTTATTGAAGTTTACCTTTTTATTCCTTTATCATGAACACGTTCAATGTTTGAACGTCAATAATATTTTTCAGCTTCCATCGTCGACTTTTGATAAAATTTATATCCGTGTTGGTCCGGGGCCCCTTCAAGAATATACCATCTTTTCATTAACCCGGTTGGTCCGGACTCCTTTGAAGAATATACCAGCTGCTGATCTGCCAGGCAGGTCGTAAAGGACGACTAATTGACTAATTTAATACGTGTCACTACCATCGTGACTACTAGGTTATAGTAGTGTAGAGTTCCGCAAAGTCTCGCCGGGTGTTTCGTACCACCGCCTTACCAATTCCTACCGCAGTAGCGTCAGTGATTGTCACTCTCGTGTTTCAATTGGAGGGTAAGGTAGTCGGTAAAACCTTACATTTGGCATCAAGACCCTGCCATACAGATACAAGATCTATTATATCAGAGAGAAGTCATAGACCGTGAATAAATTTTTCACGTTACGTTCATGTGACGGTACCGAAGTATAGCTATAAGTATTGTCTATAAAAATCGTGACTAATAGGTGGTAGAGTTCCACAACGTGTCGCCGTGTATATTGTTGCCACCGCATTACCCATTCCTTCTTCAATAGCGTCAATGCTTGTCATTGGCGTGTTCCAGTTTGGAAGGTGAGGTACACTTATGCAAGTGGCATTGCCATCCCACCACTTGGATTATGGATAGCAACGCACTATTAACATATTTGGGATCTATATTGTTTCTCTGTTCATCCAAAGTGTTATCTGCTTATATATATATATATATATATATATATATATATATATATATATATATATATATATATATATATATATATATAAATCAATTGCTGTTCGTTAGTCTCGCTAAAACTCGAGAACGGTTGGACCGATTTGGCTAATTTTGGTTTTAAAATATATACATATGGGTTCAAAAATGTAGAAAAAAACGGAAAAGTAGACACAAAACTGGCAGAACAACGTTTACCGGGTCAGCTTTTTTTTATATCGTAAGATAACAAACAAGCAGATGGGTCTCCTGATGGAAAGAGTCAACCATCGCCTATAGACATCAAAGGTGTTAATGGTGCGTTGATATCTTGTGGCGAGGTGTTATGCCACATGCATAAGTTTACCGGCTACCTTACCCTCCAAACCGGAACACGATAGCGACAAGCACTGACGCTATTGTGGCAGGAATAGCTAAGGCGGTGGTACCAGACACCCGGGCGAGACAATGCAGAACTCTACCACCTAGTAGCCACGGTGTTAGTGACTTGCATAGCCAATCGGTCGCCTTTTACATGCCTGGCAGAACAGCAATTGGTCTATTCTTCAAAGGAGCCCGGAACCAACACCACAGCTAGTCTAATATTATAAAAAAATCCTATTATGTAAAATATTCGCAGAAATCTAAATTCTATTTCGGGAAACGTCTTGGATTTTACGTCACCCTACAAATATCTTTTGAATCATAATAACCGTTAATCAAGTCAAAAATTAAAATTCATGTTAGTTTATTTTCTATGCATGCTATATCTAACTATATCATCTCAAGTTTAAGATTGTAACATTCAGATAGTGGTCATGGTACTTTGGTATTCAAAACGAGAAAATTATAGTGCTGTATGTATTGTTCTTTTGCAAAATATTTTATGTAGCTCCCAATAGCCGGCTTGGTTTTTATTTTATAACATTCTATAGCTAAAAAGCAGATGGCTCTCTTGATGGGAGGGGAAACCATCGCATATAGACAAGAAAGATGTTAATAATGCGTAACTATCCGTGTGGCGGGATGGCAATGCCACATGCATAATTCTACCAACTACCTTAACCTCCAAACCGGAAGGCGATAATGACAAGCATAGATGCTATTGCGACAGGAATAGATAAGGCGGTGGTACCAAACACACGGGCGAGAAATCTGCGGAACTCTACCACCTAGTAGATGGTTAGTAGAATGATGGAAGTGACACGTTTAGTCAATCGGTCGCCTTTCACAACCTGCCTAGCAGAACGTCAGTTGGTCTATATTTCCTATACAAACCAACTAGCTATGACTTTCGAACGACTCTTCTCACAGTTGAAATGGATTGCACTACATATTACCACTAATAATTATTATTTTTCCGCTTTGGTTTAAATCATCTCCGTCAAGATGTCAGGCAAGTAACCTCTAAAATATGGCATACTCTTTTGTGTAATATAAACCGGCCACGCTCGAGAAAGCTTGTTTTACAAAAGGCTGAAACCAGTTTATTCTTTGACTAGCTGTTGCCTGCGACTTCGTCCGCGCGGACTTTGTTTACTCCGCACTGCTCCTCCCCTGTAGGTGATAATATGTAGCCTATATGTTGATCCAACCTATTAGTAATATTCATACAAAATTTGAGTAAATCCATGCAGTACTTTTTGAGTTTACCCCGGACATACATACAGACAAACAAAAATTCTAAAAACTATATTTTTGGCTTCGATATCGATTGTAGATCACGCCCCAAGTATTCTTTTAAAAAAATATTCAATGTACAGTTTTGACTTTCCTACGATTTTATTATATGTATAGATTAGTTTCGTCTGAACGGAGATGACCGGCTTCTGCAGTATACGCGTAATCCACCCGGTTCAAGGGTTTTGTATATCATAGAACAGTAACCAAGCAGCTGGCTATTCTGATAGAAAGAAATAACCATCGCTTATACAACAAAGATGTTGCGTTGTTATCTCTTATACAACAAAGATGTTGCGTTGTTATCGCTTATACAACAAAGATGTTGCGTTGTTATCGCTTATACAACAAAGATGTTGCGTTGTTATCGCTTATACAACAAAGATGTTGCGTTGTTATCGCTTATTCAACAAAGATGTTGCGTTGTTATCGCTTATACAACAAAGATGTTGCGTTGTTATCGCTTATACAACAAAGATGTTGCGTTGTTATCGCTTATACAACAAAAATGTTGCGTTGTTATTCGAGCGGCATGTATTTAATGCCACATGCATGTGTGTTATTTATTCCTCTTGCAATGACGTCTATGCTTGTCACTATCGTGTTCCGGTTTAGAAGGTAAGTTAGCCGGTAGAATTATGCATGTGACATTGCCATCCCACCACACAGATAGCACCGCACTATTAATATCTTTGTTGTCTATAGGCGATGGTTTCTGTATCCATCAGGAGAGCTAACTGCTTGTTTACTATCTTATAATAAATAAAATTACCTTCACACCCATATCCCTGAAGGGATAGGCAGGAGTACAAGTGATCCCACGATTAGCCGAAGATACTTGATCCCACAAATGTGATAGGTGACAAGCCTATCGCCAACTAGGAACTATCCAATCCCGGGCAACATTGTTTTTATCAGAAAACTGAAAAAACGCTTTTTTTAACCGACCCGGCCCGACCCGGAAATCGAATCCGGAACCTTATGTGGTCATCGCAAATGCGATAATCACAATATATAGACTATACAAATAAATAAAATTGGAGTGTCTATAAATGCATATGGATGTACACGATATATATACCAAAATAACATTTTTTACAATTTTTGTCTGTCTGTCTGTTTGTTTGTTCCGGCTAATCTCTGGAACGGCTGGACCGATTTTGACGGGACTTTCACTGGCAGATAGCTGATGGGTTAGAGAGTAACTTGGCTACTTTTTTCGAAAATTTTTCACGCGGACGAAGTCGCGGGCTCAGCTAGTAATATATAATATTTATTAAAAATGTGACAACTTATCATCAAAAGAGCCTCCTGCCACTTACAAAACAGTTATCACTGTGCTAGGGACACTACAAACAGGAGGGCAAATGATCTATTTCTAAAATTAAGGCGAGGTATTTTGATGCGCGCCAATACTATAGAAAGTGGGCGGCGCGCTATGTTCTGAGACCGCTTGGAAACAGTTTAGTTTTCGGATTAATAAATATAGGACTTCCGCTGAAAACCAAAGTTTAGTACATTCTTATTTGTATTTAAAACTAAATATCACCATATAAAAATCGTGCGGAAAATTAGAAATATTATGAACAAATTACTTGTTTTAGAGATTTAGATATGATCGAGTAAAGTACATTCTATCATGTAATAAGTTAGGACATTCCTTAGATAATATCTTCAGGTGTATCGTGTAATTTTTGTAAAACCGTTATTTAATAATCAATACATAAAATGTGATTAAGCAAACGAGTTTTTTCCGTTTCTCTCCGGTGCCTCGCCTTACGTAAGATCTGAATCACAATCAGCATTTATATTAAACATAAAACAAATACTGTAAACAAAATAAAGCCAGCATTTTTCTGATTTGAATTACATCATTTTTAAATGTCAGCACAGTGCTCCGACTAATAATTTGGCCTGCCAAAAATGATAACCATCGTGGAAATTTAGAACACCGTAATAAAAACGCCATTACAAAACATGAAGCAATCGTGTTATACGTTAAAACGTTTGGTTCACGCCTTGCCAGAACCCATAATGGATTTTTAATCTGGAAAGTTGCAACGGAAAGTGAAACATTGACCTTTCTTGTAATTATTGTCTATACTAATATTTTAAACTAGCTGTTGCCAGCGACTTCGTCCGCGCGGACTTCGTTTACTCTGCACTGCCCCTCCCCCGTAGGTGATAGCGTGATAGTATGTAGCCTCTATGTTGACCCGACCTATTAGAAATATTCATGCAAAATTTGAAGTAAATCCATGCAGTAGTTTTTGAGTTTACCCCGAACATACATACAGACAAGCAGATAAACAGACAAACAGACAAAAATTCTAAAAACTATATTTTTGGCTTCGATATCGATTATAGATCACGCCCCAAGTATTAAAAAAAAATTCAATGTACAGTTTTGACTTTCCTACGATTTTATGTATAGATGTGAGAGTCTATATGTCTGTCTGATTTCGCGGCTTTCGCGGCTGAACCGATTTTTATGAAATTTGGCATAAAGATAAATGAAGAGACGGGGTCAAACAATAGCTTTTTTTTTTCAATAAGCTACCCCTTAGGGGTTGAAGTAGGGGATGAAATATTGCATGAAATTTCTTACTTTGACGAAATGTTAATTTACTCGAGGGTGAAGCTGCGGGTCATCCAGATTTTTTATGATGAAAAAGGCAAGTGGTACTCTATCACTATTGTTAAAAAACTAAAAGGCATATTCACGTTGTTTACCACAAATCAGCCTTTGTTATAGACATAGACCCTTTATTATACCGTTAAGTAAACAAACATACTTCATATTTGTATTAAAAATCGTGTAGAGATAACCTGTGACTATTTATATTTAGAGTATTTATATATTTAGAGCCATTCATAGAGTATAGACTAATACTTCTAGATGCAATCTGCAGGTAACTGCATTATAAAACTTATTCCGGAATAAAAATGTATGCTATTTCAGGTCATCATCTACATGTGTGCCAAATTTCATTCAAATCGGTAAGTCGTTTTTGCGTGATGGAGTAACAAACATCCACACATCTATGCAACCAGGTTTTCGCATTTATATTTTTTGTATATAAAAAAAATTAGCTACGCCATGCAGCCTTCCGTATTATAACAGTTTTTGGTGAATCCCACGGGAACAACTTATTTTTCTGGGATAAAAAGTAGCCTATGCTATTTCAGGTCTTCATCTATACGTGTGCCAAATTTCATCCAAATCGGTTCGGCCGTTTTAGCGTGAAAGAGTAACAAACATCCATCCATACAAATATACTTCCGCATTTATAATATTAAATGATTTTAAAAAAAAATTAATATCATTAATGTGTTACCGGTTACAGAATAGATGCATGAAAAAATTATCTGTAAATTAGTATAAATGTCTATTTGTAATGTCGAAATAACAGCTTTTTACTATAAGTGTAGGTAGTAGGTACTTAAAAAACAATTTTAAAATGCAGACAGAGAGATAGTCTTTGCGTTTATACCCTAATTTTCAAAACGACTATATACACCAATTTGGATGACATGTTTATCGACGCGGACGATAGCTAATTTTATAAGTAGTAACTTACTTTTATTTAATACTAGCGACCTGCCCGCGGTTTCACCCACGCAGCTTTTGTTCCCGTAGGAATATCGGAAAGGTTTATACACTTAAACCTTCCTCAAGAATCAATCTATATATTAAAAAAAACGCATCAAAATCCGTTGCGTAGTTTTAAAGATTTAAGCATACATAGGGACATAAGGACATAGGGACAGACAGAGAAAGCGACTTTGTTTTATACTATGTAATGATTGAAATATATAAAAAAATTAAATAAAGTGTTGCGAAAAATTGTTTTAATATAAGTGGCGTTTTCTTGCAAATTACGAACCCGAAATACGTAACAATAAATGTATTGTTACGTATTTCGGGTTCGTAATTCAAAAAAAATATCCAAAAGTGCACGCCTCGTAATGCTCGTTTAATGAAACAAAATGCATGTTTATCGACGCGGACGATTGCTAATTTTATAAGTAGTGACTTACTTTTATTTAATATTGAAATATATAAAAAAATTAAATAGTGTTGCGAAAAAATGTTTTAATATAAGTGGCGTTTTCTTGCAAATTACGAACCCGAAATACGTAACAATAAATGTATTGTTACGTAATTCGAGTTCGTAATTTAAAAAAAAATCCAAAAGTGCACGCCTCGTAATGCTCGTTTAATAAAACGAGCGTGCACTTTTGGATTTTCCGAACTTTTTTAAGAATTTAGACAGACAATTCCTGCGTTCGTGTCCTAATTTCCAAAATGATTAGACCAATGTGGACGAGCCTTTCATCGTCAGATAGCTAATTTTATAAGTAGTAACTTAATTTTATTTAATAAAAAAAATTGACACCGTGCAAAAAAATTAAAACCCATATCGAAGCTCACGCAGAACAAGTCTCGAGCACAGCTAGCTCCTATCTTATAAATCTACTAGCTGTTGCCAGCGACTACATCCACGCGGACTTCGTTTACAAACAGACAAACAGACAAAAATTCTAAAAACTATATTTTTGGCTTTGATATCGATTGTAGATCACGCCCCAAGTATTCTTTTAAAGAAATATTCAATGTACTGTTTAGACTTTCCTACGATTTTATTATATGTATAGATAAATCGACTTTGATAATGTAACCAAATCTTGCTCAGAATAAAGGTTCATATTTTCCAGTAATTAGAATTTAAATATAGTGAGTGTTTTACGTGATTCGTGTACAGACAACCTGACAAAATAAAAAATAAAATATTTTTAATGCGGGATATGTATTGGCGTACATTGGCATTAAAATTGACTCGCATGCCGTGAAGCCAAATAGAATAATGCCATACATTACGCGGTTAGTACTGCATTTTTTGAGGCGTCTCTTGGCAGCTCATGTTTTTATGTCTTTTTGATATATAAGTCATCAGATATCAAAAAACAGATGGCTTTCCGGATGAAAACAAACAAATTATCGTCTATAGACACCAAAGATGTTGATGGTGCATTGTAGCCAGATGGTGATGCCTCGTGCATAAGTTTACCCGTTACCTTACACTTAAAACCGGGAAACGACATTGACAAGCATGTCAGGAATATGTAAAGCGGTGGTGCCAAAATGTAGTGAGACGTTGCAAAATTTCGAGGTATTCTTAGAAAATAAAATCTCGTATACAATAGAAAGACAGGCGGTGATGTGACAGATGACAACACATCATATCATAGGCCACGGCTATCTTTTACCATTATGTCCTAATGATTAGGAGGACTATCTCCTTCTTGCTTTCCTATGATGTCTTTTCACTCAGTTTATTCATGCACACGACTCTTACCACCGCTGCCACCATATTACATTTCGTGTAAAATGTAAATATTCGTGTAAAATGTATATTAAGAACACCAGGTCACTATCGTGACTACTAGGTGGTAGAGTTCTGCATTGTCTCGGCCTGATCTGGCACCACCGCTTTTCCTATTCCTGCCGCAATGGAGTCAGTGCCTGTCACTGTCGTATTCCGGTGTGGAGGGTAAGGTAGCCGGTAAACTTATGCATGTAGCATTAATGCCCCGCCGCAAGGATAGCAACGCACCATTAACATTTTTAGTGTCTGTAGGTGAGTTTTTTCTTTCCATCAGGAAAGCCATCTGCTTGTGTGTTATCTTATGATATAAAAATTGGCGTTATCTCATCCCATTAGAAGACTTTGAATTACCTACGAGAAAAATTACTACGTATACTTTAATGCATACTTATATCTAGATAGTATAATAATTACATTTTAATTTGTTTCAGGATTTCATTTGAGTGGAGTAGTTCGCGCTCCTGCGGCAATCCCTCCGTGTTCAGAACCCGAAAGACTGTTTAGAGTCACAGTTTCCTTCGACAGGTCGGTACTTTTTAGATTATTCGACCGATTTAGACCGATTTTCTTTCTGCCAGAAGATTAATCACTGACAAACATAGATAGACAGACACAAACACAAAATAATTTGACACACTAGGATAGCGACCTTCCCTCTAGCCGGTACGCTCTAACCAACTGAGCCAGTGTTACACTCTAGTTCAAAGTGGCAAAATTCTTTTTTCATCGATACATACATACGTATATACTAGTTAAATGTGTACTGTAATGTGTGTACGGTATACTAGTTAAATGTGTTCATCGTTACAGAGGAAATTCACTTTAAAACCCACACGTTATCACAGGATTTCTGTTACGCAGCACTTTCGAAAATAGTAGTTGATAGCATTTGTTGGACTCGTCTTATTATTTTATCGTTAATACTGGCTGTTCGCCCACGACTTCGTCCGCGCGGACTTCGTTTACTCCGTACAGCTCCTCCCCCGTAGGTGATAGCGTGATAATATGTAGCCTATATGTTGACCCGACCTATAAGTAATATTCATGCAAAATTTGAAGTAAATCTATGCAGTACTTTTTGAGTTTACCCCGGACATACATACAGACAAACAAATAAACAGACAAAAATTCTAAAAACTATATTTTTGGCTTCGATATCGATTGTAGAACACGCCCCAAGTATTCTTTTAAAAAAATATTCAATGTACAGTTTTGACTTTCCTACGATTTTGTATGTATAGATTATACTTATCGTTTAAAAATTAGTGTGGTGTCCCGCGGACTAGCAGCTTTTACAGACAATTTCTATGTTTTTTTTTTCTATTTTTCGCAATATGCAATATAACGTCGATAAGCTAGTTGATTAAATTTAAAAACTGTTTAATAATTTACCTTATTAAGTATATTAAACAAAATACCATTTATTTTTGTTAAATAACGTGCATTTACAAAAAAACCGCGTTTAAAAATTGATATTTACCGCGCAAACGCTCTGGATTGTCATGGCGTCCTAATGACGTCACGCCGTGGTAATATCTGCATTACATACTCGGTGGTTTCAATGAAAATTACTACATCAAGATGACGTTTTAACACAGTGTGACGTAACACTTCCAGATTTAGGTTACTGTCTCGTGACTTAAAGTCTATTTTTGCCGAATCTATATCTTAAAAATATTATTAATCCTTACCTTTTATAAGAAATATATTAATATTTTATATCTCCATATCCTTATTAATCATTAAAAACTACAATAGTGTAGTAAGTGTGTTCACTAAGAATTAATCGGATATATATCCGATTAATTCTATATCCGATTAATTCTTAGTGAGCCCAAGGCCATTAACAAGTTACCGATCTATGAAATATGTGTAATGATTCCAGATGCAAGATCACCGGTGTGACATGCAGCTGCGAGGCGCGCGACATCTTCTGGTGCCAGCATGTGGTGGCGCTGGCACTGTATCGCATCAGGAACGCAGACTCCGTGCGATTACGAGTGCCAATATCAGGTACATTTTATTACTTTATAAGATCAGGCGTTCATTTTGGAAACTCTTCAACGTAAGGTATCACCAGGTTTTGGGTCAGGAGCGGAAAGGATGAAGAGCCATACGTGTCGCTTCCCCTGTACAGTTTGGGCACACTTCCAAAACCTTGTTTTTGGAGGAAAACGAAACAGGAGTGAAAGGAGTAAGTGTTCCACTGTGTTAGTCCGGACTCTTGAAGAATAGAACAACTGACATTCTGCCAGGCAGGTATTAAAAGGCGATGGCTATACTGTACGTGTCTGTAATATCGTGACTACTAGGTGGTAGAGTTCCGCAATCTCTCGCCTGGGTATTTGGTACCACCGTCTCCCATATTCCTGTCGCAATAGCGTCAGTATTTATCATTGTCGTGTTCCGGTTTGGAGAGTAAGGTAGCTGGTACACTTGTGCATGTGGCATTGCCATCCTACCACATGGATAGAAACGCACTATTAATGTCTTTAGATGCCGTCTGCTTGTTCTTTGTTTTTTTTTTTTTAAATCATGCTATAGATCTGTAGGTTTATATTGAGCTCTTATACTACGGAAACTAAAATAAAAAATACACGTAGAACCTTTCTTCAGCCCTTATTATTTAAAATGACAGTAGTCAGTAAAAAACGCCAGTAGTCAGTAAAAAAACGTCAGTAGTCAGTAAGAAAAACGTCAGTAGCTAGTAAAAAATACGCTCCAGATCTGTAGGTTCATATTTGCGCCTTTATACGATGGAAACTAAAAAAACTTGAGAGGTGTCAAGGGACACCCGGATGGAACGAAGTTCCTTTTATTATTATTTACAAAAAACCTGTATACACTCAACAAAAATAATCGTCGCGACACCACACTGTTCAATGCGAAATAGAATTTCGGCACCCGGTCGAATTTCGGCATCCGGTCGAATTTCGGTACCCGGTCGAATTTCGGAACCCAGTCGTATTTCGGCACCCGGTCGAAATTCGACTCACGGTCGAAATTCGACTCGCGGTCGAATTTCGACACCCGGTCGAAATTCGACCGGCGGTCGAAACTCGGCAACCGATCGAAATTCGACACTCGGTCGAATTTCGACACTCGTTCGAAATTCGACTGTCTGTCGAAATTCAACTTTTGGCCGAAATTCGACATCCGGCCGAAATTCTGTATAAATGTCGAACATTTGGCACTAGAAAAAAGTAAACTCAATCAAATAGTAGATAGACTCTTTCACTTTCAATGCACGAGCTAAAGGGAAGTGGCTGGATATTTCTGTGCTTACTTTTCGTAAGAATTTTTTCCATCTAGCCCACTTTCACAACGCGCGATAAGGAACTTCGTTCCAATAAGAAATACATGGAAATTTTGTTCGACCCTTATTATTTAAAATATCAGTTGTCATTAAGAAAAACGTCAGTAGTCAGTAAGAAAAACATCAGTAGTCAGAGGAAAAACGTCCCTCGCCAATAAAAAACCACGCTATAGATCTGTAGGTTAAAATTGCACCTTTATACAACGGAAACTAAAATTGAAAAGGCACATAGAATTTGTGCTCAATCTTTTTTATTCAAAATGTCAGTAGTCATTACGAAAAACATCAGTAGTAACTAAGGAAACGTTAGTAGCCAGTAAGAAAAACGTCAGTAGTCAGTAAAAAACGCAGGATTTCATTGGTCCAATATTAATGACACCGCTTCCACTAGGCGTTAATATTTGAAGATATCTCCACCACAGTAATCAACTACTGTAGGTATACTTATCTACCAAATGCTCTTTCCAGAAACCTTACTTCAAATGGACAGGCAACAGTTGCAGAAGTTTGTCCAGTATCTAATAGCCGAGCACCACACGGAAGTGCTACCCACTGCCCAGCGGTTAGCTGACGAGGTGCTACAAGCCCGGTCGGCTATAAACAGGATTTGTGGGGCACCGGATCCTACCGCTGGGCCACCACCAGATGCTCATCATGCTTGGCATTTGGATGAACAGCAGGTAGCTACGTCGTTTTAATCTAGACGCAAAAGAGGATTTTTGTAAGTTCAACATGTGTATCAGTGTGTTTAATTTTAGCATCGTAGCTCCCAAATAGATGAATCAATATAATTTCGATTATAATTTACAAGTTTTTGAATGTTCTTTGAAAGCTTAGACAATCATACAATCTGGTACCTAAGTCAAGTCTCGTATTAAAGGAATCACCTGACTAGATAAGTGAGGCCGTAACACTTATATGCTAGTCATCGACATCACATCCCGAGGATATGATGTCGGTGATGCTAGTCCATATCTTGAAAACCATTAAACCGATTTTAATAAAACTGTTGTTAAAATTAATGTAAGCGAATAAAAAAAAATAGTTTCGGAAAAATTCGTACACAAACATATAAACATACAAACATAAATGCGTACACCGATAAAATGTGACATGTTTGAAAACTCGAAAAGATTTTTAAACATAAGCATAGTGCTATGCCATTAACCGCTATATCTATTAAATATAATATATAAATATAATTTAGTAGTTATACCTACTTTTATTTGTGTTATCTTCGGGTATACAACAAAATTAATACAACTCCTAAAATTCTATCAGTAGAATATAATGGAGACAATATTGTTGAAACACTTGAATCCAACATTTGACAATATTGATCGACACACGACACTGCTATCGGAAGGCATATAACTTATGTATCCAAATACCTTATGTATCCAATTAAATAAATATGTATACGCACTACGGCAGATAAGACTAACTATTAGGAAAAATGCTGCTCTAACTGGCTATTATGCATATTCTGTTACCTCTTTACTACGATATGGACTGATACTAGAGACGAACACACCAAACTTTTACAATGTTTTCATAGCACAAAAAATGCATTAGAGCTATCACGTGGTATAGCTATTTTGTAAGTTCAACATGTGTATCAGTGTGTTTAATTTTAGCATCGTAGTGCCCAAATAGATGAATCAATGTAATTTCGATTTTAAATTTACAAGTTTTTGAATGTTATTTTAAAAGCTTAGACAATGATACAATCTGGTAAGTCTCGTTTTAAAGGAATCACCTGGCTAAATAAATCACGCCGTAACACTTATATACTAGTCATCGACATTTAACGTAAGTCCCTTGGAAAGTTGTTTTTAAAGAAGGAAATAAGTAGATTATAGCCTTTATTTAAAGATTACTTACTTAACTGGTATGTACATATTCGATGTTGCTACTTTTGTTAATAAGCACAACGAACTGTATGAGATCGCAAAAAATAAATCTAAAATTAGATATAGAGATCCAACAACGCAATTATGCAAAATTACAGATCTTAATATTTCAAAGAAGCTGCCATGTAACAACTTTAAGCAAAATAATTATATCTAAAGAGATAAGAGAGCTTCCGGACAATTTACAATTGAGAGATTGAAAAAATAGCTTCTACCAAAAACGTTTTAGAATTCTTTGACTTAAAACATTCAAAATAATTACTTAAATTTATTCGAATATAAGTAATAAAACTAATATTTACATGTCATTGTTATTAACACAAACAATATTCTTAACTATAATTCAATTTTAACTATAAATGAATTTTTATTTTATATTTATTAAAAATTATGAATTATCAGATTAATCCATAATATCATCTGACATGTAAAATGATTTATTATGACATTTAGTATTAGCTATATGACGTTTTGTTATTAGTATTAATTTATATGAAATCATTAATATTATAGACAATTTTTTGTCATCATCAAGCGTATTCATTTATTTTACATCAATTTTATTTCAGTTATAATTAATTAATGAAATTAATATTAATATTCTTGATTTTAATTAACATATTACGATAAATAGCACAACAATTTATACAGAACATATTAATATTCTTGGTTATTATCCCTTAACTTTATATAACATAAATTAAATGTAAAATTGGTAATGGCTTGATTATACCATATAATCAAATTATTGCGTAATTTGGGGTTTGATTAATTCTTGCAATTTGTCCAGACAATATATTATTATGTCATCATATTAGGTAATATTATTAATTAAAGCAAATTCTTAATTATAATAAAGATGTTACCGTATTTTACAATACTCAAACTCAAGTTGTATTGTAATTATTTTTCTTTTGTACTAATGACAAAACATCTAATAAGTATGTGCTGAATTTTCTACTATTTTATTATTAATACTAAATTACTAAATATTAATATTATAATTCTAAAAATTGCACACCACAAAACAGTGAAACAGGGTAAAGGACTAACATATTATATAAATAGTAATGTATCTACCCTAAAAAAGTGTGATTGGTCGATTACATACGACTATATGTTGAATTGATAATCAAAGTAATGACCTTAATAAACAACCTTTTTTAAATGGGGTAAAAATGTTTGTTTATATTTTGTTAAAGTACAACTATTTGTTTTTACAGGTCTGTGAACAAGTCCGAGCCTACTTACTACAGGGAACATACTACAATGCAAATAAACAATTAAACTCATTATTTTCTAAGGTAATAATTGCTTTGACATTTAAGCTTTCGGGGCTTTCTATATAAGTATTGTTAGATGTTGAAAACTAATTCTTCCAGCAGTAAATTTAAGAGGACGCTAATTATACATCAATTCTCCAGTAATGGCAGTGGTTATGACTACAACAAAACCGAAATGGTAAAACAATGTGAAAGTTAACTACGGTAGTTTTTTAATTCTAAGAATTCATGTTAGATGACTTCTCGATGGTTAAGCTCGATGGAAAGCTAGAGATCTGAGCCATTTTTACATCTTATAATAGCAAACAAGCACATGGCCTGTTAAAGAGATAACTATTTTCTCGACAACGAAGTTAACAGTACATTTCCCTTTGTTCATTTACAAGTTAACAGCTACCTTATCCTCAAAACCAGAATACGATAGTAATAAAGACTGATGCTATTGGGATAGGACAAGATAACGCAGTGGCTCTAATTAAAACTGATTGAGACGTGCCTATGTTTTGTGCTTTTATAACTTGAAAAAGGCTACCTTTTACGGTTATCTAACTTTTTGAAACCATTCGAGTTATACAGACCTAATGTGAGAATATATATAGTTATAAAAATTAAAATAAAATAAGATAATTATCGACAAGTAAAAATTATCTATACATGCCCTATGAATTCCTGAAAATTGCACTTGTAATAGTCATCGCCGGAAAGAGTGAATATATATATATCATTTCTGATCGAAGATATGTATTGATAAATTGATCGCACGTCACGCGCGTGATGCCCTTAACGGCTGCAGCTACTAGTAAACTATGCACTATATACTCAAAGAAGCAATGTATGTCAATACTGTAGCGTTTATAGAGTTAATATTTTGGCCTACTTTTGACAATGATATGAGCTTTTGCTTAAATGAACGTAGCCAACGATACATAGACACAGGAGTGAATATTTAGTATAGGTACTAAATGTTTTTAAGGATCGACAACACTGATCTATATCCTTGATCAGGGAAGAACGAGGATGTCAATATTTACATCACATAACTAATGTTTTTTTCCTAAAAACATAGTTTGCAAAATAAATAAATAGGTATCAAAGAACGTAGTAAAATTTTTCAAGACAGCTTTACATTTTCAGGTAAGGGAAATGCTCCGAGCACAGGATTCAAACGGTCCAAGAATGCTAATGTTAATGACGGAACAGTTCCTATCAGACCCTCGGCTGCTTCTATGGCGGAATCAGAACACACCCATGACTGAGAAGTGTCGTCAGCTATGGGAACAGCTGGGAGCCCTCTGGGTTAGCATAGTGTTGGACCCGGGGAGCAACAAACACCATCGAATGCAGTGGAGGCATTTGCTGGATAAGTGGTCGGCGGTTGAAGTATGTCCTACGGAGGATCCAGACTACCGATCGTTTCCTTTGGTGAGTTATTTACAGTCTAGTAAGGTCCCGGCTTCGATTCCTGAGAAATTAAAAAAAAATAGGTTACATACCCTTTTTTAAATATTTTTCATTTTAGAAATATACTAATAGTAGCTTGGAGTCGGAGTTTTTTTACACGTTCATGCCTTACAGAATTCTTAGATATCAAAACAACCTCTTCGACATTTTGTAATTTTTTTATCATAGGAAACAAGCAAAAGGTTCGCTTGAACGACAGAGATAGCCATCATTTATAAACACTAATTTTAACAGTGCGTTCTTTGAGTAGAGTGCGTTTCTATCAATGTGACTGTCTTATTGTCAGTTGATTTGTTTGGCTTCAAAAGAATAGATTCTACATAAACAAGTTATAATTCATAATTGTCAAACGAGGTGATTTATCTTATTGTGGTGGTTTATTTTAATAAAAACTATCCATTCTCTGCGACTTCCTTTGCGTACTTAGTTTTACTAATTTGGGTAAAAACGTAACCTATGTTACTCATGGATAATGTAGGTTTAATAGATGAAAGAATTTTTGAAGTCGGTCGAGTAGTTTTTGAGTTAATTACAAATAAACCAATCCTACTTCCTTATCAATCGACTTCCCACAAAGGAGCCTGATTTCTGCCTGCCAGTTTTTTATTTATTTATTATATCATCAGATAGCAAACAAGCACATAGCTCTCCTGATGGAAAGAGAAACCATCGCCTATAGACACCAGTGTTAATCGTGGGTTGCTATCCTTGTAGCGAGACGGCAATACCACATGCAACTCCCGGCTACCTTACCCTCCAAATCGGAACACGATAATTAAAAGCATTGACGCTATTGCTACAAGAATATATCTATTACCTAGTAGTCACGATGGTAGTGACACGTATAGCCCATCGGTCGCCTTTAACGACCTGCCTGGCAAACGGCAGTTGGCCTATTCTTCAAAGAAGCCCGAGACCATACGGAGGAAAATAAAATTGTAAAAGGTGAATGATTATCTAATCCTGGTGCTCAAGTTTTGCACCATTTTTTCCTGCTGTATTCAGTTTGGAGGGGTAACATATCGCCGGCGTGGCATAACATTGTTGATATTGTTACGTACTCGGGTTCGTACTTGTAAGAAAACACCACTTATATTAAATCCGTGTATTTACACAACACGATACAACGTAATACTAAAATACACTTTACACCCTAGTCACTCGCTATACTATCACTGAACTTAGAACACTACACAATAAAACACTTCTCGCTTCGCACTTGGTCACTTGATGTATCGCTCTCGATTGCTTGATAAAAACTGCCTTGTGTTTGTCAACACCTCTGTATTTATAGGCAGGCTAAAGTCCTAGCTGGATCCAGAAAAATCTAAATGTATCGAGAAACAATGAATCACTTCTTATCGTAAACATGTTATGAGTCATAAATCCTAGTACACGCTACTTTCAACCTTATGCCATATCCCACAAAGTCCATTATGGCATAGCCCAGGTCAACTATTTGTTTGTCAATAGGAGTAGCTATCGCTTTCTTTTTAGATAATTAGCGCGCGCGCGCTCCAATTCTACACGCTTCTAGATTATTCGTAACAATATGTATAAAATATCAATAATGGTGTATGCCCGGTGTGGTGTCTATATTTTTGGTGTCTATAGGTAAAGTTTTCTTGTTCAGCAGGAGAACCATTTGCTTGCTGTTGCTATAATTTTTGTTTGCTTAAAGTGTATAATATAAAATATTCATATTTTTCAGTATGCAAGAGAGAGGGAAAGAAATGAGAGGGATCGAGACAGGGACCACCGAGACAGAGATAGAGAGAGGCATCGCGATAGGGAAGAACGGGACAGAGAAAGGTTACGGGAAAGAGAGGAGAGAGACAGGTAATTACAGATTTTCTAATTTGTAACATACCAAAATCTTGCATTTATAATACTTTTTTTAACAAACTTAGATCGAAAATTTCCTACCTACTTTCTACAAAAGTGCTACATATTTCCTGTCTAAATTAATTAGTGCGAATGCTTTAAATTTCTTACGCATGCGTAAATTAATGAATGTTTTTGTATGGTTTTTGTGGTATAATGTCAAAAACTCTTTTAATGTTAAATATATATAGCTTCAAAATATATTTTAGTTTAATAAAATTAAATCATTTATAGAGCTGTGTAATATGAACTTTCAATCCAGCTGCAGCCTTGTCAAAAAATATTTTGTTTAGTTTGATAAACGCGCCACGAGAGGAAAGTTAGATTGCAAGTCGCGTTTTTTATATCATAGGATAACAAACAAGCAGATGCCTCTCCTTATAAGAGAAATCATCGCCTACAGACACCGAAGATATTAATAGTGTGTTATCCGTGTGACGAGATGGTAATGTCACATGCATAAGCTTACCGGCTCCATATCCTTCAAACCGAAACACGACATGAAAGGTACTGGCGCTTTGAGGCAGGAATAGGTAAGGCGTTGGTATTAGACTCGGACGAGCTGGTGCAGAAGTCAACTACCTAGTAGTCATGATGGTAGTGCCAAGTTTAGTTAATGCTCGCCTTTTACGTAATGCCTGGTAGAAAGGCATATGGTCTTTTCTTCATAAGATCAATCGGATCAACACGGCGTTTTTATCAGCTTTGCTTTTGGCTTGGGATAATATCTCCTGGGTTTCAATGTCTTAGACTATAGAGCATGTAAGGGTAGGTGTACCGAAAAATTAAAAAAAAAAAACATAACATTATTTCGTTCTACGTATGATGGCAATTCATTTTTTGCGGGGAAAATTGCGTTTTATATTTTTTCTTGATTTTTTTCTTATTTTCACTCCCCGCAATGTAAAGTGTACATTGCTTAGGGGGCGTCCACAAATTACGTGAGATGTTTAAGAGGGAGAGGGGGTCGAGTCAAATCTCATATAATCTTACGTTGGAGAGAGGGGGGGTCTCGGCAAATATCAAGCAATTTTTTTTTTCTAATTTAAACAAAAAAAATATACTATTTTGGTCCATTATCCAGATTGTAAATGCTTAAGATTTAATCTTAAGCGTAATCGTAATACGAGTAAGAGCATTCACTAATTCGTTCGAAAGAAAATAATTTCATTCATATTTCGACGTTATACAGTCTTAACTAGTCGTAAATTAAAGCACGAAGCCAATTTTTTTTATGATAACAATCCAACGCGTTTACGTATTTAAGAAACCCACATTTTGAAAAATCTCACGTGAGCTGGGGGATGGGGGAGCGGGTTGAATAAAATCTCACGACATCTCACCAGGGGGGAGGGAGGGACAGAAAATTTAAAAAAACACCTCACGTAATTTATGGACGCCCACTTAGCAAACCAGCCGTTTATTATGTGCGTTATGTTATGCGTCGTCACATACCACGCACAATACATTGCTTATTATATGTTCATACAATACATAGCTTAAGTTTACTAATTTTTTTAGAAAAAACACTGTAAAGTATTAGAATAAATCACTTCACAATAATTTTGTAGATAAGGATTCGTCAAAAAAATCAAAATTTCCCCACACAAATTTCCAATGGTTTTCATCTCAGAAGCCTGGTCCAAATCTATAGTTTCGATTTTAGGTAGACTGTCCCTTATCCGCTGTATGTATGAAACGTGTTGAAGATGTCGTTCGATAATTTCGCCCCACCCCGTTGGTGGAGTGGTTAGTGACCCTGACTACGCGATCAACGGGGCTCGGGTTCGATCCCGACAAGGGCAAGCATTTTGTGTGATGAGCATAAATGTTTCTATTTCCGGGTTTGGGTGTTTATTAAATATATTCTAGTATTTATATATGTATTTCTGTGTATTAGTATTGTTGACTTACACCCAGAACACAAGCAAATAATTTGTTTACTTTGGGGTTAGATCAGTAATTTGTAATTTGTCCCGTGAATATTTATCATTTTTTTTTGTTTATTGACTTTATTACACAAAAATTAAACAAGGAAATAGAATACTTAAACAGTTATCTCTACATTTCTTAGTACAAAACTACACTACTGAATGAGTCTGTAAAGTGTAAATGTTTTTTCTACATTTTTGTCAAATTTCGTGATAAATATTAATCTTACTCATCCATGTCAATATCACAATTTTTATAAATTTTCTCCTGTATGTCCTGTTATAACCTAAGAATGATCGATCGACCTTGATTAAAATTGGTATACAGTGCGAAAACATGACAACGCAAAGTTATGTTCAGCGAAGCGAAAAAATGTTATTATTCTATGTAAATATTCAGAAAAAAGCTATAATCAGCTAACACGGTTGGTATATGACTCGACTTATATCTATACGCAGAGAAAATAGTCATTTTCAAGTATATTAGACTTTGTCGACTGACAACAACATGGTGATGTATTTTTGTATCTTACATTGACATAGAAACGAAGTTACATGCTAGTTAAATTAATCAATAAATAAATCAATCCAGTTACTTCATTTGTGCGCAAGATGACTATCTCAGCATGTCTTAAGTTTGGCAGTAATCACACAGTTCACAATAATTGTACTCCCAAGTGTAAAGGCAGTATATTTTGGACAAATCCTTAGAATGAAAGCTAAGGGGCTATGGATTGATATAATTTGGCTATTACATTTTTTTTTTCAGAGAAAGACACAGAGAGAGGCAAAGACGAGAAAATATGCATTCCCACTCGGAGAGTTCAGATGACGACTCCAGACCTAATAAGTAAGTACCAACATTTAGTAAGACTAACAAAACATATGTACGATTATGACTGTCATACGTTCAAAGTGACTGGGTCTTGTCCAAGGTAAATATCAAGCATTACGGACATTTTAGCGTGTTTGTATGAAGTGTAGTAGATGCGGAAGTCTTACATCACTATGTACAAGCTCAATTTACATCTCTCACATGCACAGGTAATTGTTTTTTAAATAAATACCGTGGACAAATACACGAGCTGGTCTAACCCGAAAGTAAGCAAATTATTTGCTTTTAATATGGACTAGCTGCTGTCAGCGACTTCGTCCGCGCGGACTTCGTTTACTACACACCTCCCATGTAGGTGATAGCGTGATAATATGTAGCCTATATGTTGACCCGACCTATTAGTAATATTCATGCAAAATTTGAAGTAAATCCATGCAGTACTTTTTGAGTTCACCCCGGACATACATACAGACAAACAGACAAAAATTCTAAAAACTATATTTTTGGCTTCGATATCGATTGTAGATCACGCCCCAAGTATTCTTTTAAAAAATATTCAATGTACAGTTTTGACTTTCCTACGATTTTATTATATGTATAGATATTAGTTAACGATACTAATACGCCCAGACCCAGAATACAAACATCTGTGCTCATCATTCAAATGTTTGTCGTTGTCAGGAATCGAACCCGAGCCCTATCGATGGCGTAGATAGGGTCGACCAGTTATGTTAGTGTGGCTATTATTATTACTCTCATCTACCTTCCTACTATTTATGCTTACATCTATCAACTTGGTACTTACATAGGTTATTTCTTACAATAACCGGAATCGACACTTGTGTGTTGACTTACCTACTACTTACGGATGCTACTTTTTATGGTGATAGCCATTGCCTATAGGCACCAAAGATGTTAATAATGCGTTGCTATTTGTGTAGCGAGATGTTATTGCTACTTGCATAATTTTACCGGCTACTTTGCCCTCCAAAATGGAACACGACAGTGACTGATGCTATTACGGCAGGAATAGAGAAGGCGGTGGTACCAGACTCAGGCGAGACAGCGCAGAACTCGACTACCTAGTAATCACAATTCTTTGAGAGGGCTATAAATAGATACATGGGGTATTTAAACTTTATCGTACACCAAAAATATACATTTTCGTAATAAAGACGAACTTCATTCCTATTGAAGTTATCCTCTCAACCTTTGGCCAACAGAAGCCAGGTTTAGTAATTAATCTGGATATTACATAATTTAAAGGAAATTAATCTGGTTTTAATAATTGAAATATACTGTTTTCAGTTACGAACGTGAATACAGAAGAGCCAGCAAACGTCTTCGGTTACATAATCAGAGGCCGGCTCCTCAACTCACTCCACGGACTGTTTTTCACAAGTATGGCTATTAAACATTAATGTATAAACTAAGGCGCTTTGCACACGACGGGGCGGGGTGGGCCGGACAATTTCGCCGCGAACGATAGCACAGGTGCCCGGCGGGCACTGGCAGCGCATGTCCGCGGCTGCCCGCCGTGGATCACGCAAACCAGTTATTATGCAGTAACACTGACGGCGGCGCGGCGCGGCCAGCTCAGTCCGCGCCACGCGCTTTTTAGTGATGGACGTCATCGATGTAGATGATTTAATTGCTGAAGTGCAGAAAAGATCGCCCATATATGATACGTCGTTAAAAGAATATCACGACGTAAATGAAAAAAAGAAATTGTGGTACCAAATATGCCAAATAATTTATACTCCTGCAGTATGGGAACGTCCTGAACTGACTGCCTCCGCCCGTCGTGTGCTTTGTGTACGCGGCGAGGGCAGCTGCAGACATCGATGGGTAGACGCGGTCTTTATTGCTTCGCGGACAAAAAGCCCGCTCCGCCCCATCGTCTGCAAAACGCCTTAAACTCGTCGCTTTTATTTCCATAGTAGTAGGTGAAGGAGTTAGATATGAATATACATAACAATAACTTATAATAGAATCAAAAATTATAATATTAAAGTGCCACCACCGTATCATCTAGTCAGTAGACAAAATCGGAATTACTACAGCCGCTACCTTGTAAAACGTCATTCCGTTGTCAGATTTTCTTAGTAAAAATCATGAAGTACCTTTTTCGAGATTTCTACTTTACTACTTGCTACATCAAATGTTCACGTGAAACTCTTTTATCTTACCTGCGTAACCCTATTACTAACATTTAAACTTAAAAACTGTTACTCATGAATAAATCTCAAAACTGAGGAACAGATTAAAAAATAAATTTACAAATGTTTACGTAAGCAAGGGGGGAAATAAAAATCTAAAAAAATTTTATTTTCATTTGTTTTATTTGCATAATAAAGTGAAGAATCTATCTCTTTTATAACATGCAGTTTATTTTGAGCTTAGTTTTGTGAAAACAAATAGTTAATTTGCAAAAACATGGTAGTAACAAATTGTTTTTTATTTATTAATAGTAGTGATGACCGGTGGTGGACGGGGTCGTAGGTTGCTGGCGTAGGAAAGTGACGACCCCATCGCCCACCGGTGGGATAATTTTTGTGGCAAAAATGATTCCACCAGTGCAGCCAGTCAACCAAATTTGGGGTAGTGCTATGCTACAACTGCAGCTGGATAGTCCGGCACTACCGGGAAGATACTACTCTTTAATATATATCACTAACTGCACCCAAGGGCGGATCCAGCCTTCGGGTCGGGGGTTGGGGGGGGGGGAGCACATGTTAGTTCAGTCAAGATAGGCTCTGATCCTTATTTGTTTGCAATAATAAATTCATACGTTTACCCCTGCCTAGGGGTAGGGGGGGCATGAACCCCATGACCACCTCCTGGATCCGCCCTTAGCTGCGCCCCGCAGCCCGTTGCATCATAAATTTTTTTTATGGTAAGTACCACGGGAACAATTTCCAGGTCATCATTTCATATGTGTGTCTCCATACATCCAAAGAAACTTTCGCATTACAATATTAGTAGGATTAGAAGAATAATAGAGATACCATCGTGCTAGCCCTACTAAATTTAGACATATATGTTAATATACATCTATCATTCTAGGGCACTTGATGCCGTTGACATATCTTGGGAGAATGACCACCTGAAGAACATTTTGGGGTCAGATGAGTACTACGACCCTGAAAAGTTAGACAAACCAGATGGATCTACTGGATCCAGCACCTTACAGCCCTATCCTAAGTTTAATGAGCTTGGTCAACCGCTGTGGCATGGTAAGTGGAAGATATTTACTTTTTAGTTAGTGTTAGAGTCTTCATTTTTGGAGTTTACTCCTTAAGAATCGGTTTTTTGATATAAGGCGCCCGGTATGAGAAAAATGTGAGGAGTAAAGTCTACTGAACAAATGACCTCGTTACGTTTTTGGTGCGCAACTTTCTAATTTGGTGTGAGCAGTGCAGCTAGATCGTGCGTTAGTTTTGCGTCTGTTTTGACAATCGTACTTAAGGAGTAAACTCCAGTCGTGCGTCGGAGCTGACACACACATTTTTATTCTGTATCATAAGATAGCAAACAAGCAGATGGCTCTTCTGATAGAAAGATCACATCGCCTATGGACACCAAAAAGTTAATGATGCGTTGCTATCCACCAGTCCATGTGTTTGTTTATTTTTTCTTCCTTTATTGTAATTAAGTTTTAAAGTAACGATAGAGCTTTGTGCTCACTTTTTGGCCATCACTGATTACCTAGATATAAATGAAATTTATCAAATTTTCATTTGTATCATTCAATACATAGTAAGTCGCGTCTGGGTTTATTACGAGACAGGAAATTGCCATTTCCGCCGAGTCATAAAAAATGCAAGGCAATAAAAAAGGCTTTCTATGTAACATTGTGGGTTTTATTGAAAAAACATTTAGATAAGAAAATATGTAATTGTGCGGCATTTATATACTTTAACACAGGAGTTACGGCAGACATCAGTTTTAAGTGACTTTTTTTTATTACATAAGATAGCAAACAAACAGATGGGTCTCCTGATGGAAAGAGTCAACCATCGGCTTCAGACACCAAAGGTTAATGGTGCGTTGCTATCTTGTGGCGAGGTCTAATGCCACATGCATAAGTTTACCGTCTACCTTACCCTCCAAACCGGAACACGACAGTGACAAGCATTGACACTATTGCGGCAGGAATAGGTATGGCGGTGGTACCAGACCTGGGCGAGACAATGCAGAACTCTACCACCTAGTAGCCACGATGTTAGTGAGTTGCATAGCCAATCGGTCGCCTTTTACGACACGCCTGGCAGAACGGCAGTTGGTCTATTCTTCAAAGGAGCCCGGGACCAACACGGGAAGACTATAGGCATACACAATGACAACATAGATTGTTGTCTATACTTTACAATGTATTTAACAAATTTAATTAACCTGTTTTATTTTATTAAGAGAAGGTTTTCCATTCCTAATTTGGCTTCCGCTGAAGTGCATCCTATGTCCTTTCCGCTTTCGGAATCTCTTATTAATTCATATTTTATCTTTAGGTATTATTATTACATAATGAGACGAACTCCTTCCTTTGCCGCCAAATTATTCCTTATTTACCCGCAGAACAAATATAGTAATTCCGTGTACTTACCGCTTGTGCCGAAAGGTAAACTCATCAGTGCCTATACAGCCACACGAACGCAATTTGAACCAAAATAATGAGTTCTAAATTCAAATGACACCCCAGCACACCTTTTCAAATAATATAGCCGGCGCGCAATTGTTTCTAATTTAAAAAACGCGTAGGGTATGGTCAGTATTTCTGTGTATGTTAAAAAATGCTCAACGTGCTCTTAATCCAAAAGTAATGAAAATATTTCCGCGCATGTTTAAATCAGCCATTTTCCTGCTATATAAGTATATAAAGGTTGTTGCTATAGGCATATATAGGCATTGATTTTAGACATTCATAACATATTATTTTTTACTTCTAACTACACTTCAATTCTCACTACAATTTACTTATACTTTAGTAATCTCCACTAAGTGATCAGCCCGCTTAGGATAAACTGCGTGTCATATGTTGCGGCAGACAATATGTTATGACCGGGTTCCATGTAGGGTCGTAACTTGAAGACAAATGTATGCAACCAATGTTGCAAATACCACTACTCGTTTAATTACTTGACAAACTGTGCATTATGTAAGATTAACCTACGATGAGTGTACACATATATATCCGTATGTTTACAAGTGTTGATGTCGCAGAGCATCTGCCGGTGGTGGGCGCGAGGATAGAAGCGCTCCGCGCGCACGGGCGCGCGCCCGCCGCGCTGCGGCTCGCCGTGGCGGCCGCGCGGGCCATGAGGCACAGGCAGGTCAGGATTCTTCTTACTAACAGATCATAATTCCTTTATATTGACGTGGTGGTCGATTTCCATATTTTTAACGGCATTTAAAGTATTTTTTGAGCTCTTAATACATTATGCAACAAGGATGCAAACTGTATCAATTACGACGAGTGCGACTTTTGGAGTCGAGCGTAGCAAGTTAACCAAAGTCGCACGTGTGTGAATGTGAATATTGCGTCCGTGGTAGTATATATTATTGTTTGTCCTTAGACCGAATAATGTTGAATCATCAGGTTCAAAATAATAATAATGTATAAATATTTAAATGAAATAAATAAATGAATTAAAAACAGAATAAAATTAAAGGCTGAACTTGTATTATATAAAAAGTTGGGTACGAGTAATTGTTTTATCCTGAACTAGATTATTTATTGTTACCTTACAATGACTAAATAA
Source organism: Apodemia mormo (assembly GCA_036924255.1). Taxonomy (NCBI): domain Eukaryota; kingdom Metazoa; phylum Arthropoda; class Insecta; order Lepidoptera; family Riodinidae; genus Apodemia; species Apodemia mormo. Next base: position 6,371,051 of record JAUPFN010000019.1, read on the forward strand.
TTTTTTGTTAGGATTTGATTTATACTTCAAATTTACTGAAAAAGTTTTTATAGTCGTCAAGAATTTTTGTTTCGTAACTCAGGCTTTACCTTATATGGTCTGTGGGCTTTACATTTACCATTTTGCGGTCTTTATACGGAGCACAAAAATTCATTTTGCGGCCTGAGAACAATAAATAATGTTTGGAGTACAAAATTGGAAAGGATTTTAAAAATCTATAATTTTCTTAGCAGGAAGTTAATAAAGCTTAAATGCATTCGCGTGTCGTCATCTTTAATATATTTATTTGTCTTGAAAAAACCGTTTAACACGTGTTTTATTTAGTATTGAAATATATTGTGTGTATTTTGCAGGAAGTGGCTCAACAGCGGTGGCAAGAGGCGGGCGGAGGGGAAGCGTCCAGTTCGGGCGGGGGCGGGGGCGCGGGGTCGGGGGGGTGCGCCAGCGACGGGTGCGGCGGCGGCTGCGACCGCGCCAAGCTGTCGCTGGTGTGCGCGCACATGGACGCGGGCGCCTGTGTGCCCGCTGGACACACCTGCGCCTTGTCTCACTCGCGCCGCTGTATAGGGAGAGGTGAGACAGATATATGTTTGCTTCCTCATCTTTCAGAGAGATAAATGGTTAATTCGTTCTAAAGGGCCAATTCAAGACGGGAAAATAATTGGTGTATTCTAAATTATAAGTTTTTATTGTGTACAGCATCAGTATTATTGTGGGGTAAATTGGTTGTAACAGAAGGCGATATATGAAGTAAAGTCGAAATTATGTTTATTGCGTTCAATAAGTTGATCTACTCGCTTTTATTGCGATCTTCTCGTACAGTAGTTATTAATGCACTGTTTTACGTTGATATTTCTAACATTATGTGTATAGCGTAACCCTAAAAATGTGGCGCCCAACGTGGGGCACAAACCCACTTCTCTGATACTAAGAGTTACAAGTATACCGACTGCACTAGCCGGGCCAAAATAACCCTTGATTTGTATTTAGTTAATTCAATCATTAATGTTTATTAGAAAAATTAGAATAATCCATTATCGCGCGATCTTGTGTTCCCACGCAGATCACCTGATAGTCTCAAGCAGTATAACGCTAACTTTTTTATAGAATAGGGGGTAAATCTGTGTGGGTATCATATAGTGGTAAGTAAAAAGGTTTTACTTACCACCACATCATATTTGCCACTCACCACGTAACATTTTCAAGACAGAAGCCTTGCAGTGACGTGTCGACACTTGACACTACCGAAAATTAGCACTTTGAAGCTTAGTATTTCACAAACGAATCTCCTAATCGAAAAATTGTTTTTGCAAACCTACAATATTTTTAAAAACCTAACTAAACGAACCCCACACTACCTTTCAAGTACACGAGAAAAAAAATATCCCCACTTTTTTGTAAAGAATAAATAATAAATAAGTAAATATAAATATTCACGGGACAAATTACACTTACTGATCTAACCCCAAAGTAAGCAAATTATTTGCTTGTATTATGGGTGTTAGTCAACGATACTAATACATAGAAATACATATATAAATACTGTAATATATTTAATAAACACCTAAACCCGGAAATACAAACATTTATGCTCATCACACAAATGCTAGTCCCCGTCGGGGATCGAACCCGAGCCCCGCCGATTTCATAGTCAGGGTCACTAACCACTCGACCAACGAGGCGGTCACATGCAGGTAGAGGAGCTACCCTAAAAATATTTTACAAGATTTTATGTACCACCTTTTTGCAGTGACTAATATGTATTTTCATGTCAAATTATAGCTTTCTAGTACCAAGGATCTCTGTGCTAGACAGTGGACGAACGGACAGACATAGTGAAACTGCTCCTTCTTTCTACCTACTACTACCCTTCCTAGTTAATTTTGAAATCATAAAAATGACAAAAACTAATTTCTTATAGAATATTATATCTGTTCTCCCCACGGACGAAATTTTCCACAGAATACATGCATGGTATAAAGAGCTTTAAGAATCATAATTTTTAGCCAATTGCTGCAATTCTTTGATGTTGAAAAGCCGTTGCCTAGATATAAGTTTATCATCAGTGTATTTTCCTAATGTCTACCAGTTTTTAGAAGGTGCCTCAAAGAAAGCTATAGTATTGTTACTGCTTGGATTTCGTATTGTGTAATAAAGTACCACTTATATCAAAACCGCACTTTTTTCCTTGGACGTCCACAAGTCCAGTGGGCCAGATGGCATCCCTTCTATTGTGCTTAAAGTGTGCGCTCCGGCGTTGGCGCCAGTATTAACGCGCCTGTTTCGGCTCTCCTACTCACTCGGCGTGGTAGCAAAATTGTGGAAGACAGCTCTAGTGCATCCCATTCCCAAAAAAGGAGATAACTCTAGCCCGTCCAATTACCGGCCCATAGCCATAACGGGAGGTTCTCCAAAATTATGGAAACCATCATCAACTGTGAGCTCCTGAAGTATTTAGAAGAGCACCAGCTGATTAGTGACCGTCAGTACGGTTTCCGTCGCGGCCGCTCAGCTGGTGATCTGCTAGTATATTTGGCACATCGATGGGCGGAAGCAGTTGAGTCCAAGGGGGAGGCATTGGCTGTAAGTTTGGACATAGCTAAGGCCTTTGATCGGGTATGGCACAAAGCGCTTTTCGCAAAGCTGCCTTCCTACGGGCTTTCTGAGAAATTGTGCAAGTGGATAACCAGTTTTTTGGCCGATCGGAGCATCAAGGTTGTAGTCGACGGTGCATGCTCCAAATCCGTCAACGCTGGTGTTCCCCAAGGCTGCGACATCACCGACACTTTTTCTTCTGCAAATCAATGATATGTTGCGAATTAGTAACATACATTGCTATGCAGATGATAGTACTGGTGATGCTACATACTCTGGCCGGGGAACACGACGAAGAGAGCCGAATGAAGCTTGTGTCTGAAGTCGAGAATCGACTTACTGATGTATCGGAATGGGGTCGTCAAAACTTGGTCACATTTAAACCCAAAAAGACACAGCTTTGCGCGTTCACCGCAAAAAAGACACTCCTTGTCATATCATCTCGATTCTAGAATACTCTTCTGACAGCCTCAGCTAGTATCGGAATCCTGGGAGTCGACATATCGAATACCGTTCAATTTCGCGGTCATCTGGAAGGCAAGGCGAAACTAGCCTCCAAAAATCTCGGTGTGCTCAGAAGAGCGAAAGCAGTACTTCTTGCCGGCCCATCGTCTCCAACTTTATAAGGCGCAAATTCGGCCTTACATGGAGTACTGCTCTCATATCTAGGCCGGAGCTCCCCAGTACCAGCTTCTTCCACTTGACCGCATTCAACGTAGAGCGGTTCGAATCTCCATGATAGATACGATAAAAGACGCAGAGTGAGCTTACATCTCTGCGTTTTTTATCGTATCTATCATGGAGAGTGTTCCAACGAGTTATTTGGATTAATTCCTGCTGCTAACTTCCATCATCGGACATCGCGTCATAATTTGAAGTTCCACCCACACCATCTTGATGTCTGGAAATCCACAATCGTGCGGTTCTCCCGAACAGATACGACATGGGGACCTTCAAGAAAAGAGCTTACTCGTTTTTAAAAGGGCGGCAACGAAACTGCAAGGCCTCTGGTATTGCAGATGTCCATGGGCGGTTATCACTTAACATCAGGTGCATCTCTTGCTCGTTTGCCCCCTCTTCCATAAAAAAACCGTGTATTTACAACACGAATGTACAATACACTGAAACGTAATATGTGAATACACTAACGAACACTTATCACACTCACTACTCACATAACGAACCGACTACACTGAATCACTAAACTAAAACACTTCGTATCACTAGCCGTACCTGATATATCGCTTTACACTAATCGTCCCAAATATCGCTTCCGAATTACTTTATAAAACTCAGTTGCTATCCGTCAACACATCCTTATTTATACCCAAGGTAAAGTCCAACCATATTCTCGAAAGTTTTGAAAATAACTCATAAACAATTTAAGTGTAAAAAAAAGGCACAGTACACGCTATTTTCCCTTATGCTCTATGCGAGAAGGTCAATTATTGCGTAGCTATTTGGGTAACGGTGGCTATTTTTTCAGCTATCTCTTTTATTTCTAGATTTTTCCAGTGTTCTCACTCTTCACTTTTCTCGATTATTCGCAACAGTATGATGAACGTATGATATTCCAGACAGTAGATGCTGGACGGGGTGGACGCTGGAGGCGATCTGGTGCGTGTACGAGTGCCTGGCGGACGCCTGCCTGGCGCCCGACGACCAGCGCGCCTCGCCGCGCCTGCACACCTACATCGACGAGGAACCCAACACTGGACTACCGCCCAGGTACAACTAATGTCAATTGACAATGTAAAGAAAGCCCTGTCCGATCCGAAAGCGGTATATAGGTAGGCCAATGACATTATCAAAAACAAATAATAAAATAATTATTTTTATTAAAATAAGATAAATATCGTAGTTTACGATGCTTCATTTTAGTACTAAAATTGAGCAATTTCCCCTTAAATCAAGCTAATATTTTGAAAATATATGTATCAATCAATATCCATAAAATAATGACACAAAATTTTTGTATTACGCTACCAAATAATGCCTTTGACGATCGGACAGGGTTTTCTTTACACACTGTATACCTTGATACACACATAATATTTGAATCCTATACTTTAAACGAGTAATTATTATATTGTTTGCAATTGGTTTCTACGAAGCGATTTTAATTTTGACGAATTTTTTTCTTTAGATAGACTTTTACTATTAAAATTGATTTAGGAAAGTGTCATCTTCGTGATAATTCGTTTTCACATGAAAAAGCGTTATCCGAGCGAAGCTCGATCGCCTAGCAAATTTTCTTGTAATATATACAAATATATATACAAATTCAAAAATGTGTTTTTTCAGTTTTCTAATAAAAACAACATTGCCCGTGATTGGAAAGTGCCCGGTTGGCGATAGGCTTGCCACTTATCACATTGTGGGACCAAGTATCTTCGGCTAATCGTAGGTGCACACTTGTTGTACCTCTGTATACCCTTTCGGGGATACGGGCGTGAAGATACTATATACAAATTCATTTTCTGTATATCGAAACTTATGTCTAATCAGAAATCAAAATTCATCTCATATATAATCAGTCTGTGAACCTTACCTTAATATAGCTTTTGCGTTCGATGCTTTCCGTGCGGCAGTGATGTAAATCATATGTGCAAGTTTACCTTCTACCTCACTCTTCAAACCGGAACACAATGGTGATACACACTAACGTTATTGTGGCAGGGACTCCACCAGTAGTGATTTGTTTTGCCTTCGCTCGCTTTTTATCAGTTAAATAAGGAAAACAGAAGGTCTTTTGTTTAATGTGTGCCCTGAAAAAGTAAAATAATTATCATTGCAGATATCAACATGTACCGGTCGCGGCCAGTAAAAATCCAGAAGAAACGTATCTGGCGTTAGCATTAGAGGCTGCTCTATTAGGTTTAGGAATGCAAAGAATGTTACCAAGTGGACTTTACGCACAAGAACGATACTGCAAACAGGTATATTACTTTATTTATATTCGTAATTTCACATCTCACGTTTAAGGTATTAAATGAAAAGATATTTATTAATTTAAAATTAGCACACATATATTTGCACATGTACACAGGAAAGAAAAACACCAGTATTAAATTACATTTAACACACTTTACAAAATGAAAACCATTATTAAAACTTATATTTATATATAATAATAAAACAGATAAATTTAAATATTATATTTAAATAGATATAAATATTTAGATATATAGTTAGCTATATATTAACATTATTTGTAATATAATATAAATTAGCTATATATTTAGTAGTTTTAAGTGATGACATCATGAAGTAGTCTAATAAATGGTGTTGAGTCTTTAATAGGGACAGAAAAAAGAAATAGATTAATTTTATTATTTTTGAAAATTTCCCCCGTGTTGGATCTGGGCTCCTTTGAAGAATACACCTACTGCCGTTCTACCAGGTAGGTCGTAAAAGGCGACCGATTGGCTACGCGAGTTACTACTATCGTGGCTATTAGGTGGTAGAGTTCTGCATTGTCTCGCCCGGGTCTGGTAAGATCGCCTTAACTATTCCTGCTGCAATGGCATCAGTGCTTATCACTGTCGTGTTCCGGTTTGGAGGTTAAACTTATGCGTGTGGTATTAGACCTCGTCACAAGATAGCAACGCATCTTTAACATTTTTGGTGTATATAGGCGATGGTTGACTCTTTCCATCAGGAGAGCCATCTGCTTGTTTGCCACGTTATCTATACATATAATAAAATCGTAGGAAAGTCAACGTATGTCCGGGGTAAACTCAAAAAGTACTGTATGGATTTACTTCACATTTTGCATGAATATTACTAACAGGCCGGGTCAACATATAGGCTACATGTTATCACGCTATCACCTACGGGGTAGGAGCTGTGCGGAGTAAACGAAGTCCGCGCGAACGAAGTCGCGGGCAACAGCTAGTGATATATAAAAAAGCTACCACTTGGTAGGTGGTAGAGTTCCACGAGTGGGTTGGTAGCGAGTAGCGGTGTGTCGGTGGTGCAGGAGGAGCGGCTGATCAGCCAGCTGCAGCGCGTGGAGGGCGAGGCGGCGGCGGGCGTGTGCGGGCGCGTGGCGCGCGCGCTGCTGGCGGGCGGGCCGTCCTCGTGCCTCGGCACCAAGCTGCACCCGCGCTCCGCGCCCGCGCACACCTTCGCGCGCTTCCTCTTCCTGGCGCTGCTGCCCACCGACCCCGAGCTGGCCTACCGCGTCGGCCTGCGGGCCATGAGGTCCGTACTCCGTGCCCACACACGCTACACTACTACACTACTACACTTACACCGACATCTACATATCGACGGGTCCTACGTAAATTGTCGTAACTTAAAATATGCGAGTTTTGTTTTATTTATGAAAATGACCACTTTTATAGATCTATTTATAACACGTAGAATAGAAATAAAACTTGTCATAGAAATTTTATTTTTATTCTTCGTGTTATAAAAAGATATATAAAAGTGGAGTCATTTTCACAAATAAAACAAAAATCGCATTTTTAAATTACGACAACTTACGTAGGACCAGTCAATATATATTATGACTTTTCTTTTCACACTGAAACCAAACATCGTAACTAATACGACAAACTTTTTATATGACTAATTTTTCATCCTGTGTAACATAGAGAAAGCATATCTCATCCTTGCTATTGAACAAACGGTTAGCGTCCGTGACTACACAATCGATCTGGTTCATGCTCGATTAAAGATATTTGAGCCTGTGATTTTTTGTATTTATTGAGTTTTTATATGCGAGTAGTGAGTACCTTTGTATTTTTATGCATTAATATTATTGACTAACACCCATTTCATAATAAATAATTTGTTTATTTTGGAGCTAGATCAATATGTGCTATTATTGTTTGAAATAGGACACATCAAAATAGTTGTCTTTAATATAGTTTTTTTTATTTATGAGTTATAAGACATTTTAGGTAACAAACATTATAAAATAAACTTAATAGTCTTATCATTACCAGATGAAAAAATAGATTATTATTGTAAAGACCACGAAATAGGCAATTGCAGAGCGAAAACGAATTTGGAGGCCAAACTGCAGACAAGGACTTCAGTGAGACGAGACGGGCAATTTCCATTTCTGACGAAGCTTAATATATAGTGTACTCAAAAATGCAAGAAAGAAAAAATAGGAATATTTTGTGATAAATTTAATTTACCTACTTTTGTTCTGACTTTAACGAAAGCAGTATTCTTAATTGCGATCAGTTGACCCCCGTTGCTAAATTGGCTTCCAATTATTATAGATCTGGTGGAGTACACTGACTATGCATTTCAGTATCAGAATAGTCTCATTTAATTTTTTGTTCGTTATTATAATAAGTGTATCAAAATGAACTTCTTGTTTAACCGCCAAATTATTTTTTCCGCTTGTGCCAAAAGGCGAATGCATCTGGATCTATACAGCCACGTAAACCCCATTTTTACGAGTTTTACCAATTAAAAAAAGTTCTAAATTCAAATTTGCTGGGGTGTCAGCACATAAGTAGATAAGGGGTGTCAGCACGTCAGCACGCCTTTTCATTAGCGACATCGATGCTTTGATTTCGCTGCTTTTCATACAACATTGCCGGTGCGTTTTTAGTTCCAAATTTAAAAAAACGCGCTTTCAGGACTTTTTTTCTTTTAAACAATTCGTTGATACTTTGTGTGGTCTTTGCAGCTCCTACACATACTTAGATAAAGTTATAGAGATCTGTCGTTGTGTACGCATATGTAATATTATACTAGCTGTTGCCAGAGCTACTTCTTCCGCGCGGACTTCGTTTACTCCGCACAGCACCTCCCCGCTAGGTGATAGCGTGATAATATGTAGTAATAATTATGCAAAATTTGAAGTAAATCCATGCAGGCCTTTTTGAGTTTCCCCGGACATACATACAGACAAACAGATAAAGAGGCAAAAATTCTAAAAACTATATTTTTGACTTCGATATCGATTGTAGATCACGCCCCAAGTATTCTTTAAAAAAAAATACTCAATGTACAGTTTTGACTTTCCTACGATTTTATTATATGTATAGATATACTTCAAATAATAAAACAATTTCCTGTTCCGTAGATAAAGTTAATAGGGGTGTATATACCTAAGTATAAGACGAGGTGTGGAGTAGCAAACAAGAAGAAATTGTGTGTAATTGTGTTCCACAAACTTGGCAGGATACTATACATAGAAGTATACATTTCATATACATTGTATACAGAGGCGTACTATGATAGATAGGGTAGGTACAAAGTAGTATTCTGACTATACTAGTATAGTAACTGACTTAAAATATTGTACATAATGAACGAGGATATTCAGTACTCACTTACGATACTGAATATGTAAAAAATACCAAAAATTTGACCTAATTATCTAATACAAATGTTTAATATGGATATCAACGTTCTATTCTGTGTTGATAGTGCTCTGCGCGACATGTGCGTCCGTGCGGTGTCCAAGCATGGCGCAGGTAAATAGGATTCTCAGTGTACTGTTTACTAAGTTTACTAAGAAGCATTTTAATATTATTTTTTTTTCATCATATATGATCGCCAATTATCACGTCATTAAATATTGAAGGTAACTCAGCAGGCAGTCTGTATGTGACAATAAGCTATCATGCCCTTCGATATGTAGTCTTACTAGTCAACCTATACATATATTAATTAGTATACAATGGGTTTAAATTAGTACAAATTGGCATAGACTATTTATACATGGGCCATTATTATGGTGGTGTGTAGTGTTGGTGAGTGGTATATGTGGTGGGTGTCGCAGGCTGCCCATGGTGGAGGAGGCGTACGCGCTGGACGGCGGCGCGGGCGCGGGCGGCGGCGCCGGCGCCTGGCACACGCTGCAGCACGCCGAGCAGCAGCAGGCCGCGCTCGCCTCCGCGCTGCTGGGTTAGTACACACACACACACACACGTTGCAGCACGCCGAGCAGCAGCAGGCCGCGCTCGTCTCCGCGCTGCTGGGTCAGTACACACGCATACACACACGCATTGCAGCATACTTTTCTATTACGCTCGACCGTCACGCGCCAATGCCATGATGTTTGTTTTTAAGTATCAAATTGCAGAAAAATAGTACTTCATAAAAAAGTCACTTCTTACATTGTACACTATTACATATATTCTTTTTTATATTTGTATTGATGTTTGTAGGTGTTTGTAGGTAGCATTAGCATTGCGGTGTATGGTGTGGTGTATAGTGTATAGTGTATACGCATGGTTGTGTGTGCGCAGGCGCGGCGCGCGGCACGCCGGCGCGGCTGCGCGCGGCGCTGGCGGCGGCGCAGCGGCACGTGCGCTCGGCGGCGCAGCTGTTCCGGCTGGCGCAGGACGCGCTGCGCCACGCCGCGCCGCCCGACGCGCCGCACCACCACCGCGACCTGCTCGCCGCCGCCTTCGAGCTGGGCCTGCAGGTCACACGCACCCCCCACCACACACACACACACACACACACACACACACACACTAGAGTTATGGTAGTTAATATAACGCATCACGTTATATTATCTATAGCGCGCTATATATACTCAACGTAAAACTAGAAAATATATAGTTTACTAGCTGTTGCCCGCGACTTCGTCCGCGCGGACTTTATTTACTCCGCCCCTACAGGTCGTAGCAAGATGTTATATAGCCTATAACCTTCCTCGATAAACAGGCTATCCAACGCAAAAAGAATTATTTAAATCGGTTTAGCAGTTTTCGAGATTACCACGTACAAACAAACAAACTCTACAATTTTCTAATATTATAGTATAGTTAACGCGCGATCATAAAATAAAATATTTTGAACCATACTACACACCTCTAATACATACATCCCATACAGACACACACATACATTCGCCGGTCCGGCCTCCTTTGAAGAATAGGCCAACTGCCGTTCTACCAGGCAGGTCGTAAAAGGCGACCGATTGGCTATCGAGTCACTAATATCGTGGCTACTAGGTGGTAGAGTTCTGCATTGTCTCGCCCGGGTCTGGTACCACCGCCTTACCTATCCCTCTCGCAATAACGTCAGTGCTTGTCGCTGTCGTGTTCCGGTTTGGAGGGTAAGGTAGCCGGTAAACTTATGCATTTGGCATTAGACCTCGCCACAAGATAGCAACGCACCATTAACGTCTTTGGTGTCTATAGGCGATGATTGACTCTTTCCATCAGGAGACCCATCTGCTTGCTTGCTTGCTATCTTATGATATAAAAAAAATACATACACACATCGACTTGATGTAACATTAAAAAATTATTAAACTATTTATATAATTTATTTATATTTATACACTTAATTTAAAAATAAGTCAAAGTAAGAGATATTTTGAAACTTAAAAATATTTAATCGATGGAAACTCTACTTATCAATCTCATATAAGCAGTATAAAAAAAATTAAGAAAAATATCCTTATATTCAATACTTTTTACCATAGAACATAGAACAAGCGGAATTGGCAAGTACAAACATTTGTATCAGGACCGTGATCGCCATACTCACACATAAAATAAGCATTATTGCATATAAACTACTAATGCAAACATTGTTTCATTGGTCGTTTTCATTTTAAACAACAATAATCCGAAACACAGAAACAGAACATTTAAAAATATACCAAACTGCGTTACAATAAATTTTATTTTGCTACAAAAAAGAGTATTTACGTCCTTTTGTAGTCTATTCAAAATAGACTCATCTGTTTGTACAATAGTGAAACTTAAGATCGTAATAGTTTCGCTATTCTACAATAGATGGCAGCATTGATTTATCCGTAGTTTTCAGTTGATCATATTTGAGTAGAGAACTTTCTAGAACGATATACGTAATGACTGTCATTACGTATATCTTTCTAGAAAAATTAGGTCAACCTAAAATGAACTTTATATGTAAGGTGTACGGCTGATTTTAGCTTGACTTTCTATTATATCATTAGAGATTATATTAAATCAGGAATTTTATTAAAATAAAATGAAAAGTGTACTTTCGAATGATATGAAATATCTCCATTTTTAATCATCTGTATTCTACAATCATTTCTGCATTCAAGGATGGCACAATACGGCATAATTCAGTGTATAATAGATTTTCGCACGACGACTATCTCCTAATGATATGGTAAGTATCACTAAGGCAATTTAGAGTAAAAGCGCATAATAGTGACGCACGCGGCACGCCCACTCTTCACTTCCCCTTGTTCTATGTTCCATGCTTTTTACCCTATGACTAATTATGATATTTATTTACAATGTGCGAATTAATTTTGAACGCAGGTTCTTCGGATGACGCTGTCTGCTGTGAACTGGCGGAGACGGGAAATGGTCCGGTGGTTAGTTACGTGTGCGACGGAACTTGGCTTAGACGCGCTTCTATCTATTATGCAAAATTGGTGAGTATCATCATCACGCTGGTTTCCCTTGCGGGGTAGACCTGGTAAACCAAACGTCTATAGACTTCAATTCACAACCATTTAATCGGCACAGAATACTTAGAGACTAGCAGAAGTCAATGTTCCATACAAGTAATATTCGAGCATAGCACACATAGACACCTCTCACGGGCGCGATATCTCCGACTGGTGCGGAACAAACTGTATCGAACCATTCCGAGATATCGCATCCGTGAGAGGTGTCTATGTGTGCGTTGCTCGAATATCACATGTATATAGATTGACTACTGAGTGCTAAGTGTGAGTTTTTCTTTTCGCATTCGATCGTGATCGCGTTTGGAGTTTACTAGGAATTTGTATGTAATTTGTACAGCGCCACCTAGTGGTAAACGTGAGAAACCTGTTTACCACTAGGTGGCGCTGTACAAATATAATCATGTTTCCGAATATAGATTAAGACTCAAGTGGCTACCAATTCGTCTTCGCTTCAATACTCACGTCCTTTCTCTTCTATACTGTGTGCTGTTTGAACCGCATACACCAACATATTTAAAGGAAAGATTTGAATTTCAGCATACTCATTATAAACATCTAAGATCATGATAATCTTTCGCTTCGCATACCATCTAAAACACAAATTATTACCATTCTTCTTTTACGTGTCAAGCTATAAGACTCTGGAATTTGTTGCCCTTACATATCAAGAAAGCTGAAAGCCTTAATTCCTTTAAATCACAACTTAAGAAATATTATCTAAATTCATATTATATATATTTTCTCTCTGTTGCATATATTTTGTATGTATTATGATTTTTTTTAGTATTTATTTATATGTATTTGTTAGTATGTTATATATTAAGCGTAGATTTTGATATATACATATTTATTTACTCTATTATATTTTGTTATATTGTATAGTTTATGCAGTTTATTTTGGTAGCGCCATATACCCAAGTGTAAATATTAAGAAAGTATCTCCTTTGCCTAAAGGTTGTCTAGCAGAGAACGCTCTGTAGCGATAAGACCGCCTTTGTGTACCCATGTACCTACTTAGTATAATTGTAAAATATTTATTATTCTTGTATTTATTGTTGCGCAATAAAGTATATTCATTCATTCATACATAGTGACATGTACTTTATATGTATTAAGATAAGTAGGTATAAATGTTTTTGTTCGTTGGTGTGTGGCAGGTACGAGCTGTTCACGCCGACGGAGGCGACGGGCCCGGTGGCGGCGGCGGCCATGTCGCACGCCACGGCGCTGCGGCTGGGGCTCAGCTTCGAGCAGCAGGAGAAGCTCAGCGCCTGCGCCCGCACGCTGGCGCTGCAGTGCGCCGCCAAGGTACTGCATCCACCCATCTCCTCACTATATTGCGGCTTATTCATGCAATGTCACTGAAAACTAGTGTATAAAATAAAATTAACTCACCAAAGTTCGCCTCTCGCCTTTGTGGTCTAGCGGTCCAGAGTTGGCGTTGACCACATGAGGTCCCGGGTTCGATTCCCGGATCGGGCACAAAAAAGTGTTTTTTCAGTTCTCTGAGAAACACAAAGTTGCCCGGGATTGCAAGTGCCCGGTTGGCGATAGGCTTGCCACCTATCACATTTGTGGGACCAAGTATCTTCGGCTAATCGTGGGTGCACTTGTTGTACCTCTGCCTACACCTTCGGGGATATAGGCGTGAAGATACTTTCTAAGTTCAGGGAAATGAACACTCCAGCTGCATGTGACTCATCCTCTCACGCCCTCATTGTTTCCATGACATCTGCGTGATTTTGTTTCATTATAGCACAACTTGTTACTTATTTCAGTGGCACTTTAGAATTCAAGTTTTAAAGTTCAAGGTCAAGTGTAGTTTATAGTAATTTCCAAAATAAATTAGCTCAACTTTTTCACTGTTTGTACGGTACGGTTGCGCGCTGTTGGTGCTGTCGGTATCGGTACAGAAAACTGTAGACTAACAGTAGTCAACGTACATACAAGTAATATTCAAGCAACGCACACAGAGATACCTCTAATATACACCACGAACGCGATATCTCGGAATGGTTCGGGACAGTTCGTACCGCAGCAGTCCGAGATATCGCGTCCGTAAGAGTTGTCTATGTGTGCTATGCTCGAATATTACTTGTATGGAACATTGAATTCTGTGAGTCTCTAAATATTCTGTGGTGTCGGCATCTATAGTGGCAAACTAAGTGTGTGTGTGTGTGTGTGTGCGCAGGACCCCCCGGGCTGCGCATTGTATGTGTGTAGTGGCGGGCTAAGTGTGTGTATGTGTGTGCGCAGTACCCGCCGAGCTGCACGCTGTTGACGCTGTCGATATGTGAGGGTTCAGTTTGTATGTGCGTAGGACCCGACGGACTGCGCGCAATCTGTGTGCAGTGGTGTCTGAAAGTGTGTGTGTGCGCAGGACCCGCCGGGCTGCGCGCTGTCGGCGCTGTCTGTGTGCGAAGGCTCAGTGTGTATGTGTGCAGGACCCGCCGGGCTGCGCGCTGTCGGCGCTGTCTGTGTGCGAGGGCTCAGTGTGTGTGTGTGCAGGACCCGCCGGGCTGCGCGCTGTCGGCGCTGTCTGTGTGCGAGGGCTCAGTGTGTGTGTGTGCAGGACCCGCCGGGCTGCGCGCTGTCGGCGCTGTCTGTGTGCGAGGGCTCAGTGTGTGTGTGTGCAGGACCCGCCAGGCTGCGCGCTGTCGGCGCTGTCTGTGTGCGAGGGCTCAGTGTGTGTGTGTGCAGGACCCGCCGGGCTGCGCGCTGTCGGCGCTGTCTGTGTGCGAGGGCTCAGTGTGTGTGTGTGCAGGACCCGCCGGGCTGCGCGCTGTCGGCGCTGTCTGTGTGCGAGGGCTCAGTGTGTGTGTGTGCAGGACCCGCCAGGCTGCGCGCTGTCGGCGCTGTCTGTGTGCGAGGGCTCAGTGTGTGTGTGTGCAGGACCCGCCGGGCTGCGCGCTGTCGGCGCTGTCTGTGTGCGAGGGCTCAGTGTGTGTGTGCAGGACCCGCCGGGCTGCGCGCTGTCGGCGCTGTCTGTGTGCGAGGGCTCAGTGTGTGTGTGTGCAGGACCCGCCGGGCTGCGCGCTGTCGGCGCTGTCTGTGTGCGAGGGCTCAGTGTGTGTGTGTGCAGGACCCACCGGGCTGCGCGCTGTCGGCGCTGTCTGTGTGCGAGGGCTCAGTGTGTGTGTGTGCAGGACCCGCCAGGCTGCGCGCTGTCGGCGCTGTCTGTGTGCGAGGGCTCAGTGTGTGTGTGTGCAGGACCCGCCGGGCTGCGCGCTGTCGGCGCTGTCTGTGTGCGAGGGCTCAGTGTGTGTGTGCAGGACCCGCCGGGCTGCGCGCTGTCGGCGCTGTCTGTGTGCGAGGGCTCAGTGTGTGTGTGTGCAGGACCCGCCGGGCTGCGCGCTGTCGGCGCTGTCTGTGTGCGAGGGCTCAGTGTGTGTGTGTGCAGGACCCGCCGGGCTGCGCGCTGTCGGCGCTGTCTGTGTGCGAGGGCTCAGTGTGTGTGTGTGCAGGACCCGCCAGGCTGCGCGCTGTCGGCGCTGTCTGTGTGCGAGGGCTCAGTGTGTGTGTGTGCAGGACCCGCCGGGCTGCGCGCTGTCGGCGCTGTCTGTGTGCGAGGGCTCAGTGTGTGTGTGCAGGACCCGCCGGGCTGCGCGCTGTCGGCGCTGTCTGTGTGCGAGGGCTCAGTGTGTGTGTGCAGGACCCGCCGGGCTGCGCGCTGTCGGCGCTGTCTGTGTGCGAGGGCTCAGTGTGTGTGTGTGCAGGACCCGCCGGGCTGCGCGCTGTCGGCGCTGTCTGTGTGCGAGGGCTCAGTGTGTGTGTGTGCAGGACCCGCCGGGCTGCGCGCTGTCGGCGCTGTCTGTGTGCGAGGGCTCAGTGTGTGTGTGTGCAGGACCCGCCAGGCTGCGCGCTGTCGGCGCTGTCTGTGTGCGAGGGCTCAGTGTGTGTGTGTGCAGGACCCGCCGGGCTGCGCGCTGTCGGCGCTGTCTGTGTGCGAGGGCTCAGTGTGTGTGTGCAGGACCCGCCGGGCTGCGCGCTGTCGGCGCTGTCTGTGTGCGAGGGCTCAGTGTGTGTGTGTGTGCGCAGGACCCGCCGGGCTGCGCGCTGTCGGCGCTGTCTGTGTGCGAGGGCTCAGTGTGTGTGTGCAGGACCCGCCGGGCTGCGCGCTGTCGGCGCTGTCTGTGTGCGAGGGCTCAGTGTGTGTGTGTGTGCGCAGGACCCGCCGGGCTGCGCGCTGTCGGCGCTGTCTGTGTGCGAGGGCTCAGTGTGTGTGTGTGTGCGCAGGACCCGCCGGGCTGCGCGCTGTCGGCGCTGTCTGTGTGCGAGGGCTCAGTGTGTGTGTGTGTGCAGGACCCGCCGGGCTGCGCGCTGTCGGCGCTGTCTGTGTGCGAGGGCTCAGTGTGTGTGTGTGCAGGACCCGCCAGGCTGCGCGCTGTCGGCGCTGTCTGTGTGCGAGGGCTCAGTGTGTGTGTGTGCAGGACCCGCCGGGCTGCGCGCTGTCGGCGCTGTCTGTGTGCGAGGGCTCAGTGTGTGTGTGCAGGACCCGCCGGGCTGCGCGCTGTCGGCGCTGTCTGTGTGCGAGGGCTCAGTGTGTGTGTGTGTGCGCAGGACCCGCCGGGCTGCGCGCTGTCGGCGCTGTCTGTGTGCGAGGGCTCAGTGTGTGTGTGTGTGCGCAGGACCCGCCGGGCTGCGCGCTGTCGGCGCTGTCTGTGTGCGAGGGCTCAGTGTGTGTGTGTGTGCGCAGGACCCGCCGGGCTGCGCGCTGTCGGCGCTGTCTGTGTGTGAGGGGTCGGCGGGCGCGTTCGAGGCGGCGTGCGCGGCGGTGGGCGGCGCGGCGGCTCGCGGCGCGCTGGCCTCCAGCCAGTTGTTCGCGGTGGCGCGCTACATGGAGCAGCGCGGCCAACCCGCGCGCGCCATGCGGCTCGCCACGCTCGCCATGCGCAACCTTCATTTGCACTACAACCAGGTAACACCATACATACATTTTTCGACTCTAAATAACGAGATGGCTCAACACTCAATAATTTATTGCTTTAAATAGTGGTGAACATATACACCCTATAAAGGTATTGTAATGTAGGACTGGACCGATCCATTTTATGATACTCGAAGTTTTATGCGGTTGTCATTAAAGAAATCATGCGATCGAACCATTTTTTTAAAAACAGGAGGACCACAGATCTGAAGGCATGTTTTCTACGTGCTGATTGAACGCTACCACTGCCTCTTCGGAGTTGGTAAAAGTAAAACCTCTCATCAAATCTTTGATTTTGGGAATCATTTGGGAATCACAATCATCAATTCATCCCATCACATGGACTTTGGAAACAGAAATCACAGAGTGCTAGGTCGAGGATATGCGCAGGATGAGTGACGAGATGTACTTTTTCGAAAGCTAAAAATGACTTGTTTTGTTGACCGTGTGTGAAGAAGCGTTATCGTGGTGTAGGAGAATGCGGCTTTTGGGTCGTCTTTCGCGAACTTTTTCTAACACCCTGGGTAAACAAATGGTAGAATACCACTCGGCATTAACACTCTTTTGATCTTCAAATGGAATTGTACAGATGGGACCCGTAGCTTAGAAATAAAACGCGATCATTTTTTTACCAACGTTTCTCGCCTGTCTCACTTTGTTGGCCTGTTCTCATTTTTAAACACCCATTACCAATATTGCTGTTTTTTTTTTTCGGGTTTAAAACAATAAATCCACGTTACGTCTCCTGTGACAATGTCATAAACAACATTAGAATGTCCGTGGTCGTACTTCAGTAGCATCTGTGAGCACCATTCCACGTGAGCCCGCTTCTGCTCCGCTGTCAGTTCATGAGGGATCCAACGACAATAAAGTTTCCGAACGAATTTGGCTCATACCAATCCCCAATAGTCCTCGAATTGTTTCATAGGTAATCCAGGGGTTTTCTTCAATTAACCGCTTAACAGTAGCCACATTATTTTCATTACGGCAGTTGAAAGCCGCCCTTCACGAAATTCGTCATGTAAAGAAACTCGACCTCTTTCAAATTCAGCAAACCATCGCCTCACGGTGCTCAAACAAGGTGCTTCTCTCCCAAAAGCATTTTGAAGACGAGCGGCACAGTCTTGCGGAGAAAGAAAACTTTTAAAATCATAAAAAATCATCGCTCTAAAATCTTTTCGACTTAATTCCATTTTCGTTGCGTACGTAGAACTTTGATGTGTGATAAAAAAACAATTGACAAATTATTTCCCGCCAATTGTTTTTTATTACTAAGAAGGTTGCAACGTTTTAAAAATATAACATTCGAAATTCAAATAGTTCCGATTAGCTAGAAGTGCAAAACTTTTAGTGTGCCCCATGTATTTCCGTTGCCACTATGACAACAAATACTAAAAATAAAAAAATTAGGGGGACCCCCTTCCAATAAAAGTGTTTTTTTTCGTATTTTGTTGCTATGATGGTAGTAGTATCTTCCGTGCGCAAGTTCGACTCGTACTTGGCCGTTTTTTTTATAAATGCTCTCGTCGTGTTGAGAGATTACCGTCTACAAAGGTAGGAAAAACAATAAAATTTATTTATTATGTTATCCATCCATTTATATTATCAAAACGGGTTTTACATGAGAATGCCCTGTCCGCAGGACTCGCACCCCGCCATCGCGGACATCCACTGGGCGGTGGCGCTGGCGCACTCGCTGGGCCGCGCCGAGCTGCAGGCCATGCTGCCGCTGCTCGTCAAGAACGTGCAGTGCGCGCCCGTGCTCGTGAGTACTGCCGCCTATCATCACATACCTATTCCACACCTCACTTACTAAATCCTACACCCCATACTCACATCCTACACATTTCAATCCAAACTAGAAACAAAGCCTTTCTTTAAAAAAAATCAACAAATTGAATATCCACGAAAATATCTAACTATAATTGAATTCCCAAGGTCAACTCTAAAAATACACGACTTCAGACCAAAATGCAATATACGTGGTTACTTTTAAAGGTCAAAGAGGCTGTTCAGAATCAATAATATTTTCGATTTATGTAATAAAAAAAAATCCAAAAATTAGCTTTTTATCTGACACAAAAAACAAAACGCTCGTTATGTATTTACGTTGATTTAGGTTTGAAACAGACCGGTTAACAGTCCTGGTGGAAAATATTGTTACGAGCTTAGAGTTCGTATTGTGCAACAAATACCACTTATATCAAAATCGTGTATTTACAACACAAATATACAATACACTACAATGCAATACGTAAATACATTGAAGAATACTAATAATACTCACTATATTTACACTAAAACTAACACACTTTTCACTAAACTAAAACTTTTCACCATACTATATCGCTTCACACTGATCATCCGAGATATTGTTTCCGAATCGCTATGTAAAACTAACTTGCTATTCGTCAATGCATCCTTATTTATACACAAATCTCGACCCTATTTCCGAATCTTCCGAAAATAACACAAAAACAATCTAAATGTAAACAAGTCATAGTACACGCTAATTTCACCCTTATGCAGATTAACAGAAAATTCATTATGGCATAGTTACTTGGGTAACGGCGGCTATTGTTTATCGATAGAAGCAGCTATTTCTTTTTTTATATCATTAGATAGCAAACAAGCAGATGGATCTTGTGATGGAAAGATTCAACCATCGCCTATAGCTGATACCAAAGGTATTAATGCTACGTTGCTATCTTGTGGCGAGATTCTTTTTTTTATTTCTAGATTTTTCTAGTATTTTCACTCTTCACTTTTCTAGATTATTTGCTACAATATATTTTATCTATATATTAATACGTCAAGGAAAAAGTTTGTACCCCTTTTTAAGACAATTGCGCGAACGGCGGATTATGAAATTTGGCACAGTTAAAATTTACATCGCGGAGGACTGCAGAGATCTATTACTTTTAAATAAAATGCATTAGGAATATTCAATAAAAATAAACATTACATACACTACATTCATGTGACATACGTGACATTATACACACATGTATACTAAATTATTTTCATTACGGGTAAGGTCAGTTGGCAATCTTAAGAGAGATTTAATTGTTTAGTGTATGTTGGAATTTCGGGCACAGGCGATGGCTAGTTTGTTTAACTACCGAAGTTACGGTGGGGAAGCAGTGTGTGTTGAGGTGTGTGTGTGTGTGTGTGCGGTGCAGTCGGACGTGCTGCGGCGCTGCTGCGTGGCGGCGGCGGGGTGCTCGCGCGCGCGGCCGCCGCCGCCGCGGCCGCCCACGCCGCTGCGGCCGCTGCTCGAGGCCGCGCTGCGCGCCTACGCCTCCACCACGCACGCGCGCCTGCAGCACATCTCGCCAAGACACTACGCCGACTTCGTCGACTTCCTGGGTGAGCGCCATATCATACACGACACGCCACATACTGTACACGACAAATGTCACACGATGTGTATCGTGCACTTTTTTTATATCACAAGATAGCAAACAAGCAAATGGTTCTCCTGATCGGTAAAAGTCATAATTAGTTGAAACTAATTTAAATCACACTTATACTTTTATTTCATTATAGGTATATAGGACAGAATATTACGTCCTGAAGATGCTTCAGAATGCAAAACCTGTCAATAAATTTGAATAATTTAATCTATACCTACAGTGAAATAAAAGTATAAATGTGTTATAAACTAGTTTCAACTAATAATAATAATGGTATTTCACTAAGTACCGACGATTGAATTGAAGTGTAAAATCTATAGTCAACTGTCGCCTATAGACACCAAAGATGTTAATGATACGTCACTATCTTGTGGCGAGGTCTAATGCCACGTGCATACGTTTACCGACTACTTTACCCTCAAAACGGAACACGACAATGACAAGCACTGACGCCATTGCGGCAGGAATAGGTAAGGCGGTAGTACCAGACCTGGGTGAGACAATGCAAAACTTTACCACCTAGAAAACTATACACAACACACATTTGTGCCGCATAATTATTGCTTATTCATGTACCCCGTTGATTGAGTGGTTAGCGATCCTGACTACGCAATCGACAGGGCTCGAGTTCGATCCCCGACGGGAATAAGCATTTGTGTGACGAGCATAAATGTTTGTTTTTCCGAGTGTGTTTATTAAATATATTTTAGTATTTATATATGTATTTCTATATAATAATATCGTTGACTATAGTTGACTATATATGTATTTCTATTTATTAGTATCGTTGACTTACACCCATAACACAAGCAAATAATTTGCTTACTTTGGGGTCAGATTAGTAAGTGTAATTTGTCCCGTGAATATTTATTTATTTACTATTTATATCCTTATGTTTTACTTACTAGTTTTTAAGAATAAATAATGTCGAGTATTGAAATAAATCAAGTGTTACAAAATTAAGATTAATTAAATAGATAAATAAATCAAAACATTCCCACATTAATTTCTAACGCATTCACCTCAGAATCATGGTCCAATCGCATGATTTCAATTTACGATAGACCGTCCCTTACACCTGTGTACGAGATGTATCAGACTCAGACTATACACAATACGTGCCAAATGATACACTAACGTGCCTAATGATACACTACACGTATCATTATACACACAATATACTGCACGCGTCAGACTCAGACTATACACAATACGTGCCAAATGATACACTACACGTATCATTATACACACAATACGTCATACTATATACTGCACGCGTCAGACTCAACCTATACACAAAACGTACCAAATGATACACTACACGTATCATTATATACACAATACAAGTCATACTATAATACTACACGCGTCAGACTCAAACTATACACAATACGTGCCAAACAATATTATTTTATGTTTTTTGTATATTCAAATTTTGTTAAAATTTAGCATTTTCTTTTATATATTCACGGGACAAATTACACTTACTGATCGGACACCAAAGTAAGCAAATTATTTGCTTGTGTTATGGGTGTTAGTCAACGATACTAAGACATAGATATACATATACAAATACTGGAATATATTTAATAAACACCCAATCCCGGAAATACAAACATTTATGGTCATCACGCAAATGCTTGTCCCCGTCGGGGATCGAACCCGAGCCCCGTCGATTGCGTAGTCAGGGTCGCTCAATACTCAATACTTTATTGCGTCATATGTTATACATTTATAGGTGTTAAGTATACATTCTAGGAACAACATATGTACCCTGATAGGGTGTAGCAATGCAGAGGCGGACTGATTCACTTTTCTGAATAAAATATGTTTCTTATTAAAATTTATCATTCAAAAATTCGCTAACCACTACCAACGAGGCGGTCTTATGTGTTATGTTTTATGTTATGTTTAATGTTATGTTTCACACTATACGTGTGAAATTATACACAGCACGTACCACACGATACACTATGCGTTCAAAACACGCGTCGCACTACACTTGCTACAATAGAGTAGAAATGAGATCCCGTGTTGGTCCCGGGCTCCTTTAAAGAATAGATCAACTGCCGTTCTGCACTGCAGGTCGTGAAAGGCGACCGATTGGCTATGCAAGTCACTGCCATCGACTACTAGGTGGTAGAGTTCTGCATTGACTCGCCCGGGTCTGGTATCACCGCCTTACCTACTCCTGCCGCAATAGCGTCAGTGCTTGTCGCTGTCGTGTTCCGGTTTGGAGGGTAAGGTAGCCGGTAAACTTATGCATGTGGCATTAGACCTCACCACAAGATAGCAACGCACCATTAACACCTTTGGTGTCTATAGGCGATGGTTGACTCCATCAAGAGACCCATCTGTTTGTTTGCTATCTTATAATATAAAAAAAACACGAAACACAACACTTGTTTCACTAAAATTAAAGTTTTGTTTTGGCGGCAGAAATGCTTATCTCTATGAAGGCAACCATGAATAAGATTAATTAAAATTTATGGCATTTTTTTGTCTCTTTTTTAACAGGAAAGGCGAGAGACACGTTTGCTTTGGCGCACGACGGACCTCATCAATTTGCGGCTTTACTGCAAGAAATTAAACTTAAATACAAAGGCAAAAAGAAACTTATGTTCCTTGTCAAAGAAAGATTTGGCTGACTTGCCAGAGTATACCGAACTATAAACATTGTATATTTTCATACTCAGAAGACATCTTGTACAAATTTATCGAGTACATCACGGATAATATTACCTCATAGTTCGTACTCATGTACCAAAATCAGTTAAAAGTATTAAAATTAGTGTAATACCTCGTATATCTAGACATTGATATGATCTCAATGATTCCATTGTATAGATTTGTATATAGTTAGTTGTAAGTTAGATAAGTTGTATAGATAGATGTAAATAAATCGACATTTCGATACTAGCGGTCTCGGTATTGGGGTCTTCTATCACGAAGCATGTTTGGTACCGAATAATGGCTACCTCGAATATATTTACAATGATTTTAAAGTTTTAAAGTTAATCGTAGAACAAAATCACTTTACTTATGTTTTTTTACGTTTTAAATAAGCAGACCCCCGCGTATATGCAGACGTACAATCAAAATCTTAATAACCCTAAATAATATATTTGTATGATGTATAAGTTGTATTACATCATAATACGTTTAATACTTTTAAACATAACGATCGTCGAAAAACATAACTATTATCATTCTATCTTCACGCCCATATCCCCGAAGGAGTAGGCAGAGGTACAACAAGTGCACCCACGATTAGCCGAAGATACTTGGTCCCACAAATGTGATAGGTGGCAAGCCTATCGCCAATCGGGTACTTTCCAATCCCGGGCAACTTTGTGTTTCCCAGAAACATCGGCCACATGTCGGGCACATGAAAAAAACACTTTCATGTGCCCGACCCGGGAATAGAACCCGGGACCTCATGTGGTCAACGCCAATGCTGGACCACTAGACCACAGAGGCGACTATTTTATTAAAAATATTGCACTATTTATAAGTTCTTAAACCGCTAATGCGTGTCCGCCATTATAGTGACGTCAGATGTTTCGCATTGATGGAAAATACTTGATATGAGTCACGTTGGTTTTTATTAGATTTCGTGAAAATTATACTACTTATATTTACCGACATTAATTACTTATCTCGCGTGTTAGTACATTTTCCCCTTTTCAAATCATCATTGTTTAATATAATTTTAATAAAATATCAAATCAGTAATCACTTATTTCATCAGCATCCTTAACTTCTTTGGCTCTTCATATTATATAGCCATTGTAATTTAAAAAACACTTTAAAAATGTTGATTTGTAGCCATGAGAATAGGTTAATTAACGAGATCGTTGTTGATATTATTAAATATATTCATAATATTTCAATGGTCACTATTTTGATGTCTGAAATATGGGTAATATATTAGTTACTACACAGTATTTTATAGAATAATAAAATATGGTTTGGTTGTAATGGCCAAAACCTCGCGAGGCACAACTGCAGTTATTAGTTTTTTACCATTTCCTTTTAAACATTAAGTGGTTAAAATATAACTAAATTTTATGTGAATAAAGTCGCAAGCCACATCTAGTAAAGAATTTTTGGCCGTGTTGATCCTGCCCCTCATGTGAAGAATATTCCATCTGCATTCTACCAGGCCATTGTTGTGTACTAAGCATTAAATTTCCGCAAGGTCTCACCCAGGTATGTGGTAGCACCGCCTTACTTAATCCTACCGCAATAGAATCAATGCTTGTCATTGTCGCGTTCCAGTTTGGAGATTATGGTAGGCGGTAACTTTATGCATGTGGTATTACGATCCCGCTACACAGATAACAACGCACCATTAGCATCATTTGTGTTTATAGGCGATGGTTTCTCGTTCCATCAAGAGAGCCACCCGATTGTTTGCTATCGAATCGAATATAAAAAATAGGTATATTGCGATGACATAATTAATTCTTGTAACATAATTTTAGTGCGAAATACTCGTATATGAAAGTTTTAAATATCTAACCTTCGATATTTGATGGTTTGCAAATATATTTGTAACGTTATATTAGTTGCCTGGTTATGTTATTTTATTTTAAAAATATTCGTTGTAACATGTATTCGATGGTTAGTTATTCGACCAAACAGACTTCGTGGTACAGTAGAAGAACCGGATATTGCACTATAACGTCCAACCAGTGGAATCAACAAAATGACACCACACCAAAGAAATACGTGTAAGTAATTTCAATAAGTAACGCCATCTTCCTTTCAGTATTTTCGAGTATTCATATCTTTAGTTTTAAATGTTAAGCTCTATTTTCCGTTATAGTTAAACCGTGGCTGCATTATGCAAATCGTGTGTTTAAATCCAATTTTACTTAATCGGAGTTTGTCTAAAGGATAGTACGAACACTCGTTTAAATTGATGTTAAATGTTATTAACTTTGCATAGTGCAGTCATGGGTTAAAGTTAAAAGAGTTATCCGTTTTTGAAAGTTAACACAAAATGCAATTAATGTAAGGGAAATGAGATGCATGAATAACCAAATACTGGATAAATAAAATGTTCATAAAACACACAAAACACTGCTGTGAATTTAATGCTTGCTAAATAATATTAACCCCTGATGCAAAAAAGAGAGGTCTTGTTAAGTTTGACATGTATATGTATGTGTCTATACGTGGCTTCCATTCATAACGTACATTGATTTAATTTAATCTTTTTTGTTTGACAGATGACAGTTAAAATGTTAGTTACAATTCAGCTACTTGAGAACCATCAGCACATTTCTATTTGTTAGAAAGGTCATAAAAAACTTCCACAGGTCTGATCAATTTAATATTTAGCATTCTGATACTTTGATATTTTTAAAGGACAAGTTGAACTTGACCTCTTGCTATGGCATCAACTTGACGTGCAAGATGCACAACTCCTTAAAACTTATCAACGATTGGAAAGGTTCTAGATCGATGATATGGTTTTTAAATTTTTAATTTAATGTAGCATTTCTTATTACTAGAGTATTTTTATTAATAACTTGAAGTACGATTGTTAATTTATTTTTTCTACAGCATGCAAACGTGTTTTGATTGCAAATTGTTTCCCTGTAAAAATGTCCGATTCAATGAATTATGTATAATTGATAACTGTCAAAAAACGGATAATTCGTTGATTTTAGTTATAATTTACATTTTTTTCTATCGGCAAACATATTAGATTACTGTTACAAGTTATTAATAGTAAGTTACAAAATGTTTGTCGTAAGGATATCATGAGACAGATTTTATATTACATTAGACTGCTCTATTATGCTAACTTTTATAACGGTATTCGTTAGTTGTATAACGATTGTTTTAGTTACCGTGAAGTTGTCGAAATCGTGATTGTTTCTGTCCTGCATAAAGTGGTCTGAATTTGTACAAATGACTGCATAGTGCATTGATGTTTAACGAAGTAATTCTGTCTGATGATACCCTACTTATTTTTGTTTTTCCTTAAATCGCAAGTTCATTTTTATGCAATATTTTGGAATTTCGATGTTAGAATAGGAATAATAACAAGAAGTGCATTTATAAAAGTAGAATGTTTAAAGATAGACGTCGTTTGGATAGTGTTCAAAAATTTAGTATGATTAGAGTGTAAGAGAGGGATTTTTGTACTTTATGTGGCATGTACGGGGTTGTGCAACATGGCTATTTTTTCATCGCTGTTCAAACTTGCTCATTTGTGACTATATCATATTGGAGGTAAATTCAGACTATGGCTTTAAATGCTTCGAAGATAAGGGTGTTGGAGAAGCCGACAAACTCAAAAATATTAAATTTTCCCATGCATACGCTGACTACAAAGACTAGTTGTCAGTGTGGGTATTCCAATCAATAACATCTTATATACCATAAAGAACACCCTCCGTTCTTTATGGTATATAAGATATATCCAAGGAACTTATATACGATATCTGGAATTACTACGAAGCAGTATTTGAAAAATAAAAATGTACTTTATTTCGTTAGCAATAAAGTTAACATTTGCTTCTTACTTAACAGAGGGAAAAAACGTTCTGAGCGAGACAACGACATGAGTGGATGTTATCCCTTTCTTGTAATTGCCAGTGTAAATAAAACTTTCGGATGGTAGTATTTTTATATATCCGGTAACCGTTAAATCCCTTTTATTCATACACGTTTATAGATACATTAGCACAAAATGTATTGTAATTAACATATTGAGTTCTTAAATGTGTTTATTTTAATTATTACGTAATTATTTATGCAATGTAAAAACTGTTTTCTCAAATCAGTAGAATTAGTAGTAATTTGTAAACTATGCACGGCCACACTCAGGTGGCCGTAGGTACGCTTTGGCGCGCTTTATTTAAAAATATAGCTGATACTTTAAGTTAAAGTGTGTTAAAGCATAAAGTCCTCTTTTTGCTTACTGCTATAAGTTTTTTCTGTTGTAAATGGTGAAAAATTGTAGCGTTAAGTGCTGTAATAGTGAAGCGTATGCTGGTTGCGGAATTTAATTTTTTAAGTAAGTTTTTTATTGTATTTACAAGTTTCTTAAGTAGGGTAGCAATAATAACACAAAAATTCGGACATGTGAATACAAAGAAATTACAATTCAATCTAACATTTCATAATACGTCTAAATACATTACCTACATACTTTTAGGTAGTAACTGTTAACTAGTAGTAGATACCTAACCTCTTGTTCATTATTTTCTTGTAGGTTCCCAAGAAATGAGATTCTTCGACAACGGTGGATTGAAGTTGTTCCATTTAAGAAAATTAATTCATATTACAGTTTAATTTGCAGCCGAAATTTTAAATCCAAGGATTTAATAATCCATAAGATAAGATCAACACTGAAACCGGATGCTATTTCATCTATATTCCCTGTTGTAAGCTTAATCATTTAGTCTTATTTAAGATATTTTTTAATTAAACATACAAACGTAATACAGGGTCATTGCGTCGGTAACGCGACCGCCTCTAGTATGCGACCACTTGAGGGCCTAGGTTTCTTAATTAAAGATAATAGCATTTTTTCATGAGAAAACAATAAACAGTAAGCATTGAATATTCAATGAATAATTATGTAACAAGAAAATCATAAATTTAAACCTATCTGCTAAATCCAAATCTAGAAAATAGTGCCTGAGTTCGGGTGATGACTTAATGGTGTGTTTATGTGTATGCGTATTGCAATAAAAATACCACACCGGGTGGCGAACAAAGTTACCTTTTGTTACCTTATACTAATGTTATACTCAAACAAGAAGCGTTATTATTTCAATTATAGAACATTGTTTGTTGGAAAGTTGTAGTGACATCATTTTTTAGCTTATATTTCTTTTTAAATCCAGTGGTCGCAAACTGAAGTATATAAATATTTAATACGCTAGAAAGCGGCCATGTGGTCGCATTCGGACACTTAAAGCTATAAAATATTTTGCTTATTATGATCTCACTGATGCTTTCATGATTGTATAATTTAGAATCTGATGTTGTAGAAGCATAAAGATGCATCTCATCAGTTTACGACCACACGTTTTCTTGATAGAACTTTGTTTAATTCACTTACTAAAATAGGTGATCGCAAACCCACCCTGGTCGAAAATTATGATGTTGTTTGTAACCGCCCTGTTTTAATACGAGAGAAAGTAAACTAAAATAAGTAAATAAATAAAATATTGCTTTCTTTAGATGACAACAGGCCCGCAAGATTAAAAAAAAACAAAATGAGAAATACTGATTTTTTAGGATTACTTAAAGGAAATTTACTCGGGCGTACTGGGGTGTATATTAGCGCGCAAGATAAAAAAACACTAAATGAAAAATACCAGTTTTTTAGGATTACTTTAAGGAAAATTTACTCGTTGTATAATGGAAAATTTACTCAGGTGTATAATAGAGAGGAAAATGACGTTATCAAAATATTGCTTGACTATTATGTAGTTGTCAACCACAACAAAATTAGTAGAGTAATATTCAGGAAATACGGTCACTTTTATTTCTTCGAATCCCACGTATCCCGTGACAGCGAGTGATAGCTCCGTTATCATCCGCGCGGTGACAAATAGCCAATGAGTCTAGTCACGAGTTCAGCAAATCACTGTTTGTAAATAATGAACTTGTGCCTATAAAGGATAATTTGAATAAAAATGATATCTATGCGTGGGCGTCCGTATGAGTATAAACATGTTATAGGATAATTAGCTCAATATTTAAGTACCTAATTGTTTTACATATTTGGTATTAAAATCGACTACTGAACACTCTCCTTTAGTATGGACGGTTTTTATCAGCCAATCCATACTATTCCATACTAATATTATAAATACGAAAGTAACTCTGTCTGTCTGTCTGTCTGTCTGTTACGCTTTCACGGCCAAACCACTGAAGCAATTTGGATAAAATTTGGTACAAATATAGTTTGAGACCCAAGAAAGGACATAGAATAGTTCTTATCCCGGAAATCCCACAGGAACGGGAACTATGCGGTTTTTTATTTTAGAATTTTTTCCACGCGAACGAAGTCGCGGGCACAGCTAGTTTCAATATAATTTACAGATGTGTAACGAAAAAACTACTTGTTACTAGTCTAGATGATTAGTGTTTAAAATGAATATTTGTTTTTTATATATTTATTATATATAAGATAGTAAACAAGTTGACGGCTCTCCTGATAGAAAGAGAAACCATCGCGTTTAGACATCAAAGATATAAATGGTGCGTTGCCATCCGTGTGGCGGGTTTGCAATGCCACATGCACAAGTCTGCCAGCTACCTAACCCTCCAAACAGGAGCATGACAATGACAACTAGGTGGTAGATTTCTGCATTATCTCGCCCGGGTCTGGTACCACCGCCTTATTTATTCCTGCCGCAATAGCGTAACTGCTTGTCAAAAAGTTTACTTAACTCTTGACAAGAAATAATTTCACTACCATCGTACCTGGTGGTTCCACAACATCTCGCACTGGTATTTGGCACCACCGCCTTACCTATTTGCGCCGCAATAAAGTCAATGCTTGTCATCGTCGTGATCCGGTTTGGATTGTAAGGTAGCCGGTAAACTTATGCATGTGGCCTTAGACCTCGTCAATACATAGCAACGCGCCATTAACATCTTTGGTGTTTATAGGCAATGGTTGTCTCTTTCCATCAGGAGACCCATCTGCTTGTTTGCTATCTTATGATATAAAATTGACATTATTGCTGCAGGAATAGCTTCTGCGATGGTAGCAAATACCCGAGCGAGACGTTGTGGAACTCTACCAGCAAGTAGTCACGATGGTAGTGACACTTATAGCCAATAAGTCGCCTTTTACGACCTGCCTGGCAGAACGGCAGTTGGCCTATTCTTCAAAGGAGCACGAGACCAACATGGAGAAAAATGGACCATTTTAGGAAATGGGCATTTTGAAAATGTTGTATATTTTGGGAATTGGACATTTTGAACTTGAACGTTGAAACCGGAACCGAAGTGTTTTATCCAGGACCCTGTCAGTAGACTGACTTTGCAATATCTCTCACCATATCCTCTAGGTTTTATTGATTCTTCAGTATCGCTGGACTGCTTCACTCGAACAAATTTTAAAGCAATGTAATGTAATTGTCATCTGTTCGTAATTAATGCATACATTTTCTAGAAGAGTATTTTGATCTTTT
Source organism: Apodemia mormo (assembly GCA_036924255.1). NCBI lineage: Eukaryota > Metazoa > Arthropoda > Insecta > Lepidoptera > Riodinidae > Apodemia > Apodemia mormo. The sequence goes on from JAUPFN010000019.1 coordinate 6,401,570, forward strand.
ATCTGTATGTATAATGCTCAATTCGGCAGAAAGATCACACATGCAAAGATTTTTTACCACAATTTTTACCCGCGAAACAGCTTAGTATGAAAACAAATCTAGCTATTTATTTCAGTTACATATCAAGTAAAATTATTACAACTTTTGATAATTTTTAATAATCCTATTTTACGCTCTAACACATTAAGATGGGCCGCAGCTGGTCAGGGTGCTTCGCAAAAATTCGCCTAGATCACTTTAATACATTTTATATAAACTCTCGTACACTATGCCGGGGCAAAGTGCGGCAGATTTGCAGAGCGGAATTGAGCGCACACAATTTTCTACGTGTTTTAAGTATGCATTTACAAAATCAGAAATTATGGGTGAGGAACGATTAAAGGCCACAAAGAACTAGCCTTAACGTGCAGTTCGGCAGTTAACTGTACACAAAACTAGTCAATGTGTTGCGGCCCGGCACGTTACTAATATGCTAGCATTTATAGTTGCAATCCGGCCCCCTCCACCTCACTACAGCCTGTCGTAATAATACGATATCATTAGACAAATCACACGAATTGATCTAACCCTAAAGTTAGCAAATTATGGGTGTTAGTCAAAACAACATATTATGAATGTGCATTTTCCTTCGTCAATAAGAGCGATAACAAACATTGTTAACCTACACGACTTTCAAAAGTTGATAGCCGTGGGTGCTATCCGGGATTTATCGTGGCTGTCCATATCAGTTCTATTCCGCTTTTTTAGAATGAAATTGTCCAGTTGCACAAATATTTATGGACACCCTAGTAGAAAGAGACACACTCCACTCATGTCGTGGTACTCTTCGGAACGATTTTGAAGTACATGTGGACCTTCCAGGTAGAATATAACTTCCTTGGATATATCTGATATATAGATTATAGGAAAGACTTTTCATTGATACAAAGAATATCTTTTTAAAATCCACAAATTTAAATATTCAGTATGATGTTGTTGCTTTTGTGCGATGTATGATTTATGAACAAGTCCTAAAATAATATGTTATTTTTTTAATGTTAAAATACAATTCTATGTAAATTTCAGAAGTCAAGACGATAATGGTACATATATTAATTATGTTATATCGCTTATATGGAAGTTCGTTAATTTTGTCTTTATTAAAACTTGTTCATAAATTATGAACAAAATCTACCAATCCTGTTTCTAGCATTTTTAATAAATTAAGAATACATTTAGGCTGGTTTCGCTAAAAAATACAATTAAATCTGGTCTACTATCGCAACTATGAATATTATCTTTAATACATATTTTTTTATTGTAAATTTCTTAAGAGCCCGATTTGTTTATATGTTTGCTGTCTGACACTTTATAAGACTTGTACTTAAAATGATCATGATATATTAACATTATTAGCAATAAAAAATATTTAAATGTAATCCTAATTTATTAATATGCTAATTACTTTGTGATTTTCAATTGGTTCATTCAAAAATACTTGCCAACAATAAAATATGGTTGATTTATTTTTAATTAAATGTAAATTCCCCTAATTATTTAGATTATAAAACCCCTATTTTGATTCGTTTCTTTCTATACATGTTACAAGTTAAACTGAATAAATAGTTATTGTACAACCAATATCATTAGGTATAATAATTGAATAAATATTTATTCAGTCTAAATCGTTGTCCATATTATATTAATTGATTTCTTTACTGTAAAATACCAGTTCGAAATATTTATAAGCAATAATTTCGTAGCCTTCCGCCGGTCTGATATATATTTTGTAAAAAAGTAATTTGCAAATTTGTGTATTAGATATTTATAATAGTCGTAACTTTTTAACAGTTTCAAGAAAAATTGTCATTGCTTATTTAATATAAACAACAGGTTCATAAGCGAATACTTCGATATAAATATGTATAAGTATCTAATTAATCGTGATGAATACCCATAAAATATCTTATTACCACCAAAAATAATTTACAATAATGTCTGTTCTCTATCATAGGTATCAGTACTGATGTGTAAAACTGATTTTATATGAGAAACTAAGTTAAGGAAATGACTGTACCCACATAGTTATCATAATAGGAGAGACATCACATGAAGTACAGGTGTCTCTTTTGTGCAAATGCTCTCCAATAAGAAACCTTTCAATTTGACAACAGTTTACATAAGACTGTTAGACTTAAATTTAATTTTTCGAATTGTCGACAACGCTGACTTAATTGGTAAAACCAAAAAGGTGGCTCGTTGTGTGTTTCATATCGTCTTCCCAACTGGAGATACTGTGAACATTGCAACCTTTCTCCAATGTACCGCCTGCCACCGAGAGAAGTTTCATCCTCATGAAATTGCCCAAGAAGCTGCTATCACACTAGTAGAATATTTTTAAACGTCTATTTGCGGTAGTTACTGCTTAACATCAGACGTTTCGCTTGCTTGTATACTTTCTAAAAGAAAAAGTAAACATTTTAAGCAGTGCAAGATCTGCATCCAGACGATGCAGATGTGAAACGTGTGTCAGCGTCTTTTTGTTTGAATCACTGTTTAAACCATCTGTGCCGATGAATAATGCAGAGATAAATTATTTTTGTGGTACTTAAATACCTGTATTGGACAATACAGCGTTGTTTGAAATATGAGATAATTCTCAAGTAATTAATGCTATTCAGGTAAGTTTGCTGTTCCTAATTTGAATTATACACTACTAGCGACCGCCCGCGGTTTCACCCGCACAGCTTATGTTCCCGTGGGAATATCGGAAAGGTTTATACACTAAAACCTTCCTCAAGAATCAATCTATCTATTAAAAAAAACCGCATCAAAATCCGTTGCGTAGTTTTAAAGATTTAAGCATACATAGGGACATAAGGACATAGGGACAGACAGAGAAAGCGACTTTGTTTTATACTATGTAATGATGATTCCTTAACGATACTGACATTAACAGCGCAGTTACTTAAACTGTGCTCTGAACAACAAAGTTATTTGAATTGTAATGCATCATGTATGTGTATTATTAAGATATTGTTCTATTAACATAGAGGTTTCAGTTATGCATAGAAAGAAAATGGATAATTCAAAATTTGTTGCAAATTATTTTTATAGTAACAGACGATAATGATGATTTTATACATTTACTAATTAATGTCATTTTTTAACTTAATTCGTTTCCCAGTGGTAAATTATGCACATTGCGCTGGACTGAAATGAGGCAAAGACAACGTTTTATAAAACCGAAACTAGCCGATATGCATTACTTACCGCCGAGAAATGTATACATTTTTTGTGCCGTCTCATTAAGGAGTTTTTCTAAAATCGTACATAAAACTTCCACATTGTGATAAAGTAACTCGCCATATATAATTGCAAAAATTTTTGACCTCAAGTGCCTTTAGGTGAGTCCAAATTTCACTCAGACCGGCGATATAATTTTTAATTTTTTTATTTCTTAAAAGCTATTTGTAATGCACTTATTGTCAGTTAATTTTAAATTGTGTTATACGTAAAACGTAGACACCCTTCAGCGCTGATGTAAGAAGGTGATAATTCCAATATAAATAATTAAAAAAGTCGCTTTTTTATTCTTTTTACCTTTCCCAAAAATGCAATAATGCTTACTTCATAGTGTAGGGCAATGTTGCAAAAACGTCTCAGGCTTGAAATCTGCAACGCATCAGAAACAATACTTGACTGATTTCGAAGAATACATTTCTAACTGTCTCGTTGAGCTGTCAGCTTGCTCAGCTCAGATTATGAGGGACTTTCAGGATTTTTTCTTTTTAGGAAAAATCAGAAGCAATTATTGCTAGGTTTTTATTATTTTACTAACAAACAAATTGTTGAATTTTTGCATGTTTTGACGTTTATTTAAATCTGACCGGCAAAGGGTAATGCAAAGAATATACAATACTACCTATAATGTCAGGTAATGTGAATGTTAGTTTTCTTAACACTTTTTCTAATGTTGGGGCCACATCTATCGTCCGAAGCTTCGCAGTGCATTCTCGCCACAAAAAGTGATGGTTGTGCTATGTTGACCTAAATGGCCACATACACTCCATTGACAAATTATGTCCATATTTGTACATAAAAATGTTTATACTTGTAAATAAGATCCACACTAGTAAATGACGTGCAAATTTGTAAATAATGTCTATACATGTTAATAATAATCACACTTTTAAATAACTAATTTTCCCCGTGTTGGTCCCGGCCTCCTTTGAAGAATAGGCCAACTGGCCAACTGTCCAACGGTCGTAAAAGGCGACTGAGTGGCTATTTGCGTCAATACCATAGTGACTACTAGGTGGTAGAGTTCTGCATCGGCTCGACTGGGTCTGGTACCACCGCCTTACCTGTTCCTGCCGCAATAGCGTCCATGCTAGTCACTGTCGTGTTCCGGTTTGGAGGGTAATGTACCCGGTAAACTTATGCATGTGGCATTAGACCTCGCCACAAGGCACCATTAACATCTTTGGTGTCTATAGGCGATGGTTGACTCTTTCCATCAGGAGACCCATCTGCTTGTTAGCTATCTTAAGATAAGAAAAAGATAACAACCATACTATTAAATAACAACCATACTTGTAAATAACAACATTACTTGTAAATAACAACCATACTTTCGCCGTGTTGGTCCCGGCCTCCTTTGTAGAATAGGCCAACTGCCGTTCTGCCAGGCAGGTCGTAAAAGGCGACCGATTGGCTATCGAGTCACTACCATCGTGGCTACTAGGTGGTAGAGTTCTGCATTGTCTCGCCCGGGTCTGGTACCACCGCCTTACCTATTCCTGCCGCAATAGCGTCAGTGCTTGTTGCTGTCGTGTTCCGGTTTGGAGGGTAAGGTAGCCGGTAAACTTATGCATGTGGCATTATACCTCGCCACAAGATAGCAACGCACCATTAACATCTTTGGTGTTTATAGGCGATGGTTGACTCTTTCCATCAGGAGACCCATCTGCTTGTTTGCTATCTTATGACATAAAAAAAAAAAAAAAAAAAACTTGTAAATAACAACCATACTTGTAAATAACAACCATACTTGTAAATAACAACCATACTTGTAAATAACAACCATACTTGTAAATAACAACCATCTTTGTAAATATCGTCGATACTTGTAAATAACAACCATACTTGTAAATAACAACCATACTTGTAAATAACAACCATACTTGTAAATAACAACCATACTTGTAAATAACAACCATACTTGTAAATAACAACCATACTTGTAAATAACAACCATACTTGTAAATAACAACCATACTTGTAAATAACAACCATACTTGTAAATAACAACCATACTTGTAAATAACAACCATACTTGTAAATAACAACCATACTTGTAAATAACAACCATCTTTGTAAATATCGTCCATACTTGTAAATAGCGTTCACATTGTAAAAATGGCCATACTAGTAAATAACGTCCATATTTGTAAATAACGTCCACACGAGTAACAACGTCCACACGAGTAACAACATCCATACTTGTAAGTAACGTCCAGTAAAAAACGTACACGCTTGTAAATAATGACCATGATCATAAATAACGTAAACTTGTAAATAGCGTCCATACTTGTAAATAACGCCGATAGGTATTTGTAAATAACTTCTAACTTGTAAATACCTCCATACTTGTAAATAAAGCCAATAGTAGAACTGCCCATCACAAAGCATTCAATAGTGGTCAGATAATAAAAAATAATAATATTATAAATGCGAAAGTCTATCTGTCTGTCTGTCTGTTACGCTTTCACGGGTAAACCGCTGGACCGATTTTCATGAAATTTGGCATGGAAGTAGCTGAAGATCCGGGGTCAAACATTGGCTAATTTTTTTTTCAAAAAATCAGTCTCTGGAGGGCTGAAATAGGGGATGAAATTTTTATTAAAAGCTATTTGGACGACTTATTAATATACTCGCGGGCGAAGCTGCGCGGGTCAGCTAGTTTAAAATATTTACCAAAAATGGCGCTGGCGTAGGTTAAACTACGATATGAATATAGCTGTTGCAGGCGGAGAGAAGTGCACTGAAAAACAAACATTTATTTATTCTCTAACTTATATTACTTTTACGTAATGTAATTTAGAACTTAGTTCGGCCGAACTCGCCCAATATCAATCAGCTGGTGGGTAACTACGAGCTCTTAAAGCAGGACAGAATTTGAACTGCCTTGCTTTTTCGTACCATGACACCTTATTAACAGGCCAATAGCAGGCCTGCTACTTGACGTCTATGAAAACCGTTCACCTTTTTTTTCATATAGACTATCCGTACCATGACACTTTATTTGACATCAGTAAAGCGTTTTTACTATTTTTGTAATGTCAGATAAACCAATCCTTAAAAAGTTACTCTTGACCAGCTTTTATTGAATTGTTTTGCTGTAGAGGTCTTTAAATAAACCAAAATAAACTGTTTGCTAGCACTATCGACTTTGATCGTAAATTAAATTTTGGAATTCAAAGTGCATACTTACTTGTGATAATGTTTTAATGTGTGAAACCCACTTGAAAGTTTGTTTTTATGAAGTTGTGAAGCGGGTGAAATATATCCGTTTTGTTTTTGTAGATATGTAACGAATATCAATTTTTTGAGAGAAAAAGAAACCGACGGCGTCGAATTAAAGAGATGGACGACCCTTTTCAATTGTACAAAAGAGAATTTGTAAATAAATATGGATACTTAGCTATGAACATAAAAATGTGTTTATTTTCCACAAAACTACTTCATTTCAATTCATAACTACACCCTTAAGGTTATTCAAGGATTTATTTTATAGTTTGTGCAAGGATTTGGTACCTGTTATGAAAATAAATACCCAGAAGTCTAAAGTTAAGTTTAAGTATATAAAAGGGTTAATATAGGTTTTTTCTAAATTGTTTACACAATACCAAAGTTTTAAAAATTTGTCCATAACTTCCTATTTACACATTGGCAGGTTTTACAGCAATCTATGTTAATGCACATGGCTCATATCAGAGACCCACAGAGATCAAAAAGTTGTACATCCAATATTACTAGCACAAGTTATTTCTGCTTTGAATAATATGCAATTAGACATAAATATATAAAATTCCCCATCCTGCAGCAGGGTGACAGGCTAATAAGTTAGGGTACAGTCTCTAAAATTGTTAAATATCAATGAAATAAATAACTAGCTGACCTGCAAGCTTTGCCTGTGAATATTATAACACACTGTTCATAAAAAAACTATATTAGTTTTTATTAAAATCTTTCATTCACTATTTTAGCATCTTATAGGTATATTTTTGAAAAAAAAGTTAGCCTGTGTATGATCCCGGATCTGCAATTATCTTCATGCCAAATTTTATTAACATCAATTGAGATTTAGCTGTGAAAGTGTAAGACAGTAAACATGCATTTTATAATATTAGTGTGGATTTAAAAACATCTTCATATATTTATCTAAAATATCTTTATATAAAATATCATATAAAGTTTGGCATGTGTGTTATTTTGCATTAAGGTTCTATTGATGGGACTCATACAACCAGAATAAGACCTACTAAACATAAAAAACTAAATTATTGTAGGAAAACTACCATTCTTTGCATTATTTAAATGTCAATTGGTAAAGTATTAAAATAAATATATTATTTACTGAAGTTTTAGGAAAATAAAAAAGGTCAAATTACTGCAAATTAAAGATGTTTATTAAAATTTATTCATTTAAATATATATTTGTTTTTAAAATATCATGTCTAGTGGGCTAGTGACTCCACGTAATTTACCTCTACAAATAAAGCAAAATGTGGTAATAGGACCACCATATATCTCGCTAACCGACAAACTTGTTAACCAGTCTACTTATTTAAATTTATGCACAATTACAGTACAATGGATGACTTAATTGACATATGATATTGTCTATTGACATATGCTTCCCTCTGCCTACATTACAAGAGGACTAATATGATGATATTAATTCATCATTTTATATTTTTTTAAAGTTATCCATACATTTTCATATTTCTGTTTCATATTACAACTAAGTACGTATCAGCTATATTAACATAATACCTGACTTATTTTAAGATTTGTAACAGTGGTATCGAGTTGCTAGTCTTTAACTTGCATTTATTTACTTACTTTAAATAATAACAAATCCACAGCAAGTAAAATTAAATAATAATAAATACAAAATATAATCTTATAATATATTTATTCTAGGAGATTCTGAGAATCCACTCAGAAAAAAAAAGATAACACTAATTTGAAATGCAGAACTAGATTCTCCAGAAGCATATTATATGGCCAAATATATCCAGGCAAAAAATGTTATTGAAAGGTTCATTAGTGTTCTAAAAGCTAAACATAGGTCTAGTCAGCCTTTGAATGCTGTATCACCAACCACATGTAGCTGGTTGAATGGCTTATGCACATACCCTTCATAAAATTAGTAATGCAGCCAGTTCATCTGTCTCTGAACTCAGCGACTTTGAGATGCAACGGAAAACTTAAGTCATTTCCTTTAATCTTGGATTTGGATCCAACAATGAAGTACAAGTTGTAATTGCTCATAGGTGGGACTTTGTTACATGTTTGTGGCAGTTGTGTCAGGGAGTCTAGAAAGAATATTATGAAGTTTTAGAGTATTTGTTTACATAATACTGTTTTGTCATTATATTCTCAGTTTGTTATTTTTAATAAATATTTTATTTAGTATAAGATGTTTTTTAATATTTATATGTGTTATAACCTTTTCCCCGTGTTGACCGGCTCCTTTGAAGAATAGACAAACTACTGTTCTGCAAGGCAGGTCGTAAAAGGCGACTAATTGGCTATATGTGTCACTACCATTGTGATTAGTAGGTAATATAGTACTGCAAAGTCTTGCCCGGGTATTTGTTACCACTGCCTTACCTATTCCTGCCACAACAGCATAAATGCTTGTCATTGTTATGTTCCAGTTTGGAGGGTTAGGTAGCCAGTAGACTTATGCATGTGGCATTGCCATCCCACCACAAGAATAGCAATCTATAGGTGATGGTTTCTCTTTCTATCAGGAGCATGACATGGTGGCATTGCCATCTACTTGTTTGCTATCTAATCTATACATATGATACAATCGTAGGAAAGTCAAAACTGTACATTGAATATTTTTTTAAAGAATACAAGGGGTGTGATCTACAATCGATATGGAAGCAAAAATATAGTTTTTAGAATTTTTGTCTGTTTGTCTGTATGTATGTTCGGGGTAAACTCAAAAAGTACTGCACGGATTTACTTCAAATTTTGCATGGATATTACTAACAGGTCGGGTCAACATATAGCAGAGCAGTGCGGAGTAAACTAAGTCCACGCGGACAAAGTCGCTGGCAACAGCTAGTGATATATATAAATAAACCTTGGTGAATATGGTATATCTGTTTCACCAAATAGTAGAAGGTGTTTACTTGTAACCATAACCAATAGGCAATTGAGATGCTACAGAAGCTATAATACTATTTAGGTATTTTGATATTTCTCTATATTCAAAAGTACATTAAAGGGTATCATATTCGACAACCCAACACTAGGTAAAAGGGATTGACCAAGTTCCCTTACTGCCCTAATATCAACTTGACTTGCAGTGCACCCTGGCATTAATTGGTATGGACATTAAAACACTGTGGTAAGGCTTCCTCCATGCGACACTATTGCATATAAAGCTTTGTTTATCCTGTCTATAATGTCAGTGTATGGCATAGACATATTTTAGCTTGGAAGGTAAGGTTTCTGGTAATCTTAACACATGAAGCTTAACATCTATCATCCTATGGTTATGCAGTAATGTCATCAGGATAGCTATCTGCTTCAAAATTAAGACAGACTTTATATTTTTTCTTGAATTCTTGTATAAATTAACATTTATATGATAAATTTATTTTTCAACCTAACCTAACCTTGCCTGATTTTTCAACCTAGATAAATCATTGAAGTAAAGTTTGCTTGTAATTAATAAAAGCCACACTACAAAATCGATTTTAATAATTTTATGGACAGAAAGCAACACTATCAACCAATTATGTGTGGTAATATTTGTACACATCATTGCTATCAACACATTGGCTACCTGACTGAGCAAAAGAAGTGAAAGTTTTTATGAAAAGTTGTGGTTAAAGCTATATAACCAAAAAAAATATTAGAAATAGCACAATGCATGTAAAAAAGCAGTGGATTTTGTAAGTTTGTTTATATGCGGAGGAAAATGACCAAAACTTAGACTTTGAATTTTTCTAACAAGTGCTTGTTAGAAAAATTCTTTCATTACATAAGTCAAATTATTTCAAATGGACATATTATGTAGGCAGGTTTAGCCCATACAAAATCAAGATGAGTTGCTTGTGACAATTGTTAAGCTTGTTTCAGTAACCCCTATTATTTTCCCACAAAAGATTTGACATTGTATAACCATGCACAATATTGTTAGCAAATATCTTACTTCACTGGGTTCAGTTGCCAGATTAATAGGCTCCAACTAGAATATGTGTTGGAGGTATGTACTACTGGGATTTGAAATATATTCTTGAAATTCCTAAAAAAATATAGTAGGTACTAGGTAGTCAATATATTTAAGGGATTGAGAATTTGCTATGACTACCTACACTCTGGCTGCTATTAAGGATTTCTTGACATTTTATACCAGAATACTTTTGAACTACTCAGTATTAAGGATTTCTTGATATTTTATACCGGAACACTTTATTTTTGAACTACTCAGTTCTTGTACACTAGTTCTTTAGTATGGACACTAATAATAAATCAATAAGGCAGAAAATACACATATACTGTATCAACACAATATATGTACACTAAAATTATGCAATTTTTTTATACTTACATAAGTATTATTTTATAAGTAACTTATTATATAAGTAACCTATTCGTATCACATATGTGATACAAATAGGTCAATTTGGACAACAATCAAATCTACGACAGCAAATTGAATTTTTTCAGTTCTATGTCAATATAAGATCCAACTACTGTACTTTAAAGAGTATGTAATGCTGTCCTTTATCTACTGTCATTTATCAGGTGATTGGACTTTAAATATCCTATTCTAAAAGCAAAATAGGAATTGCAGTTACTAACACTCATGCTATAAAAAATAGGAAATGTCAGACTGTATAATTTAATTAAAGGATGTATGACAAGTTTAAAACAATGAAAAAACTACATGAGATGACCTCCAAACATAGCTTGTTATGATGCCCTGGCTTCATATTGTAGTGAGCAAAGCTTTATGCATCTGGACTTTGGACACTGTAGTTACAGTGTCCACTGCTATTATCATTTATCGATTAGGAGTAAGACTTATGGTAAATATACACATAATGTGTAACATCCCAGCTCCAAGAGCAATATAATGGAATCAGCAATAATTTGTGTAGTTTACCTTTATGGGCCAGGGTATTCTAATATTGTCACAAAAATCATTTGCTTATTCGTACATGTTGCTACAAAAAGTACAAAACACTAAATTTATAACAACTTTACACTGAGATCATTATTATATTATTACTTAAATACAAATTTTCACCTGGAATCCATTATAGGATACAGAAAAGAATACCTTATACATAAAAAAATGACAAAGGTCCTTATTCGGGTCCATAAAAATGCTTGCAGCATTTTGCACATTTGCCTGAAATAATCCCAAGCTTAAATCAATTTCCTTTAACCCCAATATCAGTATGAATTTTTGAAATTTCTTGGGATGAAGAAGTTGATTACATCCAACTAACAAGACGTGGATTGAAAAAGGAAAAAAGAAATGGATTTGTTCAACAGAATGTTATAAACTTGTTACTTAAAACGTAGTGATTATAATATCTTCTTTGCTTTATTTATAAACAATAACTTCCGACATAAATATATTAAAAATGCCACATTTACATTACATATATTTACATTTCATTACAAAACAATTTCTTTAAGACGACTGGGTCCCATCGTCAGATATCACTTTATGCACAGACCACTTGAGGAGCGTCTGTTCAAAAAGGGCCATTTACATGCTAACCACATTTTAGATAATTTAAGTTTTTTTTTTCCTGAAATTAGTATGAGGCAAGTGTATTTTTTTTAATTGAGATGATTCATGATAAGTCCACTAACTTTATGACTAAAATATTTTTTGTATCTTTAACAAAGACCACAATATTAAATTATAAATAATGTAAATAACACCTTTTGATCAGTTATTCTGAAAATAGCACCTTTTGTTCTGAAATGATAACAAATACTTAGCACCTTCTGATCTGAACCAAGAATAAATAGCGCCTTTTGATCAGTAATGCTTAGAGTACAAGTTTGGTCTAGAATAAAAAATAAAAGAAAAATAGAAAGATGAAAGTAAATTTTATATTCTAATTTGACTAATGTCATGTTCTAAACAGTCACAAGACTCATCATGTTGGTGATCTTCATTGTTAGCACCAGTTATCGTTGTTTGATCATCAAGAATAATGTTCCTAAAGAATAACAACTCCAGTAACTCAGCCCAGTCATCTTCTAATTGCTTCACAAGTAAAATATTTACGTCTTTCTTTTTACGCCTCCACATCCATATTTTATTAGGAATTTCAAGATTTTTTTCATGAATTTGCTGATATTTATACAATTAAAGCAGGATCAGTGACACACACACACAGTTGCACGAGAGGCGCGTAAAATGTAACTTTGACTTAGACAATAATTTGACACTGAAATTTTCATTGAAAAATATTATGATTTTTTGTTTAGAAACTTCAAATATCTTTTTTTCTGGCCTGGATTCGCGTCCTTTAAGAAACAGAAGAACTGGCACTTCAATTCTTTCGTAGCAAGTAAATAGTTCTTTTTGTACCAAACTATAAATAATTAACGAAATTACTATGAAATATAACCCTTTTTGATTAGAATTGTGATTGGTGTTTACCAACCAGTTAGAACCTATTATAATTAGCACCTTTTGATTAGAACCGTACAATAAGGTAGAAGTTTAAAGCGGAAATAGGCACTTTTGACTAAAAATAAACAGAGTGGATAATAAGATCTTGGATAGCAAGTGAAATTCATAATAAAAACGTATAAACAATCCGATACGTAGATAGCTCCTTTTGAACAGACGCTCCTCAATTAGAGTACTACGTAACTTTATGTAAAGAAACTATTAAGCACACTATTAAGTACCTACTAAAAGCTTATAAAAATAAATACTTGAGTATCTATGTATTGTTTTCGGTTTTGACGAAAGTTTTGAGTGGTGAAATTTAGATAAAAAAAGACAAGACATTTAATTTACGCGCCTAAAATGTTCAGATATCTATCAGCGTCACGTTCAGAATCAAGTAAATTTTTATACCTTTGAGGCTAGTTATTTATTAAGGTGAACTTACATTTTTATTACTTAGTATTTCAGTTACGTGAATATAGCCAATAAATTATAGTTAAAAAAAATTTAAATATCCAACAAAGTCATGTTTTCACCTTAATAAACAGAAAACCGACAAACTAGAAAAATATACGATTCAAATTTCTAAACTGATGTTATAAAACGCATGATATTATAGCAGGCCATAGATAAGCATAACCGTTCACCTTGGCGCAAAAAACGTTCACCTTTTTAGCCCTCATAGTATGATTTCTAGCAGGCCAAAAGCAGGCCTGCTTTTGAACTGACTGGGAATTGAGCGTTTTTTTAAAAGTTGATGGTAACCCCCCTGTTTTTTGTTGACATTGTAAATCGATTGACAACACAATGACATTACAAATTCAAAATAGTTAATACGTTACTCTGTGGTTAATACAATACAAAATAGTTGTAGATGGTTTAATTAACAATTGTAATTTGTATTATTATTTTACCAAGTTATAAATTATAATACAATGCTTAAATAAGAAACGAAATGTTAAAGCAGGTGTGTATCCATATAATAAAGCGTCTAGTAGTTGAATTTTAAAGCTATCTGATATTTAAATTTTGGTATTTCTTAACTGGTTTCTCCACAATTTAATAATTCCAAATTTTACTTTTTATGCGCGCAATATTGTTGCTTAAAATGGGTCTAAAGTTTTGGTTAGAATATTTATACAAAATTGTACAAAGTACAGGGTTTTAATAATGTACAGAATTTATTATTTAACTAGCTCATCATCTATATTGATCTTATAAAAAATTTTACACAATTCTTCGTCGCATATATTTCAGCCTCTTGGGGGTTGATTTTTAAAAAAAGTAACCTGTGTTTAGAATTATAAAACTCGGGATGCGTTTCAACTAGCTTCTAGCTAAATTATTTTAGTGGTATATCTGTGAAAGCGTACCAGATAGAAAGACATACACACAATGTTACTTTTTAAACATTTACAATATTATGAATTCTTAACCTTTTCTTTTGTATGTTCTTATGTAACAGACTGCATTGCAAATTGATCTATACTAAAAAGCAAGCATCCAAACATTTTCACAAACTTATATATTTATACTATTTACCAGATTAAGAATAGATTTTTTTGTATATAATGAAATGTAAACAGACATATATTTCTCTCTGCGATTACCCACTATATTTATCCAAAGATTTATGATGTTATAGTATTGCAACCTTGGTTGTTATATTGTATAATCCCCATTGATTTATAACTCATAGTATTGTAAAAGTATTTTGTTATTCAAGTTTTTGGAAACTATAACTATGATTTTTCTCAATAATAAATGCGTGTAAGTGGTTTTCACAAAAATTTAGAATTGATGGACCCATGAATGTAACATTGAAAATAATACTATAGCATGGATGGATATGCAGATGCAGAGAAGCTGGGTGACATCAACATTTGGGCTTGGCTACATTCTATCTTTTATCAAAAATGAAGGAAATGTAGGTAGTGCATATGTTAAGGTAAGAGATTAGATTACTATATAGGTTATAGTTGATTTCCTTGTGACTTATGAGATCCAGGTTAAAATAGTAGACTTTTGTAGTGTTAAAAATTAGCAAGCTGATTCTGTTACTGCTAATTCTGTTACAGAGTAAACTGTACATTCATATACACTTTGGTTCGCTACGATTATAATAATTATAACTGATATTTGTTGCAATGATGTGATCCCTATATCTATGTTTTACTGACCTTATAAACTATCATCGCATATTTTTTGCATATGACCTGAGACCCACAACTTTACATGCTCATGTAATGCACAGAACTCATTTGATATTCCATTCACTCTGCATATTTGTAAAGGAATGATATAATTCTATTATATTCATTGTTTTTTATTGACTCTAAATATTTTACTTTCTAAAATAAGTTTCTTTTTTTTAAATGTAATCCTTACATCCATACCATGTCTTTAATATTGAAGTTTTATTAGTTTGGATTTTGAGTTATAGCAGTTTCTCAGTTTTTTTTTTTGTCATACATAGCAAAATGCAAATAGATCTCTTGATGAAAAGAAACATACATGCTCGTTCAAGGCACAGTTGTAACACACCACCAGCCAGCCTCCGAGCTGCTATAATGGATGTTCGAGAAAAACTAGGTTTATTAATACCACATGCATAAGTTAATCAGCTACTTTATCCTCTAAACTGGAATACGACAACATTGACTGTATTGCGGCAGGAAAAGCTAGGGCAGTAGTACCATATACTCAGGCGAGACTTGGAACTATACTACCCAGGTAAGGTGGTGGTACAAAAACTATAACCGTATACTACGCTGCACCATACCTTTACCTCTATAACCTAATTAGTAATCACTGTGGCATTGACATATTTAGCCTTTTCTTGCCAGTTATAACATGGTCGGAAGAAAATCAAAAAGGAACCTGGATCAACACTAAATGATACAGATATTTTAGCAACAATAAACTAATTATGATTAAACTATTTTAGATTCAGAATGCCTTGAAGGAGAAAAAAGATTGTATTTTTAAAACAATAATGCTTTATTCAGCTGACTACGACATTAGAAGTAAAAAAAGTACAAATTCTAAGCAGATGCAGATCTATACAGATAAACAACAAGCAACTAATCTGATAAAAGATTGGGTATGTTTTTAATTTTTTTTCATCAAACAGTGAACAGGTAGGTGGCTGCCCTGATTCAATGAGCAGATAAGATACGACCCTTCAAGAAAAGAGATTACTCTTTCATAAAAGGCTGGCAAAGCAACTGCAAGTCTTCTGATAGTGTAGTTGTTCATGGGCGGCGGTGACCACTTACCATTAGGCGAGACTGCTGTCCATTTGGCCTCTTTTCTTAAAAAAAATATATTACAAAAATGTTGGCTTAAAGAAGGAAGATTGTATGTTTAAAACAATAATTTTTTATTCAGCTGACTATGACAGAAAAAGTAAATAAATCTGAAAAATCCAACAGTATATGACTCATAGTGCTTGTTTAATTCCAAA
Source organism: Apodemia mormo (assembly GCA_036924255.1). Classification (NCBI taxonomy): domain Eukaryota; kingdom Metazoa; phylum Arthropoda; class Insecta; order Lepidoptera; family Riodinidae; genus Apodemia; species Apodemia mormo. The sequence goes on from JAUPFN010000019.1 coordinate 6,417,976, forward strand.
AATAAAAATTATTTATTGATAAATAAATTTTCTACCAGCTAATCATTTTTCTGCTATTTAAGTAAGTTGCGGGACCAAGTATCTTCGTCTAATTGTTGGTGCACTTGTTGGACATCTGTCTACCTGTTCGGAGATATGGGCCTGAAGATACAAGTATATATATTGCTGTGGGTACCAAAGTACATTAATACTACAAAATTATTTTTTAGTATTCTGTTAATTAAATGACACTTATTTAGATAGTAATTTTCAATAGAAAATAATCCCGTGACACTCTGAAGTTGTTTAAAAACTGTTACCGATACATTAAGTATTTTATTCATAACAGTGGCACATCCATACATGCAGGATCTGGACTTCCACAATATTTTTTTTTTTTAAATTAGGTCTTATATATAAACATACTTGACAAATATTTTTCAAAAGTAATAAGTGTGTTTATAAAAGGGTCTGTTTACTTATATTATTATTTAAGCTTTTTTTTATATCATTAGATAACAAACAAGCAGATGGCTCTTCTGATGGAAAGAAAAGCAATCGTCTATAGACACCAAAGATGTTAATGGTGCATTGCTATCCGTGTGGCATGATGGCAGTGCCACATGCGTAAGTCTCCAAACTAGAACACGACAATGACAAGCATTTACGCTATTATGACAAGAATAGATAAGGCGTTGGTATTATATACCTACCCAGGCGAGATATCGAGGAACTCTACCACCTAGTTGTCACAATTGTAGAGACACATATAATCAATCGGTTATTTAGGACTTGCCTGGAAGAACAGCAGATGGTCTATTCACCGAAGGAGGGCTCACCCTAGATACAGTTTAAGTCCAGAAAATACTTAATCTTGACATGTTGACAGTAAACACTTTCTCAACGCTCTTATAAGGCGTTTAAAATTCAAATCGATGTATTAATGTGAACGTAAATGACATTTGCTTTATTAACTCTGTTTACTAAGGTAGGCACAGAATACTGGACCCACAGGTCTGTTTACTCTTAGTATGGGGGTAATATTTAGGTTAATTTCTCATTTTCAGATAAATACTGGTAACAGTTTTATAAACATAGAAGACAAACTATTAAAAAATGTTTTGGAACAAGATACCAATTTTATATTTATGAGCAAATTTATTTATACGGTAAGTTATTATTAACATATTAAGTAATTACCTATTCTATATATAGTAATACCTATTTTATATAAGTAATAACATATTAAGTAATACATATTTTTATCTTAAATCATTTAAGTTATGAATGGCAAATAATGGCATTTAAGTTATGCATAATGGCAATGAATTCCTAATGTCTAAACCCTGTGTATGTCCGGGCTCCTTTGAAGAATGTTCGATTTTCGTCTTTGTCAGGCAGTTTGTATTAGCTGACCAATTAGCCAAATGTGTTGTAGAGTTCTGCAACGTGTCAGCCAGATTTGATATCATGTCTTTTCCATTTAAAATAAACATGCACACATATACACAAACACACTCACACACACACACACACACATACACACACACACACACACACAAAATACACACGATCATACTTTATTATATGTATCGTATTCTTTTAGGGCACTTGGAACTCGGACGGTAATATGGGAGCTGATATGAAAATATACAACTCCTTCAACTATACTGAAGATATTAAATATGAAGCAAGGGTGAGTTAAATTCGATTTATTTTAATACATACATATTATCTTCATGTCAATTCTTTGAGGAGGGTTTCATATTACAGTTTAGGCAGACTTCATAAACTCTCGCCACATTCATAAATAATCTCTTTATACCAACTGCCACTGTCCAAATTATATTATATCAGTACTAAGTAAGTAATATTTATAATCATTCAGTTACACATTTTTTTTTTTAATTATCGATAGGTAAGTGCTTGACCTCAAATAGGTAAGCGCTTTCATGGCTAAACTGTTAAACCGATTTTAATGAAATTTGACATGAAGGTTGTTGAAAATCCAGGGTCGAATATAGGCTTTTGTTACAAAAATCAACCCCTACGCGGTTGAAACCCTTATTTAAATGAAATTTCAAGATTGTTCGTATAAAAAACTGTACCAAATAGGTGTACCAACAACATGTTAGTCTACTCGACTCGGGCGAAGTGGCGTGGGTCAACTAGTAGTACCTAGTATTATATGTATAAAAAAAAACATTTGTATGTTTGTAACGGATAAACTCAAAAACTGAGTACACCGAGTGGACCGATCTTAACAATATTTTACCACTAGCTGCAGCGTGCAGTCCGCTGCATTATAAGTTTTGAGTGAATCCCGCGGGATCACCTAATTTCTCCGGGATAGAAAGTAGCCTATGTACTATTCCAGGTCACCATCTACCTGAGCAACAAATTTCATTCAAATCCGTTCAGTAGTTTTTGCGTGATGAGTAACAAACATTCATCCATCCAAACATCCATTCTTTCGCATTTATAATATTAATATATATGTATAGAAAAAACCGGGCGTGACATGTACAGTAAATCGTTCGTTTTTTACGAACTGCCTGGCTTCTTATTTTGGGGTAAGATTAATTCGTGTTACGTGTCTAGTGTATAATTATTTATTTTTGTATATTTATTCAGGTTTTAGAGCTGCCTATGCGCGACAAAGACTTCAAGCTAGTGATAATTGTACCAAACGAGATAGATGTTATGAGAAAATTATTCTCAAAATTAACTAATGAAAACTTAACAGTCACAGTCCAAAGTATACATCCACTGTTCACCGTCACCTCGTCGCTGAAGACTCCTCATATTGAATTCGTATCCGAAGAAAGATCCGATTTATATCAGAGAATGGTAATTGCATAGTTTTTTAATTGAAGTCTGTTAGTCACGGCAAAGACTTAAGATAGGATTTTTTATTATTTCTTATTTCAAAAGTACAGTACAATAACTTCTAAGTATATTACTAACGTACTAGACAAGGGATGCGCCACGCTACTTGTGTTTCACTAAAGTGAATGAAAAAACGCCATGAAATTCACAGCGGTTACGACTTTTTGGTCGCGAATATATATTATACTTTTATACGCTACAGCGCTGTTTAATTTTGATTTTGGTTGGACGATTTATTGTATTTTCAGCGTTTAAGCGGTTTTTAACGAAACAGAACATAACTTCTGCAGTTAGAAGTGCATTAAACTCTGGTTCTGGGCCCTTTTGAGGAAAATACCTGTTGCCAGCCAGTTCGTAAAAGGTGCGCGTTTTGCCAAACATGTCAATAACTTTGTAACTATTAACCTTAAAGCTATAAAGATAAGGTTGAATTTTCTAAGGGCCTAATAAAAATTTTCAAGCTCTTATCGGTCAAACTGAAAGTTTTTAGAACTGGTCACTTGTAAAAATATCATAAAAAATAAGTTTAAATTTGAAAATGGAACTCTTTGCCATTATCATTGGATATGTATTTCATTTATTTATTATGTTTTAAGATTTGGCGGCAAATTTGTTATTTGTTTTAAGATTTGGTGGCAAATAAAAAATTATCTGTGTCACGTCAGCATGAATTTAACGCAAGAAAAATTTCGTGCCATAATTTTTTATGTCTTTCCCTGCGATGTCATTTAAGTCTACAAGAAAGATATGATAGACTTCTATTGGCTTTTCACTATAAAGCCCCATTGTGTTCCACTGTCTACAACCAGCTTAATGAGTTTAAACGTGGTCGCACTAATCTCACCGATGATCAGAGTGCTAAGTGTGAGTTTTTCTTTTCGCATTCGATCGTGAGCGCGTTTCGAGTTTTTGTAAGTGATTTGTACAGCGCCACCTAGTGGTAAACATTTCATGCGCCGCATAACATCAGTGTTATGCGGTGTATGCTACAGAAAAGAGTGATCTATCAGCAAATTCGGACAAGCTTAGGCATCGGTATGAGTCAAGTGTACAAAATCCTCCATAAACATTTAGCGGTTAGGAAGCTTTGTGTCTGGTGGATACCTCATAATTTGACCGAAGCCCAAAAACTCCGTCATGTTGTTTGGTGCCGTGAAATGTTCTAAAGATTTAACGGAGGTGAAACAAATGCTATGTTCGACGTACTTACGAGTGACGAAAGCTGGATTTGCTGTTGTGATCCGGAAACCAAAAGACAGCTCAGTGGGTGTTTCCTTCCGAGGAATTGCCAACCAAAGTGAAAAGAGATTGAAGTGTGGGTGTGGGTTAGTGACCCAGTGAAATTTGACATGAAGGTTGTTGAAAATCCAGGGTCAAATATAGGCTTTTGTTACAAAAATCAACCCCTACGCGGTTAAAACCCTTATTTAAATGAAATTTCATGAATGTTCGTATAAAAAACTGTACCAACTAGGTGTACCAACAACATGTTAGTCTACTCGACTCGGGCGAAGTGGCGTGGGTCAACTAGTAGTACCTAGTATTATATGTATAAAGAAAACATTTGTGTGTTTATAATGGATAAACTCAAAAACTGAGTAAACCGAGTCGACCGATCTTAACAATATTTTACCACTGGCTGAAGCGTGCAGTCCGCTACATTATAAGTTTTGAGTGAATCCCGCGGGATCACCTAATTTCTCCGGGATAGAAAGTAAGATTTGCTGTTGTGATCCGGAAACCAAAAGACAGTCAGCTCAGTGGGTGTTTCCTTCCGAGGAATTGCCAACCAAAGTGAAAAGAGATTGAAGTGTGGGTGTGGGTCACTACGCGACAATTGTTTCAGAGTAAAACATAAAGTGGTATAAAGGTTAGTAGAAATATAATACTAGTAGAATAGAAAGACAAATGGATTGTATGGATTTAAAATAAGCGTTTGATTGAGATTATGTTGACTCCATACATTTATCTCTATTCTGTTAGGTTTATGCCACTTGTCTGGGCTCTTTAGTCTCATTAGATAAAAAGTGTTAATCCTAAAGTTTTTGTAGTCAAACAAATAGGTACAAAAGTCATACACATATATGTACTTCACATTTCATACCTACGATCAGCGCTAGGGTTATTAACTTTGACTTATGCACCAAAATCTGGTGTTTGATTTATTATTGAAAATGAAACAGAAAGAACGGTAATTAAACCAATAATAACTAAAATATCTTAATAAATATTTTTTCTCTTTAGATAAAAAGTGTTAGTCCTAAAGTTTTTGTAGTCACAAAACAAATAGATACAAAAGTCATACTCAAATATGTACTTCTCATTCATACCTACGATTAGCGGTCGCGATAGGGTTATTAACTTTGGCTTATGCACCAAAATCTGGTGTTTGAGTTACTTTTGAAAATTAAACAGAAAAAACGGTAATTTAAACCAATAATAACTAAAATATCTTAATAAATATTTTTCATTTCATTTCATAATGTTATTATTATACCTTTTACAAATTTTCTGCACAAAAATACTCAATCACGTGTGTCTCAAGCGGGTAGCATTCACGCTTGCACTTTTCCTAACAATTCCCAGAGGTCGTGTCCGTGAGAGGTGTCTATATGTGCGTTGCTCGGGCATCCTTGTATGTAGATTGACTTCCATATTTATTTGTTTTGTGATATAGTTATTTTAAACTGAATTTTTCGTTCCAGCAAGATTCTCCCACATTTACGGGGTCCGTTTTTGAATTTGGCAACGTTAAAATCGATGAAAACGGTAGTCAAATCAAAGTGATCTCGTGTAAGTAATTTTCTCAGCTACCTTCATTTTATTGTTTTTACACGTTTCATTTTATTCTTTCCCTGTTAGTCCAAGCCATGAAGTATTAGGTATAGGTGGAGCTAGCACTCGTAATAATCAATTGAAACAAATATTTACGTTATATATATCTCTGTCTATGAGATCTCGTCATCTCTTTTTATACAGCTGTGTTAGAGAGGGTAAGACCTCAGAAGATAACAGCAGTATTTAAAATTTGGTTTCAAGCAGGTATTAGAAGTGCTGTTTCCAGGTATAATACACTTTATGGTCCAGGCCCTTATCCATTTGCCATTATATCTTGCAGTTCGTAAATAGCGAACAGTTGGCTATTTTTTTTTTTACCATAAGATAGCAAACAAGCAGGTTGTTCTTCAATGGAAAGAGTCAACCATAGCCTGTAGACACCAAAGATGTTAATGTTGCGTTGCTATCTCATGCCACGTGCATAAGTTTACCGGCTACCTTACCCTCCAAACCGGAACACGACAGCGAGAAGCACTGACGCTATTACGGCAGGAATAGGTAAGGCGGTGGTACCAGACCCGGGCGAGACAACGCAGAACTCTACCACCTAGTAGCCATGATGTTAGTGACACGTATAGCCAATCGGCCACCTTTTACGACCTGGCTGGCAGAATGGCAGTTGGCCTATTCTTCAAAGGAGCCCGGGACCAACACGGGGAAAAATTAATCGACACTAAAGCATAACTTAGTAAGGTTTAACCATTGACGGGGGAAAACTTCTTGCAATTTGTACTGTTACTTGATTCTTTGCTATCTTGTGGTAAAAAAAGATATTTGTATATCTCTGCAGTCCTGTCAGGCAACTCGTAGTAGGTAATCGGACCAAATTTGTCACGATTATTGTGACCAGAAATGCATACAAACAGATAGTTCTCTTGATAATAAGATACAGCCATCGCATATAGATACTGTTATGAATAATCTAGAAGCGTGTGGAGTTGGAGCGCGCGCCCGGTAATTATCTAGAAATAAAAGAAAGCGATAGCTACTCCTATTGACAAACAAATAGTTGACCTGGGCTATGCCATAAGGTTGAAAGTAACGTGTACTAGGATTTATGACTCATAACATGTTTACGATAAGAAGTGATTCATTGTTTCCCGATACATTTAGATTTTTCTGGATCCAGCTAGGACTTTCCCCTGCCTATAAATAGAGAAGTGTTGACAAACACAAGGCAGTTTTTATCAAGCGATCGAGAGCGATACATCAGTACGAAGTGAGAAGTGTTTTATTGTGTAGTGTTCTAAGTTCAGTGATAGTATAGTGAGTGACTAGCAAGTAGAGTGTATTTTAGTATTACGTTGTGTTGTGTTGTGTAAATACACGGATTTAATATAAGTGGTGTTTTCCTACTATTGCGAACCCGAGTACGTAACAATACCAAGATGTTAATGTTACATTATCTTTGCTGAATGGTAACGTACACTTTACCGGCTAATTTACCGTCCAAACTGGAATAAGACAGTTACAAACACTGACGCTATTGCGGCAGGAATAGATATGCAAGAAAAGAGTTAGTAAGTCTGTCTAGTGTTCCAATTGATAGAGTATTTCTATCTGATATTTTTCATTTTATAGGCGACGATTACTTTTTTTAATGACAGCCCCGTTGGTCGAGTGGTTAGCGACCCTGACTACGCAATCGACGGGGCTCGGGTTCAATCCCCGACGGGGACAAGCATTTGTGTGATGAGCACAAATGTTTGTTGTTACGGGTTTGGATGTTTATTAAATATATTCCAGTATTTATATACAGTGTGTAAAGAAAACCCTGTGGAATAATTAATGGTGTTATTTGGTACCGTAATACGGTTACATATGTGTAATTATTTTATGGATATTAATTAGTTTTCCCAATAAAAAAAATCTTAAATTGTATTTTTATACATTAAGTATGACAACACCTACAAATATGTAAATTCTATTATCAAAGAATGCCGCGCATGTCGACGCGTGTGCGGTGCGTTTAAAGTTCGTTTGTAAAAAGCCGCAAAACGAACACGGCGCCTTCGCACGGTGTTTGTGCGAAAGCCGCCAAAGCGAAAAACAAACAGCGACAAGGTGTTGTTATTTTTAACATATTTGCTTATTTCTATGGAGATATAAGTAAAAATATGAATATTATAAAACCGATTCTCTTTTATTTTCAGAAATAGTCATTTTAATAATTTTTTTAGTAATGCCTTTAACCAACTTATATGCCTCTTTCGAATCGGACATGGTTTTCTTTACACACAGTAGGTATTTCTATGTATTAGTATCGTTGACTAACACCCATAACACAAGCAAATAATTTGCTTACTTTGGGGTTAGATCAGTAAGTGTAATTTGTCCTGTGAATATTTATTATTTATTTATTAATTTTATTTTTATTCTTTTGCTTTGAGACATATGAAATAATGGAATCTAATGTTTTATGTTGTAACTCAACTATAATAATATGTCTAAGGGGTAGAGTTCTCTTCGAACGGTAACCTATTACCAGTTTCTACCATGCCAATCTTACTTACCACATCTTTTTAACATTTTAGGTGTTTCATCTCCGAGTATCAAACAGAGTCAAACTAGAGAGACGAATAAAGGAAATGATCAAAAACCTTTTTACTTCGCTGTCACATTCAGAGATAGAGCAATTATTGCAGGCCAATATGTAAATACATGTTAATAAATCTAATGTTTTAATAGAAGGAAAGAACATTTTATTCCAGACAAGCAACCCCTCCTCTGTACAATTAAAGTTTCTTTTTACCCTAAGACTTCTATGAGGCCGTTCATAAAATATGTTTGTATACAAGAGTGGAGGGGGTGTCTCGTAAGTGTGACGAGATGTGACAAGATATGACAACAAGGACGGGGTCTACGGCAACGTAGCGTTTCATTAAAATAACACCATGGATGTTAATAATGCGTTGCTATCTTAGTGTGGTGTTAACTCCAAGTGTATAAGTTTATCGGCTAGTTAACCCACCAAACCGGAACATGACAGTGACAAGCACTGACGTTATTGCGACAGAAATAGGTAAGGCGGCGGTACCAGACCCGGGCGGGAAAATGAAGAAGTTTACCACCAAGTCGCCACGATATTAATGACTTACATATAAAATCGTTCGCCTCTTACGAACTGCCTGTCAAAACGGCAGATTTTTTTTTATATCATAAGATAGCAAACAAGCAGATGGGTCTCCTGATGGAAAGAGTCAACCATCGCCTATAGACACCAAAGATGTTAATGGTGCGTTGCTATCTCATGGCGAGGTCTAATGCCACATGCATACGTTACCGGCTACCTTACCCTCCAAACCGGAACACGACAGCGACAAGCACTGACGCTATTGCGGCAGGAATAGGTAAGGCGGTGGTACCAGACCCGGGCGAGACAATGCAGAACTCTACCACCTAGTAGCCACGATGGTAGTGACTCGATAGCCAATCGGTCGCCTTTTACGACCTGCCTGGCAGAACAGCAGTTGGCCTATTCTTCAAAGGAGGCCGGGACCAACACGGCGGATTCTTGGTCTTTAAATACATAAACAGGTCAATAACGCGTACATATATAGAACTTACTTGTAAAGGTCGACGTTTCGGCCAAGTTACATTGACCTTTACAAGTAAGTTCTATATATGTACGCGTTATTGACCCGTTTATATATTTAAAAATAACGCGTTCTACAATAGAACGCGTTAGTTTAATAGGCAGAAGGTCTATTCTTAAATTGGTCCCGGACCAACTTGGGGAAAAGGTAAAACTGGGTTGCTGGATCAATCCCAGTAACTGAAAAAAATCTATGTTTGAAATATTTTTATGATAACGTAATTTACAAACTAATTATTTGATGTACATGGTTTTCGTGTGACTATTTTCCCCACAAAAGTAAATTCTTTTCCCTCTAAATGTCCACAGTCCCTATGTCCACCATTTTCATTATGTTTGTCATTGTTTCCGTGATTATGTTTCCCGTTGTGATGGTCTGCGTGATTATGGGTTTCGTGACTTTTCGGAACTTTTCCATATTCATCTGAGATTTGTCCAGCTACATCGTTCTCTAAGAAGCTGGTATTCTTTTCTTTTCTGTGTAATAAGTTAGCGTCATCCTGCACATCTTTATATACCTCGTCGTAACCTAAGACGATTGGAGGTAGAATGACAAGGTTTGCTTGACGCTCTTGACATTGGACCTGTGAAATGTGATCAATTATTAACAAAAGTTTGTACAGAGTGCTAAGTGTGAGTTTTTCTTTTCGCATTCGATCGTGAGCGCGTTTGGAGTTTACTAGGAATTTGTATGTTATTTGTACAGCGCCACCTAGTGGTAAACGTGAGAAATCAGTTTACGACTAGGTGGCGCTGTACAAATCACATACAAATTCCTAGTGTAAACTCGAAACGCGCTCACGATCGAATGCGTAAAGAAAAACTCACACTTAGCACTCAGAATAAATGTTTATATTCTTTTAAAACTGGACAAAGAAAAATTTCGACACGAATCTATTTAAACCAAACCGTGCTGTAGAACCAGACAGGTAAAGTCATACATAAGTACATATCTTCAAGGCAGATCCCTTACGTGGTAAGCAGAGAGAGCCGATTGCCATATGTTCCGATTCTTGAAGATCGGTCTTGTTTTCTCCATATTCATTACTCACTTCATACAAACACGCCCGTTGCGAAGACTCGAAACAGCTACGGACAGTACTCGATTAATCTTATAGTATGTCAACCTTGGTTTTCTCGCAGACAGGTAAATTAGTTGGTTCAAATTCCAGAAAATTTTTGTTTGTTCAGTTTGGAAAGATTTCCTAAGAACGAAATTTGTGCTTAGACACATAGTAATAAGAAATGAAATATTCAATCAGGGATCATACACCATGTGTAGAGATATTAAAGAATATTCTTTAATTTCTAAAGGTTTGGTTGACGCCCTTGACGTTAGGTCGTTGGTTGTGAAATAACAATAAAAGGTATCTAGTGATTATATACTTTGAACAATATTTTCAAAGAATAAATGGTTTAATAGTGTTCAAAGAATGATACATTTAATCAAGACCATAAACTACTTTTAGTATTTTATATCATTATCGATATCGACCGCCCGTTGGTCGACTGGTTAGCGACCCTGACGCCTTACGCTGACCTTACGCCAACAACGCTCGGGTTCGATCCCCCGACGGGGACAAGCATTTGTGTGATGAGCGTAAATGTTTGTATTTCCGGGTTTGGGTGTTTATTATGTATGTAAAAGTATTTATATATGTATTTCTATGTATTAGTATCGTTGACTAACACCCATAACACAAGCAAATAATTTGCTTACTTTGGGGTTAGATCAGTCAGTGTAATTTGTCCCCTGAATATTTTTTTTTATTTTACCCTCGGGACCATTACTTAATAGTGACAAGCATTGACGCTATTGCGACAGAAATAGGTAAAGCGGAGGTACCAATGCTGGGCCAGAGTCACGATGGTAACAAGTTTGTTTAACTTTCGCCTATTAGTGATTGTCACTGTTGTAATCAGAGGTGAAGGTATTAATGGTATACCACGGATTAAATAGATACGCCTTCCAAGACAATTCCTTAGTTTGTCAGTGTAGCTTGCAATTACACACAGAAATACAAAGTTATACTACTTAGCGATGAAATAGAATCACTTCAAGGGTAATTTTTTAAACCTTGTCATCTCATTCGAAACGATACAACCGGTCATCATATAGATATAACGTACCTATCTACAAATGTATGACATTTTTGACAGTGAGAGGATCGTTTGCTCATATACGCAGCGATACATTTCCTTCACAATGGCGTATCTATTATTATCCATGTGGTCTGTGAGGTATACCTATACATACATTTCTACCACAAGGATAGCCTTTGCTGTCAATAAATGTTACATTAATCTATTTATTTCTCTTCATCGGAAGAGTCATATAGTTCTTCGTATTCTAAGGTAATCTTTATATATAAAAATCAATCCCTATTTTCCGTGGCCACATCACGCTTGAATGGCTGAACCGATTTGGCTAGTTCTTTTTTTGTTGTGTTTGTAATTGTTAGGAAAAGGTTCTTATAAAAGAAAATATCAAGAAAATTTCGCGGAAAATTAGAAAATTTAAGAAAACTTAACGACCATATAAAGTTCTTTCAGCTGCCTGGACGGACAATTCCATATACTTATATAAATTACGTGTCACGCTGTTTGTCCGCTATGGATTCCCGATATGGCTAAACAACATTTGCCGGGTCAGCTAGTAGGTATGTAAAAATACTTACAACGATAATGCTAGACGTTGCCAAACTCAACAGAAATAAAATCATACTTCTTGTAATAAAATGTAATCATGATTTGTATTACTTTCCTGTAATAATGTGTTCCACTTTGAAGATAATATTTTATTGCTATGTTTAGGTGCTAGCAACTATGTTAGCGATTAGTTCCGCTTACCTAAAGTACATATATGTTTATTTATTTATTAAAATAGACTTCGACACATTAACATTATTTCTAAATAGTTGGGCAAATCTATACATATAATAAAATCGTAGGAAAGTCAAAACTGTGCATTGAATATTTTTTTTAAAAATACTTGGGGCGTGATCTATAATCGATATCGAAGCCAAAAATATAGTTTTTAGAATTTTTGTCTGTTTGTCTGTATGTATGTCCGGGATAAACTCAAAAAGTACTCCATGGATTTACTTCAAATTTTGCATGAATATTACTAACAGGTCGGGTCAACATATAGGCTACATATTATCACGCTATCACCTACGGGGGAGGAGCTGTGCGGAGTAAACGAAGTCCGCGCGGACGAAGTCGCAGGCAACAGCTAGTAGTATATAATCTTCCTAATTAATGTGAATAGCACACAAAAAAAGAATTATTAATCTGACTGGTTCATTCAGAGATTGGTGCGTTTGTAGCGCCGCTGGTCCGTACCGCTGAAGAGACATAGTGATGGAACCGGCGGGTCAGCTTCTTGTCAGGTGACGTCATAACTGTGGAGGTTGATGACGTCACACAAGGACAAGGAAGGGGAAAAGGAAGATCTTCCCAGCCAGGCAAGTTGTACTGCCTGGGGACCGAAGTCCATTTGAGAAGCGTTGAAACTTGTATATAGTGTTACAAGATAAATAATTGTGATATCGCGTTTCAGGATTTGATTTTTGAATTTCATCATTTTCTATTGTTTGAGCCGCTACACGTTCAAACATTTAAAAACTCTTCAGCTATATTATTTACTATATTTTCTCCGCGAACTTGTTACATGATCTAAAAATATTTAGTATTTTACTTTTGCAGACATACAAACATTAAATATTCAGCTTTATTAGGTGTATTATATGAAATATAAGTTCAGTTATGAATACTATTATAGCTATTCTGGTAGGTACTTACATATTTAGTTTTTTACGAAATAAAATCTGAAATTAGCTAAGATTTCATTTCCTTAAGTATAATATTTAAAACTACCAATCGTCCACTGGTCAAAACTCGACCATAGATTTAACAATAAAATCATTTAACACAATATTTGTTAGCTGATAACACTTGTACTGTTTCACAATAAGTGAGTTTTCTTATTGTGAAACAGTACAAGTGTTATCAGCTAACAAATATTGTGTTAAAATGAAGTTTCACCAAGTGCCGACGATAAAAAGTGTAGAATATAAAATCATTTAAGTTTACAACAGACTTTAGTCGCAAAGAAAAAAGTGTACCTACATGTGTATATATTATCATGTATCACATGAATGTAGTGTGTGTAATGTTTATTTTTTATTCATTTAATTTATTAGCCCCTAGATATCTCATTCGACCGATATTAGTTAGCAGCCAATAATAAGGCAGTACGCTTGCACGAGTAAGCATCGCTTATTGGTGGAACGTGTGCATGCCTGTGAGACACATGTAACAAATATTAATGCCCCTTCTTTACCTACTTGTTATTTAATTCTCATTAAACTTCATCAGGATCTAGGTCTGGATCTGCGTTGATGTCACCGCTAGCATCACTGATGTCAACCTCGGGAGGCTTTACTTTCTCTGTCACGTTAACGCCTGCCTCCCGCAGCAGTGTCATTAGCATGGCCAATGAACTTGCGATCTAAAAATATTTATAAAAGTAATTAACACGAATTTAAAAATCGAATGTTACAAAATTTTACTGTTTTTTTTTATATCATAAGATAGCAAACAAGCAGATGGGTCTCCTGATGGAAAGAGTCAACCATCGCCTATAGACACCAAAGATGTTAATGGTGCGTTGCTATCTTGTGGCGAGGTCTAATGCCACATGCATAAGTTTACCGGGTATCTTACCCTCCAAACCGGAACACGACAGCGACAAGCACTGACGCTATTGCGGCAGGAATAGGTAAGGCGGTGGTACCAGTCCCGGGCGAGACAATGCAGAACTCTACCACCTAGTAGCCACGAGGGTATTGACTCGCATAGCCAATCAGTCGCCTTTTACGACCTGCCTGGCAGAACGGCAGTTGGTCTATTCTACAAAGGAGCCCAGAACCAACACAGGGGTTACCAACCACACCAAATTACTTTTACTTTACAAAATTTTACGGTCACGTTACCTGTGGGTTCAACTCTCGTTGTAGAAGCATCGCAGTAGCTCTGGCCTCGTCAACCGCCTCCTCGTAGCGGCCGATCCTAGCGTACCGCCCGGCCAAGTTGATCCGGATGAGGGGATCTTCCGGGTCCAGAGCAACGGCTCTTATATAGGCAGCATCAGCTCGGTTGTCTCCCAAACGTTCTAATGCTATACCTATGAGGAGCACCTGCAAATAGGTAAATATAAACAAGCAATTACATTAATTTATTTTTATCCCCGACGCAAAAAGCGACTTATAAGTTTGACCACTATGTGCGTGTTTGTCTATGGCTCTGTCAACCTTAACACGAGGCATCGCGGCAAACGGGAAAAAAACTGGTTTGCTCAATCACGTTTATTTGTATTGATTGTTAAATAACAATTTTACAAAAATCACACGATATACCTGAAGATATTATCTAAGGAATGTGCTAACTCATTAAATGATAGAACGTACTTTACTCGATCACATAAAATTCTGACAACAGGCTAAAAAAATATCTAAAACAAATAATTTGTTAATAGTAATTCTAATCTTCCACTTGATTTTTATATGGTGATGTTTAGTCGTAAATACAAAAAAGAATGTGCTAAATTTTAGTTTTCAGCTGATGTCCTATATTTATGTATTCGAAAATTAACACGTTTCCCAGCGGTTTCAGAACATACCGCGCCACCCGTTTTCTATAGATTTGACGCGCGTCGAAATACCTCGCCTTATACGGGTAAACCAATTTGGATGCGGTTTTCTTAATTTGAAAGCTGGTTGTCTTCTTTCTTCTTCTTCTTCGTTGTCTGTTTCTTAATTTGAAAGTGGTAATTTTTGACATATCAAAAGTGTTTCAATAATTAAAGATCATCAGCTTTTTTCAATTTGATAAAAGGAAATATGCACATTTTACAGGTCTGATGGATATGAAATACGGTATCCTTTTACCATTTTCATGATATTGTTATGACGTGGTAACCTAGATCGGATGCTGCAGGATTATCTTTCGAAGATCATCGGTTTTTAGCACTTGTTGGCCCACGATTGATGTACATGAATCAATACAATATATCAAGGAAAGTTTTTTTATATTATAAGATGGTAAACAAGGAGATGGTCTCTCAATGAAGAGAGCAGGTCCCCTGATGTAGAGTCAACCATCGACTATAGACACCAAAGATGTTAATGGTGCGTTGCTATCTTGTGGCGCGGTCTAAAGCCACATGCATGAGTTTTACCGGCTACCTTACCCTCCAAACCGGAACATGACAGCGACAAGCACTGACGCTATTGCGGCAGAAATAGGTGTTTACCTGCCATTACCCATTTGGGTGGTACTAGACCCAGGCGAGACAATGCAGAACTCTACCACCTAGTAGCCACGAGGGTAATGACTCGCATAGCCAATCGGTTGCTTTTTACAACCTGCCTGGTAGAACGGCAGTTGGCCTATTCCTCAAAGGAGCTCGGAACCACCACGGGGAAAACTAGTGTTAAATAAATATATAAATACCGTGTACGGCATATCAGGTCGCAGCGCAGCTGAAGCTGCTAACCGACAAAAGGCGGAAGCTGTCCTCCGAACCGTCAGCAGCGCCAGCCCTAGCGCCAGGGCCGCGCGCGAGCTCAGCGGCGCCGTGCTGGCCGCGCGGGACAGGCACGTCAGAGCCTGCCTTAGCAACGTAAATCTTTATATATATGTAGTACTACTAGTGGACGCCGGCGGCAGATGCCGCCATGCTCAGAAGTGCAACGTCACCTACTCAATCCATTTGTTGATCTACATTAGTGTTGATAAAGAAGTACTCGTAGTTATGAGGAGGAGGAAGAGGAATTATCAAGCACGAAGTAAGGGGATGCGGATGAGGATGTATTTGTGAAGAAGAGGATGCGGACGAGGAAGAGGAAGCGGTTGAAGAGGAAGAGGGATGAATTATAGAATATAGAGAAGAGAGTAAAACTGATATGAATATAATTTTAGTTGCTAAATGGTTTTCACATATCAGATAATCCAACTCGCGACTTTTTTCGTAAGATACCAATACTGGTTCTTCATTAACAGGCTGGTTTACACGCATGCGTGATGGAAATTCTTCTTAAATTCCTCTTGATCTAAGAGGAAGTGAAAGCGGACGCGGTAAAGGTTGAGCAACTTCAAAAAATTAGGAACCTTCGCTTTATGAGGATGCGAAAGCGGAATCCTCAACAACAGTAATCTACATTACCTAGAGACTTATGTATAGGTACATCTATACAAATAAATAAAATTGAAATGTCTGTAATATTAAAATAGCCGCTTTTTAGGATTTCGAAGTAAATTAGGAACCCTTAGTTTTGCTATGTCCGTCAGTCCGTCCGTCCGCACGATGCTCAGAGATCCTTATTACTAGAAAGCTGTAATTTGGTACGAATATACATATTAGTCACGTCAACAAAGTGGTAATAAAAAATCTTGAAAAATCTTTTTTTTTCAGGTTTTCTTCCTTACATGTAAAGTGGGGATGCTAGTGTTTTTTCTCGCGCACCCCATAGTGTGGGATATCGTTGGATAGGTTTTTGAAAAATATTGTAGTTTTGTGTAAATAAAGTTTTCGAAATATTAAGCTAAAAAGTGCTAATTTTTGTTAGTCAAAAGTCCCCCCCCCCCCCCCTCTGCCAGCTAATCGGTTGATTTTGGGGGTAAAGAAAATCAGGGTAGTAGTAAATATAATGAAATTAAAAGGAAAACTATTACGGCTCTGAAGACTACAAACTTTTTACTCCACTGTTTGCGCAAGTGTTTAAAAAAGGGGTCCAATGGTTTTCCTTCTCGTATTAATATGTTTAGTTTTACTTATATTTATCTTTACAAATTTAAATATTGATATACTTTACTACTTACGGCAACATATTTCTTCTTAGCCATTAAAGCCAGACCCAGGTTAGTGTGAGCAGCTACGCAAGAAGGATGAGCAGTCAACGCAGCTTTTAACCTAGCTAGAGCCGCGTCCACATCTTTATGTTGCAGCATCATGGCAGCTAACGCTAGTGCTGCCGAATGCTGGGTCGGTTGCTGAGACAAAGCTTCTCCTAACAGCTGGAAGGCCCGACGAGGATCTCCTACTCTTAGGCAAAGAGTTCCAGCGGCTGCTAACGTGTCGGCTCCACAAGCGTGTATACTGGGTACAAAAACAATATTATAGATGGAGGAAGGTACCGGCAAGACCAAAATTATCGTACCATGATCAGATTAATCGGGTACTATCCGAATGTGGTGTCAAGAGTTTTTGAAACCGTCGTGTGTTTCTCTCCCTCTCCCTCTACCTCTCTCCCTCCCTCCCTCCCTCCCTCCCTCCCTCCCTCTCTCTCTCTCCTTCCCTCTCCCTTCCTCTCACTCTCTCTCTCTTTTTCTCTATGTCTCTGTGTGTATGTGTATGAGTGTGTGTGTATGTGTGGGTGTGTGTGAAGAGTATTGTGAATGTGGAGCTAGCAAGGCAAGTCTGTCTGGATTGTATGGCACTCATTTCTCTCTGCCATCCGTGTAACGGAAGTGAAGATAGGTATGTAAGTATAGATCATGCAAAATAACTTCTTCGTTTATTCATGTCCTAAGTAGCAAACAAGCAGATTGAGCACCTGATGAAAAAAAATATCGATATAAAATATGAAAAAAAATATCCAAATATCGAATACCCCAAAGATATTAATTTAGCGTTACCAACCATACGTGGACTTGATGAAACGCCAGTGGGACAAGTTTAATAGTTATTTTAACTTATTAATCTGAACACGACCATATAATATGGACTGAAGCTATTTCGGCAGTAATAAAAAAATTCTAACATAATTTTTTTCGAAAGTTAGGTACACTTTTATAGTGATTTTTCTACTTTTGACTGTGACGAGGTTAGCCTAAACGGCTCAGATCATGAGCTCCCTGGTTTGATCTATAAAAAGTAAAGATCGAGTTGACATGAGATTTTTTTCAAGGATTTTCTTGACAATTTTAATCTCAGTAGCTGCTCGGAGTCTGATGGGTGGAGTGTTATCACTCCCGTGCCTCGTAATCGTATCGTGAACACGTAAATTTTTCGGTCCTATCGCGCTTATTGAAACAAGTAGCAATCGTGGACTGCTGGATTGTTGTGTACCGGAAAATCCTAGAGATGTTCGGTTCATTCCGCCTGCCCTGCAAAGAAATTGGCGTGATGGCTGAAAGCTTACGCTAGTATGTGATTGTATGCTTCTAATGCCCCCTCGGTATCTCCAGCTGCCAACAATAGTTTGGCCAAGATGGCACCCGCTCGTTCACCACCCCCAGCTTGAACTGCCGCCGACGCCCACTCCACACCGTGCTTAAAGTCACCAATGCTCCAACAGCATTCAGCTGAAAATAACATAGTCGGACTATTCCTCGCGATTGGGCACGGTAAACTTTTATCTCAAAAACGTAGATCAGAACTAAGGCCTGAGAACAGCGCTTAAAACCAGTTTAAAAATACCGAGTAATAAAAGTTATTTAATGCTTTTTATTAAAGGTTTCGCTAGGAGTGTATGTACCTATATGAGAGCGCTTAAACCGCTTTAAGCCAAAATCGTCAATAGTAGATACGGCACGACTCACGGCCTGTGCGGGCAAAAATTGGGTTAATTCAAAACTCTTATAATTTTGCTTGATAAGAAAACCAGTATTATTGAGGTATAATTTGTTCATCATTATAAATAAATTACACAGAATAAAAAAATATTTATCCATATTTATAGATTATACCTACATACCTACTAATAATTATAACTATAATATGTGGTGAGTTACCACATACGGTTATGTTTAAGTATTTGTAATTAATCTAAATAGGTCAAAAGCACTTACCCAGACCGCAGTAAATGACCGGATCAGGATATTTCGACAACTTGTCAGCTTCGGCATAAGTTTCCAGAGCCATTTGAAATCGACCTTGGCGGTACCTTGAACAATTGCAACACGAATTTTCCTTTATTTAGTTAATCTGCTTTGTTTGGTTGATCTACTGGTTAGCTCTGTTACAGATTTGATTTCGACACGAAAGTGTTGTTGGATATTTTCATTAGGCTTTTTTATATAATTCGATAGCCAACAAGGAGATGACTACCGGCGAAGGCGACTACCGTCACCTATACCGCGCCCTGGCTACCATAAGGCATAGGCGTATGTAGAGGGGGAACGGGTAGGCCGTGAAAGAGTGGAGTCAAGACCATTGCATCCCTGAAAAATAATTATACATATGCCAATGTCGGCTACCTTACCCTCCAAACAGGAACACGACAGTAACAAGCATTGACAATTTTTCCGCAGGAATAGGTTTGGTAGTGATCTTACTGGGTTGATCCGAGCCCTTTTCAAAAAATAGGTCAAATGCTTTTACAGCTAGGTAAAAAAATACACCGTGATATAGAGTTATGCAATGTCTCAACCCAGTTTTGGTTCCACAGCCACCATGTAAATTGTATATTTTCACATAAATATATTACATGTACATAAGCAGAATCATTAGCTTGTAAGTAAATATAAAATAGCCTAATAGGCGAAACGTTGTGGCGCTCTACCCCCTAATAATGATAAGATAAGATTAAGATTTAAGATTTCGTCATAGTCTTCGCGTTGCACGCTTGCTAACAGTAGCATATCCAAGGAAGGGGAGCTAGGGGGTTTGAGGTAGGGGAGGTGGGAGTCTCCAAACCTTGAACAATTTGATGATTATTTTAATAAAGTCTACCTTGAGTTTAATTAAAGACCCTCAAACCTTGAAAAATTTGATGACTACTTTGATAAAGTCTGCACTCAGTTTAATCAAGCCCAGACAATAATTCGCTGAAACAAGCAGATAGTTGCAGATCCAGAATTTTTGTTTGGGACTTCTTCCTGTCGCGAATTTATTTATTAAAGTTTCCCGTGTCTCATTCTCAAGCTTATTCTTGCTCATTCACAATTCTGGCCGTTAAACTATGGAACTCTCTTCCGTTCACCATTCAAAGCAGCATGTCTTTGTCATGGTTTAAAAAAGTTTAAGAAATTACTATTTTTCATTGGAATAAATTAGCTGACAATCCAACGAAAGCCGCCGAGAGTAGTATCTTTGCCTTGATGAGGATTAGGTCATAGATATAAAAGGATTAGATCATGTTTAAAAGAACAGGCATGATACAAGTATTACTTAATTGTAATGGGTTTGGGTTAAGGTTACACTAGATCATGAGCGTGATACAAGAGAACAGGCATGATATAAGTATTACTTGATTGTAATGGGTTTGGTTTAAAGTTATTAGATCATGCATGGTATACCTAAAAGAACAGGCATGATATAAGTATTACTTAATTGTAATGGGTTTGGTTTAAAGTTATTAGATCATGCATGGTATACCTAAAAGAACAGGCATGATATAAGTATTACTTAATTGTAATGGGTTTGGTTTAAAGTTATTAGATCATGCATGGTATACCTAAAAGAACAGGCATGATATAAGTATTACTTGATTGTAATGGGTTTGGTTTAAAGTTATTAGATCATGCATGGTATACCTAAAAGAACAGGCATGATATAAGTATTACTTAATTGTAATGGGTTTGGTTTAAAGTTATTAGATCATGCATGGTATACCTAAAAGAACAGGCATGATATAAGTATTACTTGATTGTAATGGGTTTGGTTTAAAGTTATTAGATCATGCATGGTATATACCTAAAAGAACAGGCATGATATAAGTATTACTTAATTGTAATGGGTTTGGTTTAAAGTTATTAGATCATGCATGGTATACCTAAAAGAACTGGCATGATATAAGTATTACTTGATTGTAATGGGTTTGGTTTTAAGGTTTTAGATCATGCATGGTATACCTAAAAGAACAGGCATGATATAAGTATTACTTAATTGTAATGGGTTTGGTTTAAAGTTATTAGATCATGCATGGTATACCTAAAAGAACAGGCATGATATAAGTATTACTTGATTGTAATGGGTTTGGTTTGAAGTTATTAGATCATGCATGGTATACCTAAAAGAACAGGCATGATATAAATATTACTTAATTATAATGGGTTTGGGTTATTATATTTGACACTTACAGACATTTAGCCACCTGTTTCAATGGTTCCATTTCCTGAGGTTTCAATCTAATATAATGGTGGAACTTTTCTACTGCCTCCTGAAGTCGGCCTGCATCAGCTAGCACCGATCCCTGCACATTCAAATAAACTAATTTTCCGATATTAGCACTTGCTTTAGGTTAAATCCGATTAAACATAAGTGTCAGTGTTTTTCAAATGAGACTAAATATATTGGTACTTGTTCTATCCGAAGAACGGATATAATATCCCACGCTTAAGTTTTCTTGCTACCTTATCCTCCAATCCCCAACATATTGCAACAGGAATATGTAAAGCAGTGATACCAAAACCCAGGAAATCTACCATTTATTTGTCATGATGACTACCATCATTATTATCATCATCATTATGACAGGTTTGTCTAATCGTTTGCCTTTTATGAATATTTACCACTTACATTCTTGGAAAAAAAAGTATCTTCACGCCCATATCCCCGAAGAATTAGGCAGAGGTACAACAAGTGCACCCACGATTAGCCGAAGATACTTGGTCCCACAAATGTGATAGGTGGCAAGCCTATCGCTCACCGGGCACTTTCCAATCCCGGGCAACTTTGTGTTTATCAGAAAACTGAAAAAACACTTTTTTTATGTGCCCGACCCGGGAATCGAACCCGGGACCTCATGTGATCAACGCCAACGCTGGACTACTAGACCACAGAGGCAATGTCACCAAACCGAAATCGAAAACCTTCTTTCATTCCGCCCCTGGAGTCCAAATCCCTTTGGAAAATAGGCAATCTGTCGTTCTGCCAGACACTTGGCCAAAAGTGTTACTACCATCCTATTAAGTGATAAATTACCACTAAGCCTCGGCTGGGTTGGTACCACTGCTTTACCTATTCCGGTCGCAATAGAGTCAATGCTTGTTACTGTTGTGTTTCGGTTTAGAGGGTAAGGTAACTGGTATTTTTCAAAATCGTACTGCATCATTTTGTAGTGGTTCATAAAATACATCTATTTTCCAAATTTCAGCTATATAGTAGCTATAGTTATTTTACTCGCAGTCTGTCCTTCCGTTCATTTGTCGATGGACGTCGTCTGTCTGTCTATTCCGTCCGTCTACAGATGAACGGAAGGACAGACGGACATGAAAAAATTGTAAGCGTTCCGTTTTTTTCCTTTTGTCTACGGAAACCTAAAAATGGCAACTGTCATCCGAATTGGGGCTTACATAGAATAATAGAGGGGGTTACATGCCTTGCAAGCAATCATTGGACTTGTGCTGTTTATCATCTGGCACTTCTCTCAAAAAATAATAGAAAAGAGGACCAACCTTCATAAAATGCGCATATCTATGCATATTATTGGTTTCTTTCTGTAATTCATCTGCAAGTTCAAGGCAGAGAGCATGTTCACCTCTCACGTAGCGTGCATGCAACAACCAATTCCGTGAGCCAGTTCGATTAAGCACTAAAATAAGTTGTGAAATATTTAATTTAAAACTATTTTTTTCTTGGTGATTTCTACATTTTAAATATTTGTCTAAGTATAGATTCGAAATATGATTGGTTGGCAAAAGCGACGAAACATCATTTTACCCCCTTAGCCCCTTTTTTTGGTAGGTGAAGACCGTATAAGTATGTTAATTAACCAAAAAAGTAAATGTAAATTGTTACCATTAATATTTTTATCTACTACAGAATGCTTTCTCATTTTTTATTTTCTCAAGATTAAATTTATTTGCAGAATTTATAGTTACTGATTCTGTTTGCTTTCATATTGCTATAGCTACCCTTGTAAGTAAGTAAATAAACGTCAATATTACATACGTAAGGAAATAAATCTTGCAAATATTAATGAAAATATCTATAAACTGTTGTGGGATATATTTAAATAAGGCTGTAATACTAAGATCATAATTAAGTTTTGCCATTTTTAATTTTTTCCGAACGAAAACGTGTAAAGTCACAAGTTAATGACATAAAGTCGCATATGACATAACGCGTGACATTGCATTTTTGATAATGACATATCATATGGACATCGAGTCAGATGATTGAGTAAAAAATCAACAATGAGATAGTAAATAAATAAAAATATTTCATAAACATTCCATAGCCCTTAAAATTAAAACAAAAATGGAAGATATGGCTCGGTTAGCTCTGGTGGAGCAGAACCTTAGGAATAGAAATAACTTCAGTGTAATACTTTTAGAATTGCTGCAACTCATTAAAACTATTTTAGATAATCCTCATGATCATGAATTGAGGACTGTAAATAATGATGTTTTGGTCAAAGTATTGGATTGTGAGGCTTTTGGTGACTACCTTAAATACGTCGGTTTTGAAAAGGTATAATTAAAATACATTTTGTTATGTAGATATATTCTTATAATCATTTTCAAAAGAAGTGTGCACTATCTATCCATGAAATAGTTATTTATAATTATAAAATAATTAATTAGATTATTTTTTAGTTTCCAAGTTTCGATCTACTTAGATCAGTTAATTAAATTGTTTACAGTTCATTTTTTTTAACAAGAATTAATTATAAACTTGTTTATATAAGAATCAATAATACAAGTCTTACATGTTAAACTTTATGTTTTTTAAAGCAATTAGTAAAGGTGTATGAGTACCTATACAGAAGTATCAGATGTTTCTTAAAGCAAATGATTAATACTCGAGGTATAGTAAAAATAATAATAATAACAATGAACAATTTATTTGAATTGATCTAACCTCAAAGTAGGCAAATTATCTGCTTGTGATATTGGTGTTAATGATACTAATACATAGAAATACATATATAAATAATCCATACTAATATTATAAATGCGAAAGTAACTCTGTCTGTCTGTCTGTCTGTTACGCTTTCACGGCCAAACCACTGAACCGATTTGGATAAAATTTGGTACAAATATAGTTTAAGACCCAAGAAAGGACATAGGATAGTTCTTATCCCGGAAATCCCACGGGAA
Source organism: Apodemia mormo (assembly GCA_036924255.1). NCBI lineage: Eukaryota > Metazoa > Arthropoda > Insecta > Lepidoptera > Riodinidae > Apodemia > Apodemia mormo. The sequence goes on from JAUPFN010000019.1 coordinate 6,442,328, forward strand.
CGGAAACTATGCGGGTTTTTATTTTAGAATTTTTTCCACGCGAACGAAGTCAAGGGCACAGCTAGTATAATATAATTAATAAACACCCAAACCCAGAAAATATACAAACATCTATGTTGATTGCAAAAGTTTGTCCTTGTTGGGAATCAAAACTGAGGCCCACGGATTCATTAATAGATTCGCTGACCACTCAACTGACAGAGTGGTCAAGTAATAAAGAAATAGTTAAGAAAGTAGTAGTATGAAGTCAAGTTCTTGAACTATTTATTTGTACAGAATAGGTATATTAATATTATTTACTATAAAATTTCAAATAACAGTGCTTCAAGGATCATGAAGTTTTGTAAGCTATTTTAGCTATAAAATGTATTTCATCATTTGCCTAGAATTGAAATATGCCATAAAGTATTCTTAATAATGTAATTTGACCACCCCATTGGTCATATGGTTAGTAACTTTGACTACGCAATCGACGGAGCTCATATTCGATCCCCAACGGGGACAAGCATTTGTGTAATGAGCATAAATGTTTGTATTTCTTGGTGTGGGTGTTTAATTAAATATATTCTAGTATTTATATATATATTGTATTGTTGACTAACACCCATAACACAAGCAAATAATTTGCTTACTTTGGGGTTAGATCAGTAAGTGTAATATGTCCCGTGAATATCTATTTATTTTATTTATTCAATAATAAAACATAAATGTGGAGGAAGCAAGACAAATTTACAAGGATGGTGACATGTGGCACTTTGCACTCAATTCTCTCTGCCTACCCCATAAGGGATCTGGCTTAAAGATATGTATGTATGTATGTATGTATATAATAAGATACTGGTAAGTTGCCTAGTGACTTTGACATACAGTTTCCTGACTTACAGACACTAGTATAGACATCAATCTTCCATAGAAAAATATGTAAAAAACATTTGCTAAATGACATACCTGTAAAATATATATTGTATTTTTGTGGTGAGATGTTTTTTATTTTATAGGTTCAAAATAACTATGTCTACCCAAAAGAACAAAGTTTAAATAAACTAAGATTGGCAAAAGCAGCATTAGAAAGGAAAGTGACCTTTATCTGTGGATCCACTGGAGCTCGACCCAAACAAAATATTAAACAGATAAACAACAAATTACAAGTGAAAAAGAATGACCTGGCTCCTATTAACATATTGGTAAAATATTTGATTTTTTTACAAGGAAATTTATTTATTTATTTAATGTATCACCAACATAAGATACAGTATATACAGCCCTTAATTAAATGTACATTTTTGAAACATTTTTAAATGTTTTTACTATTATTGGTAATCACGTCATGCTTACAGATATAGAATGGTGTTCGAAATTAAAATTTTAAAAATAATTTAGAGAACATAACATTCAAATAAAAAGATCAGTGTATCTACTGCGCTGTACCAGTTTTTAAAGTTACATGTCATGCTTAAGTAACATTCCAGCCTCAAATCTGGCAAAGATCAAATGTTTTAAATGTTATCTATAGATAATATGGCAATTATATCATAAAGTGAAATATATAGATCTTTTTTCAAAAATGTATTGTTTGTCTTTTTGTTAGTTCATCATAATGGGAAATTAAAATCTTTGGCCTAAATCCCAGTTTAGCCTTCCAATCTGGCCAGTCTTGTTTTGAATATTCTATTTTCTTAAGAACACACTTACCTGATAATGTATGTGGCATTAAAAACCCAATCACTTATGCGTGTGATATTAAAACGCCAACACAAGGATAGCAATGCACCATTAACATCTTTGGTGTCTATATGTGATGAATGTCTCTTTCCATAAAGAGAGCTTTCTCAATCTATATCTATATTATATTATATATTATTATATTATATATTATAATATTATAAAATGCAAAAGTTTGGATGTTTGGATGGATGCTTGTTACTCAATCACGAAAAACTACTGAACGGATTTGAATGAAATTTGGCACACAGGTAGATGATGACCTGGAATAGCACATAGGCTACTTTTTATCCCGGAAAGTTAGGTGATCCCGCGGGATTCACCAAAAACCTTTATAATGCAGCGGGCTGCATGCTACAGCTAGTCATCAATATATTAATATGTGAAAGGAAAACTTTGAACCCTTTTTTAAAACAATTACACGAATTATGAAATTATGAAATTTAGCATAGTTAAAGTTTATAATGTGGGGAATTGCAAAAACTTAATATTCTTAAATAAAAAGCATTGAAAATACATTAAAAAAATAAAAATTACACACACTACATTCATGTGACAGACATACATGATATTACACACATGCATAGATACTATTTTCTTTACAGCTATCAGTTGTCAATCTTAAAAGGGATTTTATTGTATAGTCTATGGTCAAATTCCGACCACAGGCAATCTCTAGTATATAAAAAAAGGTTTATATGGTCAGTTTGGCAAAAGATTTACTATCACATCTTGGGATTTAGTACTGACATATATAAATGAGGGTGTAGCTCTAGTTGCACGTCTGCCCACTCTTTTCTAGATATAGGCATAGACATATTATTGATTTTATTTATGTGGATACACCGACCACACAGCCTATAGACGGCTAATGTTTAATTTTCCGTATTGAATGCATTCTGGCAACTAGCTGAAGTAAGACGAAGTGGGATTGCAACGCCGTAATTGGCTAACTCAAGGCTACAGTGAAAGATAGTAATGTACAGAGCATCTGATTGGTCGACACTGATTACCCAATCACTACTCATTGGCGCGTGGACATTTACATCGGAACTATTAGTCAGATGTGTTGACACAAGTCATTCGCCTATTATTAGGTGTCTATGGGCTGTGTGGTCGGTGTGTGGATATATGGAATATTAAAAAAAAATCTTTTAAATTTCCGCAGACAACTGAAAACCCTTTTTTATTACAAATACAGTCGCTATTTAATAATATGTTAGTATATGAAGATGAAGAATTGCAGGAATTAGCGAGGGAACAAATTCCAATGGTGACATTGCAATTGTTGGCAATAGACAGGATGAGAGAACAACAAAGAAAAATCAAAATTGGTAAGTTTATCTTTAAACAATCAATGGATAACAACACAGATAAATGTCTGGTATGTTCTTAGATACATAAAAAGTAGTATCTTCACGCCCATATCTCCGAAGGGGTAGGCAGAGGTACAGCAAGTGAACCCACGATTAGCCGAAGACACTTGGTCCCACAAATGTGATAGGTGGCAAGTCTATCGCCAACCGGGCACTTTCCAATCCCGGGCAATTTTGTGTTTCTCAGAAAACTGAAAAAACACTTTTTTTTATGTGCCGGACCTGGGAATCGAACCCGGGACCTCATGTGGTCAACGCCAATCCTGGACCACTAGACCACAGAGGCGACTTCTTACATACATATTTATGTTTTATTTCATAGTACATTCACCTCCCCCTTGGTGGAGTGGTTAGTGACGCTCGGGTTCGATCCCCCAACTGGGACAAGAATTTGTGTGATGAGCATAAAAGTTTGTATTTCCAGGTTTGGGTGTTTATTAAATATATTCCAGTATTTATATATGTAATTCTATGTATTAGTATCGTTGACTAACACCCATAACACAAGCAAATAATTTGCTTACTTTGGGGTTAGATCAGTTAGTGTAATTTGTCCCGTGAATATTTATTTATTTATATAACACAAGCTGATGATTCTCCTGACAAAGAAATAATCCTCACCTGTAGACACCTAAGATGATAATGATGCCACATGCATAAGTTTACAAGCTACCTTACTGTCTAAAATGAAACACAGCAGCAACAAGCACCAATCCTGTCACAGCAGGAATAGGTAAGGAGGTCGTACCTAATCCGGTCAAGACGCTGCAAAAATGGTTGGGTGTGTACAATAAATAATAATAAAAATAAATAGCTATTACTAGCAACTTGGTTCACATGATCCAAAATCACTTCCCCTAACTCAGATAGTGTCCTGCCTTATATACCCCTCAATCTTTCAGTGAAAGTTCAATCAAAATAGTCCAGTCCGGTCCAGCTGTTCCAGAGATTACCTCATACAAACAGATATACAGACAGAAATTTTAAACGGTTGTTTAGGTATAAGTATCTTAAAAATAAACTACTGTCTTGATAAAAACAAATTATTTTGAAATTACAGACAAACACTCCAAATTTCATTCAAATCCGTTCAGTAGTTTTTGCGTGATTGAGTAACAAACATCCATCCAAACATCCAAACTTTCTCATTTATAATATTAAAATAAAATAATAATAATATAATATAGATACCTATTTTAAAACTAATTTGTTTAATATTTATTGCAGGTGAAATTAAAGGTCCTGACATGCCATTTGACAAAGCTCTGCTCATGGAATTGTTAGTCTGGTTCAAATACAAGTTCTTTTCGTGGATGGATCAACCTGATTGCAAGTTGTGCGGAGGTGTTACGAATTTAGTTACAACGGCTATGAAGACAGTTGAGTCTGAATACTGTAGAGTTGAGGTGTGTATACTTGAAAAATTAGAAGCAAAATGTTTTACATTATGTTTTTTTCTATATCATAAGATAGCAAACAAGCAGATGGGTCTCCTGGAAGAGTCAACCATCGCCTATAGACACCAAAGATGTTAATGGTGCGTTGCTATCTTGTGGCGAGATCTAATGCCACATGCATAGTCTTACAGTTACTTATGTAGCATTATTAGTAGCATTATTTAACAAACAAACAAACTCCTGATTTCCTGTTTATAGGAGATAATTACAGCCATTTTTTATAAGATAGCGAATAAGCAGATGGCTCTTCTCGTGGAAAGACATTGTGTCTTTCCATGAGATGGCCTATAGACACCAGAGATGTTTATGATGCGTTGCTATCCTTGTTGCGGGGTCTTAATGCCACATGCATAAGTTTTCTGGCTACCTTACCCCAAACCTGGAACGCGACAGTAACAAGCACTGATGTTATTGCAGCAGAAATAGCTTAGGCGATGGTACCAGACCTGGGCGAGATAATGCAGAACTCTACCACCTAGTAACCACAATGACGGTCTAAGAACTGCCTAGCAGAACCGGAGATCCGCATTAATCCGCGTAGAATAACATTTGGAAATGCGCTGCGTTGCGATGCGGTCCGCCTCGCCCCGCCCCGCTGTTCGTCGTGATTTGTGACAGTATTTTTGGTTTGCGTTGTAGCCCGTCTCAATGCGCTTGAACTTGTAAGGATTTTTGTGCTCATGATACATTACGATAATTCATGTGCATGCTTGACATTTGCAACTTCATACATTTTTTGCTAGGGTTTGGACTGTAAGCTACTAAGGTTTTTCGTTGGTTGATAAAATATCTAAAATATCGTCGACCGCCCCACTGGTCAAGTGGTTAGCGACCCTGACTACGCAATCAATGTGGCTCGGGTTCGATTCCCGACAGGGGCAGGCATTTATGTGATGAGCATATATGTTTGTATTTCTGGGTTTGGGTGTTTATTAAATATATTTTAGTATTTATATATGTATTTCTATATAATAATATCGTTGACTATCACCCATATCACAAGCAAATAATTTGCTTACTTTGGGGTTAGATCAATTTGTGTAAAATTGTCCAGTGATATTTATTTATTACTAGTGGCCCGTTACGTGCTTCGCTACGTATCGCCATTTATTGAATTAATTGTTACAAAAAATGTGATAAATCAAGAACCGCTCTACCGATTTTTTGCAAACTTCACATAAACCATCTACTAAATATTCCAAACAAAGCCTAAACATTTGGTTTAGATAGGTGAGCCCGTTCTTGAGTTATAAAATTACAACGAAAAGTGGCATTGATTTTTTTATATATAGACTTATTTATTTATTGTCGAAGCAAAACATTATATTTGAACAGATATTCAAATGTGGGCGACAAGAGTGCGGTGGTCGAGTAGAGTTCCCGCGGTTCAACAATCCGCGCAGCCTGCTTCGGTCCCGCAGCGGGCGGTGCGGCGAGTGGGCCAACTGCTTCACGCTGTTGTGTCGCGCGCTCGGCTACGACATGCGCTACGTGTATGACGTCACCGACCACGTGTGGTGTGAGGTGAGGACACAACCTATCTTATTTCTGTCTAGCTTTTGCCCGAAGCTTCGCTCGCGTAAATTTCATTTTAGAGAAGTGGGAGATTAGAAAGAGACAAAAATAGCCTATGTCACTCTCCATCCCTTCAACTATTTCCACTTAAAAAATCACGTCAATTCGTCGCTCCGTTTCCCACGCGGACGAACTCGCGGGTACAGTTAGTTTGTTAATATAAATCTGTATTAATTAATTAATATTAATCAATTAATTAGTAATATTAATTTATATCAATTATTTAATAACTTTTAATTATTTATTTAATAATTAATTGATATTAATAATATTATAAATGCGAAAGTTTGGATGTTTGGATGGATGGATGTTACGAAAAAACCACGGTAATAAGAACTAACTTGGGCAACTTTTATTTTAGAAATTTTAGGGCACACCTAGTAAGACATAAATTGATCTCTCGTTGGGAAAATGACGATCTTCAGTAACGAGGTAAAGGGCGTGAGGTGGTTCATTTCATCTTATATTCAACAAATAAAAATGGCTTTATCTCTGTCTAACAAGTTAGAATTTTCATAATAGACAAAGCTACAAAAATCTTGTCAGTGCTCTAATCTATATCTATAACTAATATTATAAATGCGAAAGTCTGACTGTCTGTTACGCTTTCACGGCTAAACCGTTGGACCGATTTTCATGAAATTTGGCATGGAAGTAGTTTAAGAAGCGGGGTCAAATATAGGCTAATTTTTTTTTCAAAAATCAACCTTTCAAGGGTTGAAATAGGGGATGAAATTTGTATGAAAAGCTATCTTGACGACATATTAATTTCCTCGCGGGCGAAGCTGCGCGGGTCAGCTAGTTTCAAATAATTTAAGAAAATAAGTCATCTTAAAATAGCTTGTGGCAATTGGCAAATACGCCTAGCTGTCAATGTAGGTATGTACGTAAAATCGCACACCTAGATAAAGAGTAGCACAACTCGAAATATATAATTTTTCAGATTTGGATGAAATTTGGCACACAGGTAGATGATGATCTGGAATAACACATAGGTTACTTTTTATCTCAGAAAAATAAGGTGATCCCGTGGGATTCGCCAAAAACTTTTATAATACAGCGGGCTGCACGCTACGGCTAGTAAATATAGATACAGTTCATAGTTTAACGTATGTGGTATTCTAGCTCATCATCTATCTAGGCCGTGAAAGACGGCGTTTCACTCGGCCAACAGATGGGTGAAGGTCAATTTATATTCGGATCTTAGACTCAGTAAGTTGAGTCTGTTGCAACAGGTGTGGGATTACGACACGAAAAGTTGGATCCACGTGGACCCATGCGAGGCTCAGCTGGACGCGCCGCTGATGTACAGCCACGGCTGGAACAAGCAGCTCTCCTACGTGCTCGCCTTCTCCAGGGACGACCTTCAGGACGTGACCTGGAGATATACCACCAATCATAAAGAGGTAACTTCCATTAATGAGAATAATGTTTGGAAAATCTAAAAGTGCGCCACATATAACCATAGCACAGAATACTGGAGAGTAACAAAAGTCAATGTACATATACGGACAAAACTGTCCCGAACCATTCCGAGATATCGTATCCGTGAGAGGTGTCTATGTGTACGTTGCTCGAATATTACTTGTATGTAGATTGACTTCTGTTAGTCTCCAGTATTCTTTGTCCATAGCTAGGCACCGTTAATCAAATAATTAACTTCGTCAATCGTTAATTTGGTACTAGTCCGGTCTCCCTGTGGTTGGTCCTGGGCTTCTTTGAAGAATAGAACGACTGCCGTTTTGCCAGACAGGTCGTTAAAGGCGATCGATTGGCTACGCGAGTCACTACCATCGTGGCTACTAGGTGATAGAGTTCTGCATTGTCTCGCCCTGGTCTGGTACCAACGCCTTACCTATTCCTGAAGCAATAACGTCAGTGCTTGTCACTGTCGTATTCTGGTCTGGAGGGTAAGGTAGCCGGAAAACTTATGCATGTGACATTAGACCTCGCCACAAGATAGCAACGCACCATCTTTGTTGTCTATAGGCAATTGTTGACTCTTTCCACCAGGAGACCCATATGCTTGTTTCCTATCTTATGTTTTAAAAAAAGTTCGTTAAATGTTAACGCAAGTTAATCGTTAATTCGTTAACACGTGATAAAAATTTAACTTTTTATATCGTTACGTTGTAATCTACTTATAAAAACTGAACACAAAAAACAAAACACTTGTCACTCTAAAGCCGTGTTATATGTAGGTTTAAGGTGAGGTGTTTTGACGCGCGTCAATTCTTTAGGAAATGGATATGTTCTGAAACCGCTGAGAAACGTGTTAATTTTCGGATAAATAAATATAGGACTTCAGCTGAAAACCAAAATTTAGTACATTCTTTTTTGTATTTAAAACTAAATATCACCCATTGATATAAAAAAAACAAGATACACAATCAGTATCTCAAAAACGTCCTCCAAAAATGAGCGCACAATTTGAAATTGTGCGCTCATTTCAAATAGAATCGCGTCGGTCGCGACACTGTCAATTTTATTTCTTTTTGTACATTGCTTTGTAAAAACAACAATATATCTTGCGTTTAAGGTTGGATATGCAAATACATATGTTTTTGCCATATCTATAACTATTTAAATAAAATAAGCGACACTTTTGAGTGTCACTTTTGTTCGGGACTTGCATCTTGGGTTTTTTATATCAAAAGGTGAAATTAATTTAATTTGCTATTATCCGCGAACTAATAGCAAATTTAATTAATTTCACCTTTTAATAATGGATTTCCGCAAAGTAACGCCTGAATCAATAAAATATTTTTATATCAATGATATCACCATATAAAATCATGTGGAAGATTATAAATATTATTAACAAATTATTTGTTTTAGAGATTTTCTTAATCTGTTTTCGGAATTTTATATGATCGAGTAAAGTACATTCAATCATGTAATGAGTTTGTACATTCCTTAGATAATATCTTCGTTTTTTTATTATTTATCTATCAATTTTTTTTTTTTTTTTATTTTTTATTATTTAACAATATAAAAAACGTGATTTAGCAAACCAGTTTTTTCCCGTTTGTCCCGATGCTTCGTCTTAAGGGTAGGTATGATGCGTTTGATTGTTTCCATCATAGCGCCGGTGCGACACTTAAAGCTGGGTTTCCTGCGACACTGCTTTTTGTTTTTTAACATCTAGCTTCAAATTTCTAACAAAATATGGGCGTTACTAACAGTTTTGTTAGCTCAAAAATGAAAACAGGTTATCCGAGGCGAACGGAAAATATCCCCACCTTCACCTTACGTAAGTACTAAGTACGTACACGTAAATCAGGAAGCTTGTCATGCCGTGCCGGTTTTATTATAAGCGTTTTACGCTTATAATAAAACCGAGTGCAGTGATATGACGAAGGTCGACCGGTACTCGGTTTCTCGGCCTACATCGTGAAGGATTTGGCGTGAAGATATTTATGTATGTGTGTATATTATATATAAACTTTACTTTCAAGCAAATTTTATTTTTATACAGGGTTACCTCTAAAACACCAGCAACCTCGCAGGACTAGATACCTAACATTATAAATAACAATATTTGTTCTATGACTTTTGACATAACTCAATACATTCAATAAAAATGATTTTTTAATTTTTCACTGTCGTGTCGTGACATTTCTAACTCTTCATTCGGATGCGCTGCTAGTAGTAATAATAGTAACACTTCCAACACTTGCAACAAACATTGCAAAGGCGAGAGTGCCACGTGCCGCCCCCGCCCCGCACTCCGTGACTCGCACGGGTTTGTTTACCTACCTAATCTGCGATACACGTAGAGTTAAGAACATTCAAGCGAAAAATTTAATTCATATCGTATTCATATTAATTTTTGTATGAAAGTAAAATCTAAGGCGGCCCCTAAACCTACAATAATATTGCGCAATATTACGTATTGTACAATATTATTGACCGTTTAGAGTTAATATTGAAGATTGCACTATGATTGAACAAAAGTTTGAGCGGGTTTAATTTTTATTGTACAATATTTTTTCTTGTACTGTGTAGGTTTAATATTGCACAATATTTTTCACTTCAGACCTTGTCGGTCGGTCGGTCGGTCAGTTGCGGTGTTTAATGTATGGTCGTGTCGTAAATTTAAGCAAAATGTCGAGCAAGAAATTTTCGTCATTTCGCGGTAATTTTATTCATCTTGTTAATTTAATAGTTCATTACTAGAATGGACCAAAATTTCGACCACTGGTCGAAATTCGACACTCGGTCGAAATTGAACATGTAACCGAAATACGTCATTCCGCCGAATTTCGACATCCGATCGAAATTTTACTTTTGGCCGAAATTCGACATTCAGTTTTTCGACATTCAGCCAATTCACTAATCAATATAGGTAAAAGAACGGGAGTTTTTACTTGAGTGTATAGAATTGTATAGATTTATTTAACAAAATCACCAGCATTTATTTAAAAAAGCATTGCGCAATATTATTGTAGGTCTGTGGGGCACCTAACAAATCATCAAAAGTCATAGAACAAATGTTGTACATGATGTTAGCTACTTATTCCTGCGAGGTTGCTGGTGTTTTAGAGGTAACCCTGTATTAACAAATATTATAAGTAAATAAATATCGTTGGACAAAATTAGGTACACGAATTAGTCTTACCCCAAAATAAGTATATTATTTTGCTTGTGTTATGGGTGTTAACTGTTAAATCAACAACACAATACATAAAAATACATATATAAATATTGTAACACATATAATTGCCAAGCAGCAATCAAGCATGTTTAATACCCATAAAGCAGCTCATATATTACTTAAAGTTCTATTGCAGCCGTACAATGGTGTAAAAAGATGCTTTTAGCGGTATAAAAGACCTTTATGAGTTTTTATACCGCCTAATGCTGTACAAGGCCTTTCTTAGAGTTTCGCGTAAGCTTTAGGCGTTATATATATATTAATACACTACTGTACAACTTAAAGTATTTTGTAACTCATTAGGCTTATTTTAATACTTAAATCTGTACATTAGCTGCATTATGTTTAGCACGGGAATTTATTACAGCTTTAAATGTTATTATAGTATCACTCAACGCTTATTTCTGTAAAATGGGAGATGCAATCGCCGTTCTACAGCTAATATTTATGGCGTAATTGTAGACTGTTATGCAGCCAATGGTGTTAAAAAATCTGCATATGCAGCTCAAGGCTGTATTACTGAGATAATTATTATTTGCTGTTTTTATATCTGCATAGTTGATATCATATGGAAAAAATCAAGAGGAAGATTGAAAAGGAATATTTAAATATTATAAATTACCAACCAAGTAATCGTGATGAAGATAAAGCTGAAAAATTACTAATTCAGGTAAACCTACAATCGTCATTTTTATTAATGTTCAAGGAAAAGGGTTCCGTAACAAAAACATTAAATCCTCATCTGCGTGTTTGAGTCACTACCCTCGTGGCTACTAGGTGGTAGAGTTCTGCATTGTCTCGCCCGGGTCTGGTACCACAGCCTTACCTATTCCTGCCGCAATAGCGTCAGTGCTTGTCGCTGTCGTGTTCCGGTTTGGAGGGTAAGGTAGCCGATAAACTTATGCATGTGGCATTAGACCTCGCCACAAAGTAGCAACGCACCATTAACATCTTTGGTGTCTATAGGCGAGGGTTGACTCTTTCCATCAGGAGACTCATCTGGTTGTTGCTATCTTATGATATAAAAAAAAGAGTCTATTGGTTATAGGAGTCACTACTATCGTGACTACTAGGTGGTAGGGTCTTGCGACGATTCGCCTGAGTTTAGTACCACCGACCTAGCTGTTACTGCCACAATAGCATAAGGTAGGCAGTAAGATTATGCATGTGTGGTATTAATCTACCACCACGCGACTATCAACGCACCATTAAGGACTGGTGTCTATAGACGATGATTGCTTCTCTCCATCAGGAGAGCCATTTGCTTGTTTGCTATCTTATGATATAAAAAAGTATGTGCATTTCTAGTACTGGGATTGATATGAGCGTAAAGTGACCATACGTCCCGTTTTGATTGGGATATTCCATACCGGTTTCAACTAACATATTCCGATATATCAAAGTATATTTAAAGTACATAAACAAGCAAACAAGCAGATGGGTCTCCTGATGGAAAGAGTCAACCATCGCCTATAGGCAGCAAAAATGTTAATGGTGCGTTGCTATCTTGTGGCGAGGTCTAATGCCACATGCATAAGTTTACCGGCCACCTTGCCCTCCAAACCGGAACATGACATTGACTAGCACTGACGCTTTGCAGCAGGAATAGATAAGGCGGTGGTACCAGACCCGGTCGAGCCAATGCAGAACTGTATCACCAAGTAACCACGATGGAAGTGACTCGCATTGCCCATCGGTCGCCTTTTACGGCCTGCCTGGCAGATAGGCAATTGGTCTATTCTTCAAAGAATATATAAAAAAGAGTTAAAAAGAGAAATAAAAATCATTACACTGAGAAAATATATATATTTTTTATTTTTAACTTGCTACTATACGGAGTGTTACAAAAGCGGCATAGTAAGCCGAAAGGGGGTGACTCAGAGGGTCATTCTGAACAACTTTTGTTCAACGATTTGTGGAAATTCGCGAAAAACAATTTTGTTTTTCCATTGTGAAAAGTCACGTGACTAACAAAGTTTCTATGGAGAATCAATATTTTTTTCGCGAATGTCCAAAAGTCGTTAAACAAAAATTGTTAAGAATGACCCCCTGAGTCACTCCCTTTCGGCTTACTGTACCACTTTTGCAACACCCTATATATATATATATATATATATATATATATATATATATATATATATATATATATATATATGTGTATACTTACAATATTATATACTAAGATACAATTACAGGCAAGAGAGTATGTGTTTCTCTTTGAAGAACTAATAATATTAAATCACAAGCACGAAATAACGTATTCTTCTTAAAAATATTTTTGTGATAGACCAATCTTTAAAGGGCTAGATTTTTCGTTCTTGATCAACTTAGTTATATCATTTTGTTTTCTTGGCCATTATAATTCACATTTATCCTCCCACAAACTGGATACGATGCAAATACAGTTTTGGCTTCTCTCAATTGTTTTTATTATTTTATAAGGCATATTTCCCTGAAAAATAAAGTAAAACATGATTGAAATACGTATCCCATAAGTTATAGTTAACAATAAGTTGGTTTAGTTGTGAAGTCAAACAACCGACATCAATATATCACAATAGCGAAATCAAGTGATATATGTTTTGTATTTAGGGTTCTTCAATTTTTGTACGCATCTCTAAACATAAGTTAAGTAATTAAAAGCCAATGACTGCATAATAGATTTATATAGGGACTTAGTACAGCCTAAAGTGTATTTGGACGGTAATTAAAAGCCAATAGCGGTATAATAGAATAAAAAAGAGATTCAGTACAGCTATTTGCAGTATATCACCCTCCAAATACACTTTAGGCTGTATAACAAAGCGTTGCCATTATTGTGTAGTGATGGGTAATTTTCGGAAAAATTTCAAACCTTGGAAAATTTTCCTTTTATTTTTCAGAAAAATAAAAAATTGGAAAAATAATGGAAAAAATATTGTTTACTGTAAAATACCTTACTGTATTGTAAAAACTGTTTTATCACAATATGCAATGTGTGATCGCATACGGGTTACGTTAGCGTATCGAAATATTTTCATACAATACTTACATGATACACCATTATTTCGTTTTTCCAACAGATCCACGTGTTTTTATCGTTATTACATTATCCCTAGTAGTCCTAGTACAAGTGATTTTACACTTAAATGGGGCTCCCAAACTTCTATCTTGTTTATTGTATCATTATTAATGAAATAAACGATTTTATTATTTATTATTATTATTATTATTACGACCCATTATAATTATATTTAATCGAAAGTTAGACTGTTTTAATAAATTTGATAAAGAAAAAACACCACTTGCATGAAACGTAAGTATACACTGTAGAGAAGTTGCATGCCAATTGAGTAAAAATTACGTAGCTAGATTCAAAAGGTCTTGCGGGAAATCCCCGAGACATTTGTAGTAGGTAACTAGTACAAAATATTTTAGTGTTGCCAAATAATAGAAGACGTATTGATTTATTAATCGATTGTTTGAATAGGTACATTTAAATAATAATCTAAAATAGCGGTTAAATATCGTTGTTATTCAGCGTGATGAAATAAGTATCCTAACTTTATAGTGGGGACGCAGTGAGGTCATAGAAAAAATATGTTTAGTAATATCTTCACAATTTAGGAATAGATAATTACGGTAATTAATCAATAGTTTAAATTATTTAGACATATAATTCATTATTTGGCAACACTAGAATATCTACATTGTACTAACTAACATACTTTATTCATCATTTTAACATTTATCTTGAATTGAATTACTTATGTTTTTGATATTTTTTATGTATTAGATTGGTTTAAAGATATGGGTGCATGTCTGTGTTAAAAACGGAATTTGTTACCTATATTAATGTTGCCGATTATCGATACTGCAAAATTATCTATTCACGGGGATTCCCCATAAACATATTATGTCATAAATTATTTTTATAACGTGGAAACCCTGTGATTTTGATTCACTTGTTTAATCGTCTTTGTGATACTAAATATAATATAATATACAATAATATTTGTTCCGTTCGAAATTGAGCGAAATCAATATGAGTTCAATGATATTATATGTATCAGTCTATGTAAGTATAATAAGTAAAATTTTATATTTTTTCTTTCATTATAACTAGCCGTGCTGAAAACTATGAAAAGTTGTTTTATATGTGGATATTATTGTTATTTTAGCCAAAAAAAAAGGAAATTTTCACAAGACTGTCTCGTAGCAGAAGAATTTGAATTGTCGCAGAGCACCTTGTCTTCAGGTTTGGGAGAGAAAATGGAAAAAAAGCAGGACTAATGAAGAATGCACAAATACCTCTCCGATCTACGAAATCGAAGAAAAAAATCAACCAAGTCACATCACAATCACAGTCAGCTACAAAAGAGAGCAAAAGTGATTCTGATAAGATTTACAACTATGATTGCCTTGATTGTACACAGAAACAAGATAACTCTTTACTATAGAAACAATTACTATGTGTAGCTCCATGTATGAGAAACTTACTTTATCGCCATATTTTAAAATTTGTAGATGGATTTAAAAGAAAACTCATCAATGTAGATGAAGTGACAGTTTTGTGTCCTCCAGTTATTCCTCAGTCTGATCAAAATTTAGTGTTTACATAGAGCGAACTGTTATTTCTTTTACCGTTGTAAGAATAGTGCTTTCATACACTTAAATAAAACACTAGCAATAAATATTCAATGTCGTAATTATTTTATTTACAATTCAAGTTTAGTGGAAAAATATTGGAAAATAAATGGAAAATATCGGAAAAATATATTTTTTCTTTTCTTTTCCGTCCGAAATTTTTCCATTACCCATCACTATTATTGTGTATTAAAAACAACATTAAAGAAATATATTGTTAAATAAAATATATATTTAGCAATAGCTATAGCTATATCGTGACAAGCAACTTATAATCATTATGCCTTTATATACAATATAGTACCATAAATACTTGTATTTATGGTACTATATTCTAACCTTAAAAACAAACACCGTATTTTGCAATGATTTTATTTGTGTTATCTTGATTATTTCGTTGGCGCGTGAATATTTTGAGGGAAATCATACACGACTTCACGATCATTTAGAATTTGCACTTTGAATACACCGTTCAATACTGCTCCAAGTCCAAGAATATATCGTTTATCAATATATTTTTAATTATGGCGTCTGCAGATACGTGATATAATGAATGTTATACAATATCAAAAACAGATTGTTACTTTTTATCATTTTCAAACACCTATTAAGAACATTTAGCTGTACGAGAGAGTATATTTAGTGTTACAGTTTCTTTATACACCGAATAACAGCCTTTGTACAGCCTATAACAATTTGTACAGCTATTGTGCAGCCTATTTAACGCTTAGCTGTACAAGACAGTTACAAGAGAGTATCCTTAGTGTTATAGTTTCTTTATACACCAAATAACAGCCATTGTACAGTTTATAACAGCTTGTATAGCTATTACTTGCTATTCAGCCTACATAACGCAATAAGCTGTATAACTTGGGGCCCGTTTTGGTGTTATATCGGCTGTAGAAGCGCTTCTACGGCCTTTGTACGGCTTAGTATACAGCTTTAAGTTTAAAAATGAACCTAAATGCAGCCTATATACAGCTTAACGTGCTACTTGGGTAATTACCCAAGCCTAGAAATACAAACATCTATACTTATGACACAAATGTGTGTCCCGTTCGGGAATCGAACCCGATGATATATCGATTCATAGTTAGGTTCGCTTAAGGGACACTCGACCAACGGGACAGATCAAGATTCAATGTTACACATCTGCTAGATGTCCCGCGAAGGCTTAGTTTTTGATATTTCTTAGGTGCTCTCTCACAGACAAAAAGTGTCGGAGCAGGAGCTGATAAACGCCATCCTGATGTTACGCGAGCAACGTCACAGCCAGGTGTCACCGGCGCGCCGCAAGTTTCTGACCACACGCAACCTGACCGAGCTGGTGCAGCTGATGGTGGAGAGGTGAGATCAATGTCTTGAACACCAATAACCATTTTCAGATTTCCGTTAACAACCCTGTACTTTTAGTAGAGAAAGAGAGTTTTTATAAATAACTAGCTGTTGCCAGCGACTTCGTCCGGGCGGACTTCGTTTACTCCGCACAGCATCTCCCCCGTAGGTGATAACGTGATAATATGTAGCCTATATGTTGACCCGACCCGACCCGATTTCTATGTATTAGTGTCATTGACTAACACCCATAACACAAGCAAATAATTTGCTTACTTTGGGGTTAGATCAGTAAGTGTAATTTGTCCCGTGAATATTTATTTTTATTATTATTTATTTATTTATTATTTGATGTCTGTAAACACGAAATTAGTTGATTGGCTTTCTGAATTCACTATATTTTGTTATCAATATTATCTAATCCCATTGATGTAAAAAATCGAAGATGCACAGTCCCGAACAAAACTGACACTCAAAAGTGTTCTCAATTTCATTTATGTATATGATTATATAAATAGTATAGATTTTTTTTTATATCATAAGATAGCAAACAAGCAGATGGGTCTCCTGATGGAAAGAGTCAACCGTCGCCTATAGACACCAAAGATGTTAATGGTGCGTTGCTATCTTGTGGCGAGGTCTAATGCCACATGCATAAGTTTACCGGCTACCCTACCCTCCAAACCGGAATACGACAGCGACAAGCGCTGACGCTATTGCGGCAGGAATAGGTAAGGCGGTGGTACCAGACCCGGGCGAAACAATGCAGAACTCTACCACCTAGTAGCCACGATGGTAGTGACTCGATAGCCAATCGGTCGCCTTTTACGACCTGCCTGGCAGAACGGCAGTTGGCCTATTCTACAAAGGAGGCCGGGACCAACACGGCGAAAATATAACAAAAACATATGTATTTGCATATCCAACCTTAAGCGCAAGATTTATATTTGTTTTTACAAAGCAATGTACAAAAAGAAATAAAATTGACAATGTTGCAACTGACGCGATTCTGTATATTTGAAATGAGCGCACAATTTCAAATTGTGCACTCGTTTTTGGAGGACGTTTTTGAGACAATGATTGTGTATCTTGGGCTTTTTACATCAATGACTAATCCACTCAGAATAGATCCATATTGAAAATCGTGTATCTTGGGTTTTTTACATCAATGACAAATCCACTCAGAATAGATCCGTATTGAAAATCGTGTATCTTGGGTTTTTTACATCAATGACTAATCCACTCAGAATAGATCCATATTGAAGATCGTGTATCTTGGGCTTTTTACATCAATGACTAATCCACTCAAAATAGATCCATATTGAAAATCGTGTATCTTGGGCTTTTTACATCAATGACTAATCCACTCAGAATAGATCCATATTGAAAATCGTGTATCTTGGGTTTTTTACATCAATGACTAATCCACTCAGAATAGATCCATATTGAAAATCGTGTATCTTGGGCTTTTTACATCAATGACTAATCCACTCAGAATAGATCCATATTGAAAATCGTGTATCTTGGGTTTTTTACATCAATGACTAATCCACTCACAATAGATCCATATTGAAAATCGTGTAAAAAAAAGTACCTTCACGCCCATATCCCCGAAGGAGTAGGCAGAGATGCAACAAGTGCACCCACGATTAGCCGAAGATACTTGGTCCCACAAATGTGATAGGTGATAGGTGGCAAACCTATCGCCAACCGGGCACTTTCCAATCCCGGGCAACTTTCTGTTTCTCAGAAAAACTGAAAAATCACTTTTTATGTGCCCGACCTGGGAATCGAACCTGGGACCTCATGTGGTAAACGCTAACGCTGGACCACTAGACCACAGAGGCGATTGCGAGTCGAAAATGTATCTTGGGTTTTTTATATCAATGACTAATCCACTCAGAATAAATCCATATTAAAAATCACATCAAATCACAAAGGCGGCCGATTGGCTATAGATACGTGTCACTACCATCGTGACTATTGGATGGTAGAGTATGGCAACGTCTTTCCCGAGTATTTAGTACCACCAGCCGCGCCTTACCTATTCCTGCCGCAGTAGCGTCAATGCATGTTACTGTCTTGTTCCGGTTTGGAGGGTAAGGTAGCCGGTAAATGGGGAATTAAGACCCCGCCACAAGGATAGCAACGCAGAATTAACATCTTTGGTGTCTATAGGCGATGGTTTTCACTTTCCAACAGGAGAGCCATCTGCTTTTTGCTATCTTATGAATGAACATACCTACCAAAAATATAAACACCCTAATACTTCATTCTTTTTGGAATGTCAGTTGATAAAATAGTTCATGTTTATAGAGTAACAATCGACCATTCATTTGACATCCGGTGTTATCGGAGAGTGCTTAATAACAATGTTCATATTCCGAGAATTCCTCAAGCACTCCGAATTTCGAAGAATGTAAAATGAATACACGAATCTGTAATTATAATTTGATCACTTACAAAAGGAATCTGGTACAAAACCATCCAGTGTCAGCCACCTCGTTACCCATGGTTTGATCACCAAACATGCAAAAGACGCGACGCGGTATTGCTTATGAGGCTACGATCTGGCCACATTGTGTCAAACAAATTTAACTATTTAATGAAAATTTCTACAACACCTAATTGTGAAGAATGCAATATTATAGATGATGTTTACCACGTATTGACTATTTTTTGAGAATGAGATCACTATTTTTTTAAGTAATTGTAGAATGGACATAGGCCTGTGTAATAGCTACCTGGATTCTCCGCTATCCGAGGAGTCCAGGATTGTTAAGTTAAGAATTGTTAAGTTGTGAACATGATATTTAGCTTTTACGGGGGTGACATAGTCACTGGGTGACAAAACCCCTTTAAATAAATAAAGATTAAAAAAAGTATAGCAACACGACGACGAGGTATAACACGAAAAGTAATACATAGTTATGATTAATCCTAATATTATATTATCTATTTTTTTATACCATAAGATAGTAAACAAGATGATGGGTCTTCTGATGGAAACTGTCAACCATCGCCTATAGACACCAAAGATGTTAAAGGTGCGTTGCTATCTTGTGGCGAGGTCTAATGCCACATGCATAAGTTTACCGGCTTCCTTAACCTCCAAACCGGAACACGACAGTGACAAGTACTGACGCTATTACGGCAGGAATAGTTGAGGCGGTGGTACCAGACCCGGGCAAGACAATGCAGAACTCTACCACCTCCTCCCCTAGTCTGACCCGTTAAACTGTAATCACGGTCACGAGGAAATACTATGTAACGGCTATCAAACAATTCTGAATCTAAAATACTATCTAACAGCCAAGATTCAGTGATCATAATAATACCATGTGAACTCAAACATACATTACGATAAAAAATATTTGTTTTAGTACGGAGACCCCGAGCATTTTGATAATAGATTTTGAGTATTTTTGTAATTTACAACAAACGACCAATGATTGAATAGGTATTAGGATATAAAAAGTTATAGCTTTTGTATGCATCACACTCCAGGTATGAGTAGGTAAATAATAAGTAAGAAACACCACAAATATAAATGTTAAAAGTGTGTAAATAAACAAATGCAAAAGGGAGCAAGCTAATCGCATAAAAAAGAAGCGCAATATTAAATTTGAACGAGTGCAAAAAGGATAGTCATCTATCAACGGACATGTGTTTAGTACAATAATTGAACAATAGCTGTACGACCGCGACCGATAAGCAGGTAGCAAGCAAGCGGTTCCCAAAGTCAGAAACGTGTATTCGGGGGTGAAAGTTTTATATAAAATTATTAATATAATAAATAATTTGTATAAAAACCAGTATCTGAAGTAAACTAAACAAGCCTTTATACTAGAATTAAGGTATAAAGTTATAGGTAATAATATTAATAAATACAAAAGTCTATATAACATATGAAACAGATGGTTAAACAGTTTAATATTAAATACGTGTAACAAAAAACATACTAAACTATTTTGTTTAAATCTCTTTCCTTTTTTATTGTTTGAACAGGAGACTTTTCATTCTTGCGTATGTGAATCTTACAGAACTTGACCCAAACGTATTGATAGGATTTTTGCTTAGCGATCTCTTTTACCCTGGTTAGAAGTTTTTTTAACTCGGGAACAAGATGATCATTAATATATATTAACCGGACTTCATCACTAAAACCAATATCACTTGCTTTCGTGTGCTTCAGAGTTCGTGCCGTGGCGTCGAATTCTTCTTTAACATAACGATTTATAAGACCAACTATGATCGACTTATCTTTAGAGCCATGAGAAGGAATTCGAGCAATATAATTGATCTGACTTCTTGGAAAAGTATAGCCAATAACTTTCGAGATATTTTCCACTATGTTAAACAGATTTTCATTTGATTTGAGAGGAACACCGTTTATCTCCACGTTGTTCAAACGAGACCACTGTTCTCTGTTCATGTTATCACTCTCGACTCGACATATTAATGCCTAAAGGAAAAACTTTGTACTCCTTTTTAAGACAATTGCGCGAACGTTGGAGTATCAAAAATACAGTTAAAGTTTACATTGCGGGGAGTGCAGAAACCTTAAATACATTTTTAAATTATATGCATTAGAAATACATTAAATTAATAAAAACAATGTTACAAGGTTACACACACTACATTGCGACATACGTGATAATATACACACATTTTTACCGGTGGGAGGAATGCGCTGCATGGGTACCACCATCTTGCTTGTTCCTCCCGTGAAATAACTTTGCTGTTTTGGAGAGAAGGGCGAGAATTAATATCTTATGTCTCAGAATAGGCAACACATAGATGAGTTACCTGGGCTAGTTCCAGGTAAACTAGTTTATGTTGATTGGCGACATCGACCACTTCACATCAGGTGGCACGTCTGCCAGTTTGCCTATTCCACTAACATAAAAAACATTGTACTATGCTATTTTTACGGCAATTCAGTTGTCAAACTTAAAGGAGATTTTATTATTAAGTCTGTGGTTGAATTTCGGCCATAGTCTATCGCTAGGTACACGTAATATTTATGTGTGTAATTATTTCATATTAAATAAGAAAATCGCTTAATTGCCATATTGAATTTCTTTGTTTTCGCGCTGTACTAATCTATATAAATAATTTGTATTATTACTAGCTGCAGCGCACAGCCTACTGCATTATAAGTTTTGGTGAATCCCGCGGGATCACCTAATTTTTTCCGGGATAAAAGCCTATATGCTATTCCAGGTCGTCATCTACCTGTGTGCCAAATTGCATTCAAATCCGTTCAGTAATTTTTGCGTGATTGAGTAATAAACATCCATCCATCCAAACACCCAAACTTTTGCATTTATAATATTAATATAGATAAATACTAAATAATTAATATTAATTAATTAACATATTAATAATAATATAGATAATATAAATAACCTACAACCAACACAATATTTAAAATATTTATCTATACTGAAAATTTACAGAAAACCAAGCGATTACGAATCCCACGGTAGGATTTCTGGGTCAAGGGAATGGCGGAACCAGCGTGGGGAGTTGGGGTCTAAGACCAAAAGTCACACCTTCCTAATGTCCAAGCCTGGCACCCACCTCATCAGATACTACGCCAACACTGACAGATACTTCGTTAGCTGTGATGGAGACGAGCTTGAGCAGTTGGAGACTTGGGAAGCAGGGGTTTACCGCTGTGAAAATGTGTTTAGAAAGGTCGAGAAAGACTGGCGACAGGTTTATTTAGCGAGAGAAGGTAGGATTGATTTCCGCGTTTACCCGATTACGTAATTTAAACGCAATAAATGTTCCCGTGTTTGTACGCTTTTGAAGAATAAACTAGCTGCCGTTCTGCCAGGCAGTTCGTAAGAGGCGAACGAGGAGGCTATAGGAGTCACTAACATCGTAGTTACTACGATATTAGTGACCCAAAAGAGTTCCAGACAGCAAAACCACCGTATTTATTCATTGTGGTAAGGTCGCTAGCCTATCAGTTTTTTATAGGATGCACTTTGCTGAGTGTGCGAAAGCTCTCTTCGAACTTATCGCGTCCTCACCATTCTTTTATCGGCTAGACGCAGGCAGAAATTCCATCCAGTTGATATACCAAAAAATCGAACAAAACGGTATGACAACTCTTTTTTGGTTCGAGTCGCCAAGGCTTGGAACGAACTGTCTGCGTCTATTTTTACTGACATATATAGTCCTGGAACCTTTAAGAGTAGAGTGAATAGGTTTCTTTTGGATGGGCGTGTACCACCTTCGTCTTCGTCTTTCCACCAGGTGCGATGGAAGACAAACGCCTATTCCAATTAAATCTTTTAAAAAAATCAGCTGTCACCTTGTTTATTCCCGCAGCCTTTCCAATTTTCATACTTGCTATCGCCCATACCTCCTCTTGCAAAGTAATGTCTTGGCACGCTGCCACCGCCGCTGAATTACTGAATCAGATACGGAGGCAGCATCCCGTTGGGCCGGACTCCTTTGAAGAATAGACAAACTGCCGTTCTGCCAGGCAGGCCGTAATAGCCGATCGACACGTGCGTGTCACTGCCATCGTGACTACTAAATGGCAGAGTTCCGCAACGATTCGTCCAGGTATTTGGTACCACCGCCTTACTTATTCCTGCCGCAATAGTGTCAGTGCTTGTCATTGTAGTGTTCCGATTTAGAGGGTAAGGTAGCCGTTAAACTTATGCATGGCATTAAGACCTTGTCACACTGATAGCAATGCACAATATGCATCTTTGGTGTTTATAGGCGATGGTTGCCTCTTTCAAGCGAGCCATCTGCTTATTTGCTAGCTTGATATTAAGAGACAATGTAGAGCTAATAGTGCGTTGCTGTCCGTGTGGCGGGTTGGTAATGACACATCCATAATTTTAACGACTATCTTATCCTACAAACAGGAACACAATAGTGACTATCACTGACGCTATTGCTACAGGAATAGGTTAGGCGGTTGTAAAGGACAAAAACGCCGAGTTATCGAGTGTCGTACGCATCGCCGTTGATAATCGTTAGGGCATAGGGTTGGACACGGGGCGGAGACAGCCGACCGCCGACCAATGGCGAGCAAATAAAGAACGTGCCTGTCATTGGCCGTAATAATAAACAAAGCGTTCATTGGTCGATGCAAAAAGCTGTCTCGGCTCCGATCCGAATAAATACCCGTGCTGAGCCTAGGAAAATCACTTCCTCCAGTCTCTCCAAGTATAATAAATAATTAATTGTAAATTGTAAAAAAAATCGTAGTAGAAGCAGTGTTTAAATTCAACCAAATACAGTCCACTACAGTGGTTGTACCACACCCGGAGGAGCTGTTGCAGAACTCTACCACCTAGTAGTCACGATGATAGAAACACATATACCTAATCAGTCGTCTCTTGCGACCTGCCTGGCAGAACGGCAGTTGGTCTATTCTTCAAATGAGCCGGCCCAGCACCAATAACTTAATAATTAAAGTATTACATGTATTTTAGAAGGTGAAGAAACGGGTTCAGTATCATGGAGGTTGAGTACCACCAGTGGACCCTTGACATTTGACCTTTTGACCATGAAAATGACCACAGCCGTATATGAGACCGGGTCCATCATCTGGAAAATACAGTTTGATGACGAAGAATCTACACCGTTGCAGTTAAATGGTGAGTTTTGACTTAATTCCGCCATCCCCGTTTTTCTATCGATCGTCGAGGTGCACGGAATCTAGGCATCGTTATATGGTGGACGTTCCACGTACCCGGACAAAGCGGTTCGACTCAACATTCTTCATTCGAACCGCAAAGGACTGGAACATGCTTCCTGAGTCTGTGTTCCCGGACGAGTACAATCTGGAGATCTTCAAGAGAAGAGTGAACAGGTACCTTCTAGGGAAGCGCGTTCCATCTTAGGCCGCATCTTAGCTTACCATCAGGCGAGATCGTGGTCAACCGCTTCCCTATCGATAATAAAAAAAGAGTATCTTTTATTGGTGTTTTTGGTTGTTTATTTACATTTGTTTTTCTATTTTCCACCGACGAAAAAATGGAGGTTATCAGTTTGACATGTATGTATGTAATGTTGTTGGAATTGGATAATATTTGAGTATGATTATCTATTTAGGCATAAGCATGTATTAAATTTCGTGTTTTTTATGCAGCGTCTAAGCGATGGTATATCGAAGAAGAAACCATGGATTTGGTGTTTCTGAGATGGAAACGTTGGAAATTCGAGTGGATTTTTTTTAATTTTTTGAAGATGTATAATATTAAATCAAAAATATAGTAATGTAATACATATACAATACTGGAGACAAAACAGAAGTCAATGATACATACAAGTAATATTCGAGCATAGCACACGTAGACACCTCTCACGGACGCGATATCTCGGACTCGGACTGGTGCGGAACAAACTGTCCGAGATAACGCGTCCGTGACAGGTGTCTATGTGTGAGTTGCTCGAATATCGCATGTATGTAGATTGACTGTTGTTAGTCTTCGAGTATTCTGTACCTATACCCTTTGTTTTTTACTACTACAAACTTATTATTTGCGGTTGGTGTAATGGCAGTGTCTAGGGATCGAACTGCAAATTCGCCCTTCAATATAAGCTTTCTAGAAGCTTCAGGCTCTCTTGAAAAATAGACCATCTGCCTTACTGCCAGGCAGTTCGTAAGACGCAAGCAATTGGTTATGCAAGTCACTACCATCATGGCTACTTGGTGCTACATTTCTGAATTGTCTCGCCCGGGTCTGTTACCACCGCCTCAGATGTTTCTGTCGCAATAGCGTCAGTGCTTGTCACTGTCGTGTCCGGTTTGGAGCTGGGTAAGGCTGCTACCTTCCCTACAAACTGGTAAACTTAAGCATGTGGCATTAATACCTCGCCAATCGGATAGGAACGCATCATCAACACCTTTGACCGCCCCGTTGGTCGAGTGGTTAGCGATCCTGACTACGCGATCGACGGGGCTCGGGTTCGATCCCCGACGGGGACAAGCATTTGTGTGATGAACATAAATGTTTGTATTTCCGGGTTTGGGTGTATGTATATTAAATATATTCTTGTATTTATATATGTATTTCTATGTATTAGTATCGTTGACTAACACCCATAACACAAGTAAATAATTTGCTTACTTTGGGGTTAGATCAGTTAGTGTAATTTGTCCCTTGAATATTTATTTATTATTTATTTATTTGGTGTCTATAGGCGATGGTTTTCTCTTTCCATCAGATAAGTCATCTGCTTGTTTGCTATCTTATGATAAATAAAAATGAGCTATCATTTGTATGAAACTCGAAGCGCGAGTCCAACTCGCCCTTTAATAATGTTTTTATTTGGTTCTTTAATAATCGTAAGTTCTTTCAACAGATACAACAGCTGTGTACACACGGCGCTTTAATTCAGCAACAGTCGCGGCGGAGCTAAGTGGCGGTCGCGGCGCGGTGAGCTGGCAGCACGCGCAGTTGTTCCGACAGTCGCTTGACTCGAAAGCGTGCGTCTTTGAAATTCAGGCTCGTGTTGTCTCCAACTGAAACGGTTCTATGGGGTTAGAAGTATTGGAACAAATAACGATCTCCCATAACCATCTTGCTTCGATATTATCGGGTCACAACTCACAGCTAATAATTTAATCAATTATGAAAATACGAAGGGATCAAAACACATAACTAAACTTCTCGTGAAACCGAACACTTTAGCCAAGTTGTATTAACCGGGCACCAGGAAAATGGAGCAGCAAGTTTTCTGTCTGTCAAGTCAGGATTTACAATCTAACCTGTACTAATACTAGCTGTGCCCGCGACTTCGTTTGCGTGGATTTTTTTTAAATAAAGTAGCCTAAGTCACTCATTACATCAGTTATCTACCAGTGAAAGTCCCGTCAACATCAGTCCAGCCGTTTTAGAGGTTACCGAAATAAACAGAAATACAGCCAGATAGACAGACAGTCATAAATTTACAGACATAAAAGAGAAACAGAAATAAAAAATGTTGTTTTGGTATGTGTACTGTGTATGCATGTAGTAAGAAGCAGTTATTTTAATATTACAAACAGACACTCCAATTTTATTTATTTGTATAGATTATGAAAAGAAAGCCTTTGATATTTGTATATGTTTCTATCGAATAAATAAAAAACTGCAAGACCGATCTTAAAATTCTTTTATAATTAGAAAGCTACACTGTCCAGACGTGATATAAGGTAGTTCTTTACCCGTCTGTGTAAAAGGGAGTAATGATTTTGGGTCATGCGAATGAAGTACCGAGTAACGGATAAAATTATAATAAAATCTTTAGGTAGAAAGATGAATATCTATTCTACATTTAGTTTATTGTAATGTTTAAATTTTGAACATAACAAAGCATAACAATTGCTGAAATCGATTTGATATTTACAATAACCTTTCCCTGCTAAGGGCTTAGAATACAACGACATAGCAGCGCAATTTTTAAAGAACGCGCAAAAAGTTAAGGCTATATGCTAATGCATTTGGCAAAAAGCATCCATCTCCATAGAATTTAAATAACACCTACACAATATTAACATCTTTAGTGTCTAAAGGCGATGGTTTACTCTTTTCATCAGGAAAACCACAAAGCTAAGCCATAAGGCTATGTGGGCTAGTCCACGCAAGTCACATTAATGTTATGATATTGTGCGAGTTTTTAACTATCAACCTTATACCAATTGCAACGAAATCCATTTTGAATTAGTTTTAACGATAAGTTTTATCGTCGTTTTTTAACACTTGCGCAGACTAACAATGCTGATACTGTAGTGCTGTAGATGTAGTATTACTAAAATTAGATATTAAATAACAAAGGAACTACTTGCATGCCAATTAATGTTGAAGTAGGATGGAATGTTATTTTTTGTAATTAAAATCTTTTTGTACTCCTATTTCATGCAAATAAAAGTGAGCATTAGAATGGACGGTCACTACTGATATTTTACATCGAAATTATTATGGGAAGTTGCTTCCTAGTTGTTACTAATCATTAAATGTGAGTGGTTACGCAAAAAGGGACCTGAAGGGATTGGAAACGGTTTTTTTTTGATAAATTCTGATTCTATGGTCCTTCATCTTTGTTTTGTTCTAATCAAAATAATTTTAGGTGCCGTAGTTTTTTTTAAATGATTTTTTATGTAAGCCGAGGCAGTTTTGAAAATATTACACCTTATACACAGCGCACACTAGTTTCTTTTTCTAGCGCGCACATAAAGACAAGTAAAAGACGAATAAATAAGTCACCAATAATACAGCTATCGCAAACACGTGCTATTTCTCACTGACGATGTCGCTCACTAACGATACTAACATAAAACACCCCGCGCCTCTCTCCCGCACTCATTTCGACTCAACATTTTAAACGTGATTTACTCGAAATCAATTATTTTCCCTTGAGGTCCCTTTTTGCGTAACCACTCACAAATAGTTGCTACCTAAGAACAGAAAGAAATAAACTACTATTTAAGGTGACCGGCCATTCTGATATCAGAAGGACCGGTCACCTATCCAGTGATCACAAACTGCGCAAAATAAATCGAGTTATTTTTAAGCAATAGTTGCTACGAACTGCTACCTTCATATGTATCGTTTTGAACCTTATAGCTTTTAAGGATAAAAGGTCATAATCATTTGATTAAATTAAAATCTATACTCCTGAAAAATTCGATGTCAAACATAATATGACTAGTTTTTGGGTTGTGACATCAGCAATATTAAAGCGAGATAATTAAATAGTTTAGTTTGTTCTGACTTCTGATAACTCTTGTTTGTATATAAATGGCTCCAAAGCGTGCCCTTTAGATATTCAATGCCGTGTTGTTTCGAACAGGTTTTTGACTTCCAAGTTTTTGAATTAAAAAGTTATTGTTAATTTGTGGTTTAATTTTGCTGTTCCCGAAATTCCTTGAAATTTCACGCAACGGTCTAGATCACTGATTTCCAAAGTGGTCCAGGTAGACCCCAAAGGGTCCTTAGGAGTCTCGACGGGGGTCTACGCTGGCGTGACCAAAATGGGGGTCACAATTCGTAAGCGAAGAAAATTATCAATTAATTACCCATTACGCTATTTTTGTTGTTTACTTATATATACGAAATTTGCGAAAAAATAAATATACATTTTTTTCGCAAAACTGTTAATTCACGGTTGGGACAAAGCTACAACGCAAATTTCCATAGTTAGATCTAATCTTCATATTTTTTCTAAGTGTTGGGAGTATGGCAGAAATTTAGATTCAGGGGGTTCACCTGACCCAGCAAAATTTAAAAGTGGTCTATGAGAAGAAAAAGTTTGGGAATCTGGTCTAAATCCTACTGCTACGCTGATAGCGGTAAGATCTTGATTCTAGCGGGTTAGAGTAAAAACCGAGTGCCATACATTACTATCCTCGCAGATGTGTCTTGCTTCTCCCACATTCATTACCCTCTTCATACAAACACGCTGGCACTGTATACCTAGTAGTATTACAGTACAAAATCTTAAGATATAAAAAAATCAGGTTTAGGTATAAAAATATACCCAGACTCACCAGAGCTATACCCCTGCAAGCAAAATTGAAACTTGTAATCGCACACACTGAATTTTCCTTGCGCGCCCCAGTTTTATGACCGAGCTGCAAACGTCGGCACGGGGTTGTCACTTGAGAAGTTTTTGAAACTAGTTGATGTAGGTAGTAAGTGCGAGCGCGACGTGACCGCGACTATCGTGCTAGCCGAGTGACAGCTCACTGCCATACGCCGCCCGGGCGGCGCGCGCGCCGAATGTACCGCCGACTGCGGAGTGACACCCCCTAACGCCGGTTGCTAAGAATTGAGACCACCTTGGGACACTTAGGATACTAGTACTTGATCAGTCTGATCCATTGTATATCAATCTTGGTCTTCCCCGGTACATATATCCTTCCACATTCGCATTTTATTAACCTTTCATCTGCCATTCTTTCGAAATGTCTGAACCAACGGAGCATGCCATTTTACACCGACACTTTCTTTCAGGCCTCTTTCACTTCAATGTTACGAACCGGAACGAATGTTACGCAATATATTTTACATATTGATCTCATCTCAACCGCGTTGATTATACTTCCATGCCCTTTCTGACATACCCAACTCTCACTTCCATACAATAGAGTTGGGATTAGCACATCATATACGGACCTCCTGACTTAAAATTTGCTTTCAGGTAATCTCCCTAACGCTCCATTCACTCTGTTCCCCACACACACTCTTCCTTTGACGTCAGCGGTGTACATTTCATTCCTGCTAAAAGCACGTCCAAGTTATACAAACTCCTCCACTTGTTCCAGGACTACATCATAGACCACAACTTACATCCGTTCTTATAGCTTCTCTCAAATACTAGAACTAGTTTTCTTTGCATTCAATTGTAACCCATATTCTTACCATCATCATTCATAATTACCTACTGTGAGCAGTTTGACTCAGCTGGAGTCAAGCCTAAAAGTGCGGTGTCATCTGCATAAAGCAGACAGTTTACTACTAGATCGCTCATACGCATACTCACATTCGAAGATCGTAATCTTTGGAGACGCTTCTAACCACGTGTTGGTCCGGGCTCCTTTGAAAAATAGACCAACTGTCATTCTGTCAAGTCGTAAAAGGCGATTAATTGGTTGCCTTTTACAACTTGCATAGCCAATTGGCTATACGTGTCACTACCATCGTGACTATTACATAGTAGAGTTTTACATCTTACCCGGGTATTTGGTACTACCACAAAACAAAGAGGTACAGACATAAACTCCTTGTTCTCCAAAATTATGGAGGCAATCATCAACTCTCAGCTCCTCAAGTATTTAGAAGAGCACCAGCTGAATAGCGACCGTCAGTACGGTTTCCGTCGCGGCCGCTCAGCTGGTGACCTTCTAGTATACCTAACTCATCGATGGGCGGAAGCTGTTGAGTCCAAGAGAGAGGCATTGGCAGTTAGTTTGGACATAGCGAAGGCCTTTGATCAGGTATGACACAAAGCGAAGCTGCGTTATTATGGGCTTCCCGAGAAATTATGCAAATGGATCATCAGTTTTTTAGCTGACCGGAGCATCAAGATCAGTCACCAGGCTATTTCACAACAGCTTGAATCTTTGGCATTGCGCAGAGATGTAGGTTCTCTCTACGTCTTCTATCGTATTTATCATGGGGAGTATTCCAATGAGTTGTTTGGATTAATTCCTACCGCCGAATTCCACCATCGGACATCGCGTCAAAATTTGAAGCTTCATCCTCACCATCTCGATGTCTGAAAATCCACAACTGCGATTCTCCCGACACTTTTTTACCTCGCACTACTCTGTTGTGGAACCAATTACCGGCAGGGGTATTTCCGAACGGATACGACATAGGGACTTTCAAGAAAGGAACTTATTCTTAAAAGGCCGGCAACGCAACTGCAAGACCTCTGGTATTGGGGATGTCCATGGGCGGCGGTGATCACTTACCATCAGGTGCACTTCTTGCTCGTTTGCCCAGTCTTCTATAAAAAAAAACATGAACTTAAATATAACATTATGGTAGAGCGTATACAGAACAAGTTTACTCGATACCTTTAGACTGAATGGAGTATACCTGTGCAAATTTAGCACCCCATCTGAGGATTTGCGAAGTGCAAACGACTTTAATCAATAGGTCTACGTTAGGTCCGTATAGGTTCACAAAATTTTTCGTTAGGTCCTTTATTGTTTTTTTATAAATAATTTTTCAAATTTAGTTAAAAAATACATTTTAGCACCTCATTTAATGAAAATCTGGCTAATTTAATCAAAATCGTATTCTTTATCGTTAGGTCCGTATTGGTCCATCATTTTGGTTGTTAATTTATGCATTTTATTTATTTTATTGATAATTATAAATTAATTGACAGCCGCACATGCGCATATAATACATAAATGGCGCGAAAAAGTAACTCCCGTGGCTTTTTTAATTTGGCGGTGAAATATGAATTTGTTTTTTGCTAATTCGTTTGTTCGTGATTTTCGATCACATTTATTTTTTGTTGGTTTTTTTTATAAATAATTTTCGAAATTTCAGCCTACGCAGACGACGGACTTTTCTCCGCGGCGGAGAAAAAAGTACGCTCCGCGAATAAAAACTCCGCCGCGAATTTACCGCGAATTCAACGCACACAGGAATGCAGGAAAATAAAACCAAAATAAAAGAACATGTTTCTAAGAATAATTTTTTTTATTACTTACAAGAAAATTTTTTTTAAATTTTCTTGATTTATTAAAAACACGATTTTTATAATTATCAATGTTATCTACACAGAACATCTACATCATCTACATATTTTACACCATATTTTCTAGTCTACCTATAATATAGTACGGTCTACCTATAATAGTTTTAGTTGTAATTGTTATATTATATAGAATAAGATTTAAACAGACCGCGCAATTGATTAAAAGTTTGCGCATGCGCAGTAAGTTTTTTTTGAAAGTCATATGCATGGTTGCAGCTAAGATAAAAAATTAATCAAAAAAAAATACGATCATACAAACTCCTTTTTTGATCAAACAAACAATACCTAATTAAGATTTAAAGGGAAAAGTAGATATCATTACATTACGAGTCAGGTTCAGGTTGAAATTTCGAAAATTATTTATAAAAAAACGAACAACGAACCAAAAATAAATTTGATCGAAAATCACGAACAAACGAATTAGCAAAAAACAAAAATTTAACAAATTCATTTTCCCCGCTAACTTAAAAGAGCCACAGGAGTAACTTAAATTTCGCGTCATTTATGTATTATATGCGCATGTGCGGCTGTCAATTAATTTAAAATTATTAATAAAATAAAATGCATCATTTAACAACCAAAATGATGGACCAATACGGACCTAACAATAAAGAATACGATTTTGATTAAATTAACAAGATTTTCATTAAATGAGGCGCTAGAAAATATTTTTTTTAAGTAAAATTTGAAAAATTATTTATAAAATAACCACAAGGGACCTAACAAAAAATTTTGAGGACCTATATAGACCTAACGAGTAAGGCCGTTTGCAATTCGCATATCTTCAGATGGGATGCTAAATTTGCACAGGTATGGAGTTTATCCGTTCTATCCTTTGATGTATTCAACCATGTTTGTATTAGGCATGGTTGGATACAACAAATTAGAAACGAGAAGGGATTTGTCGCTTGCCAATTATATACTGTATTTCGGGGAAAGTTTTTAATCCTAGTGTATTAGACAGTCTGAGATTAAATGCTCCCGACCAGTTTGTCCATCGGAGACGAAAATCACCTTTGTTCAAGGTACCTGGTGGAATGACAAATTTACAGAATAAATCACCTCGGAGTTCTGACACGCTCATTACAGGTGCTTAACTTTATACATAAATAATCTGTGTGCTTAATTTGGTAAGCGACAGCGTCGACTAACGTTCTCTGGGCCAGCTCGGACAAGTAACGTTATGGGTACTATTATGTACTCTGTGGTTATGGTGATAATGGCGAAATGGATGTGATCAAGGAAGTTATATTCTAGGAATGTCACACGCGCTTCAAAATCGTTCCGAAGAGTACCACGACATGGGTGGAGTGTGTCTCTTTCTACTAAATAAAGCGCCAATCGCCATATATAAGTGCGGCCATTCGTTGTTTGCAAATTACTACTAAGTAATTCTACTAATTTGAGAAACAGTTTTTTCATTGCATAATTAATTACGTAATAATTAAAATAAACACATTTTAGAACTCACTATGTTAATTACAATACATTTTATGCTAATTTATTTATCGACGTGTATGAATAAAAAGTATTTAACGATTACCGAATGTGTAAAAATCTACCATCTAGATAGTTTTATTTACACTGGCAATTACAAGAAAGGGACAACATCCACTCTTGTCGTTGTCTTGCTCAGAACGATTTTCCCCTCTGTTATGTAAGAAACAAATGTCAACTTTATTTATTACGAAATAAAGTACATTTTTATTTTTCAAATATTGCTTCGTAACAATTTCAGTTATAGTATATAAGTTCCTTGGTTTTACCTGACTTATAAATTGTGAGTGGTTACGCAAAAAGGGACCTGAAGGGATTGGAAACGGTTTTTTTTTGATAAATTCTGATTCTATGGTCCTTCATCTTTGTTTTGTTCTAATCAAAATAATTTTAGGTGCCGTAGTTTTTTTAAAATGATTTTTTATGTAAGCCGAGGCAGTTTTGAAAATATTACACCTTATACACAGCGCACACTAGTTTCTTTTTCTAGCGCGCACATAAAGACAAGTAAAAGACGAATAAATAAGTCATCAATAATACAGCTATCGCAAACACGTGCTATTTCTCACTGACGAAGTCGCTCACTAACACAAAACACACTGCGCCTCTCTCCCGCACTCGTGGCGAAACTCATTTCGACTCAACATTTTAAACGTGATTTACTCGAAATCAATTATTTTCCCTTGAGGTCCCTTTTTGCGTAACCACTCACAATTAGTTATTGTAATATTTGATTCCCAATTTGATTTTTCCTTGTGAATATTTTTAATTTATATTGTAGTAAAAACTGATTTCTAATTTGATTTTCCTTATGATTATTTTTCTTGTATTATTATTCCTTTGACAATTTTTTTATAATTTTGTTTAAATATTTTGATTTTTTTTGTATATCTATGACGATTTTTTAGAACACATTTTTTAATTTTTTATAATTGTATATGTTTTTGTGATACTGTGAGGACTACACTATTGTATTAGGGCAACCTGTAAAAATAGTTGTAAATGTGAATAAATAAATAAATAAATAAATGAAAAATAGAGTTCATCCCTATTTTTTTTCACAAAAAATGATTGTATAGCACTTAAAACTTAATTTTAAGCAATTCAAGTGTCTTACCATAAACTTGAGATGTTTATTATTTTGAACATTTTTTAATCTTTACCCTCAAGTGGATCCAGGGTAATTTTTACTAACAAATTAAGTTAAAATTACCCTAGACACAATTTCTTATTTACTTATGTTTAGACTATCGTTAAAAAATGTAAACGATTTGGCACATTATTTAGTAAATTCACAGAATACATAATAAGTACGTAAATCTAATATGCACATCTCGTGCGAGTTTGGTACCACCACCTTACTTTTTTCTGCCGCAACTATTTCGATGTTTGTAAGTACCGTGTTTTGGTTTGTTATTTAAATTACTTAGTTAATTTATACGTGCGGCATAACATTCGTCGTAAGGATGGTGACGCGCCATTATAATCTTTGATTTTGATTTAAGAAACACTAATGGGCGATAGCAATACTTTAGCATTCCGGCGCCTCTTTACCGGCCATCGCAGTTTGTTCAATGATACCGATCGCCTCGAGGATTTCGTTGCGTGCTATCTTTTTCGCTCTAGCAAATGGTAATTTTGAAAAACAAAAAGGATAGGGTGACGGCAAAATATCATGCGGTGCTGACAGACATGTAGTCCAACCCCTTACTATCATCACGGCGCTATATTTGGAATCCTATACAAAGTAATATAGTAGTAGGCTAGGTCTTGTACGTTAGGCGTTGTACGTAGAGTAATGTGATAGAGCTCTAAGTCACCATATTTCACCGGTTTGTCAAATACTATGGTGAGTGGTGAACCGAATCGTCACATTTTACTAATCTATAACAGCTATTTCTTGTTTGTTGCAATAGCTGGAGCCTTCATCTTTGGGTGCTTATCGAATGTAGGTAAGAAAAAAAAATCTCAACATTTACTTGCTTTATTAATATAATATATATGAACTAAAATATAATTTCTTCTTACAATGTCATCAAATATTTTTTTAAATTAAAAACAAAACGCACTTATCTATAAAAAAAATAGGTCCAACTAGGTGTCAAAATTAAGTCATTTTCTCTTAAATTAAGCAAATAAAAAACATATCAATATCCATAATAATTTAGCATTAATACACGGAATAGCAATTCGCATAATTCGGTACTTCCTAACTGAGGTAATCAACAGGTGAAAGTACTCAATGTTTAAAAAAATCTCAGCACAGGTTGGTAAAAAAAATATAATAAAATTAAAGATATTTTGTTACAAAATACAGATTGTACATCTTGTATTTCTATTCGTCTCTATGTAAGTTTTAGTGTTGATTGTTCAATAACACAAAATGATAAATTCGGTTTAATAACATGTTGATAAAATTTATAAAAAAAATTACTAATAACGCTTTGCCACGAAAATATCTCTTCAATCTTGATATAATCAACAGCGTAAAACAAGAATTACTCAATTAAAAAAAAAATATCAGCACAAGTTAATATAAAAAACACAACAACGAAACTTTCACATTTTTGTCACCTACACTTGTCACATATACCTAATACAGGTTCTAATTTAATAATATGATAAATTAACACTGAATGGTTAGTTAGGTTAATGAAATGTTGAAAAAGTTTATAAACAATCTCCTAGTAGGTAAATGTACTAACAAATTGGCTATTATCATTATGTGTAATTAATTCGGATAATGACAACGTGATATTATATTTTAGGACTTTTTAATGGTCACATCTAACTATATTTAAATCAAATCTCTCACCCAATTGAGAAATTTCAACTAAATAGACAAAACAATCAATAACAAAAGTATTGTTTTATTTCAAGATACTATTTGTTAAAGATAAGAACTACTATTTGTTAAAGTAGATCATATGCTACGAGGCATACATACCTATCCATAATAATTTCCTTCGAAACCCTTAAAAATACTAAGAACAGAAGAAAAATATCATTTGAAATTTGTAAGTTGATGAATTTGCAATTAGGCAGATTTTGACATTCTATGTGTCGTTTTACAGACGAATTAAAGGTGTGCTTATGTTGGAATAAATATGTTTTCTTTGGTGTCTATAGGCGGTGGTTGACTCTTTCCATCAGGAGACCCATCTGCTTGTTTGCTATCTTATAATATAAAAAAAATAGGTAGTCCAAGAAAATATATTTTTAAATCTGAATCTGAGAGTTCCGGATTTTTTTATATATGTTACTTTAAAGCGTTTTTTCATACTAATTTCGAAAGCTGTTTTTTTTCTTCCCCGGGAAAGAATATTAACTACAAAGGCGTTTTTATGATTTATGAAAAAAGGGTAAGAACTATAAAAATACTGAGAATTTAGAGCTTAATATTTTACATGAAATAGACTCTTGACTATTTTTTGCCTTTTTTGTATAACGGAGTTAATGCGACTAGAAGAAACAAAACATATTTAAAGCTTAAAAATATACGTATAAATATATAATATGTAATAAATATGTAATAATATATTTAGAAAATTATAAATTGTAATTTTGAAAACTTTTTTTTGTTTTAGTATATAGCAAATAAACAATTTATAAAAATACCTCTAAATTAAACAGAAATAAAAACATAACGTGATTTTTCTTAAATTATTTCAGCTTCTAGCCGCCTTACCTCTGTTAATATTAATAATGGCAAAAATCAAGACAGCAAAAATTTTTTGTATACTCTTTTATAAAAGTTTTAAAACACTTTTTTTAAAACCTCCAGGGGATACAAAAATATTTTTAAAAGTGGTTTTACACACTTCATTTACAGAATAAATCTATATCCATACTAATATTATAAATGCGAAAGTAACTCTGTCTGTCTGTCTGTTACGCTTTCACGGCTAAACCGCTGAACCGATTTGGATAAAATTTAGTACAAATATAGTTTGAGGCCCAAGAAAGGACAAAGAGTAGTT
The DNA here is from genome assembly GCA_036924255.1 of Apodemia mormo. Taxonomy (NCBI): domain Eukaryota; kingdom Metazoa; phylum Arthropoda; class Insecta; order Lepidoptera; family Riodinidae; genus Apodemia; species Apodemia mormo. The sequence continues at coordinate 6,479,793 of JAUPFN010000019.1, forward strand.
CTTATTCCGGAAATCCCACGGGAAGGGGAACTATGCGGGTTTATATTTTAGAATTTTTTTCACGCGAACGAAGTCGCGGGCACAGCTAGTTAATATTATAAACGCGAAAGTTTGAATTTTTTTAATGGATGGATATTTGGCACTCAATCACGCAAAAAACTACTGAACTGATTTGAATGAAATTTGGCACACCGGTAGATGATGAACTGGAATGGCACATAGGCAATATTTTTATCGCGAAAAAATTAGGTGACCCCGCGGGATTCGCCAAAACTTTTATAATGCAGCGGGCTGCACGCTTCAGATAATTTTATCATAAATTCCGGAACTCATTAATATTCGGATTTAAAGGATTTCCTGAACAACATAATCAATATTGAATGTAATTATTTTATGAAAGTTTTAAAATATGAACTTTTGAATATGGATTCCGGATTTGTCCTGATTATAATCATTTTACGTCGAAAGGGTATCACGGTATGAGAAAATTTTGTCAGACATAAACATTAGGAAGGTAATTTAGACTATTGGACATTTTGTAAGATAAATGTTTAATACGATAGCCCCATAGGGCGGTAGGCAAATAACAGATTGTTCTACTGATTAAAAGAGATAATCATCGTCTATAAACGAATATTATGTTAATGGCGGATTATTCTATATGGCGTGAATGTACGAAATGCTGGAGCTGCACTTCGGTCTATCGTCACAAAGCTTCGTGCAGTTAATGACACGATAAATGTGTCACATCTGCATTTATCGTGTCATTGCACGAAGTTTTGTGACGATAGACGTAAGTACGGTTCCAGCATAACAAACACATGAATAAGTTTGCATAGCTCGTTTAGGAGCGCTGTTTTTCACTGACGACGGTGAAAACACTATTGACATATTGGCAGGAATATACATCATTACGTATTTGAATCTTATTTAGCCTATCCTACGTAGAAAATACCATGTTAATATTTTTCGACCTTTTCTTATTTTGAACAAAATATAGAAATCTAAATAATTCGTACAAAGATTTAATCATCTTCAGTATCTTCATCGGATAAGCTTTCTCCGATCCTGTTAATAATTAACTCTTTTAATTTATTTACCACTATATCATTCCTTCTGCAATTTTTTAGTATTGCATACGATAATCTATGTGCCTTATTGGTAATGGCGAATTCTAACACATCATAGATATCAGCATCCGCTATATTTCCCAGTATCTTATTAACACAATCCACTTCTAAGTTAAACATTTCATAATAACTGGCTAGAAGTAACAGAGGCTGCAAGTCTGTGTCTGGTAATATTTGTTCGTAAATGTAAGTTTTTAAGTGCTCTAAGGTTTGCTTGGTTACTCCCTTAATAGTCATACGACCTTCAAGACTTTCTTTCCAGCAGCCTGTACTTAACATCCTTCTAAATACAGGACTGACGACTGCAAAAGCGAATTTGTGGATTTTAACCGACCCCCCTTCGCCCAATAACTCGAAATCAGCCCAATTCTCAGTTTCATCGAGAATACTTAAAGAATAAAAACTTTTGCCGGTCATACTTAAAGTTACATCAAACATCACATTGTTCGTCGACGAATCCTTTCCCCCAATTAAATGCCAACATTTCGTGTCGTCATTGCTGAGGAACTTCCTCGACTTGATTTTCATTTCTTTACTGGAAAACTCAATTGTCTTAAATAATTTATTTTCTTCCGTGTAGTTAATATTAAGAAATTGTATATATATCATAGATATTTTACTATTTGATGTTTGTTGCAATTTGGCTTTTACTCGAAATATTATAGAATTCTCAAATACAATATCTTGACATTCTTTTGGACTATATTGATCCCACAAAAACCGGAATTTAGCTTTTATATAGTTAGGTTTGTGTTTTATTTCGACTACTTCAATCCTGGAACAAACAAATCAGATAAATTACTTTACCCGTGGCTTTATTTTCATCCGTTGTCGCGACAAAACTTCGTATTTCGACATTCGCATCAACAAAGCATCGCAAAGTAGGGATTATATACTCTAGCCAAAGAACTACAAAAAATATAGACGTAGCCATTATAAAATATTAGAAACAAATCGGCATTGACTTACTAATTGCGTTTCTCTTGGCACTTTTTGCCTCGCACTACTTTGTTGTGGAACCAATTACCGGCAGGGATGTTTCCAAACGGATACGACTTGGGGCCTTCAAGAAAAGAGCTTACTCATTCTTAAAAGGCCGGCATTGGGGATGTCCATGGGCGGCGGTGAACACTTACCATCAGTTGCACCTCCTGCTCGTTTGCCCCCTCTTCTATATATAAAATAATAATAATAATATATGGACATCGGTTGTCATACTAAAATCGCGAAAAAATATACCAATTACACATCGGTGGACTATAGGTGGCGCTAGTGCCATGTTAAACAACTGCTGCGCGTATATAATTCGTAAATATTAATAAAAGTGATAGTTATCCAGCTAAAATTATTTAAAATCATTATTAAAGAAATAAAATATGTGTGTGAGTGTTATGTAAACTTTTAAATACGTCAGTACATTCTTTTCGAAGTGTTTAAAATGTGAATGGATTGTTAACTGTATATGAAACGTATTATTGTACTTATCAAATTTTAAACAGTGTTTTGTGAATGAAATAAAATAACTAGACTTTTAAATAAAAATAGAAGTGTGCAAATCTTACTTTTGTGTATAAAATAGACAATAGCAGTGGTAAAAATTTTATTCAGCCGTTTGAAAGTTTTTAAATAATTATGCAAAAGCACATTGAAGACAGAGACATCTCTTGACACATATTGAAAGTATCTATGTAAATAAGTGAAACCATTCATAGTCAATTGTATTTATCTAAATAATCAAGAAAAAAAATATGGATCAAAATATAACCATACGTAAAAAATACAGACCTAATTCTTATGATTCAATAATTTTCCTAGATAGTGAAAATTCCTTTGAATCTTCGACATCGAATAAATTAACACGTAGCTTGCCTGACCTGTCAGCAGTGGACCAACAGGAAGTATATGACTTGAAAATTATTATTAATAATCTTGAGATTCAGCTGCAACGCGCACACAACGAAATAGATACACTTACCCTGAGTAAAATCTCACTTGAAAAAAAAGTTCATGACTACGAATTGAAAATAAATAAACTTCAAAATATCTATTCCACACCAAACAAAAATAATAAGAATTCAGGTAAGAAAAAGAACATCACGGCTGATAATTTGTCTAATAAAACTTCACAGCGCAAGGGAAATTCAGAAATAAACACAAAATCACGGGAACACGAACATCAACAGAAACTTATATGTCTACCCTCAACATCTGAACAAAATATATCGGATGATTCTAAAGAAATGTTGCCAGATACTCAAAACAGAAATCTACCTAATACAGAAGTGTCACAAAATATTTTTGTAGAAAATATGGTAAATAATATATTAATTTTTGGAGGAAACCAGTGTGTGAATCTAGCTAAGTTTTTAATAAAATTGAGAATAAATTCTAGATACGAGAGATATTCGGTATGTTCTCTTGTCAAACCATGTGCAAGCTCGGAAGAAATTTTAAAGGGACTAGATATATCGTCAATTGGAGAAAATGATAAGGTAATTATATCTCTGGGGAAAAATGATAAAAATCCTAATGAAATAAAATATTATTTATACAAAATTCTTAAAAATCTGAGCAACCATGATGTTATTGTACTTGGTATTAAAAATAATTCTATCTTAATGAAATATTGGTAAACAAAGAAATAGAACTAATATGCAAGCAATGTAGAAAAAGTAGTTTTATAAATGCGTATCATTATAATAAATATAATTTATGTAAAAAAATCAATTTTATAATAGATTGCCTAGATTATAACTACAAATTTCTCAATTTTAAAAATGTAAATAATTGTAACAAAAAAAAACAGTTTACTATGGAAAAGGCATTATACCGTATTATTTTAATTTATGTAATATGAAAAATATGCAGAAAAAAAGAAAAGTAGTCAATAATTCAGATTTAGATAATCAGCAGCTTTTTCGTGGACCATCAATGTCATGATACGTTTGACCTATGTATATTTCATCAAAATATAGCTGGGTTTCATTCTAAGAGAGATCTCTCATATTGACGTTAGAAAGCTTAGTGGAAAAAAATAATAAAAATGGCATAACAAAAATTGATATCATTTGCCTTTGTGAAACATTTGTTCCCCAATCAGGATTAAAGTCACTTAGTTTAAATAATTATAATCTTGCTTCATTTTTCGGCAAAAAGCAACAAAAACGTGGTGGGGTGTATATATTTGTGAATAAATACCTAAATTTTCGTGTATTAATTATGGAAAAACTGTCATCTGAAAAATATTTTGAATGTTGTGGTATTAAATCTGCAATTATATAGTTATTTGTATCTATAGAATACCTGCATCAGATTATAAAATATTTCTAAATAAACTGAAGCTTCTACTATCTGAATATATTAAAAAGAAAAAGAAAATTATAATAACTGGTGATTTCAATATTGATATACTTCAAAAAACACAAAAATCTCAAGATTTAAACGCAATCTTTAAAAACTTTAACTTAAATTCACATATAAATACCCCAACAAGGCAGGGTGCCTGTTTGGATTTATTTCTAAGTAATATTGTAGATGCTGTCGGAGCTACACACGAGTTAGGCCTATCTGATCATAATACAGGACAGACACTTCAACTCAAAGCTAATGATGTAAAATTAAATTATAAGTATTGGTATGCCACCCGCAGGGATTACTCACCAGATAACATATTGAAATTTAAAAATTATGTGTCTTGTTTATCATGGAGTAACATTTTCCAGTATGACAATGTCAACGATGCTTTCAATGAATTTTACAATTTTTTTACATTACTATATAATTTATGTTTTCCATTTCATAAAATTAAAATAAAGCAAAAGGATAGGAAACATAACTGGATAACAAACGGTCTTAGAGTGTCGTGTCGTACTAAGCGTTATCTAAGATTTAAATATTATACAAAAAGACATTTATAGATAAGAAAAACTATAAAAATTACTCAACAATATTAAAAAAATGCATACATATATCGCATAAGATTATAAATAAATTTAAGCTATTAAATGCGAAAAATAAAACTAAAACAATGTGGGATATAATAAAAAAAATATGATTAACAAAAATTAGCTCAACCAAACAACATACCTGAAATGTGCATAGAAAACAAGATTGTTAGTGACCCACAACAAATTGCAGAAAGTTTCATTAGGTTTTATGTGAACTTAGCAAAAAACGAAACTAACAGAAGTAATAACTATGCTTGTAACTTAGTTTCTAAGCAAAGTCAAAATTTGTTTTTAACGCCATGTAGTGAAATAGAAATATATAAGATTATTCGGGCTCTTAAAAATACATACTCCACTGGATGCGACGGTGTATCAACTTTTATTTTCAAAGCCGTTGCTCCTTACATATTAAGCATAATAACTTATTTAATTAATATGTCATTTGAGCAAGGTATTTATCCCGATAAATTGAAAATATCAGTTGTAAAACCGTTATATAAAGGGGGAGATAAAAACATATTAAATAACTATAGACCTATCACTTCGATTCCTATTATAGCCAAGGTATTTGAAAAATCATTTCACAATCGGCTCTCATGTTACTTAAACAAATTTGATATAATAAACAAAGACCAAATTAGATTTCAAAAAATAAATCCACCACTCTAACATCGTTTAATCTTATAAGAAGTGTAACGCAAAATATAAACAGGTTAAAATCGACCGTTGTATTATTTTTCGATATGACAAAGGCATTTGATCTACTTGACCACAAATTGCTACTACAAAAATGTCAATATTATGGTATAAGAGGTCCACCATATGATTGGTTGAAAAGCTACAGCACGTTAAGAAAACAGTACGTAGAAATAGAAAAAGTAGATAAATCATTAGAAGTGAAAACGTATAGGTCTAAATGTGAGGAAATTCAGTATGGAGTTCCACAAGGAAGTATTTTGGGACCAACATTATTTATTATATGAATTAATAATTTGCCCAAAGTCATAGATCACCAATGTTATCTATACGCTGATGATATATCTGTTGTGATTACAAGCAAAATATCGCAAATTCAAATTGAATGCAATAATACACTGAAACTGATAGTAGAATGGCTTAATGCCAACAATTTAAAAGTTAATTTCAATAAAACAACATATATTCATTTTCAAAGCTATAAAACTAGTCCCATTAATCTTACTATGTCTTATAATAATACCTCAATACAAGAAACATATACGTTTAAATTTCTTGGAGTAATTCACAAGTATATGCTCTTTTTAGATTGAAACAAATTTGTGGTGAAGATATAGCTTTAACTTCTTATCACGGATTAGTAGCATCCAAGCTAAGGTATGGACTTATTCTTTGGGGAAATTCTACAGATGTTCAAAAAGTGTTGATCGTTCAGAAAAAATGTGTGCGTGCAATATGTGGCATAGACCCTTTCATTTCTTGTAAACCATATTTCAAAAAACTAAAATTGATGACTTTACCTTGTATGTACATTTATGAAGCTGCAATGTTTGTGAGAAGGCATCCGAATATTTTTCCTAGATTAGGAGACTTAACTAATTTCAATATTAGGGATAAGGATAAAATTACTATGCCAGTTTTAACTAGTCCATTGTAGCAAAGAACTGCTATGTTATGTGCATTAAAATTTATAACAAATTACCAAAAGATATGAGAATGTTGCCAATAAATAAGTTTAAAGCAGCTTTGCAATCTTTATTAATTAACAAAGTTTATTATACAGTAGAAGAATTTTTCGTAAATTATAAAGATTAATATTAGAACCATGACCTATTATCATTTCTAAGTTCATTCCATCAAATTGTTATTGTCTTTTTTTATTATTATTTAAATGGATGCTAAATTACTTGCACGAAATTTGATAGATATTTTGCTACGTTTTTACTTTTCAGGCTATAGATATTTCGTAACATTTGTTTATAATTATAGAGTAGATTAAGTTTATTATTAGATTACTAAATAATAATGTTATTTAAAAAGTTTGGAAATATTAACCATGACAGGCATATGACGATTGTATAATTATTCTAATTTATTGTTGGTTCAAATACTTCAATTTTTGTGCCGAAGTAATATTAAATTAGTAGTTTTAATTTATAATTATATTTGTTTAAAAAAAATGCATGTCAATTTGGCCCATCTCGCATCCGAACCCACTGGTGGTAGCCGCGGCTGACTACATCCCAGACCCTAATCCCGATCCCAAACTACGTAGGCCCCGCCACGTTCTTACCGATCCCGATGACCCGATAACTCTGGCCAACGGTTTACACGAAAACACTACACACCTACATTCGCGACACCGTCGCCGCCGGCGGCGACGAGGACCCCTGTTTCGCCCTTCGGCGAACCGAGCCCAAGGGCAAGGTTCGGCGGACGGACAAAACAATGCCACTAGCACTCTCATCGCAAATCACGACCCCACCCTAAGCCGAGGTTCGGTCTCACAGGAGACACCCTTAGGGCGGAGGGCGTACAGCCCTACACCTTTAAATTCTGGCTGAGCACTCTGCTCGCCCACGCGACCGGTGAAGCTGTAACAGCCCATAAGGCTAACAGCAATTGTGACATTCCGAAAAAAAAAAAAAGTCAATTTGGTAGAATACGCGGATGTATTATTACTAATGTAAACTTATAAAACTGTACCGTATTCTGAGCAATAAATAAATTTCATTTCATTTCATCTCAGAAATAGAAATGTTAACAAAGTAATTTAAACACTAACTTCATTATTTCACGTTTTAATTTCGATTGCTTTGAACAGAAATGAAAAATTGCTCGTAAAATTTAGTAACTTACTCAATGGGCTCTTAGAAAATTCAACATTAAGTCCATAGCTTTAACATGTAAAATTGCAAGACATGCTACTCATAAAGAGAATCCTTGTTCTATCATATTCTTTATTTGAATTTTCATATAGAGAATTCAAATAAAGAATATAATAGAACAAGGAATGTATGAAGTCGATTTGTTGACAAAATTTGTCAGTTTACTTAACTCTATGAATTAGTTTCAATAAAACAGGAATATTGACTAAAAGTTTTGTTATGATCTTCTTTAGTCTGGTTTTTCAATAAATAAAAAAATGTTGGATACTATTTTTTTCTTTTGTGAACCATAATGCCGATAATAAGTTGCGATGAACATTTGTATGACAATATTTTCCAATTATCTAAAAATTGGACAAGATTTTTTTAAGTCTGTCAGTCTTATGTAATGCACTAAAAATAAAAAGTCCTTTTATTACAAGTTTAAAATATTTATTCTTAATAAATAATTACATACCAAACTATCATTGTGATCGTGATATCAAATGGCTGATTATAACTTATTATTAACTAGCTGCAGCGTACAGCCCGCTGCATTATAAAAGTTTTCGGCAAATCCCGTGGGATCACTTAATTTTTCCAAGATAAAAATTAGCTTATGTGCAATTCCAGGACATCATTTATCTTTGTGCCAAATTTCATTCAAATCCGTTCTGTAGTTTTTGCGTGATTGAGTAAAAAACTTCCATCTAAACATCCAAACTTTCGCATTTATAATATTAATAATAATATTGTAGATTACCTTTAAATAAATTAAACTTGTTATAAAGTTTTTGAATCATTTTTTATTTGAGTGGTTTCTTTTAACATGTAATCAATCGTATATCCATCAACTTTTCTATAATTTATAGAATTAAATTTATGTTTATGTTCTTTACCTCCATGAAACACATCTTTTTAAATGTACAATTTTAATACCTCTATAGAAGAAATAAAGTTTTAATCATATTTCTTTAATTATTTTTCGCTACTCACGCGATGAAAGTTGCGTATAATGCGTTCCGTACTCATACATATGCCAAACATAATTTTTAACGACAAATAAGCCATCCATATTTCTTACATCTATTAATTTATGACACCACATTTTTTTATATTTCATAAAATTTTATATGAAATACATTTCAGTGTTAAGTGTGAGTTTTTCTTTTCGCATTCGATCATGAGCGCGTTTGGAGTTTACTAGGAATTTGTATGTGATTTGTACAGCGCCACCTAGTGGTAAACTGGTTTCTCACGTTTACCAATAGGTGGCGCTGTACAAATCATATACAAATTCTTAGTAAACTCCAAACGCGCTCACGATCGAATTCCAAAAGAAAACCTCACACTTAGTACTCTGATCACCATAATCTACCGACAATGCTTGTGTGCAAATACATAATATAAATCTACTAAATACTAATTACCAATCATATTTAATTAAATTAAACTCATGAACTATGTTTACAATACAATTATTATTATATAATACGTTAATTAAATAACATCTACCTACGTGTTTTTTAATCTTTTTAATCCTTTTTGTGTTATATACAGGGCCCGAAAACCCCTTCTTTCGGTTAAGCTTTTCATAAGGGTTAACCCCTTCGATGGTTAACCCTTCTTTCGGTCAATCCTCGATCAGCTTAACCCGTAAAAAGGTTAAGCTGTTCAACTGGGTTAATCCTTATTAACCCTAGGTTCTTTGACAAATGGTTTTGAATGGGTTTTAAAGCGGTTTTAAAGGGGTTTTTATATGGGTTTTTATTTGATTCATTTAACCGCTATGTTTGGGTTGGGAAAAGTGACGCCCTATTTGGGCCTCTAGCAGGCTGTAGCTTGCTTTACAAATATCGTTGCGTCAGTACTTAAACAATTTATTTTAGTTATAATAATATGGGTAGGTACATACGCTCTCTCGTGGCATGTCGTTCGCACCTTCTTAGTACATACTTAGACAGTTTGTTTTAATTATCTATACAATATCTGGTTGACCGAGCTTTGCTCGGTTTTTCACATATTTTTGGAACCGATCTTTTCTTGGACCTTGAACCTTGATAATATATAAATATTTTTTTTCTGTACCTGGTTGACCGAGCTTTGCTCGGATTTTCACATACCCATATCTTGAGAACCGAGCTTTTCTTGGACCTGGGACATTGATAAATCGATTCCTTGACCTGAAAAACCCCTAATTTGTGACTTTCATGAAAATCGTTGGAGCCGATTCCGAGATTCCAATTATATATATATAATTATATATATATCCAATTATATATATATATACAAGAATTGCTCGTTTAAAGGTATTAGATATAATAAAATCGTAGAAAAGTCAAAACTGTACATTGAATATTTTTTAAAAGAATACTTGGGGCGTGATCTACTATCGATATTGAAGCCAGAAATATAGTTTTTAGAGTTTTTGTCTGTTTGTCTGTATGTATGTCCGGGGTAAACTCAAAAAGTGCTGCATGTATTCACTTCAAATTTTGCATGAATATTACTAATAGGTAGGGTCAACATATAGACTACATATTATCACGCTATCACCTACGGGGGAGGAGCTGTGCGGAGTAAACGAAGGCCGCGCGGACGAAGTTGTGGGCAACAGCTAACCTAACAACCTAATAATATAGGTACGCTCTCTCACAACGAAATGTTTGCTGGATTGTCTTTTATTTTTAAACATAAATATGGTAATGGTTAAAGTAGATGACGATATCACTCTCAATCGATTTTGTTTCGGTTTTGTTTCGATCAACTTATATTGATTAGCGATTGAGTGTTTTATAGTGTACATATTGTTATATTTTTAGGATTCCGTAGCCAAAAGCTAAAAAGCAGAACTCTTTTAAATTCGTCATATTCTTCTGTCTGTCTGTCCATCTCCTCGTCCGTTCGTACGTTGTTCATTTTACTCTGAGACTATGGGTACCGTTTGTTTGAAATTTTGAATTCATTAAATAAACTTACTTTTATACTTCATAATGCAATACACTTTTTATGTATACAATACATTTTTTCTGTCTTGGGTTAGCTATAAGATATCTTTCTTTAGTGATAAGCTCGCCTTTTGTACTGTATTTACTTGATATCTCCTTTTTTATGTATTTTATGTGGGTAATAAATAGAGATGGGCCGAATGTGATTTGAGACGAATTCGAACTTCTCGCCGAACAGAACCGAGCTTCGGTTCAATTTTGGCGCGCTTTTTCTACAGCGGCACGTCATGACTTATTCACGAATTAACATAAATTGATTTATATATATTTATTGTCAATGGTTTTCGCAGCGCACGCGAAATAATGACATCACCTATCGGCATAATTTTGATACATTGTTCCAACTTAGGTAGGGATCTATCTCTAATCTATACATATAATAAAATCGTAGGAAAGTCAAAACTGTACATTGAATGTTTTTTTAAAAGAATAGTGCATGGATTTACTTCAAATTTTGCATGAATATTACTTTAGGTCGGGCCAACATATAGGCTACATATTATCACGCTATTACCTACGGGCGAGGGTCAGTGCGGAGTAAACGAACTCCGCGAGGACGAAGTCGCTGGCAACAGCTAGTCTATACATATAATAAAATCGTAGGAAAGTCAAAACTGTACATTGAATATTTTTTTAAAAGAATACTTGGGGCGTGATCTACAATCGATATCGAAGCCAAAAATATAGTTTTTACAATTTTTGTCTGTTTGTCTGTATGTATGTCCGGGGTAAACTCAAAAAGTATTGTATGGATTTACTTCAAATTTTGCATGAATATTACTAACAGGTCGGGTCAACATATAGGCTACATATTATCACGCCATCACCTACGGGGGAGGAGCTGCGCAGAGGAAATAAAGTCCGCGCGGACGAAGTTGCGGGCAACAGCTAGTGTTTTTATAAATTTAATATAGCCTATATTACTCGGGGATAGCGATGGTCGTTTTAGTTATTTTTCAACACCGATGCACATCGTTGTTACGCTAATGTCACCCGTTGGCAACACCGTTGTTTCCGACACCTGTGTGAGTCATCCAACTTGTATACTGAGTGCTAAGTGTGAGTTTTTCTTTTCGCATTCGATCGTGAGCGCGTTTCGAGTTTACTAGGAATTAGTATGTGATTTGTACAGCGCCACCTAGTGGTAAACTGGTTTCTCACGTTTACCACTAGGTGGCGCTGTACAAACCACATACAAATTCCTAGTAAACTCCAAACGCGCTCACGATCGAATGCGAAAAGAAAAACTCACACTTAGCACTCTGATCGGGGAACATCAAATATGTTTAATGTTTATGGTTTGGCGTTTTTGTAAACGTTGTAATACTATCGTACTTCAATGTAAAAACATTTTATGAGAATTAATAAGAGTTAATGTAAATAAATAGGCAAAACATTGAAATATAAAGTTCTTTTATTTTTAGGGTTCTGTAGCTAAAAGGTAAAAACGGGACCCTATGTCTAAGCCTCCGCTGTCTGTCTGTCCGTCTGTCTGTCACCAGGCTGTATTTCATAAACCGTGATAGCTAGAAAGCTGAAATTTACACAAATTACTTATTTCCGTTGCCGCTATAACAACAAATACTAAAAATAAAAAAATGAAAATATTAAGGGGTTCCCCATATAATAAACGTGTTTTTTTCGTATTTTTTTGCTCAGTATTAATAACGGTAACAGGTAGACGCGTAAAATTTTCATAGAATATTTAGTTATATATTACCTTTAAAAATAAATAATTAAATAAAAATAAAGTAAGTATTAAAGGGGGCACCATACAACAAACGTAATTTTTAAGCAATGTTTTACTCGATTTTAATGAACAGGTAGAAACTTGAATAGGGATGGTATGGAACCATTCGTGCGCGACTCGCGAGTCCAACTCGCACTATGCCGGTTTTTTTATTCGACCGCTCCGTTGGTCGAGTGGTTAGCGATCCTTACTATGAATCGAGAGGGCTCAGGTTCGATTCCCGACGGAAACAAATACTTGTGTGATGAACATAAATGTTTGTATTTCTGGATTTGGGTGTTTATTATGTGTGTTACAATATTCATATATTTATTTCTATTATTAGTAGTGTTGACTAACACCCATAACATTAATAAGTACTCGTAATTTGCTTATTTTAAGGTTAGATCAATTCGTATAATTTGTTCACCGAAAATTATAAAAACAAAATTATAATTATAAATTTTAATTTATTTAGTTAGCTAAAAATTTGCATTCGCATTTAAAAATATGATTTTGATCGTATCGTTGCTCGCATCCATCGTTAACACACAGTTGGATTCATATTTCAATTTTCATCCGCAGTATCGGCCATCGGGTATCGCGCACCGTGTTATTATTGACATCGGTCGTTGTCGGATACGGTCGGCATTATTCGATATCAGTCATCGCCACAGAGCACAGAATCGCAGTCGGTCGCGCCCCACGCGACCGACTGCGATTCTGTGCTCTGTGGTCATCGCGTCGAATGGTGGCTACAGCCTACAACTATTGTTCGTTGTTGTTCCCGAACGTGGTTGAACATTTCGGCATCATGTTGTTGCCGCCAACAATGACTCACACCGTTGGTAAACAACGTTTTATTAAAAACGCCCACCTCTACTCGAGCACGATTTAATATCTTTCTAATGGTGAAAGATAATTTTAATCAGATTCAGTAGTTTAAGTTCATCCAATACATAAAAATACAAATCTTTCCTCTTTATACATGGGGCACACTAAAAGTTTTGCACTTCTAGCTAATCGGAACTATTTGAATTTCGAATGTTATATTTTTAAAACGTTGCAACCTTCCTAGTAATAAAAAAAAATTGGCGGGAAATGACTTGTAAATTTTTTTTATCACACATCAAAGTTCTACGTACGCAACGAAAATGGAATTAAGTCGAAAAGATTTTAGAGCGATGATTTTTTATTATTTTAAAAGTTCTCTTTCTCCGCCAGACTGTACTGCTCCTCTTCAAAATGCTTTTGGGAGAGAAGCACCTTGTTTGAGCACCGTGAGGCGATAGTTTGCTGAATTTGAGAGAGGTTGAGTTTACATGACGAATTTTGTGAAGGACGGCTTTCAACTGCCGTCAATGAAAATAATGTGACTACTGTTAAGCGGTGATTACCTATGAGACAATTCGAGGACTATTGGGGATTGGTATGAGCCAAATTCAGAAAATTTTACACGAAGAATTGAAAGTTCGAAAACTTTGTTGTCGTTGGATCCCTCATGAACTGACAGCGGAGCAGAAGCGGACTCGCGTGGAATGGTGCTCACAGATGCTACTGAAGTACGACCACGGACATTCTAATGCTGTTTATGACATTGTCACGGGAGATAAAACGTGGATTTATTGTTTTGAACCCGAAAAAAAACAGCAATCTTGTGAATGGGTGTTTGAAAATGAGAACAGGCCAACAAAAGTGAGACAGGCGAGAAATGTTGGTAAAAAAATGATCGCGTTTTTTTTCTCAGCTACGGGTCCCATCTGTACAATTCCACTTGAAGATCAAAAGAGTGTTAATGCCAAGTGGTATTCTACCATTTGTTTACCCAGCGTGTAAGAAAAAAATCGCGAAAGACGACCCAAAAGCCGCATTCTCCTGCACCATGATAACGCTTCTTCACACACGGCCAACAAAGCAGTCATTTTTAGCTTCCGAAAAAGTACATCTCGTCACTCATCCTGCGCATAGCCCCGACCTAGCACCCTGTGATTTCTGTATTTTTCCCAAAATCAAAGATTTGATGAGAGGTTTTACTTTTACCATCGCCGAAGAGGCCGTGATAGCGTTCAATCAGCACGTAGAAAACATGCCTTCAGATCTGTGGTCCTCCTGTTTTAAAAAAAAGGTTCGATCGCATTAAAAAATGTTTAAAATGTAAAGGAAATTATTTTGAAAATCAATAAACATAATATTTTGGTTATAACATGTTGTTTTTTTAAGTTACGCAAAACTTATAGTGTACCATAGATAAATATGTGTATTACTATACGTATAGATAGGCAACTTTCTAAATCTATAATGGCGTACTACTGGCGTCATCTATCTTATAGCATGAGAACTATTTTGTTTCGGCAGCTTAATATAGGTACCTACTTTTTTATTGAAATTTTAATAGTAAATAGGAATTTATCAAACACTATACAGCGTGCCATTCAAACAAAATGTAACTCTGACAAGTCCTTTTGCAACTTCGTTTGATTGCCACGCTGTATAATGTTATATATTCAGAATTAAAACATTCATATTATAATTTAAGATTTTATTATCTCACAATAAATAGCACAATATATTAGTTTTGTGTCACGATTAAGCAATCCGGAGAATAAAAGTTCAACTCAACGAAAATAACACTAATACACACAAAACAAACTGAATTTCAATAATAAAATGCGCACGAGTATCAACATTTAACACCATGACGACGCCATTTGTAATTGTGTTGTTTTTTGTTTGATAGATTGGCCAAAGTCCAAACTTTGTTATTTTGAAAAATAAGCGTATTTACCACAAAACAATATATGTTTATAGTTCAGATAGTTAAAAAATATAATGTAATGTAAAAATATATATTTAGGACATTAAAAGGTTATTTTTAATATTCGTATGTAGTGGCAAAAACCTTGAATACAGATCTTAAGTCTTTAGAAATAAAATATTTTTCAATTCGTGACCTAGGTGACGCTATTTTCAATACAATTATCAAATATTATATAGTACTAAATTACCATAGCATGTAGTGTACCTACCTACCTACCTACGTATTATTGGTGTAGATTTCAGTCAAAATATTGCAAGTAGGTACCTTTTCCTTGTGCCAAATGTTCGACGTTTACACCGAATTTCAGCCCAATGACGAATTTCAACCGGACGTTGACTTTCGACCGGTCGTCGAATTTCGACGAATGTCGAATTTCGACTCAATGTCGAATTTCGACCGACCGTCGAATTTCTACCGAAATGTCGAATTACAACCGAGTATCGAATTTTGACCGAATGTCGAAGTTTCAGCCCATTCTAATAATAAACTGTTAAGATAAATAAAATAACCGTTTTTAAACTAACTCATACCTGGAGACGCGACTTAACTAATAAAAAAACTAATTTCCAGAAATTAAAAGTGACTGCATGCGTAACGGGACCTAACAAAAACATTTTATTTATATACACCTAAATTATGTTTTATTTTTGGTCTTCAAATTCAATACACTTTATTCCTAACACAAAAACAAGACAGCAGCTTTATTATAGCAAACACGGAAACGTTTACTACGCCGAGCGGGACAAAGACAAACGATTCGTTCTTCTATCACTTTCAACTAAGTGACCCTATCAATCGCTAACGACACATATCTAACCCACACACACACACACACTAATATCTATACACATAATAAAATCGTAGGAAAGTCAAAACTGTACATTGAATATTTTTTTAAAAGACTACTTGGGGCGTGATCTACAATCGATATCGAAGCCAAAAATATAGTTTTTAGAATTTTTGTCTGTTTGTCTATTTCTCTGTTTGTCTGTATGTATGTCCGGGGTAAACTCAAAAAGTACTGCTTGGATTTACTTCAAATTTTGCACGAATATTACTAACAGGTCGGGTCAACACTCAACATATAGGCTACATATTATCACGGTATCACCTACGGGGGAGAAGCTGCGCGGAGTAAACGAAGTCCGCGCGGACGAAGTCGTGGGCAACAGCTAGTATTAAAATAACCGCTTTTTATAAAATCCATATGGATGTACATGTAGGATGTATACGGTATATATATCAAAATGTTTTTATCATTTTATCTGTCTGTCTGTCTGTTCCAGCTAATCTCTGAAACGGCTGGACCGATTTTGGCGGGACTTTGACGGAACCGCCCCGTTGGTCGAGTGGTTAGCGACCCTGACTACGCGATCGACAGGGCTCGGGTTTGATCCCCGACAGGGACAAGAATTTGTGTGATGAGCATAAATGTTTGTATTTCCGGGTTTGGGTGTTTATTAAATATATTCTTGTATTTATATATGTATTTCTATGTATTAGTATCGTTGGCTAACACCCATAACACAAGCAAATAATTTGCTTACTTTGGGGTTAGATCAGGAAGTGTTTGTTGTTTGTCCCGTGAATATTTATTATTTATTTTATTCTGTTTAATATTTGTTGTTATAGCGGCAACATAAATACATAGACATATTATGTCAAAATTTCAACTATCTAAGTATCACGGCTCAAGAAATACAGCCTGGTGACAGACGAACAGACAAATTGACAAACAGACATACAAACAGACGGATGGATAGCCGAGTCTTTGTAATAGAGTCCCATTTTACACTTTACATAACCTGAGAACACCTATTTTTGTTTAATCTAATTAATATTGTCTCACTATCTTCGTGACTACTATGTGGCAGAGTTCTGCATCGGCTCGACCGGTAGGCGTATCATCTAACGTTTGCAATTCGCCAGCGATCAGCGATGACTTTTAAACGTAATGAAAAAAATCATCAAAAACGTCGCCAATTGCTTGCTGGTCACTAGATGCACTTTTTGCAATGTCACAGCATCAAAACTAATCAAGCGGCAACGACTACCACTAAAGTACAAGGCTGTTATGTGTCTTGCAATAACTAAACAATCACGATAATTTCGCATTGCGAGTTACGTGATCACCCCGCGGGTCTGACACCACCGCCTTACCTATTCCTGCCGCAATAGCGTCAGTGCTAGTCACTGTCGTGTTCCGGTTTGGAGGGTAAGGTAGCCGGTAAATTTATGTATGTGTCATTAGACTTCGCCACAACATAGCAACGCACCATTAACATCTTTGGTGTCAATAGGCGATGGTTGACTCTTTCGGCTTTCCATCAGGAGACCCATCTGCTTGTTTGCTATTTGATGTTGTAAAAAATTAGATGTATCAGAAATTCTGATATAATAAATATTCTGTAAATATTTCAGATGTCTACCAGTTACCGTTATTAAGATTAAGAAAAAAAATTGCAGGAAAGTTACGTTTGTTGTATGGAAGCCCCCCTTTAATATTTATTTTATTCTGTTTTTAGTATTTCTTGTTATAGCTGCAATATTAATACATAATCTGTCAAATTTTTAATTGTTTAACTATCACAGTTCATGAGATACAGTCTTGTGACAGACGAACAGACAGACAGACAGATAGATAGATCGACGGACAGCGGAGTCTTAGTAATAGGGTCCCTTTTTACCCTTTAAGTACGGAACCCTAAAAACACGTTTCTGTTTACTCTACTAAACATTAAATGCATCTTTTTATTGTTATTTCTCATTGTATGTAGAATAAATTTTAATGATCCCGTGAACAGAAGACGAACGGACAAACAAACAGACAGACAGACAGACAGACTGACGGACAGCGGAGTCTTAGTAATAGGGTCCCGTTTTACCCTCTGAAACTTTTTATTATTATTTCTCATTGTATGTAGAATAAATTTTAATGATCCCGTGAACAGAAGACGAACGGACAAACAAACAGACAGACAGACAGACAGACTGACGGACAGCGGAGTCTTAGTAATAGGGTCCCGTTTTACCCTCTGACTACGGAAGACCATTTTACTTTGCGCTCAGTCTGAACCCGGTTATTGATAACCCTTCTGAAAATAATCGGGTTAATACGAAATAATCCAAACAAATGGCTTACCCGAATAAGGGTTAACCCATTGAAAGGCTTACCGAAACGTAGGGTTTTCTCAAAACAAGCGCTAAAATAACCCGCTTAGGCGCTTAAAAACCCCTTTCAATTGTAACTGGTTCCGGGCCCTGAAAAACACTATGAAATGCATTTACTAACTTGTAATGAACCGTACGTTTAAAGGTTTCTATACATTGCGGGTGTCACGTTTAACTGGATTTGCCACACAGAAACTTTTAAAACTTGTAATATCTACCTGTAGCTTATGAATTACAAAACTGATGAGCTTGAAAACTTTAAGGGACAATCTCTTATTAAGTAACTTAGTAGTAAGTACCTTATTTTGGACAGAAAAATAATAAAGAATTTCGGACTTCAGCCGTACTGGAGATGAAAAGTATCCTATAACCTTCTTCGGAGTATGAACTCTAATCGTGCTTTTGAATCTGTTCAGTAGATTCAGTGTGACGCACTGCCTTGATACAGACAGACAGAACAGACAGACAAGTATTAAACAAAATTACATTTTTCGCTTCAGTATTGATTAAAGAGTGCCTTCCAAAAAAATTTTTTTAATATCTTCAATGTACAGAATTCGACCTCTTACAGTTTTATTATACGTATAGATTATGTGCGACAAAAAAAATTGCACCAATGCAATGATGATTTAGTATTTTGTTTATAAAAATAAATTTATTTGTATTTCTATATTTTCTTTTCTACACCTTACAGACTAACCTTACTTTAACATACATATACTAGGATGGGCGAATGGGATCCTGAATCTATCTATACATATAATAAAATCGTAGTAAAGTCAAAACTGTACACTGAACATTTTTTTTTAAAAGAATGCTTGGGGCGTGATCTACAATCGATATCGAAACCAAAAATATAGTTTTTAGAATTTTTGTCTGTTTGTCTTTTTGTCTGTATGTATGTCCGGGGTAAACTCAAAAAGTACTGCATGGATTTACTTCAAATTTTGTACGAATATTACTAATAGGTCGGGTCAACATATAGGCTACATATTATCACGCTATCACCTACGGGGGAGGGGCAGTACGGAGTAGTGATGGTCGAAGGATAAATAAACTCGAGTATTTATCCAAAATGGATAAATACTCGTTTTTACCCATTTTTATCGGATACTAGCTGACCCGGCAAACGTTGTTTTGCCATTCATATTAGGAATCCATAGCGGACAAACAACGTGACACGTAATTTATATAAGTCTACGCCCTACGGGATTGTCCTTCTACGCAGCCATAATGGCATTAAACTTTATATGGTGGTTAAGTATTCTTAAATTTTCTATTTCTTCGCGCATTTTTCTTAATATTTTCCTTCATAAGAACATTCTCCTTACAATTACAAACACAACAAAAAAAATTTACTGAAATTGGTCCAGCCATTCAGGCGTGATGTCGTGACCAAGGAAAATAGGGATTGATTTTTATATATGTCGCAGTGAAATTGTCAGTACCATTAGATTATAATCTACCTAAGTGATATTATAATTTAACTGCTAACTTAACCTAACCAAATTATAAAATCCCTAGGTAGATTATAATCTAACGGCTATTGACAATTTCACTGCGACATATATATAAAAGATTTACTCAAAATTTTATTTATTAATATTATTTATATTTTTTGGCAAATTGAATGGTTCTTTTTTAAAGTTTAATGATCAATAATGTTATTTGGGCTTTCGATTTCGAAATACTACGCTTTACCTTAGATTATATATTGTCTAGATAGAGTGTTCCCTGCAAATGTAACAAATTAACAGGCCAGATTTAAAACACTGTTGCGTATTACGCACCAAGCATTCTGCTGTTTTACAATGTACATGCTTGCCACTGATTCTGAGTGTTACCAGTTTTCGAATATTTCCTCAAACATCAAAATCTAATCATATTTTTACTGTTACTAAAAGCATTGATTTAAAGGTATGTAAATATCGTTTTTAATATAATTCCATGAATAATTGATTTTTTTAACTTCCCGCTACGTGTGTAAATAAGGAAGTTACTGATTTTATCCCGAAAATCGAGATTTCACCAGATCTTGACGTTTCGAGGTCCTAGAATTGATTGCATTCGAATAGGTTTCGCTTAACTTACACTTCCAAAAATTCTGAACCGATTCGGCCCAAGAGTATTTGACACATTTTGAAAAAACCTAAAAAAAAACATACTTTTCTTCCAGATTAATGTAGTACTAATTAAGAACAAAATTCAATGAGTTCTATTCCTTAAAAACTGCATCCAACGCCGTTAATTGCGTCAAAATCGGTTCATCTGTTCAGGAGTAAGCCGAAAAATCTTTAAATTTGACGAAAAATTTAAAGATTTTTCGGCATGACTTCAAAAATTTTCAACCACTCGTTTTATGATCTTCAATATTCTATTATTTAAAAAATTACGTCGAATGCTATTTCAAAAATTAAAATCGAATAAAATTTTCAAAAGTTATGGCTTTTCAAATATTTAAAATTATGTTGATCACAGCAAATTTAATTTTTTTTACATTTCTTAAACATTTTTAAGCCATTGATTTTTAAGCTTATCAAACAATTCCGAGCTCTAAAATTACGTTAAGTGCTATTCGAAAGATCGAAATTGATCATAATTTGAAAGGTCTTTTCAAAAATTAAAATATTATTTTGTTACTTTTACAAACTTTAGGTTTTTAACTCTTCGAGGCCAAAAATCTATGTTTAGGTATAATTTTTGCTTCTCTAAGCTTTAAACACTTGAGGTATTTATTATTTAGTAGGAAGTTGCAGAAAGGGCACGCAGGATCAACCGGCTTACAGATTTTTTAATCATATGCAAGGGTGTTGGCACATCGTTTCCTTTGAACTCCCCCCTGAAGTAAGTTACTGATTTCATCTCGATTACCGAAAATAGAGTTTTCACCATATTTCTCTTGAAGGTCCTAGGAAACTTTTATGACTATTTGACCTCAAGTCAGTAACTATGTGTTTATTTAAATCTCTCTTAATTTTTGAACAGCTTGACCGATCGAAACGGTATTGACAGCATTCGATCGGGTCTTAATAAACTCAGACTTTCTGAACAGTTTAAGCTAAATAGTTCCATAGATTTTGGTAATTTTAAGAAATCTCGGAAAATTGTCGGTGAAATATTTTTTTCAAATCAAAAGCATCAAAATTGGCTAACCCATCTTGAAGTTCTGTTCTGGCAGGAAGGTCGTGAAAGGCGGCCGATTGGCTATACGAGTCACTACTATTGTGACTACCACGTGGTAGAGTTCTGCATTGTCTCGCCCGGGTCTGGTAGCATCGCCTTACTTATTCCTGCCGCAATAGTGTCGGTGCTTTTCACTGTCGTGTTCCGGTTTGGAGGGTAGCCCGTAAACTTATGCATGTGGCATTAGACCTCACCACAAGAAAGCAACGCACCATTAACACCTTTGGTGCCTAAAAGCGATGGTTGACTCTTTCCATCAGGAAACCCATCTGCTTGTTTGCTATTGTCAATTGAAACTTCTTTTTTTATACTATCTATACATATAATAAAATCGTAGAAAAGTCAAAACTGTACATTGAATATTTTTTTTAAATAATACTTGGAGCGTGATCTACAATCGATGTCGAAGCCAAAAATACAGTTTTTAGAATTTTTGTCTGTTTGTCTGTTTATCTGTTTGTCTGTTTGTCTGTATGTATGTCCGGGGTAAACTCAAAAAGTACTGCATGGATTTACTTCAAATTTTGCATGAATATTACTGTTACGTACTCGGGTTCGTACTTGTAAGAAAACACCACTTATATTAAATCCGTGTATTTACACAACACAATGTAATACTAAAATACACTTTATACCCTAGTCACTCGTGCTACTATCGCTGAACTTAGAACACTACACAATAAAACACTTCTCGCTTCGCACTGGTCACTTGATGTATCGCTCTCGATCGCTTGATAAAAACTGCCTTGTGTTTGTCAACACCTCTGTATTTATAGGCAGGGTAAAGTCCTAGCTGGATCCAGAAAAATCGAAATGTATCGGGAAACAATGAATCACTTCTTATCCTAAACATGTTATGAGTCATAAATCCTAGTACACGCTACTTTCAACCTTATGCCATATCCTACAAAGTCCATTATGGCATAGCCTAGGTCAACTATTTGTTTGACAACAAGAGTAGCTATTTTTTTCCTTTATTTTTAGATAGTTAGCGCGCGCGCGCTCCAACTCTACACGCTTCTAGATTATTCGTAACATTACTAACAGGTCGGGTCAACATATAGGCTACATATTATCACGCTATCACCTACGAGCGAGGTGCTGTGCGGAGTAAACGAAGTCCGCGTGGAAGAAGTCGCTGGCAACAGCTAGTAAGATATAAAAAAAAGAAGTTTCAATTGACGAAATTTTAAAACTGTTATTTCGATATTACTTTGAAATTTTTCATTCAGATTCTAATCCAAAAGTGGGTGCGACGCTATCGACAGGGTTGGTGGTAATACCACATAGGTACATAATTTTACAAGCTACTTCACCCTTTTAGCTCCAAACACGACAGTGATAAGCACTGATGCTATACCAAAGCAGCAAGACGTTGCGGAACTCTACCACCTAATATCCATGACGATAATGACACGTAAAGTCCTTCGATCGCCTTTACGACCTAAAGTGCAGATTTGCAGATGGGCAGTTCTTCAAAGGGAATCCAACTAACATATGTAGGTTTACTTGATTATCTGGAAGACGTAGCTGCTACGGTCACAAAAACACTCTAAATATATATTCTTATCTGTAGTAGGTACCTGTACTATTTACTCGTATAAGTAAAATTCAACACTGTGTTTATTAATTCCTCACTATCCAACATAGTGAATTCATACTATGCACAACTTAATAATTTTATAATAAATAATAATAAATATCACTTGACATCTTACACGATTTTGATATTTGATCTACCCCAAAAGCAATTTATTATATATATATATATATATATATATATATATATATATATATATATATATATAGTTCTAGGACATAGGATAGTTCTTATCCCGGAAATCCCACGGGAACGGGAACTATGCGAGTTTTTATTTTAGAAATTTTTCCACGCGAACGAAGTCGCGGGCATAGCTAGTATATATATATATATATATATATATATATATATATATATATATATATATATATATATATATATATATATATATATATATATATATATATATATATATATATATATACACATATACATATATAAATACTCAAATACATTTAATAAATACATTTAATAAACACCCAAACCCTGAAATACAAATGTTTGTCCCATGTTTGAACCCCAGCCCCATCGATGTTTAGTCAAATGCGCTAACCACTCGACCAACGGGGCGTTATAATTTTATCTAACTTTACCAGTGTTTGACGAAATTATTCATGATTGAGTACCAAGCACAGGCTTTCTGTTATTGTTAGTCATTAAAAGAAAAAACACAGTACTCATATATTTTCAGATTTTCATATATTTTAATCCCTTTGTTTCAAAATTTATGTAAAAAATGAAATTAAAATTGTAATTAGTTTTTATCTGCTATTTTGGATAAATACTCGAGTAAAAATGGATATTTATGAGTATTTATCCATTTTGAGTATTTATCCGGATAAAATCCCAACACTAGCGCGGAGTAAACGAACTCCGCGCGATCGAAGTCGCTGGCAACAGCTAGTAGAAAATATACCAATCAGAACGCAAATTATTTTTTAACTTCCCGCTACGTAGTACGTAGATAAGGAAGTTACTGATTTTGCCCCGATTTTCGGAAATAGAGTTTTCACGTTACGTCACGTTATACCTAGGTGTATATTAAAGTGTCGTCTAAAATACCTGTTCACAATGACAATTATTTTTTTACATATCACTGCCTATCACAGACTTGAGACTACTACCTACAGAATACAGATGCTCTGCCTAATCAATGATACCACACTTGACATAGCTCATCGTTTTTTTCTTTTCAATGTCGACAATATGGTGTCAGGCACGAAATAAGAAAAACAAGCGGAAATGGCAAGTACAAACATTTGTATCAGGACCGCGATCGCCACACTCACACATAAAATAAGCATTATTGCATATAAACTACTAATGCAAATATTGTTTCATTGGTCGTTTTCATTTTAAACAGTAATAATCCGAAACACACAAACAGAACATTTAAAAATATACCAAACTGCGTTACAATTAATTTTATTTTGCTACAAAAAAAAAGAGTATTTACGTCCTTTTGTAGTCTATTCAAAATAGACTCATCTATGTGTACAATAGTGAAACTTAAGATCGTAATAGTTTCGCTATTCTACAATAGATGGCAGCATTGATTTTCCGTAGTTATCACTTATCAGTTGATCATATTTGAGTAGAGAACTTTCTAGAACGATAACGTAATAACTGTCATTACGTATATCTTTCTAGAAAAATTAGGTCAACCTAAAATGAACTTTATATGTAAGGTGTACGGCTGATTTTAGTTTGACTTTCTATTATATCATTAGAGATTATATTAAATCAGGAATTTAATTAAAATAAAATGAAAATTGTACTTTCGAATGATATGAAATATCTCCATTTTTAATCATCTGTATTCTACTATCATTTCTGCATTCAAGGATGGCACAATACGGCATAATTCAGTGTATACTAGATTTTCGCACGACGACTATCTCCTAATGATATGGTAAGTATCACTAAGGCAATTTAGAGTAAAAGCGCATAATAGTTGCGCACGCGGCACGCCCACTCTTCACTTCCCCTTGTTTTTCTTATTTCGTGGTGTCAGGTTATCGCTGTGATGAATTTTGGTACTTACTGTCCGCTACTTACTCTCATGCTCTGCCATGTCTTTAGTGACACTCGAAAGCACTCGAATGGTTAAGACGAATCGATTCATATAGGTAACTTATTATTAAAATCAGCACATGCTTGTGGTCTCTGGAATGCCATATAGGAACAAACCTATACCTATAATAATACACAGTTGGAGCCTCCTCCAGTTGGATAAAAATGGCTACGAGTGACACAAATTAAAATAATGTATGGGTAAATACTTACAGATATTCAGGCTTAATTGTATCCATGTTGTCGAATTACTTTCATTGAAAATGCAAAAGTACTTAAATTTACTACACTTTAAATTATTACTTTTATAGAGTCGCGACTCACGAGTCACGGCCTTAAAATGTAAATCCTTGAGTAAAATAGTCAAACACTCAAACCAAAGAAACAAAAAGTATTATAATTATTATTACAAAACAAAGAGTATTTAGTACAATTTACAACTACAAGTAAACGTGTGACGATCTACAGTGAGCAGTGGCAAATGCTCTCGTAGAGAGTATTTATACATAAGTAATCTGTGGAGAGTATTATATTCTTTGGGCAAATGGCAAAGATTCTGTGCACTTAGCAGATCCGCGTTAAATTATTATTGAGCCAGAGCCGTAAAATTATTGTACTTTTAACAAAATTTTGTACACTAATAAAGTTATATTTAATTTCTATTTTAAGACATTATTTATTGAAAATGTATGTGTAAATGTAAGTAAACGATGAAGTTGTAACAGGGGGGGATGAAGTTTTGTAAGAGTCAGAGAGCGATTGTTATCAGGTTGGTAAATATTTACCCAGCAT
The DNA here is from genome assembly GCA_036924255.1 of Apodemia mormo. Classification (NCBI taxonomy): domain Eukaryota; kingdom Metazoa; phylum Arthropoda; class Insecta; order Lepidoptera; family Riodinidae; genus Apodemia; species Apodemia mormo. Next base: position 6,506,087 of record JAUPFN010000019.1, read on the forward strand.
TCGTGGCGGGATAATATGTTTAAAAAAATAGTTAAATAATTTTTTTTATATAGAAAATTGTTATCATTCAAATTATTGTATTATTGTACTTTTTGTAAAGATTGTACGCTTAGGATTAAGGGTCAAAAATTCATGAAATTAGGTACATGTACAATAATTATTGTACGTCTGTTGACACTGATTCTGTGGCAACGATACTAGATAATCGAACCAAAAATGTTCAAACTTCAGTCTTCAAACATCAAAGAAAAATATTCGTATTGGCTATTGACTATTCTCTTTGCACAGACCTTGCGTTATAATACCTACCTAATAATACTTTTTTTTTTTTTTTTCTTTTTGGCATGGGCGTTAAGCAACTGCCATGATCAAGTAAAACGAGGAAACATATTTTAGACAATAAACTAGGATTTGGAATTTGGATTGACAGGAAAATAGAGGATCAGAAAGTAATCAAAATAACATAGATACTAAAATTATAAATTATTTACAACAATAATATTTAAATAAATATATACAGAGATAATACTTAGTTATTTGTATAATATTTACAAGTGGGTTAATATTAATTTGGTATTAGATACTAAATGTATCTAACTACGCTTAAATATTAATATTATTTTCTTGAATGAATAATGAAAGAATATTATACATACAAGGGTTTAATAACAGGGTTAGAATGGATGTAGGTAAAGGAATGTCATTAGAATATAGATTGTTATATAATGATGAATGATTGTATTTAGGACAAGCAAAAAATATATGATTGAGATCTCCAATATCAGTGCCACACTCACAAACATTGCTATCTTTGATGTGTAGCTTGAAGAGGTGTTCAGGAGTATTAGTGTGACCAAGCCTCATTCTGGTGATAACAGATGTTGACAACTTATTTAATTTCACTACAGAAAACCAAGGTTTAGAAGGTATCAATGGTTGTAATTGGGAATAGGTTTTGCCTTTCACCAATGTACCACTATCCCAGACACTTTGCCATGACTGCTTAAGATGGAGTTTAGGGAGAGCAGCTAGATCATGGCAATAATTAATGTAGGGGTATAAATCACCACACTGAACTGCCTCTTTAGCACACCGATCAGCTCGCTCATTTCCAGTGATATTACAATGGCTTGGAACCCAGGCAAAGTAAATAATATGATTATATTTAAAAGTACATTTGTATAAAAGATTTCTTAAGTCTAAAATAATAGGAGGAATAAATTTGGATTTTAAAGGGAACTTTTGCAAACAATGTAGAGCACTTAGTGAATCAGTCAGAATCATACACTTGGGTAGTTTCATAATGTGTATGTATTCTACAGCTTTATAAAGTCCATAACATTCACCTGTAAATACAGATGCTTCCGGTGGAAATTTGATTTTTTGAACAATATTGTACTGTTTATGGTATACACCTATTCCAACATTATTATTATTTTTGGATGCATCAGTAAAAATCAAATGAAAATCTTGCCATTTTTCATTGATAATATTGTTAAAATATTGATTGGCATACAAAGATTGTTTATCTATACCTAAATTTATTACAACAGGCTGCAGAGTTAATGATTCATAATTGTGTTTATATAAGGGATTTATAGGGGATGTAAAAGTAAAAGGCTTAAGGCTGTGATATTTCATATAGCTGTATACAAGGGCTGGGATTGTTTTGTGTTTCCAATACTTATCTGACATTAAATCACTAAGACTAGAGAGCTTTGTAAGCAGAGGGTGATTTTGTGATTCCAAAGTGCGAAGGAAAAACCTGTCAGATAGATATTTACGTCGTAAATGTAATGGAGGTTCAGCACATTCTACTTGTAGGGCAGAAACAGGGCTGGATTTCATTGCTCCTAGAACAATTCGTAATGCTTTAATTTGAACAGAGTCAATTTTCTTTAGACCAATCTTACTACATGGTTCTAGTAAAAACATTCCATAATCCAATAAACTTCTTATTAATGCATTATACATAAGTTTTAATGTAGATGGGTGTGCACCCCACCAAACCCCAGAAACACATCTCATTAAATTGATATTACGTTCACACTTTGCTGCTATATACTCACAATGATCTAGTCCTTGGAGTTTATTATCTAGTATTATACCTAAGAATTTTGTTTTCGATTTAACAGGAATTGAACTATTTTTGTAAGTAATATTTATAGGGGGTGGAAATTTTGTGCGAGAAAATAAAACTATGGAACTTTTAGAAACAGAAATATCAAGACCATTGTTATTAAGCCAAGTCTGTAGGGATAGAATAGACATGGAAAGATTATCACAAGCCATCTGTATAGATTTGTCAGTTGAGTATAAAAGGAGGTCATCAGCATACTGAAGAACATTTACATTGCTAGTTGCTACAGTTTCTATATCATATGAGTATATGTTGTAAAGGATTGGACTTAAAACAGAACCTTGTGGAAGACCTTTATATTGTTGTCTTTTTAAATTATTAGGGTCATTTGCTAAATTAATAGTTCTATTGTATACAATATTCATAATAACATTAATTAAATAAAATGGTATGTTTAATTTCACTAGCTTATTTTTCAGAATTGATAGAATTACATTATCATATGCTGAGGATATATCTAAAAAAGCTGCTAAAACAGATTTGTTATGAGTGAAAGCTAATCTAATATCAGTTATAAGTAAGCTAATATTATCTATGGTGCTCTTTCCTCTCCTAAAACCATACTGACTTTGACTTAATAAATTTCTGCTTTCAATAAACCATTCTAAGCGAAGTTTGACAAGGTGCTCTAGAATTTTCAACATAACTGATGAAAGCACAATGGGTCTGTATGAAAAAGGGTCAGAAGGGTTTTTATCAGGTTTAAGGATAGGGATAACAGAATGTGACTTCCATGTCTGAGGTATATTACCTGTAGAAACAAGGGAGTTCATAACCTTTAATAAGTATGATAGAGATTTATCAGTCATGTTATTTAAAAATGAGTAGTTAATATTATCCCATCCAGGAGTAGAGTCTTTAACATTTTGAAGGATACCTTTAAGCTCAAATAACGTAAAAGGGGAAAAATTGTCTGAAGAAGAAGTAGAAGGAAGAGAAAGGATACATTCTGGTACTGTAGGTGGAGCAAGATGATCTATCAGCTGATTTATTAACAATGGACACATTTCATTATTATTAGAAACCTTATATGCAGATCTAAATTTTCTTATGTTTAACCATACACTTGAAGGTTTTGTTTGGGGTGATAAGGAAGAGCAGAATTTCTTCCAACCTTCAGCTTTTTTCTTTTTTAATAATCGACGAGTAGTTTTTATAATATTAGTGAGAATATTAAAATTTTCTGTAGTTGTATACTGACAATAAAATTTTTCAGCAGCTTTCCTTTCCTTAATAGCGTCTGAGCACTCTTTGTCCCACCAAGGTGGCGTATTTATTTTCTTAGTTAATTGTTTTTTAATGGGAAAAGTGTTTTCAGCTGATTTTATAATTAATTGAGTAAAGGCTTCTGCACAAGAAGAGTCATTATATGAGGAAATGTTAGGCAAAACATTAACACCAACTTCCATCAAATTATTAAACTTGTGCCAATCCGGGTTATGCAAATTATATTTGAAATATGATGTAGATTTAGGTGAAGTTTTATGATATGCAGAAGGGAAATTTATTATTATGGGGAAGTGATCACTTCCAAACGTAAATGGGAGTGTGTACCATGTCAAAGAAGGTGCTAAATTGGGACTGCAAATGGACAGGTCTATAGCGCTTTTGCCTTCGGAGGGTTTTGTGCGACGAGTGGGAGAACCGTTGTTTAAAATACATAAATTTAATTCTTCAATGACTTTCAAAAGTTCTTCACCATAATAGTTACTGGAGGAACAACCCCAGGCTTGATGATGAGAATTAAAATCACCTAACACAATAAAGGGTTTAGGTAGTATGGCTAATAGGTTATTAAGTTCTGTCAAAATATTCAAATTTGGATGTGGAATATAAAGTGACACGAAACAAATATTATTTACATTAACAGCTAATATAGACATATTTACAGTATGTACAGGAAGATTAACAATGGAAAAATTATATCCTTTTTTGATCATGATGGCTACACCTCCATAACCATCAGATCTATCTTCTCGGATACTAGTGTATCCAGAGAATTTAAAAGTACAACTTGGTCTTAACCAAGTTTCTGAAAGAGCCACTAAAAATGGCTCATATTTATTTAATAAGTGAATTAATTCACTTTTCTTGTTGGTGATGCTCTGCGAGTTCCATTGAAGAATTTTGGCTTGACTGTCCATGATCACCATTAAATTTAGAATAATTAATTAAACTTTCTGTCATTAAAGCAGCGTTGGACGGTGTTATTACTTCGGACTGAGATAAAAATTTAATAAAAGATATAATCATGCCTATTGAGGCTGATTCTTGATTATTGTTATTATTTTTTGTCAACAAAGTACCATTTTCTCTAGAATTAGTGGAATTATATTCATTAATAACTGAATTTTGGAAATCATAGTCATAACTCTTACTGACTTTTGTATGGGGTTTAGGTTTCTGAAATATTGTTTTTTTGTATGACCTATGGGATTGTTCTTGCGAATCCAAGTTTTTTTTCAAAAGTGGATGAAGAGCAGTTTTAATAGGTGTTGAGATGGCATCAGCATATGATTTGGAGACCGGGGGATAATTTTTTGATGCCTCGGCATAAGAGACACAGTTTTGAGCCATAAACATTTTAATGTTTTTTTGTCTTAAATGTTCTGGGCATGATTTGCTAGTGGCAAAGTGAGATCCCTTACATAAACAACAATTAACATTGAAATCAGCCTCGCTAGTACAAGAGTCTCCACAATGATCCTTTCCACATTTAAAGCATCTTGGGTTGGATCTGCAAGTTATTTTAGTATGACCGTACCTACAGCATTTATAGCATTGTATAGTAGGGTAAATGTATAAATCTACTGGGAGAGCATTATAACAAACGTAGACACGTTTCGGTAAAGTCTGTCCATCAAAAGTTACGACAACTGTCTCTGTTGGTTTCCAGGTAGTGTTATCATTAATAGTTATTTTACGGTTTATTCTTCTAACCTTTATTATTTTTCCACAACCAATGGGAACCTTAACATTATTAGCAATTTCCTCAGGTGACCAGTCTGAGGGAACACCTCTAATTACGCCTACTCGTGAAACGTTAAATGATGGGATAAAAGCTTTGAAGTTTTTATTTGAGAGATTAGGGTCATTAATAAAGTGGTTTGCGTCATTGTGGTCCGAAAATGATAGAGATAATCGGTTGCGTCCAATTTTCTTGAGGCTACCATCAATTATATTTTTAAAAGTATTATTTTTAAGGAATCGCCCAAACGAGACTGGATGTAGAGTAACATTATCAGTCGGAGATGTAATAACTCTTTGGACATGAATAACGTAAGGTCCAAGGTCTGTAGATTCATACTGTGTGCGGTAGTTAATATAATCTTTAGGTTTTTGGGGTTCCTTACTATTTGTTAGGGGGTTTGACAAATCTTTCATTGTAACATTATCATTTACATTATTATTACCAGTAATAAATGAGGCGCCCGAAGCATTATTTATATCTGAGATTTCAGAAACAGAGTGAGAACACTGACAGTCAGTAGATTTCAATTCATTGTTGCGCTTTTTGCGCCGTTTATTGCAGTGTTTGCATATTTTATTAGATGTATGAGATCTTTTCCTATTAGTTGTTTGAGTTGAAGAAAGCGAAGTATCTGTATCGACACTACTCTCATCTATAGTAACATAGTGCGCTACCTGGAGAGGTCCACCTCCAGGATCGTCAGGGGGTTTGTTCATTTTAAAAAGTGAGAAGGAGACTTACCTACTTTAAATTGATAGTAAAACTAATGATATTTACATAAAATTAAATATTTACACAAATAAAACTAATATCGATCCTCTGTTTCGCTAAATAATAATATAAAAAGTCGCAGAACCAAAAATGACGTCCGCCAAATTTTATGTTTCCTAAAAAAAAAACACCTAATAATACTTTGGTAATTACCAAACCAATTAGGGGATTCCCATAGCATAAGCAATAAAATCAATAAGGTTACCATATCAAATTATTTTCCTTAAAATTTCCTAAATCCATAGAGTAAAGACATAGAACTATTATTACAAGAAGGAAAAGTAAAATAAGAGCAAATTAAGACAATTTTAATTTCTTCAAACATATGTGACGAGATGTACATACTTTTTCGAAAGCTAAAAATGACTTTGTTTTGTTGACCGTGTGTGAATAAGCGTTATCATGGTGTAGGAGAATGCGGCTTTTGGGTCGTCCTTCGCGAACTTTTTCTAACACTCTGGGTAAACAAATGGTAGAACACCACTCGGTATTAACACTCTTTTGATCTTCAAGTGGAATACAGATGGGACCCGTAGCTGAGAAAAAAAAACGCGATCATTTTTTTATCAACGTTTCTCGCCTGTCTCACTTCTATTGGTCTGTTCTCATTTCAAACACCCATTCACAAGATTGCTGTTTTTTTCGGGTTCAAAACAATAAATCCACGTTTCGTCTCCTGTGCCAATGTCATAAACAGCATTAGAATGTCCGTGGTTGTACTTCAGTAGCATCTGTGAGCCATTCCACGCGAGCCCACTTCTGCTCCGCTGTCAGTTCATGAGGGATCCAACGACAACAAAGTTTCCGAACTTTCAATTCTTCGTGTAAAATGTTCTGAATTTAGCTCATACCAATCCCCAATATTCCTCAAATTGTCACATAGGTTATCCGGGGGTTTTCCCCAATTAACTGCTTAACAGTAGCCACATTATTTTCGTTGACGGCAGTTGAAGGCCGCCCTTCGAGAAATTCCTCATGTAAAGAAACTCGACCTCTCTCAAATTCAGCAAACCATCGCCTCACGGTGCTTAAACAAGGTGCTTCTCTCCCAAAAGCATTTTGAAGACGAGCGGCACAGTCTTGCGGAGAAAGAGAACTTTTAAAATCGTAAAAAATCATCGCTCTAAAATCTATTCGACTTAATTCCATTTTCTTTGCGTACGCAGTATTGTATACTCTTTGCGTAGAACTTTGATGTGTGATAAAAAAACAATTGCAAATCATTTCCCGCCAATTGTTTTTTTTTATTACTAAGAAGGTTTCAACGTTTTAAAAATATAACAATTGAAATTCAAATAGTTCCGATTAGCTAGAAGTGCAAAACTTTTAGTGTGCCCCATATATCATCTCCAAGGCACGCTACGCCACTGTTACGACAGCACGTAACTTACTTTTCCCCATATCCCACTAGTTTTTACGACTCAATGCACAAACTAATTTACCTATATTTTTAACTTCCCGCTGCGTATGTTGATAAGGAAGTTACTGATTTTGCCCCGATTATCGAAAATCGAGTTTTCACCAGATTTCTACATTTGGATGTCTTAGGAACCTTTTCCGATTTTTTTCACGATAACGACAGTATGTCTGTATGTATGTATGTATGTGTATATATCATCTCATAACTTTTGAACAGTTGGAGCGATCGAAACGCGGTTGGTGGCATTCGATTGGATTCCGCTCAACTTTGATTTCCTGAAAGTTTGAACAAGTAGGCCCAGGAGAATTTTAGAAATTTCGAAAAATTTCTCAAATTTGTTTTTAAAAACATTTTATAAAAAGTAATAAAATTTTTGACTGAAGTTAGTCTGTAGGACAAGGCATCAGTGGAGTCGAGTATATTTTTATGCGTTGACTTAGGCAGTATTTTAAGGGGTTTGTAAAATATATATTTAAAAAATCTGATCGAAAATCTGTTTTTGCGTCAATTATTTATATATCAATAAAACAAATAATAAACGTTAACATAATTTATATTTCAAATATTGCAGGTTATTGGTTCTATTTCCCCGTGTTGGTTCCGGGCTCCTTTGAAGAATAGGCCAACTGCCGTTCTGCCAGGCATGTCGTAAAAGGCGACTGATTGGCTAGCAAGTCACAAACATCGTGGCTATTAGGTGGTAGAGTTCTGCATTGTCTCGCCCGGGTCTGGTACCACCGCCTTACCTATTCCTGCCACAATAGCGTCAGTGCTTGTCACTGTCGTGTTCCGGTTTGGAGGGTAAGGTAGATGGTAAACTTATGCATGTGGCATTAGACCTCGCCACAAGATAGCAACGCACCATTAACACCTTTGGTGTCTATAGGTGATGGTTGACTCTTTCCATCAGGAGAATCATCTGTTTGTTTGCTATCTTATGATATATAAAAAAAAGAACCTAAACATATCGGCAAACTGAGTGTGTTTAGCCATGTAGTATTTGACACTTAATATTCATACATTTAGTTTGCATATTCTAATTGTTCAGATTTATTCTTCAGATTTATTATATTATGTATAGATAGCATAGTAGGAAACACATTAGTTCCCTAGAAATAAGTTTAGCTTTTCGTAAAATTCTGTTTTTGAATTAGATTTCAGTTTTTCTGTTGTTTTTTTTTTTGAAATATTATGTAAACGAACATTTGTTTAGTTATAGCATCTGCAGGCGTACGAGCGAATATTGCCGTGAATAAGCAGTGATGCTGGCTTCTGAAAACTTTATTGAACCTCCTCTTAAAAATTTTGATATTAAAACTGGTCGGAAAAACTGAGTGAGGTAAGCTGCTGATCCAGAGTTTGAGAGAGAGTCTGTTTTTATAAAGAAGATACAAGCAAATTAAACTGGATGTAATCTGTCACTACGGCGTAAGCCAAATTCGGTAAAAGAATACGGCAAAACTAATGACTTACCTACGTATTTCCGCGTTTTCCAAAATTCATTTTCTTAAAGGGTAAAATAGGGGATGAATGTTTTATATGATCTCATAGGCCCAACCCTTATAGCTAGAAACTTAAAATTTCACAAACGTATTCTTCTTATGACGTAGGGATCCACACCTGAGTGGAATAAATTCCTCCACACTCCGGTGGGGATTTAACGGATTTATAAAGTTTGTGCGAAATTTTTTATTCCTTAGACATATATGCATGAATTGACGAAAAATTTTAAAAAAGTGTTTTTTGATATAACTTCGAAATTTTTTAACCAATCATTTTTCAACTTTCTACAATGTTTTAATTAAATTTACGCTGTTTGCAGGAAACTTACTTCGAATTTTTAAAATAACTTTCAGGCTAATATACCAATTTATTATAAAATCTGATCAGCTCTTCTGCTTAAAAAACTGCGTCAAATACCGTAAATCAGATTAAAATCGGTTGATTCGTTTGGGATTTATCAATGACGAAAATTTTTGAAAAAAGCTTTTTTTACATGTTTTTGACATTTTTAACCTAATAAAACAATTTAGAGCTAAAAAATTGCGTTCAATGTTATTCGGAAGATCATACTCGTTGATCATTTTGAAAAAGTGTACATCTTTTCAAATACGGAATAACTAAGTATCATTTAAAAAAAACTTTGGATTTTTGAACTTTTCGAACTCAAAACTTTATGCTTAGGCATAGTTTTTTCTTTGAGCTTAACATGCCTCAATTTAGCGGGAAGTTTCAGGTGACCTGTAGGGTCAACCAGCTCACAGATTTTTTTTAATATAGTTACATTAGTTGGTTACAAAGGTGTGTTACATACATAGCAATCCTAATAGATACGTATATTTAGTTCGGAGTATAGTTTAGTTAATACAATATTATCGCCAAAGGTAATTTTAGATTAGATATTTCCTGTTAATTATAAATTTATTTTATAATTACGTTAGTTTGTTCGATAGGTGTGTTACTAATATGTATTTTTAGTTTAAGGTATAGTTAGTTATGATATTAGGTATAGAAAATTTAGAAGTTATAAGAAGTTCAGGTCTTAAGTTTTTTACTTAAATTTTAATAACAAAAATGTCATATATAAATAAATAAGATCAATGTGTAAATATTATTTTTTAAAGTATTAGCGGCCCACCCGGCATTGTAGAGATTTTTAATAAAATAAAGAAAGGTTAAATAAATTCTACAGTAAATATGCGCGAGCAAAGCCGCTGGTAACAGCCAGTACGCAAATAAAACAACTCGTACATATAAACAGTCACTTAAAATTTATACGAGATTAACTGCAGATCTCTGCATTAGGATAAAAGTATTCTATCTGCTATTCCAGGTCATCTTATATCCGAGTCCAAATCCAAATTGGTACAGCCATTTTACGTAATTGATTATCAAACATACAAACTTTAACATTTATAATATGTATAGTATAAGTTATCCGCAATCAAAAACAACATTTTATTAAAATTAAATTTGCATTAAGAATGTTTTTTTTTTTAATTTAATAATTTTAATAAAACATTCTTAATGCAACTTGTTCCTTCCACTTAAGAAAGCGTTATCAACAACACGTGTAAACAGAACAAAATTCCATGCTACTTATGATTTCCTATTGTTATATTAAAAGTTTCGTAATATATTTCCAAAGTTCATCGTAAGAATCACTATTATATATTGTTATTTTATATTCATACAAATAGAATAAAAAGAATCACCTAACTTGGTCCGCAAAGTAAGTAATAAATATAATCAAACATTTTAAAATCGTCAAATTGATGTCCTCTTATCTTTTGACAGTTGGTTAACAACTATAAAAGGTATTAAAAATTAGTAATTAAAAAAAAATTAAACATCTTAATGAAAAAAAAATTACTAACTTAAATTAATAAAAAAAAAAACGACTCCACTAATAATAACAGGATCAATTTGTATTATTCGTCTAAATTAAAAGGAGGTTGTAATGCATTGTCCTTTTACTAAAAAAGTGACCACTGAAATTTTGTCGTGTTATATTTGGAGCGTCGAGTAAATTTTTAAGTTAAGTAAGAATATTTAGTTCGGAGTATAGTTTAGTACATACAATATTATCGCCAAAGGTAATTTTAGATTAGATATTTCCTGTTAATTATAAATTTCTTTTATAATTACGTTAGTTTGTTCGATAGGTGTGTTACTAATATGTATTTTTAGTTTAAGGTATAGTTAGTTATGATATTAGGTATAGAAAATTTAGAAGTTATAAGAAGTTCAGGTCTTAAGTTTTTTACTTAAATTTTAATAACAAAAATGTCATATATAAATAAATAAGATCAATGTGTAAATATTATTTTTTAAAGTACTAGCGGCCCACCCGGCATTGTAGAGATTTTTAATAAAATAAAGAAAGGTTAAATAAATTCTACAGTAAATATGCGCGAGCAAAGCCGCGGGTAACAGCCAGTACGCAAATAAAACAACTCGTACATATAAACAGTCACTTAAAATTTATACGAGATTAACTGCAGATCTCTGCATTAGGATAAAAGTATTCTATCTGCTATTCCAGGTCATCTTATATCCGAGTCCAAATCCAAATTGGTACAGCCATTTTACGTAATTGATTATCAAACATACAAACTTTAACATTTATAATATGTATAGTATAAGTTATCCGCAATCAAAAACAACATTTTATTAAAATTAAATTTGCATTAAGAATGTTTTTTTTTTAATTTAATAATTTTAAAAAAACATTCTTAATGCAACTTGTTCCTTCCACTTAAGAAAGCGTTATCAACAACACGTGTAAACAGAACAAAATTCCATGCTACTTATGATTTCCTATTGTTATATTAAAAGTTTCGTAATATATTTCCAAAGTTCATCGTAAGAATCACTATTATATATTGTTATTTTATATTCATACAAATAGAATAAAAAGAATCACCTAACTTGGTCCGCAAAGTAAGTAATAAATATAATCAAACATTTTAAAATCGTCAAATTGATGTCCTCTTATCTTTTGACAGTTGGTTAACAACTATAAAAGGTATTAAAAATTAGTAATTAAAAAAGATTAAACATCTTAATGAAAAAAATTACTAACTTAAATTAATAAAAAAAAATCGACTCCACTAATAATAACAGGATCAATTTGTATTATTCGTCTAAATTAAAAGGAGGTTGTAATGCATTGTCCTTTTACTAAAAAAGTGACCACTGAAATTTTGTCGTGTTATATTTGGAGCGTCGAGTAAATTTTTAAGACAAATAAAATGAAAATCATACATTATACTCCATATTTAGTCACATAAAAAACAAAAATAAATGATAAACTCTTATCCTTACCGGAAATACAATATCTTATATTTTTTTAACGTTCATGATGTTGTATTTTACAATTTATCAGATAACAATTCTGTATTTTTGACGTGCGGGCAGTGACGTGAGCGACGGGATTCTATTTGAAGTGAGCGCACAATTTTAAATTATGCGCCCATTCTTAGAGGACGTTTTTGAGACACTGATTGTGTATCTTGGGTTTTTATATATCAATGTATGTATAGATACCATTGACATGTATAATATTACCACATTATACATGTCAATGATAGATACTGTTATAATTTACATACCTACTCTATGCTGTGCTCGGTGCACTTCCGTTAGGACTTAGGAGTGCTTACTACAAGTAGTATCCCTGCCTTGTCTGTGAGTGCAGTGCAGTCTATGTCAAAGAGAAAATTAATATAGATAAATCTATGTAGTGAAGTATTGTATACTGTTGTATACCACAGAATACTTAGTACTCTAAAAATTGGTTGTGACCACAAATTATAAAGTAATATGTACTTCTGTGACCACTACATCACAGAGTATTTATGTATAAATTGCACTACATTACATACTCTTTGTCTGTGACAGTATTATATTCTTTGGTCTGTGACCACTTATCTATGGTGACCACAGAACAATACAACCTCTAATTGGTCTGTGAATACAACCAAAGAGAAAATTAAATACAACTAACGGAAAATTGTATAGCTTTTTGTTATTTAAAAAAATTTTTGTACTCTTTCCAAGGGAATATACGTAATTACACTTCGTGTCTCGTGAGTTTTTTTACTACGTGCCCTAAGCTCTTTACAATTTATAGTACGAATAACGATACCTATGCGGAAAATGATCAAATTTAAAAAAATCATAGGTTAGAAAAGTCAACAAAATTGTTTTTCAACTTTTTCAATTTTAATGCCTGAATGTACAATTTTAATATATTTGTATTTTGAAGATATTGGTGCAAACCTTACTGATGACATGTATCAAGGTATTTATCATGGATCTAAAAAACACGAGAGTGATCTTACGGATGTGTTATGTAGAAGTTGGATCGGTGGTTTAGATAAAATTATTATCACCGGTGGCAATTTATCTGATAGTAGGAAAGCAATCGAGTTATCTCGATGTGATTGTAAGTTTCATCTTTTGTTTTAGCTATAATAAAAACTTAAGAGTAATAACGCTCAGAGTAGACATGGGTAGGTGATGTGTGTAATATCAGAAAAGTAATATCACTCGGAAAGTGATGCAACATCACACATCACACTAGCGTTTCAACCATCACACATTACTTCATTCATCACTCAGTACAGTTCGGTTAGTGTTGTTTCTGGCTGTATCACATATTATACTACAAAGAAAAGAGTGGTGCTCAACATGCGGAAGATATGCAACTGGCAGTATAACTCAAATAAATCGAATAATACCGAGATTGTTGGTTCGAGCTGGGAGACTGGATACACGAATATGTTAAGTATGTTAGAATGATTTGAATTGGAAACGTTTGGTAATAACAGTTTGGTTCATATTTGTATGTACATGTTACGAATAATAAAAATGAGTACCCTTAGATATTATGCAATAACTGTTTGCAATTTAGTTAAAACATTTTAATTGTTCTGTGTGTTGCACGTCGTTTGTTTTGTGCATAGTGGTCTAACGGTTAGACTACTTGGCTTCAGCATGAAGTCCTGATTGGGCAAAAGTATTATTGAGGATTTACTTGAAAATTTAAAATCTCAGTAGCAGCTCGAAGTCAGGCAGATGGTGTGCCAACCAAGAATCTGGTGAATTGTGAAAAACCGAAAGTCTATAGACGTTTGGTTTATTCTGCTTACCCCACATAGGTACCGGCGTGATGATAATTTTAAATCAGGTACCTACATGACGAATTGAAAATGTTATTATAAGACTACGATTAATATAATCGTAAGGCTATAATAAAACTTTCAATTAGACTATAACATAGTCAGTTTAGTCATCTATTATTATGGTGCTCTGGTGTGAAAAGAAATAGATACTCAGAGTGTAATAACTCGCAGTTCACACAAAAAAATGATGCATACATCACATGCAACGCAAGACAATAAACACTACTCGAGATGAGGTGATGTGATGAGTAATGAGTGATGAGTGATATTTGCGAGTATATTACTTTTTCAAAGGTGATGTGTGTTGTTGCATTACATTTCAAAGTACCGTTTTGTGCATGTCTAGCTCAGAGTGATAATTGCATTCAATGTTTCGTTCATATTTTAAGCCATAACCGTATCAATGTGCGCATGACCTTCGTCACACTTCATGTAATTACTTGTGTTGACACGCACACAAAGACTCGAATGACATAAAAATAATAATTTTAGTGGTTGGCTCTTAAGAATTTGTGACTGTTGAATGAGAATGACCAAAGACTAGAGGTGAGTGTTTAAAAAAAAGCTACTTAAACAGTTTATTTCTCCCCAAAAGTACAAGCAGTTTTCGTTTATATGTAAAGTTAATGTTTTTTTCAGTGTGACTGAAAAGTGACCATATTTTAATGTGAGTAAAGCACAATAAAATTGATAAACAGCTACTAAATTTAAGTGTACTTTTTAGGAATTATAACTGAGCCTCAAGCACGAAATTTAAGCGTTTTCGTATCGTCAACGTATCGAGGACTCGAGTATGACGATAGTAGGAAGCACGAAGCACCTTCTATCGACTCTCGAGACCTCGATACGATTACGCTAGTGACGTCATCCTAACGTAAGCAGGGAGGTACTAGTTTCGTTCAAAAACTTAATCGTATATTATCGGTTTCATTATATTCCATATATAAATACAGTCAAAATCTGTTATAACGACATCGAAGGGACTACTCATATTGAGTCGTAAAAACTGATAGTTGTAACAACCGGTGACAGGTATTAATAGGAAAGATAATATGTATATTCATGTAGAAAATTAAACCGCATTTTGTTTACTTCAATACAAACGTATAATATAAAAGAACAATATCATTTTTTCATCATTTTTGTATGCATAAAATCTGTAATTTTAGTTTGTTTGAAACACTTCTGTCGTGCATACACATTTTATAATTCACGTTGGATTTTAATCAGCGTATCGTCACAATTTCCCTGCATGTAGAACTCTTCATTAAAAAGAACAATCTTTCGTAATACACTAACAGCATTGAGACCGTCAATCAAAGTTGGCACTGTAAATTGTTCTTCCGAGTCTTCCTGTTCATTTTCATTTTCCTCTTGAACTTCACGTACAATATCATTCTCCGTAGCTGGTGCACAAATTGCAATAGACTGATCTACATCAATGAACTCGTCTGTTTCAGTAGTAGATAAAGCAGGTCGTAAATTTTGGGCTAATTGAGCCAAAGAAATATTGTCCTCTTCATCATCGTCAATCACATCATCTGAGGTTCTTGTTATAAGACTTGTAAGATCTTTAAAACCTGCATGCCCAAAGCAGTTAGCTATAGTTTTTTGTGAAACTTTTTCCCATGCTTGGATATCATTAAGATGGCATCAAGAACCGCAAAACTGTTCTGATTATTACTGTCAATGCTTTGTATTAACTTTAACACTTGCAGTCTTCTACAATGAGATTTTAAACATCTTATTACACCTTGGTCCATAGGTTGCAGTACAGATATAACATTTGGTGGTAAGAACACGAGTTTAATACACTTCAGATTAGTAACAGCCGGATGAGCAGGACAATTATCAACTAAAAGAAGAACTTTCTTATTGTTTGCTTTTAATTCAGTGTTTCGTAACCATCTTTCAAAAATTTCCGATGTCATCCACGACTTCACATTGTTTTCATACGTTACCGGCAGTGAGCGTATGTTTTTAAAGCATCTTGGTTTCTTAGATTTCCCAATAACTAAAAGCTTCCTTTTACAGGATCCTGTCATATTTGCTGCAACCATGATCGTTAGTCTCGTCTTGGACATTTTTCTCCCGAACAATTCTCTCCTTTGAATTTTAAAGTCCTGTCTGGTGTCATATTGTAAAAAAATCCGGTTTCGTCTGCGTTATAAATGTCTTCTGGACTGTAGCCTTTGCATAATGTAGGCCACTTTTGCGTAATCCATTCGTCTACAGCATCTTTATCCACACTGGCAGCTTCACCACTCATTTTCCCGCCGACAATGCCATGTCGAGCCCGGAAACGTTAAATCCAACTAGACGAGCAAACAAAATCTTCACCAAAACGTTGAGCAAAATTGTTTGCTTTTTGTTGAAGAATTGGTCCATTTATTGGCACATTATTTGTCCTTTGATATTTAAACCACTTTAACAAAGCTTCCTCAATCTTCGTATGCCGCGTTGTTCTGGCTCGTTTCATTTTCAAAAAATTCTTGTCGTAAAGGATTTGAATTTTCTCCCTTTCTTTCCAAATGGTTGAAATTGTCGAGTGGGATACACCATATTCTTTTGCCAGGTCTTTGTTTGGAATTCCTTTCTCTAGCTTTGAAATAATATGCGATTTTTCTTCGATTCTGATTTGTTTTCTTTTTTGCGACATGTTACAATTTTCACAGTTAACTCAACAACAATGTTTTGGTGCGTCTTGTGTAAAGATAAGTAACAAACTGACTTAAGAGATATGACGAAGCGGGCCTTGAGGCTACGGCATGCATATGCTTTGTTTCTAAGAATTACAAAAGACCCTAAACTTTGTTTACTTTTACGATAATAGCCATTGACTATTATACTGTGCCAGATGTGGATACAGTTACCTATTCAAATTGTTTACAGCTGAGCCGGTCGTTCTACAGATATAATTCTCCGAAAACATTAACCAAATGTGGTCGCTTAATGCGGTATGTCGTAGTAAACAATGTCGTAAAAACCAATGTTTTAGATAAGGCGGTCATATAACATTCAGCCTTTGATTTTGGTAAATTTAACCGGTATGTGGTTCTAAACGATGTCGTCATAAACGGTTTTGACTGTATATTTATTGATAACTAAAATCATACCTAACTCAAGCATAATTAATAAAATACACAAAAATAAAGAAATGCATTCTCTACTCTAAGAAAAATCAAATTTATTTTGACGAAACCATTCTAACAAAGATCTTATGTTGTTCTACGGTTTTGAACAAGATGACCGCTTGGCACTTCACATAGGTATACGATACCAAACAAAGACAAGGTCAAGTTTGTTTATAATCGTACGGGCTCTCGAAAACATTACATTTAAATTGTTTCCTCGCATTAAATATAAATAAAATATTATAAAATGAAAACTAGACTAGCTTTATGCAGTACATAACTATGGTGAAGTTCATGGAAAAGTACGTCCTGGAAGTTTTATATAACTTATTTATTATGTGCAGTTTTTTGTTTCGTGATGTGAAGTGAAGATTGGATCCTTTCTTCCAGAAACAAGATTCCTCTAAGGAAATAAGCTCTAGAGTTATCCTGGAACTCAGTCTTAATGAAGTTTTTCGGCGGAGTTGCTCACAGAGAAATGTAAGAGCCTCTTTGTTGAGGCGATATTTATTTTTAAATTCGGTATCATTTAAATCCATAGGATCAAATATTTTTCTCTGTTCAGTCCTACGTCTAACTTCTCTGAAAAATAATCTATACATATAAAAAAATTCTCTCGCCGCGGCGCGCTACGCTGATCTTTATATTTTACGTAACATTCGTACTCGCTTAATAAACGCGGATTTAATCCGATTTAAATCATACTGCATCTTTTCTTTCGCCACCACAACCACCAAAGTGGTGACCCCGACGTGATCCTTCTCCCTTGCACGTTCTTCCGTGACGTCATCGACCTGCATAGTGATGACGTCATCCCGATGTGATCATTACACTAACAGCTATCAACATGCCACAGTGGTGACCCCCGACGTAAGCGGTGATTTTCAACGGTAAGGAACTCGCGTCGGTCCGTTAGGCGGTTAACCTTAATAACGTTTGAAATTTGAAAAACGGGCGTCGGCCGCGCACAAGATGACTTCGCAAGAAGACTTTACCTTACTTACTTTACAAGATTGTACCTTATCCGTTGACCGCGTCTCCGTGAAATTACCACCATTTTGGGCGGAGGATCAGGAGGTGTGGTTTTCGCAGATTGAAGCCCAGTTCGAGACGGCGGGTATTAAATCAGACACTACGAAATTCAACATGGTAATTCAGCATTTAGATCAGAGCTACGCTAAAGAGGTACGTGATATTATTTTAAAACCGCCGGTCACCGGGAAGTAAGATAAAGTAAAAACCGAACTGATTAAACGCTTGTTGGAAATGGAGGTCAACAAGCTCTTTATTTGGAGGAACTTGGGGACCGTAAGCCTTCCCAATTTTTAAGTGCTTTGCGTTTGCTTGCCGGCCCAGGCGTACAAGACGAATTTTTATTTAGCGTGTGGTCGGGTCGCCTGCCCACACATGTAAAGGCAATTCTCGCCGCACAGAAAAGCTTAAGCCTAGACGAAGCAGCCGACATGGCTGACAAAATTTGTGAGGTGATGTCGATGAACACACAGCAGGTAGCGAGTACCAGTAAGATTAACGGATCAAATTTAAAAAATCTCTACGAAATGTTACAGAAAATGGAGGAACGCATAATGGCGCGTTTACAAAATGGCGTCGCGCAGCAGTTGGCGCAACTAAGCCTAGGACAGCAACAGCGGTCACGGGGTCGCTCGTCGCAACGTGGTGGTAACCAATACAGGAACCGATCCCGGAGCCGCAGATCACACTCACAGAGCCGGATTCCAGGTATGTGTTGGTACCATGATAATTTTGGCGGGAAAGCGCGTAAATGCGTTGCGCCCTGTAATTTTAAGGCGGGAAACGCCAACGACAGTCAGTAGAAGCGGCGTCTGACTGTCTGCAATCTACCAGCCGCTTATTTGTTACCGACAGGAAAACTAAGATGCAATATTTAATAGATACCGGTTTGGACCTTTGTGTTTTACCTCGAAAATATTCAAAAGCGCAATCAAAGCCAACAGACTATAGCCTAGTCGCTGCCAACGGGTCTATCATACGAACGTATGGGTACCTGAGCTTGCACCTGGATTTTGGCCTCCGCCGGGACTTCGTCTGGAAGTTCATCGTAGCGGATGTGGACAAACCGATAATAGGTGCCGATTTTATGTCTCATTATAATTTGCTCGTTGATTGCAGAAACAAGCGGTTGCTAGACGGAGTGACTTCCCTGTCAGCACCTGGAGCGCCTGTAAACACCAAGTGTCAAAGCGTCAAGGTTATTTCGGGAACCACCGAGTTTCACACGCTGCTCTCACGGTACCCTAGTTTGACTAAACCAGCCGTCATCGAAAAAGAGCTAAAGCATTCCACTGTTCATTACATCCGCACAACACCTGGACCAACTGTCTTCTGTAGACCCCGCCGTTTGGCTCCAGACCGATTAAAGGTAGCTAAACAACAATTCGAAGAAATGTTGCGCGATGGGACTGCGCGCAGATCAGACTCCCCGTGGGCTTCAGCACTGCACCTGGCTCCTAAGAAGGATGGCTGGAGACCATGTGGCGACTACCGAGCCTTGAACGCACGCACAATTCCAGACCAGTATCCCGTCATAGAAGATAGACACATAGAAGATTATGCTCTGATGTTGGAAGGTAGCTCTATATACTCAACCTTAGATTTAGTTAGGGCATATAACCAGGTCCCCGTTTTCCAGCTGGATATAGAGAAGACGGCTATCACTACACCGTTTGGCCTGTTCGAATTCCCTTACATGTCGTTTGGCCTTCGAAATGCTGCACAAACCTTCCAGCGTTTTATGGATGAAGTGCTGCGAGGACTAGACTTCTGTTCCGTATATCGACGACGTTTTAATCAGCTCCAGAAGTAGAGCCGAACACCTGGAACACCTGGAAAAAGTTTTTGAACGCCTAAGTCAATATGGAATACTCCTCAATGAACGTAAGTGTGTTTTCGGTCAAGAAGAGGTCACTTTCCTGGGATACAGCGTCTCGTCTAACGGTACACGCCCACTAGGCGATAAAGTAGCAGCAATCCAGACTTCCTTTACCAAAGACCGCTAAAGGCTTACGTCGTTTCTTGGGCATGATTAACTTCTACAGACGATTCTTACCTCACGCTGCCGAAGCTCAAGCACCACTGCACGATATGTTGTCCGGTCCACACGTCAAGGGCTCCACAGCTCTGACCTGGACTGCGGAACAAACTGCTGCTTTCGAAAATTGCAAATCTCAGCTCTGCAACGCTACTCTGCTTTCAAATCCTATGCAGGATGCACCTGTTGCTTTAACCACTGATGCATCAAATACGGCTATAGGAGCCGTCTTACAACAGCATGTAGATAATCACTGGCAACCACTTGCTTTCTTCTCACAAAAGCTCTCCAAACCCCAGTTAAAATACAGCGCCTATGATAGGGAGTTGCTTGCAATTTATGAGAGCGTAAAACACTTTAAACATATGCTTGAAGGTCGACACTTTACTATCTTTACAGATCACAAGCCGATCACCTACGCTTTTCAACAGAAGAACCACAAATGCACTCCCAGGCAGTTTAACCATCTGGACTACATATCCCAGTTTTCAACGGATATCCGGCACTTCTCAGGCAGAGACAACCTGACTGCCGATACCCTCTCCCGCATCGAAGCTTTATCTACGGTGGACCTGTCTACCCTAGCTGACGCGCAAAAGGAAGACCCGGAACTGAAGGGACTCATAGCAGGTGGCACTTCCCTTAATCTTCGTCTGGTTCCGATCCCAGGTAAAAATTTTCAAATATTTTGTGACGTCACTAAGAACAAACCACGACCTTTTGTCACTAAAGGCTTAAGGAAAGGCATTTTCAACCAGCTACACGGTTTGAGCCATCCCGGAGCGGCAGCTACGACCAAGCTGGTTATTGAGAGGTTCGTTTGGCCCTCCGTACGGAAAGACTGTCGTGCCTGGGTTCGAACCTGCGAGGCGTGCCAACGCTCCAAAGTCCAGCGTCACACATCCGCACCGCTAGGAAAGTTCCAACTAGTTAGCAATAGGTTTTCTCTCATCCACAAAGACCTGATGAAATCCGAGCATACCTGCGCGTTTACCTGCGCAAAGACGCGTTGCGAAAACCTTTAGAGGCACCTTATACAGGCCCACACAGAGTAATAGCAAGGACAAACAAAACAATCACGTTACAACTCGGCAGAGGACCCGTCACTGTTTCTATTGACAGGGTTAAGCCAGCTTATGTCATGGCAGATGATAAGGAGGCAAGCATTTGCATACAGAACGACGACCGACCGACCAGAACCACACGGTCGGGTCGTCGAGTTAATTTCCCAAATTGTTTTCAGGCAGGACTCTGATTCTACCAGGGGGGTGGTGTGGCAGACCACATCACTACAAGCTACGCACATCCCTAGTCCGCGAGACCAGTCCGGGCGAGCGCGGGGATGAAGACAGCGGGCGGCGCGGAACCTGCTCACGACACGACAGAGCAACACGAAACTCGATCGACGCGACCCGTGTGTCTCTCGCCGCGGCGCGCTACGCTAATCTTTATATTTTACGTAACATTCGTACTCGCTTAATAAACGCGGATTTAATCCGATTTAAATCATACCGCATCTTTTCTTTCGCCACCACAACCACCAAACTTCCAATGAGAATATAATAGAAAATTACGTTGAAATATAGGTGGTCTTTGCATTTTTTAGCTTTCCGTTGATTGTATTAATATCCGGAAATAACTAAAACTACTTAATTTTTAAAAAAACGAACGTAATAAATAATTTTAAACAACTCGAAACTTTTTTCACTGGCAAATTGTAAGTGAAAAAAGATTCGTCACCTCTCAATACCCAACCTTCGTAATTTGCGATAAGATACTTCAAAACGCCTTTCGAGCTCGCAATTTTGTTACGATTCACGTATTTCTCGATACGTTTGCGATACGAAAGTTTAATAATTTGCTTGTGCTTCGAAATTTAGTTCCATTTACATACGATAGGGGCGCTGATCATTTTTCATACGTTTATTTCTCGATGACGATACGAATACTTTTTCGCAAGGAGTTCGTGCTTGAGGCACTGTAAGCATATCCAGACCTCTAAATTTAGTGACCCAACTTTTATTTAATTAGCAATGAGCGACCACTTTTGAGTTCACACGTCGATGTCTTCTGCAGTGTGTGTGTGTTTTGTTCTCAAATTATTTATGGTTTCGTCTTCACGCTCTTGTACTTGTTAGTCGTAGTTCATTAAAAGCGCTTTCCATAAAAAGTGTTTTGAATGAACAGCCGTTTACTAAGTGCGCTTGTGAAAATTAGTAAATTTAAATTTGTTGACAAAAATAAGCCATTTATCACATCTTTACACTAACTGCTTCTAAGAAATAATTTTTTAAGAGTGTCAATATTAGTTTTGCTTTATATATAAGCTCAGATAAAGAGCTTATATATAAAGCAAAACTAATATTAAATTGTGAGCTTATTGTAATTTTTTGATAAGTAGAATTATGATAAGTGAGGGAGGATTAATAATGTTTTTTATATGCATATAAAACTAAATTTCAGCTCGTTTATTTTCTACTGTAGGATGTCACCCAACAAGATGTAACGATTTCTTACAAAATCCAGAAAAATATCTTGAAGACTGTAAAAGTTTGATAGTAGAAAATAGGGAGAAAGTAGTAGCAGTAGGAGAATGTGGATTGGATTATGAAAGATTACATTTCTGTGAAAAGGACATACAGTTAAAGTAAGTCTTGAGATTGGCAATACAAAACCTACATTGGAAATTTTTGATCTAGGCACCTTTAGGAGGAATAGATTAATTGCCTTACTGCTAAACATCTCAACATTCAACATTGTACTATTAACTAGGTGGTACAGTTTCCCTCGTGTTGGTCTGGGCTCTTTTGAAGAATAGACCTGCAGCCCTTATGCCAGGCAGGTCATAAGAGGCGATGGTTTGGCTATATGTGTCACTACCATCGTGACTACTAGGTGGTAGAATTCCAAAATGTGTCACACGGGTATTTGGTACCACTGCCTTACCCATTCGTGCCGCAATAGCACACAATTCTTGTCATTGTGTTGTTGCGGTTTGGAGGGTAAGGTAGCTAGTAGACTTATGCATGTGGCATTACCATCCCACTATAAGGATAGCAACACAACATTAACACTAGAGTACACGCAGCTAAAATTACTGCTGCAGCGCTCGCGCGGGTTACATATGTAGCCCATTTCGATAGCATCACATTTATTACATATTTGGAATTAAAATAAAACACTGTTAGTAATCAATAGTAATATTTATTTTACTTTAATTTTTATACAAAAATAACAAAAATTAGTCTTCTTTTTTAAAATATAAACGTAATCGTAAACATCTATTTATTTTACCTAAATTTGGACGATATGAGATTAACTGATGTTCAATACAAATGCCTCATGCTCGCGCGGGTTACACGTGTAGCCCAACAACTTCACAGTCGCTTTGCTCAGACGTCCGTGCACCACCGCGGGCGACACGCTATTGAAGGGAGCGCAGATAATCCACCAAGGAATACGTAAGGTGGCAGCACGGTATGACGAAAAAGTTTTGAAAATGTATAATTAAAATAACCTGGGTTACATATGTAGCCCGCGCGAGTACTCTATTGTTAACATCTCGTGCCTATAGGCAATGGTTTCTTTTCCATCAGAAGAGCCATCTGCTTGTTTGCTATCTAATGATCGCAACGTTTTGCACAGGTTTGGGTACCATTGCCTTACTGTAATATTGTAGACGCTTGTCGCTGTCTGGTTCATAAGGTTAGGTAGCTTGCAAACATATACATTTAGCATTACATCCCTGACATTGCGAGCAATGCACCTTT
Source organism: Apodemia mormo (assembly GCA_036924255.1). NCBI lineage: Eukaryota > Metazoa > Arthropoda > Insecta > Lepidoptera > Riodinidae > Apodemia > Apodemia mormo. The sequence goes on from JAUPFN010000019.1 coordinate 6,530,052, forward strand.
AACAGCTCTGGTCTCTAAGCAATGATTGTCTCATTTCATCAGGAGATCCATCAGGTTGTTTGCTGTCCTATAATATAAAAAAATTTAAAAGATTTATTTTACCGCAGTTATATTCTCTGGTGTGTCTTCTATCTTTGTATTAATTCTATGAGTGTTGCCTTTTTTTCTACATTTATGATAGTGATTCGATTGGTTAAACATAATGCATAATCAACAATTATTAATAGTTATGATTAATTATAATCATGTTCTATGATTGGGATTATGTAACATTTATTTATGAATTTGACTTTTAAAGGAACTTGTTACTATGATTATGTAATATATTTTATTAATAAACATTGTACTGTGTGTTAGGGATCGGATATCCAATATTTTACTTATGTATTGTACTTTTAATTTTATCAAAAAACAATTCAAAGAGTGGTCCCACCCCTAACCTTTCTGAATGGGTGTCATTTTAACATTTAATATCTCGTATTTTTGTTATGATGATGACAAGTTATGATCTTGTGTTACGCACATATTTGAAAGGCAAATTGTTGCACATATTTGAAAGTCACCTTATTTTAAAGATGATAAAATTTGCTATCATTTAAAACAAAATTTGATAAAAATTACAAATTTACAGAATTTACCAAAAAAAAATTTACAAGAAATAACTAAAAAATCTACAATACTTTAGATCAAAATCTTAATTAAAATTTTTGCTTTTTCTTATTATGCTCTACCTAAAAAATCGGGCCCTTAACCTATCGTTTTTTCTTATTTGTTTGTTGTAAGCTGTGCTAACAAATAAATTACTTATTATTAGTGGTATTCACATAAATAATTTAAAAATGGGGTCTAACAACAAAAATCAAAATTGAGAAGTAATGACTCATGTTGGTTTTAAATTATAGTAAATTTCTTCATCTTTAACATAAGATGACTTTGACATAAGATAACAAATATGTGGATATTACATAATTTTTTTTATATCATAAGATAGCAAACAAGCCTATCGCCTATAAACACAAAAGACGGTAATGGTTCATTGCTATTTTGTAGCGAGGTCTTATCCCACATGCATAAGTTAACCGGCTACCTTACCATCCAAACCAGAACACGACAAGCATTGACACTATTGCGGCAGAAATAGGTGAGGTGGTGGTACCAGACCCGGGCGAGACAATACAGAACTCTACCTAGTCACAATGGTAGTGACATTTAACCAATCATTTGCCTTCCAGGAACTGCCTGGTAGAATGGCAGGTGGTCTATTCTTCAAAGAGAGCCCAAACCAATATAGATTTTTATTCTTTTACTTTTGTTACCTCATAACTCAATCAGTTTTGGATGCTTTGGTTAAGATCTGATTCTGGTTTCCAGAGAGCTTGATAGTCAGTTGTTGCAGTTTTACTATGTTTGAATTAGTAGCGGGTGCAGTGGGCGGGCGCCAGGGGGCTCATGCGAGCGCCAGCCTTCCCTCTCCCTCCGGCCCTTGAAACCATTTGACGTGAACCACTTGAAGCAACTTTGAAAAATGTTGTGATTAGTTCGATAAAGTGTGCCCTCAGTTTAATGAAAATAATAATTATTAATTAAAATTGGTTACACTCATTTTTAATCGGCGTAGGTTTCGACTAGTTTCGGATCTACACGACGTCCTTCCTCAGGGTGAGTTAGGCGTTCATTCGACAAATAGCATATAGGCTACTTTTTGTCTCAAAAAAAATTGGTCGTGGGATTTACCAAAAATTTTTATAATTCAGCAGGCTGCACGGTACAGCTAGTAAACATTAGGCATGGAAATTTTTGTTAAATTACGTTAACTGGTATGTTGTTAAAATTAATTAATATTTAACAGTTATTTATTTATGTTATATGTTATATTATATCAGTAGTAGTCTATATTATAATAAGTATTAGAAGCAGCAAAACCGCAAAGCCGTCGAGTTAGCGACCAATAAAAAAAGGTCCGCCGTCGAATCAACAACCAAAAAAAAGGTCCTCTGGAGTAGTTTTATAATTTTTAACAGTTATTATCATAAATCAAAGTAGCTCAAATATTTTTAATACCATTATATTAGAAGCAACAAAAACGCAAAGCCGTCGAGTTAACAACCGAAAAAAAGGTCCTCTGAAGTAGTTTTATAATTTTTAAGAGTTATTATTATCATAAATCAAGGTAGCGCAAATATTTTTAATAACATTATTATCCTATATGAAGTTACTGGTAATTTTACTGATGCATATCATTTTAACAGTATTTGCTAATATAAATAACAGTTGTTAATTGTTAAAAAAATGTAGTACGAAATTTAATATGTTAACTGTTAAATGATCCATGCCTAGTAAACATATGTAATTAGGGCGAGCGCAGCGAGCCCTACACTAGGCGACTTTCTGTGCACTTTGTGGTACATTTTACTGAAAAAGTATCGCATTTTTAAGGTTTGAGCTTCGACGTGGTAGTTTATATTCATGTCTAGATTTGTTATCTACCATAAAAATACCATTTAATAAAAAAAATAGAAGGTTCAATTTGTATTAGAATCTTATTACTACTAACGCCATCTCTAATTAAATTAACGAGTTAAAATTGATAGAAGAGACATTTTGTATTAGAATTTTTGAACTTATTAAGAGACTACCTACTTCATGAATTTTTTCTTCATATTTGACTGGCGGCGCGCGGTCATCGTGCCCTTGTATAAAGGCGAGGTTCAAGTATAAACTGCAATAGCTATAGTGACATCAGTTTGGCATCGAAGTTGTATGATAAAATAATTGAAAGGAGAATGCAAGGGAAGTTCATAGTAATGTTGTGGGAGGCACAAGGAGAATTTAGGTCTAGAGCAGGGATGTTTGCGGGGAACAGAGTAAATAGAGCGTTAGAGAGTTTCACAATATGCTTATTGAGAAACAGTACAGATGTATTAATTGATTTATATTGTATTGAGATCAATTCCCATAAGCTTAGCCCGAGGGTAAAAAGCTAAAAAAAGGTATATTCACGCCCGTATCCCCGAAGAGGTAGGCAGAAGTACAACGTGTGCATCCACGGTTAGCCAAAGGTACTTAAGTCCCACAATGTGATAGGTGGCCAGCCTATCGCCAGTTGGGCACTTTTCCAATCCCGGGCAAAGTTGTTAATCAGAAAACTGAAAAAACACATTTTTTCATTTGCCTGACTCTGGAATCGAACTCCGAGGGTTTCTCTGAGAGAAAAATTCGAGAAATGTATTCGCGGAGTGTCTACCGTCAATTCTTCGTGCTTGCGTAATCCAAAAATTTTGAAGGTTTATTTAAATAAAACATTTTTTAATTTTGATTTAAACCCAGGAACTTTCTGATTTTGGAAAAAAAAAAACAATTATTTCAGCAAAATGGTAAAAATGTGTTTTTTATAAGATCAACCTTCATTTTTAATACATATATTTCCTTGAAAATACCAACAAACAAAAACCAAATATTCCTGGTCCAAAGCCTGACGACGCGGGCCTTTGATGCGAATGTAATGTTTAGGTGAAAATACGCCGAGTTTTTTAGGTGAGATAATTATAAATAAAGTCCATACATTAAAAGATGTAATTCTCGTAAAAATACTTTTCTAACAATATTACTAGATAGTATAACTTCGCGAGCCCTTACAAAGCTCTGCTTTTTGCTAGTTTAGACAAGATAATTCACAATTTTTGGATTTGCTTCACAGGTATTTTGAATATCAATTACAGTTAAGCAAACAATTGCAACTACCATTGTTCCTGCATTGTCGTGCCGCTGCAGACGATTTGGTTACCATTTTAGAGCGGAACAAAGATCAATATGTTGGAGGAGTAGTACATTCCTTTGATGGATCACATGAAGCTTTACAAAAAATTTTGTCTCTAGGCTTGTATATAGGCATAAATGGGTGGTAAGTATCCATTTTGTGTATATTTCATCACAATCACCGCAAACTTACGAATCTGTAAAACGGCAAACTTTTTAATCTGTAAAACGTCAAACTTACTAATCTGCAAAAAATGCGTTCTACAGGAGGCGTTTTGAAAGCATAGAAAAATGTTTTTTTGATGTGATAACGTCTTATAAATCTATGAACGACGACGCCACTCACGTAAAAGCATGACTCATTGTCACGTTATACCTGAGCCGAGTGTGCAAGAGAGAGCGCGGAACAAGTAATAGAGGCATGATCTTGTTTTCTTATGATGTTAAAATTTTCGTCCGTAAACTGTCTCTACAAACAACCATTTTTTTTTTCTAATTATGGTTTTAGAGAATACCTTAATATAAATATGTCAGTTTGCTAGGACATATAATATCCAATTAGGCACAGTTTTTCTTCAAAGTACTGATTTTACTAAACTTACAGATTCGTAAGTTTGTCGTAGATGTGACAATTTATAAGTTAAGGTTTTTAACTGACGAAATAACAAAGATTATCAGTTGGTTGTGTATGTATGTATGTAGCATTGTTAGGTTAGAATTGGATGATGAGAATGATGATCTATTTAGGAGGCCAAGTGCATGTACTAAATGTATGTTCGTATATGTATGTGTATGTTTGTATGTTTTTCCACAAATTTCTCAAGAACTAAAAGCGATCACGATAATTCTTTTTGACAGCCACAACATAAAAATCGCGTTGAAATACACCCATCTCAATATTATATATTATCTATATACATATAATAAAATCGTAGGAAAGTCAATGTATGTCCGGGGTAAACTCAAAAACTACTGCATGGATTTACTTCAAATTTTACATGAATATTGCTAACAGGTCGGGTCAACATATAGGCTACATATTATCACATCTGAGTAAACGAAGTCCGCGCAGACGAAGTTGCGGGAACAGCTAGTTATATATAAATTATATGTCATGTTGTTTGTCCACTATGGATTCCTAAACTACTGAACCAATTTCAATGAAATGTTGTAGATACCTACTGTTTCATTCAACTTAAAAGATAGGATACTTTTTATCCCGATCATACCCCACCCAGGGTGGATACCCCACCAAAATACTCAATTCAAGTAATTTGTATGACAAAATAATGTTTGCCAGGTCAGCCATCTTGTTCTAGGGATACCGCACCTTTAACATGTTCGTTATCAATAGACAGTGAATCTCTTTTTCCATCAAGAGCACTATCTGCTCATTTGACAATGGAACAAAAGGTCGGAGGTTATCAATTTGACATGTATGTACATATGTAATATTTTTGAAATTGTGTAATATTTTCAACAGATGTAATTCTAATTAGTTTTTGAGATATAGGTATAGTAGCTAGATAGATAGATAATATATAATAATAATTGGAAACGGTCTTATTACGTCAACTAAATGACAGTCACACATCGGTTAATAAATGTGTTTATTAAACTGTAATTTAACTGGATTTACATTAACATTAAATACTAGAGATTCGCGTGTATCCTGCGTGATAAAATTTGATAACGATGTTGCGATAAGATACCAATTTTTCAAATTCAATTATTGAAACATTATTATTACAGTTCTCTTCGAACAAAAGAAAATTTAGAAGTAGCGGCTAAGATCCCACAAGACAGGTTAATGATTGAAACGGACTGTCCCTGGTGCGAGGTGAAAGCGACGCACGCTGGCTTTGCGCACGTGAAGACAAAGTTTTCCTCTGTGAAGAAAGAGAAACACGTCCCCGGGACAGACAATCAAGTCAAAGGCAGAAACGAACCGGTTAACATTATGTAAGTTAATAAATCACATTAAAATTTTATTGAAATTATTTTATTAGGAAAATAAACTGATAAAGTAAAGAATATACAACTTACAATAAAATTAGTTTTATTGTGAGTTGTATATTCTTCTTTTCTTACTTGTTTAGACACCAATTAAATAATGTATATGTCGCAGGCAATTTGTACATTTCATCGTTATACAAACGGCGTCGTTGTTTTATAAACACAAACGTTCAACGCAAATTGCCAAAGGCAAATAGTTCATAACATAAATTCCATTAATGTCTACTTTAAAGGCTGATGTCCCTTTTCCTTTTTTCCGGGTGTGGGACTTAAAGGCAACCTAACAAGCTTACTTCTTCAAGTAAGAAGCTGGATAGAGTTTTAGTTCTAAATAAATTACTCATGAATATAACAAGTAATTTAAACAGTATGCCGCGGCAACTTGCTAACGGCGGCGGTAAATGTCATGCATATTATGACATTTTACATTCAGCGTAACTTCCTAAAACTTATTTACCTTTGCAATCTGATGATTCATTTGTATATGGAAGAATTATAAAATTTACCTACATCATATACAGTTTGTAAAGAAAACCCTGTTGGATAATTAAAGGTGTTATTTGGTACTATAATACGATTACATATGTGTAATTATTTTATGGATATTAATTAATTAGTTTTCCCAATAAAAAACAGTAATCTTAAATAGTATTTTCATACATTAAGTATGACAACACCTACAAATAAGTAAATTCTATTATCAAAGAATTCCGCGCAAGTCGGATGCTAGTGAAGGATACGCGGCGCATTTAAAGTTCGTTTGTAAAAAGCCGAAAAACGAACACCGCGCCTTCGCCCGATGTTTGTACGAAAGCCGCCAAAGCGAAACAAAGAAACAAACAGCGACAAGGTGTTGTCATTTTTAAAATATTTGCTTAACTCTAGGGAGATATAAGTCAAAATACGAATATTAAAAAAACGATATCTTTTTTATTTTCAGAAATAGTCATTGTATATTTTTTTCAATAATGCCTTTAACCAACCTGTATGCCTCTTTCGGATCGGACAGGGTTTTCTTTACACCTGTATATCAGTCAGTACATATAAAGCACTATTCCTTGACATCTGACTAAAAATTTTCCCTGGTATTGGTCCGGTCTCCCTTTGAAGAATATACCATGTGCCCTTCTGCCAGGCAGGCCGTAAAAGGCGAACTATGGGCTATATGTCACTACCATTGTGACTACTAGGTGATAGAGTTCTGTAACGTCTCGCCCGGGTCAGGTACCACCGCCTCACCTATTCCTGCCGCAATAGCGTCAATGCTTGTCACATACGTGTTTAGAGGGAAATGTAGCCGGTAAGTTCTGCTATATTTCTGTACATGTATCTCTTTATAAGGAGACCAATATTATGTTTTATGACCTGTTCCTGTTCTTTATTTTCAGACAAGTGTTGGAGATCTTGTCGGCGATTAGGAACGAAGATATCAATGAATTAGCAGAAGCTATTTATAATAATACTAATAATTTGTTTTTTAATAAATTCTGTACTTAAATATATATTTTTTTATTTTTAATCTCACTAAAATTATGGATGCCGTGTAAGTTGTAACTGGGTGATTAATCGCATTGATAAGTCTGCTCTGGATACACTTTTTTTTTCGAAATGAACTTAAGCAGTTGGTCCAAATGACCGCTTCTGCGGAACTGGGCTTTTGGGGCGAGCAAAGTGCTCAGCCAGAATTTAAGTGGGCTAAGAGCCCGCCCTAAGGGTGTCTCCTGTGAGACCGAACTTCGGCTTAGGGCAGTATCTTGACGATTTGTGGGAGAATAAGTGGCATCAGGATTTCGAGTGGATACACTGCACCGGAGTAGCACAGTAACGGAAACTATCAATAATAAACGAAATGTTAGGTATTCACCCAAAATGTTATCGCCTTTAAACTTGAATGAGGGTTTACAGTTACTATTTTTTCACTTTTGCGATGTTAACTTCAGTTGAAGATGATGATGGCCTACCAGAGCGAGGCAAATCTTACATCCTGACCGCTTTGTACTATTCATAAGCACGTCCTTTTGATAAAGTCGATTCTCCTTAAGACTTCTGTAACATTTTCAGGGACGCCGAAATTCCATAGACAACACATTTAGGACAAACTTTGTTCGATGTTTTTATTCATTATGAAATTCGCAACTCATTAGACATGATCTAACTAAAAACAGTATTGTATTGTTACGAATAATCTAGAAACGTGTAGAGTTGGAGCGATGGAGAGATCTAGAAATAAAAGAAAGAGATAGCTACTCCTATTGACAAACAAATAGTTGACCTGGGCTATGCCATAATGGACTTTGTGGGATATGGCATAAGGTTGAAAGTAGCGTGTACAAGGATTTATGACTAATAACATGTTTACGATAAGAAGTGATTCATTGTTTCCCGATACATTTAGATTTTTCTGGATCCAGCTAGGACTTTACCCTGCCTATAAATAGAGAGGTGTTGACAAACACAAGGCAGTTTTTAACAAGCGATCGAGAGCGATACTTAAAGTGAACAGTGCGAAGCGAGAAGTGTTTTATTGTGTAGTTCAGTGATAGTATGGTGAGTGACTATTGTGTAAAGTGTATTTTAGTATTACATTGTGTTGTCTTGTGTATTGTGTGTATCGTAAATACACGGATTTAATATAAGTGGTGTTTTGTTACAATTACGAACCCGAGTACGTATCAGTATTTTAGTCTAAATAACAGATGTAATTCAAATAGAAAACAGTTCTCAGTCTAACCGAAAAATTAATTTGGGACCTTTAACAAATCATCCATTTCCAATACTATTTTGACTGAATTTTTGTTTCACTGACTGACATTAACGATATATCCTTGGACCAAGAAGGCTGAAATTTTATATAAACTACTCAAAACAAAATAGGACCCCACTTATATTTCCGCAATGATTTCCGCCTTCTAAATGAAAATGCATATTTTTTGTAGCTTTTATAGATAGATATAGTTAAAACAGTACAGTTTTATTAATTATTGAAACAAAGTAAATGATTAAAAAAAATATACACATAAAAATGAAAATATATTATTTTTTTTAATTCGAACTTTACAAGTTTTGATTTTTAACAAAAATTAATATTGGTTACACAGGGGTATGTTTCATATATTTGGTGGGTCCTCCTCGATTACGTACGCACTCTGAGCTTGTTTGGGACACTTTCAATCAAATGTTGATTCTTCTTGAGGTATACGCTATGGTTATACGCTTCCAACAGGTTTTTAATGCGTTTATGAGTTCCTATTGACTATTCACAATTAGTCCCACAGATGTTCGATTGGATTGAGATCGGGGCTCATTGCGGGCCAAGGTAAAACTACGATATTGGTTTCAGTTAGGGTCGCCTGGGTTACGCGAGCAGTATGAGCTTGAGCATTATCCTGCATGAGGACAAAATTATTGCCTACTCTGTAACATTGGAACAATGTAAGATCGGACCACATGCTCGACAAAGCTGACAGCAGTTACGGTACCTTCGTTAAGAATTACCAGCTCCGTTTTGCCCACGCCCCGCACCATGACACTGGGCTCCCAAACCGACCCCTGTGTACAGTACTGTACAGAGGTCGTACGTAACGTAAATCGTTTGCCTTGTCTTCTCCACACAGGAACGCGCCCATCATCACTCAAAAACTTCACTTTACTCTCATCTGTGAAGAGCACAGCCTTCCAATTGTTCATGGTCCAGTCCAAATACTCGCGTGCCAACCTCAAACGAGCTGCACGATGAGCCTTGTCAATTTAATGCGAACCACGTGCATTCTGGATCGCTGTCCATCTCTATGAAGTCTATTGCGGATCGTTTGGTCACTTACTCGGGTACCCGTGGCTTGCTGTAGTCGGTTTTGTAAAGCGCGAGTTATAACGATACGCTCTCGGTGGGCAGTTAAGCGAACATGGGCCTAATTCACGTAATCAAGCGGCAAGCGAGTTGAAGCATTTGAGACATTTTCTTACATATTATGCCGCATCGCAGCACGTCTCGACGTTGTTTACGTGTGGGAGAGCCCTAAACGCTCCGACTCAATTACGTGAATTAGGGGCATATCGGTCTTCTTGAATAGTTGTGGTCCGCGTTCTTAAATGTTTTTCTTAAAATTTTTTGTGGACAAGCGAAAAAATCGGGGTGGGTCATGAAGCTGTATTATATCTGGAGATAACACTTCTAATAGCTACATGAAACAACTTTTAATACTGCTGTCATCTTCTGTCTTACCCTCTCTTTCTAACACAGCTGTATAAAATGGGATTGCGAGGCCTTATAGACAGAGATATTACGTAGGTATATGTTTCAAGTGATTTATCCGAGTGCTAGCTCCACCTTTACCTAATATTTCATGGGGTGGGCCCTATTTTGTTTTGAGTAGTTTATTTACTTGTACAAAGGGGCCATCCATAAATTACGTCACACATTAAGGGGGAGGGAGTCGACGAAATGTAACAGTGTGACAGGGGGTAGGGAGGGGTCCCAAATTTAGTGACACTACACACTAGGTGGGGGGGGGGTCTCACAAATGTGACCAGCTGTGACAAGGACGGGGGAGGGGTCAATAAATCACGAAAATCGTGTGACATAATTTATGGATGGCCCCAAAGTATATATGATGAATATATATTAACAATATATTCTTGAACCAAGAAGGCTGAAATTTTATATATTTATTTACTTGTACAAAATTATGAAGAATACGAAATGATTTCTATATTCACCCCAAAGATGTTAGTGTGACAATCCCAAGAAATATTGTGTGAAATTTCTTACATCTACGCCCGCGGCTAAATCTTCAATCATCATATTAATTTACCCGCGGGCGAAGCTGGGCAGGTCAGCTAGTCATTTTACTAATTATTCACACCCATAAAAACAAAACTTCTTAATTTGTATGAAATAAAAAACAATTGAAATTCATTCCTCTTTATTGTTTAAAAATTTAAAACACACGATGTTCAATAATACAAATAAATATCCTACAAAACACGTCCATAACGACAAATCTGCAGCTTTTGGGGTTGCCATCAACATTTAAAATATTTCATACATACGAACACAAGTAAATGCTCCTTCGGGAATGTCTAATAAAATTATAATTAAAGTAATATTATTTAATTTCATTGATATGGTAAAACTTTAATAAAGCTTCTTATTGCATATTTACTCACAATTTTTAAGTATTTAAAATATTATTCCTCTTGGTCTAAAACTGCACAGCGTACTGTTTAGTGAACAATTAAAGAGGCATCACGAATATAACAATTGACTATAAATAAAGTCATAATACGTGAAATGTAAAAGCATTTAAGTGCATTTAAAATTTCTAAATATTTTCGTACCATATTATAATCATATTTTTTCTATTATTGGTATAAATAACAACATTTTAGGTATTTTTATGATCTGAAACTAATCTGCATTTAAGGTTTCATGATGTGTATGTATTACAAGGATATTAATATTTAATTGTATATAAGTTAGTCTAAAATATATTACAAAAAAGGCATAATAAAACAGACAACTACAAAATATGTCAAAATTACAAACATTTTAAGCCAGTTACAAAATTAATTAAAACATAAATTTGTGATTTATTAAGACTAAAAAAATAATAGTAGAACTAAAAGAAATAGAGAGTCATTAAAATTAATTTAAAGTACATCTACCCATAATCCATATAGAAAAAAATCTCTCTGTATTTTTAAAATGTCAAAAATAATTTAAAAAATATAGTGTAATTGCAAAGGGAATTCATATTCTATAGTGTTTTCTTTATTTTTTAGTCTATTAGTATTTGTTGTATTAAAGGTATACATTATTTATATGGTAACATTATTGGATTATAATTTAATTAAAGATACTATTCAGAACTCTAATCTCAATCAAGGAAAAGCTTGAAATTTTCCACAACAAAAAAATACAAATTAACAATACAATTAAAACTTTTGATTTTGTGATGTTAAACTTGTTAACTCTATTTCAAATATTATTATTATTAAAGTAATATTATTTTATTTTATTAAAGTAATATTACTTTGAATGAAAAGTGAATTGTTTATTGCCTTATTTTCAAATTAAGTCACAAGTAGATATGATTGGGGTATAAATGTTTTGATTGTTAAAATATCATAAATGCTACTTATTGTTTACAAAATAATCTCAGGCAATATTTAAGTTTTGTAAATATATATAAACATATGAAAGTCAAAATTTTGCGTGATAGATATTTTAAGCAGCTATAGATAAATAAATGAATGGCCAATAAAGCAGCTGATTTTGATTGTTTAACATCAGAAAAGTGATGAAACACTTTAAATAATGATGTTGCGGATGTCATAACGATGCTAAACAAGTCAGATTAACTCTGCTCTATGGATTTCTGGAAGAATTTTTTACAAAAATTCATAAAAGATATTAAGAAAATTACATACAAATATTTTTATATTGTTTTATTTGACCCTTTAACAAGAAACTCATTAATTAAAATCTACATGTTAAGCTCAATTAAAATGAAAAATGCAATAACTCTGGAAAAAAATGCAAAATTTCTTTAGACTATTTGGAAATTTCACTTTGATAAATGCATAGGTATTTGCGTAACATTTAACAATCCCTTTAAAACTGTAGATAAAATTATATTTGAATTATCATACATCTAGTTTCCAATTTAAATTAATGAACCGTCTTTAAACTTATTCATCACTTTTGCACTGAGTCTATGAACTTCACACAACAATTCGGTGTTAGCTTCAGGGTATCTCAGAATAAACGTGGACCTGTTCTCTGAACCAATGGAAGTATGACGTCATGTGGGTACGTGTTGCATTTAGGGCCAGCTGAGTTTTATTTTGTAAAATTTCTGGAGCCCATTCACCACTGAAAATAAATTAAATTAAAATAAAATCATATTCTCTATACATATATATAATATAAATATACAACAGATCTAGTTAGTTAGTTTTCTAACTAGATCTGTTCTCAAAGATATTACATATCGCACCTCCGCTCAAATAGTGTCACAATTCGAAAAAACGATTCTTGAGTAAAAGGTGTTTAAAGTTGCTCCTGCATATTGTTTTCGCTTTTCCGGCCAATGCCACTAACACTAACCCATATAGTATCTAATCATTGAAAACAGTAGTAATTCACCATTCGAGATAAAACTATGGAATAAAACGATATAAATGGTCAAATAAAAGTGATTCTACGATTTTTTGTATTGTGACACTTTTTGACCACTGTGATATAGTCTATCGAGGTCTAGTTTAGAGATTTATTTATTTATTCATTTAATTTGTTACATACTATTTTCCAACAGACATTTGTGAATTTCTAATGTAAACATAAGCTCGTTGGGATGGGAGTTTTATCGTACATTAGATTAATGTACATTAGATAAATAAACAATAGGTTTATCTCTCGCTTTATGCATATTAGGACCAAGACACTGAATTGGGGATGCTGTTCAGAACAAAACATTACCTTTTTAAAGTATATACTGTGATTAAATGTCAAATCTACTGCCATACAGGGTTACTATTACATGTCGAGCCAAATTTCCAGAGACTATAAGAATGTTTGATTTATGTAATAAAAAAATTATCTAAAAAATTCATAATTTCATTTTTATCTTACACAGAAAACACAATGCATGGATATAATTTCAATTTTAGTAGAGCTCAGCTCGTGTAGTGGCCCTGTACCACATGCACTCCGCTAGGCGGCTGATTCAAACCAGTCAGTGCATCCAATTTACAAAATTAGAATATTTTTACCTTACCTTGCAATAATTTTACAATAATAATTAAAATGCACTTTCAATTCAATATTTAGTTCTCAATTAAGTATAATAAAATTAATAAAAGTACAGGATATAATACAATGTAAACTGTTTGTGGTGGTAAGATTTTAAAGAATTTTGATAATCTTTTGAATATTATTTTTATATCGTAAGATAGCAAACAGGCAGCTGGCTATCCTAATGGAAAAAGATAACCATCGCCAAAAGGCAACAAAGATATTAAGTTGGAGACAAATGTGTTTATATGTCTACCGTACAACAGTATGGATAATTTCTACCACTCCAACTCACTCTACATTACTACTATGTACTTGTTGTATATCTAGAGTAAGCTGTGAATACATTTTTGTTTGTTACTTGGCAAAGAATTTTTAGTGTGCCCTACCAAAAGTGTGATATATTGTACCCTAATAATGTGTTGTTCCCGGCCTTGTTTTCGCCGTGTTGGTCCCGGCCTCCTTTGTAGAATAGGCCAACTATCGTTCTGCCAGGCAGGTCGTAAAAGGCGACCGATTGGCTATCGAGTCACTATCATCGTGGCTACAAGGTGGTAGAGTTCTGCATTGTCTCGCCCGTATCTGGTACCACCGCCTTACCTATTCCTGCCGCAATAGCGTCAGCGCTTGTCGCTGTCGTGTTCCGGTTTGGAGGGTAAGGTAGCCGGTAAACTTATGCATGTGGCATTAGACCTCGCCACAAGATAGCAACACACCATTAACATCTTTGGTGTCTATAGGCGATGTTTGACTCTTTCCATCAGGAGACCCATCTGCTTGTTTGCTATCTTATGATATAAAAAAAAAAATAATGTGACTTGCTGTATGTAGGTCAGTAACTTGTCTATTACATGAACGGAAATAGGTAAGACACCTTAAGTCTTTACCCAATGCATTTTACTGTTACCCATTACCGTTATGTTACTGTTTACCGCCCCATTGTTCGAGTGGTTAGCAACCCTGACTACACAATTAATGGGGCTCGGGTTCGATTTCTGACAGGGGCAGGCATTTATGTGATGAGCATAGATGTTTGTATTTCTGGGTTTGGGTGTTTATAAAATATTTTTGCGTATTTATATAAGTATTTCTATGTATTAATATTGTTGACTAACACCCATATCACAAGCAAATAATTTGCTTACTTTGGGGTTAGATCAATTTGTGTAATTTTTCCAGTAATATTATTATTACTGTGGCAGCTATTACAATGGTAATAGTAAAGAACAAAAGTTCTTCCTGTGTTGGTCCGGTCTCCCTTTGAAGAATAAACCATCTCCCATTCTACCTGGCAGTTCTTAAGCGAATAATTGACTATGCGAGTTACTAAAATCATGGCTACTTGGTGGTAGAATTCTGCATTGTCTCTCCATTTTCTGGTACCACAGCCCTTATTCCTGGCGAAATAGTGTCAGTGCTTGACGCTTTCGTAATCCAGTTTGGAGGGTAAGGTAGCAGATAAATTTATGCATGTAGTATTAAGACCCTGCCAGAATTATAGCAACACACCATTAGCACCATTGGTGTCTTTAGGTGATGGTTGTCTCTTTTCATTTAAGAGCCATCTGGTTTGCTACTTAATGATATAGCAAGCAACCAGTTTATAATGTCTCGGTGGTACAGAACTCTAATGTGTGTGTATCTGATTCACTGTCCAGTTTTTTTACTAAAATATTTTTTTAAAATACTTACACAAACACTTTGGTCTTCAAATAATCACCAGCTAGTTGATAATATTCATTTGAATATTTCTTTACAGCATTCACCCCACTACTGGTGTATGATCCAATTGTATCCACCACACCAGGAGCATACTGTTCTATCGTAGCCAACACAACTGGGGTTTTCTCAACCACATACTCTTTACCATTGCTGAACAAAACACCAACTTTCTTTGATGCTATCATAAAGACATCCTTAGAGAGATATGCATACGGCTTGCAGAATTCTATCGTCTGATCATAGTAGATAGGTGCATTCGTTTCTAGCCAGAGATACCCACGTGCTGATGTGGATAATGTCTTTTGCCACGCACACTGGCTCTGTTCGAGGATGCCCAGATCGTTTAAGAGCTTTCCAGTTGAACTCTCTGCAACAAATAAGTAATTGTTTCATTATGATACTGTTACCTCAAATCTAGAATTATTGTATTACTACACTCATTTCTTTATAGGTAATATAGGATTGCAAACAAGCATAAAAGATTAATTAGTCAATGTATTCAAG
This sequence comes from Apodemia mormo, assembly GCA_036924255.1. NCBI lineage: Eukaryota > Metazoa > Arthropoda > Insecta > Lepidoptera > Riodinidae > Apodemia > Apodemia mormo. Next base: position 6,545,845 of record JAUPFN010000019.1, read on the forward strand.
AGTTGTATTAAAACCTTCAAAATATTTTTTCATTTTATAACCAGGTACTTTTTATAAAGCCGAAACTGTTTCTTTTACAAATTTTGAGTGAAAAAATACTTTTGGGAACTATATAATACGTATTAGTATATTTTTGCTGACTGCTGAATATATACATACTGAACACATAACTCAACCAAATTATTTTTTCTCGACACAAAAACTTCCTGCAAGGTAAATGCCACATTCAGTGTTACAAATTCAGACATGCAATCTATAATGTTAATCTGAGTAAGTTTTTACATGGATTGAGCATATAACAATCGATGAAATAATGCAAAGTTATCTTTCAGAAATATTAATAACTAGCTGACCCGGCAAACGTTGTTTTGCCTTACATATTAGGAATCCATAGCGGACAAACAACGTGACACTAAATTTATATAAGTCTATGGGATTAAACTGTATATAGTGGTTAAGTACTCTTAAATTTTCTAATTTTCCGCGCAATTTTCTTAATATTTTCTTTTATAAGAACCTTCTCCTTACAATTACAAACACACCAAAAAAAATTTACCGAAACTGGTCCAGCCATTCAGGGTTGATGTCGTACCACCAAGGAAAATAGGGATTGATTTTTATATATATAGATAACAAGTATCAGAAACTTTTGGTCATTAGACCACAGTTGGTAACAATAAAATTTTATAAAAAAAATATATAAGTTACTAAGAAATTAAATTCCAAATTGGTATTTATTTCCCTATCCATGAAGAGAGCCATCTGCTTGTTTGCTACCCTGTGTCATAAAAAGTAAAAACTTAAGTCTTTTTAACTGTCTAACTGCACTTGTTTACATTTGTTTCATCCATTGTGTACAAGTATATAAGTTTTATAAACAAAATCAAATGTTATTCTTTACATAAAAAAACTACTTAACGAGTTGGGTTGCAAACCCAAATTTTAGTTTTGCAAAAGTTCAATTAGAAATTATATTAATTTAATACTATTACAATAATTTAATGCATAAACTGAGTAGGGAAAGTGACTACCATGACTATATTGAGAATATTGTGGTGGCGAAAGTTGATTGAAAATGATTCAGAAATCAGAAGTATGGCTAGAATAAGCAATACAAAATAGTTAATTCAACATTCTATATGTAGAAAAATCGGATGATATAAAAATGTATAAAATCAAACTCTCACACTTGATACTCACATTTTTTTTTATATTATTAGATAGCAAACACGCAGATGGGTCTCTGATGGTAAGAATCAACGATCACCTATAGACACCAAAGATGTTAATGGTGCGTTGCTATCTTATGGCGAGGTCTAATGCCATAATAATACATAAGTTTCACACCAACAAAGGCTTTTGAATTATTCATAGAAAAAATAATTTTCATTATTTTTTGTAATAAAGTGTATTAAACTTATTAAACAAATGGCCAAATTAATGCGTGAAAAAATTGACTTTAAAAAGGCTAGCAGACTTGTGTTGTTCTGGGCCTGTTTTGAAAAATGGATTATCTGCCTTCCAGGTAATTTGTAAAAGGTTCGTTCTTTTTTCGTGTTCATTCTTTTTTCATATTCGTTTTCCATCAAGAGAGACTGCTTGTTTGCTATTGTGGCGCCGTTGGTGGCCGTTAGTGGTGATGATCACGTCGGGATGACGTCATCTCTGTGAAAGTTGATGACGTCATAGATTGACGTGGAAGGGAGAAGGAAGATCTTCCCAGCCAGGCAAGGTGTACTGCCTGGGGACATTTGAGAATTATCGAAACTTGTATATAATGTGTACAAGTTAAATAATTGTCATATCACGATTCAGGATTTTATTTTAAATTTCATTTTTTCTATTTTTTATTATTTTTCTAGTAGCGTATTGTAGATTGCTTGAACCGCTACACTATCTAAAGATAAAAAACATTGTATTGTCAGCAGGGATTTTTAGTATCAATTGCTGAAATAATGATAAGTAAATTACTATCACTATGTAGCCAACAGAATTTTATGCAAGAGATATTATTGTTTAAGCTGTTATTCTTTGCTTAATTAAAAACACTTTAAAACTTGAGAAGAATACTTACTTGGGAAGTTACCACCAACCCTTGATACGTCATAGGCAATTAGACCACCAATGCTCACTGTCAAGAAGAAGATAGCCCAAAGCCATGGGAATTTTCTAGTACTCGTCATTCTGTCTAGAATATCCTGTAATATAAAGTGGATAGTTTAATTCTATCATTCAAGATATTGTATTCTAGGTTACTGATTATGTTTTTTTTTTGTCTGGTATGAAATTTTGTATCTGGCCTACAGTATGTGAAAGTTACACACTACCAGATATAAGTTTACCTGTACATGTAGCATTGACAGTAGAATTGACTCTTTAGGCATTTGCAATTATAATGTAAATTAAATGGGATATTACTTTACAATTTAACATTGTATATTATAATTTGTTTATACATATACAATATTTGTAAAATATCTACCTAGGAAGTGTTTTGGTTACATATTTTATAAAAATTGTATGCTATATATACAAATGATATACAACACTTAAATGATAATAGTTGTAAACTTCCTTTATAAAAATATTGCAATATTAGCTATTATTGGTGATTTCATTCTCATGATTCATAATCATTATTTTTTTTTTAAATAGAAGAGGGGGCAAACGAGCAGGAGGTGCGCCTGATGGTAAGTGATCACCATCGCCCATGGACATCCACAATACCAGAGGTCTTGCAGTTGCATTGCCGGCCTTTTAAGAATGAGTAAGCTCTTTTCTTGAAGGCCCCCAAGTCGTATCCGCTCGGAAATACCCCTGCCGGTAATTGGTTCCACAACATAGTGCGAGGCAAAAAGTGTCGAGAGAAACGCACAGTTGTGGATCACAGACATTGAGATGGTGAGGATGGAATTTCAAATTTTGACGCGATGTCCGATGACGGAATTCGGCGGCAGGAGTTAATCCAAATAACTCGTCGGAACACTTCCCATGAAAGATATGATAGAAGACACAGAGTGAACCAACATCTCTGCGCAATGCCAAAGAGTCGAGCCTTTTCGAAATAGCCAGGTCGTCAATGATTCGCACCGCTCTACGCTGAATGCGATCAAGAGGAAGGAGCTGGTACTGAGGAGCTCCGGCCCAGAGATGAGAACAGTACTCCATGTGGGGCCGAATTTGAGCCTTATAAAGTTGAAGGTGATGAGCCGGCAAGAAGTACTGTTTTGCTCTGCTGAGCACACCGAGCTTTTTGGGGGCTAGTTTAGCCTTACCTTCCAAATGACTGCAAAACTGAACGTAATTCGATATGTCGACTCCCAGAATCCCGATACTAGCTGAGGCTGTCAGGAGAGTATCCCCAAATCGAGGTGACACGACAAAGGGTGTCTTTTTAGCGGAAAACACGCAAAGCTGTGTCTTCTTGGGGTTAAAAGTGACCAGGTTTTGACGACCCCATTCCGAGACATTGGTTAGTCGATTCTCAACTTCGGACACAAGCTTGTTTCGGCTCTCTTTGACGTGTTCCCGAAAAATACCACTTCGGCTGGAGTATGTAGCATCACCAGTACTGTCATCTGCATAGCAATGTATGTTGCGAATTCGCATCATGTCATTGATATGCAGAAGGAACAGTGTCGGGGATAGCACGAAGCCTTGTGAACCACCAGCATTGATAGATTTAAGGTCAGAGCACGCACCGTCAACTACGACCTTGATGCTCCAATCAGCCAAAAAACTGGTGATCCACTTGCATAATTTCTCGGGAAGCCCACAGGAAGGCAGCTTCGCCAGTAGCGCTTTGTGCCACACCCTATCAAAGGACATCGCTATGTATAAACTAACTGCCAATGCCACCGTCTTGGACTCAACTGCTTCCGCCCACCAATGTGTTAAGTATACTAGAAGATCACCAGCTGAGCGGCTGCGACAGAAACAGTAACTGGCGGTCGCTAATCAGCTGGTGCTCTTCTAAATACTTGAGGAGCTGCGAGTTGATGATTGTCTCCATAATTTTGGAGAATAAGGAGGTTATGGCTATCGGCCGATAGTTAGACGAATTAGAGCGATCTCCTTTTTTAGGGAAGGGATGCACTAAAGTTGTCTTCCATGAAATCGGTACTACGCCGAGTGAGTAGGAGAGCCGGAATAGGCGTGTTAGCACATGATTTAAGTACAATCGGAGGGATGCCATCCTGTCCACTCGACTTATGGACATCCAACGAAAGAAGTGGTTTACGTACGGAAGACTGAAGGAATTTTAATTCCGACATAGAAGTATAGCACTGCGGGATGGTAGGCAGTGCATTTCCTTGGTCGTCCAGAGTCGAGTTGGCCGCAAAGAACGAGCCCAGAAGATCGGCCTTCTCCCTTGCGGTATGGGCCAGAAAGTCATCATCTCCGTATAAGGGTGGGAGAGAGGGCTGTGAGAAATTCCCCAAGACAGCCTTGGCAAGAGACTAGAACGCACGAGTTCCCGAAGGAAGGCGAACTAATTTCTCACCAATTCTGCCAATATGTTCAGATTTTGCCTTGGCGATAGCTCTTTTGAAGAACCTCGAAGCGGAATTGTACTCCTTACCTAATGCGCTGGTTTTTTCATCACAAGATTTCGACGCTGCAGCCCAAGCGTGGTAGCATTCCTGCTTTCGGCGTGAAGCCGTTTTGCAAGAGCGACCAAGCCAAGGCTGCGACTTACCACCAACTGGTACCGCAGAAAATGGCATGAAAAGTTCCATGCCCTGCAGCACCACATCAGCGATAGAGTCAGCGATAACACTCGGATCATCCAGCGAGAAGCACATTCGCCCCCATGGGTAGGACGCAAAAAAAGACCGCATTCTGTCCCAATCTGCTGACCTATAGTGCCAAACGCAACGACAGCCTGCAAAAGGAGGCCGTGATAGGCGCGTAACCGGCACTTTACTCCTGATCAGGCAGTGGTCTGACGTACCAAAAGGAATGTCCACAGATTACTTCCATTTGCTCACTCGGGTAAAGAATAGCCTATGTCCTGCCCTGTAAACTCCTCTATCTTTCAGTAAAAGTTCCATCAAAACCCTTTCAGCCATTCCAGAGATTACCCCTTTAGAAATTAGATTTAATAATTTTCTAGATTATTAGTATGTAGTAGTACGTTTCACATATCTCATAACATGAATAACATTGTAAAACAAACAAATGACACAAATATTATAGCTACAAGATAAACATTAATATCAGTTTAAAAGGGTCAAACTATGTAAATTACATATCTGTTTTGTTTTATGTTACTAATTTGATTGAAAGCGAAATGAATAATAAAAGTGAAAAATAACTTGTTAATTATTCAATGGAAATTACCTGGCTCAAGGAAACACTAGAATATTTACCGAAGCTATTTACGTATTAACACAAGTACAATGATTGAGACTCCCACCGAGTAGCGGATGTAACAAATCGAGTTTACTGTTACGGCGGATGGACACGTTCTACACAAGGAATAAAGTCGTAATTCTACTTTTGCTAAGAGGTAAACATCAAATCGCAGGTTTACACGTTTTTATGATACGCCCAAGCAAAAAAGTATTTTCGTTTTAATAATCGATTGCAGCCTCATGTCGGCGAGAATTATATACACTTACCGGTGTAATATTTTCACACAAACTTTCAATAAACACTTCTATATCAATAAACAAAATACAAATAATTATCGAGGAAATATTCTTCGACCTTTTTTAATGACTGACAATCGTGAGCCGACTCTCGTTTGACATTTTAATTTATTGACATTTTGTCTTGAAATAGACAAACCAGTTTAGTGTTACCTACCTACTCGATTGCTTTGTATTTTGTAAAAATCAATACATTTGCTTGCTTTTCAAAAAAAAAACGTTTAGATAATTTAATTTCTGGATAATTAATAGGTAACATTTTAATACCTAGATGTTTTATACATAATATAGATTATACTATATATACGTTTGTCATTACTATGATTACTATCAAACGTAAAATTTACGATTTACAATGAGTGCGTTCCTGTTTATATATATAAACTTGTCTATCTATCAAGCTTACCAAATCTGTCGAAGTAAAAAAAAATATCTAAGTTTAGCCGGTTTCTTTCGCAGTGTTTATCTTTCACTTTATAAACTATAGAAAAACTGACAGAAATTACAGACGCCTTGGATTACAAAATGGCATTTAATTGTCTTACTATCAGCTATATGTGCTGGAAAAACCTTAGATAAGTCATCTGTCTACATCATAGGTACATACATTAGTCATCAGTTAAAAGTGTGAGTTAAGACAAAGATATTCGCCAGGAACATGCCCAATGCTGCATACTTATGAATTAGGCACCCCCATAGACCTACAATAATATTGCACAATCTTACGAATTGTGCAATATTATTGACCTTTTAGGGTTACTATTGAAAATTGCACAATTAGGTACTGAGCGAAAGTTTGAGCGGGTTTAATTTTTATTGCACCATATTTTTCCATTGCATCATGAAGGGTCAGTATTGCGCATAATTTTTCAGTCTGTGTTTCGCTTTGATGAGGAGTACACGCACGCGCGTAAAACTAAAAGTAAAGGAGAATCAAAAAATTAAGGAGAGTTTATAGTCAAATGTATCAAATTGCACAGAGAATTGCCGTCCTGTGGAATGTTAACATTGTTGTCTAATTTTTTTTTCAACCATTCTTTAACCCATATTAAATTTTTTTTATTCAACAAAATCAACACCATGGCTGCCGCCAAAACTTCGTCGTCAAACATGTTGCTCGCACGAAAATGTTGATTAGACTGGTTTGTCAACTTTATTGTATACATTTATTGAAAATTTGGAATCAAAAAACAAGTCGGGGCAGCCTCCTTGGATTTTGATTACTTATCTATTAAGTATCTACTGATGTCGATAAAAGTTCTTATTTTGCAATACAATATATTACGTGGATTTTGTATATACGTTCTACTGTTTTCGAGATAGGTTCTTATTGCTTTATTATTTTTTATAATCATAATGAACTTAAGCAGTTGCTCCAAATGACCGCTACTGCGAAACCGGTTGTTACGGGCGAGCAGAGTGTTCAGCCAGAGTTTAAATGAAGTGGGCTAAAAGCCCGCCCTAAGGGTGTCTCCTGTGACACCAAACCTCAGCTTAAGGCAGTATCTTGACGAATTTACCATTTGCAAAACAATATATAACTTTTAAAAATTGTGCAGCGCACGTGTTCTAATCGCAACAACAGCGGAGCAAGTAAAACGTCGTGCTCGCCTGCTGGCAAATATTAAAATACATTGTAATATACTATGTAGTATATAACTGCCGGTTTATTCATACACATGACTACAAGCAGCCCATGGTACGCCCGTAATATAAGATTTTCACAAAGACTTAGAATTACAGACACTACAAAAACACTTCAAAAAACTTCACAATGACGCTTTGAAAAAGCGATGAGACACCCAAATCGTGGTGAAAGCCACGGCCGATTACGCCCCGGACGCGATCACCGATGAATAAACTGAGAAGGCTACGTCACGTCCTATCCAATCCCCATGATCTCATCACAGCCTATATATCACAATTTACACGCTAACTCCAAAATTGGCGCCGGCGGCAACTCAATGCTGTTTCGGTCTTACTGCCCTAAGCCGAGATTCAGTCTCACAGGAAACACCCTTAGGGCGGACTATTAACCCACTTAATTTAAACTCTGGCTGAGCACTCTGCTCGCCTGAAACGCCCGATTTCACAGTAACGATCATTTGGACCAGCTGCTTAAGTTCATTTCAAATAAAAAAATCCTGCTGGCGGCTCGATCTGTGGACCTGTGTGGATCTCGGCTCCGCGCCGACATGACACACCAACATTACCGAATCTAGCCGAGTCACGAGCGTTCGTCTACTCGGCGCAGTGTGCCGCGAAAACGGGAGAGTACTTGCGGCTTATATTTACATTCATTCAGTCGGAAGACTGAATTTTCGGTTTTGTCCAAATTTCGACTAAAAAGAAATTTCAGCCAAAGTTTCGGTTTCGGACTGATATAAGCTGAAACTTTCGGGGGAGCCGAAATCCACGATTGCTGACTCGGGTTGCGTTCGGTCCTACTTGCGTATTTGCGTCGCCGCCGATTTTTTAAGCTACTGGCCACTTTACATCCATACTAATATTATAAATGCGAAAGTAACTCTGTCTGTCTGTTACGCTTTCACGGCCAAACCACTGAACCGATTTGGATAAAATTTGGTACAAATATAGCTTGAGACCCAAGAAAGGACATAGGATAGTTCTTATCCCGGAAATCCCACGGGAGCGGGAACTATGCGGGTTTTTATTTTGGATTTTTTTCCACGCGAACGAAATCGCGGGCACTGCTAGTTTATTATACCAACAAGCGGCGTCTGAGATAACTTGTTTTTGTTTACGTGCTCATTACAGTTACTATAGTTTAATTTTGGAAAATTCCTTATCGAGCGTTGTGAAAGGGGGCTAGACGGAAAAAAATCTTACGAAAAGTTGTCACGACACTTTTTGCTATAGTAAGGTATTGTAAGCTGTGCGGCGTGCGGATTTTTCTCTGTCTGTCTCTCTCTCTCTCTCTTTCTCTTATAGAAAGCAAGCCAGACATTTTCATTTCTATTTCGCATTGAACAGTGTGGTGTCGCGACGATTATTTTTGTTGAGTGTATACAGGTTTTTTGTAAATAGTAATAAAAGGAACTTCGTTCCATCCGGGTGTCCCTTGACACCTCTCAAGTTTTTTTCCTGTAGTTTCGTGCGTATATGGTTATTATATGCGTGCGATAGTTCTTAGAGAGTAGAAAGTCATCGAAGTTACCTCTCATTTGTTCGAATCGTCAAGGTTTAGAAAGACTTACTATTTAGAGACACCGCATACATACTCTCTGTTGGCCTAAAGGTTGACTGGAGGAAAATGCCACTAGGTATTAAGTTTGCCTTTTGTACAAATTAATTTAAGGTGTACAATAAAGTTAAATAAATAAATAAACAGGCGGGTCTGGGTCCTAGAAGCTTTAAAAGTAGAGAACATTTAGAGTTTTTTTTAAATAGGCGTGTGCCACCTTCGTCTTCATCAACACTTCATCAGATGAGATGGAAGACAAACGCCTATTCCAATAAAAATTATAAAAAAAAACAAATATTTTCGTCTACACTTTTGAAAGGTCAACACAAACAAGATCAACCTATATTTATCTTGATAATTAAGTATCACTTCAAACGCTGAAACTTACTCACTAATTCCAAACAGAAACACTGAATAAGAAAACCAATGGAAATATCATATAGATACTTAAATCTAAATTTGTAACAATTTAGAAGACGAAATAATAAACATAAGCCATCTTTGTCTAACGTATGCAATAAAAATAAGCCAATTCTATATGCAACAGTTTTCTTTACTGGCAAAATTTTACATGACACCAGGCGTGTGCCGAGTCCGCCATATTTTGACGCTATGTACTTAATTGTAAACCATAAAAATACTCTTTGGACACTACTGCACAGATTATAAAATAATAGTTACTCTACTACTAAAAATGGAGTCTTAGTAACAGGATCCCGGTTTTACCCTTTGAGTACAGATTACGGAACCCTAAAAACCCGTATACTACATAAACCCATAAGTCACAATGTTAGTAGTCACTATTTTAATAACACGTACAAACCATCTACCTCTATTTACGAGATGTCAAGCAGAAAGGTAGCTAAGGAGCCCATTTCAACAAGGGTTTCGTTACGTCTCAGTTAAGTTTCTCAGCCAAGCTCCTGGGCTTTAGTATACCTAAAGGGTCGGTACCCTTTAGGGCTTAGGCTTAGAGTAGGGCTGTGATAGGGAAAATAGTGGCTCTCTCTCATAGAAATAGGATATTTTGCAACGGTGCTAGCTTTATTGCTAATTTTGTTTCGTTACAATAAAGCACATTTGTAAACGAATAGTTGTGGTCTCAATTTATTCTTCCCAGCACCCGGCTCACACCAAAGCACTACGGCTGGTGGGGCATCGAAGAAGAATAACAGATCTACGGTCCGTTGGCTCCCCCGGCTGTAGTGCACAAAGGGGAACTATATGTTTTCAAATGTTCTACCTGCTTACCCAATAAAAGATTTGGCGCGAAGATAAGTATGGAAGATATATAGACTTTCCACTGTCGGCACTTGGTGAAATTTTACTTTTATTAGACACTATTATTATTGCATTTGAAATTAATTTCACTTTAAAACATAATATACTTATTTATAATATATTACTCAACCGGTGTCACTTTTTAAACTATCTTTTGGATGTAATTTTGGATGTAATTTGAAGGAAACGTGTCGCCGCGCATATGAGCAAACGCTCCTATCACTGTCAAAAATGATATACATTTGTAGATATATGATATGAAAAAATAGAAATAAACCATGTTATAAACTATTTTATCCTACCAAATGAGATGATCAGGTTTAAAAATTACCCTTGGAGTGATTTTATTTCATTGGTAAGTAGTATTGAGTATAACTCTGTATTTCCGTGTGTAATTGCAAGCTACACTGACAAACTATGAAATTGTCTTGAAAAGCATATCCATTTAATTCGTGGATGTAATATACTCAATTAAGTAAGTGTGTTTCGAAGTGAAATTAAAGTATATGTGCAATTGTTATTGTATTTAGTGCCTAATAAATATGAAAGATAATATATAGAGAAGCAACATACCTGGCATATTTTATTTGCTTTGACAACAGTTTCATCTTTCTTTTTTCCCTTCAGTGTCTCACCACAGACATCCTTGAACTGTAGAATTGTTGCTTTCAGCGATTTCTTTTTTAATCTTGGACTAACCTCAATCCAATTCGTATCTGTACGAAATTTAAAAAAAATCGTGTGTGAGCTCACAAGTGGTAGAAGTGAATCTTTTGATTGAAGTCGGAAAGAACAAAAAAGAAAGATAAATTGAAAGAGTCAAGGATAAAAGCTTTTCGTATTTTAGAAGTAAAAAGTTGCAGTAAAATCTCTTTGATTGTGTTGTTTGTATCTGGCTGGTTTTCGTACCATTAAATAGTTTTTTTTTTATAAATAAATGTAAATGGAAGTTTTAATATACTGTTTCAACGTCACCAAACTTTAATTACAAATAAAAATAAAAGAACCAGACAATTGTGAGACAATCTTGCATAGAGAGGGTTTACATGACTAAGTTTGTTACATAAATTAAATATAATAGTACCAACTTAACTTATGCATGTAGCGTTAGACCTCGCCACAAGATAGCAACGCACCATTAACATCTTTGATGTCTACAGGCGATGGTTGACTCTTCCAGGAGACCCATCTGCTTGTTTGCTATTTTATGATATAAAAAAAGACCTCACATGTTTTCCTGTAATTTATGGGTAAAAAACTGTTTTCTGCCATTTTCAAAATTTTAGGCTTTATAGTTTTGGTAATAAAGGAGAATATTAAATTTTAGCCTATTCCTTTGAATAACTTCATAATTAATTACTTTTAAAATTAGCAATCAAAGTTGTTTGTATTCCTGGGTTTGAGTGGTTATTAAATACTAGCTGTTGCCAGCTACTTCGTCCGCGCGTTGTTCGTTTACTCCGCACTACCCCTCCCCGTAGGTGACAGTGTGTTAATATGTAGCCTATATGTTGACCCGACCTATTAGTAATATTCATACAAAATTTAAGGTAAATCCATGCAGTATTTTTTAACAAATAATCGAGTATCAAAATTTTTTTTATATGGTTGAATTAATTAATAAAATTTTTATAAACTTACCTATAAACTCTATTAAGGTAGCAGACTGCTTACTGCACCTTTGGAACAACTGTCTCCAAGTGGCATTGCAGGAGTCATCCTTGGCCAAACAGTCTATTAAACTCTCAACGAGCACTCTATGATAGGGGTCGAGATTGACCCCACTGAGGTATTGGTTAGGCATTTTCTTCATAAGCTGGTTGAAGGTCACTTGAAGTTTATTGCCACTTTTGCTAAAATAGATATCCTAAAAAAATCTTAAAATCATCATCATTTTTCCCTTGTTAGTTTCGGACTTCTTTGAAGAATAGGCTAAGTGCTTTTTGTCTTAATTACTATAGTGTAATATGGCTACTAGTACTGGCCATTTTTTACGTATTATTATTATTTATTAAATATATATATATATATATATATATATATATATATATATATATATATATATATATATACATACATTTTAAGTTTTGCTATGTATCTGTACATATTTTTTTAGTTATATTGGCTTGTAATTCTTTAGTGTAGTTTTTTTTTGCTTTGCTTTATGCCCTTATTTATGTTTTGTTTTTTCTTTTCTTAATGATAATATGTTTTTGATGTGTTTTGATATCTTTCTGTAGTTTTGTGGTGTATGTCTTAAATAAACAGTACTTAAATACAGTAAACAGTATTCTAAAAGTAAGTTTAAAAAGCTCACCTTATATTTACTTAATTGCTGGATAAGGTCACTTGAAAGATCCTTAGATAAACTATTTTTTTTATTGTTCACCAAGTCGAACATCGCCAACAGCTGGTCTTGACTAACTTTAGCGTCCATGCTTGCGTGTCGGTCCAACAACTTAGACAAGTACCCAATTATATATTTTGAATAATTTTTCAACTCTATGATGGGTAGAAATAGTTCTTGCCAAGCTAAAAAGAAAAATAAACTGTAATTATATCGTAAATAAGTGTCTGTGTGTATGTTATGGACAAACATACCAGTATACAAACATACATACACTTACGAAATTAAGTACACGTGCTTGGATACCTAAATATATCATATCATCATACATATATAATTCCAAAAATATTACATACAAACATGTTAATTTATATATATATATATATATATATATATATATATATATATATATATTATAAGATAGCAAACAAGCAGATGGGTCTCCTGATGGAAAGAGTCAACCATCGCCTATAGACGATCTTGTGGCGAGGTCTTATGCGACATGCATAAGTTTACCGGCTACCTTACCCTCCAATACGGAACACGACAGCCAATCGGTCACCTTTTACGACCTGCCTGGCAGAACGGCAGTTGGCCTATTCTTCAAACACGGGGACGAATGATCGATAAACTCTGATTTTTCGTCGGTTAATAAAACTTACTATGGTGTCATAAAAATGATGTGGTATCGTTGGACACCAGGTAGGAACGAACTTCCTTCGGCTAAACGGCACTACTCGCTTGTGTACGCGACTGTCGCGCCTGCGCACGTCTCATTTAACGCTTTTATTCCACGCATTTTTTCTTACGGTTTTACTATCACATTTTTTTCAGTTCGGTCGTGCAGCAAAATCCCTATCCCCTCCAAGCCTGCCGTAAGGAACTTCGTTCCAAAAATAAAAAGTTAATTAATAAAATTAAATAGAAAAACTCATCAATAAAAAATTACTTATAAAAAAAGCTATTATTAATTTAGGTCGATGTGAAGATCAAATTCGGGAATTCATGATTTGAGCCGAGTAGAATATTCACTAGATCACAAAACGATCAAATAATAGTATTATTTACTTTAAACTAAAATAATTATGTAATAAATATACACCTACCTAAACCTGTTGCGTAGAATATAATATGAATGAGATAAAACGCGAGTTTCATCTCATTTATATTATAGAGTTACGTTAGTATGGGGAGTTATCAGGTTACGTTATAAATACGCGAAGTATCAAATTCACCTTGAAACTGATAACAGGTAACACTTGACGCAAGCAATTACCAAAAACATGTATAAACTCATATACATTACGAGGAAATCAAATTTTCAATCACTTTTCATTGTATTCTTGGCAAAAAAGGGAATTTCTAGCGCGTTTGTTTGAATTTGATGATATATCGGTTATAATTATTATTTAAAAGTAGTTTTAGCGCAAGAAAAATAACTACCGACTTCTAAGCTCATGTATCTCAGAAACTCTGAATCACCAAAATATGGGTCGAAATGGGAAGTATATCCCCCAAAACAAAAAAAGAATTGTCCTAATTGGCCTATAGATGACTGAGTTCTGAGGTAACGAAAATAAAAGAAAAAAACCTGTATGTATATTTATGTATGCACGTGAGAAGTTATATGGTGATATATATGTAGGAAGTGGGTCAGATATGATAAATAAAATGAGGATGTGGTAATATAACAACTCTTTATATTTAGATCAGAATAACATTAGATCACTATTAAAGCTTTCCATCACTAATGACTAGTTCTGGTTTAACAATTCCAAGTAACTTAATTATTCCCTATTACAAATAAGTCATAATTTAGGCAATAGATAGTCAATTATAAATTGTACTGCGACTAATTTATAGTTGACAATAATAATTAACTTGTTTGGACAAATTAATTATCCGAGAGTCAAGGATAAGCTACTAGCAAGATACAACAAGTGTACCGAGCCACGCCAGAGCCTAGACTGCCTTATCGGCGGGCGCTCAGAGCCTTTTATACAGGTAGCAAAACAAGTTGAGTGGTAGGGATATCGAACGATGCGCTTGCCGGCCCGGGCCGTGCATTTGTTGTTTCCACTTTACAATATTCTTGCATTTGACGACGCGGACGCCGACACGGCCATACTGACATGCACACGTCCTCGTGTGCGCATCTTTATACATCTGAGGACAAGGAACGCCTCGTTCATCCTGACATATCTTTTAGAAAACTAAACGTAATCTTATTTTTTTTTTACAACTCTATAATTAGCGTGACCTTTAGCGAAATGGTACAATAGTGTGCTGGTCCGGCAACCCCTTCAGCAACTATAACTATTAAACTCTCGTCAGTTTTGAAACCGGAGACTGCATTCTACTAAGCTAGGAATCTCTCTCGTCAATTAAAAAAAACCGGAGGCTGGATTGTACTAAGCTCCCTCTCATCAGTTAAAAACCGGAGACTGGAGTGTATTAAGCTCCCTCTCATCAGTTAATAACCGGAGACTGGAGTGCACTAAGCTCCCTCTCATCAGTTAGAACCGGAGACTGGAGTTTACTAAGCTCCCTCTCATCAGTTCAAAACCGGAGACTGGAGTGTGCCGTCATCTTCCTACATTTTTTGTCAATCCTGCATCTTTTGTCAATCCTAAAATTTTTTTGTTAAATTACTTCTTTTACTTTTTTTTTACATTGATTTCTTCTCATAGTTTTATAAGACTCCCATTTCCTTTAATTATTATTATTATTTTTTTTTGTTTTGCTTTATATCGTATTTTTTTTGCTGATGATGCAGCCTCATGAACAGTGGCATTAGTTATTACAAGATTAGAGAATCTCCTTCGCAGGTATTTCGAAGATATTAAAAACTCTTGACTGTTATAACTATTTACAATATACACTGCATTTCTATCAATATTGTTTGGACCAGTTTTATGAACAAGATCATTATCATGAGTATACGCCGTCACGTCATCCTTGTTATAATTTTCATATAGGTAAAGGAAGAAACCCTACAGGAATATGGGAAACTTTGCAGAGGCTATCGTGGGCGCACTTGTTTTCTAAAATTGCAGTAACTTTTAAGGAGCCCTTATATTTTGAGTCAAGTTTCGTTTAGTGTCGTTCTACATTCCTAACAAAGTCACCTACACTAAAAGGTTTAATCTTTCATTACCTCTACTCAACCATAAAATGTCCGATTGGGCTGATTTTTTGATTCTATTGGATACACTGGATCTTCAAAGCTTATCGATACTTTTGCGAGTTTTTGTTAGTTGCCGAATGTCAAACCTAATTTTTCTGAGCGCGTGTTAAATATTACCTAACCGCTTTTGCCATGATTTGTCAGAGAATTATACTCCGCTATCATTATTCAACCCTACAATATTCGCATCACCTCGCTTTGAGAACACTCTCCTGACAACCCCAGCCAATATTGGAATTCTTGGTGTTGACATATCGAACAACGTTCAAATCCGCGATCACTTGGAAGAAAAGGCCAAACTAGCCTCAAAAAAGCTCGGTGCGCTCAGTAGAGCGAGACAGCACTTCCTGCCTTCTCATCGCTTGCAACCCTACAAAGCGCAAATTCGCCCGCACATGGAGCACTGCTCTCATCTCTGGGCGGGAGCTCCGCAGTATCAGCCTCCTCCACTTGATCGCACTCAGCGTAGAGCGGTTCGAATCGTTGACGACCAAGCAATCTCCAATCGGCTTGACTCCCCGGCTCCACGCAGAGATGTAAGTTCGCTTAGCATCCCCCACCGCATTTATCATGGAGAGCGCTCCGACGAACTGTTTGGACTGATCCCTGCTGTCGAATTTCATCATCGGACATCGCGGCAAAACTCAAAGTTTCATCCTCATCACCTCCATGTCCGGAAATCCACAACTGTGCGATTCTCTAGGCACTTCTTACCACGCACCACTCCTCCGTGGAATCAATTACCGGCGGGGGCGCTTCCGAACGGACACGACTCAGGCACCTCCAAGAAAAGAGCATACTCCCTCCCAAAAAGCCGGCAACGCAGCTGCAAGACCTCCGGTGATGTGGCTGTCCATGGGTGGCGGTAATCACTTACGATCAGGTGAGCCCCTTGCTTGTTTGCCCCTTTTTTCTATAAAAAAAATAAATTAATTAATTAAACACGTTCGGACTGACGTTAGCTCTTTATGTGCCTGTCGCAAGAAGATGTAAATCTGTATTGTTTTTTTCTTTAATATTAATTTGAGTTCAGTTGGTAATAAACTTTAAGATTGCTTATTAACGATCATCAAAGGGTCAACTAATTCGATTTCAGCTCGACGAATTTAAGCCCGACGGATTTAATTCAATTGGTTGTCAATTGTTTTTAAAAATATCTACCAAGCGCTCTCTATCTTTACCTACAAAGTCAGTATTTACCATACTCTCGCTAGCAGATTTTGAAACTGAGCAGGATTGTGTTTAAGTATTGCTAAGCATTAACCTGTTTTCGCTTAGTTCCTATTCTACATTGGTCCAAAATTTTGCGGCCTAACGAAACATTAAGACTTATCAGGTCAAACGTGAAACTACCTCCAAATTTAAATTTTGCCTTGTGGTTAAGCATTTGATTTGTTCAGTGGAAACTACATCAAAACAAGCGACTATTTAGAGATTCTTGTTCATAAAACTGTTCTCTTACAAAGGAATCACAACAGATTTGTTTGATATGGCTACATTCTAAACCAGACTCAAATATAAAAGATAATTAAATTCTACTTAGTGTAATACACCATGTAACGCTCTGGAACAGATGTTGACTGGTTTTCTGTTTTTCGGAACTAGAAGTGGCAACTTCTTTCTTCTTGTAGCTCATCGGAAAAATGGAAGCTTTGTGGCTGGGCCGGGGTCACAACATACATAGCAGACCACTGGTGGTCGGCCACGGGACACGTCACCAGAGATAGTGGTAGATGACCTGCTTTCGCTGCAAGCAAAAATTATTTGAGATAAGTTTCTGTTTATCACGGCAATAGTTGTTACGATGTTCGATTCTATCACAAAATTGTAACTTCCTCGAAATACAGTGGTGCTCTTAAATCGGTTCATATTTAAGTCTAAAAGGAAGAGATCTTCAAGTCCTAATATAGCTTGCCAAGACAGCAGCTTGTGAAGTAGGTGATGGCATGACTCTTAAGTGAGTGAGTAGCTACAATGATCAGATCAACCCCGTCTAATTTTTTCTTTTCTATATTTATTTTATTTGAGGTACACCAGCTAGTAAGTTACACGACAAAAATCCTACGAGTCAGATGAAGGGTCTTTGGAACGACAGAAGCATCTCATTAAAAACAAAGCAGAGGCTGGTTTGTACGCTGGTGTTCTCCATATTTACGTACGGCGCAGAGTCATAGACACTAAGAGCTGCAGACAGACGTCGCATTGATGCGTTTGAAATGTGGTGCTGGAGAAAATGTTACGTATCCCTTGGACAACACACAGGACCAACACCTTCATACTAAAACAACTTGGAGTAAAGACCAGACTGTCTGCTACGTGCCTTCAAAGAATTCTATAATACTTCGGCCACATCTCTATAGAAAGCAAGGAGACAATCTCGAAAAGCTAATAGTGACCGGAAAAGTAGAAGACAAAAGACCACGTGGTCGTACTCCTATGCGATGGTCGGACCAGGTTTGCACCAATCTTATGTCTAAAATGTTTTATGATGCTCTGCACGTCGCTGAAGATAGAGTCCAATGGCATAATATTGTGCTATCAAGAACAATCTAATGAGGAGGTTACGACCCTCAGTAATGAAGAATACGAAGCTAGGAGGAGGACACCAGTTAGTCATATCGTCTGCTTCATCAGAATCAAAGTATATCAACTTAAGGGGAGTAGATGTATTTACAGAACGTGAATTAATATTTTCTGCTATTTTTCAAAGAATAATTTCCATACCACAAGTGAAAAGAGACATTTACTGCTCTACATAATTAACCGAAAGAGTTTAATGCTGTAGTGGGAGTGAATCCGATCCCACTTCTGATGTAGGAAGTGGGTCAGATATGATAAATAAAATGAGGATGTGGTAATATAACAACTCTTTATATTTAGATCAGAATAACATTAGATCACTATTAAAGCTTTCCATCACTAATGACTAGTTCTGGTTTAACAATTCCAAGTAACTTAATTATTCCCTATTACAAATAAGTCATAATTTAGGCAATAGATAGTCAATTATAAATTGTACTGCGACTAATTTATAGTTGACAATAATAATTAACTTGTTTGGACAAATTAATTATCCGAGAGTCAAGGATAAGCTACTAGCAAGATACAACAAGTGTACCGAGCCACGCCAGAGCCTAGACTGCCTTATCGGCGGGCGCTCAGAGCCTTTTATACAGGTAGCAAAACAAGTTGAGTGGTAGGGATATCGAACGATGCGCTTGCCGGCCCGGGCCGTGCATTTGTTGTTTCCACTTTACAATATTCTTGCATTTGACGACGCGGACGCCGACATATACTTATTTGGCGTAACAATAATAGTCGTTCTAAAAATTTTATCCTTCGCATTATCCTATATTTGTAGAGAAATTGACACTGAGTGCTAAGTGTGAGTTTTTCTTTTCGCATTCGATCGTGAGCGCAATTGCAGTTTACTAGGAATTTGTATGTGATTTGTACAGCGCCACCTAGTGGTAAACGTGAGAAACCACTTTACCACTAGGTGGCGCTGTACAAATCACATACAAATTCCTAGTAAACTGCAATTGCGCTCACGATCGAATGCGAAAAGAAAAACTCACACTTAGCACTCTGATAATTGAAAAAAAGATACTTAATACACTGAAAGAAAGTTTTATTATAACGCATTATCTAGTTAACTGAATTTCATTTAAATATCAGAAAAGAATTATTTGTACATAATTAAATAATGGACAAACTTTTTTTGAAAAACTAAAATGTTGAAACTTGAATAGTTACTTTCATGGTGTCGGTGTCAGGTGTCGTGACGATGTGCTCGCGCATCGTAAAAATTTACTCTCATCATTTTTCACTAAAGCGCCAAAATAAGTATAACTTAAAAAATACTTTCCTCCTTTTAGAGAAATGTTGTCAATATTTTACACAAACATATTTAAAATGAGTATATGCGGCCATCAATTTCTAAATTGTTATGTCAAAATAAAGATGAAGTGTTAATTTTTACTTATTATCAAAATATCTAATGAAATATTAAGTATTGTTAATTATTTAACGTATTTTAAACTAATATGATTTTTGAGCTGATATAAAGTCAACTATTTGATTAAGGTAATTATTAAATCAATAAACTGTTAGAATAAAATATTATAAAAGGGCTGACAGATATATTTCCAGGCATTCGTTTTTATGAAACTGAGAAGTGAAGTGTCATAACATACAATAAAGTGTCATCAGTCGTGTGTTTTGTATTTAATTAATATTAATATAATTCAATATTCCGTCAGTTGTTGTTTAAATTAATAAATCTTTTACCCTTTTACCAAGTGGAGTGAACAGAAATCTGTTGAATATCAATTTCACCAAGTCGTTTCCCTTTTTTAAAATCTGGATTTTCTGATGAAAATATACAACCATCGCCTATAGACTCCTAAGATGTTAATGGTGCGTTGTTATCCGTGTCGCGAGGTAATAAGGCTACATGCATGTTTGCAGGTAATAGAGTGCTCTGACTGTTCAAAGAGGATACTGGTTCAGCACTATTTATGGGTTTAGGGGTGGTAATGTTAATGATGATCCCATTTGCCTCATTTGGCAATTTCATTATTGCCACTTGTTATTTTACTACCACCAACAACTGTATATGCTTTTCTGAGATATGGGACACATCACCTCAGATCCTTGGTTGAAAGTGAGATTTTTACGATAATATTGTGATATCTCCTTGGTGCATGTAGTACTTGTCTTTTATACAAGTAGATAATCCCACATTTTTATTCACAGAATGTGTTTTAAATTGGTAGAATATATTGTTTACAATGCAAATCAGACAAGAACCAAGTTAAATGTAATTTGTAATAGACAACCAAATGAAAATAATTAAGGAATCTTTTAAGTATTTTCAACTTCTAACAATTCACTAGGAAAATAGATCCAGATACTGAAGAACCATCACTGTTTAAGATAGAACACAGTCTAACCCCAGTAGTCAAAGGTTTTGTAATTGTTTTATTAGGTGCTTCGTCTAGTTCATATTTGTTTATGGTTCTTCTCAAGAATTTATAATTATTTACTTCTTCCATCTATCAAACACAAGGGCTATTTTATAATATATTTTTATATTTAGATGGGTTTTTTATGCAGCCAGAATTGAGTTACTCCTTTAACTTAGGCTACTTTTATTTTAGAAAATTTTCCATGCGGACACAGCTAGTGTTTAATACCATGGAACATAGAACAAGCGGAATTGGCAAGTACAAACATTTGTATCAGGACCGCGATCGCCATACTCACACATAAAATAAGCATTATTGCATATAAACTACTAATTCAAACATTGTTTCATTGGTCGTTTTAATTTTAAACAACAATAATCCGAAACACACAAACAGAACATTTAAAAATATACCAAACAGCGTTACAATAAATTTTATTTTGCTACAAAAAAAAAGAGTATTTACGTCCTTTTGTAGACTATTCAAAATAGACTCATCTATTTGTACAATAGTGAAACTATAATCTTAAATAGTTTCGCTATTCTACAATAGATGGCAGTATTGATTTTTCCATAGTTTTCAGTTGGTCATATTTGAGTAGGGAACTTTCTAGAACGATATACGTAATGACTGTCATTACGCATATCTTTCTAGAAAAATTAGGTCAATCTAAAATGAACTTTATATGTAAGGTGTACGGCTGATTTTAGCTTGACTTTCTATTATATCATTAGAGATTATATTAAATCAGGAATTTAATTAAAATAAAATGAAAATTATACTTTCGGATGATATGAAATATCTCCATTTTTAATCATCTGTATTCTACTATCATTTCTGCATTCAAGGATGACACAATACAGCATAATTCAGTGTATAATAGATTTTCGCACGACGACTATCTCCTAAAGATATGGTAAGTATCACTATGGCAATTTAGAGTAACAGCGCATAATAGTGACGCATGCGGCACGCCCACTCTTCACTTCCCCTTGTTCTATGTTCCATGTTTAATACATTCAAAAATGAGTAAGTTCTATTTATCAATCAAACTTGACTATTCCGCAGGGCTGAATTATCAGTCAATATGCACTACCTTTGAGGATTAAATCACCAACATTTCTCCTTACCTTTTAATCCTGCTGAAAAACTATTATGGCCTCCTTGTCCAAATGCCCATAAAAGAGAAAGGCCAATTGGTGGCCGGTTTTGATAAGAATTTCTCAGGCTGACACTTTTTGCTATAGATGATACACAAAAGTCTGGATATTCGAACGCAAGCATTTGCAAAAGAAGTCTATACCCATTGACAGATTGACCTGTAAACAAAATAAAATTTAAAATATGCACACACTTGTTGACTCAGCCATTTTTTTATATCCTTAGATAGAAAATGAGCAGATGGCTCTCTGATGGAAAAACACATCCATCGCTTATAGACCAGGTATGTTGCGAATCAGAGCCGTTAACGATGTATTGTTATCCATATGGCGGGGTGTTAATGCCACATGTATAAGTTTATGGCTACCTTAACGGCCAAATAGAAACGCTATAGTTGCAAGCACTGACGCTATTGCGGCAGAAATAGGTATGCCAGTGGTATCAGATCCGGCTAGATGTTGCACCCATGACTAAACCACTTGACAATTTATACACAAATATACAAGCTACAGATGTAACAAAACACGTCAAAAGATAAATAATAGTCATGTGTCAGAGGCTCACTTTCCTCTGGCTCTTGTGACTTTTTCCACATGGATATGTCTCATCTGTATTGCAATACGGAATCCCTATTTGGGAAAACTCAGTAGATTTATCAAAATATTTAGAATACAAAAGAAATGTATACGAGCAATATGTAATGTGAATCAACTTTATTCTTGTAAACCACTTTTTAAAAAACTTTAAATACTACCATTACCTTGTCTTTATATCATGGCGGTATGCAAATTTGTAAAAAAACATCAACATTTGTTTAAAACAAATGCTGAAGTATTAGGTAATACATATTTTAGGAATAGTGAAAAACTACATGTGCCCAGCCAAAGACTCCACATTTTTAAAAGAAATGCCTATTGTATGGCAATTAATATATACAATCATATTCCTGATAGTCTTAAATCCTTACCTCTTAATAAAATCCGCAAACAACTATTTGATTTACTACTAGACAAATCTTATTATAATGTAAATGAATTTCTTGCTGATAAAATTAAATATTAATCTAATAATAAATCTTTTATTGTATAATTATAAAAAAACGTTGTAGTTAATAAATTTAAACTAGCATGAATTAGAAATTACTCTTTAAAATACAAGTATGTTGATTTGTAAAATTGTATATTAAAAAATGTAGTTTATAAGAACATGTTGATAAATATACATTAAATTGTACAACTTAACTGAATTGTTACAAATTATGTATTAGCTTTCTTCTGTCTTTAAACTTTGTAAAATGTCAATATTTTAATTAAACAAAAAATGAATTTTGTAATTTATAGAAATAAGTTGTGATGTGAAACAATGTTTGTAATTGTATCATGTAACTATAATTTAAAAAAAACAAGCCCGCTGAGTTTCTTCTACCAGATCTTCTCAATGTGTGGCCACGTTCCGATCTGGTAGTAATTTTAAAAATTCGACTGACAACATTTTTAGTTTAATGATAGATAATTATAATTTTTAAATATTTGCACACCATGTCATGGTAGAATATGTTGGTAACATAATCAAATTTTAATAACTTGTAACTCCCATATTCTGGCAAATAAATAATTTCTTTCTATCTTTCTCTCCAATTTTGGCTAATTATCTTAAATACCACCCTTTATTACCTCATTTATAAAATATCAAAAGTAAATAATACATTATTATTAGGTAAATATAACAAATAATGCACCTGTCTATTGTTTCCCATCAAATATATTCTGGCAAATAAATCAACCAGTTGCGCTTTTTAATGCACCTCTAGGATGAATGTGAAGTGAAAAACATTTTGAAGATGCTTTAAAATGTAAAACCAGTTTATTAATTTACCAAATATTTATGTAAAATAAAAGTGCAAGTGCATTATATATCTTAAGCTATTCTTGTATATATTGGTTTCTCCGAAAAGGTTCTAACGATTATGACGAAATTTTATATTTAGATAGTCTTTTACAATTAAAATTAATCTAGGTAAGTGTCATTTCCATGGTAATCCATTTTCACATGAAAAAACATCATCCGAACTCTATTTCTCAGGAACTAAAAGCCATAATCCATATTGAGATTTTACATTCCAACTTAGGCTCAATTCACATTGGCGCAGAGTCAAAGCGTCATATTTTTCCCGCCCAAAGCATATTCATCTCTATTGTTCTATTTAGTTCTAACTATATACGTCTTGCGGATCGGAAAAGGTTTTCTTAACATCCTGTATAAGTATATTTGCGTTACATGTTATTTCATACATACCTCGACTCATATCATTGGCTAAGGCAGTGAGGGTTACATCAAAGAATAACTGTGTGTTCGCTTTACCAGCATCTTGCAGGACTTTCTCCAAAATAACTTTGATATCATTTGGTACATCACTCAATGGATATGTTGGTTCATAATTAGAAAAAGTGGGATCTTCAATATCTATTTGTGTTTTGGAGTTGAGGAATGTAGCAACCTCTTTTAACCAAACTAATGGTGCATTGGAGAATCTTATTTTATTTGTTGATATTATATTGGCTAGTTCTGTTGGATCGATCTGGAAATAAATTAAATTTTAGAAACATCTTTAAATATCGTCGTCCGCATAGTAATGAATGTTGCCTGATTTCAATATGTCATTAATATGCACAGTGTAGGTGATAGCACACAGCCCTGAGGAACACCAGCATTGACGGGTTTAAGTTCAGAGCATACACCATCAATAACAACCTTGATGCTCTGATCTGCCAAAAATAAAGAGATGAAATAAACTTTCTCTTTCATCATATAAATAAATTTTAATATAAAAAGCTAATTTATAATATTAAGAGTGAATGAACTAGCACAGATTAATTAAATTATACTGTAATTTTATTGTGATAATTTTTATTTAATAGTACGCTGTACAACTTCGTTCATGTTAAGTGATGTGTTTGCTCTATGGAACAATGCACAAGAAATCCAAAATATTTACAAGAATAATAATCAAATAAAATTCTTACAAAATATGAGGTAATGAGAAATTACGCAACAGTTGTGAAATGAAAGTATGTTGATAGATAAGACTAATATTTTTGTTTTGCTTTAGATTTCAGGACTGATTTAGAACTTATTACAAAATTCGTCAACATCAAACACAATTTTTATATTATAGAATAGGGGCAAGTGAGCAGGAGGATCACCTGCTAGAAAGTAATTACTACACTATTTGTTCTTTTCTTGAAGGTCCCTAAATCTTATTCATTTAGAAAAACCATGCCATTTGTTCCACAGAGGAGTAGTGCAGAAAAGTGCCTTGAGAATCACACAGTTGTGGATTTCCAGACATTGAGATTGTGTCGATGAAACTTTGAATTTTGAGATATTACATTAAAACCAGCATATATTTTTAATGTCTCCCCTGTATTTAGTATCACTATTCACCTTCTGGGTACACACTAGTGTCAGTACTTAGCGCTGTCATGAATATGACATTTCCAGGGTCCTAACCCTCCAAAGTGTTTGTTTATGACATTTCAACCCTCACACATGGACTGCAATGGACCATGAACATTTTTGGTATCTTTATGTATAAGTGTATATTGGCATCTCTTTAAATATTGTATTGTATTATACTTAGAAAAACCACACTACATTTTCATATACATAAAAAGTTTAGGTGTTTATTAGCTTTCTAAGAGACTTTCCTGCCAGGCTATTTGTAAAAGGCAAAAAATTGGTTAAACATATAACTGACATTGTAGCTACTGCTATATTTTCCAACGTCTTGCCTAATTTCAATCCCACAACTTAAATTATTCCTGCTATAATAGCATAAGTGTTTGTAGCTGTCGTGTTTTTGTTTGGCTAATAAAGTAGCCAGTAAGCTTATGTATGTAGTATTTCAACGACATGCAATAACTACTCAATCTTTATATCTATGGTTCTATATGTGATAGTTGTCTCTTTTCATTAGGAGAGTCATCAGCTTGTTCATTATCCTATGATATTAAGAGAAATTAAATAAATGTATTTTTTTTAAATAAATAATTCCAAAAATTATCTATACATATAATAAAATCGTAGAATAGAAAAGTCAATGTATGTCCGGGGTAAACTCAAAAACTACTGCATGGATTTACTTCAAATTTTGCATGAATATTATTAACAGGTCGGGTCAACATATAGGCTATATATTATCACGCTATCACTTAAGGGGGAGATGCTGTGCGGAGTAAACGAAGCCCACGTGGACGAAGTCGCGGGCAACAGCTAGTTTAAAATAAAAAATGAAATTTAACCTCCAATTATTAAGAATTACCCATGTGACAGGTTAGAAATCTTTTAACAAAACACATTCTGCCATCCATCCATATTCTTAAGAGCATTTAAAAATTTGTAGTAGATTCCATATACTAGTGATAGCAAACAAGCAAGCAAGCAAGGCCCTCCTAATGGTAAAAGAAACCATAACCTATAGACACCACAAAGGCTAATGGTGTGTTACTATCCTTGAGGCAGGGTGTTCATTGTTAATGCCACACTCATAAGTTTATCGGCTACCTTACCCTTCAAATCAGAATATGACAGTGACAAAGATTGATGAAATTGTCAGAAATAGGTAAGGCAGTTGTACCAGAACTGAGCGAGACACCGCAGAATTCTACCACCTTGTGGCTACAACGGTAGTAAATTTGCTTGTCTCTTATGAACTGCCTGGCAGATGGTCTATTGTTCAAAGGTGGCCTGAACCAACACAGAGGAAAACTTTACTGTAAAACTTATCGTAGATAACATCCATGTGTCTGTAAAATAATTAGAACATGGAACAGACACCAGCATCTTAGTCAATGCATTTTATTAAATTATCCAAAGTTACACAAACTTACTATTTCAAGTGCCTCCCCCAGTGTTTTAGGTGGTTTGGGTTTGGAAGGTTCTGATTTCTTATCCTGCTGCTTTTTAGGTTTCTTATCTCCATCTTTTTTTTTATCCTTACTCGGTTTCTTTGTATCATCAACCTCCATGCCTGCATAGTAAGACTTCAATTGTGTAGGAGATACTAAAAAAATAAATATTTAAGAATATAACATAGCTTTGTAGACATAAAGGCAGAATCGATCCTAAACACAAATTGATGGGGTTCAGGTTCGATTTCTGACAGAGGTAAACATTTGTGTGATGAGCACAGATGTTTGAATTTCTGGGTTTATTGTTGAACATATTGATGCCAGAAAGCGAAAACATAGTAGACCACAAGTTAATATAATTTTTTTTATTGAAATGTTCAAATTAAAAAAAAAACACACATTGCGGTGACTTTTGAGCTAAAGTAAATTTTTGTAAATGTCATTTTATTTACTGATAATCGTACACCTATAACACCGAGATGGCGCTATGTGGATTTTTTTTTAATGAACAGTTCAATAAAACTTCATAACTTGCAACACTTGATTCATACATCAATATAATCAATCAAAGGCAGCACTACTGATATGGTATTGGTATGCAGCTGTTAAAATAAATTTTGCTACTACTTTTGTATAAAAACTATATTATTACCATATTGCTTTGGAAACTTGGTACATTAAGCTAATAGGTATATATTCCGGCTCTCCTACTCACTCGGCGTAGTACCGATTTCATGGAAGACAGCTTTAGTGCATCCCATCCCTAAAAAAGGAGATCGCTCTAATCCGTCTAACTATCGGCCGATAGCCATAACCTCCTTGTTCTCTAAAATTATGGAGACAATCATCAACTCGCAGCTCCTCAAGTATTTAGAAGAGCACCAGCTGATTAGCGACCGCCAGTATGGTTTCCGTCGCGGCTGCTCAGCTGGTGATCTTCTTGTATACTTAACACATCGGTGGGCGGAAGCAGTTGAGTCCAAGGGGAGGCATTGGCAGTTAGTTTGGACATAGCGAAGGCCTTTGATAGGGTATGGCACAAAGTGCTTCTGGCGAAGCTGCCTTCCTATGGGCTTCCCGAGAAATTATGCAAGTGGATCACCAGTTTTTTGGCTGACCGGAGCATCAAGGTCGTTGTCGACGGTGCGTGCTCCGACCTTAAATCTGTCAATGCTGGTGTTCCCCAAGGCTGTGTGCTATCACCGACTCTGTTTCTTCTGCATATCAATGACATGATGCGAATTTGCAACATACATTGCTATGCGGATGACAGTACTGGTGATGCTACATACTCCGGCCGAAGCGGTATTTCTCGGGAACACGTCGAAGAGTACCGAAACAAGCTTGTGTCTGAAATCGAGAATCGACTTACCAATGTCTCTGAATGAGGTCGTCAAAACCTGGTCACTTTTAACCCCAAGAAGACACAGCTTTGCGTGTTCACTGCAAAAAAGACACCCTTTGTCGTATCACCTCGATTTGGGGATACCCTCCTGACAGCCTCAGCTAGTGTCGGAATCCTGGGAGTCGACATATCAAATTACGTTCAGTTTCGCGGTCATTTGGAAGGCAAGGCTAAATTAGCCTCTAAAAAGCTCGGTGTGCTCAGCAGAGCGAGACAGTACTTTTTGCCGGCCCATCGCCTTCAACTTTATAAGGCACCGATTCGGCCTCACATGGAGTACTGTTCTCATCTCTGGGCCGGAGCTCCTCAGTACCAGCTCCTTCCTCTTGATCTCATTCACCATAGAGCGGTTTGAATCGTTGACGACCTGGCTATTTCGAAACGGCTCGACTCTTTGGCATTGTGCAGAGATGTTGGCTCACTCTGTGTCTTCTATCGTATCTTTCATGGAGAGTGTTCCGATGAATTATTTGGATTAATTCCTGCTGCCGAATTCCATCATCGGACATCGCGTCAAAATTTGAGATTCCATCCTCACCATCTCGATGTCTGGAAATCCACAACTGTGCGTTTCTCTCAACACTTTTTGCCTCGCACTACTTTGTTGTGGAACCAATTACCGGCAGGGGTGTTTCCAAACGGTTACGACTTGGGGGCCTTCAAGAAAAGAGCTTACTCATTCTTAAAAGGCCGGCAACGCAACTGCAAGACCTCTGGTATTGTGGATGTCCATGGGCGGCGGTGATCACTTACCATCAGGTGCACCTCCTGCTCGTTTGCCCCCTCTTCTATAAAAAAAAAAAAAAAATTAGGACTGTTTACTGTGTGTGTTGTTATTATTGTTGTTTGAAACTGAAGTTTTCCTATTTAGAGGACAAGATAGCCAGGAAGAAGGTCCATCTCTACCACATGGAAAACATCTATTGGAGTCTATAGACAATAACATACTAATTCCAGCAGATAAATCATCTGCTTGTTTCCTATCTTAATAAAATGTTAAAAGTTCAGGAATCATTAAGTTTTGGAAGCATTTAAACTAATGCGC
Organism: Apodemia mormo; assembly: GCA_036924255.1. Taxonomy (NCBI): domain Eukaryota; kingdom Metazoa; phylum Arthropoda; class Insecta; order Lepidoptera; family Riodinidae; genus Apodemia; species Apodemia mormo. The sequence continues at coordinate 6,575,010 of JAUPFN010000019.1, forward strand.
GCATGGAGTAGTGTGCTATTTGGCATAGTTATAGTTAAAATGAAGAAGTGTATAAAGTAAAAAATACTAAACAAATGAAAAGGGCCAACTCTGTTTCCCAAGTGATCACTAGGACTTTATAAATGTTATTATAAAATAACAAAAATTCGTTAAAATGATATGATGAAAATATTTTTCTGCTAAAGGGATATACACGAAATACAAGGTTAAAGGTTAAAACCTCCAGGAAGGTATATTTTATCATATAAATAGGTAGGTATTAAAGAAATTGCAAACATACCGACGTCTTCGAGTTTTGGCCCATTTTTATTCGGCTTTTTTTCTTCGTCTTTAGTACTTTTTATCTTACCATTTTGGGATTTCTTATTTTTGCCAACGACTTCCCACTGACCACTGGACATGTTTATAATTTATTTGATAATTTCAAAGTTACAAAATTAAAAACTTTCGTAAATATTTGAGAAAAACGATTGAACTGGATTGAACAGTGAACACACGTCAAAAACAAAGCAAAAAACGTCAAACTGATAGTGACATAATTCTGAAAGTATTGCACTTTTTGCAGTTTTTCATTGGTCAATATATTCCACCTTGGACAAAACGTGGCATTGCGTTTAAGTAATGTTGCAACAATATTTATTTAATAATTTGTTGTTAATAAAAAATGTATCAATAAAATACCTACATAATTCGAGCAGTAGTTCTATTTCCATAAAAAATATTATTACGTTAGTCGGTAGGTAGAGTTAACCAGTGGCGTAAACCAACGCACCAGAAGACGTTTTCATGTTATTTTTTTAACAGTAACCAATTTTTTTCTAATGATATTTCAGATGTAGAAACCAACTGAATCACCAACTGTACCCATTAAACGAATTATTTAAAGACGCAGATAAATTCTGAATTAACTTTTATTAAAATACTAACTATAGCATGCAGCCCACTGTATTATAAAAGTTTATGGTGTATCCCGCGGTATCGCCTAATTTTCCGGGATAAAAACTAAGTGGTAGAGTTTTGCATTGTCTCGCCCGGGTCTGGTATCACCGTCATATATTCCTGCCGCAATAGCATCAGTGTTTGTCACTGTCGTGATCCGGTTTGGAGGATAAGGTAGCCGGTAAACTTGTGCATGTGGCACAAGATAGCAATGCACCATTAACATCTTTGGTGTCTATAGGCGATGGTTGACTCTTACCATCAGGAGACCCATCTGCTTGTTTGCTATCTTATGATATAAAAAAAGCCTATGTGCTATTGCAGGTCATCATCTACCTTTGTGCCTCATTCAAATCTGTTCAGTAGTTTTTCGTGATGGAGTAACAAGCATTCATCCATTCAAACATCCATCCATCCAAATATTCAAACACCCAAACTTTTGCATTTATGATATTAATATAGATTAATAGATATATCTACCTACATATTTAAAAATCAAAACATGCCTATATTATAAATATGAAAATCACAATTAGTCTGCGCGACAAGTTGAAAAGTGTCTAAAATAGAGATACTGCTCTTAAAATTATGTGCGATAGCTCATTAGATCCGGAATGACGCCTAGAAAAATGTGCTAAAAGCGTGTATTAGCACATAAAAAATTGCAAGAGTTATAAACAAAGATAAGAAAAAATGGCATTTCGTTTTTTGGCAATATTTCATAAACCATTAATATTTAAGAAATTAAAAAAAAAAAAGATTCGGAAAGAGGAGGAAATTTCCAAGAAAAAACTCTCAGATTTCGGAACTCTATCTCCATTATTTATAATTTTAACTTAACGCTGAAAATGGGTCTCCGCACGGCATTTTTAGGTTGCGCACACGGTATCAAAATCGAGTACGACATATAAATAAATTTATTTAAGGTATTGAATATTCTTTTTTAAATTTGAAAAAATTGTGATGTATTTTGAATACTATAAATAATTTATTTCCGTTGGATATTTCACATAAAATTAATTTTTCAACAATTTTAACGATTGTCAAATAACAAAATTTTCTCGTACTTCCGTCTTAATTGTAAACTAGCAAAAAGCAGAGCTCTGTAAGGGCTCGCTAAGTTATACTACCTAGTAATATTGTTAGGAAAGTATTTTTATGAAAATCACATGTTTTAATGTTTATAATGATCTAACCTAAAAAAAATCCAGCGTATTTTTACCCAAACAGTTCCCATTCCCATCAAACATTCCCATCAAAGGCGTCGTCAGGTTTTGGTCTAGGAGGGCGCAGGAAAAGAAAACCAAAATAAAAAACATGTTTCTAAGACTACATTTTTTTAGTACTTACAAGAAAAATACTTTAAAATTTTCTTGATTTATTAAAAACACGATTTTTATTATTATCAATGTTATCTACACTGAACAAATATAAAGGTTATATACGAATTTCGGCCAGAGGTCGAAATTTTGGTCCATTCTAGTAAAAGAACTATTAAATTAACAAGATGAATAAAATTACCGCGAAGGGACGAAAATTTCTTGCTCGCCATTTTGCTTAAATTTACGACACGACCATACATTAAACACCGCGACTGACCGACCACGACCTTTCCAAGCTCTGAAGTGAAAAATTTTGTGCATTATGCACTGAGTGGGTTACTGCACTGTGTGCAGTAACCCACACAGTGCAAGAAAATCTATTGTACAATAAAAATTAAACCCGCTCAAACTTTCGTTCAATCATTGTGCAATCTTCAATATTAACCCTAAACGTTCAATAATATTGTACAATACGTAATATTGCGCAATAGGTATTATTGTAGGTCTAGGGGCCGCTTATAACATTTAATGTCAATAAATTGCAGTATTTCTCTACAATTAGAGAAATACTGCAATTTATGAGTTTTCCGATGTCATGTCGTAAATAATTATATTTTTTTCCGCTTACATTGCAAACGCAGGCTAAACCCTACGAGATTTATCAAAATAATGTAATAAGTATTTGTACACCTTGAAAAGGTCTAAAGAAAACTCCGCGAGGGTATATGTCTATCTCTTATGGATAACCCACAACAGCATTTATTTGTCATTTACTTTTTACGAGGTAATAATAATAAATAATAATGGCTTTTTTTTCGAAGCAATTTTAAGCAATACAGCACCAATCCTTATCCAATTAAATACATTAAATATATTGTTGATTTAATATAGATCAATGTGGCCGTTTATAGCATGTAATTTAAATGAATATTTTCGAAGATATTACAGATTTGAAATGCAGGGGCATAGCGGTTCCGAGTTTACGGGTCTGTGGCGGCGCGCGCGCGGTATGTTCTGTTAACCACCGCGCTGGGAAACATGTTAATTTTCGGATAAATAAATATAGGACTGCAGCTGAAAACCAAAATTTAGTACATTCTATTTTTTTAAACTAATTATCACCATATAAAAATCATGTCGAAGATTAGAAATAGTATTAACAAATTTCAATTATTTGTTTTTGAGATTTTTTAGCCTGTTTTCGGAATTTTATATGATCAAGTAAAGTACATTCTATCATGTAATAAGTTAGCAATTTCCTTAGATAATATCTTCGTACTTACGTACTTCGTACGTAACTTCGTAATATCTTAGATAATATCTACATACGTAGCGGGAAGTTAAAAAATACAAGTGTATTAACAAATTAATATTATATTAAAATGGAGTGAATGAAAATAAATTAAATGAATTAAATCTACCACGCCAAAGATGCATTTTAACTCGTTAACATTTTAACTCGTTAGTTTCATAATAGATGGCGATAGTAGTAATAAAATTCTAATATAACATGTATATTTTACCTTTTTTTTAATGTTTATAAAATTGTATTTTAATTGTAGATCATATCTAGACATGAATTTAAAATATTACGTCAAAGCTCAAACCTAAAAGTGCGGTACTTTTTCAGTAAAACAGTACCACAATAGTGCATAGAAAGTCCCCCAGTGTAGGGCGAGCGAAGCGAGCCTTAATGAGAAACAATGTTTACCTAAATAATTATCGTAAAAATTTTTCGCTTCGTGGAGCCTTCCTTATGTATATACCTAACAATATCACGTCATAAAAGTTAAAAAAATATTCATACTTTGCTTATAATAATTATTGTACTTTAACAAAAAGTGAAAAATCCACGTAATGTTGTTGGGGTACAATAATTATTATAACCAAAGTACGGATATTTTTTTAACTTTAATGACGTGATATTGTTAAGTATGTATATAAGAAAGGCTCTACGAAGCGAAAAATTTTTACGATAATTATTTAAATATTTCTTTTCATTTACAATTAAGACGGAAGTACGAGAAAATTTTGTTAGTTGACAATCGTTAAAATTGTTGAAAAATTAATTTTAAGTAAAATATCCAACGGAATTAAATTATTTATAGTGTTCAAAATACATCACAATTTTTTCAAATTTAAAAAAGAATATGCAATGCCTTAAAAAAATCAATTTATATGTCGTACTCGATTTTGAGTCCGTGTGCGCAACCTAAAAATGTCGTGCGGAGACCCATTTTCAGCTTTAAATTAAAATTATAAATAATGGAGATAGAGTTCCGGGATCAAAAAGTTTTTTCTTGGAAATTTCTTTTTCTTTTCGAATCTTTTCATGAAATTTCTTAAATATAAATAGTTTATGAAATATTGGCAAAAAACGAAATGCCATTTTTTTCTTATCTTTAACTTAACTTATGTGCTAATACACGCGTTTAGCACATTTTTCTAGGCGTCATTCCGGATCACATAATTTTTAAAGCAGTATTTCTATTTAAGACACTTTTATATTTATACCATGGTTTTGCATGTAGTCGCGGCCGAATTGCAGTCAAGGAACTTATATTATTGGAACTGGAATTATTACGAAGCAACATCTAAAAAATAGAAAATGTACTTTATTTCGTTTCTAATAAAGTAAAAATTTTTTTCTTACTTAATAAAGGGGGAGAATGTTCCGGGCAAGACAACGACAACAGTGGATGCTGTCCCTTTCTTGCAATTACCAGTGTAAATAAAACTATCGGATGGTATATTTTTATATATTTGGTAACCGTTAAACCCCTTTTATTCATACGTTGATAGATACATTAGCATAAAATGTTTGGTAATTAACATATTGAGTTTTAAAATGTGCTTATTTTAGTGATTACGTAATTATTTATCCAATGTAAAATCTGTTTTCTCAAATTAGTAGAATTAGTCGTAATTTGCAAACTACGCACGGCCACATTTATATATGGCGCTTTCAAGGAACTTATATACGATAACTGGAATTACGAAGTAATATTTGAAAAATAAGAATGTACTTTGTTTCGTTAGTAATAAAGTTGACATTTGTTTCTTACTTAATCGAGGGGGAAAACGTTCTGAGCAAGACAACGACAAGAGTGGATGTTGTCCCTTTCTTGCAACTGCCAGTGTAAATCATAGACTAGTATATAATATCGGGGTATTACGTATTACGTAAATACGGGTATTACGTAAATACTTATGCAATGCAAAAACTGTTTCTCAAATTAGTAGAATTACTTAGTAGTAATTTGCAAACTACGCATGGCCGCACAAATATATGGCGATTGGCACTTTATTTAGTAGAAAGAGACACACTCCACCATAGACTCACTCCACCCATGTCGTGGTACTCTTCAAAACGATTTTGAAGTTCGTGTGAGCATTCCGGGTAGAATGTAACTTCCTTGGGCGCTTTATTTAGTAGATAGGGACACACTCCACCAACGTCGTTGCAGGTACTCTTCGGAACGATTTTGAAGCACATGTGAATAGATCCAGATAGAATGTAACTTCCTTGATTGCAGTATATTGCAGCACCAAGGGACTTATATACGAGGACCATTGATATAAAAAACCCAAGATGCACAGTACCGAACAAAACTGACACTCAAAACTGTCCCTATTTTCATTTAAATAGTTACAGATATGGCAAAAACATACGTTTTAGTATATTTAACCTTAAGCGCAAGATTTATAGTTGTTTTTACAAAGCAATGTACAAAAAGTAATAAAATTGACAGTGTCGCGAACGACGCGATTCTATTTGAAACAAGCGCACAATTTAAAGTTGTGCGCTCATTTGCGGAGGACGTTTTTGAGACACTAATATTGTATCTTGGGTTTTTTATATCAATGACGATAACTGTAATTATTACGAAGCAATATTTAAAAAATAAAAATGTACTTTATTTCGTTGCTAGTAAAGTTGACATTTGTTTCTTACTTAGCAGAGGGTAAAATATTCTGAGCAAGCAATCACAACGGTGGATGTTGTCCCTTTCTTGCAAATACCAGTGTAAATAAAACTATCGCATGGTAGATTTTTATATAATCGGTAGCGGTTAAATCCTGAGCGTCTGAATTCAGAGCTGGTTTAGACATAATATATATTAATCTGTGTTTTTTAAATCGGCTTTGGACACAATTTCAAATTCTTATCAAGATGAATTGAAATATGTAGTTTTATGAAAGTTTTCAATGGTGTCTTATCATATTAAGAAAATGCCGGCATTAGAAATTTCTTAAGATTACCTACCTAGATAAAGCGGCCCGCCGGAAATCTTAGTTCAGAATTCTAACTATCTAATCAGATTTCTTGAACTCACCCAGAGAACAATATAGGTAATTGAACGATATAATACTTACAGCATGCGTTAGCATCATAGTAGTCTGGGACTTACAGCTTCATACTATGAACACAGAGTAGGTACTTTGTATTATAGGTACCCATTTAGGTACCTAAAGTTATGAACCATAATATATACTAGTCTATATATGAACTCACCCAATGTCACATTGACAGTGACAAAACTGACAAGGGATAACAATGTCAATGACAGCGGTCATCACTCGTCAGTCGTCATACCTACAGTTTAGGGATGTCACATTGATTAAAAATAATCGATTATTTAAAAAACGATCATTCTTTTTTCAGAACTAATCGATTTGGCAAAAATATTCACACACATTACACGTTACACGAAGGAATAATCGATTTTTTTTAAATCACCTGACCTATTAGTAATATTCATGCAAAATTTGAAGTAAATTCATGCAGTACGTTTTGAGTTTACCCCGGACATACATACAGACAAACAGACAAAAATTATAAAACTATATTTTTGGCTTTGATATCGATTGTAGATCCCAAGTATTCTATTAAAAAAATATTCAATGTAAAGTTTTGACTTTCCTACGATTTTATTATATCGCACCTCTGCTCAAATAGTGTCACAAGTCAAAAAAACGATTCTTGAGTAAAAGCGGTTTAAAGACACAGACAAAAATTATAAAACTATATTTTTGGCTTCGATATCGATTGTAGATCACGCCCCAAGTACTCTTTTAAAAAAATATTCAATGTACAGTTTTGAATTTCCTACGATTTTATTATATCGCATCTCTGCTCAAATAGTGTCACAAGTCAAAAAAACGATTCTCGAGTAAAAGGGTTTAAAGTTGCTCCTGCCTATTTTTTTCGCTTCTCCGGCCAACGCCACTAACGTCACTAACTCCATATGGTATCAAATTATTGAAAACAGTAGTAGATTACCATTTGAGATAAAACTATGGCATAATACGATACGAATGGTACAATAAAAGTGATTTTACGATTTTTTGAATTGTGACACTATTTGTTCGGAGCTGCTATATGTAAAGATAATACTTAGCAATTAATATAAATTCATTTAAATAAGAACCAAATAAAATCATAAGTATAAAAAATAACCGAAATAACAACTGTCTGGTTTTAAAACTAAAAAACAAAGCAAAATATGTCTCTTTAAGCTTTCGGAGTAAAAAAATATGGATTATGAGTATTGCTAAAATTTTCATCAGTTTTATCACAATGAAAATAAGATAAAATGATCCACCTCCCGTCTTATTCCGTCAATTTATGTCCTACTATATTTTTAACTTCCCACTACGTATGCTGATTAGTTAGTGATTTTACCCCGATTTTCGAAAATCGAGTTTTCACCAGATGTCCTCGTTTTGAGGTCCTAGGAATCTTTTCCGACTATTTTCTCGATGACGTCAGTATTTCTGTATGTGTGTGTGTGTGTGTATGTATGAGTGTGTGTGTATGTGTCTATGTTAACATCTTATTACTTTTGAACGGCTGGACCGATCGATATGTGGTTATTGGCATTCAATTGGATTTCGCTCAATTTAGATTTCCTGAAAATTTGAACCGATTCGGTCTAGGACATTTTGAGAAATTTTGAAAGAACAGAAAAAAAATTTTTGATGAAACAGTATTTTTTTAATATAACTTCCAAATATATGTGTCGATTGAGTACAAAAACTATTCAGCTCTATTCTTCAAAAAACTACGATGAATACATAAATTGCATCAAAATCGGTTTATCCGTTTGGGAGTAATCGTTGACGAAAAATTTTGAAAAAAGATTTTTTTCGACATAGCTTCGAATTTTTTCAACCAATCATTTTTTGGTGTTCTACGATATTTTAGTACTAAAAAAACTACGTCAAATGTTTTAAAAATCAAAATCGGATCTAAGTCTCATAACTTATAGCTTTTCAAATATTAAAATTTCGTTGTTTTTAGCAAACTCACTTAACTTTTTTAAATAACTTTCAAGTTAATTCACTGATTGACTTAAAAATCTTATCAGCTTTTTCCTGTAAAAACTGTGTCAAATACCCTTAATTTGATCAAAATCGGTCAATTTCTTTGGGATTTATCAATGAAGAAATTTAAAAATAAAATGTTTTATGACATAGTATCGAAATTTTTCAACTTATCGATTATTTAGCTAAAGCAATATTTTAGATGTCAAAATTTGAGTTGAATGCCATCATCGTTTTCAAATATATAGCTTTTCAAAATTTATATACTGCTATTTTTAACAAATTAGATGTTTGAATTGAAAAATCTATGCTTATATTTTTTACTCTTTTGAGCTTAAAATACCTTAATTTAGTGGGAAGTTTCAGGGATGGCTCGTACGGTCAACCGTTTACACATTTTTTCTTTTGCATCTGTCCTTAGCGTCGTGGAGTTCATTGTGCAACTTGATTTCAGCGTTAATCTCCAGATTTTCGAAGATAAAGATTGATCAGAACATCTAATTCTCGGCCTCCTTCCATCGACTTTGCCAGAACGCTATGTGTATTTTTTCGGGCAATATGGTCAGAGAACTCCATGATTCTCAGTCTTCCAAAGCAGTCTGTAGAATTGAACTACTTTCTTGACACTGCTTTCTCAGCGTCTATAAAACGTTTACGTCGAAGTTTTTCTTTTATTTTCAGGAATAAAAAAAAATTTACTAGGTGCTAAAGTTCTGCATTGTCTCGCCCGGGTCTGATACCATAGCCTTATCTATTTTTGCTGTAATATGGTAGGTTTGGAGGGTAAGGTAGCAGTTAAACTTATGCATGGAGCATTAGACCTCGCCACAAGATAGCAATGCACCATTAACATCTTTGGTATCTATAGGCGATGGTTGACCCTTTCATCAGGCGACCCATCTGCTTGTTTGTTATCATATTCACAAAAATTTCAAGCAGCAAGGTCGGAGCTATATGGCGGGTGACCCAGTAATTCGTCGTAGTAGTGTGCAATAAGGTGATGTCATGTTGACTCAGGTCGTTTTCCAAAAATGTTTCCAAGAGAAGTGGCAAAAAATGATTAGCGTACCACTCTGCAGTAATTATTTTTTCATTCTCTGAAATGATTATCACATAATGACCTTCCTTCCAAAGAACGAGGCTACCGTCTTTTCTTCCACATTTCTAGCTCTTTTCATTTTGATTGGCAATACCTCGGATGGGAACACATACACTGAGTGTACTTTGGTTTCCGAATCATAACAATAAATCCAGCTTTCATCACGCGTAATTATGATGAACACAGCATTTGAATCATCTCCGTTAAATCTTCAAGCATTTAATGGCACCAATAAACACAATGGAGTTTTTGGGCTGCGGTCAAATTATGAGGTATCCACTGGGCACAGAGTTTCCTGACCGTTAAATGTTCATGGAGGATTTTGTGTACTTGACTCATATCAATGTCTAAGCTTGTCCAAATCTGCGGATAGGTCACTATTTTGTCAGTCTCTATAATACGCTGCACAACTCTGATGTTATCTTTATTCGTCACTGTAGACTGCCCCTCAAACAGATCATCGGTAAGATTAGTGCGACCAAGTTTAAACTTAAAAACCAGTTTTAAACAGTAAAACGAGATGGGACTTTATCGAGGAAGGCCAATCAAAATCTATCATTTCTTTCTTGTTGACTTAAATGACATTGAAAGTCATAAAAAATCATGGCACGAAAATTTTCTCGCGTTGAATTCATGCCGACGTTACACAGACAATTTTCAATTTGCTACAAAATCTTAAAAGAAGTGACAAATGGATGAAATATAATATACACAATAATTTTTGCAAAGAGTTCTGTTTTTTAAAAATTCAAACCTATTTTTTATTATCAAATGTATATTACAAATGGCCAGTTCCAAAAAGTTTTAGTTTGACCCAGTTAGATGAAGTCATCCAATTTATCGAGGTGTTATGCACTTTGTAATATTGAGTAATTTGGTATGCCTACTATCATAAGTTGGGTTTTGGAACGGTTTATTTCGAGACCCAAACTTCTCCATTCTGTCAAAGAAATTTTATTGTTTTAGCTTCATTTACAGCCAAGAGCGTCGTATCGTCTATATAACGCAGGATTGTAATGCCAGTGCCACCTGCTATTTAAGTTTTGAAAAACTATTTTCCTTGATCACGACATCATGCGGGAATGCCTGGACCGATTTCGGTAATTCTTTTTTTTTGTTGTGTTTGTAATTGTGAGCAGAAGGTTCTTAGAAAAAGAATATATTAAGTAAATTGTGCAGAAAATTTAAGAAAAATTAACCACCATATAAAGTTTAGTGCCCTTTTAGCTGCCTGGAATGACAATCCTGTATAAATACTTATATAAATTACGTGTCACGTTGTTTCTCAGCTATGAATTCCTAGTATATATGACAAAGCAACCTTTGCCTTTTGCATTTCGTGTACGTTGCAAAATCGTGTAATTTCTATAATCGATTTAATAAAAATCGATTAATATTATTTTGAAATCGATTATTAAAATCGATTATATATTCACATCCCTACTACAGTTTATTTTCTGAATTCGATTGCACAAAGTCAGCTGCTGTAAAGTAAGGAATATTGGCGAGATTTGAGAAAAACAGTGAAGATAAAAAGTTTTAAGTGTATATTAAAACATAGTCTAACCTTGATGTTGACGAAGCAATTATATTGTGGATCCTTATTTAGCAAGTGAATGTAGAAATGGAGGAGAAGCTAATGTTGGCCGATATTTCTAGCACTTTGAGAGAAAGAGTGTTTTTCGCAGCAAGAGATGGGATGTCCTTAACGCTTTATGCTTTATTGTACGAGAAAAATAAAGATGATATTGATGATCTGCTGAACAGCGTAAGTTTTTGTCTTAATACAAGTGTCATCACCTGCTAACTCGCGTTACTTTTCGTCTATTTTTATCACAACAAATCAAAGTTACCTTTTGCGTATCTTTGCATGCGTTGTTCAATTATTTTGTGTGATGTTGCGTATTTATCAATTTACGAATTACAATTTGCGATATTGCAAGTCATTCTGTAGATAAATTTAGAGTTATCGAAAAGTAAACATGCCTGACTTTACTGAATGATATTCCATTTTAACCCGTGACGTGATTACCTGGCCAATAAAAAATTCGCGGTAGTGCTCCGTGTCTGGAAGCCTCCCTTTTTTTTATGCCTAGGTTTCAAAAAATCGGTTTATACATATATTTTCGTTTATATTTTATATATATACTATATATCAACGTAATCTGTATAAAATTTCCTATTCGTTCCTACTATTACAATAATAAATAAAGGCTTACCTAATATTCAAATCCTGTGATAATTATTAACTTTGTAAAAAATTTCACCACTATCTCACTTTGCTTAAAGTTTTACACTAAATTGCGTTAAGTTAAGTTATGTTATCACTCAAACAATACTATAACTTTATAGTATACATAATGAACAAATATATAATAATAATGAACAAACTATCACACAAAATACAGCCATTTCTAAACACAGCCGGTACGCACTGTAAATTGTTCAAACTACAAGTAAAGATGTCGCACGGCCGATCGTGTTTTGTTAATTTATTGTGGCCAATTTCTTGTTTGGTCATTGGTTATTTTGTACTCAGTCTCAAGACGACAGCCAATAGAAAATAAATACAATACAAAAATCGCGTCACATGGATGCAGAAGTGTAAAATCAACGGCCAATTGGAGCGAGTTAATTTTGTACAGACGGGTGTACAGAAATCACTTCTCGCGCGTAAAGTTTTTGTACATATGTCTGTACGAAAATCGCAATACGGGTTAAACCTGAAATTCTTATATCCATCACAAAACACACTAAGCAAACGATTTCATCACGAAGATTTTTATCACATAATATGGCATTGACCTGTGCAATATGAATACATTACATGTTTATTAACCTTGATATATACAATTCAAACTGCTAAAAGAGTTGTAATTTATTCCAAAAAGAAAACAGGTTAAATTTATTCATTCTAAATTGCATTTTCACTTGTGTAAATCTTAAGTTAACTGTCTATTTTTTGTACGGTAATAATAATTTGTAAGGATCCCTTTTATATTTGTTACTACAAATTCTAAATTCCACATTCTTAATATTTTGCCATTTCTATAATTTTACATCAGTAGACACACACTGCTGTATGGAATACTATGGGTTGTAGAAAAATGAGAGATTGTAGGAACCAAAGAGAAGAGATACAAGCATCTTCACAAACAAGATAAAATATAACTTTTTATGTCATGTGCAAAATGTATGCATATCTTGGCCAGGCTTATTACATCAATATATTTTGTTTCATATTAAAATACTTGATTTTGCACATTTGATGTTTGGAAGTTGATTCTTTTAAAAATTACAAAGACTTTTTCTAATCACAGTTCCAGTACATGATAAAAATAGTTTTGCGTGTTTAGTCACTAAGAACAGGAATTAAGCAGTTGTTGATGACACTACCTTGTCCAACCATAATCCTACTTCATTCACTCATAATGTAACATAAACACTGTGATGAAAAAAAAGTTTTGTTATACATAAATTTAAAAGAAAATAGTGGCTGAATGATGTATAAAATTTTAGCTATAACCACTGGATAGATTAATATATAATAATAATATTCACGGGACAAATTACACTTACTGATCTACCCCCAAAGTTAACAAATTATTTCCTTGTGTTATGGGTGTTAGCCAACAATACTAATACATAGAAATACATATATAAATACTTTTACATACATAATATACACCCAAACCCGGAAATACGAACATTTATGCTCATCACACAAATGCTTGTCCCCATCGGGGATCGATCCGTAGCCCTGTCGGTTGCATAGTCAGGATCGCTAAATACTCGACCACGGGGGCGATCAAAGATTGGCCTGAATTTTCGCATACATATAGCTATAATTTTGTTAACAATGGTTTATAAATTCAACTCTTAAAAGAGTAAAACAATGTTTTACTCTCTGAAGGGAACAATAATTCAAAACATTGTTTTACCCGCTTGAACTGTTGTCTATCAGCTCAGATTCACTGTATGGCTAAGATAATCAGGTTTGGTTAACTTTGCTATTAAGTCATTGATCCTGATTATATCTATAAATAGTTGATGATGGTTATCAGTTTGCTTAATGCGGCAATGGGATTCACCAGTCATCTCACCAACGGAAAAACTCTTGAATCTTATTGAAATGGAAAATCTACAGATGTTCGGTTTACTCTGTCCACCAACAATGGAACTGAGTGTGATAATACCTTTTAAAATAAATACTATGTATTTACTACTTGGATCTGCTGATAGACATCTTTGTCAGAGATACGCTTGTTCTTTGTACATGTTTTATATTATAACAACAACGTATCTTCATGCCAAATCCCTTACGGAGGAGAGAATGGAGTGCCATATATCATGGACCAGTCAGGCTTGCCTTGCTTTCTGTATATTAATAAATCTCTTCATGCAAATAAACCGGTTTCAACCTTCCACCTTTGCCTTCCAGCACCTGACCAAATTGATCATGGTACATCAGTCTCAGTCTCCACCGGTACCTACATCCATCCACATTCGCATTGTATATTTATTTCAACATGTCCAAACCAATGGAGTATGCTCTTCCTCATTTTTACACTCATACTGTCTATCAATCCCAACTTCTCTCTCACCTTGGTATTACAAATGCGATTTGTGATTGTCTCACTGCTGATTTTTGGTAACACCAACCACATAATTATACTTATGTTTTATATTAACTTTCTAAAAATGTATGTTGTTTACATTATATTATTGCCTCTGTGGTCTAGTGCTTCAGCGTTGGCGTTGACCACATGAGGTCCCGGGTTCAATTCCCGGGTCGGGCACTTTAAAAAAAAAAGTGTTTTTTCAGTTTTCTGAGAAACACAAAGTTGCCCGGGATTGGAAAGTGCCCGGTTGGCCATAGGCTTGCCACATCACATTTGTGGGACCAAGTATCTTCGGCTAATTGTGGGTGCACTTGTTGTACCTCTGCCTACCCCTTCGGGGATATGGGCGTGAAGATACTTTTTTTTCTTTTTTTTTTTCTTATGTTGTTTACAGTAATGTGTTAAATTGATAAAAATAAATAAATACTACTACTACTTACATTAATACTACTACTTATCTGCATTAATTGGAACTGCTATTAATAAAATGCCTGTATTTAGTATATTTGATGTTGCTTAATTACATCAATTTTGAGAGATAAATATTACTATTGTCACTACTTAATTAGCTGATTGCTTAAACTAAATGCTTTTTTACAACAACAAATGAAATACCTATGCCATTACTTATTTTATTGCAGTTATACTCAATTATTTAATCACTTTTTTTATATCATAATATAGCAAACGAGCGGATGGGTCTCCTGATGGAAAGAGTCAGCCATCGCCTATAGACACTAAAGATGTTAATGGTGCGTTGCTATCTTGTGGAGAGGTCTAATGCCACATGCATAAGTTAACCGGCTACCTTATCCTCCAAACCGGAACACGACAGTGATCATCACTGACACAATTGCGGCAGAAATAGGTAAGGCGGTAGTACCAGACCCGGTCTACCGATGCAGAATTCTACCACCTATTAATCACAATGGTAGTGACGCGCCTTTTACAACCTGCCCAGTCGCCTTTTACAACCTGCCCAGCAGAACGGCAGTTGGCCTATTCTTCAACGGAGCCTGATAGCAACACAGGGAAAACCTCTTCTGTTTAAAAGTTCACAATTTAAGTGAAAATATTAGTGTTTACCTGGAACATTATTTTGGATATTATTTAAATACAAGATCATGATAATCGCATTGTTATATAAGAAAGGCAATGAGCTTAAACTCTTTCAAAGTAGGGTCAAATGTTACTTTTTATGTGCCTAGTAGTTTGGTCAAATGTTATTTTTTATGTACCTGGTAGTTAGTTTTATGTATGATCACTGATACTGATTTTTATTTTTTTTTTGTTTTTGTTTTCTCTCTTCAGTAATTTAGCAAATAAACGTGATTTACCGCTATTTTTATAAAAATTCAACCTTATTAACATTTTTCGTTGAACCCAATGGATGTAACTCAATTGGGTTCAACAAAAAATGACACAGTAGGCTTTTATGTAGGAAATTATACCTATAACAAGAATCCATGAGTCAAAATTCCCAAGAATTTTTTTTCTGGGTGAGCAGAACGAAATATGTATTAAAAGCATTTTTTAATGTTATTTTAATGAATAAAATTCACAATTCTCTAGCAGTGGGTTAAAATTCGAATTAAGAGCTCGCAATATACTCAAAAATTTTGTTTTTCCATACATTACGATATTTTCAGCCAGGACTTGAAAAAAAATGTTGTCCAAAAATGAAGCGCCCTAATATGAAATTTTTTAAAGGGCAATGGGCCCATTTTGTTAGCTGAAAAATTGTGGTGAATTGGTGTTCAGTTGACTGTGCATACACTAACTGAATTATTATGTGTTATGAATTATGACAGACCCTTTATTTTCTTGTTCTTGAATCATACAAAATATAACTTTGGTGCCTTAGTATGATGAGTCAAAAAGCTTTCCGGCAACATTATTAAAATAGAATTGAATGTCATTGACATGTTTACTCAATCTAATTATAGCAGTGTTTATTTCGAAATTTTATAAATTCTACTTACATCGTGTACTAAATGTTCATGATTATAAAATTGTTTTATAGTATATTATGTGTTAAGTATAAATATATATAATAACTGATAAGTAATAACATAATACTAAGAAGAAGTGATTACACTTATAAAAAAGTGACTGAAAAATGTAGACTATATCGACATAAGAGAGAAATTTTTAATTTTAGAAAATTGTAACAAGATATTTGTTTTATTACTAACCATTGTTTAGTAATTATTTTACTTGAGATCTGTGCTTACCTTATTTGGTTATGGGGCGGAATTCAGATAGGGACGGTTCAATACTTTTGTAAGATAAAAAAATGTTATTGGTCTTTTTCTGAAGAAATACCTCAGTAGCAATACATTGTCTACTGGTGGTGCATTAATATCTCCATGTCTCTGATGAGCATGTATAGCTATCTCAGTCTAGTAATTGCAATGATCAAGTGAAATGCGTCAAAGATAAGAAATATACATCAAAAGGACTTATTGAATACTTGCAAGCTAAGACAATCAGAGCATATTTAGACATGTAATTCACCCTTTAAAATTTATAATATTCAACCTCAAAATATTTAAAGCACTGTAATTTAGCTTAATCTTTTATGTTTGCAGTAATCTCGGTCTCATAAATATTGCTGCTTAAATTGATACCAAATAGTTATAAATGACTAGATAAAAGAGCTACCTACATATAATTGTAAGACACAGATATTCTATATTTTATAATAGTAAGAGAAGTCCCATTAATCCTCATAGTCAATCCCAGGTATTTTAGATATTATGTCAAAATAATTTGATGTATGTTGACAATGAAATATTGCATGCTGTATATTATCTCTTACAATTTATCATTTCAATAATATACCGAGAAATTATATTTCAAGTAAAATGTTTATATATTTAAAATCGCAATTTTGATAGCATCACCAAAATTCCACTACAATAATATTTGTTAAAACAGTCACCTATGACTGACCTGACCTGCAAAACAGTAACTTTTGTGATGTTTCTGTCAAACAATATATCTTAACATTTTATTGAACATTTTTCTATGGCTGACCTAGGTACCTACCTACTTGACGAGGAAAGTAATATCCTGGAAGTAATTTACTTTATTTTGTTTAAACTCTTTATATAAGCTGTTGTGATCAAAATATCGCCATCTATATATTAATACTAGCTGTTACCCATGACTTCGTTCTAGGTACCCCCCGTAGGGGCTAGCGTGATAATATGTAGCCTATATGTTGATCCGACCTGTTAGTAATATTCATGCAAAATTTGAAGTAAATCCATGCAGTATTTTTGAGTTTACCCCGGACATACATTGACTTTCGTACGATTTTATTATATGTATATAGATGTGAAGGAAAAACCTTACACCTCTTTTAACACAATTGCGGGAATGGTGGAAAACGAAAATATGGCATAGTTTTATACCATAGAATAGCTGACAAGCAGGTGGATCCCCTTTTGGAAAGACTTTGTGAATGGTGCGTTATTATTTGTGTGGCGAAATGGTAATACTACATACTACAAGTTACCGGTACTACAAGTTTACCAGTTACCAGACCAGAATACGACAGTGATAACACTAAGGGGCTGCAACAGAAATTGTTAAGGTCAAGAAACCAGAGCACGACATTGGAGAACTCTACCACCCAATATGATTTTAGGGACTGGACTATTTTATAAAGATTAACCACTTAACTACGTGTTTCCCTTGCTACCTTCCATTAGCCGAGTTATGAGTAGAGCCCTTTTCAGAATCATTTTGTTATTATTTAATCCTGGCGTAATAGCAACATTAGTTATCACTGTTGTGTTCCTGTTTGTAGGGTAAGGTAGTGGGTATTCTTATGCATTTGGCATTCCGTCCCTGCCATGAGGATAGCAACGCATGTCTATAGACATTGGTTGTTTCTTTCCATCAGGAGAGCTATCAGCTTCTTTGCTATCCTATGTTTTCAAAAAGTGCTTGTCATTTTGTTCACGTGTTTGGAAGGGGTAAGGTAGCCGGTAAACTTATGCATATGTTATGACCCCCATTACCATTTCTGGTGTTGTTCCTTTCCACCGAGACAGACATCTCCCCGATTACCCGTAATATAAAAATATCTGGCAATGGAAAATTTATTAACCTAGTAGAAACTGTAAAGATAGTTTCACTACAAAAATTCATTTACAGTGGAATTCTTTGTATTAGCTAGGCCAGGTTTATGACAGCACTCATCAAATTTTACTATGACCTTTTTCACTCTACATAAAATGAACAATTGTTTATATGATTCACATGAGAAAAATAGCAGTCGTAAGTTTTCGACCTACTTTTTCAGTTGCTGTGGCTGTTTTGACTATTTTTTTGTCATATTAATATGAGCAATTATTTTCCATAGTGTATGTATAGTGTACACTAACACTATCACCATTGACATATTATTA
This sequence comes from Apodemia mormo, assembly GCA_036924255.1. Lineage (NCBI taxonomy): Eukaryota > Metazoa > Arthropoda > Insecta > Lepidoptera > Riodinidae > Apodemia > Apodemia mormo. The sequence goes on from JAUPFN010000019.1 coordinate 6,593,740, forward strand.
CTATGGACATCGGGTCTCATACTAAAATCGCGATAAAAATACAAGAACATTACAAGAATAGATATTTTAACAAGGTAATTTAAACACTAAATCATTATATCAAAGTTTAATTTCGACTAACGCGGAATTGTAGCTTTTTTTTGCGTTTTGTAGCTCATTTGCGTCGGACATTTTTAGTGCGGACCCGACGTCTATAGTAATAATATATCAATGACTATCACATAGTATTTACTGCCGTGACACGTTTTACGGATATTTCGCTGAGGAATTGACTGAGAGGAAATCAGATGGACTATTTTTTGTAAAACGCCTTTTATAAAATTTTACAATAGTAATTATAACGCACTTTAATTCAACATTTAGTTCCTAATTTTAAAATTTGGCGGGACCCTTAAAAGTAACCCGGTATATTTATTTTTACTTAAAAAGCCAACCAGTTTCACATTTTTATGCTGCAGTATCATCAGGGTTAAAAACTTAAATTGTCAATTTAAGTTGTGAAACAGTACAAATGCAAAATTTAAAATTCTGGGGTATAGTATAGTTCTGCCGCGTCTCACCCGGGCTTAACGGGATGAAGTAATAACGAAAGACTGTTAAGATCCCTTTTTGATGGATACGGTAGCCAGAAATCTAATGTACTCGTATATGGCAGTACATCCTTTACACGGATAGCAACGCATTATTGTTGATAGTTATCAAGTTCCATCAAGAAAGTCTATTTCTTTGCTATCTTATCGTATGTAAAAATTGTATAAAGTAATATTGTCTTTTACAGGATGTCTGTTCTGATGGAGTGAAATGCACACCCTTAATAGCCGCGGCAAGGCACGGTAGAGAAGCTGCCGTAAGAATACTGCTGGAAAAATTCAGGCCTCCCGTGAGGCTGGAGACTGAAGGCACAGTCAAGTTTGACGAATATGTGATTGAGGGTAAGTTTTTTTATAATTTACTTATTTATTTAATACTTTATTGGGCGCAGAGCACAATTAGGAGAAAATAAACGTAACGTAAGTGCAATGGGCGACTTTATCTCTAAAGAGATTCCTTCCAGCCTACCCCTAAAATAATAACCCGGAAATAAAAAAAAAACAAATAATTAGACTTGGTGTAAAAATAAATAAATATTTTGGTTACAAATTATGAGATAGTAAACTAACCGATGGCTCTCCTGATGGAACGAAACAACTAGTAACTAATTCTCCTGACTCGTAATAAAAGAGGTAACTATCAACTATAGACTCCGTAGATTTGATAGCATGCAGTGCTTGTTTAGTCCATAATCAAATTAACCAATTGCTTAGTCCTTACGGAAGGTTTTACTAAGTTTAAATCTATAGGTTGAAAAATGCCAAAAAAATTTTCAAAAATTTCTCATTGATTAATCCCGGCCGAATCAAACGAATTTAATCCGATTTACGGTATTCGATGTAGTTTTCTAATGAGAAGATCTGGCTGGATTTTTTAATAAATCGGTGTATTATCTTGAAAGTTGTTTAAAAAATATGAAGTTTGCGTATACAACGTAATTTTAGTATTTGAAAAGCTGTAACTTGAAAATTTGGTTCGATTTTATTTTTGAGACGGCATCCGACGTAGTTTTTTTAGTACTTAAATATCGTATAAGATCAAAAAAGTATTGGTTAAAAAATTTCAGAGTTATGTCGAAAAACACTTTTTTATAGCGGATAAATTAATAAACCAACTTTGATGTAATTTATGTATTGTACGCGGTTTTTTTGAGAAAAAAAGCTGATTAGATTTTGTACGCAATCGGTACAATAATCTGGGAGTTATTTAAAAAAAATACTGTTTTCCCAAAATTTTTTAAAGCTTTTTCAAAATTTCTCAAAATTTTCAGAAAGTCTAAGTCGAGCGAAATCCAATCGACTACCATCAACCGCGTTTCGATCGGTCAAGCCGAAGCGATAGTTCATAAGTTATAAGATGTTTACATACACACATGTACAGATATACTGACGTCATCGTGAACATAGTTGGAAAAGATTCTTAGGACTTCAAAACATGGAGATCTGGTAAAAACACGATTTTCGAAAATCGGGGCAAAATCAGTAATTTCCTTATCTACAACGAAGCGGGAAGATTTTTTTTTTTAAATAAGTAAACTAATACAGATGTAACGTTATGACCTTAATCGTTGTAATACACTTATCACTAGAACAGCCTGACACAAAAAAATACGACATTGAAGTATTCTCTTGCTGGAGCCGCACTAGCGTTTATCGTCACAAAGCTCGTGCAATAAGACGATAAATCTATCGGTCACATCTGAATTTATCGTGTCATTGCACGAAGCTTCGTGACAATAGATGCAAGTGCGGCTCCAGCATCACTAGTTTATAGTAAAAAATGTCTTCAGCAGTGAGTCATTCATATCTACATGATTGCATACAATTTAAATTACGAGTATGGTACAGTTCGTTGCGGAATTAAATATTTGAATGCAGATGCTAGTTTCAGTTATGAAGAGCGCTGTCTCTGTCACTCATGTACAATTTTACGCTTCAATTTTTATAGCATAAATACAATATTAGTCTATCAAAGTTCCCATTTTTTTCTCGTAGATCACTTTCAAAATTTTGCTTGTTCCAGTGGACTTCCTGAAATTTCTACCATACTCCCTAAACTTAAGAAAAGTTATGGAACTCTAACTCTATCTAACTATGGAAATTTGCGTTGCAGCTAAGTTCCAACCGTAAATTAACAGTTTTCGAAAAAAATTGAGATTTGTATGGGTAATAAAATGATAATTTTCATTTTATTAAAATACTAGCTGCAGCGTGCAGCCCGCTGCATTATAAAAGTTTTTGGTGAATCCCGTGGGATCACTAACTTTTCCAGGATAAAAAGTAGCCTATGTGCTATTCCAGATTATCATCTACCTGTGTGCTAAATTTCATTCAAATCCGTTCAGTAGTTTTTGCGTGATTGAGTAACAAACATCTATCCAAACATCCATCCAAACATCCATCCAAACATCTAAACTTTCGCATTTATAATATTAATATAGATTATCCGTCTACATTGATAGGTGAAGTCAAGCCAATATTTCAGTTTTTCATTATCAAAACCAGATAAATTTTCATGGACCTTCGCTTGCCGATTGTGAACCCCCATTTTGGTCACGCCATTATAGATTCCCGTCGAGTCTCCAGTGGACCCCTGGGAGTCCACCTGGACCACTTTGGGAATAGGTGGCTCTATCATTTTATTTTTCTCGTCGTTATGCTGGGGCCACACTACCGCGAACGTCAATTTTCATCTTCGCGATAAATATGACGTTAATTTATTAACGCGTTAAATAAAGTGGCCACACTTTAACGGCCAATGTCAATGCCCATTCTTGGCGATAAAATGTCTCTTTAATTATATGCAAGATGAAAGTCGACGGTGCTGTTCTTTATCTGATGAGAGTTACATTTTATTATATGATACATATCTTATCATGACCGATTGAAATAAAAATAACATGAGGTTTTTGAGTCTTGACACCACAAAATTGGCTCTGTTTGCAGAATCTCGAGAAACGCAATTCATTTCTTGTTATTCCACTCGATAGCTATACCACGTAGATATTTAACGAAGACAAATACGTGCGATCCCGTCACGCTCACGGTGCTCAATTATATTATACTCTTTGGTGCACACTGACATACGTAGTGTGGCCGCTTCAACGCATTAATTCTTGAGTTATCCTCTTTAATGTGATGTGAGTTCAAGTGAGCTATCGCCTATTGTCAAACGATAATGTGAATGTCGTTGTCGAATTATCGCGTTAAGTCGTGGCGTCATGGGGTAAGGGGTATCACTTACCATTACATGCCCACAATTGTATTTGCGCACATCTTTTTAAAAATTAATTAAAATCATATGTGTCTTACTGTCAACCTACGAGCACTTAACCCTATAGAGAAGTCGGTAATATATAGAGTTTCTGTCAACAGGTTTTTCGTGTTTCCTCCGAAAAAAACCAACAATTTCCCCGTGTTGGTTCCGGGCTCCTTTGAAGAATAGACCAACTGCCGTTCTGCTAGTCAGGTCGTAAAAGGCGACCGATTGGCTATGCGAGTCACTACCATCGTCGCTACTAGGTGGTAGATTTCTGCATTGTCTCGCCCGGGTCAGGTACCACCGCCTTACTTATTCCTGCCGCAGTAGCGTCAGTGCTTGTCGCTGTCGTGTTCCGGTTTGGAGGGTAAGGAAGCCGGTGAACTTATGAATGTGCCATTAGACCTCGCCACAAGATAGCAACGCACCATTAACATCTTTGGTGTCTATAGGCGATGGTTGACTCTTTCCATCAGGAGACCCATCTGCTTGTTTGCTATCTTATGATATAAAAAAAAGGTTCGTCTCCTAAGCGTCACTGACATATTTTTCAACTTCTTCGCTTTTCACTAGTTTGGACCAAAAACCAGAACTTACAGCTTACATTTACATTTAAAATATTTTAAATCACATTCAGTTTCTGTCATCATGTCCCGTTGTACTGTTAAATGGTGTGGAAACAGCAAAAGATGCAGCCTTACAGTACACTAGGTATATTATTTTTCAACGGATAGTCGATTTATATATTTCAAGAAAATATATTTTTTAATAATTTAATTACATAGCGCGTGTCAAGTTATTCTTGACAGGTTCATGACTTGTACACTCCGTATCCTTTTTGGTTTTATTGCAAATAAGAATATTTGTCTTTTTCATAATTTCTAGTGCGACGCTGACTGCGATCCATTTGTTATGTCGATAAAATTATGGTCTGAATATTGTGTTTGTTGAAAAGTATCTTCACGCCCATATCCCCGAAGGGGTAGGCAGAGTTACAACAAGGTACACTAGGTATATTATTTTTCAACGGATAGTCGATTTATATATTTCAAGAAAATATATTTTTTAATAATTTAATTACATAGCGCGTGTCAAGTTATACTTGACAGTTTCATGATTTGTACACTCCCTATCCTTTTTGCTTTTATTGCAAATAAGAATATTTGTCTTTTTCATAATTTCTAGTGCGACGCTGACTGCGATCCATTTGTTATGTCGATAAAATTATGGTCCGAATATTGTGTTTGTTGAAAAGTATCTTCATGCCCATATCCCCGAAGGGGTAGGCAGAGTTACAACAAGTGCACCCACGATTAGCCGAAGATACTTGGTCCCACAAATGTGATAGATGGCAAGCCTATCGCCAACCGGGCACTTTCCTATCCCAGGCAACGTTGTGTTTCTCAGAAAACGGATAAAACACTTTTATGTGCCCGACCCGGGAATCGAACCCGAGACCTCATGTGGTCAACGCCAACGCTGGACCACTAGACCACAGAGGCGACATTGTGTTTGTTGAAATAAAATTAAAACGATTAAATCGAGTTTCCGCGTTTTAGTCGATTTGTCGGGTTTGGTGTCGCAATAAAAAGCACAAAAATAATGTTTTAAAATTTGATTTGTGACGACAGTCTTATTACATTTTTGCCATCCACAAATTATTGCAAGACCATATTAAGTTTTTTTCTGCCAGAATTAGATTATACGGTGGTTCGAACGATAACTCGACTCCACGTTTGTTCGAGGCTTTACATAAAAAATATTCGTTCACACAGAATTAATGGAAACATCCACTGACAATTGTATTCTAATAAATTTCTGAACTGCTCCGTTGCGGTCTGCTAAAACTACGCCAAATCAAGCAGAAAAAATGCCGAATATTTCTAAGTTCCTGAAACTTAAGAAGAAATTAAGAAACATATTGAGTCTGTTAAGCTCTCACGGTTTTCGTAAAATGTGATAAATTATGTAATGTTGATAGTTTTGTTACTAGTGCATTAATAAAAAAATCAGATGCGGTATATATAGATAAATATAAAGGCTTTAATGTCATTAAAATGGCAGTTTGTCGGTTGCTACTCGATCGGTCGTTGTTGCTCGATGCGATGAAAAAAACTATAAAAACCTTAGGCCAAGTTTTGGAAAATAAATAAATAAGAAAAAGTCTTATTCTGTAAGGAAATCGAGGATTAACTTATCTCTCACAAATGTTCATTAAAGTGTTCGGCGGTGCGACTTAGTAATCAGGAAAGAAACTAGCTGTGCTCGTGATTTCGCCCGCGTGAAATAATTTCTAATAAGCCTAAGTTACTCCTTATTACATGAGGTAGCTGCCAGTGAATAAAATCGAGTTTAACCTTGTGTTGTTTTGAGACCTTTGATGAATCAGGCAGATGGTCTATCTGCCATTCTGCCGGGCTACTGCCTACTGGCCAGCCAAAAAATAAATACACAAGTGAAACCGTGAGTAACAGCTAGTCGTACATAACAAAGACGTTGCTGCGGACGTCAACACTAAGAACGTTGACTTTTGCGTGTCCAAAAATTTCGAGAGCGTGGTTTGATATTTATAGAACGGTTTGTACACAAAGAAGCCAAACGGTCTGTTAGATTTCACAGGGTCTTTCTTACGGTTGGACCGTGTCCAGATCTTTGTTTTCCGCTTATAATTTATAACAATTATTTATCATATTAGTTATAAATTCATTTGGGATACCTTGCATTTTACTCACGCGCGACCCGTCACGATTCTGCGAAATTGCTTAAATATACACTAATGCGTAGAACCAGAATCAAAAGTTTACATCATGTTTAAAGTCGTCATCACACCCGTGGCTATTTTTTGATTGTGATGTTTCTTGATCTCAAAAACTATCCTTAGTTTTTGCGTCTTGGAAACAACAATAAAACTACAGCATGCTCCTATTTGAAAGAAAGCATAAAAATAAAATTACAGCATGTTCCTATTTGAAAAATAAACACAGCTACGTGAATTAAAACATATCCCAAACTGAGAAAATTTTTTAAAGTATGAAATTCCAAAAAAAATCTTATGATATGATTAACTAGCTAACACGCGCAGCTTCATCCGCGAGTAGTTTAACATGTCGTCAGTATTATCATAAAAATGTTCTAGAAAATTATTTCTTATTAATTTTATTTCAATCCCTTAGGGTTTTTTTAAATAGCCCATGTTTGGTCTCGGATCACTATGTGGGGGGGGGGGGGGGGGGGGGCGTTTGACCTCATTAGCCCCCCCAAACCTAAAAAAATATAATTGAAATAATTATTCGCTGAATCATGCCCCCCCCCAAACAAACACTTTTGATCCGCAACTGACCACCGTCTTACCTTTCCTGCTGCGATAGCATCAGCGTTTGTCACTATCTCGTTGACTATAGGTCAGGTAATAATAGACGATTCTTCTGAAAAGAAACAACTATGTAATTTTCAGGAAAATCATTGCTTGTTCGCTATATTTTTGTTTAAATGATTTTGATGATTTTCATAAAATTGCATTAATGAAATCCTGAAATGAACAGAAAGAACAACATTTGCTTAAGAATATACCATCTGCCATTCTTCCAGACAGTACGTAAAAAGCGAACGCTTGACTATACGAATCACTACACTACCATCGTTATTACTATGTGGTAGATTCCTTCTACGTCTCACCCGGGTTTTGTACCACAGCTTTACCTATTCCTGCCGAAATAGCGACAGTGCTTGTCATTGTCGTGTTCCGGTTTGGAAGGTAAGTTAATCGGCAAACTTATGCATGTGGCATTAAAGACGTCTCTGCACTTGAGGGTCGAGTGTCTGCAGTCACGCCACACGGTCAACTTTAGTTCTTTTGTGGTGAGAGTACCGACGCATCTCCTGTCGACCTTTGAGGTGGGGGAATTCTGGCCGACTGGTGTGGTCTACCGAAGGTTCCGGGGAAGACTCCGGAATGAAGTGCGTGTTACGTCGCCGTCAATACGTGACAAAGTGTAGTTTTTAAGTATATTATATAATATGTATGTTAGTCTATAAGGTATTTATAATATGGGCCATGTTGCCTGAATTAAATGATTATTATTATTATTATTAAAAACCTGCCTCTCTCTGATTAGCAACGCACCATAAACTTCTAGACATTTATCGGCGAGATGGTTGTTTCTTTTTATCAGTAGAGTCATCTGTTTGTTTTCCAGTTTATGATATAAAAATTCTAAAAACATATATATTTTTTTAATTTTTAGGTGCAACTGCACTTTGGTGTGCAGCAGGTGCTGGCCATCTTGGTATAGTCAAGCGGTTAGTGCGCGCTGGGGCTAATGTGAACCACGCCACTAAAACACTAAGCACGCCTCTCCGCGCCGCTTGCTTCGACGGCAGACTGGACATTGTCAAATATCTGGTGCGGCATGGCGCTGATATTCACAAGGCGAACAAGTATAATAATACTTGTCTTATGATTGCTTCGTATAAAGGACATTTGGACGTTGTAAGTGCTTAAATTATATTCCTAACAATATTCGTCAGCGTGTTGATTCGTGCCCCTTTAGACCGTCTGTCTAATAAGGTTCGGTCTATGCTTCCGTGGCTTAATTTTTTTGCAGTAACTGTTAGCGAAAATTAAGTTTTGTCGCCTCTGTGGTCTAGTGGTTCGGTGTCGGAGTTAACCACATGAGGTCCCGGGTTCGATTCCTGGGTCGGGCAATTCAAAAATGTGTTTTTCAGTTTTCTGATAAAAACAACGTTGCCCGGGATTGGAAAGTGCCCGGTTGGCGATAGGCTTGCCACCTATCACATTGTGGGACCAAGTATCTTCGGCTACTCGTGGGTGCACGTGCTGTATCTCTGCCCACACTCTTTGGGGATACGGGCGTGAAGATATTTTTTTTAAGTTTTGCACCTAAACCGACATTATTGTATGCTCTATCCCCTTATTTTTTTAACTTAAAAATTATTTTAACAAATCTAAGGCCATTGTTACTAAGGGCGGCTTGCACCAAAATGCTTAAATAAATTTAAGTCACTAAACACGTTTAAAGTGACAGCATTTAAGGCGTTTTGACATTTGCTAAACATGTTTAAGGGACTAAATGCATTTAAGAATTTTGGTTGTTTGGTAAGTATCATCTGTTATTGAAAAAAATTAAATAAATAAATAATAATAATAAATAAATATTCATGGGACAAATTACACTTACTGAACCCCAAAGTTAGCAAATTATTTTCTTGTGTTATGGGTGTTAGTTATCGATACTATACATAGAAATACATATATAAATACTAGAATATATTTAATAAACTCCCAAACCCGGAAATACAAACATTTATGCTTATCACACAAATGATTGTCACCGTCGGGGATCGAACCCGAACCCCGTCGATTACGTAGTCAGGGTCGCTAACCACTCGACCAACGGGGCGGTCAAATGATACTTAACATCGTTGTTGCCTCCAAGTTTTTATGAATAGTTTGTTAAGGGCTTCTAAAAATTAAATCTCTTATTATATATGTTTGTCTGGTAATTTATATCCGTGTGGTTCTGCAGGCATTCTTTGTCTTGTACTATCCAAAGATAAAGGAGAAAATCAATTGTTATATATCTAATAATCCTGAACGGATGACATTTAGTATAAATATACTAAATGTCATCCATTCAGTAATATCAATAAGTATAAAATAAAGGGTCGTATTTCAGTTTAAAGAGTGAAATGGTTGGTGAATTGTACATGTGGATTAAGACTGGAATTAAAGGGAAGCCAAGCAAGCATTTCACTAATGCATTGCAAAAATTATATTTCAACTCAATGTCTCCCAAATAGGAAATATTATATTTTTTTAGGGAATATCTAAATCTTTCTAAATATTTTTTTATGAAAAAAAGTGAATGTAATTTCTAGAAGGAATAAAACAAAAAATAAATCATAAATAAAGGAATTCTATTCTTTCTGTATGATTTATTTTTTTATATCGTATTATAACTAAAACGATCTAATGAAGAAAGAGAAGCATCGTCTTTAGCAACGTTTCCCATTTACCGGGTCGCGACCTGGTACAGGGCCATCAAAAAAAATACCGGGTCGCTACATTCCCGCCTTGCTTTTAAAATATTACCTACTAGATTGACGCAACGCGACGCGACGCGACGAAAATTTGTAAGCGTTGAGTGATGACAAAATAGGCGACATCAAAATTTGTAGAATAGTAATTAGACCTTTTTACTATTATTAAACATGTATTATTTCACCTAATAGAACCAGCTTGGGTTTAAAAGTGTTAAGTGGGTCACGAAGGGGCAGTGTGAAATTACCGGGCCATATCAAAACAATGTTTTGGAAACACTGGTCTATAGATACCAAAAGTGCATAGCAATGCTTGTAGCGGGAATAAAATTCTGAACATATTAAAGTGGATTTTGAAGTTCTTAATAGGGAATATGCAGGTATTTTTTTTTATACAATATTCACTTTATTTTGATATAGAAAAAAAATAAACATAGCTGTAAGAGTAGTAATTATTTTTTCATAAAATCTTAAAAATATTGGTTTAATTTGACAAGTTCAAACGCTCCTATTTCTCGCGCGCTTGAGGCGTGATAACAAACTGACAGGGTATGGGTAACGGTGGGACATTTTACAAATTTGAATTTCGCTTATAAATTTTTCACTTTTTGATTTATGTTTTAAATAATTAAATATACATTAAATTAGAAAATAATGAATTGAGTGTAATACTAGGACCTTAAAAGCTCAGGGAAAAAATCAATTGAATAGTTTCCATCGTCAGCACTTGGTGAAACTGCATTTTAATTTATGTATTATAAATAAACTCACTTGTACTTCCAGTTCACGTATATTTTTAATTTTTTACTGTTCACATCCAACCGGTTTCGCTTATTAAAGCATCATCAGGGATGTTTTACATATATTTTATAATATCTTTAACTTAAAACTTTTAAAAAACTTTTTAAAAATATGTTAAAGATATTGTAAAATATGTGTAAAACATCCCTGATGATGCTTTAATAAGCGAAACCGGTTGGATGTGAACAGTAAAATAATTGAAAATATACGTGAACTGGAAGTACAAGTGAGTTTATTTGTAATACATAAAAAAAATCAGGCCATTTTATTTTTTATGCATATTACCCATTAATTCGTATTCCAGGTACAATTCCTATTAGACAGTGGTGCGAGGGTGGACGAGCGGGCACTTTGCGGCGCCACTGCGTTGCATTTCGCCGCAGAGTGCGGACACGCCGGTGTCGTCTGCGCACTTATAGATCACAATGCGAAGATTTTGACTAACAAAAATGGTAAGCTTTAAATAGTAAGTACTAGCTGACCCGCGCAGCTTCGCCCGCGAGTAAATTGTAAAAATAAAATATGTCGTCAAGATAGCTTTTCATACAAATTTCATCCCCCATTTCAACCCTTTAAGGATTAAGTTTCGAAAAAAAAAATTAGCCTATGTTTGACCCCGGTTCTTCAACTACTTCCATGCCAATTTTCATGAAAATCGGTCCAGCGGTTTAGCCGTGAAAGCGTAACAGACAGACAGACTTTCGCATTTATAATATTAGTATGGATTGTATTATTTATATTTCTGCTTAGGTCGTAAAAGTTGGAAATCAAACTTAATATTACCATGGTGTCTACCAGACATTGGAGTTGTGCGTCATCTCATTCAAGTTTTGAAATATACTCGAAATTGGCGTTAATCTGAATCGATTGGAAAAGGTTTTAGTTGTCTAAGTGATCGCGAAGTGCTTCAAAAATCACCACAAAATGATTGGTTTTTTGTGTTGTTTCATATCAATATAAGTTTATCTATCCGGAAGTCATTGCCTACAGTAAATTTTGAAAAAAAGTCTTTTATATTCCCATATATTTCAAAAAATACAGTACAAATTCAGTCTAACCAGCTATTTAATAAATTAATACTACGGATTAATACAAACCGGTAAACATAATATGCCTTTCAAAGCAATTTCTTAGGTTGTCTACGTCGCTTGCATTTAAACGGAGAAAAACAGAGCTATAATACTGTTTGATGAAATAAAATTTCTCTATACGTATTCCTTAAGCCTTAGCATTTTATTCGACACGATAATATAGCACAATATGGCATACTTTTATTTTTAACGATATATCTACTAGCGTTTGACATTTGTATATATTTGCTCATATGAGCGGCTACGGCATTTTACGCCCAACACCGTGTCTATTAGTACTTGTGTGGTCTGTGATTAGTACATTAATGGAATAGGTACTTCGAAGAAGAAATTATGGTATTTAATTTGCAAAATTTCCACGAAACCTTATATGGAATTGTTGTGATGTAACTGAAATGAAAGATAGTGTAAGGAATAGGGCAAACTTATCCAAGGGCAAAATTAGAAAAGACGCGGCACAATAGTCCAACCACAATACAACATAATAGGGAGTCTACTGTGTTGTGTGTATTGGGTGTACTATTGTGCCACTGTGGTGTGTGCCTCTTGGGTAAGTTTGCCCCATTCCTTACACTTTGTCATTTCAGTTACATCACAGCAGTTCCATAAAAGGTTTCGCGGATATTTTGCAAATTGAATAGTATAATTTCTTCAAATTATGGATTTCCGCAAAGTAACATCTGAATCTATTAAATAAGTACTTCACTCTAATCACTTTATTCTAGATATGACTCCATTACAATGCGCCGCAGAGAGAGCTCGTGCGTCCGTAGTGGAAATTCTAGCAGCACGACCTGAAGTGACTCGCGCACAGGCCATTGAAGCCTTCGAGCTTCTAGGCGCTTCTTTCGCTAACGACAAGGAATATTACTGTATTAGGGTAAGTTTATGTATATCCTCTTGCTGTAATGTTTGGAATTGTGTACTTTTAATGTTAGACAATTGTAGAATTGATTTTAGACTGCCTCTTGTCAAGGAGTTAGCTTATTCAACTTATATGAGGTTCGATCCCCGGGTCGGATAAAAGTATTGAAGCAAATTTTTGACTTTAATATTTTTTTTTATTTCATAAGATAGCAAACAAGCATGAGCGTCTCCTGATGGAAAGAGTGGACCATCGCCTATAAACACCAAAGGCGTTAATGGTGCATTGCTATCTTGTGGCGAGGTCTAATGCAGTATACATAAGTTTACCGGCTACCATACCCTCCAAACCGGAACACGATAGCGACAAGCACTGACGCTATTGCGGCAGGAATAGGCAAGGCGAGGTGGCACCAGACGCGGGCGAGACAATGCAGTACTCTACCACTTAGAAAATATTTTAATCGGAAATGTAATTCGACATCTGTAAACAATGTTGTAGTTAATTTAAAGCACCTAACAACTGTGTTTTTGTGGTTTGTCAAAATGTATTAAAATATCTTGAAAAATTTTATTTGTACCGTATATTCATAAAACTAAATATTGTACATAATTTTTTTATATAACATACTCAAAAATGCCTACCAATAATAAAATTTAACTGTTTAAAATATAATTGTGTAATTTTTTATGATACAGACGATAAGGAAGAAGCTCTAAACATTAGACTCTTCCTTTAAAAAAAACTATAAATATCATTACATAAAAATTGTTAATGGAAGGTTATAATTCGATGAGCGTGAGTGACTAGTCGCCATTTTGTTTGTTCGTTCAAGAAAACGAATCTTTCTCATATATTATGTACGGTAAAAGGGTTATCAAATACTCACTTTTTTATTTTTATTAGAAATCAAAGCGTAATGATAGACAGCCTAAAAAATGTTAAGTATACCTGCATGGTCAATTTAGCGGCAATTGGAAGTGACATTGGCATTTAAATTTTTGATCTCGAATTTCATTTCAGACTATAAGTACTCGTGACATTGTTCGAGTGACCAAAAATCATTAATTGTCTCTACTCAGTTTAGTAAAAAAGTAGTTATGTCACTCCTGGCTTATAAACTAACTGACTTTCTGCCAGGCAGGTCGTAAAAAGCGACCGATTGGCTATACATGTCACTATCATCGCGACTACTAGCTGGTAAGTTCCCCAACGTCTTCCGGGTATTTGTTACTACCCCCTTAACTATTCCTACCGCAATAGCGTCAATGCTTGTCATTGTCGTGTTCGTGTTTGGAGTTTAAGGTAGCCGGTAGACTTATGCACGTAGCATTACATCCCTCCACACCAAAGATGTTACAGGTACGTTCCAGTAACATTTTTGGTGTATATATTCAATGGTTACTCTTCCCATCAGGAGATCCATCTGCTCGTTTGCTATCTTATGAAATAAAAAAATGTAGTTTTCTAAAGCTGAAATAGTTTTTATAATCGGGCGAGTACTATTGAGTTAAATCAAAACAAACAAACAAAAAATCAAATTTTTCCTCTTTATAATATTAGTTTAAATCTATAGACGACGGTTATTCCTTGCTATCAGGATAGTTATCCGCTTGTTTGCTAGCGTATAATCAAGAATAGCTAAAAAACTATCTTAACATTCATTTTATCTTCCAAGCTGTTTTGTTATATACAGAGATTTGTTGTCAGATGGCGTACCAATATTTGCACAGGGCGATGGCAATGCGCTACGACACCAGGTATGGACTACTGTTGAAGAAGCCAGCAGATCCTATACCTGCTTACGATAATTGGCGAGAAAGCACCACTTTGGAGGTAAGTTCTTTGATATATAACAGATTCATAATTTAAACAAGAAATTGTGATATTTAATTTGCAAAATTTCCGCAAAACCTTATATGGAACTTCTGTGATGCAACTGAAACCAAAGATAGTGTAAGGAATAAGGCAAACTTATCCAAAGCCTGAAAATTAGAGAAGACCACAGAGCGGCACAATAGTCCCATTTCCACTTCCACTACACTTTCTCCCACGTCAAAAGTAAAGGCAGTAACACACAATTTTTTTTTAATAATAATAATTTATTCAAGCAAGATCCTTATATGGCTAGCAACAGAGTTTTAAATGTAACAATTGTACTAATAACTAAACATTATAAAGATATAACGCTAGCAATTATTTAAAATATTCATTCTACCTTCTGTACTAGTATAAACAACTGTATGACAGCAAGGTAGGACGCCTCGAGCAACTCAGTCGGTCGAGCTCATATTATTATTGACAATAAGTTTTACAGTACACGCAAAAATTTTATATCTTTACATTTGAAACATTTTTTTTTGTAATCAACGCACGTTTCACTTCGCAATCGAAGCATCTTTAGGAGAGTCGAATAGCACTTGACTCAATGAAGGGTGAAGCATTAATAACTAATGTTGCACCTTTCATAGAGTGAAGTGCTATATAATATGATAGTGGGTGGAGTATTTATTGTACCGCGATGGTCTCCTCTAATTTTCAGCCCTTGGGTAAGTGTGCCCCATTTTTCACATTACCTTTCATTTCAGTTGCATCACAGCAGTTCCATATAAAATTTTGCGAAAATTTTGCAAATCACAATTTCTTCTTCAGTTGACCGCCCCGTTGGTCGAGTGGTTAGCGAACCTGACTATGCAATCGACGGAACTCGGGTTCAATCCCCGACGGACACAAGCATTTGTGTGATGAGCATAAATGTTTGTATGTCTGGGTTGTGGTGTTTATTATCTATGTAACAGTATTTATATACGTATTTCTATGTAATACCTTTAACTAACACTCATAACACAAGCAAATAATTTGCTTACTTTATGGTTAGATCGGTAAGTGTAATTTGTCCCGTGAATATTTTTTATTATTAATTTATATTCATGTTTATATATACCTATTTTATTATATATACCTATTTTTGCGTGATTGAGTAACAAACATTCTTCCATCCATCCATCCAATCCATCCATCCAAACATCCAAACTTTCGCATTTATAATATTAATGTAGATTTCCGCGCTATCTGTTGCTGACTAGATTTGTATTAAAGAATAAACACCAAACGTAGCTTAGTTTTCTATATATTTAAAGCAATTTTTAAACTTATACGATATTATCCGCGCATAAGCATTTAATTTTGAAAAAGTTAAAATATTAAAGTGATAAAAAAGGGTGTCTGCATTGGTAAAATTTGCATCGCTCACTGATCCAACGTGTGTGTGCTATATAGAGTCTCAATTTTTATTGATTAGCGTTTGTATGCATCAGATTACGACAATGAATATTGTTGGTGGGTCATTCCATGTCAAATCGACCAATGGTTGGAATCGACCCCTTTTGATTTGGATAAAATTTGGTCAGAAGTTTTCATTTATCATATAAAGAAGTTCTGCCAAAGGAAAAAAATTAAAAAATTTTTTTTCAAAAGTTATGCAACTTTCAAAAGTCCACTATTTTTCCTATTTTTTAAACTTATTCTTCAAAGATCTCGAAAACTATTATAATTACTTTAATGATCTGAGCTAATCTTTTAAGGGAATACTTAAAGCTACCAAAAAAAAAATTTTTGAAAAATTTTTTCAAAAAATCGCTTTTTTGAAGAATTTTGAAATTTACAAAATCGTAAAAATCGATCGTCGACATTAAATTTTTTGCTCAAATTTTTTTCTGGAGTACCTCTAACTGATCTCAAATGATCCTGAAATTTTTGGGAAGGTGTTTTTTTTCTTTCAAAAGATATAAATTTTTGAATTTCGAAAAAAAAAATTTTTTTTCTTCGGAACTTACTAAAAAATTATAAATTTACTTGTAATTTTTAATTTTACGGTACAAAAATTTATTTTAATGATAAAAAGTACATGGAAAAATAATTAATATGTCATTTACATTCATTAAGTAATAAAATTACATTTATATCAGTTAAGAAGTGATAAATTCTGCCATCTACATGTTTGCTACTAAAATTTTTCTACTAGATATTTCCCATGAAACTTTCCAGAGGTCTCTATTATCTCTTATTGTTTGCCATAATACTAGAATTCACGAAATTTGTTGTTTATATAAAGAAGGAAATATTTTACTGTGTATTCTTGTGATTAAAATTCTTTATTTATTAAATCTTCTACATTTTGTATAAGATTCATTAAATCAATCATGGAAAATAATAAATGTTCGATCGGAATATTTACAAATGAAGAATGCTCTAAGGGACAATTAATTGATTGTAATGATTTTTCTGACGAAGATCGCATAACCTTAAATGCGCGAAGTGGTACAGAGGTTAATTTTCTTTGTCATGAACATGAGAAACAGTTTTGTAAACATTACATTTCAAATCAAAAAGTGTGTGCTGATCCTTATAATATTCACGTTACTAAACCACGTAAATCATTGAAAATTATCACGTTTGAATGGTATAATCGATTGAAGGCTATTGTTCCTTCCATTGCACCTGGACGTAAATTATGTATTTCATGTTCGAAAAAAATCTGCTCTGAGTTGATAGATCAGGGGGTAGTTAAATCAGAAACAACAGATCATAATGTGAGCCTTAATGTTAATGATCTGCTGAGCCAATAATAACACCTGATCAAGATGAAACACCGGCTTCTACTCAAATGTCTCTAGTGATACAAGACAAAATATCTTCTAATCTATCTGAAAAATTACAGTTATCTAATGATTCAACTTCAACTTCTGAAATCTGTAGTTCAACAAGTGAAACTTTCACCCCAAATGAAATACACCTTGATCGTCTTAACACATTCACTGCTGAAACACGACAGTTGTGTTAAAATGGTCCGAACCGCAAGTGCGGCTTAACACACATGTGTGTTCAAAATAAACTGCGTCTCGCAGTGCTGAAAACACACCGGTGTGTTTTTTTGTCAAGCCGCCTGTGCGGACAACACACATGTGTGTTCGAAATAAATTCCGTCTCGCGGTGCGGAAAACACACCGGTGTGTTTTTTTGTCAAGCCGCCTGTGCGGACAACACACATGTGTGTTCGAAATAAATTCCGTCTCGCGGTGCGGAAAACACACCGGTGTGTTTTTTCGTCATGCCGCCCGTGCGGACAACACACATGTGTGTTCGAAATAAATTCCGTCTCGCGGTGCGGAAAACACACCGGTGTGTTTTTTTTGTCAAGTCGCCCGTGCGGGACAACACACGTGTGTGTTCGAAATAAATTCCGTCTCATGGTGCAGAAAACACACCGGTGTATTTTTTGTCAAGTCGCCCGTGCGGGAACACACATGACGTATTTTCAGAATAAATTCGTCTCGCGGTGCGGTAAACACACCGCGCGGTGTTTTCACAACAGACAGACAAAAATTTAAAAATATATTATTTTGATGCATGTACCGTGTAATACATCCATATACATTTAGTAAAAAGCGGTTATTTTAATATTACAAACAGACACTACAATTTTATTTATTTGGATAGATAGTTTAGATTAAATATTATTTTTAGGGGTAATCTATACTCTATACAAATAAATAAAATTGGAGTGTCTGTAATATTAAAATAACCGCTTTTTACTAAATGCATATAAATATATACACGGTAGATATAACGTTTAAACAATTTTTGCCTGTCTGTTCCGGCTAATCTCTGGAACGGATAGACCTATTTTGAAGTTTGATAGCTGATGCAATCAGGAGTAACTTAGGCTACTTTTATTTTAGATTTTTTTCCACGCGAACGAAGTCGCGGGCATACCTAGTATGAAATAAAAACGAAATCTTTTTTTAAAATTATTAATTTATTAATCTTTTTGTTATTAATAAAAGGTATAAATAATAGCTAAAAATATTTAAAATAAAATTTCGTAGTGTGACTAGCTGTTGCCCGCGACTTCGTCCACGCGGACTTTGTTTACTCCGCTCCTAGTGGTCGTAGCATGATATTATATAGCATATACCTAACCTTCCTCGATAAACAGGCTATCCAACTCAAAAAGAATTATTCAAATCGGTTCATTAATTTTCGAGATTAGCGCGTACAAACAAACTACAATTTTATATTTGTAAAGATTACATAACACTCTTGCAAAATTTGTACATAAATATAAAATATTTACGACGTGTTGGTCTCGACCTTTAAAGAATAGGCCAACTGTCAGGTAGGTCGTAAAAGGCGACCGATTAGCTATCGAGTCACTACCATCGTGGCTACTAGGTGGTAGATTTCTGCATTGTTTCGCCCGGGTCTGGCACCACCGCCTTACCTATTTCTGCCGCAATAGCGTCAGTGCTTGTCACTGTCGTGCTCCGGTTTGGAGGGTAAGGTAGCCGGTAAAATTTATGCATGTGGCATTAGACCTCGCCACAAGATAGCAACACACCATAACATCTGGTGTCTATAGGCGATGGTTGACTCTTTCCATCAGGAGACCCATCTGCTGGTTTGCTATCTTATGATATTAAAAAAAAATATTTATTTAAAACTCACATCATCTTGTACGCGCAAAAAGCTTGTACTTGCCGGCAAAAAATTACAAAATGCGTGGGAATTTTTTAACGTTTCATACTGCTTTAACATAATTTTTAATATTCATTCATGCATATCCTCACGACACTAATCCCTATGGGAGGTCAGAGATGGACGCGAATAGAAGATGCTAGAAGAGTTATATCGAAATAAAACACATCTTTTGCATTTTCTCTTATTATTATTAAACACAAAAAATAAAAAGCAATCAAAATATCTGTTAAAACGCATAAAAATTTAAATTTACATAATATCTATCATAAAAATTGAACTTATTCAATAAAATACAATTGTTTTTATAATTTACTAATACTAACAAACAAAAAATCAAAACACAAACATTATCATACATAAAAATCTAAACATTTTAAAAATTGGGGAAATATACACAATAACAAAATTAAACATTTACCTATATAGATTTCACAAAATCAAAATATCTTCATTCAAATTGATCTCCTAAGGTCCTTCAAGGACACTATATACTAACAATTTGACAGCTACCACCGATTTGGGACACGGCAACTCAGAAGAACTGGCAAGAAACTCAGTATGGGAAGTCTCATCTTATTTTTTTCCAAATCATAACTTATATAAATAACAAATCAAAATAATGTCAAATACAAAATAAAATCTAACAAAATGTCATAATTACAATATCGCTTTGATAAATTGACGGTCAAATATGTAAAATATCAACAATACACACAAATCATCATCCACAGGATGGCTAGAATTAGATCTCGGGTGAAGAAAGACAGTACTATACTGATCAGTTTCCACATGAAGCACCTGTTCACGAGTTGACGCATATATCAGTCATCACCGCCCTCTACCATTACAGAGGGAAGGAGGTGACCCAACACAATATGAAATAAATTAAATAACAGCGTAAAACTCCTTAGATCCATAAAACGACAAGCACAGCCAGCCACATCAAAATTCAAAATTTAAATATTTCGTTGAAATTTATGAAATGAAATGAAAATATCTTTATTGTTTAGGTAGTACTGCTACACTTACAATATGTCATCATAATATAAAAAAAGATAACTACATTACACCGTTTCCCAAGGTAAAGCCCTGCCGTGGAGAAGAAACGGCAAGAAACTCCTTATGTACTGATAATTATGGACTAAAGGTCCATATTATTATTACAAAATCTCCAAATGGTGGTATTCATGCCAACATGAGCCCACGCACAAAAATACTTTGCATTTGCTACAAATTATATTGGAAACTGTGTATAATTTTGGCCACACATCGTACACAACATCCTTGTTTATAATTATTTTTAGATGTTTTGTGACCTACATATTCGATGCGGTCTTGTTCATGGTCCACTTTGTTCAGACGACCCACCCCTACTGGTTGTACACAAGCCCTAGGTACCGAGGTATGAAATGAACATAATAATTGTTCAGCCAACTTAAACCTAAATTGCCTATGCGTAAGAAGTCTATGGCCGGCTGAAGCATTCTATTTATAAATAATATAGCTATTTAAAATACAATTTAGAAGTCTTTTAAAAAGTTTTACGTACCATTTCATACCTGGTTTTCGCTCCATCAAATACATGGACAACAATTGATCCTTAGATTAATAGAAATCTAATGATTAAAAAAATCTACTTTTTCTTATTAGACCTCTAAATTTCAGCATTTCCCTAATATTGGTCACCCAATATTCATTAAATCAGGACCGATTACAGAAAATCATGTAAATGAAAACAGCAATTAGCTTATATGATTCATCCATTTAAGTCTCATATCATTCATTCGCCAGTGATGAACTTGGTATGTTTCCTTCGGGTTCAGAAGCACACGCAATAGTTTGCCAGGCATAGTTATTGGTTTCTGATGCAATATGCTCTAAAATGCTTCTATCCAAAATTTTCATAAAAATATCTAAAGGTGTGTCTTCGATAATATTGGGACCCGACTGCACTTGATACGTCGACTCTTGGGCAAGGAATGTCTGGAGAGCACACGCAATAGTTTGCCAGGCACAGTTATTGGTTTCTGATGCAATATGCTCTAAAATAGTTTGATCCCAAATTTTCATAATGATTCCTAAAGGTGTGTCCTTGATAATATTGGGACCCTCTGCACTTGATACATCGACTCTTGGGCAAGGAATGTCTAGTTAAGTGTGGCATCGTCTATCTGAGAAGTTTGGAAATTATCTGCCACTTTCTCCTCCTCATGAATCATTTGCCAAATCAGCAGCATAAACGAAATAAGAACGATAAACGTTCTGAAACAACAACAACCAATTTAGACACAGAATAATATTTATATCAATTATCATAGTACTAGGACGGCAATGGGTTTGCCCCTGTTACATATCATATGGGTCACTGACGTTCAGGAAAAAGTGGATGTACACTTCTATTGGCGTGCATCTTTAGTGTATTAGTGCCGTTAGGATAAGTATGTATGTATGTATCAATTACCATTATCATATTTTTTATCTGTAGACTCTCGATGACCTGTCATCATCACCTTCCATCATCAGAAAGAAATTAATTAACTCTTTTTATTCAAGACATATAAAATAGACAATATATATATATATATATATATATATATATATATATATATATATATATATATATATATATATATATATATATATATATATATATACATATACTAGCTGTTGCCCGCGACTTCGTCCACGCAGACTTATACGTGCGTATAAGCTCCCTCCACTCACTCCCTCATAGCGTGATAATATTTAACCCCGTTGGTTGAGTGGTTAGAGACCCTGACTACGCAATCAACGAGGCTCGGGTTCGATCCCCGACGGGGACAAGCATTTGTGTGATGAGCATAAATGTTTGTATTTCCGGGTTTGGGTGTTTATTATATATATTCTAGTATTTATATATGTATTTCTATGTATTAGTATCGTTGACTAACACCCATAACACAAGCAAATAATTTGCTTACTTTGGGGTTAGATCAGTAAGTGTAATTTGTCCCGTGAATTATTATATATGTTGACCCGACCTATTAGAAACATAAGTACATAAGTACATAGGGTGGCCAGAGATGCACATTAATAAAATTCTACATCCACTTTTTGTCTAAACGTCAGTGACCTTTACATGACAGTAGGCAAGCCCATTGCCATACAGTAAATATACACTGACGGGTTTACTAACTACTTCACTAATGAAAATATACTTCTACGGACTAACAACCTACTTTTTCCAAATGTATGGTACCTGTCATCATCACCTCCCATCTCAAAACTGGGACTTTCCATCATCTATTACATCAGAAAGAAATTAATTAACTATTTTTATTCAAGTCAGTCACATGATGTATTTTATAAAATAGATATTAAAATAAAAATTACATTATTTAGATTAAAATCCTACATCCACTTTTTGTCTAAATGTCAGTGACCTATACATGACAGGTTGCAAGCCCATTGCCGTTGCCGTTCAGTAAATATACACTGACGGGTTTACTAACTACTTCACTAACTAATGAAAATATACTTCTACAAACTAACTACCAACTCTTTCAAAATGTATGGTTCCTGTCATCATCACCTCCCATCTCAAAACTGGTACTTTCCATCATCTATTACATCAGAAAGAAATTAATTATCTATTTTTATTCAAGTCAATCACATGATGTATTTTATAAAATAGACATTAAAATAAATATTACATTATTTAGATTAAAATCCTACATCCACTTTTAGTCTAAACATCAGTGACCTATATGTGACAGGTGGCAAGGCCATTGCCGTTCAATAAATATACACTGACGGGTTTACTAACTACTTCACTAGCTAATCAAAATATACTTCTACGAACTAACTACCTACTCTTCTCTTACCAAGTGTGTGGTACGTACCACTGTGAACATTCCTCACACTCATCGGGTGGGAAGTGATCGTAGACCGCAAAATGACAATATGCACACCAAAACCATTTTGCCTTAACCAAAAACCTAAAACTGCTAGGTTTTGTTGTATCTAAGACAAAATGGTCTTGGTAGGCATTTAGATTAGGTGCAGAACAATTGGGGCAAAGTACACATTTCTTAAAATGCGTACTCGGCCACAACCATTCTGCCTCTTTAATGCATAGTGCATATTGCCATTTGTTGAGAATTTGGTCAGGGTCTACGATCACCACCATTTTATCTATAACAATGAAAAATTGAAAATTGATAATCATAAAAACTCGTTTATCAAAATTAAATGAAACATATTTTTTTTTAATTATAAATTATAATTAGCTAGTATGAAATTTATAAATTCAATATATATGATAACTAAAAAATTTCTAACATGGAAAACAAAAATCTAAATTGGAACATACTATATGAACAAAAAATTTTTTTGAGACGAAGATGTTAATGGTACGTTGCTATCTTGTGGCGAGGTCTAATGGCACATGCATAAGTTTACCGGCTACCTTACCCTCCAAACCGAACACGACAGTGACAAGCACTGACGCTACTGCGGCAGGAATAGGCAAGGCGGTGGTACCAGACCCGGGCGAGACAATGCAGACCTCTACCACCTAAAGTAGCCACGATGGTAGTGACACGTATAGCCAATCGATCGCCTTTTACGACCTGTCTGGCAGGTCTATTCCACAAAGGAGCCCGGAACCAACACGGGGAAAATATCTATTAACAACTAAATAACTTGTACAAATAATTTATACAAGCAATTTGATTTTGTTACCTAAGTACTCTTATGCTATTACCATTACCAATGAACATCACGTGAACAATACATAAAACTGACTCCTGCGAAATATTTTGAAATTATACTAATTTTAATAGGGGCGTGAAGATACTTTTTTACTAATTTTACGTAAATAATAAGAAAACAATGAACATCACATATTTATATAAGATTATTATAATAAAAACACGAAATAACTTACCTTTTTAGTAGTTTTTATTTGTTAAAATCTGAGTTTTCAATATTAATAATAGGTAAGAGCTACGAAAGATCTGCAGAGACCGGACGGCGGACACAAAAGAGAAAAAGTAACGACTAAATTTCAAAACGGGTAGTGCTCCTTAAACATCGATAGTATTTCAACTATCGAAACTACCGATTGATTATCTGAGAAAAGAATCGATATATCGTCGTTGATACTGCAATACCCCGTGACTAACAGTGGATAATACCGCGGAAGTACAAAAGTATCAAATTTTAGATTTGTATTTGTGTGATGATGTATTTTTTTAGCTTTATATTGATTGGATTCAATTAGATATTATTATATAAGCTCACTTATACACTTTTCTAAATAGCTAAACGTTAAAACACGTATTTGAATAGTATTGAAGAAGATTTATAGTTTTTTTGTTCTCATGTAAAATTTGCCACATAGTTACGCGGTATTGTCTGTTATTAGTTATAGTCAACGACAATATCATATTTATCATATTTTACCATTGTTCCCTGGACATTTTAATTTTGAACACACCCAAACCATACAACGAATTGATGTCTCTGCTAGGGAAAATCCAGACGACCCGGTGAAATGTAGTAACACGGGTAGCGTTGCCAAGTTGTAAGGAATTCCTCAAAATGCTGAAATTTCAAACCAATAGCGTAATGTGTATGGAGTATTATAGAGTTTATTTAGGAAACGAAAGTTTAAACTTTTGTTTTCACTTATTTCTTGTGTTGAAGATTATAGTTTTTATATATGTGACTAAGTTACTATTAATATTAGTAGATTTTTTATATTTTCTTCTTCCCTAATGAGGCAAAATGTTTTTGGTAATTTCGATAATTGGATTGACAACACGTTAATTATATAAGAAAGAACAACTGGATAATAAGTGAACGTTTAACAAAATTACAAAATTAAATTGTTATTTTACTTTTACGTCTAAAATGGAAAGAAAAAACAAATCATCTGTTCGGAAGTTTTTCAAGAAAGTGGATAACAGTAAGTTTGTAAAGTATGATTTTTGCAATCAAGAATATAAACATTCTGGAAACACAACACGAAAGGATATTTTTCAAAGCAGGTCTTATTATAAATGAAAAAAGAAACCGAAATTAGTTTTAAAAATATGCAATGAAATGATATTCATTAATTCAAATTTGTCGACTTATATTTATATCGTATTAAAAGCACTTGTACTGTTTTACTTGAAATTTGTCGCGCTTAGCGCGTGTGCAATCTGTCTGTGGAAGTCGGTTGAAGGCGCATCGGTCGACGCGACGTGCGATTCAATGGCGGATGAGGTTCAGATTATCTGGTGCAATTCGTTGTTACTAAAACTTGTAATTTGTATAGAGATAAATAAAAGGATATAATTGAGGAATCGATATTAGTGAACTTGAATTGTTGTTTCTTTGTTTTCAGAGAAACAAATTGTGGTTTACTTTTGAAAATCCTTAATAATAATATATCTTACTAGCTGTTGCCCACGACTTCGTCCGTGCGGACTTCGTTTACTCCGCACAGCACCTCCCCCGTAGGTGATGGCGTGATGATATGTAGCCTAAATGTTGATCCGACCTATTAGTCATATTCATGCAAAATTTGAAGTAAAACCATGCAGTACTTTTTGAGTTTACCCCGGACATACATACAGACAAACAGACAAAAATGCTAAAAACTATATTTTTGGCTTGATATCGATTGTAAATCACGCCCCAAGTTTTCTTTTAAAAAAATATTCAATGTACAGTTTTGACTTTCCTACGATTTTATTATATGTATAGATAAGTATTTAAATGTGTATTTGAGTTATTATTATTAAAGAATACAAAATTGTGTTTTATTTTAAACTTCCGAAAAAGTTCGAAAACAGAAAACTATCGATTTATCGATTGCATTTAAAAAAACAATCGATGCTACCGAAACCTCTATTATTCGATGTTTAACCAACACTAAAAACGGGGCTTAGTTTGTTAGCCAATAACAAACAACCTGTTGATTAGGTCCATCAGTAATGCCAACCAAAAGAACAAAATAGTGACGTACTGTCAATCGCTAAAATCTATCGATATAAAAAACCCTATAAATAGGGGTCAAATAAACATTATTTCTACTTTCATTTGCGTGGCAGCGGCGGCTTTCATTTGCGGTTTCGTTTGCGCGAGCACACGATTTACTGTTGGAACAATTTATTATTTTATGTGACCAATATCTATTAGTAGCCAAATATTACCTATAAGATATTAATGGACTGTCTTTGAAAGGACTTTGCGTTACATGTTTCCCAAAGTTATTGCACTTC
The DNA here is from genome assembly GCA_036924255.1 of Apodemia mormo. Taxonomy (NCBI): domain Eukaryota; kingdom Metazoa; phylum Arthropoda; class Insecta; order Lepidoptera; family Riodinidae; genus Apodemia; species Apodemia mormo. The sequence continues at coordinate 6,620,199 of JAUPFN010000019.1, forward strand.
TTTAAACGTCGTTCAAAACTAATGAGCTTCTATAGTATATTATACCGGTAGACTATTTGTGGTGGATTAACATTAGTTTCATTAGTTCTGTAAAGCGGCAGTTACCCCTATAGAAGTAGATAAAACTTCTGCAAACAGTAATGAAATATTAATATATTACACATTTGTTAAGCAGCAAAAATATGAACAAAGGAAATATGTTTTTCTAATTTTTGTTTATTGCACATAGATCTTTAAAAATATGGTACGGAAATCCAACCAGTTAATCATCTTTTATGCCCCGTGTTTATCCGGGCTCCTTTGAAGAATAGACCAAATGCCATTCTGCCAGGCAGGTCATAAGACGCAACCGATTGGCTATACGTGTCATTAAGGTCCGTTCAAGTATTACGTAAGCAGATTTTTCACAATTATTGACTTCCCCCTCCCCCATGTCAGCAAAAATAAGCAAACCAATTACCCCCTGCTCCTTGCTTACGTAAACATTTGTAAATTTATTTTTTAATCTATTCCTGTTTTGTGATTGATTCATGAATAGCAGTTTTTAAGTTTAAATGTAACTAATAGGGTTAGATAGGTAAGATAAAAAAAAATAACGCAAACATTTAATGTAGCAAGCAACAAATATGTATAAAACTCGAAAAATTAAAAAAAAATGAATTTTGCTGACGTAATCACAATCTAGACCCTCATCCCCCTTGTAATAAAAAATAAGCTAAGGGAAGACCTCCCACCCCCCTTTAGTACCTACGTAATACTTGAATGACCCTTTGGCATCGTGACTACTAGGTGGTAGAGTTCTATATCGACTCACCCGGGTATTTGGTACCACCACCTTACCTATTCCTGCCGCAATCCCGTTTAAGGTCCCATTCGCTCATGCTGGTATATTTTATAGAAAGGCGTAGGAAAGAAAATATAAAAATACAAATAGATTTTTTTTATAAACAAAATCCTTAATTAAATGTGTGTATCGGATTTTAAATCTTCTACACCGTTTATAACGAATTTGTTTTGTTTCATCATTTGTGAATTTTTTTTATCGCTCATAATATTGGATATATCTAAAATTAATTACGTGTTTCAAATTATGTTTATAATGACATTAAATACTTACACTTATGTTGGTACATGTAGTATGATATGGAACACTAATATTATTATTATGAATTATTTGAATGTTCCCCATGTTGGTCCCGGGCGCCTTTGAAGAATAGGCCAACTGCCGTTCTGCCAGGCAGGTTGTAAAAGGCGACCGATTGGCTATGCGAGTCATTACCATCGTGTCTATAGGTGGTAAAGTTCTGCGTAGTCTCGCTCCAGTCTGGTACCATCGCCTTACCTATTCCTGCCGCAACAGCATCAGTGCTTGTCACTGTCGTGTTCCAGTTTGGAGGGTAAGGAAGCTGGTAAACTTATGCATGTGGCATTAGACCTCGCCACAAGATAGCAACGCGCCATTAACATCTTTGGTGTCTATAGGCGATGGTTTCTTTCCATCAAGAGACCCATCTGCTTGTTTGCTATCTTATATAAGAAAAATTTATTTGTTCTTCAATAAAATAGCCCAATTTTTTTAAACAAATATTTTTTTGTTGACATTACTAATTTCACACTTATGAAGTTAACAACAACCGCGATCCTATTCTCAGCATTTGTATTTGTCGGTATCGGCACGTGTCGGCGACGACCGATATGTCTAAGTGCGCATTATCCTATTTAATTTTAATATCGATTAACGATTTTATGATTTTACGATTTTTGTTTGAAACGATTTGTTTCCTTCCGATTTTAGTATAAATTCCTAATGGTGCGGCTATACATATCGGGCTATGGCGTAGATTCGTACTATCGCGATGTATTCGGGCTATCCCGAACTGCTTCGCGAAGGAGCTTGACGTGTCACTGCAGTGGGCGTCAAACTGCGGCCTGCAGGTGATATTAGTGCGACTCACGACAAAGAAATTATAATATAATTACGATAAATATATTTAGGTAATTTCATGTATAAGCCGTATTTTGATATTGACCTAATGTATCGACGTATGCTATTTTATTTTGTTCCATGGTAGAAAAAAAATAACATACGACGATATGACCTTTCATGTTTATTAATCTGTATCATAAGTTCGTAATCTTTGGGCGAATGAAATACAGTACACAGTAGCAAAAAATTAAAGAATTTAAGGAACGAATGTTCATGAAATTAGAATTTGAGAAGAAAAGATTTTAAGGAATGTTACAATATTCTTGTTTGCATTGTCTTGGGCCACACTATGCAGTGCAGAAGTCTACCACCGCCAACGCAATAGCACTCACCACAATAGTAGTGACTCGCAATCACCAATCGTTAGCCACTTATGAACTGCCTGGCAGAATGGCAGCTGGTCTATTATTCAATAGAGCTCGGACCAACACGGGGTAAAATTAAATATACATAATCCCAAAATTACGATTTAGCGGTTAAATTAGCGGCTTGATGCAGATAGAATTTAACAACAAAAATAAGTAAATTTTATTTATTATAATTGCTTACATTTATGGATCGATAACTAGAAATATTCGATATTAATAATGGTACATCCCTACCCTTTCCTGGACATTAAAGTCTACGATACCGAAAGACGAGCGGCGCGTGTGAAGTTTCTGTGTACCAATCCGCCAAACACACCGCGCAATGACAATCATGCCGACAAAGTGAATCATACAACGACAAGGTGTTGTCAATTTTTAAATATTTGCTTAATTCTAGGGAAATTTATAAATATAAATACGAATAATTTTACTTTTATATATTTTTAATACGATATCTTTTTTTTCAGAAATTAGGTCATTTTAATTATTTTTGTAATGCATTTAACCTAGGTTGGTTAAGTCAACCCCGACACTGGACCACTAGACCACAGAGGCGATACTGAATATAAATTTATTTTTAATTTGGCTTTTATTAAAGCGTGTTTGTAGATTCTTTTTAAGTATCATTTATTTTTCATCTTTAGTAGAGAAATGCTGATCGGGTAATAAAAATAAATCGCTAATCCTGAAGATTTTAGTAATGATAATAGGATTAACCATGTATATTATTGCATTGTCATCGGTCTTTGATAAGACTACAAAGTTTCAAATTAATTTGATGGATTTGACGTACTTTAAAAGTATCAAACTAACATAGAAACATAAGAGCCAAGCTAATAAAAGCGTGTTAAACATTTGCTATATGGTCAGAACTATGAGCATCCACTAGGTAAAATCCCGAAGCACATTCGACATAGATTCGCGCACACTTCATTGTTTATAGTAATTTATTTTTTTTTGAAAAAAACTCACGTTAAAAAATATGTAATTACTGTTGTTTATTTATTTAAATTAATGTGTGTGTGTGTGTGTATATATAATTGCATTGCGAAGTTTCAAATAAATCCGACGATTTAAAGTACGTCAAATTATTGTTCAAGGTTTTAGTTATATACAAACATACGAACCAATCTAATAAAAGCGTGTTGAAAAGTTACTCTGTGGTCATGACTATAAGAATCCATTAGGGAAAATCCCGAAGCACATTTGACATAGATTCGCACACACTTCATATTTCTGGTAATTGATAGGCAACTAATTATTTTTTTAAGAATATACTTACTGTTGGTTATTTAATTAAATTAGCTTGGTGTGTGAGTGAAGTGTTAAGATGGCCGGTCATGACAAAAAATTTAGCCGATTCATATTATCTCTACCATACACTAATTTAAACTGTGAAAGAATATTCAGTGTGGTCAACTTGGTAAAAACAAAACAAGAAACAAAATTAGGATTTCTTCAGTAAATGGAACATTACTAGCTAAGCACTTTATTCGATCCTAATGAAATTGTGTAAATTTCAAACAAACATAATAGTTGATAGACAATATGAAGCAGAAAAAAATATAAATTGAATTGACGACGAAACGACGACTGTGAAATTAAATGAATACTAAACTGCCCTTTGAACACTGAATATCGTCGGCACTTTGTAAAACTCCATGTTCATTTGTGTTAATAGTATGTTATGTTAGTCGAAACAGTATCGACTTATTGCCCTGATGATGCGTTAAAACGCGAAACCAGTTGGTGTTTATTAATAAAATCTAAGTAAAACAGTACAAGTGTTTGTAATATACTATTAACACAAATACTAACTGTGCCCGCGACTTCGTTCGCGTATAAAATTTTCAAAAAAGAAATAGCATAAGTTAGTACTTATTAAATCAACTATCAACCAGTGAAAGTCCCGTCCCAATCGGTCCAACTGTTTCAGAGCTTAACCGGAACAAACAGACAGACAGACAAAATTGTAAACAATGACATTTTGGTATGTGTACGATGTATACATCCATATGCATTTAGTGAAAAGCGGTTGCTTTAATGTCACAAACAGACACTCAAATTTAATTTATTTGTATAGATTAAATGAAGAACAATGTTTTTGTTATGTTTAATCTTACGTGTTAATTTAAAAGAAAGGGCTTGCCACCTATCACATTTGTCGGACCAAGTATCTTCGGCTAATCGTGGGTGCACTTGTTGTACCTCTGCCTACCCTTTCGGGGATACGGGCGTGAAGATAATTTTAAAAGGAATAAAATATACACGACAAATTTGTAGTTTTTATTTCAAAACACGGCAATCCATATCCCAAAACACGGCAACTTAAAATTTCGAAATGGCAACATTTTGGCATGTACTTCTTGTATTTCCGTCTGTAAATGTAATAATAATTTTGATCCATTACTTATATGTCACTTGTCACGAGTTAGAAACAGTAAGTTTGAAATGGTTTTTTTTTTAACTGGAGTTTTCTTTTTTGTATATTTGGTTTAATGAAGTAATTATTGTTTTTTGCAGTTAATCTGATAATGGGAAATTGTTGGAATAGGTAAGTTCATTTCAAACAATTGTAAATACTAAAAACAGTAAACAAGTACTATAAACTTACCGACATCTTTTTAACTAAGTTCAAGTTTCACAAGTTGATTATATTTATTACAGACAAGCGCATATATAATAATCACAACGGCATGATGATTGGTGATATGGATGTTCTAGGGAACGTCTACACATCAGATAATCACAATGTGATGATACTGATGATTCTAGAGGTCTGTGAGAATGTTTAGGTGGATTTTGATTTACTAACATTGTGGGGCATGAGAAGACAAATTAAATTAAAGTGCTAATGGAATGTGCTTTGTGCATAGGTAACGTAACAGTACATATTTACATAGTACTATTATGACACTTTCAACTTGAGCGGTTATATTATGTTCGTCAAAAGGAAATCCTTACTAATTGACATAAATCCGTAAAACAAGTTATGTACACCATTCTACCCGCCATATTTTTCGTTTGGTCTAGGTTTCATAGTTCTATGACGAGTTTTGATGTGACTTAGATATTGCGTTATTTCGGCCAAATCTTACATTTTGTGTTTACTAAACGACCAAAAGAGTGATTCTAAAAATATCCAGCAGTTACGACAGTCTAACGATTGTTTAATTTATTTGTTTTTATGCTTTTTTTTCTTGTTATGATTTTTTTTATACCACTTAGTTGATTTTACCTAAAAAAAGCAACCACAATATATGTGTTAATATATTTTAACTTAATATTATAATTTAAGACAGTGTCATTTGTATAAATTAACCTGAAATAAAATTACAATGAAGAAGATGAAATAAAATTAAATAATGTAATTAGAAAAAATATATATAAGTGGTTACAGTGATATTCAGTACAGCTCTTGCTGTTATTCTGTAAGAATGTTATTTGGTTTATGTATGTTTATTAGTTTGATAATAATTTAATTGTTGTTACTTTTTTTAGAAAATGAGTAAAGATTATTTAATTTAAAAATATTAATGACATCAGACTGATTGATACTTTCCTAATTAATTTTGGATTAACGGTATTATATAGTGTATATGTTTAATTTTCAATAACATTTAGTTATTGAATTTATTGTTGTTTATGTTAATAATTACCTATACAGAATCAACATCAATTATGAAGTAGGGTCAGTGGGTAATTTAAGATATCTATCTACTATCCTGTAATATTGTACTGTTACGTTACTAATTATAGTGCTTTATCTTTGTTTTTTTCTGTGTTTTTTTTTAACTTAAGCATATATGTGTTTAACTGATCTGCTGAATAAATGTATCTTTCTTTATTCTAATCTGGATATGAGCACCTGCCTGTAACATTGCTACTGGTTTTATTCTTGCATAGTTAAAGTGAAATTTTATTTTTTAGGGTCAATGACTGTTGCTGTGGGGTTTGGCACCCCACAGCCACGCACAGAGAGCAGGCCAACCAGGACAGGTATGACTAGATGTTTTCGTACGGGCATAATGACTGAATATTTATTTTACAATTGCATCAGACAATATTTTAAACTTCCTTTATGTGCATAAGATGACTTACATAATATTTTGTCATGCACAGCTACTGGTACTTTACTTTCTGGTAATTTATTATATATTTTTATAGACCCAGGCATAGGGCCCAGAACTAGGTAGTTTTAACTGTAATGTTATTTGATATAAATTATTTTTTGAATATGAATTTCAGTGAAGAATTTATCCTAATTTTGTTTATTTTTCTAACAAATTTGCAAAGTTCTAATGTATATTAGAACTTTTATATATTTTATTTTAATTATATAGAACTTTACTTGTATATTTAAATATATATTTAAGTTACATTAAAGAATAAGTGAATTGGGAAAGTTTAGATTTTAATTCTTCTATTATGTAGTTACCAATTAATAATTGTATTGATTACTATTCCGAGTAGAGTATAAATGGGTATACAATCGATTTTTACATTTTCATATGAAAAAAATTTGTTAAAATATATTTTCTGATGGGGATTGAATTGCATGATATTTGTCTTTAAAAAATTTATTTGTAGGTATATATTTTTTTATTTAAATCTTCTATTATTGACCGACAACAGAAGTGAAAAGTTGTCTTCAAACATTACACACAGTTCATCAACTACAATAGGAATAAATATGATTGATGACAAAATGGATCTATCTAGTCTTAGTAGTGATATCTGTTTTTTTTTTTTTAGCACCGAGCCATTGGTGCAATACAATGTGTAAGTAATTTTTGATTTACTAACAGTTAAGAGAATTATTCTTACTATGGGATTAAAATGTGTCTATTATGAATAATTAACTTTATGTTAGGTCGTAGATTACAAAAAAAATAGATTTTTAACTTTTCGCTACGTAGTATGTAGATAAGGAAGTTACCGATTTTGCCCCGATATCCTAAAATCGAGTTTTACCAGATCTCCACGTTTAAAGGTCCTAGGAATCTTTACCCACTATTTTCAGACTATTATAGACACCACAGGTGTTAATGGTGTGTTGCTATCTCGTGGCGAGGTCTAATGCCACATGCATAAGTTTACCGGCTACCTTACTCTCCAAACCGGAACACGACAGCGACAAGCACTGACGCTATTGCGGCAGGAATAGGTAAGGCGGTGGTACCTGACCCGGGCGAGACAATGTAGAACTCTACCACCTAGTAGCCACGATGGTAGTGACTCGCATAGCCAATCGGTCGCCTTTTACGACCTGCCTGGCAGAACGGCAGTTGGTCTATTCTTCAAAGGAGCCCGGAACCAACACGGGGAAACGGGGACGTCAGTATGTCTGTATATGTGTTTATGTATGTGTATGTAAACATCTTGATCGGCTCGACCGGTTCAAACGCGGTTGACGGCATTCGATTGGATTCCGCTTAACTTAGACTTGCTGAAAATTGGGACCAAATCGGCCTTGAAGATTTTGAGAAATTTTGAAAAAACCTTAAAAAAATTTTGGTGAAACAGTATTTTTAATATAACTTCCAGATTTATATACCGATTAAGTACAAAAACTAATCAGCTCTATTCCTCAAAAAACTACATCAAATGCATAAATCAAAATCGGTTTATCCGTTCCGTATCCGTTTGGGAAAAGTGTTTTTTCGACATAGCTTCGAAATTTTTCAACCAATATATATTTTTTTGTGTTCTACGATATTTTAGTACTAACAAAACTACATCGAATGCCATTTCAAAAATCAAAATCGAATCTAATTTTTAAAAATTACAGTTTTTCAACTATTAAAATTACGTTGTTTTTGGCAAACTTAATATTTTTGAAATAACTTTCAGGCTAATAAACCAATTGACTTAAAAATTATATTAGCTTTTCTCCCTTAAAACTGCATCAAATACCGTTAATTCGATCAAAATCAGTCAATTTGTTTGGGATTTATCAATTACGAAAATGTTTGAAAAAAAAAATGTTTTTGACACTCCTTCGAAATTGTTCAACCTGTTAAGTATATAGCTAAAGCAATATTTTGGATTTCAAAAATTGAGTTGAATGCCATTCGAAAGATCAAAATTGATGATCGTTTCCAAAATATACAGCTTTTCAAAAAATAATATACTGCTATTGTTAGCAAAATAGATGTTTGAACTGAAATAATCTATGCTTATAGTTTTTCAAAGAAGCTTAAAATACCTTAATTTAGTAGGAAATACAACCTATACAATAGTTATAAATGCGAAAGTTAGAATGGATGTTTGTTACTCAATCACGCCACACTTACTGAACTGATTTGGATGAAATTTAGCACACAGGTTATACACCTGGAAAAGCACATAGGTTACTTCTTTCCCGGAAAATGAGTTGTTTCTGCGAGATCCACCAAAAACTTATAAAATGCACCGCGCTGCACGCTGCTGATACTTTATATTATCTGACTATAGTTTTATTCCCGCCAGCAGCTCAGAACTCTAAGAAAAATAAGTTTTATTTCTCCGCTAGGTTTATTAGCAGTAAAATTAAACGAAAAAAATTAATTCTTTTTTATATTTTACAGTGTGGTGGCCCCCGTAGTAGAGGCTCCGCGACGCTCCGCAAAATGCCGAGCCCGAATTATCATGTACAGGCGGCTCGGCATTTTGGAGGGGGTGCGGGCGCAGCGGGCAGGGGGCTCGTTTACGGAAGAAGAACTGGCGGCAGCCGAAGTGCGGTGGCGCTCGGCTGTCGCCGAAATGGAGCGGCAGTTGGCCGAAGGGAGATACCGCCCTTAGGCGGATAGGCCTTAGGCCCATAGGAGGGCGGTATCTCCCTTGACTTAATTATTTTATTAATTATACTTTAAAATCAGATTAATACATTTTATATTTTTTAAAGTTTTTTTTTTTTTATATCATAAGATAGCAAACAAGCAGATGGGTCTCCTGATGGAAAGAGTCAACCATCGCCTATAGACACCAAAGATGTTAATGGTGCGTTGCTATCTCGTGGCGAGGTCTAATGCCACATGCATAAGTTTACCGGCTACCTTACCCTCCAAACCGGAACACGACAGCGACAAGCACTGACGCTATTGCGGCAGGAATAGGTAAGGCGGTGGTACCAGACCCGGGCGAGACAATGCAGAACTCTACCACCTAGTTGCCACGATGGTAGTGACTCGATAGCCAATCGGTCGCCTTTTACGACCTGCCTGGCAGAACAGTAGTTGGCCTATTCTTCAAAGGAGGCCGGGACCAACACGGCGGATTTTTTTTATATATCACAAGCAGAAGGGGTCCTGACGGAAAGAGTCATCTAACGCCTATATACACACCGCAGATGTTAATCTTGAAGAGAGGTCTAATACCACATGTTTACCGGCTACCTTTCCCTCCAAACTAGAACACGATTGTGACAAGCACTGACGCTATCATGGCAGGAATAGGTAAGGCAGTGGTACTAGACCCGGGCGTCGAGACATGTTATGTTTTTATAACTTCGTAATAGAACAATTTATTATTACTACGAAATCGTAATATATAATATTAGTGGCTACTTACTTGAATAATCTTTTTATATAAAAAAATCCAAAAGAAAACTGCTATGAGGATTTTTCTGCTTGCTATTTTGACATAATATAATATTATCAAATTTGGTTTGGATACCAATGCTTTTGACTAAAATTAAAAAGAAAAATATATGTATATCATAATATGATATATTGATCCATTTTTGGTAAAAAAATATTTTTATTTTAAACAACAAAACTCTATAGTCTAGTCGGGAAGTTGAGTTTCTGCGAATAGTTACAAGTTTCTTAAAAATATGGTTGATGGCTTAAGATTAAATTAATTGGGTAAATCAAGTTATTACTAACACTAATGTATTACATGAAAAATATAAATATCAGAAATAAAATTAAATCAACAAAGTAATAAGAGGTGATACGAGAAAATTAAATTTATGATATTGTAACAAATATAAACAAATATCGGCGGTATTTGCTGATATTCATTGCAATATTATAAATGATAAAATATAGCTAAGAAAGATTAGGGACACAAAAATGTAGACCCAAAGCGGGTGGAGAGCGCCCCCTCCCCGCGCTCTCCTGTGACGGCCAACCGATTGTGATCGCACATCTCCACTACTAACATGCAAAGTAAGATTAAAATAATTGGGTCAATGTAAATCAAGTTATTACGAACACTAATGTACTGCCTACATAAAAAATATGAGAAATAAAATTAAATCAACAAAGCAATAAAAGGCGTTAATACGAGAAAATTAAATTACTAGAGCTAAATAATGATACGGTACTTTTATGCTGGAAGAGTTACCTTGTAGTAGGCAATATTAGTACCCATGATATTCTCTAAAACATTTAATGCACAGACCAGGCTTTTTCTGACAAAGTGGACAATGAAAAATTGTGGCTTTGCGAACATTGAGTTTTACAAGACAATGCTTGCAATCCTTTCTTTTTGTTTTGCCATTATTATTTTTGGGTAACTCTTCCGGTAAATGGTAATCGTGGGATCCGGAGTTATTTCTACTGCGAGAAGAGGATGGGGCTGGATTTATATAATTATTGTTAAAGCTAATATTGTGATGATCATCGTTATCAATATTAAGAATTTTTTTAATGACATTTAATCTGAAATCTAAAAATGTCATGAACTTATTGGAATCTCCGGATGCTTTTGCATGTTCATTGAACATTTTAAAAGCATTCAAGAGCATCACTTCAGTGATATGCAAAATAATTTTTTTATACCATCTGGTGGATTTATTATAAGTAGGATAATACGATAACATTTGGTCTTTTTTATCGACGCCTTTCATATTTTTGTTGTATTTTATAATAACATTCGGCTTTTGACAAATTTGTCCATGCCTATTTGTATATTCCTCAAAATTAGCATGATGCTCGGTTGAAATCATCAGCACATTCCTTTTGTCCTTATAATTCGTGACACAGACACCACGAGAATTATATCTGGTAAGCAATGTACCTCTGCCGATTTTTGCCCGAGTGATGGACGGATTTCTAGCTCTATTGGCCCGTAGGGTTCCGGTTAAATATGTTCGCCTCTCCAACAGTTTCTCTGCTAACGAAACACTGTTGTAGAAGTTATCTGTGTAAAGAGAGTGGCCCGCGTCTAGGTAATCTGCCATTAACAGCATCACTACCTTTTCAGCATGACCCCTCCCCTGCACCTCGGTATCGTGAGATCCACAATACATATGCATTTTCTGAGTAATGCCATTAGTGTCCGTAAGAACATACATTTTAATTCCATATTTATGCCTTTTTCCCTTGATATATTGTCTAATTTTTAAACGACCTCGCCAATGCACACTTTCATCGATCGTTAAGTTCTTAGGAGGTGAAACTAATTCTTTCATGAGATTATTAAAAAAAAATATGATTGGTTTGACAAACCGATTAGGATCTGTATTATTATATGTATTTCCATCGGTAAAATACAAATTACGGAGCAAAAGCAGAAAACGATCGCGAGACATAAAACGACCAAACGCTAAATTATATAAGGTATCCGTTTTCCAATAATCATTAATCCGATTTATACGAATGTGCCCCATATGAAAAATTAATGCAAAAAAGGTTCGCAACTCCTGTACTGTTGTGTCTTTCCATTTTGTAATTCTACTATTATCAAGATTGTTACTTAAAAACAAATTTAACGCGTGAGTATTAATACTAGTCACAAGGGTCGTCATAAATGTGGAGTTAAATATTAAATCAAAAAAGTCTATTGGAGAGTCCGCTAGACCTACATTAAATTGCCCTGTACTTGCAAAAGAAAATTGACTTAGCGAACTCGTCTCCGTCCATTCATCATCTTCGTCAGGAACTTCGTGACTCGCCTCGACGTCCATATCCGAAGTCTCCTCGGAAGATGATGAAGCGGTATGCATCTCTTCTTCCCTAAATAGCACGAGTAATATTTACTCGAATATTTAAATATAAGAGATTTCAAAAACAGTTGTATCTTTAAAATATCTCATATTGAGATTTTCGAATAAACATTACGTTAATAACTATTTATAGCATATGAAAAATTAAAAAAAAAAAAAAGTATAAAAAAATTAAGATGAAAAAAAATAAAATATTTCGAAAATTATAAGCAATTAAATTAGATTAAGTGAAGGAATTTCCAATAAAAATATATTGCTTTTAGAAATGCTATTTCTATATTCATACCGCCCCGTTGGTCGAGTGGTTAGCGACCCTGACAACGCAATCGACGGAGCTCGGTTTCTATCCCCGACGGGGACAAGCATCTGTACGATGAGCATAAATGTTTGTATTTTCGGGTTCTTGTGTTTATTAAATATATTCCTGTATTTATATATGTATTTCTATGTAATAGTATCTTTGAGTAATACCCATAACACAAGCAAATAATTTGCTTACTTTGGGGTTAGATCTGTAAGTGTAATTTGTCCCGTGAATATTTATTTATTTTATTAATTTTAATTGAACGCCGTGTAGTCATTTTCGGGATGCAAACGCGGACATTACGAAGGTGCGAATACGTCACACGAAATATTTTTTTAAATTATTAAATGTTACTGAGGCAATTAGGAAAAATATGGTGTATTTCTGAACAGTTTCAAGAATTGATTTCCGTTAAAAATAAATTTTAAATTAAATTTTGCAAAAAGCTAGATTATTGTAAATTAACGAAATTTTACTTTACTCGCGCCTTCATCAAAGACATCACAAAATATTTTTAATATTTAACCAACAATCTTTTTGCTTCTCCAAACTTATCTTGAATATAATATACTAAATAAGGTCACAGTATTAAAGTTTTTAAAAATTTGTTGATTTTTGTATTACTTATTTTTTTTAACCATATTTGTATAATTTTTCATTTTTTTCAGCATTAAAAAATATAATAAACGCCTTATTAGGATTTTTTAAACTTTTATGACGTTATAGTTATACTTACCTAACTAAAGCTGCAAGTTCTCAAAGTTTGATTCGATTTTAAGTACTAAAATATTGTAAAAGATCAAAATATAACTGATTAAAAAATCTTGAAGTAATGCCGAAAAAACACTTTTTTCCAAAATTTTTCGTTAACGATAGCTCAAACGAATAAACCGATTTTGATAGATACAATTTACGGTATTTAACGCAGTTTTTTAGAAGAAAATGCTGATTTGATTTTTAAACCAATAGGTATATTTTAGTCTGAAAGTTATTTTATAAATATTAAGTTTGCTGTAAACAACAAAATATTAATATTTGGAAAGCTGTAACTTTTGAAAACTTGATTCGAATTTGATTTTTTAAACTGCATTTGACGATGTTCTTAATTACTAAAATATCGCAGAAGAGCGAACAATAACTGATTAAAAAAATTCGGTTATGTCGAAAAAATACTTTATATATTTTTTTGTAAACGATAACTCCCCAACGGATAAACCGAGTTTGATGTAATTTATGTATTGGGTGTAGTTTTTTGAGGAAAAGAGTTGATTAGATTTTATACTCAATCGATACATTAATCTGGAAGATATATTAAAAAATTATTCACCAATTTTTTTAAAGTTTTTTTCAAAATTTCTGATAATCTCCTGGACAGACTTGGTTCAAACTTTCTGAAAGTCTAAGTTGAGCGGAATCCAATCCAATGCCATCCATGTTTTAATAGGTCAAGCCGTTCAAAAGCTATGAAATGTTTGCATACACACATATATAAACATACTGACATCATCGTGAAAAATTCGAAAAAGGTTTCTAGGACCTCAAAACGAGATCTAGTGAAAACTCTATTTTTGAAAATCGGGCGAAACTAGTTAATTCCTTAGCACGCTTAGCTTTGTGAAAAATCGAATTTCAGATATATTCCTGACAGGAATCAATTCTTTAGTGTTCAGATATATATATATATATATATATATATTATATATATATATATATATATATATATATATATATATATATATATATATATATATATATATATATATATATATATATATATATATATATATATATTTGGCGTCTAATAAAAATTAATTTTATTAGTAATGTTATACAAATATTGGATGGAGATAGTTTCAGCTTTCAGTTCTGTCATTTTTAATGGAAATTTCTTCTTTAAGAATATTTTTTTTATTTCTTAATTTCTTACAATTTATGAAATATTTGCAAAAACTTAAACAGTGTAACTCAGCACGGCCGAGAGGCTCTTTTGTAGGCGATTAAAAACTTGGCCTAGGGCGCCTTAGCAGAACGTACTGTACTTCTCCACGTTTATAAAATGTACATATTCAAGTGGATAAATTCGTGGTTTGTTTGGAAAGAAGACAAAACCGAAAAACTTATATTAAACAATAGCATGTTAAGCATCTAGGGAGGAAAATATAACACTAATCAATTTAAGAAACACCGGCATTTTCCTGAAATATGATATATTGATCCAGTTTTGATAAAAAAGATTTTTATTTAAAACAATAAAACCCTATATTTATATGGATTTATTATTGCAATCAAATTAGGATTAGAACCTATCCTGAATGAACCTCAAATATGTGACTCCCCCTGAGCCGAAGGCTGAATCCGCTCTTGAAAATATTATACCTATATAATAAATACGTATATTTAAACACAGTAAATTAAGATATTAACTTACCCATCGCTTTCTTCAAACATGGCAGATAATTGAGAAAAAACGTTGGCGGACATGTCCACTATACTAAATTTCACTGACTTGACAAAGTTTACGTCTATACTGTACGAAAGTCGTAAGAAGACTAACTAACTTGAGATTTTAACCATTTCATAATAAATTGTACATTAGTCGCAAAATCGCCGATCGCAATGTTTATTGCATCGGTAATAAAAACGTTAAATTTTTCTGTAGAAAAATAGACAATTGGCATAAACGAAACCGACTACCATTATCTTCTACAGAATAATCTTTTGTTTAATTTATTTCTTTAGTAAACTATGTACATGCGACTAATAAAGTAATATTTCAAAAAGTATAACTTTTTATTACGTTATTGCACTGTCGGTGGGGCCTTTTTTATTGGGGTGATAATAAAAAGTTCGTTTAACAACAATAGACAACTGGCTTCATAAAAACCGACAGATTTAGAATGCAGGGTAAAACACCCAGTAATCAGCCTTTTAATTGACCGCGCCGTTAGTCGAGTGGTTAGCGACCCTGACTACGCAATCGACGGGTCTCCGGTTCGATCCCCGAAGGGGACAAGCATTGTGTGATGAGCATATATGTTTGTATTTCCGGGTTTGGGTGTTTATTAAATATATTCTAGTATTTACATATTATGTATTTCTATGTATTAGTATCATTGACTGACACCCATAACACAAGCAAATAATTTGCTTACTTTGGGGTTAGATCAGTAAGTGTAATTTGTCCCGTGAATATTAATTTATTTTATTTTAGTGAAAACTAAAATTTGATTTAGCTTTATTTTAAATATTAAACACTTTAAATAAAAACACGCATTATTTATTTTATTTATTTATTAAACACTTTATTGTACACAAAACATTTACAGTAAACAATAAAATGATGTATATCAAAACAAAAGGCGAGCTTATCTCATATTTCTCATATATCTCATATTTATCTCATATTTAAATGTTCTCAAGAAAATAAAAACATACTATTTTAGTAAAAATTACAGAAAAAATCCAACATTGAACTGTCACTTTTTACCACTAGTAAGCCACCTTTGCATGATTGCTTACAATTTTTTTTATTAATTATAATTTATACTTTAACTACCCGGACTACCCGTCAGGCAGGTCGTAAAAGTGAATCACTAAAATCGTGGCTACTAGGTGGGAGAGTTTTGCATTGTGTTGTCCGGAGCTGGTACTACCACCTTACCAATTTCTGCCGAAATATCGACAGCGCTTGTCACTGTCGTGTTCCGTTTTGGAGGGTAAGGTACCTAAAGGTACCTAGTCTAAATATCAGTTGGAGTTTCGTCTTAGTAATGACTGGTGTGTTATAGACAAATGGGTTCAGCTTCTTTTCTTAAGGAATAATATTGTGGTCATAGACGGATTAATAATTAATCACATTAATGGGAAACCAAATATTTCTAAGACTATTCACCAGTTTTTTAAAGAAGTCTCTTCTTTGGTCAGCACTAAGTTTGTCCTGATTTTACGGGGGATTTCTGGGACCCTAAATATAGATAGAGGTTCCTCGTGGATTGTAATATTTCTACTAGCTTCTCTGATCTTCATTCTACTTCTGATCGTTGCCATAGCCTGTGTTAATTGTTCTTCTTTGTACTAGTGGATTGTTTTTTTTTGTCATAGTGAAATTCTTAACAAAGGATTTTATGCTAACATATCCGTGCGTAAATTCAGTTCTAATTAAAAGGCGTTGATATTTAATTTTGTGCTACACAACTAGCGGCTGACTTTTGGATCTTTAAATCTTCAGTCGGCACTTACATTTATACGCGGCTGACTTTTGGTAAAATATTATTTTTGTCTTATATAAGTTCAATGTAATGAATTAAAAGACCTGTTCCTTCCGTTAATTTCAGCCACGTATAGGAAAAAAATCATGAAAAAACCAGAAGTCAGCCAAATATGGCAGAGTACTGGATCTATCTCAAAAATTCGAAACACAATAGTCAGCCACGTAAATGAAAACGTAATAAATAAATAAAATGTCTCAAATGCTTGATTTTATCAAAAACAAACATTTCATTATTAGCAGTTTTTTAGCAAATTTGAACACGCTTCCTTAAGAAAAAAATGTATCAGCAACGTGGATTGTCATATCGTTGTTGGCAGTGCAAATTAACAAGTATAGCTCATCAACCTGACATGGTAATGACTCATATGAGTGCAAATTAGTGAATAAGAGAATCTAAAATATTATCATAAAGGTGTAAATAATTTACAACAATATTTCTATTGAAATAATGTCTGTAAAGGCTATTGGCGCGGGCCTGACTACTGGGTGTTTTACCCTATGCAAAAATGACTGTTAATAATGATCCGTAAAACTATTTGTTTGTAACATTCACTTATTGTTGTGGAATCGGTACACATGCGGCTATATGATTTATAAAAAGCTCTTAATCAATAAAATACAAAATATTAAAAAAATAATTATAATAAATCTGTAAGCCGATTGACCGTGCAGGCCATCCCTGAAACAAAATCTATAGGTATATACTTTTTATACTTTTGAGCTCGAATAGTTCAAAAATATAAAATTTGTAAAAATAATAGTATTTAAATTTTCGAAAATATGTATATTTTCAAAATTGTGTTCGATTTTAATATTTCGGATGGCATTAACTGTAATATTTGAGCTCTAAATTGTTTTATTAGTACTAAATCGATAGGTTAAAAAATGACATTTTTTCCGATTAACGCTATGACGTAGTTTTTGAAGTAGAAGAGCTGACCATATTTTTAAATAAATCGGAATATTAGCCTGAAAGTTATTTTAAACATACGAAGTAAATTTGCTATAAACAGCGTAATTTTAATATTTGAAAAGCTGTATTTTTGGAAAATTTTAGTCAGTTTTTATTCTTGAAACGCCACGGCATTTGACGTAGTTTTTTAAGATTTAAAATATAAATTAAAAAATAATTGGGTTGAAACATTTCGAAGCTATTTCAAGATAATTTCCTTTTTTCGTCAACGATAACTCCTGAACGGATATCCCGGTTTTGATGCAATTTATAAGAGCTGGATAGATTTTGTACTCAATTGGTACGGGAAGTTTTTTAAAAAAAATACTGTTTCGCCAAAGAGTTTTTTAAGGTTTCTAAATTTCTCAAAATCTCCGGGACGAAATTGGTTTAAATTTTCAAAAAGTATAAGTTGACCAGAATCCAATCGAATGCCATCGACCGCGTTTCGATCGGTCCAGCCGTCCAAAAGTTATGAGATGTTTACATATACATGAGACCGCCCCGTTGGTCGAGTGGTTAGCGACCCTGACTACGCAATGAATGGGGCTCGCGTTCTTTTCCCGACAGGGGCATTTATGTAATGAGCATAGACGTTTATATTTATGGGTTTGGGTGTTATTATATGTATTTGAGTATTTATTATAATATGTATTAATATAATTGACTAACACCCATATCACAACCATATAGTTTGCTTACTTTGGGGTTAGATCAATTCGTGTAAAATTGTCCAGAGATATTATTATTGTTATTAACATATACACACATACATACATACAGACATATTGACTTCATCGCGAAAATAGTCTGAAAAGGTTCCTAGGACCTAAAAACGTGGAGGTCTGATAAAAAGAATTCGAAAATCGGGGCAAAATCAGTAACTTCCTTTTCCACCTACGTAGCGTGAAGTTAAAAATGGTAAATAAATACAATTTTTACAACAAATCACGACTACTGTAATTTCTATAAAAATACCTTTTGGTATCTGAAATAAAATAATGAAGTAAAAAGTTGTAGAAAACACACCGGTGTGTCGGACCGCACAGCTGGCTCGGTCTGATTTCACACACGGGTGTGTTCGGCCGCACAGCTAGCTCGGGCGGATTTCACACACGGGTGTGTTCAGCCGCACAGCTGGCTCAGCTCGATTTCACACACGGGTGTGTTCAGCCGCACAGCTGGCTCGGCTCGATTTCACACACGGGTGTGTTCGGCCGCACAGCTGGATCGGTCTGATTTCACACACGGGTGTGTGCGGCCGCACAGCTAGCTCGGCCGGTTTCACACACCGGTGTGTGCTCCCGCACCGGCGGTAAGCGCGATACGGCAAGCTTGCCGCCGGTGCGGGAAACACGCCTAGCGTGTCGCAGTCGCACACATAGTCGTAATTTTTTTTGGATCAGCAGTGAATGTGTTAATACTGTTGCTAAAATATTTCAATTATCTCCGATTAATAAAAAAGATTTGGATCGATCAAAAACCTACGCGCAGCACAAATATTATGGCATGAAATCGAAAATAAAAAAATGCTTTGAACAAGTTATGAACAATTCTTTTGATACGGCTGAATGTGACGACTTAATTTCTGATAATAACCTAGAATCGACTGGAAAAGAAATGATAGTGCAGTTAAAGAAAAAATTTGAAAATGCTAGCAAATTGAATGAAAAGTTATAAATTCTATCAGTTTTACCATCAAGTTGGTCAACAGAAAAAATTGTTAATACATTTGGAGCAACAACATACATGGTTAAAAAAGTGAAACAACGAGTGAAAGAAGATGGTATCTTGTTCATTCCTGAGCAAAATGAAGGTCATTCGTTGTTAAAAACGACCCAAGAATAAATTCAAGAATTTTATAGAAATCAAGATATTAGCAGAGAATTACCAGGTAAAAAAGAGTACAAATCCGTAGATGAAAATGGTCAGCGAGTTCAGAAACAGAAACGTTTAATATTAGGCAACTTAAACGAAATTTATTATATGTTTAAAGAAAAATATCCATTTGAAAAAATAGGTTTTTCAAAATTTGCGAGCTTAAGACCACCTGAATGTGTTCTTGCCGGTGCATCCGGTACACACGTAATATGTGTTTGTCAAATTCACGAAAACTTCAAACTCATGTTTCATGGAGCAAAGCTCGGTAAACTCAAACTCAATGATGAAAATCAGCCATTTTTGTCACATCGTTTATTTATCAACCATACCATCGGTTCCATCCATCCATCCATCCATCCAACCATCGGTTATTTGTCAACCACCTACAAATAAGTGTTATTTCGGAGAATGCAATGACTGTCCCGGCTCGGAAAAATTGAAAACTATTTTAGAAAACTTATTTATGGATAATTTTTTAGACGAAATTACATACAATCAGTGGACTCAAGTAGATCGGTGTTCTTTAGAAACAATTATCAAACCAGCTGACGATTTTGTTGATATTTTTGTAGAATATATTCCAAAATTACTTCATCATGACTTCGTAGCTAAACAACAGGCTGAATATTTTCAAACCATAAAAAATAACCTTGAAATTGGACAAGTACTTGTTGTTGCTGATTTTTCAGAAAATTATTCATTTTTACTCCAAAATAGTGTTCAAGGAGTATATTGGAACAATAAGCAAGCAACTATCCATCCTTTTGCGTGTTATTATAGATCAACTGAAGGGAATAAAACTGAAATTGTACCTCTCATCTTGGTAATAATTTCTGATAACTTAACTCACAATACAACGGCAGTTTACACTTTTCAAGAAGTATTGATATCCTTCCTCAAGAATAAAATAACCGATGTTTCTAAAATTATCTATTTCTCTGATGGCGCTGCATCTCAATACAAGAATCGCTATAATTTAGTCAATTTGTTGTATCATGAAGAAGACTTTCAAATAACAGCCGAATGGCACTATTTCGCTACTTCCCATGGGAAAGGCCCAAGTGACGGTTTGGGTGGGTTAATCAAGCGATTAATTAGCCGAGCTAATCTTCAACTTCCGGCTGATAAACAAATCCAGACACCTGAACAATTATACCAATGGGCAAAGGACAATATTCAGGGATTAAATAGTCATTTCGTTTCAAATGAACAAATTCGGACAGCAGAAAAAAAAACTGAGTAACAGGTTCAAAAATGCTTTACCAGTTCCGGGAATATGTGGTTGCCATGCCGCAGTCCCTACTTCTAATGAAGTTTTGAGAGTGAAGCGCTTGTCATCATCTACAGAAGGAGAAAATTTTCGATTGAAAAACGTAGATGTCTACGAGTTTTCCGAGGAACCCAGCATTCAAACTCGGTAAATTTAGTCATATTTTATTATTAACATTCGATTTATATAAAATTTTCATTGAAAAATTGCTTTCTAATAATTCTATTAACTTTCAGATTGAGAAAAAGAAGAGGGGAATTAACACCAGAGCAAGGGACTAAGAAAAAACGATCTTTCTAAGATAATTATATTGAATTTAAAAATGAAAACGCAACTAATAAACAAAAATATCACATAAATTATTTTTTCATGTGCTTTTTATCATTAAAATAAATTTTTGTGCCTTAAAATTGAAAATTACAAGTGAATTTATAATTGGTTTATTTAGTCAGTTTCGAAGGAAAAAAATTTTTTAACTTCCCGCTAAGAAAATTGAAATTTTTTTTTTCGAAATTCAAAAATTTATATCTTTTGAAAGAAAAAAAAACACCTTCCCAAAAATTTCAGGATCATTTGAGATCAGTTAGAGGTACTCCAGAAAAAAATTTGAGCAAAAAATTTAATGTCGACGATCGATTTTTACGATTTTGTAAATTTCAAAATTCTTCAAAAAAGCGATTTTTTGAAAAAAATTTTCAAAAAAATTTTTTTTTGGTAGCTTTAAGTATTCCCTTAAAAGATTAGCTCAGATCATTAAAGTAATTATAATAGTTTTCGAGATCTTTGAAGAATAAGTTTAAAAAACAGGAAAAATAGTGGAATTTTGAAAGTTGCATAACTTTTGAAAAAAATTTTTTTAATTTTTTTCCTTTGGCAGAACTTCTTTATATGATAAATGAAAACTTCTGACCAAATTTCATCCAAATCAAAAGGGGTCGATTCCAACCATTGGTCGATTTGACATGGAATGACCCTGGTGTAACTTATTTTTGCAGTTTAACGTATAACTATATATACGTATTGTTATGTGCTTCGCGTATGTATTGCCCAATAAATACCACTTATATTAAGATTGTGTATTTACAACACAAATGTACAATAACCCACAATGCAATACGTAAATACACTTATGAACACTAATCATACTCACTACTCACACGAACGAACCGACTACACTGAATCACTAAACTAAAACACTTCCCGTATCACTTCACTATACTTAATATATCGCTTTATACTGATCGTTCCAAGTATCGCTTCCGGTCGCTATATAAAAACTGAACTCTATTCGCCAACACATCCCTATTTATACCCAAGGTAAAGTTTCACCATGTTCTCGAATGTTCCGAAAGTATCGCGTAAACAATAATTTTAATTGTAAACAAGTCCTATAACAACAAGTCCTAATAACACTCTATTTTCACGCTTATGCCTTATGAAGATCCATTATAGCATAGCTGCTTGGGTAAAGGCGGCTATTTTATCAATAGAGCAGCCATCTCTTTCTTTTGTTTCTAGATTTTTCCAGTGTTCTCACTCTTCACTTTTCTAGATTATTCGCATCAATATTTACACAACAAATCTATGGGTCAATATCAATGAGATACAACTCTGTGTCAGTTCAGAGTAAAGATACCCACTAAAGATGATGATGATGATGATGATGAAGACTGTTTACTGGCGATGGTTTGTCTCTTTTCATCAGGAGAGCTATCTTATTGTTTGCTTACAATATTGTTCCTTAGTAGGTACAATATTGTAAGTAATTACTTTAGTAGGTACAATTTAATTGCTACCGCACCGACATATCAAGTAGAGCGCGTTCCTGCCCAAGTAGCACGTTAAGCTGTATATAGGCTGCATTTAGGTTCATTTTTAAACTTAAAGCTGTATACGAAGCCGTACAAAGGCTGTAGAAGCGCTTCTACAGCCGATATAACACCAAAAAGGGCCCCAAGTTATACAGCTTATTGCGTTATATAGGCTGCACAATAGCTATACAAGCTGTTATAAACTGTACAATGGCTGTTATTTGGTGTATAAAGAAACTATAACACTAAAGATACTCTCTTGTAACTGCCTTGTACAGCTAAGAGTTAAATAGGCTGCACAATAGCTGTACAAGCTGGTATAGGCTGTACAAAGGCTGTTATTCGGTGTATAAAGAAACTATAATACTTAAGATACTCTCTTGTGCAGCTAAATGTTCTTAATAGGTGTTTGAAAATGATAAAAAGTAACTAATCTGTTTTTGATATTGTATAACATTATATCTGCAGACGCCATAATTAAAAATATATTAATAAACGATAAATTCTTGGACTTGGAGCAGTATTCAAGTGTGTATTCAAAGTGCAAACTCAAATTTACTGTCAAATGTAATATGTTTTCCCTCAAAATATTCACGCGCCAACGAAATAATCAAGATAACACAACTATATCAAAAACAAAATACGGTAAGTGTTTGTGTTTAAGGTTAGAATATACAAGTATTTATGGTACAATATTGTATATAAAGGCATAATGATCATAATATAAGTTGCTTGTCAAGATATAGCTTTAGCTATTGCTAAATATATCTTTTATTTAACAATATATTTCTTTAATGTTGTTTTTAATACACAATAATGGCGGCGTTTTGTTATACAGCCTAAAGTGTATTTGGAGGGTGATATACTGCAAATAGCTGTACTGAATCTCTTTTTTGTTCTATTATACGGCTATTGGCTTTTAATTACCGTCCAAATACACTTTAGGCTGTACTAAGTCCCTATATAAATCTATTGTACAGTAATTGGCTTTTAATCACTTAACTTATGTTTAGAGATGCGTACAAAAATTGAAGAACCCTAAATACAAAACATATGTTTGTCACTTGATTTCGCTATTGTGTTGTATTGACGTCGGTCGTTTGACTTTATAACTAAACCAACTTATTGTTAACTATAACTTATGTCGCCTCTGTGGTCTAGTGGTCCAGCGTTGGCGTTGACCACATAAGGTCCCAGGTTCGATTCCCGGGTCGGGCAATTAAAACAAAAAGTGTTTTTTCAGTTTTCTGATAAACAAAAAGTTGCTCGGGATTGGAAAGTGCCCGGTTGGCGATAGGCTTGCCACCTATCACATTTGTGGGACCAAGTATCTTCGGCTAATCGTGGGTGCACTTGTTGTACCTCTGCCTACCCCTTCGGGGATACGGGCGTGAAGATACTTTTTTTTTTATAACTTATGAGACATGTATTTCAATCATGTTTTACTTTATTTTTCAGGGAAAATTTTGCCTTATAAAATAATAAAAACAATTGAGAGAAGCCAAAACCGTATTTGTATCGTACCCAGTTTGTGGGAGGATAAAGGTGAATTATAATGACCAAGAAAACAACTTGATATAACTAAGTTGATCAAGAACGAAAAATCAAGCCCTTTAAATATTGGTCTATCACAAAAATATTTTTAAGAAGAATACGTTATTTCGTGCTTGTGATTTAATATTATTAGTTCTTCAAAGAGAAACACATACTCTTTTGCCTGTAATTGTATCTAAGTATATAATATTTTTAAAACGATTGTAAGTATACATATATACAGGGTGTTGCAAAAGTGGTACAGTAAGCCG
Source organism: Apodemia mormo (assembly GCA_036924255.1). Classification (NCBI taxonomy): domain Eukaryota; kingdom Metazoa; phylum Arthropoda; class Insecta; order Lepidoptera; family Riodinidae; genus Apodemia; species Apodemia mormo. Next base: position 6,644,781 of record JAUPFN010000019.1, read on the forward strand.
CAAGGGGGTGGCTCAGGGGGTCATTCTTAACAACTTTTGTTTAACGACTTTTGGAAATTCGCGAAAAAAATATTGATTCTCCATAGAAACTTTGTTGGTCACGTGACTTTTCACAATGGAAAAACAAAATTGTTTTTCGGGAATTTTCACAAATCGTTGAACAAAAGTTGTTCAAAATGACCCTCTGAGTCACCCCCTTTCGACTTACTATACCGCTTTTGTAAAACTCCGTATAGTAGCAAGTTAAAAATAAAAAAATACATATTTTCTCATTGTAATGATTTTTATTTCTCTTTTTAACTCTTTTTTATATATTCTTTGAAGAATAGACCAATTGTCTTTCTGCCAGGCAGGTCGTAAAAGACAACCGATGGGCTATGCGAGTCACTTCCATCGTGGTTACTAGGTGATAGAGCTCTGCATTGGCTCGACCGGGTCTGGTACCACCGCCTTATCTATTCCTGATGCAAAGCGTCAGTGCTAGTCACTGTCATGTTCCGGTTTGGAGGGTAAGGTGGCCGGTAAACTTATGCATTGGGCATTAGACCTTGCCACAAGAGAGCAACGCACCATTAACATTTTTGCTGTCTGTAGGAGACCGATCTGCTTGTTTGCTATCTTATGACATTAAAAAAAATCAATTATTGTAAATTACCAACCAAGTAACCTTAATGAAGAAGATAAGCCTAAAAAATAATAAATCAGATAACCTACAATCACTTTTTAATGTTTTTGTTACGGAACCCTTTTCCTTGAACATTAATAAAAATGACGATTTTAGGTTTAGCTGAATTAGTAATTTTTCAGCTTTATCGTCATCACGATTGCTTGGTTGGTAATTTATAATATTTAAATATTCCTTTTCAATATTCCTCTTGATTTTTTCCACATGATATCAACTATGTAGATATAAAAACAGCAAACAACAATTTTCTCAGTAATACAGCCTTGAGCTGTACTATAGCTGTATATGCAGATTTTTTAACACCATTGGCTGAATAACAGTCTACAATTACGCCATAAATATTAGCTGTAGAACGGTGATTGCATATCCCATTTTACAGAAACAAGCGTTGAGTGATACTATAATAACACTTAAAGATGTAATAAATTCCCGTGCTAAACAAAATACAGCTAATGTACAGCTTTAAGGATTAAAATCAGCCTAATGAGTTACAAATTGCTTAAAGCTGTACAGTAGTGTATTAATATTCAGATATAACGCCTAAAGCTTACGCGGAACTCTAAGAAAGGCCTTATATAGCATTAGGCTGTATATAAACTCATAAAGGTCTCTTATACCGATAAAAGCATCTTTTTACACCATTGTACGGCTGCAATAGAACTTTAAGTTCTATATGAGCTGCTTTATGGGTATTAAACATGCTTGATTGCTGCTTGGGTGGTCCCGCCCGATGCGGAGGTAGGAATATACCAAAATCCGGATGGTTGTAGGGTTGTAGCAATGTTGACTGTATTTTGCGGGGTTTGTATGTTGGTAGAGGTAGGACGAATGAAGGACGAAAGAACTCACCTGGTTCTGTTATTCACTACACTAAAGGCATTCTCTTTTGTCGTGGCGCACGGTTAGCGAGCTCTAGCTGTGTCTCGAGATGGGCGAGTGGCGAGGCTCTGCGAGCGTGGCGTGACGAGAGGTGCGCGAGCGTACTGGTCGTGCGATCACCCAGGACGCGTCGATGTCGTTTAAAACTCCGGACGAAGTGCGTATGCAGCGCAGCGATTCAGCGGGGTGTTCCTCCAAGTGAGAGGAACATAGCGATGGATGCAGGAAGAAAAGAGACGAAGGGAACAGACTAGGATTCCCGCGCAAACACATGGGTCAATTTAAATAGAGCGTGCTCATTAACGCGCAACTCGTCGGCTTTCTGTTATACATTTCCGTCGTATTTTATAATATCACTCCTATAGATTGTAGGAAAGTGAGAGGAAATATGTGACATATAAAAAATAAACGATATGTTTTCCACGTGCAGGACATCGAGCGCTTGTACGGCAACGCGCACGCGCTGCACATGGAGGGGCTGGCGGTGCGCGAGCGCGTGCTGGGGCGCGGCTGCCCCGACCTGCCGCACCCGGTGGTGTTCCGCGGCGCCGTGTTCGCCGACGAGGCGCGCTTCGACCGCTGCCTCGCGCTCTGGAGACACGCGCTCGCGCTCAGGCACCAGAACAAGGTACACCCCTCATACAACATTCACCACTCAAGGAAATGAATAACAACAATACCTTCACTTCACCTTTATATCCTCAAAAAGGTAAGCAGAGGTGCAATGTGCCCACGAGACAATAGTGTTAAGTTGCATGGTGTAAAATGCACACATCTTAACAAACTTATATATATTATATATATTAACATACTAGCTGACTCGCGCAGCTTCGCCCGCGAATATATTAATAAATCCAGATAGATTTTAATAAAAATTTCATCCCCTATTTCAGCCCTCCAGGGACTGATTTTTGAAAAAAAAAAGCCTATGTTTGACCCCGGATCTTCAACTATATCCATGCCAAATTTCATGAAAATCAGTCAAGCGGTTTAACCGTGAAAGCGTAACAGACAGAAAGACAGACTTTCGCATTTATAATATTAGTATGGATTAACGAACTTATATATTCTAATCTCAGACTAGTTTCTCGTTTTCAAGATATATCTCAGCCTCATTAAAAACGAATAGTTCCTTACCCCAGATTTAGTCGAATCTGTGCACTGTGTACACTGTGTATCCTAAGCATTCTGTAGTGTGTCGCGTGGTGCGCCCGTTGGATGGTGTTGAGTTGAGGTGAACCAAATCATAAGTCCACTTAAGTGACCATATGTTACTGAAGTTTAATTAAAAGTGCCTCAAGTAAAATATAATATTGAGATAAAGACAATTTAGCTTACTTGACAGTTATATGATATTGTATTATAAAGGAACACGCATACAGTTATTGTATAAAGAAGCTTACACACTACAGTGCTTTACCACCAACATCTGCTTGTTTGTTATCCTATAAAACTTCCTGTAGACAATTATTTTGTCCATAAAATAAAAGGAATCAATATTCTAACTGTAATATCCAAGTATATATTTAAAAATCTAATGTATATTTGCAAAAATATTGGCTTAAAAAGTATCTTCTCGCCCATATCCCCAAACAGGGTAGGCAGAGGTACAACAAGTGCACCCACGATTAGCCGAAGATACTTGGTCCCACAAGTGTAATAGGTGGCAAGCCTATCGCCAACCGGGCACTTTCCAATCCCGGGCAACTTTTTGTTTCTCAGAAAATTGAAAAAACACCTTTTTTTAATGTGCCCGACCGGGGAACCGAACCCGGGACCTCATGTGGTCAACGCCAACGCTGGACCACTAGACCACAAAGGCGAATATTGGCTTATTTTAGAAAAATTGCACTATATATTTGTTCGCTAAATACAAGTATACATCGTCTCCATAGAATAAATATCTCTTCCATGGGGCAATCATTTATTAAAATACTCTTTTACAATAAGCTTCCCCAAACTATAAGAGATTTACCAGTAAAAAAGTTTAAAAACTGTGTAAACAAAAAAAATTTTTGAAAAAAAGGCTATTATAAAATTTTTGATTATTCAGAGGACAAATAGGGAATTTTCGCTCCCCATACTCATTTCATCTCAACGATGATTCTTATTGATGAAAAATTGTACACCATGTTTAATTGAAAAAATAAGCAAGCCCGCCGAGTTTCTTCCGCCGGATTTACTCAGCGTCAGGTCGCGCTCCGATTCGGTAATAGCCATAAAAATGTAGATCCGACAAAAGTGTCTGTAAAGATTTATTTAAATAAAATGTTTTTACATTATTATTTTGATACATGTATTATTTTGATTTTAGGTGTCAGTGGTGAAGGATTTACTCAGATTTGCCCAAGTGTTCTCACAAATGATTCACATTGGAATTGAACTGCCGCTTGCTCAGGTAAGTTATTCTCTATATACAGCATAACCTTAATATAACGACCCTTAATATAACGATTTCTTCGATTTACCGAAGTTTTCTAAATCCCCTAGAACTGCCTGTAAGAGCTAATGCAAAATATACCTTTTCATTACGGATATATATTTTGGCAAAAACCGTTTTATAACGAATGTCAAAGTTATTGCAAAATATAAATAGAAATATTTACCTCTATTTTGTTAACTTCTAAACTTAAGAGGCTGGCAAGGCTAATTTGTTGAAATTTATGTTATTTAAGCATTTTTTTAAAGAAAAACTGTAAAAAAACCAATATAAACTGGATTAATCCAAAACCGTTAAATTGTACTATCACGCACAGTGCGGACAATAATTGGGTGCGGTAAACATCAAACAAATATGTTTAAAAATGTCCATAAACTGTTCTATTGACTCAAATTTTGTAATTTTTCTCCATAAGAAAACCGTTATTTTTAAAATTAAGTTAGCTATAGCTGTTTACCACTCCCAATTATTGTCCGTACCATGAAACAAAGAAAACAAGTGGAAGTGAAAAGTAGGCGTGCCGCGTGCATCACTATTATGCGCTGTTACTCTAAATTGCCTTAGTGATACCATATCTTTAGGAGATAGTCCTCGTGCGAAAATCTATTATACACTGAATTATGCCGTATTGTGCCATCCTTGAATGCAGAAATGATAGTAGAATACAGATGATTAAAAATGGAGATATTTCATATCATCCGAAAGTACAGTTCATTTTATTTTAATAAAATTCCTGATTTAATATAATCTCTAATGATATAATAGAAAGTCAAGCTAAAATCAGCCGTACATCTTACATATAAAGTTCATTTTAGGTTGACCTAATTTTTCTAGAAAGATATACGTAATGACAGTCATAACGTATATCGTTCTAGAAATTTCTCTACTCAAATTTTGTACTTCCCACTTCCGCTTGTTTTCTGTGTTCCATGGTCCGCATTGTGCGTGATGAATAATTCCACGGTTTTGGCTTAATCCAGTTTATATAGATTTATGAAGCGCTCTCATCTCAGATACGCTCCGAGCGAAACCTTTTATAAAAACTTGATATGTTTATTTATATAACACAGCAAACAAGCAGATGACTCTCCTGATGGAAATAGTTAAACACCGCCTGTGTTTTAAGATTTTAATGTTGCGTTGCTATCCTTGTGGCGGGGCCTTAATGCCACGTGACTAACTTTACTATCCTATTAACCTTATCCTCCAAACCGGAATACGACAGTGACAAGCGTTGACGTTATTGTGGCAAGAATAGATAAGGCAGTGGTACCAAGGCTCGGAAGAAACGTTGCACAACCTATCATCTAGTGTACCCAATTTTGCATTAGATCAGCCATATATTATATCGTCTGACTTAATACCTCATAGCTAATCTATAAACAATAAAGCCTGCGTTTTTCCTGCTGGTTTGGTTATGTGTTAGTTTTATTTATTTCTATACTAGCTGTCGCCTGCGACTTCATTCGAGCGGACTTCGTTTACTCCGCACAGCTCCTCCCCCATAGGTGATAGCGTGATAATATGTAGCCTATATGTTGACCCGACCTGTTAATAATATTCATGCAAAATTTGAAGTAAATCCATGCAGTACTTTTTCAGTTTACCCCGGACATACATACAGATAAACAGACATACAGACAAACAGTCAAAAATTCTAAAAACTATATTTTTGGCTTTGATATCGATTGTAGATCACGCCCCAAGTATTCTTTTAAAAAAATATTCAATGTACAGTTTACTACGATTTTATTATATGTATAGATTACTAATATCATTTAGGTTTGCTACGTATTGGAGGCGTGTGCTGAAGAATTAAGACGGGGTGCCGAGAGGTTAGAAAAACCACAGAACAACCACGATCCAGACGCGTTAATTGTAAGTATTATTATTGGTTAAATGATTTACTAGCTGTGCTCGTGACTTCATTCGCTTGGACTTAGATCTTTGCTTTTTTTAGCTAGCTGTAGTTTTAAATGTTAATTTACCAGATAAGATTACCGAGGCTAGCGTGTTTTTAGTGATTTATGTATATGTCGCAGTGAAATTGTCAGTACCGTTAGATTATAATCTACCGAAGTGATATTATAATTTAACTGCTAACCCAACCTAACCGAATTATAAAATCCCTAGGTAGATTATAATCTAACGGCTATTGACAATTTCACTGCGACATATATAAAGTTTGTCTAGCTAGTGGCCAAGTGCGAGGCTTAGCCTATTCGGCTCAGACCATGAGGTCCCGAAATCGACCCATCGATCGAGCCATATATGCATGCTTTTGAAGAATGCGCAATTTGTTATTTAGCCAGCAGTTCGTAAAAGGCGAATAATTGGCTGGAAGAAACGTCACAATTATCTGGTAGAATGGTGCTATATTCTACAAAGAGGGTGATCAACAAGGCTATTGATTATTTTTTAGTCGTGTCCAAATTTGTACGGCAATTATTTGTTTCAGGAGGAATACGAAAGCAATGTCCGGACGGCACTTTACCTGGTGGCAGTTGCTGCGAGGCTTTTAGATAATTCAGACAACGATGAAGTTAGTACTCTTATTGTATTTATTTGATGATCATCGACATTCGACGACAATTGCAGTTTGGAAACAAGATAATATACAACAATTTTTGTAATGTGTTCGTGTTGCCTCTGTGGTCTAGTGGTCCGGTGTCGGAGTTGAACACATGAGGTCTTGAGTTCAATTAAAAAAAATGTGTTTTTTCACTGTTCAGTTTTCTGACAAGAACAACTTTGTCCGGGATTGGAAAAAGCGCCCAGTTGGCGATAGGCTTGCCACATATCACATAGGGGGACTTATTATCTTCGGCAAATCGTTGGTGCACTTGTTGTACCTCTGCCTACCTCTTCGGAGATATGGGCGTGAAGATACAAAAAAAAATTGGAATGAGTGTATATACATACATAGTTGTATGTAGGTATCAACCTGACCACTCGTAGGAGTGGTCAGGTTTATTAAAGCGTAGAGTGACAATAATTACGCGATTTCATTGATGCAGCTAAATTTGCTGATAGCTCAAGCTATATTTGTTATTGTTGCTTAATCTTATGTTTTGTTAATTGTTCAAGTTACATGAGCGTAAGATACAGTTTATTTTTTCCGGAATTAAGAACTTAATTGTATTTCTCTTGGACTAGTTGTAGGTCTTGGCTAGCCTATTTGGTTTAGATCATAACCCGTGTTTACAGGAACGAAAGCATCTGGAGCTACCCCGGCATTTGAACATATATATATATATATATATATATATATATATATATATATATTAGGGATGGGCCGAAATTTTATATCCTATATTGTAAAATCCTATATTGTAATCCTATATTGTAAATATCCTATATTGTAACAATTTCAATAGCATTTTCATTTTTTTATGGAATTATATAACCAATTATATGTAAGCTTCTAGGGTTAGTAACAAGTGCGACCCCCTTTATTTATTACTTTATTTTGCCACCTTGTGGTGTTGCGTGCCAAATAGTTGCCGACCGCTGATGTATAGCGTACATTAACGAAAGTAAATGTTTACGTTGCATTTGTCAGGAGAGCAGGCGGTCGGTGCGGCGCGCGGTGTTCAGGCTGCGCGGCGCGCGGCTGCGCTCGGGGCACACGCTGCTGCACCTGGCCGTCGACAGGCGGACGCCCGTCGACGACTTCCACACCAGCGACGTCTGCCAGTATGCTCTAGCCCTTAGCCCTATCAGAAATCAGAAATACTTTATTCAATAAAACTTTTTACAAGTTATTTTGACACGTCAATACTACTTTACTATATTCTCAGAATATTACTAGCTGACCCGGCAAATATTGTTTTACTATATAAATAATTGTATTATAAAATAGAGGTTGATGGTAAAAAAAAATTCCAAAAAAATAAAAATAAATGTGAGAGGTGGACAACTCTTATCACTTAGGGGTATGAAAAATAGTAGCCGATTCTCAGACCTACTGAATATGCAAATAAAATTACATAGAAATCAGTTAAGCAGTTTCGGAAGAGTATATTAACTAACATGACACGAGAATTTTATCTTAGATTATTATAATTGGCAAAATTTCAAAATTATTAAGTCACTAAAACAAAAATACCATTTCTTTATTTTTCAATGCTGATTAGTGATTAGAAAAAAATATATAACGAAAAAACGTGCGACGACTTCGCTTGTATGGCAGAATAAGGTGATTCCTTTGCTGAAACATATAGTTCAAAAAGTATTATAGGAATGTCGTCATATGATATCAAATATATCATTCTTTCACATAACCTCTTTCCGTATTAATTTGTATTAGAAAACTATCAAAGACCTGCTTCAACGACTCCACTCCATTTATAATCAACACCAGGATTTATTTGATATTTCGCAATGATGTTACTGCAAACTAGAATGCTTAATAGAAATATGATCAAATGCAAATAATTGTTTTATGATTATTATTTTGGTTATGTGGCTATCCCGTTGGTACGTTTTATGATTTGCGAAACTTGATTTGATAAATGTCATAGATGACTTATGCTTTTTTGTCGGGTCACAAAAAGCAAAGGCGTAGTATCATTCAGCTGTATAAATGATATTGTTTGGTACTTACGTCTATTTAGAACAGGAATAATTTTATAGCTTAAAATAAGTATCAAATAATGAATTTTGAGAAAATAAAAAATAAGGGTATCCTATTTTTTTTTAATGTTTAATTAACTCGTTATCTGACTGGAGGAACATAATGTGTGCTTATTAGTATATTATGTGCTTATGTATATTTGTTCCTATGTGATATTCCAGAGACCAATCGCGTGAGCCGATTTTGATGATTTTTACGTCAATTGATTTCATATTCTTGTTTGATAGATATGATATAAAGCAGTGTTTCCCAAACATTTAGTCCAGCCATGACCCGGTAACTTTTGCAAAATTGCGCTCACACACTTTGCTGCTCGGGGCAAACGGAGAAAACAACTAAAGGAACCCTCTACCACACTCCGTGTAGATTTTATTAATATTAGGGGTCTATACTATAATTTAAATGCCGTCCTCTACCACCTTACGACGGCAAAGCCGGCCTTGCTCTTTTTAACTGAGACACAGATATCTTCTCCGGCGGATATATCATATCTCTCCTGCCCGGGGTACAAATTAGAGCATTCATTTGTACCCCGGGCAGGAGTTTGTGCTTACGTTAGAGAGGATATCTGTTCCCGACGTCTCAGCAGCCTTGGAGGCAGGGACCTATCCATCCTCTAGCTACGCATAGAGTGCGACGATCATCCACGCATCTATGCGTGCCTTTACAGGGCCCATAATGGAAATGCCGAAGTAGACCGACTCGTAGAGCATATACAAATAGCAACAGATTTCGTGATACAGCAGATCCCCACCGCGGAGATCGTGATCCTGGTGCCTTTAATGCCCATCATGTTGAATGGCTTAGCTCACGTACCACCGATCACGCGGGGAGATCTGTTCACGATTTTACTCTAGCATGTGGTCTAACACAGCTAGGTACTTCGCCCACGCGTGTTCCAGATGTGGATGACCATTTACCTCCCCCGGTAGACCTTCTGCTGACCTCATCCGGATAATTACCGAGTTTCCGTAGATGCTCCGCTAGATTCTTCAGACCACTGCCTCATACGGAGCGAAGTGACGGTAATGCGACTATCGCGGCCTTGTTTCTCAGGCTGTCGCCGCGTTTAGCACTACAAGTCAGCAGATTGGGACGGATTGCGGTCCTTTGCATCCTACCCATGGAGGCAAATATGCTTCTCATTGGATGATCCAGATGTCGTTGCTGAATGCATCTCTGTAGTGGTGCTGCAGGGCATGGAACTGTTCATTCCGTTTATTGTGATAGCCAACGGTGGCAAATCGCGGCCATGGTTTGTTCGCCACTTCAAAACGACTTCACGTCTAAAGCAGGAGTGCTACCGAGCATGGGCTGCTGCGGCGGCATCTCATGGTGTAAACATCAGTGCAGTTAGAAAGGAGTATAATTTTGCCTCTAGCTCTTTCGAAAGAGCCATCGCAAAAGCAAAATCTGAGCACATTGGCAGAATTGGCGAGAGACTAGTTCGCCTTCCTTCGGGAACTCGTGCGTTTTGGTCTCTCGCCAAGGCTGTCCAAGGGAATTTCTGTCTGCCCTCCTTTCCACATCTGCGTAGAGCTGATGGCTCTCTGGCCCGTGCTGCCAAGGAAAAAGCCGATCTTTTAAGCTCACTCTTTGCTGCCAACTCAACTCTGGACTATCAAGGGCACACGCCGCCTACATCACGCAGTGTGACAGTTCCATGCCCGAGGTTCAATTCCTCCAAACAGCAGTGCGTAAAGCACTCATTTCCTTGGATGTCCATAAGTCTAGTGGGCCTGATGGCATTTCACTAATCGTGCATAAGATCTGTGCTCCCGAGTTGATACCCGTTTTAACGGGTCTTTTCCGGCTTTCATACACAACTGGCGTTGTCCCTAAGTCTTGAAAGACAGTTTTCGTGCACCCGATCCTTAAGAAGGGCGATCGCTCAGATCAGTCCAACTACCGGCCTATAGCGATAACCCCTCTGTTCTCAAAAATAATGGAATCCATTATTAACAACCAGCATTTGGGGTATCTAGAAGAGCACCAGCTGATAAGTGATCGTCAGCACGGTTTTCGTCGCGGTCGCTCACCTCGTGATCTTTTAGTTTACCTAACGCACCGATGGGCGGAGGCTGTGGAGAACAAGGGGGAGGCTTTGGCAGTTAGTATATAGCGAAGGCCTTTGATCGGGTATGGCATAAAGCACTTCTCTCCAAGCTCCCTTTTTATGGGCTTCCTGTGAAACTCTGCAATTAGATCACCAATTTTTTGGCAGATCAAAGCATCAAGGTCGTTGTTGATGGCGCATGCTCTGAACTTAAACCCGTCAATTCTGGTGTTCCTCAGGGCTGGGTGCTATAACCCACACTGTTTCTTCTGCATATTAATGGCATGTTGCAATCAAGCAACCTTCATAGCTATGCGGACGACAGTATGGGACGGACGAGCGGACGACAGCTTTGTACTCTGGCCGCAGCGGAGTTTCTCAACAACACCTCAACAAGTACCGGAACAAACTTGTGTCGAAAATCAAAGAACAACTTTCCTCAGCCTCAAAGTGAGGTCAACTAAACTTAGTCCACTTTAACCCCAAGAAGACACAAGTCTGCGCGTTTTCCACTAAGAAATCTGCCTTTGCCGTATCTCCTCGCTTCGAAAATACTTCCCTAACAGCAACAGCCAGTCTTGAAATTCTTGGAGTTGACATATCGAGCAACGTTCAGTTCCGTGGTCACTTGGAAGGCAAGCCAAATTAGCCTCAAAAAAGCTGGGTATTTTCAGCAGGCCCAGGCAGTACTTAACGCCGGCCCATCGCTTACAACTTTATAAGGCGCAAATCCGGCCTCATATGGAGTACTGCTCTCACTTGTGGGCGGGGGCTCCTCAGTACCATCTCCTTCCCTTTGTCCGCATTTAACGTAGAGCGGCTCGAGTCGTCGATGACGGGACTATTTCAAATTGGCTTGATTCTTTGGCGTTACGTAGAGATGTGGCATCACTCTGCATCTTTTATCGGCTCTATCGTGGAGAATGTTCCGAAGAACTGTTTGGATTAATTCCTGCCGCCGAATTTCATCATCGGACATCGCGACAAAATTCGAAGTTCCATCCTTACCATCTCGATGTCTGGAAATCCACATTCGTGCTATTCTCGAGGCATTTTTTGTCCCGCACTACTCCTATGTGGAACCAGCTATCGGTAGAAAATTTTCCAAACGGATACGACTTAGGGACCTTCAAGAAAAGGACTTACTCATTCTTAAAAGGCCGGCAACGCAATCACAAGACCCCTGGTAGTGTAGTTGTCTATGGGCGGTGGTAATCACTTACCATCAGGTGAGCCTCCTGTCCGTTTGCCTCTTTTCTATAAAAAAAACTAGTAGAATTGAGAAGCAGTTTGGCTGAATAAAACACTTGAATCACTTTTACACGCACAATAAAATTTTTGGGCAGAGTAACGCCCTCAAGAAGCGGTTGAATTACAATGACTCGAAACATCTTATCCCTGCCTATTTATACTATCCTTGTTTATATTTATCCATCGTTGTTAATCATGACGTCATTATCTCACAATAACAGCTGCATAAATCACAGAGGTGCGCCACACATGGCCGGCTAGTGTGTGTCGTTAAGCGTAGTTGCTAATACTAGTGTTGAAAACCCAGATTCAAAAATTTTATAAGTTGGGACAAACGATATTAAAAAAGTTATTGTTTGATGGGTTAATTTGGTGATAACCAAAAATCTTTCAACCGTCGATCGATAATAGGTAATGTTTTTAGAAACAAGGCGGGAGTGTTGTGACCTGGTATTTTATTTTGATGGGCCGGTATGGGTCGCGGCCGGCAGGTGTGTAGCACTGGTATAAAGTGTCCCGTGTGCGGCAGGTTCCCGTGCGCGCGCACCACGCGGCTGCTGCTGGAGTGCGGCGCGGCGGTGGACGCGGCCGACGAGGTGCGCCGCACGCCGCTGCACGTCGCGCTCATCTCCTACCAGCTCGTGCCAGGTCACACACACATACCTTACCTTACCTTAACCACCTTACACACATTTCACTATATACAGTGTATAAGGCAGTGAATATGCTGCCACAGCTTATATAAGCTGTGCCAGCATATTCACTGCCTTCTTGTCTAATGTAGCCTGTGAACTTCGATCATAAAGTTCGATTTTCAAGTCAGACATAAAATATCACAGGATTTTTGTTCTAAAAATCGTAGCTCGGAGTTTGTAGATAGGGTGTTAAGCCTCCGTTTGTTTGTTTAAATTTGAAAATTTAATAAATGTGGCGAAAAATTAGTTAAATGCGGTAATGGGGATCAGCAACCATCTAGCACTTAACTAACCGGCCTTGGTCAACACCGGCTGACTTTTTATTTTTTCCACTTTTGATTAAGTTTGAAAACATAAGTTCGTTTATATTTTATCGACAGAGTTAGGACTGTATCGCGGTTATCACTTTACCCTCGGGTTCGATTGGGAAGTGATTAAATTATAAAGTTTATACTTTGCATATTCTATATTGCGTCACACACATAAGTTTGTCATCTCATAATACCGTTACTTCTAAGGACTGCGTCAGCGCATTCTATACACGTGTCCCAACATGACGGATAGTCAAATTGTCAACAAGTTGTAAAAATGAAAAGTTATAATTGTAAAATTGTCCAGTTGTATACTAAAGTTTCAAATTCCTCCCTCTAAACATACATATGCAATAGCCAACAAAAACAGTAAATGAAATAAAATAGTAGTAGAAATATAGAGGGTCAACTTACCTAAGGGAAATGTTGTTAAACTGTCCAGCTGTATATTGAAAATAAAGTTTTAGAATGGAGCTGCCATACGAGAAACTATGACATGAAGATAGCTGATTTAGATGGAGTGAAGTGTGCTAAGTAGAAGTATTTAACATCGCTTGTAGTCTGTTAATGCAACAGCGCAGTCACTGAACAGTTTACTGAAAATATCTTTAATAGCACTTTTACTGGTTTCTTTCTAAAAATTCAAAATTTGTACATGTGCGACAGAGGTGCAACCACTCTTGGATGCTTTTTGATCACCGACCACACAACCCATAGACGCCTTATAGCAGGTGAATGGCTTCTTACAACATGTGTGACTTATATAAATATTCCGATATAAATGTCCACGCGCCAATACTCAATCAGTGTCGTCCAATCAGATGCTCTGTACATCACTATCTTTCACTGTGGCCTTGAGTTAGCCAATCACGGCGTTCCAACCCTGCTTCGTCTTACCTCCGCTAGTCGCCAGAATGCTTTTAATACGGAAAATCAAACATTAGGCGTCTATGGGTTGTGTGGTCGGTGTTTTTGATGGACACTTCTTATCCATCGAGTCGATTCTCCTATCCTAGGAACGTCACAGAGTATCCGGCCAGACCGTTGGCTGAATACCGAATAGTAACCGAATATTTGTGGCACGTCTACTTTATACTCCATGCTAGCAATGCTTAAACCCCAATGCCACTTGTCTGTCAGTCATCCATCTAAAATGTAGTTGTTGAATGTGTAGAGTCCGGTGAGAGGTGGCGCGAGGCGGTGCGGGGGTGCGTGTGCGAGCTGCTGGCCCGCGGCGCGCACGTGGACGCCGTCGACGCCGCGGGGGTCACACCGCTAGTGGCTGCTATTGGAGGTATTCGATGATACACACATACACAAACACACACTAAATGTTCTCTTCCCATTAAGAGAACCACCTGTTTTTTGAAGTGAAAACTTCTACGCGTTAGACGATTTTTGGTAGGCAAAAATCTAATTGGTTCGCGTCAGCAACATGCTAGTGTAAAAGGTAAAATTATAAAATGTTAATTTTTAGTATTACAATCAGTTTGAATATTTAAAATACAGCTTTATTTTTAATTCTGTTTGACTGTCTCCGATATTTTTTTAAATTAAAAAACACTTTACGCAAGCACGTGCGTACGTATAAAACCAATGACTTGCTTACGTGTATGTTTTATATGTGTACGTATTAAAACATACATACACAAGTGTATTGGCACGTGCGTACATATAAAACACACGTACATAAGTACGTATAAAAACACACATCTACGCAAACGCTTTGGCACGTGCGTACGCGCTTACGTACAATGTATGGTTATACATTGTACGAAAGCGCTTACATTGTCATTGCCGTTCTGACGTCCAAAAAGCTTCGTGTTCTGAACAGGGCGAAACAGCATTTAATGCCAGCTAACCATTTGCGACTCCAATTAGGCCTTGTACTGTTTTTATTTTTGGGCAGGGGCTTCATAATACCAGCTCCTTCCTCTTGATTGCGCAGAACGTTTCGAATCGCCGGTGACTGGGCTCTTTCTGATCAGTTTTACCTTTTGGCGTTGCGAAAAATGTTAGTTCACTTTGCCTTAACCATTGTATTTATCATGGAGGGTATTAGGAGTTGTTTGGCAGAATTACATAATCAGACATTACGCCTAAATTTGTAATAATAAATTAATTCACGCTTAAATACATGTACACAGAAACATTGCTCGTATAAATTAAATATAAATTATTTTCAATTTTTGAATTAGTAAAATTAATTAAACAGTAATATTAATTATTCATTAAGTAGGAAACGTTTTACAGCTTATCTGATTAATACAACGAGTATATATATAACATATGTACATATTATCAGTTGTTCGCAGAGGGATTTGTAAACATTAATATATTGCAGTATATATTAACATGGCAATTATTTTATTCAAATATTGTATGTATAAGATTAGTGAGATATTGAGCCTCGTATTTTGTTAATACGTTGGTACATTGCCGCTGCAGAGTAATGGACTGCTTATTTCAGGCTCCTTTTGAAAAATAAACCATTTGCCCTTTTCTCAAAATAGCGATCGCCTGTGGTCAAAATTCGATCATAGACTTGACAATAAAATCTCTTTTAAGTTTGACTTACTCATAAAGAAAATATATTATCATATAGGTATGTCACATGAATGTAGTGTGTAATATTTACTTTTATTAATTTAATGTATTTCTAATCTAATTTATTTAAAAAGATTGAGTTTCTACAGTCCTCCATAATGTAAACTTTGCTGTGCCTAATTTTATACTTCACCGCAGTTGTCTTAAAAAGTGGTTTAAAGTTTTTTATTTACGTATTAATATATAGATAACTTCTAAAAAGTTTAATGAGCATTGAACTTCAAATTTTTGAAAAAAAATAATTAAGCAGTTCGTAAAAAATGAACTTGGTTTGCATCGTAATATTATCGTGACTAGGTAACAGAGTTGTGTAACGTCTTGGCCGTGTTTGAAACCACCGCCTTATATTTTCCAGTTCAATCGGTGCTTGTCACTATTGTTCTCTAGTTTGAAGTAAGAGAGCTTATACATCGCGGTCAGATTAACTTGACGCATACCGTTGATGACGTCATTTGGCACAAAACGTAACAATAATGTCCAAAAACAATATAGAAAACTAACCAAATTATCTACGCGCGTATTAGTAACAAAAATGCTAACCATGGCCATACTGACATATTATTAACCGGGCGAACTAAGGGAAGCCCCGCCATCCATTCCAGAGATGCGTCAAGTCAATGTGACCGCGTTGTATACATCTGTTGTATACGGATGACAACGCACCGTTGTCATGTTTGTGCGCGGGTGTGGCGTGTGTGAAGGCGGAGTGCGAGTGAGAGTGTGGGGTGTGGTGGTAGGTCCGGCGGAGGGCGTGGTGCGCGGCGCGCTGCGGCCGCGGCTGTCGTGCCTGGCGGCGGCGGCGCTGGCGCTGGCGGGCGCGCGCTACCACCCCGCGCACGTGCCGCGCGACCTGCACGCCTTCCTCACCATGCACGGCGTCAGCGCGCACCCCGCCCCGCGCCCGCGCCCGCCCCCGCGCGCGCCCTGAACTGAACCTGCCGCACGGTTACTTATCTACCTTATATATGTATATAATGCCGGCCATATTATATCTAATTATATCATTAAAGAACATCTGTATAATACAATTTGTAAGTAAAATAAAGCAAAACCAGACATGTTAACATAGTTATATTGGTTATAAGGTAACGAATAATTATTCGTTATTACTAATTTTTACATTAACTATGTACAAATATAATTATATTTTCTAAAATACACGTAATAAAAGTATTTTTTCTCTTGTGATTTAAGAGTAAGTGTATTCCACACAAATCGTATGGGTTTAGTTCCGGGTCGGACAAAAACGTAGTAAAGATTACTTTTGGGTTATTTTCAATATTAATATTTATCGCTTATTTCTTGTGATTACCGGGTCCGGGGCCTGAACTAAATAGACTAACCACTGAACTATAAAGTAGTCAAAACTAATATTAAATATACAGTGTGTAGAGAAAACCCTGTCGGATAATTAAAGGTATTATTTGATACTGTATAACGGTTACATATTAAGTGTAATAATTATTTTATGGATATTAATTAATTAGTTTGCCCAATAAAAAAGTAATCTTAATGATATTTTCATACATGAAGTATGACAACAACTACAAATAAGTAAATTCTATTATCAAAAAATGCCGCGCAAGTCGGATGCTACCGAAAGACACGCGGCGCGTGTGCAGCGCTTTCAAAGTTCCTTCATAAAAAACCGAAAAACAAACAGCCACAAGGCGTTGTCATTTTTAAAATATTTGCTTAACTCTAGGGAAATATAAATAATTTTTATACAGTTATGCCTTTAACCAACCTATATACATCTTTCGGATCGGACAGGGTTTTCTTTACACACTGTATATGTATTCGATTTTACTCTAACGGTTTTGACAATTTGTCTCTCAGATTTTGCGTTATTTCAAATACATCCTGTATTTGAAATACAGGATGTATAATGAACCTTACCTCATGCCTAACTTTTGAGGTTACGCTTTTATAATAGATTTTAATTTAAACATAATTTTTTGACTTTATAGAGAAAGCAACAGTTATAAATTATAGTGAATATATCGACTTAAGCGAAAAAGTGTATGACTATATCGTAATCTTATAGTCTTTATACAAGTTCTATTTTCCCTAAAAGCTACGACTTAGTTAAATATTTTGACTTTTTCGGAAAACGATCATAATAGTTCATGTTTTCGGAAAACGATCATAATAGTTCATGTATACGAGCCCTAGATTCCTAGGAAAATGCAGTAGTGGAACTGTTTTTTTTTTTAAAATTTGTAATCTACTTTCATGAGCTCCATTTTCTTTTAAAAAATGGCAGTAATGTTGTTATGAATAGTTGCAAAAAGATTTTGTTTTTACATCTGACACATGTAGGAAATTGCTCACTTAAATCATTTGCTATCTTTTTGAAAATACTGCGTAAATAAATAATTGAACCTGAACTAACAAAGAACTGTTATGTTAAGCAACTTGTTTTGTTTAATTTTTATAGGTGACTTGACAATTTAGAAATTTTAATTATGCTTTAACCAATATTTACTTATTTTTAAGATTGTGATTTACATCATATAGTTTTATATATTATTTAAATTACATATATCCATAACTTCAAACAAAATACCTTACTGGGTAAATAGAGGAAATTATCCTACATCACGGGCCAAACAAACATACCTTGCTATCCACATTTGTAATTTTTTTCATACAAGCAACATCTTTAGACCCAGCACACCACAAATCTAATCATAGCTCATCAGTATTGGTCTTCCCCGGTATTTAAATCTATCTGTAATAACATTGTATATCTATCATGTAATCGATTATCCCACTTTTTCACAATGCCCGAAGTGACGGAGCTTGTCCATTATTTTTACACCAATATCGTCTTTCAAATTTAATCTTTCTTAATTTTGAAGTTATTCATTTTGCGATGAAAGTGACACGGCATTACCAAATATCTGTTTATTTGCTATCCTATATAAATATATTCTATTAATAGTAAGTAACTGGCTCTAAACTGATAAAGGAGAACTGTTGAGTCATAGAGCTCTAGAAATATTGACATGTCGCTACTCTATAAACCTGACTGAATGAGGTTTGCTTTTGATGAAAACCTAGGTGGTAGAGTTCTGCATTGTCTCGCCCGGGTCAGGTACTACCGCCTTACCTATTCCTGCCGCAATAGCGTCAGTGCTTGTCATTGTCGTGCTCTGGTTTGGAGGGTAAGGTAGCTGGTAAACTTATGCTTGTGGCATTAGACTTCGCCACAAGATAGCAACGCACTGGATTGTGGGAAATCCACAACCGTGCGCTTTTGTCGACACTTTTTGCCTCGCACTACTCTTGTGGAATCAATTACCCTCGGGGGTGTTTTCGAATGGATACGACTTAGGGACCTTCAAGAAACGAGCTTATTCATTCTTAAAAGGCCGGCAACGCAGCTACAATACCCCCATTATTGCGGATGTCCATGACCATCAGATGCACCATCTGCTCGTTTGCCCCCTCTACTATCTCATTTTCTGTCGCAATAGCACTATTTGTTTTTGCCACTGCCGTCTTCCATTTTGGGGGTAAGGTAGCGGGCAAATTTATGCTTAAGATATTTCATCTATCAAACGGTCATCCGTTATGGTGGTCAACATAAGGGATGACCGGTGAAATACAACGGTCAACATAAATACTGTTTATAGACAGAGATAGATTATATTTTTCCATTAGGAGAGCAATCTGCATGTTTCGACATAGACGGTAGTTTTCACGTAGTAGCTTTCGATAGTGTACGTTCGCCGCTGCGTCCGTTCTGTATAAATTTATGTATTTAAGCTTACCGCCTCCGCCAACGTCGTTCTGTAAAACGCTGTTTTTGAGACCGCACCCTTACCGCTGATAGTACTATAAGAGCGCGGTCATAATTTCAGCATTACCTTTCAAAACATTTTATTAATCACATTATTTTGAAATTAAGCAAACCTAGACCTCGTTTCTGAGGTAATTTATTATTGATGCTCTAATCATTAGAAAACGATTCTTCACGGTATATCATAACGAAATATATGGCACGATTTTCATCTCGAGACGGTTCTTGCAATAATCCACCGATCGATAACTGCGTAATGTATATTGACTAGTTTCAAATGCGTTTACAAAAAGTATAGGTTTTTTACAGAATATAATAAATCTCTCATTATAAAAAATGGGGAACCTTAAAAGAATAACACTAAACAATCAAACAGCGGTAATTTGGACGTGAAATCACTTATAACCGCGAACGTACTTGTAAAGCAATATCCCTTAACCAAGTTCAAAGATTTAGGATTAAACTATGCCTCATTTTGTATCTTCGTACTATGGTGATTTGGAAATAATGGTTGGCAACATTAATATTTTCTATCAAACTCAATATTTCACATCTACCGACCATTATTAACAATTCCTAACACAACGTATTTGTTGACAATTTAAATTTTAGTCCTGATGATGCAGTAAAATGCGAAACCGGTTGACTATTTAAATAAAAAAGTATATATTATATATAATTAGTGAATTGTGAAACAGTACAAGTGTAAAATTTAAAACAATAATTACATTCATTAGCATTAGCAATCCCAGAATCACAGTATAAAATGAATGTACCGTAATATTCTAATTTAAATGTTATAATACTTATGTTCTGCTCCTAGTTGTTATTATTGAACTTGTATTTAAATATGTTCAGTAGTTTAGAGATGGTGTGAACAAACAAACCGAAAAAAAACGAAAAATTTATTTGTTAGCGATTTTTGTTATTTTATATCCAGAAATCAGAAATCAGAAATACTTTATTTAATAAAACTTTTTACAAGTTATTTTAACACGTCAACATATTTTTTTTAAAAACTACTACCGGATCGGAAACGCGGCCACACGGAGATCCCATGTTCATTTTTTGATACAGAACCTTTAATAACCAGTCACGTTGAAAAATATACAAATTCCAATTAGAACAAACGGCCGAGTGCATTTTTCTTTTTCCAATTTCATGTGGCAACGTACTTTTGTAGTGAAACTTCTTTAAAATCGTGATTTGTAACTCAATGAAACGAAAATGCATCACGATATAGAAACAAATACATAAATAAGTAGGATTAAACCGGCGTGAGAATGAGATAGATAGAATACATCTCAGTATATTTATATTTAAAACATCACCTACATATATTTACCTATTTATATTTAAAACATCACCTATTTAATGGTTCCTAAACTTGCCAGATACAAAAAGTAAAACCAGAGATTTTACAGCAAATTTTTACTTCTAAAATACGAAAAAACTTTTTTCTACGACTTATCTCTCTCTCTCTCTCTTGTTCTTTTCTTCTTCAATCAAAGGTGTCTCTTCTACCATGTGTGACCTACTACTCGATTTCTTTATCATATAATGTTTACAGGATACACTTACCGCGTGTTAATCCGGGGCCCTTTTTAAGAAACGGCCACTTGCAGTCTTGCTAGGTTGTTCGTTGAATTGACCAGGCGACAGATATGTCACTACCATTGTGAATACTAAACAGTAAATTTATTCAGCCGTCTGGTCCGGGGATGGTAACACTGCTTATTTTTTCTGCCAGCGTCAGTGCTGCCTGTTTGTACTTAGCGAAATAATTTCTGTGTCATATAAGTGATATAAAATCGATATAAAAGAGTGAACTGATAATAGATTATATTGATGTTATCTTGTCGAATGTTTTACATTATTTTGAATTTTTAAATTGGTTTAAGTCACCTTAGAACTGAGCAAAACACTAATCCACTTAAAGATTCCTGTTGCGGTAGTTGTAATTTTTTTGTTGTGTGTCTATTTTATTTTATAAGGCTGATCTTTGACTTAGTAATACTAAGGTTTTTAGATATAACAATTGCTTGTTTTCGATATTAAAACGTGACGGTGCTACGCCATATTTGCAAGTGTGAGTGAGATGCAAGCCTTCGTCATTTTGTTTTTTATGTGCCACGTAATACTACCAAATGGTACATTTTAAAGAATAAAAAAAGGTTTGCTTTATTAGACGAACTTAACAAAAACTTATGTCTATTAAGTTTAAAAACTTATTTGTTAAAAATGGTTGCTAACATATGTATATACTAATTAAACAATATGATTATTATACCTTTAAAAAATCTGCCATAATTACTCTACGTGGATCTTTGTCTGAGACGGCATAAAATGTTAATTGACCCAGCTCCAAATTAAAATTTTTAAACCCAAGAAGAAAAAACTATTCTTGTATTACAATTTTTAAAGTAAGGCGCGTTTATATATTCTTCTTGATTAAATGTTTAATAATTGTTATCTTTGCAATTAGTAGCCTCAAATTATGTTTTGATTAGTTTTGATATAAAATTGTATATATTTTGCATAACATTACGATAATAGTGGATTTTATGTGTTATACAAAACATATATCATAATTTTAAAAGTTTTAAAATCTTTGCTATTTCAAAATACAATCTAGCGATCATCAATTTAAGTTGGTAAAAATTTGGTGCTCGATCAATCAGCAATAAACAAGGTACTACAAGATAAACTGTCTCGAACAAGAATTGAGTGTGTCGTAAATTATTATGAAGTATACTATGAAATATAATCGTTTTTTATTATATGTTTTGACTTTGTCTAATATAAGTATCGTACGGACAAGAAACAAAAATTAATGATATTATCGAAATATATGTAAACAATGTTAGCGACATCTTTACGTCTCCGTAGTTGGAAAATTAAATAACTCTGATTTTGTAAAAACCTTAAAGCAACAAAGAAAAATATCGACACGCGGAATTTGAACCAGCGACCATTTCCCTAAAGCCGGGATGCTCTTCCGCTGAGCTAGTGTCGACAGGCTCGAGGCGGCGAAATTCTTTTTTGCTATATGATCGATTATGTCGATTGTACTGATCGCTAGCTATACATAACTAGTTAAATGAGTTCATCGTTACAGATGAAATGCACATCTATAATTTTGATCAGTACATTCGTATTTCTAATTATTTGTGTTATAGCACTCATCCTGTGCTTGGGAATCTGGAAAAATCTTAAAAATCTCTTCAAAATCTGATTTTGTAGTTCTGATATAAACGCGATTTAGTATTTTTTTCAGTTAATGTACATTTGTTAAAAAATGTGAGAAAATTTTACTGTAGGTAATTTTATTTTTTGTGGACCTAATGATCTTTAACAAACTGAACTCTATCTTTTACTATAACTAAATAACACATTAAAAATCAAGTCAATATCGCCAGAACCGGACTTATTTAATTTTTCCACTACGGGGACGAATTTATTTGTTGACATACTAAGTGGCTATAATTTTTGATGTCCAAATCTATATATTTTTCCTCATTAGCTATTATTTTTATATTCTACAATTTAATATTTTTCAAATAATCATATTATAAGTTTCCGTTGCAATTAGGCAAATGATTCGTGACAAAAATTCTTAATATAATTTTAAGCTTCCATGTGATATGTTTGATAATTGCGTTATATGTAAACAGTACATGACATTATTTTTGTTGAGTGCCATTTTTGTAAAACTTTGCAAGTATGTTTGTTTTTGTGTTTGTAGTCGCACGTGTGATATCCCTTGCTTATTAATATAAACATACAAATTACGCTTACCAACGTACTAGATGCTACGCTAGAGTGAATTACATTTTTAAGTTGAACATTTTCTTAATGTTTATAAGAAATACATGAGAAAAAATAAGTATTTTTTTATGTCTAATGTTTTGTGTAGCAAGAATATTTATTTAAAATTAATCAATTAAAATAAGACGCTCAAGCACACAATGCTTATTTATTAGGTAATGTAACTTCATATGCAAAGGCTACGCGTTATTAACCTGCTTTAAAAATTAAATGTCTTTGAATACATTTGTTTCTATTAAAACAATACAAAATTAGGTATTTTTTTTAATAAATATGTATTAGGGTTCATCAACCACCACGGGTGACGACCGCCTGGTGAATCTAGCCGAACCAGAGGGTCTTATTACATTCAGTTTAATCTTCCAGCATTGCAAGGTGTAATAATATTTATTTAAATATGTGTTTAAATTGTTGAAATCTATTTTTAAGAATATTTATCAAAATTTACGTGCGCAATATGATACCTATACATGTATACCTATATATATATATATATATATATATATATATATATATATATATATATATATATATATATATATATATATATATATATATATATATATATATATATATATATAATATATATATATATATATGAGGTGTATTGAAACCTGAAAACTTGAGATTCAAATAAATTATACTCGAAAAATATAATGATGTATAATAACTTTAAATAATGACCTATTATAGCTGATATTATTACCATAATATAAATAATTTAAGCACAATTATAAATTAGTTTTGAAGATAATTAGTCTGAATATCGACTTAGAGTACTATTTATTGGCGTTTAGAAAAAATATAATGTAATATAGTACAATAATGCTATAAAAATAATAAAATCTTAGAACTTACAATCAAGGAAAGCTTTTTACTTCTAAAACATTATTGACTCATACATATATGAATAAGTAAATTCAGTTCAAAGTTCCGTCCTTACCATCGCGATTTATGGAAATCCACAACCTGTGCAGTTTTCACAACACTCTTTGTCTCGTCATGAATCAAATACCAGTGGGGGTGTTTCCGTACGAGTATAACATTAAGATCTTTAAGAAAAGTGTACTCATTCTGAAAACGCTAAGAATAAGATCACTGCAAATCTCACTTCTTAACAAAATAGCTTCCTACCTGTTTATTCTTATATAGGTAAAAGAATAAAAGAAAGAAAGACAGGTAGGTTTATATAGGTAAAAGAAAATCTTCTAAGTTTTAAGTATTATTTCAGCGCTAAAATTTAAATATAAATATTTTACCGCTGAAATAATATTTAAAATTAATGATTTGGAAGTTAATTTAACACTTACAAAATCGATAATGTTTTGGCAGTGGAAGTTGCGATGCGCTTAGGGACAATGTGTGCGTCATCTTCAATTGGATGAACGGAGTTGCGTTTTCCTACTTTCGTTTAAGCATCATCTGTCAAACTAATGTCACTATAATGGAATACGCACTTTGGTTTATCTGGTTCTTAATATCGGTAAAACGTCGTGTGTAATTGCAATCCATTTTATCTCGTAGGTTTGTTTTCTGCATTCAAATTATAGAATGGTAATCTTGTGTTTATTAACGATATCTAGGTTGATTGGCAAAAGACTGTACTATGCGTTCAAACTAAGAATAGGACTGTCATGACGCTATATTGTTCCGCATTTTGCAAAAACTTAATTAGTGATGAGTATGGTAAGCAAAAAAATACTAGCAAATAATTCATTTGCATTCTAATTGGTATATTTTCTATTCAGATTCCCATTCGCCCATGCTAGTATGTATTAACGTACGGAATAGAAAAGAAAATAAATCAGTAAGCCAGCCCTATTTTTTGAATATTTTTTTGCTGACATTACTAATTTCACACTTGTGATATGAAGGTGACAAGTTCGATCCTATTCTTAGTTGGAACGTATAGTATAAATTGAAGGACTATCGCATCGCATATGTAACCAATAAAAATGTAATAAAAAGGGAGTATTTCTTAACGACATAACAAACCCAACAAAATTAGTGTAGGAGTATTAATTTCTTGTCAGTAATGTGGCTACCGCGCGGGTATCAAAATCAAAAAGAGCGGCCACTCTTTTTGACTGACACGTACCTCGGCGGCAACTAGATGTTTGTAAACTTCGATATTTATGTACGGATGTTCGTGCTAAACAATTTTTATTGGAAAATCAGGTCAAAATTTTAGTACCTATTTTGTTTACTTATTCGGTATCAGAATCGTGTACTGAATATCCTCCTTCAGTCTTTTACCAAGTTAACCTATACAACATGTCATAGAATTATATGTAACAGCGAAAATTAGTTGGTTGAGAAACACTATTGAATCCATTGCATACCTTTTCATAAATAAAAAATTAAAGAGAAAAATAATAACACCTTTCATTGAGTTGACATAAGGAAAAAATTAACTTCAAGATTATGTATAATAATTAAAATTATACAAAAAATATAAAAATCTTTAAATTTATAAATATTTAACCAAAAACATATCTAAAAAAACATAGTTTCGCCCACACTTAAGATAAATGAATTCATATGAAAAAAATGTTTAAAGTCATGAAAAAATATTTTCATTATATTATTTATCTATATGTGAGTGGTTACGCAAAAAGGGACCTCAAGGGAAAATAATTGATTTCGAGTAAATCACGTTTAAAATGTTGAGTCGAAATGAGAGAGGCGCGGGGTGTTTTATGTTAGTGTCGTTAGTGAGCGACTTCGTCAGTGAGAAATAGCACGTGTTTGCGATAGCTGTATTATTGGTGACTTATTTATTCGTCTTTTACTTGTCTTTATGTGCGCGCTAGAAAAAGAAACTAGTGTGCGCTGTGTATAAGGTGTAATATTTTCAAAACTGCCTCGGCTTACATAAAAAATCATTTAAAAAAAACTACGGCACCTAAAATTATTTTGATTAGAACAAAACAAAGATGAAGGACCATAGAATCAGAATTTATCAAAAAAAAAAAAAAACCGTTTCCAGTCCCTTCAGGTCCCTTTTTGCGTAACCACTCACATATATATAAAAATGAATTGCTGTTCGTTAGTCTCGCCGTCAGCCGTTCTTGAGTAAATAAAACTCGAGAACGGCTGAACCGATTTGGCTGATTTTGGTTTTGAATTAATTGTTGAAGTCCATGGAAGGTATAAAAGGTGAGAAAAAATAGAAAAAAATAAGAGTAGTTAAAAAAGTAGAACAACGTTTGCCGGGTCAGCTAATATACTATATATTATTTTTAAAAATACTAATTGACGCATTTCATAAGTCATAACGTGCGCTCTTTCTGTGAGACGGTGTATATGATAGTGTTTTAAGTAAAAAAAGTGCATGAAAAACATGCATGAGTCCTATCCTAATAGTTGCGCATGTAGCGTTCTTTTTCGTGCAAAATAATAACGAATGGCTCAAAACGAATATATCGCTAGTTAGTGAAAAATGAATGTGATAAAGTTATAATATGTAAGTATAGGTTAAATTAGAAGTATGTCGAATACACTATCGACATATTGTATAATAACATCCTTACTAAGAAATAATGCTTCTGTTTAAATTTTGTTTAAGCGAAGTTTTATTGCAATAGGTTTTTAAGTATTTTAGTTTTAAAAATGTAGGCAATATAAAAAAGATCTATTTTTTAATATACCTTAGTATTTGGTTATTTTACGCTTTTTTTGTAAATTAGACCACTTATTGTCTATTTTTCTCGTCCGTCTCTAATCAATTTGTAGAAACATATTTCAATTATTTTTGTTTATTTCTAAATGGGGGCTATTGTATCTGCAGTGTTTTACTTTTCGGCTTTTTTCTTCCTTTCTATTTTAACATAAAATTAGTTTGGAATTCATGAGCAGATATTTTTCCTCACATACACTAGATACATTTATTTTTATTAAATACAAAAAAAAATGTATGTATTGACAGTTAAGTAATTCTTTCATATCAGGCATTTGGCGCTCGCTTTTAATGTAGTATGAACTGCTTTAATATTTTAAAACTTAGAAACCTTTAGCAAGGTACAACGTTTATGTAGTTATTACTGGAAGCATTTCTTAAAGAAAAAAAGAAAGAATAACTTCTTTCTTTCTTTAACACTTAGATCTGTTTGCGCCGAACCATTTTTACACTATAGTTAAATATGTTTAAAAATATTTAAATATTTTATTGCAAGCAGGCCTTAGACTTTTTAGCTATAAATATTTTTCTAACAATAAGCATATTACGAAACAATTTAGATGACTTTATACTTTTGTGAATCATACACCCTAACTAAGAACACCTTTACTATAAAGGTGAAGTTAATTAAAATTGCTATTATCCGCGGACTGTTCTATGTATCCTCCGTGATGGTACCGAAAAGAAAGACGGCGGTTTAACGGTTTAATAAAGGGATAAGACTCACCGATAGTCCGGATAAAAAGAAGACCCCAGCGGCATAATTACCCTCATCCACCACACTTTTACAACCACGATCACTCCGGCACCGATCACAAAAGCACACAATTTATGTACGCTTTCAACGCACGTTTCAATTCGAAACCGAAGCATTTCAGGAGAAATGAACCTTCACCTTTTTAATAATGGATTTCCGCAAAGTAACGCCTGAATCAATAAAACACCTTTACTAAGATGTACTTTATACATTACGTTCTACGTTGTTCAACGCAAGTTATCGTTATCGTTTTTCGGGTTCTCTAAACACTTATGATGTTTAGTCAAATTGAAAAAGATAGACTAAAATCAAACACTTATATTGAAAACGAACACATTGTCGAATTATTGAATGTTTATATTAGCATGAACTTAAAGAAATTGCAAAAATTGTCACAATTTATTATTTGTTAGCACCAACTTTTTCTACCATAATGTGGACTTATGTATTCAAATAAGATATAATGTAATATTTTCTATACCATCGATAATAATAATCTGTAATAAAAATCTATTTTATCAGTAAAAAATCAATTTTATTCTTCTCATGCTTATATCTTAAACGATTACTTGCGAAATGTATTAGTGCTAATATAAAGAGCTTACTAATACTTTAAAGCGACTAAGCTACGAACCTATCTGAGTGCTAAGTGTGAGTTTTTCTTTTCGCATTCGATCGTGAGCGCGTTTCGAGTTTACTAGGAATTTGTATGTGATTTGTACAGCGCCACCTAGTGGTAAACTGGTTTCTTACGTTTACCACTAGGTGGCGCTGTACAAATCACATACAAATTCCTAGTAAACTCCAAACGCGCTCACGATCGAATGCGAAGAGAAAAACTCACACTTAGCACTCTGAAATGCACAATTTGAGCGCGACATGTTCTGTGGTTGTCATTTGTTCATGCATTCGAAATCGTTAGGGTTGCCACTCATACTTTATAATAGAGTATTGTACTTTATTTTGGATATTAAATATAAATCATTTCATTTCAAATTTTTTTACTTAAAGGAATAAAAACATAGGCTATTTTTTGTGTGTAAAAAATGAAATTTGGTACATTTAAACATGATTTAAAACGTAATTTTTACGTAACTAGTGAGAAGTACTGTTGAATATTGCTAGAAAAACAAAAATATATATTTTTAAAAATATAAAAACGGGTCCAATACGCGTACATATATAGAACTTACTTGTAAAGTTCGACGTTTCAGCCAAGTTACATTGACCCTGGTCACGAGCAGATGGGAGCAGCGAGTTAGTTTAAAAGTTCATACAAAAATATCTATGGGAAAACGAATAACACAGCTAATAAGTAATACTTTATTTTTAAATTTTGTACTATATTTTTTAACCTTAGAAAAAAAACTATTTTTTTTAAATAAAGGTAAAGGCAACTCTAGATATCGTAACTACCTTACGAAAGCGCCAAATCCGCTCTTTGTACATTTTGATACTTTTGTCGTTGTTAGCTGTTATATTGTATCGCGGTATCATTTATTCTTTAAAAATGCTAAAATCATTTCGTAATCTAGACGTACAATTTAAAGTCAGTAGTGCAGAACATATTACTATCGTCTAATTTTTATCAAAATTAATTGCAATAGAATGTACTATTTTATCTAAAGTTATAAAACGGAATATATTTATATGGAAAAGAATTTTAGATTATGTAAAAATACGTTAGTATTTTTGTAGAGTTTTTTGGAGGCCAAAGAAGTTATGATATTCAAAGATTATAGTTAAGGAAATGATTAATTCTTTTAGTTTAAATTTCCGTATATAATATTTTTACGAATATTATCGAAGCTTCAAAAGTAGTGCGTTGGTTTTGTATTAAGTAAGACAAATATAAGGGTTAAAATACAATTATAAAAACAAATAAGTAACTTTGCTTGTTACGAGTACCATAAAACACACTTTTAAGCTATCTAGGTGTCCTCTACCGTCTTCGAGTTTTCTTCCGTGTCTTGTTGCTTTTTATTAAACGATTCGTTGCGGATGACGTGGCAGCCGTGTCATGATTGTTTTAAACGTATGGGAGTCGTGTCATTTTTTAAATCGATTATATCTCCCTCGAATTGCATTTTAAAGGTGCCTTTATAAATTCCACGTAAATCAAGCCTGTAGGCTTCGCTTCTGAATATTCTGTGAAATAGAAAAATTTTAGGGATTGTCAACCTTCTTTAAACTGCATTAATATTAACAAACGAAACAAATCTATATATATATATATATATATATATATATATATATATATATATATATATATATATATATATATATTCCTTCTATTTATCTATTTTCCTTGGTCACGACATCACGCCTGAATGGCTGGACCAATTTCGGTAATTTTTTTTTGTTGTGTTTGTAATTGTAAGGAGAAGGTTTTTATAAAAGAAAATATTAAGAAAATTGCGCGGAAAAATAGAAAATTTAGGAATACTTAACCACCATATAAAGTTTAATGCCATTTTGGCTGCGTGGAAGGACAATCCCATAGGGCGTCGACTTATATAAATTACGTGTCACGTTGTTTGTCCGCTATGGATTCCTAATATGAATGGCAAAACAAAGTTTGTCGGGTCAGCTAGTATAAAATAAAAATAAATTAATCCTTAATTTATTGATGTAAGTATATTCACGCCCGTATCACCAAAGGTAGGCAGGGGTACAACCAGTGCACTCACGATTAGCAGGATACTTAGTTCCACAATGTGGTTGATATTAAATTATTTGTTTTGTAGGCAATAAACACCCTAAATTTGAATTCAAATTTGAATTAGATCACATGGTGACCTTGACTTGACGACGCGGACGGTAGAGTCCTACGGCGACTCGCTTGATCGGTAGGTACAAGTACCACCGTCTCACCTATTCCTGCCGCAATAACATAATCACAAAACGCTACGTATCGAACGAACATCACAACCAAAAAACCCACATCTATTTAATACTTTTAATTTTCTAACTCTTATTTTACAAAAGGTTTGCAACATCTGATTAAAAAAGTTATTAACCTTCCATTTTCAGGAAAATATTTAGTAAGCCTACTCAAAAACTACTCTAAACAATGTAATCTTCCGTTAAGACAAGTGCTTTGGATTCATTGTAATGAAACAATGAATATGGTGGGTGACACGGTAGCTATGTCATCAACTTATATGGCGTTTGACACGGCAGCCGTGTCACGAAATATTTGTACGCCGCCACTACTGAAAGTTTTGGAAAATATGCGGCGACGAATCGGTTAACGCAAGAAATAATTCTCTTACAAACTGGCATAGACATTTATTTTAAAAAATTACATTTCGGGAGTTCGATCCATCTAGTCTACATTTATTATCAATCTTGAAATTTTGAAGAAAATGAAAGAAAACATCATTTTGCTAGACTATTGCGCGTGGCAATTGATGATTCCCTGTATTAGACCAGGCCTAGTTTGAAGAATAGAACGTATGTCTTTCTGCCAGTTTTAGGTAATTTGTAAACCGCGAAGGACTAACCGGATACGCTACTAACGTCAAGATTACAAGGCCGTAGACTTCTGCAATGTCTTGTCTGAGTTTTGTACCAGTGTTTGGCTTTTCCGCTCCTGTTGAAACAGCATCAATGCTTACCACTATTGTGTTATGATTTTGATGGTAAGCAAGATGAATGTGGTTTTACTATCCCACCGTATGGACAAAACGCACCATTTACATCCTTGGTTATGAGCGTTGATTATCTCTTTCCATCAGCACTTGCTTGTTTGCTATCCTACTTGTTATTTACTGTACAGCTTTTAAATGTGTTTTACAAAAGGCGAACTTAGTGAAAATGCCTAGTGGAATTCTCCACCAGATAATCTTTAGACCAGCAGAAAATAGAAACAAAATTAAAATTTAAAATACGTACAACATGTCTCAATTTATCTAAATACATACTTATATACGTACAGACTTACAAATACATAAAAAATATAATATTTTATAAGCGTGATAGTTGGTAAAAAAATATGTTGTTACCTATCTATTTTACATGCATGCATGCATGCATTTTCCTATCATATTGTATAAAAATTGATTTCTTATTTGAAAAACAAAATGAGTTAATTATTCAAATAATTATACGTAAATATAATTATTAATAGCACAATAATTCATCACTAGATGTGTAAGTGCCGATCCTGACAATATCAAGTATTGTATATATTCTCGTAATTAATGCATTTTTTTGTATTAAATTGAGGTCTTTACGTCTTAGTGTTAAATCAATCAGTCATTTAAATGATACAACATTACGTAAATTACACAATACAATAGCAACATTAGTAGATAAAGCCGTACTTCCTGTGTAAATTACCGGTTCGAACACAGCACTGAATTGAGGAAATCATCGTTCTTATACGCGTTTCGATTAGCGGAAACTCGCGCGCTGGTGTAATCTTAAATGTATATCAAGTATTATTATGCAGCAGATATTTTTTTCTATTAGGCCTACCTTGGCTTCGCACGACTGTGAAAATTATTTTGTAGCCTGCTTGATTGCAAAATATTGAATGTCGTTTTTACGAAACCTTTTCATCAGAAAAATTAGCTGCTTATCTATCCTGTGATGTGATAAAAACAATAAAAACAATAATACTCACTGTAATGTCCACAGACTGCCAAATTTTTGAGTGGTTAAATATTTACCATCGGTAAATAAAGTGTTAACTTATATTGACTTATTTTATTGCTCTCTAATGACTTTGTAAATAAAATATATATGTGTAGTACTTATGTTTAATGTATAATCATGCAACTTTCTAAGGAATAGTCCGACACTAATAATTCCTTGTTATTTGAAAGGGTTGTCATAGGTAAAGATCTGATGAAATGGTCTGGTACAAAAGAAATTGATTGCATTTGTTGCAGTTTTACTGTGGTGAAATGAATCATTACTACTTCCAGTATTTGTTTTCAATGTTTTGTATTAGCAAATCCACGCAGCTCTTCTCGCGAGTAGTAGATCATCAATATAATCATTCATGCAAACTTTTATTTCCTATTTCACTCCCTTAGCAGTTGATTTCTGAAAAAAGTGTGTTTGATTTCGGGTCTAAGATTATCTCCTTGCCGAGTTTCATCAAAATCTGTTCTGCTCGTTAGCGTAAGAGACCCAGACTTTCGCTCGCATTTATAATAATATTAATATGGTTTGTTGACAAAATATCAGATCTGAATGCAAGAATGAATACTGAATATGCGTCTAGCTCAGGATGATTTCACCTTCGATTCCTGTGCCACTTTGCATCAAATGATTTGAGGTCTATATCTATTTATAGTAGCCTAGTCAGAAAAAGTTCTGTATTTTATATAATTTGTCCTACATATCGATTTTTACATTAATTTAATGCAATATTTTCCTTCTAGCTGGCTTTAATCTATTTAGATATTATTGATGTAATATTTTTATAAATAATCTCTAAAAATAGAAGAAATTTATAAATAGTTCAATTGAATATATGTAAAGGCTTAAAAAACCGCTGTCTTTGGCGCCAAATTACTTATATAAAATGTAATGTAGATATATTGTAAATATCTAGCGATATTTTAAGTTGTGGGCGTATCTTTTATCACGATAAATGTGGCTAATTGACGATTTGTTTGTTCCACAGCTGCCACAATCTAATATTGTGGCAGCCGTGTGTGCCATATATAGTAAACAATATGATAGAGAGCCTTGGTATGCACATGGTAGAGGCGTTTAGAAAAATGTAGTAATATCTATTATCTGATGTGTACGTAATGCAAACGCGTAAGTTAGATGAGACGTATCTCACAATAATTTAATATTTTTGTCAACTGT
The DNA here is from genome assembly GCA_036924255.1 of Apodemia mormo. Classification (NCBI taxonomy): domain Eukaryota; kingdom Metazoa; phylum Arthropoda; class Insecta; order Lepidoptera; family Riodinidae; genus Apodemia; species Apodemia mormo. Next base: position 6,678,245 of record JAUPFN010000019.1, read on the forward strand.
CATCTATTTTTAAAAATTGGACATAATTCTCAAGACTTACATTTAGATATTTTACTATAGTCTTATTATATTTATGTTAGCAGTAGCGGATCCAAGACAGAGAAGGAAGAGGGTTAAGAGGCTTAAGCCCACTGCAAAGAATTATTTAAATGCAACCTAAAAATTAAAAAATGGCTTATTCGGTCGATATTATATGTAGGATATGTTGAACGGTTAATCAACTGCAACCCGAGCGCTATAATTTGGGACCTGAGCGCGGTTACGTCGCAGGGGAGCGATGGGCGGACCGCGGGCGTCATCGGGGAAGTGCAGGGGAAGCGGGCGGGAAGTCGCATTCCAAGCAGGTCCCAACTTATCTCGCATGGGTTGTATATGCATTTACTCAGATTTGTCTGTCAGATCACAATCTATCGAAATAATTAAACAATTTTCAAAAATTTACTTTCGGTGACTCGCTATACGTAAAAGCATAAATGGTACAATTTTTTTTATAGAGTTTTAGTGTTTACTTTTCCAAATAGAAATGCTGGATCTGCCACTGTATGTTAGAGTAAATATTGCCATATTTCTTTTTTCTTAATTGTAGAATATTGCGTCTTAGTCGCATCAAGCTATCTTTGTTTTTCTAAGGTGCGTCCACGTGTAAAAAAGAGAAATTAAATGTGATGTAAAATTAAATTGACCTATTGTAAATAAGATTTCTATTTATCGTCGCAAATGATTATTTTGTCAAAACGAAACTAATAAAGCGTTAAATCAATTGGTTTGTTTCATTTTATCTTGCATAACCTTGTTTTTAAGTTTGTCGTAAAACAGATATACTGTAGCTATACGGTTTTGGGCTCCATCGACATATACTTTGGTTAAAGTTGGGCTCAAAGTCACACTTAATAGCATTTTCTTAATTATTAATTTTGGCCCTTTAATCTTTTGCGGAATAAAATATCAGACTTTCTGCTATGCAAATTGTAAAGGCTAACAACGGGCCAAACGTGTCAAACTACTCAACCGGGCTCGTCTTACCTATAGCGTCGTTGCTTGCCACTATTATTTTCTTGTAGGAAAGTAAGGCAGTCGGTAAACTTGAAGAATTTCCAACTCCAGCTCTTGAAGATTGGAGACCGTCTGCTGTGCAGTATGAGGTCGCGCGTTCTCGAGCAGTGGAGCTGATGTTGGAAGTTCTTCATCATCCGCCGTACTCACCAGACCTTGCGCCTACAGACTTCTTCTTTTTCGAGAATATGGATAACTTCTTGGCGGGAAAAAAGTTCAATACTCTAGAGGCAGTACAAAATGCCTTTGAAGAATTAGTTGCCTCCCGTCCAGCTGATTTCTTCAAGAAGGGCATCAATAAGCTACTAATGCGTTGGCAAAGATGCATTGATAGCATGATTAATAGAAATAAAAAATATAGGAAAAAAATCATTGATATAAAAAACCCTAGATGCACAGTCCCGAATAAAACTGACACTCAAAACTGCCCCTAATTTCAAATAAGTAATTATAGATATGGCAACAAGATAGAATTAAAAATTTCAAAAACCCCCGACACATCCTCAGACCGCCATTCTACTACATACGTATTATTTTAAGAGTAAAACGTGAAAAGACCTGATGGTCTACGAAAGGGGATTTTGCAGCATCAGGTTAAGGTTACCATGGTTTCTTACTCAATGAGCTTGAGTTGTTTTATTGCAAAGCTCCCATGGCCTCCAGCTCCACTATGTGACTACATAGTGGAGCTGGAGGCCTGTTCTGAGCGCCTGAGGAGAGAGAGAGGAGAGGCCTGAGGAGCTAGGTTCTGTAAACCAAAATTAGCAGTGGCAACCTCCTTATGACCATTTAGTTGCGAGCTCAAGGGTGCCCCGGGAAAAAAGCTACGCTATCTTAAAACCCGCTCAGTAAATCGCCGTCTTTTTTTGAAATGCATGATACAGTTGACCCTACGGGTCTTCACTGCGACACTGGACATTTTGGGTGAGCTGAGTGCTCAACCCGAGTTTAAATTAAAATTGGGACTATAAACGCCCGCGCTAAGGGCTGTCTTCTGTGAGACAGGATTCGTCTTAGTGCGGCGTGCGCGTTTCGGCCCCGCGTTAAGAAGGGGCTGATAAAAAAGTTTTCGTCGTTGAGATTGGCGACGACGGTGTAGTATTGTGTGTGTGTTTGTATCTGAATAGGTGATGGTATTGGGATCATCGGAGGAAAGTACGTGGCGAGACCTCCGAACCTGAATTGATAAATCGCCGTTTGCAAACAATGAAATGCGCCGTGCGTGGGTGTCAGTACTAAATATTTTTATTGGAAAATTAGGTAAAAATGTAAGTATCTACTTTTTACATATTCGGTATCAGAATCGAGTACTGAACACCCTCCTTCAATATGTACAGTCTTACCAGTCAAACTGTATAGAAGGAGTAAGAAAATATATCCAGATTCCCTCTCCTTTCTTACTTTGGGGTTAATTTGTGTATTTTTTATTAAAAAGTATACTGTCTAGGAAAGAGTATTGATGAAAATAGAGTATAGATAAGAAGTTATACTTTGGCGTAACAAGTTAAAAAAATGTAAAAATGTTACCTATCTTTCACGTTATCATTGTGTTTGTAGAAAAAAACGGCATAAATAATGGTATTTAATACATTGAAAGAAAGTTTTGTTATAACGCATTATCTAGTTGAATAAATTTTATTTAAATATCATAAAAGTTTTTTTTTATTTATATATATAATAATATATAAAAGAATGATTTGTAAATAATTAAAAAAATGGACAAACTTATTTCGAAAAACTAAACGCTGCTAATTTCATGCTGTCGGTTTTTCAGAACGGTGTGCGCGCGCCAAGGGCGGATCCAAGGGGTTCATGGGGGTTATGACCCCCCCCCCCCACTAGACAGGGGTCTTAGTATGGATTTATTATTGCAAAGTAAGGATTAGAGCCTATATTGACTGAACCTCAAATGTGTGACCCCCTTCTGACCCGAAGGCTGGACCTGGCCTTGACACGCGCAGCGTTAAAATTTATTCTCGTCATTCTTCCCCACAGAAAACATTCTCTAACGCATCAAAAGAAGTATTAATTCCAAAATATATTATTTAAAAAAGGGTACTGCTCTCGACTACTTAAAAATATTTTGAAGCGAGTGAAACCGCAGGAAAAGGTAGATATCTGGTATATATAAACAGACCAGATTTCATTCTCAGTTGTTTACAAATTACAATAATCGAATTATAAAAAGAAAGTTGAACTTACAACTGTGACGGCAATCCATTGAACGAGTAAGCAGCGGATCGACAAAAACATTCTTAACTACAGTTCACGACTGATTAGTCCTGACATTCTCTCATTTCTCTCGGACCAACATGAAGAAAGAAGAATGTATTGAGACATATTCACAGTGTCACTATTAGCGTGACTACTAGGTGGTAGAGTTACGCAATATCTCGCGAGGTAGGGTTCCACCTGCCTAGCCTACTTTTCGGAAGCTTAAAAACAACAAAAAAAAATGTCGACACTTTAGGATTTGAACCTGACAAAGTCGCCGCAGTACGCTTAAAAATTAATGTATAATTAGCACAGTAACTAATATATTAGTTCTAAAGGACATTCCAGGCAGGCAGACATTTTCCGCTAGGGAAATGTAGATGGTTCCGCTGCTAGTAGCAGCACTTTATTTTTAAGTAAGTATATGGTTCGAAATAGCCACAAATTAAACGCTAACTCAAAACATAGAGGAACATGTGAGCGCAATTCTGTTTGCCATCGCACACTGCTGACGGGGCGCGGCGGGGGCACATAGCATTTACGGTAATCGGCCGAGCAAAACTTTCTCGATGCGCCCGCCTTGGTGCGCGATAATTCATGTAAAACATGTGAAAGCGATCTAGGCGGGTTTTTGCGTTGCGGCACGTTGTACACAATGGACAGAATCGGATTTTTTTTTCGGATCCAAATGACATAGACAATTACCGCCCGATGTCTCATGTCTTGCCTGTATAAACTCTTCGCATCCTAATTACTATATAGAATATCCTCACAAATAGACGTATGCCAACCTATAGAACAAGCAGGATTCCGAAGTGGGTTCAGCAGCACAGATCATATTCACACAGTAGGTGGTCATCGAAAAGTATGTCGAACACAAAAAACCGCTCTACATAATTTTTATTTATAATGCCTCGGCCGCACTTGGTAGTGGCGCGCGCCGCACAAGGTATCAGCGCGCTAGGGCACACGCAGTTTGGAATGTATGCGGTAATAGCGGGTCACAACTGCATTTATCGTGTTTTTGCACGAAGCTTTGTGACGATAGAAGCAAGTTCGGTCGAGGCATTATTTAAGAAAGCTTTCAACTCTGTTTCTCATATTAGCATCTGGGAAGCACAAAACAAACAAAAAAATTAACGCAAAATATATAAGCCTTATCAGAAATATGTATGTTAACTGCACGAGTAGAGTCAGGCTAGACAGAGTGGGCACCAATATCAAGCGAGGAGTCAGACAAGGGACCCCATCTATATATTTTGACCCCTCCCCCGTCCTTGTCACATCTGCTCACATTTGTGAGACCCCCTCCTACCTAGTGTGATGTCACATATTTTACAATTTTACATTGGAAAAATGTTTTCCTTCGATTATTTTTTATCTATACAGGTATTATATTTTGAAAAAAATGTGATGTCACAAAATTTTGGGCCCCTCCCTACGCCTTGTCACACAATGTCACACTTCGTCGACTTCGTGATGTATGGCCTCTCACAAGGCGAGACATAAAATACAGACCACTCAGAGGGCAATGGAAAGAAGCTGCTTAAATATAAAACCAAAAGAATGAGTAAGAAATACAGAAATTCGGAAAGTAACCAAGGAAAAGACGCTCTACATTTCTCCTAAAGTCTAAAATGGAGGTGGGCTGGTCATGTTGCGAGATACAATGAAAATCGATGGACAATCAACATCACAATAATGGGAAAGACCGCTAGGCATGAGAAAGAGAGGTCGACCGTGCGCACGGTGGCAGGACGAGATTGTGGCCAACGCAGGAAGAAACAGTATGACCACTGCCAAAGACAGAAAAAAATGGAATTCTTTGGAGGAGGCTTTTACCCTGGTCTACAAAATAAGCATACATAAATATTCATATAATCAGTCAATGAAACGCTATTGTAAATATTAATCAAATTGCAACATATTATCTGCAATCGAAAGTTTTTATAATTTTGTTTTTTTGTGGAATTAAGCTATTTTATTATTGTTATTATGCGGCGTTGTATTACTAATACTAGTACCACTTGTGGCACTTTATTACTTGCCTGTAATAAATATAGTCCAAGTAGTCTGGCAGTTCCCCATTTGTAAGAGACGAATAAGATTCCAGGTACCATTCTGGATCAGGGAACTTTAAATACCTAAGTTTTATATTTTGTCTGAAAAAGCACAACTCATGAAATATTCACGGGACAAATTACATTTACCGATCTAACCCCAAAGTAAGCAAATTATTTGCTTGTGTTATGGGTGTTAGTCAACGATATTAATACATAGAAATACATATATAAATACTGTTACATAATAAACACACAAACCCAAAAATACAAACATTTATGCTCAACACACAAATGCTTGTCCCCGTCCCGAACCCGAGCCCCGTCGATTGCATAGTCAGGGTCGCTAAGCACTCGACCAACGGGACGGTCTTGGATGTTATCAATGTTATCAAGATGGGACACCAAATAGATAGACACCAAATAGATAGACACCAAAGATGTTAATGGTACCTTGCTATATTGTGGCGAGATCTAATGCCACACGCATAAGTTTACCGGCTACCTGTCCCTCCAAACCGAAACACGCCAGTGGCAAGCGATGATGCTATTGCGGCAGGAATAGGTAAGATGGTGGTACCACATCCGGTCGAGAAAATGCAGAACTCTACCAACTAGTAGCCACAATGGTAGTGACTCTCATAGCCAATCGGTCACCTTTTACGACCTGTCTGGCAGAATGGCAGTTGGTCTGTTCTTTCAAGGAGCCCGGAACAACATGGAAGAGGTGCTCGGACCAGCATTGGTGTACAAAAATTTAATGAAATGGAATTAAAAAAGTTTTAAAATCACATTATTACAATCTATTTATACTAGTACCTATACGTACATATAATTCTGTAGATTCTGTCAATATGTCTGTAGATTAAATATTTTGACGAATATTATGATAAGTATTCGCTATAAAACTCACTGACATCAATTTAACCATTTCGAATTTTTTTCCTGTTGTTTGTTGAGTGTCCCGTTATAATTCAAGAACGCTTGTCCAATCTTGAGGAAAATTGGTATTGGTAGTAAGAACACATGCGTAAAATAAAGGCCACATATTATTTTAACTAACAACAGCTTGTAGTCCGCTGTATTATAAAAGTTTTTTTGGGAATCCCGCGGGATCATCTGATTTTCCGGAATAAAAAGCAACCTATGCGCTATACCAGGTCATCATCTACCTGTGTGCTCAATTTCATTCAAATCCGTTCAGTAGTTTTTGTGCGATTGAGTAACAAACATTTATCCATCCAAACATCCAAACTTTCGCATTTATAATACGAGTATTAATATGGATTAATTATTATAGTCAGTGAATTTAACCACAGCAAAACGGGCAGATATTGATTAATATTAGTTAGTATACCTAATATAGTAAAAGCGAAAAAGAAAATAGCTCTACTAATGGAAAAACCATTGAAAATCTATTCGTGTAAATTGTCCATCAGTATTATACTATTACCTTGCGTGAAGGGATGATACCTGTGAAAAACACATCAATCTATCTGATATTCTACCAGGGAGCTCTTAAATGGCGAGCGAAAACTTAATGTGTCACTGACATGGTGACCTATCAGGTGGTAGATTTCTGCAACTTCTCTCCCTAGAGGTTGAGTACAACTGCCTTCCTATTGCTACGACAAAATGACAGTGTTTTAACTGCTGTTTTCGGCATGGAGATAATGTGGCCATTAATCGTATTGTAATCGGTCTCTATTTCCATTAGGAGAGCCACCTGTTTTATAGTGCATATTATGTCAATATTTTTTATAATGTTCTACTTAACATTATAAACAGAATTTGTAAAGGTCTACCCTCGTTTGCACATAACGAGAACTTGGTAGCTCACCTTTTCTATTTCAGATACGATTGCAAAGAACTCTACAAATTCTATTCTATCTATTTTTGGACCTTATTCTACGATATTTATATTTCGCATTACTGTTTATTTACAAACATTGAAACAAAAATAATACAAAAAACAATATCGTAAGAGAATAATTTCAAATAGCAAAATTAGTGCCGCTCTAATATTCCCATAATTTCAATTTCAATATAATCTGTAACGCTATGTCAAAAAGAAAAAACAATAGCGTCGGATGTATGATGTGTTATGAAAATGGGATTAATGGTAATCAGCTGTATTAGGTAACCGCTGGTAGCATCAGGGTGGGGTGAAGCTGACGACGGGACTTTCAGTTTCTTTAACCAACTTGTTCCGGTAACACGTATTATGTAATTTCGTTCGCCGGTCGAACAGCCCGTATATGTTTGCGGCTTGACACACATTTTTAAATTCAACGCTGTATTTAAATAAACTTTAATATTCATACTTATAATTACAATTTTACCACACATAACAAAGATTAGGCACAGCTATTGCCTAATGCATTTATCTAGCTCGAATTTACGTGCGTTTTTTCAAATTTAAACAATGAAAGGACATCAGTGCTTTATCATTGTGAACAAGTGCAATATGTGTGTTTTGAGGAGATAAATATTTAAGGCATCATCTGTCGAAAAGTAAGTTTGCATTTTTTAGAATAATAAGGCTGTATCTATTTTGAATCCCTTGTTTCAGTGTAAAAAGTTGGCGAAGGGAAATATTTTTTTTCGACATCAGTAAAGGAAGCATGGACATAGATCTTAGTCTGTCATGTGAGGATAATCCGAAAAAAGTTAAAGCTCTTAAGTCTTATGACTACTAACTATACATTGTAAATTCCCTTTGTAGTAGCAAAAACATCGAATTCTTAAAAAAATGCATTTATGCGCATTTTTGTTATTTTTATTTTACCACTGGAAAAATATAGGGGCAAAAGGACTTAAGTACACATGTAAAGGGTGATTTCTTAAAGTAAGGTATCATCGTATCAATTTTGTAGAGATCGGTTCCAGCATTACGATTTCGGAAATACAGAAGAATCCGATTTTTTATTATTTATCTCTTCTTTGAGATCATGGCTTAAAAATTAGATATATAGGATCTGTCTGATCCAATTGAGAAGCAATTTTGAAAAAAAAATGTTTTTTCTATTACGTACCTACTTAACTTTTTAGTACCTATTACAATAAATTCGATTTACAGCGATAATGTCGGAAGATGTGTAAATAAGTATGTTTTTAAATTTATGTTTTGGTATATAAATAGATAAAACTATATTTTAAACAATAACAATTAACAAACTACGAGATAATTCATTCCATTTGTCTGTAAGCTTATTCTTCAATATGTAATTTCATATTATACCTATTATGTGGTATAAAATATAATATGATGCCTTGGGTCAATAGCCTTTTCTCTAGTGTAAAATACTGATGGTATATTTGGTGGTTTTAATACAGAGAATAGAAGTAATGTTATATTGTTGTAGAAATTAGAGTTTTTTTTATTTTGTAGAGGCACATCGAAGAAAAGTGGTACATAGGTACCTATTTCTTATCTATCTATACATAATATAATAAAATCGTAGGAAAGTCAAAACTGTACATTGAATATTTTTTTAAAAGAATACTTGGGGCGTCATCTACAATCGATATCAAAGCCAAAAATATAGTTTTTAGAATTCTTGTCAGTTTGTCTGTATGTATGTCCGGGGTAACCTCAAAAAGTACTGCTTGGATTTACTTCAAATTTTGCATTAATATTACTAACAGGTCGGGTCAACATATAGGTTACATATTATCACGCTATCGCTATTACCTGGGGGAGGAGCTGTGCGGAGTAAACGAAGTCCGTGCGGACGAAGTCGCGGGCTACAGCTAGTAATACTATAAATGCGAATATGAGTTTTCTTGTTTGTTTCACTTTCGCTTTCACGGCTAAACCGCTTAATCAATTGTAATGAAATTTATCTTGAAGATAGTTGAATATTCGGGATGAAGCCTACATTTTCAAAAATCAAGGCCTAAGGGGTTGAATTGGAGATGCTTTTTTTAATGAAAAACGACTTGTTAATTTATTACCGGGTGAAGCTGCATGGGCCAGCTAGTTTAAAATAAGATTTTCTTTCTTTATTTTTTTGGGACTTAATCTATTTTAGATATAAATAAATAATAAAAAAAAATAGCAGTCGTGGGACTGCCGATAGAAGTGAAAACGGAACTATTAAGTTGAGAGTAATTAAAACTATATGCAAAACATAGCTATAGATATACTATTATCATTAGCATGTCGGTGACGCGAACCGAGGATTTTACCCTCTACCAAAACGCTCAACGCGCCTAAAGAAGTTTTCACTTCAATAAATATTAACGGGACAAATTACACTTATTGATCCAACCCCAAAGTAAGCAAATTATTTGCTTGTGTTATGGGTGTTAGTCAACGATACTAATACATAGAAATACATATATAAATACAAGAATCACGGAGCAAATCTGCCCCGTGTACTAGAATATATTTAATAAACAGCCATACTCGGAAGTACATTTATGCTCATCACACAAATGCTTCTCGCCGTCGGGGATCGAACCCGAGCCCCGTCGATTGCGTAGTCAGGGTCGCTAACCACTCGACCAACGCGAACGGGGCGGTCAGTCTCATTATACCCTAATAAGAAAAATTAATGCAAGTGATTTAACATAATATAAACTAAAAGCTATTAGAATTACATATGTAAGTACACGTACTTAAATTAATGTTATGAATATATGGATTTATGCTCCATTATATATTCCCACGATAAAAATATAAGATAAAAAACCTTGCGTACATGCCTATTCTATAACAATCGCTTATTTATATAACTCTTAAAATACCAAGGCATTCCATTTCCCATATCATAATACCTATCTGCTTTAAGTATCATTCGCTGAGCCAAACTTGAAAAGAGCTGATTATGACGGGTTCGATTACTGACAAGTGTCTGTGTAATATTTACCAAATATAATTCAATAATTAAAGTTGCTTAATTTATTTTATCAAGTAGAAAAGAGCTGATCAGCCTGAAATGGCTGAAGGGATTTTTATTTAGTCATAGCCAAGAAACTGCATTCAAATCTGTTTTAGGTTCTGTACCATCATCACACACGCACACTTACACGACATAAATTATCTGAAAGTTACAATGTTTTGTTAGGTAAATTTTACAACTGCTACGCTATTTTGTTACAAATTAAAATACAATGGATTATGTATAAAGTTAAACAAAACATATTTAGAATTACTTACCTAGATTTCGACATTCGTTGTTTTTTATGTATCATCAGATAACAAGCTAAGATGGCTCTCCTGATGGACAGAGAAAACCATCGTCTATAGACACCAAAGGTGTAAATGGAGCGTTGCTATCCTCGTAGCGAGGTCTTATTGCCACATGCAAAATTTATCTGCTACCTAATCCTCCAAACCGGAACACGACAGCGACAAGTACTGACGCTATCGTGGCAGGAATAGGTAAGGCGGTAGTACCAAACCCGGGCGAGACAATGCAGAACTCAACGACCTAGTAGCCACGATTGTATTATGGGTTAATAACCAATCGTTTGTCTTCTACTGAATGTCTGGCAGAACGGCAGATGGCCTATTCTTTAAAGGGAGCCCCGCCCAACACGGGAGTTCAGATCAAAATTAGATCAACTTTAACCGTTAGTTTTTGAAAAGGTGAGCCATTTCGAAAATTTAAGAACTCATCCCCATGCTTTTCCGAGTCGTGTAGATCAACTAACTTACTGCTAAGAATCTTGGAAAAATAACCTAAATATGTATCATTACTACACTACACTATGCAAAACTCTATCATACCACATAATTAGTTGTATTTACTAGGTGCTAGAGTTCTGTTTGTCTCGCCCGGTTACCACCGCCTTACCTATTCCTGCCGCAATAGCGACAGTGCTAGTCACTGTCGTGTTCCGGTTTGGAGGGTAATGTAGCCGGTAAACTTATGCATGTGGCATTAGACCTCGCCACAAGATAGCAACGCACCATTAACACCATGGGCCGGAGCTCCTCAGAACCAACTCCTTACTCTTGATCGCATTCAGCGTAGAGCGGTTCGAATCGTTGACGACCTGGCTATTTCGAAACGGCTCGACTCTTTGGCATTGCGCAGAGATGTTGGTTCACTCTGTGTATTCTATCGTATCTTTCATGGGGAGTGTTCCGACGAGTTATTTGGATTAATTCCTGCCGCCGAATTCCATCATCGGACATCGCGTCAAAATTTGAAATTCCATCCTCACCATCTCGATGTCTGGAAATCCATAACTGTGCGTTTCTCTCGACACTTTTTGTCTCGCACTACTTTGTTGTGGAACCAATTACCGGCAGGGGTGTTTCCAAACGGATAAGGCCCCCAAGCCTTCAAGATAAGAGCTATTCGTTAGTGTTACTTCTAAAATAATGGCGACATGTTTTAATTTTTTTTTCGTACATTATTAATGAACTTAACGCTTTAATTAATTAATTTGAAATTAAATGTCGAAATTTTACTTCGTTTTCTATATCAAAAACAAATAAACATTCAATTTTGACCAAAACTGTTAAAATAACATCCTTCTTAATATATTTCAAGAAACTTTACTCATATTTTATATGTATAACTTCACTCTCGTCACACAATAGGAAGACAATATTAATATCTTTAGTGATTATAGGCTATGGTTATCTCTTTACATCAGGAGACTCATTTGTTTGTCTGCTACCCTATGTAATAAAAAAAAAAACAATAATACTTTTCAGGCACATCCAAAATTTTCCAGTAAAATTTCAGTCAATTCAAGTGAATTTTTGCAAGTTGCATTTAAATTTTAAATTATACCATCCTTTAAGTATTAAAACTACTCAAAGACCATCAGAAGAATCGCTTTATTGCTGTCCTTTGCTATAAAAACATTTGCTACTCACAACCAAAACATTTCGGTCTTGTACCTACTATGCAATGATTACAACATTTACTCGATTGAGAAAATGATAACCTGATTGAAATAACCGGTACCTCATAGACAACACTGATTTTAAAGGTGTACCAATTAACGTTTCATTTATAGATTTTTAATTAACATGTTCAAGTTGATTTTCTTTACGGGTAGGTAGAGAGGCTTGAATGTGTCGTTTCTCTAATTCAGTACCACCTGCGAATGAGATGCGTAGTTATTACTAAATATTATCAGGCCGATTACTTTGTGGTAAGCAGAGCGAAATATACGTCTATAGACTTTACGGTTCACCACGATTCACCGGTTCTTCGAATAGCTAGATGTGTGGTGATCCCCATCACCGACACCAAAGATGTTAATGGTGCCTGGTACCAAATACCCGGGTGAGATGCTGCGGAACTCTACCATATAGTAGCCCCGATGGTAGTGACACGTATTACATATCGGTCGCCTTTTACGACCTACTTGGCAGAATGGCTGTTGGTCTTTACTTCAAAGGTGCCCGGACCAACAAGCGAAGTACTTATATCTAGCGCTAACCGCAACCGACAGATTTAAGTGCTCATCCAAGGCATGGGGTGTAAGTCAACCACTACCAGACTCTGAGCTGATAATGAGGTTTGTATTTTCGAAAAAAACCTTGCAAAAACCTTAATAACACTGTGATAGGGAGTAACTTAGGCTACTTTTTTTTTCGAATTTTTTTCACGCGGATGAAGTCGCGGGCTCAGCTAGTAGTAAATATATATGTGTATATTATGATGTATAAAAATACATGGTAGTGTGAGTAGTGTTAATTTTTAGGGTTCCCGTACCTAAAAAGTAAAAACGGGACCCTATTACTAAGCCTCCGCTGTCTGTCTGTCTGTCACCAGGCTGTATCTCATAAACCGTGATAGCTAGAAGCTGGAATTTTCACAAATTATGTATTTTCTTTGGCGCTATAACAACAAATACTAAAAAAAATATTAGGAGGGGCGCATAAAACACACGTAATTTTTTGCCGTTTTTTTAAAGATTGTGGTACGGAACTCTTTATGCGCGAGTCCGACTCGTACTTGGATGGTTTTCTTAATTTAATGTGTTTCTTTTACATTTTTTTATAAGATAGCGAACAAGCAGATGGGTCTCCACCAAAGATGTTAATGGTGCGTTGCTATCTTGTGGCGAGGTCTAATGCCACATGCATAAGATTACTTACTTACCCTCCAAACCGGGACACGACAGTGACAAGCACTGACGCTATTGCGGCAGGAATAGGTAAGGCGGTGGTACCAGACCTGGGCGAGACAATGCAGAACTCTACCATCTCTACCTAGTAGCCACAATTAGTGACTCGCATAGCCAATCGGTCGCCTTTTACGACCTGCCTGGCAGAACGGCAGTTGGTCTATTCTACAAAGGAGCCCGGAACACATGTTGTTTTCTGCACTCCTTCACCAAGTAAACTTTAATTATGCCAAATTTCATATTTTTCCACTTGCGTAATTGTTGTAAAAAGAGGCATAAATATTTTGCTTTACGTGTTAATGTAAAAATGTAAAGATAGATTTTGCCGCACTAGTGTCAGTGTTGGTCACTGTCGTGTTCCGTCACTTATACACCTGGCATATTGTTTGCTATCTTATGTTATAAAAAAATATTGAACTATTTAAACTCGACGGAGTTAGTCCTGCCAGTGTATGTTATAGCAATGCCATCTGGTGGCCATGTTTATAATAACGAAGCATAAATCATTCTTAATTTTCAACCGATGAAAAAACGGAGGAGGTTGTCAATACGATGCGATTTTTTTAATGTATGCAACATACACACAACTTTTTACGGAGTGGTCCGATTTTGATCATTCTTTTTTTATTGGAATGGGTATAACCCGAGGATGCCCCATTTATGTTTTTTAAATTATAACCATAGGAGTCCGTAAACAAGGGATGATTAATTTTAATTAATGATCAATAATTTTAATGTATGACCATGCAAAACTTTACTCGTTTACTCCGCACAGCTCCTCCCCCGTAGGTGATAGCGTGATAATATGTAGCCTATATGTTGACCCGACCTGTTAGTAATATTCATACAAAATTTGAAGTAAATCCATGCAGTAATTTTTTGAGTTTACCCCGGACATACATACAGACAAACAGACAAAAATTCTAAAAACTATATTTTTGGCTTCGATATCGATTGTAGATCACGCCCCAAGTATTTTTTTTAAAGAATATTTAATGTACAGTTTTGATTTTCCTACGATTTTATTATATGTATATATAGATTTATTATCACAAAAGAAAACACAATGTACATATCAGTAACACTATTAAACCTTGTGAAGGTTTGACTTGGTGTTAGCTAGGTTATGACTACGAATAACTTTTCGTCGGCTTAATTTTTTGGTAAAAAAATATCTGTAATTTTCCTTATTGTTTTTTTTATATGTAGAATAGGAGGCAAACGTATAAAATACTCGCCTGATGGTAAGCGATCATTGCCGCTTATAAATAGCTGCTTCCGAGGGTCTTGCAGTTGTGTTGCAGGCATGTAGGAAATGAGAAAGATATTTTCTTGTAGGTCCTTTCGATGAAGGGCGTTTATGGTATATTAAAAAAAGGTATATTAAAAAAATTTGGTAAGGTATGTTAAAAAAGTAAGTGTAGGTAAGGTGGTGAAACCGTACAGATATTATTGCAATGTAAGTTTTTGATTTTTCGCAATCAACGAAGGTATGCGCCATACTTCCTTTGGCCTTAAGAGTTGTGATTTATATGACAGGATTTGCCAATTATTTGCTATATACAATGAAAGTCACTAAAATTGTGTCTGCTAAACATAGGCGTATGTATAGAGAGGGAGGGAAGGGGGGCTAGGTGGGCCGTCCCCCATTCCATCTTCAAAACATCTTGAAACTGGTAACTAATAAAGTAATGGGGCTTTGAAAATTTTGATTCGATGAAGGAATAATATTAATTAATAAAAATAATTATTTTTCGACTTTAATCGCTTGATTATATTAAGAAAAACCCGATGAAACTTTTGCCCTACACATTCGATGGTTTTTCTGACGAGTCCTCCACTCTAAAGTTTCGGAATCATGAGATTCTTACATTGATATTAATCAATTTAAAACCAACCTAATTTTCTCACAACAGCTTGTTGTGAGATTATTTTGTAATTCAATGGTAGTACATTGTCCTACAAGTAAAATGGAAACTTTTCTTAGTCTGACACTCTAAACTTTTCTTTTTTATCTATCTTTATTAGTTACCCGCTTTGAGATTTTTCGAAGATAAAAAAGATGGTCGTCTCCTCAAAACGAAGCTGTTCACAAAAATTCAAAAATATAAACTTGTTATTAATCAAAAAAAAGTTTGTTCGTGAGACCACCGTCTATAATAAAATCTCTCCAGTATATATAAAAAGAAGTCCTATCTCAAACCTTTGCATGTGGTATTAAGACCCGGCCACATGTATAGCGCCGCACCATTAACATCTTTGATGTCTATAGGCGATGATTGCCTCTTTTAATCAGGAGATCCAGCTGCTTATTTTCTATCTTTGATATAAGAAATGTTATATGAATTTTCTTAGATTGCGACATGTTACTTAATATAATATATAAATTACGTTTCACGTTGTTTGTCCGCGATGGACTGCGAAATTACTGAACTGATTTCAATGTAATTTTGTAGATGTCTACTGTTTGGACCAATTTAAAATGTTAGTTTTTATCTCAATTAACCCAAGCTAAGCCCCTCTCAAGTATCCCACTAAAATATTCAATATAAGTGCAATCTTTCCCCGTGTGAGTCCCGGGCTCCTTTGAAGAATAGGCCAACTGCCACTAGGTGGTAGAGTTCTACATTGGCTTGCCCGGATCTGGTACCACCGCCTTCACTATTCCTTCCGCAATAGCGTCAGTGCTAGTCACTATCGTATTCCAGTTTGGATGGTAAGGCAGCTGGTAAACTTAAGCACGTGGCATTAGACTTTGCCATACGGATATCAACGCACTATTAACATCTTTGGTGTTTATAGCCGACGGTTGACTCTTTCCTTGAGGAGATTTATCTACTTGTTTGTTATTTTATGACATAAAAAAAGTAATTTGTATGGCAAAACAACGTTTGCCGCCTCAACTAGTATTATATCGACGCCCCCCGCGAATATTCTGGTAACAAGCTATTACTGAGTTTCTCGTGTTGTGTTTTTTAACGTTTAGAGGCATTGATATAAAAAACCCAAGACACACAATCAGTGTGTCAAAAACGTCCTCCAAAAATAAGTGCACAATTTTAAATTGTGCGCTCATTTCAAATAGAATCGCGTCGGTCGCGACACTGGTAATTTTATTTCTTTCCGTACATTGCTTTGTAAAAACAACTATAAGTCGTGCACTTAAGGTTGGATATGCAAAGATATATGTTTTTGCCATTTCTATAACTACTTAAATGAAATTAGGGACATTTTTGAGTGTCATTTTTGTTCGGGACTGTGCATCTAGGGTTTTTACATCAATGTTCACCTTGTCAATTTTTCCACAATTTTTCTATTGATATTTACGAAGATATGAAAGTACTATTTATCTTTATATAAACAAATACGGTTTTAATCTAATTTATACTCTCCATCTACGAAAAACATATCGCACTTTTATGAGCAATCTCGATATGAAGACAGCTTAAAAAATTAGCTTTCTTTTGAGATGCAAAACTATTGGAAAAGTAATTATATAAAAATACTATTTTATTTTTCCTGAACAATTTGTGTTTTTCTATTACCGGAATATTCGCGGGGGCGTCGATATGGAGGAAAGATTTGATTTTTGTTTTGTTACGATTTAACACAAAAACAATTGATTGATTTTAAAAACTCTTTCATCTTTAGAAAGCCACATTTTCCAGGAAGTGACGTAAGTTACTTTTTTACCAGACCGCGTAAAGGGAAGTAATTATTTTTAGTCACGTAAACAAAGTCGCGCGTAACTGCGAGTCACAAATAAAGGTAAAGGTGGTAAATTTATTCACACAACCTTTTGCCTGCATATCAATGACCGATGAATTTGATAAACATAGCTAGTTTTCTGATATCAAGTTCGTAGTATCGAATAGACGTATCGAAATTGGATATGCCAAATCACTGGGTAATACGATACGAATATTATGAATACAAGATACCTACCACTATTAAACATTTAAACATTGTTGCCGTTCTACAAGCAACATACAGCTTTGAGAAACCTTTACATACAATATGAACGTTTCTAAATTGCAACAAAATAAAAATAAATGTAATGAAATATGGGGCAAATAAAAATGTTTTTTTTTTCAGTTTTCTTGCAACAACGTTGCCAGGGATTAGATAAGTGCGCGCTTGGCGATAGGCTTGCCACTTATCATATTGTTGGACTAATGGCTAGTTGCACCAACCTTGTCTTAGCTAAGGACAGTCTTTAGTGACGGGCTGTCACATTCTTTTCGTTTAAAACAAAACGGGACAGCATTCTACTTAGGAATTTCCTAAGCTAAGACAATGTTGGTGCAATTGGCCATAAGATCTTCGGCTATTTGTGGGTGCACTGGTTGTACCTCAGCCTACATTATCAGGGATTCAGGCGTCAAGATACCTTTTTCTATATAGAGAAAATTGTCTCAGAAGATATTTTTATATCATAGCACAGACAACATAATATATATTAGTCTATGATCATATAGTAGTAAAAAATGATAGTTATCTTAATGGAACCAATTATCAGCAGGAGTTTTTTTCGAACCATCAAGAAAAGAGCTTAGGTACTCATTCTTAAAAGGACGGCAACGCAACAACAAGATCTCAAGTGTCGCAGTTTTCTGTGGGCAGCAATGATCCCTTACTAGGTTAGGTTTAGGCCACCGACCACACAGCCCATAGACACCTAATAATAGGCGAATGACTTGTGTCAACACATCTGACCTATAGTTCCGATGTAAATGTCCACGCGCCAATGAGTAGTGATTGGGTAATCAGTGTCGACCAATCAGATGCTCTGTACATTACTATCTTTCACTGTGGCCTTGAGTTAGCCAATTACAGCAACCCCACTTCGTCTTACCTCAGCTAGTTGCCAGAATGCATTCAATACGGAAAATCAAACATTAGCCGTCTATAGGCTGTGTGGTCGGTGGTTTAGGCCGTCCCCAAAAAAAACATGTTGACACCGTCTGAGATATTCATAGCGTTGTGTTGGTGTGCTGTCCGCGTATTGGTCCGGTCTACTTTGAAGAATAGACTAACTGCCGTTCTTTTTTTATATCATACATAAGATAGCAAACAAGCAGATGGGTCTCCTGATGGAAAGGGTCATCCATCGCCTATAGACACTAAAGATGTTAATGGTGCGTTGCTATCTTGTGGCGAGGTCTAATGCCACATGCATAAGTTCTGCCAGGCAGGTCATAAAAGGCGACCGATTCGCCGACCGATTAAGATCGTGTCATTACCATCGTGACTACTAGGTAGTAGAGTTTCTCAACGTTTCGGCCGGGTATTTGGTATTGCAGCCTTACTTATTCATGCCGCAATGCTTATCATTGTCGTGTTATCAATTATGCGTGTAGTGTTACCATTCCGCCACACGGATAGCAACCCACCATTGACATCTTTGATGTCTATAGGCGGTGATTCCTATTTCCATCAGGAGAACCATCTGCTTGATAGTAAAATATTTATTATAAAAGATAAGGATAATTAATAAGTTTAAGCATTGATAATAAAAAACCCAAGATGCACAATCAGTGTCTCAAAAACGTCCTCTAAAAATGAGCACACAATATTAAATTGTGCACTCATTTTAAATAAAATCGTGTCGATCGCGACACTGTCACTTTTATTATTTTGTGTACATTGCTTTTTAAAAACAACCATAAAACTTGCGCTTAAGGTTTGATATGTAAAAACATATGTTTTTGCCATATCTATAACTACTTATGTGAAATTAGGGACATCTTTGAGTGTCACTTTTGTTCGAGATTGTGCATCTTGGGTTTTTTATGTAATGAGTTTAAGATATAAATTCGGCAAAAAATAGAAATAGAATTATGTGACAATAAACGCAATTTTGGTAATGTTACGGCACACCGTGGTAAAACGTCATCTTGATGTTGTAATTTTCATAGAAACCACAGAGTATGTAATATAGATATTAGATATTACCACGGCGTGGTGTCATTTGGACGCTATGATAATCCAGAGTGTTTTCACGATAAATTGTAATTTCAGTTTTAAAACGCGAATTTTTTATTATAAATGCGTGTTATTTAACAGTAATAACTAGTGTTTTGTTAATATAACAACCTAATGAGGTAGATTATTAAGCAGCTTTTCAAATTTAGCTAACTAGCCTATTAAGATGAATTTATCTCGTAAATATCTCCGTGACTCTTAATTTTTTGCACTCTCCTGATTCCTGATTGTCGCTCTATAGCTAAAACTAATAACTCTGCTGCCTACTCATACACCTTTACGGTACGTGACGCAGTAAGTTCGTAGAACTCTCTCAGTCTAGTGAAATTCGCCTCTGCCAGACTTTTGATTTCGCCTCGTCTTGTAGCGTCAAAGAACATTTTTATAGCTGAAATAGTGACCTGGCCGCGGGTTCACCCGCGCAGCTTTGTTCCCGTGGAATATCGGAAAGGTTTATATACTAAAACCTTCCTCAAGAATCAATCTATCTATTAAAAAAAAATCGCATCAAACTCCGTTGCGTAGTTTTAAAGATTTAAGCATACATAGGGACATAAGGACAGACAGAGAAAGCGACTTTGTTTTATACTATGTGGTGATTGTAAGTTTTCCTTACATAGTTTGTATTTTTTTGTAATATCATTGAATTATATTTAGTTTAGTTATAATACTAATAATAATTTTAAATATTCATGTGACAAATTACACTTACTGATCTAACCCCAAAGTAAGCAAATTATTTGCTTGTGTGATGTGTGTTTGTCAATGACATTAATACGTAGCAATACACATATATAATTACTTTTACAAACATAATAAATACCCAAACCAGGAAATACAAACATTTATGCTCATCACACAAATGCTTGTCCTCGTCGAAGATCGAACCCGAACCCCGTCGATTACGTAGTCAGGGTCGCTAAACACTCGAACAACGGGGCGGTCTATTATTATGTAATGTACTATAATTATGTAACCATGGTATCTATTTTTTGTACACCAAGTTTACTCATTTGATTTTTTTATCTCCTTTAACGGGTTAACTGGAAGAAATCTCGTCCAGTAGCGATAAGCTCGACCATTGTACTTATCATGTTTATTTTCAATGTTTATTTTCTCCTAATTGTACTATTTTCTGTGTGTGTATAAATAAATAAGAATAATTTAATGACACCTAAACTTGGCTGAATCCATCAAGTCATTTAGGCCTAAGAGTATGACAAAGAAATATGAATACAATACAAATATGCATACATACACTCGAAAAACATTATCCCTTCGTCTATTACAATGTGATCACATTCGTGTAAAAAGTGATCCTGTTTTGTATTCTGTGACATTAAAATATCAAAAATGAGAGTATTAAATGTACATACTGTGTTAATTAAGTTATGATGGCAGGAAATAAGTAAAGGTGGAACCGCACAAAAAATATCGTAATGTATTTTTTTTTTGCTTGTTTCCCAAGCAATGGTGATAGCGCCATACTTCCTTTAACCTTTAAAGTTGTGATTTATATGGCAGAATTTGCCAATTAATTATTATATACAATAAAATGCACCGGATTTATTGTACTAAAAATATACCTATATATTGATATGAGTAATTAGTAGTCATATATTTTAATAAGTAATGTGGTCTGGCGGTGTGGAAAGGATATTAATTAAGTATGGAGTGATTGTAATCGATTACCATGGGCTTTTTTATAAATATCATTAGATAATTGCCTGAATTAAATGGTAGAATAAAATAACAAGTTGAAGAGTTATCCCAGTGTGGTGGTTCAACACTTTTCGTTATCTAACTAAATCATGAATAATATTTGGAAATCACAACTTTAAATTAGAGTAGAAAAAGCAAACTTTTTGCCTAAAAGTAATCGAGTAGTAGATATTTTACACGGTCTTAGGCAGAGGTAGAGAGACAGAATGTTCTACGTAGAAATTATGCTAAGTAGAAGCAAAGACTTCTATGTACTATCGTAGACATGACATACTCAGTGCGTCCATGGACTGCACCTGCTTCTATAAAGTAGATTCTCATAATTATATGAGAATTATATTACATTATATTGTAATGAAATGCGTAAACGCCATGAAAATCGCGGCGGTTACAAACTTTTGGTCGCGAATATATATTATTCGCTATTACACTCTGCAGCGCTGCTTAAGTATGACTTTGGTTGGACAACATATTACTAGCAATCGCCTGTGGCCAAAATTTAACCATAGACTAAGCAGTAAAATTTATTTTAAGCTTGACAACTGAGTTTAGCCGTAAATAAAATAGCATAGTATATCTACACGTGTGTCATGCGGCGAGGGAAGATGCTTTTCAGAGTTCGTAAATAAACATTACACACACATGAATGTAGTGTGTGTAATGTTTATTTTTATTGATTTAATGTATTTCTAATGACTATAATTTAAAAATATTAGATTTCTGCGTTTATTCGCAATGTCATCTTTAACTGTACCAAATTTCATTCTCCATCGCACACGCAATTGTCTTAAAAAGGGGTACAATATTTTTCCTTCATATTTCAGCAGACTTCTACTTATCATAGCTTCTGTAGATTGTAGTACTTAATATACTAGAAGTGTGCTCTCTGAATAGAAGTCGTATATAGTATTCATATAATAGTAGAGTCAATTGCCAACAGCATGGAGAAGTGTATGAGGTAATTAAAGTAATTGCTCTTTATATTTTTGAAAGAAATGAAATACTTCTTCGCTAGCTAGGTTTAGGCAAACGACTTGAGTATATGAGTAGTAGCTCCGTCAAGCTACTACAACAAATAGATAAAAAAACAGCAAGAGAAAAGCATGGGAACTCAGTAGGTTTCAAAGATTCCTATCACGATAATGCTGACTTAGAAGAGGCCTTTTATAGTTTCATACTATGAATTTAAGCTATTCAACGTCAATGACAAATATATATTCTCACCACAGGTTTACCGTCTATGAAAACTTCTCTAAGTACGTTTAATTAAGTTGGTCGACTATTACTCAAAAACTTCTAAGGCCTTTTAAGCCGTGATAGTTTTCCTTTTAATTTCATTACATTTACTACTACCGTGATTTTTTTCCACCCCCGAAACCAACCGTTTAGCCTGCAGAGTAGGAGGGGAGACAAAAAGCTATCCAACGATACCCCAAACGAAAGGGTGCGTGAGAAAAAAAATTAACATCCCCACTTTATATGGGGAGCAACCCTAAAAAAATATTTTTCAAAATTTTATGTTACAACTTTATTGACGTAACTAATATGTATATTGGTGCCAAATTACAGCTTTCTAGTAATAAGGATCTCTGAGCAATCGTGCGGACGAATGGACGGACACAGGTAAAATATAAGTGTTATTTCGGAACTAACGAATTTTTGGAACCTAGTTTATATCGGAACCCTAAAACTGACGTTTTTAAAAAAGTTGACCAGTACAATCGAGTTTGTTTTAGCAATAATCAATATAAACTGGTTTAAGACAAACCCGTAGAAATTTACGTAATGTACAGCGCGGACAAAAATTGGGAGCGGCGAATATCAAAAAAATATTTTAAAAAAACCTCTATAAACCAGGTTGTTGATTTAAAGCTTGTATAATTTTGTGTCATAAAAAACGAGTAATTTTGTGGTTAAGGTAGATCCAAACCTTTACAAAGCGCTCCTCATGTTCTTGCGCTGATTTAGGTTTGAAAATTAACCGGTTAACTAGCCCTGGGTAAATGTGTTGTCACGTGGGCAAACCCGCGGTCGATGGCTACTTAACATTTATATATAAACAAACATTACATTCATGTTTGCATACGAGTTTTATTATAAATACTGCGATTGTTTAATTGTATAAGTAAGACATTGATCACTTCCTTCGTAGTTTCTGTAAACATGTTTCCCACGGTAAGTATAGCTTTTTTTTTCAGATTCAGATTAGCATCTAGTTTGTTTTTTCCTCCTTTTAAGAATAGGCCAACTGCTGTCCTGCCAGGCAGGTCGTAAAAGGCGACCGATTGGCTATACGAGTCACTACCATCGTGGCTACTAGGTAGTGGTAGAGTTCTGCATTGTCTTGTCCGGGTCTGTACCACCGCCTTACCTATTCCTGCCGTAATACCCTAGATGCTTGCCATTGACATGATCCAGTTGGGAGGGTAAGGAAGCGATAAACTTCTGCAGTTAAATAAACATTCTATTTCTGCCACGGATAGTAACGCACCATTAACATATTTGGCAACTATAGGCATTGGTTGTCACTTTGCATCTCCAGATCCTTCAGCTTGTCGGCTATCTTATGATAAAAAAATAAAGCTTTTTTGGCACAAGTAGGTGGAACGGCAATTGTGACATGTTTAGCCAACGTTCACCTTTTACGACTTGCCTGGCAGAATGTGCAGATGGTCTATGCTATAAAAGTGGCCCGACCTACATGATTAACATGGTAGAGTTCTGCATTGTCTCGCCCGGGTCTGGTACCACCGCCTTACCTATTCCTGCCGCAATAGCGTCAGTGCTTGTCGCTGTCGTGTTCCGGTTTGGAGGGTAAGGTAGCCGGTAAACTTATGCATGTGGCATTAGATCTCGCCACAAGATAGCAACGCACCATTAACATCTTTGGTGTCTATAGGCGATGGTTGACTGTTTCCATCAGGAGACCCATCTGCTTGTTTGCTATCTTATGATACAAAAAAAAACAGGAAAAAGAAAAAGTATGTTCACGCCCATATCCCCGAAACGATAGACAGAGGTACAACAAACGCCTTCACGACAAGCCGAAGATACTTAGTGGTACTAAGTGATAAGTGATACTACTACAATGTGATAGTTGACAAGCCTATCGCCAATCGGGCACTTATCACATCCCGGGCAACGTTGTTTTTATTAGAAAACTGAAAAAACACATTTTGTTTTAACCGTCCCAATAATCGAACTTGGGACATGAGGTGGTCAACGCCAACTCCGGATCACTAGACCATAGAGACGATATGATGATGATTAACAGTTTTTTTATTTAACAAAGGCTTATCGAAGTATTAGTATAAATCTCGACCTTATGAGCTATGAGTGGACTTTACTTAATATCTATAAGCATATACATATTAAGTCATTAGCTTACCACTCATAAAGTAACTCATTATCAGAAGGAGGTCAGAGTTCTATTCCGCAACCCGCTGCATGTTTCAAGGTCTTTCTAAATTATCTTCACTAAGTTTGCGCAGTAGGTAGAGCGAGTCTAGCGTCAATACATTGTCATGCATTGTCTCCTCCGGGTCTGGTAACGGCCTTAACAGTTCCAGTTAGGAGGGTAAGGTAGCCAGTAAACTAAAGCTTTTTTTATAACATAAGATAGCAAACAAGCAGATGGGTCTTCTGATGGAAAGAGTCAACCATCGCCTATAGACACCGAAGATGTTAATGGTGCGTTGCTTTCTTGTGGCGAGATTTAATGCCACATGCATAAGTTTACCGGCTACCTTACCCTCTAAACCGGAACACGTCAGTGATTAGCACGGATGCTATTGCGGCAGGAATAGGTATGGGTTTGGGTATTCATTATGTATGTAACAGTATTTGTTTATTTATTTAAATGTATTAGCATAGTTGACTAACACCCATTAAACACAAGCAAACAATTTTCTTACTTTGGGGTTAGTTAGATTTATGTAATTTATCCAACCGATTTTTATATTTCGACCGCCCCGTTGGTCGAGTATTAGCGACACTGACTACGCAATCGACGGGGCTCGGGTTCGATCCCCGACGGGGACATGCATTTGTGGGATAAACATAAATGCTTGTATTTCCGGCTTTGGGTGTTTATTAAGTACATTCTAATATTTATATATGTATTTCTATGTAATAGTATCGTTGACTAACACCCATAACACAAGCAAATAATTTGCTTACTTTGGGCTAAGATCAGTAAGTGTAATTTGTCCTGTTAATATTTATTATTATTTATTACTCTCAGTTAGTGCGTGCTAAAGAAATACACATACACATAAAAACAAACTTCTTTCTGTCGTAATTGGGTAAAAATAATAAACATACCAAATTACATTGAATTCTGGATCAAATGAGAAACAGGCCGTTCAAGGTAGCATAATGAAATTAATAAACATAATCCCATAAGCAGTAAACGCATGTGTGTATCGCGGTCAGTCGGTCTCAATGTCGGTTGTATAATGTGCGGTAACGCGACGATTACAGAGAAATGTGCTTTGGGGTTGCGTCAGTGGGGACGGCTTTATGCTTGAGTGTCTATTTATTTGCATGTGCAAAGTCGATGAAGTATTCGGGCGATGGAAATCGATCATATCTTATTTATTCTTACAAGGGGGTGGTAAGGAGTTTTAATAATTCTTACTTAAGTTTTCTTATATCGTAAGAGAGCAAACAAGTAGATATGTCTTCTGATAGAAAGAGTTAACCATTGCTTATAGAAACATAAAATGTTAATTTAGAACTTGCCACAAGATAGCAACGCATTAGCGTTACTATCTTGTAGTGAAGTCTAATGCCACATGAATAAGTTTACCGACTACCTTACCCTCCAAACCGCAACACGACAGTGACAATCACTGACGCTATTTGCGGCAGGAAGTCTTATGTAATAAATAAATGGCGCCTTATGATATGTTTGTGTTTTTCTTCAACACTTAAATCAGATAATAAATAGGTACACTACACAGTACTCTGAATATTTCTGTCATCTATTTGAATCTGTATGATTGATATTTATATCATCTGATGAAACCTTTGAGACAGTTTAGTTTGTTTGAATATTTATGTAGCTGTAAAATATTTCTGCGACAAACGCGGTTATTTTACTTATTTAAATCAACATCATTTTAGTACTTGTCACTATCGCGTATCGGATTAAAAGGCATGTAGTAAACTTACACTTCTGGCTTTATATCCCTGCTAATATCAACGCATAAATTACATCTAGGACAAACTCGTTAGTTGCAATAACTGTGCAACTGACGTGGCTAAAGTTCGATTCCCGAGAGGGACAGATATTTTAATAAGGCGCTTACATATTTTTATATCCGATTATGTGCGTTTTTGTTAATATATTTTAGTATTTGTATGTGGAATCTGATGTATTAGTATCGTTGACTGATACCTTACCTTCATTACCAGCTATTAATTTGCTTACTTTCGGGTGATATTATTTCGTGATAAGCTCTTTGCTCATTTGCTAACTTATACTGTGATAAGGAGGAATATTAAAAATTCTACACATAACAATTTATTTTCTAATTATATAATTAAGTGTTAATGTATAACACATCCACGTTCGCAACCAGCACATACTCTAACTTTCTCCTCTTTGTGTACAGTGTGTTTAATTTTTTTCGTCCAAAAACACGTTTAAACAAGGTCATGAGATAGTTATGAGAATACAAAAAGATGATGTTGTTATTTGCCCGACTGTAACGAAATTAAAATGAGGGTATGTGTTATACTTGGCTGAGTATGACAAATAATAAACATTATTCTCAGATAGTTTGTATCTATTTTCTACCAAACAAAATTAGCACAGAAAGATACCGATTTGTTTTTGCCGAATAAAATTTTCCCGAAATTTAATCCTCCCTTGATCGAGTGGTTAGTCAACCTAACTACGAATCGATGGGGTTCGGGCTCGATTCCCGACAGGGACAAACATTTCTGTGGTAAGCATAGATGTTTGTATTTCTGGGTTTAGGTGTTTATTATGTATGTTGTAGTATTTATATATGTATCACTATGTATTAGTATCGTACCCAAAACACAAGCATATAATTTGTTTACTTTGAGGTTAGATATTATTGTGCCCGTGACTTCATCCGCGTGGAAAAATTTCAAAAATAAAATTCCCGAGGTTTTACCCACATAGTTCCCGATCCCGTAGGATTTCTGGGATAAAAACTATCTTCGTACCAAATTCGACAGACACAGAGTTACTTTCGCATTTACAAATTAGTATCGATGTGTAGGTAATTTGGCCAGCAATTTATTTTTTATTCATTATTATTATTAAATATGGAATTATAAAAATAAATTAAATAGAAAGATAATAATAGATGGCAGTTATTTTTTTCTCCGTGTCGCGGTCGGTCGGTTTCTGGTACCTTACCTATTCCTGCCGCAATAGCGTCAGTGCTTGTCGCTGTCGTGTTACGGTTTGGAGGGTAAGGTAGCCGGTAAACTTATGCATGTGGCATTAGTCCTCGTCACAAGATAGCAACGCACCATTAACATCTTTGGTGTCTATAGGCGATGGTTGACTCTTTCCATCAGGAGACCCATCTGCTTGTTTGCTATCTTATGATATAAAAAAGACAATTTGTAAAAGGCGCAAGATTGGACATACGTGTTACTACTACCATCGTGATTTCTTAACGTAGAGTTCCGTAACGTCGCGCCCGGTTATAAGTACATATATTTATATAAGTGCCTGTAAGAGCCCTAAACGCTTCTGTTTAAAAAGCCCTGTGCAGACGAAAAAATAAAAATAAACGCTAAAATCAATTTAATATTTTGTAATCAAAGGGTTATTTGACATTAAATTTTAACTTGACAGCGTATTTAGTAATGGCGTTTTGGAGGCAAGCTGTTTAAGATGAAGTTAATTTTCTTAAATGATTTGAAATTTGACAAAATTTTTGTAGCTTTGTCTATTATGAAAATTCTAACTTGTTAGACAGAGATAAAGCCATTTTTATTTATTCAGCGTTGGAATGCATGCAATTTTATAATTTTGATTGTTTATGGAAATTAAGCCAAGTCCTTATCTTTCTCTTGTCAAAGATGATAATATGTATAAACACATGTACACTATTTTCCTTTGGGTTAAAGTCAATGTCAAACATAAAAGATATTTATTTTATTGTTGACCGCCCGCCCCGTTGGTCGAGTGGTTAGCGACCCTGACTACGCAATCGACGGGGCTCGGGTTCGATCCCCGACGGGGATAAGCATTTGTGTGATGAGCATAAATGTTTGTATTTGCTACACTTTTTATCGTCGGCACTTGGTGAAACTCCATTTTAACACAATATTTGCTAGCATATAACCCTTGTACTGTTTCACAATAAGATAATTATATTTAATTTCCGACCGGTTTCGCTTACACAAGCATCCTCAGGGTATTTACGATAATTATTAACCAATTAATAATTATTGTAAATACCCTGAGGATGCTTGTGTAAGCGAAACCGGTCGGAAATTAAATATAATTATCTTATTGTGAAACAGTACAAGTGTTATATGCTAGCAAATATTGTGTTTGTATTTGCGGTTTTGGGTGTTTATTAAATCTATTCCAGTATTTATATATGTATTTCTATGTATTATTAGCGTTGACTAACACCCATAACACAAGCAAATAATTTGGTTACTTTGGGGTTAGATCAGTCAGGGTAATTTATCCCATGAATATTTATATTTATTTATATTTATATTGTTTAGTCTATGGCCGAATTACGATCCAATCGTTTGTTATTATTAATGGTTCTTTTGACTACGAAGAAACACATATTTTTCATAACATCCATGCTAAGGCATAGATGCTAGGTAAACGAGAAATTAGTCAATATCGACAAAGTCCCTTCTGTCACGGCATGGCAATAATGTGTAAGAAAATAAGCAAGAGTCCTAACGCTTCGATTTTATTGAAGTTTTGCTATATGAAGGGCTATAGAAATTCGCCCCGAACTGTGAACTCGCGTTGGCATAGTTTCATTATTACATTTTTGTTACCTCTATCACGACAACACCTTGACCGATTCGGTTCATTTTCGAATTTTTATGTTCTGTTTGTCTCATTAATTGGCCAATCTTTCCCGACGTTCCAACCAATGATACTTGAATTGTCATCGAACAAACATTTATACATATATACAAATAAACACCGCGCTGGATTGTTCCAGTGAATTTGGAGAGCTTGGTTCGCTAGTTTAGTAAGACCGTGTTGGTCCTCACGGTCCTCAAACCTCTTTTGAAGAATAGATCATGATTTTCCATTCTACCGTGCAGTTTCTAAAAGGCAAACAATTGGCAATACTTTCGTAACTACTATTAGTAGTATAATTTTGCAACGTCTTGCCCGGATTTTAGTACCACCGCCTTACCTATTCCTGCCTAATAATAGCGTCAACGCTTGTTACTGTTGTCACTGGTACACTTGTGCATGTGGTATTACCATACTTCCACACCGACAGCAACGCACATTTAAGATCTTTGGAGCCTACCTATAGGCGATAGTTGTCTCTTTTCATCAGGAGAGACAGTCAGGCAGCTTGTTTACTAACTTGTGACACTGTTAAACCTAAGTCAATTCTATAATCATAATAAGGAAAATAGGTGTCATAATTAAAACTTGACATTGTTGTTAAAAATTTCGATATCAATATGCAAGTCATTGAGCTAAAACCTTCGTTTAAAAATTCGATATAATATATTTAATATTTTGTTAGATTTTTTACAATATCGTTCTTAATTCAAGGTTAATAATGATGACAAGATGAAGTAAACAAGACTTAATATTGGGGTCATTGCTTACATTAACGCGATCATTATATATATTGATGAGTTTTGGTTGTTATATTGTTGCATTTTTGTGATACAAGGCATGGACGGTAACACATTTTTGTACTTCAATGAAATGAAAAATGAAAAATAAAAAATAAAACTATTTATTTGCATGAATATAAGGGTGTTACAAATAATTAAAACTAATTAAAGTTACCAGCATATTCTACCATGACATGTTGTGCTTATACTTAAAAATTCAATGACTTGTCTTTTTAGGATAAGACTAAATTTCAAGTAGACGCAATTGTGGGAAATGTCTAGTGTAAATAAATGCAGTAATAGAATTCATCGATTTAAAGGTGCTTGTAAAAATTAAACATGTCCGCTTGTAGCTTATATCTTAGCACATTAGTCTCGTAGAATAGTAATTATTATTAGTTTTAAGAATGTCGTATCTTCGGAAGTAAGGGTCAAAGCGACATTATGACGAAATCAAAATTAACAGATGTTGCTTACATTGCGCGAATGTGAAATTAAGGTTGTAGTTAGATAAGTTTAGCCATCCTTAACAAATAGTTTTCGTAATTTTATTGTGAAATGGTTATTTTTGTGGTAAGAGTGTTTATAAGACTATTTACTGCTGCCATGTTTAGGATTATATGTCCAAAGTATGATAAATGGAATCCTACAATAATGACTGGTTGACTGTCTGTGTGCTTATCACAAAGCTCTGTCTCTTAAGGAAAATAGAAAGATACTTGGAACTTAATTTACAAATATATCCTTAAGGGATCATATAAATTATAAAAAATATTTCAGTTGAATTCCCCTAGAAAAAAATTCCATATTGTCAAAGTAACTATAGTATTTAAATATCAACTTCAGTAATTTCCGAATTCTTTTCTGCAAATAATGCTGAACTAAAGCTATCTTCGCGATGTCTATATTTTTATCTAGTGTGATTATTAAAGTACTGTAGAGTTGAGAAAATCCATTTTTTTCTATTAAGCTATACATTGTTATCAACATGCCTTACATTAGGTGCTAGTCATTTATGTATATAAAATACAAAACGGGATTAAAAATAGACCCTAGTGGGACATCCATAACGATAGCAGCACCAGTTGATTTTATTCCATTAATATTGATTTTCTGAATTCTTCCGTTTAAGTAAGAAATCAGAAGATCAAGAGCTTTAATTCTAATTCAATAGTGCTGTAATCTCCTAATTATTATGCTGCGATTAACGTATTCAAATGCCTTAGATAACTCATAAAATATCTCAAGCGCATCTAGTGACTCATTCCAGGTTTTATATATTTTTCAGTAATTCACAACAGCATCTAAGATTAAAAAAAAAAAACATATTTAAAACCAAATTTTGTATCTATCATTTAAACTACAAAGTTAAGTGTCATCCAAAATACAGTACAATTCTATGCTTACCCTTCATATACTAAAGCAATTTATTTATGTATATAAGAAAAAAACTAGACCAAAAATGAACCCTTGTGGGATACCTATAGTGACAGCAGCACCAGTTTATTTTATTCCAGTAATATCGAATTTCTTAGTTCTTTCGTTTAAATAAGAAATAAGAAAGGAGCTTTATTTCTAATTCCATATGGCTGTGATTTCCTGATTGATATGCTATGATGAACGCAGTCGAATGCCTTATCCAATTCACAAAATATCCCAATCGCATCCAGTGACTCGTTCGAGGTTTCATATTTTTTTATTAATTCTACAACAGCATCTAAGATTGTAAGTCCCTTTTTAAAACCAAATTGTATCATTTAAATTTTCACTGCTGTCGGCAATCCCTTTTAATAACTAACTATTTTAATTAATTTACTAGGCAGAATATAGATACATAAAGAGCTACAAAAAATTTAAATATGAATATGATAAATCTTCGAGTCCGCTTATCTATTATGTCTTAGAGCATCTGTTTCTTATAATTATTATTAATCTAAAGACAGTTGTGTCTTTGGACGAAGAGGTCAAAACAGTATTGTAAATATTAAATGGCACTTAAAGCTACATTACGCGTGGAGCAACGGATTGTGGAATTAACTGTACTGTTAGATAATTACTAACCATATTTTTAGATATATGCAATTTTATTTTATAATGCTGCCCGCGTTAATTCTAACTCTGTGGAATGGACCCTCTACAATTCTGTCTGGTAGATCGTAAAAGTAAACTATTGACTTAGCGTTTTAAGGTGGTGTGCTTTGTAACGCCTCGCCCAGGTTTGCTACCACTAGTTAAGGTAAACTGGCAGTAAAGTGGGTAAAGTACTAAAAGCATCAGTGTCTATCACTTTCATATACTCGCTTAGGGTAGTGACAGTAAACGTAGATAGTGCAGTGAATGCATGTATATGGTATTAAATCCCCACCACAAGGATGGATAATAATATACATATATTTTAAAATATATTATTACATGTTACAGATTTACTGTAAATAAATCATACATATTTACTCCAAATCTCTTACAGGGCAGGTAGAGAACTAAGTGCCCTCCAAATTTACTTTGCATTCTACACGTTTACATCTCTAGTCATACAAACACACCAATACGAAGACTTTTGATGTCACCTGTAGTCAGAATCCGACGGATCAGATCTATATATGTTTTCTGTTGATCAGATAGTGGTATATTAGTCTTGGTCTTCTCCAGTACTCACATCTTTCTATATTCATCTTTCTATTTTGCTGTTGTTGTATCTGCCATTCTTTTTTTGTCCGAATCAACGAAGGATTTTCCTTTTCCATTTTTAAATAGACACTTTCATTCAATCCCTATTTTCTTTTCACTTCATTATTAGGCAGTCGGTAATAACTTAACACATATTTTTCATAGCGAACTCATTTCAACTGTTTTATGACTAGAACCTTTCTAATATTTCCTTTTGGTTCCTTACCTATTCCTCTCGAAATAGCGTTAATTCTTGTCATTTTTTTTGTTCTAGTTTGGAAGGAAAGGTAACTGGTAGATTTTTTCATGTGGCATTGCCATCCCGTCACACGGATAACAACGCGCCATTAACATCTTTGGTGTCTATAGGCGATGCGTTTTCTTTCCATCAGGAGAGCTATTTGCTTAATTGCTGTCTAATAATATAAAACAAAAATATTCCCTTGTTGGTCCAGGCGGAAGAACCATCTGGCATTCTGTCAGTCCGTTCGTAATAGGCGATGCTTGGCATAACGTGTAACTAGCGTAGGTAATAGATTTTCGCAACATCTTACTTGGTTTTGGATCACCGCCTTATCTATGACAACTGCAGTAGCGTCGATGTTTGTCACTGTCATGTTCTAGTTTAGAGAGTAAGGTAGGATCATGAAGATTAGATAAAGGTGAAGCTAGCACTCGTATTTATTACTTGAAACAAATACCTACATTATATCTCTTTCTATGAAGTCACGCCATCTCTTTTTATACAGCTGTGTTAGAAAGAGAGGATGAGACCTGTGAAGATGACAGCAGTATTTAAAGTTTTGTTTTAAGTAGGTAATAGGAGTGTTCCCTCCGGATATAATATAGCTTCATGTTCAAACCAAGCTGATCCCTGTCAAGGAGTATCAGAGGTGCCATACAGTAAACGTTACTATGATATATTATGGCAGTCACTAGTCAGATAGATGTCAAAGAAAAACCAAATGGCGCCAAAGTAAATATGATAAATCTTTAAAATTTAGAACACTACGTAAGCTTGAACCCATATCCATGCATAATCTATATCCATTCTAATGAATTCTAATTTAGAATTTATTAGAATAGATATAAATTTATTAATAACTAGCTGCAGCGTGCAGCCCGCTGCATTATAAAAGTTTTTGGTGAATCCCGCGGGATCACCTTATTTTTCCGGGGTAAAATGTAGCCTATGTACTATTCCAGATCATCGTCTACCTGTGTGCCAAATTTCATTCAAATCCGTTCTGTAGTTTTTGCGTGATTGAGTAACAAACATCTATTCAAACATCCATTCACATATCCAAACTTTCGCATTTATAATATTAATATAGATGTTAATTATAAATGTGAATGTCAGACTTTCTATCTGTCTTTCACGGTTTTACCGGTTATAAAATTTGTTTCAAGTAAGTATTAGTAATGCTGCCTCCAGATATAATACAGCTTCATGAGTAGGATGTGCATATACATGTGAAACCATGAAGGTGTATTATATCTGGAGGCAACACATCTAATACCTACTTGAAACCAAATTTCAAATACTGCTGTCATCTTCTGAGGTCTAACTCTCTCTTTCTAACACAGTTATATAAATAGAGATGGGGAGACCTCATAGACAGAGATAGAAGTAAATATTTGTTTCATTTGATTATTACGAGTGCTAGCTCCACCTATACCTAATACTTCATGTGTGAAACTATCAGCCTGCGACATTGATATAAAAAACCCAAGATACACAATCAGTGTGTCAAAAACGTCCTCCAAAAATGAGCGCACAATTTTAAATTGTGCGCTCATTTCAAATAGAATCGTGTCGGTCGCGACACTCAATTTTATTTCTTTTCGTACATTGCTTTGTAAAAACAACCATAAGTCTTGCACTTAAGGTTGGATATGCAAAGACATATGTTTTTGCCATATCTATAACTACTTAATTGAAATTAGGGACACTTTTGAGTGTCAGTTTTGTTCGGGACTGTGCATCTAGGGTTTTTTATATCAATGGCCTGCCAAATCGTATATTACCAACACAAAAATTGTATATTGTAATTATATCTGACATATGTTATTATTTTTGACTGTACTGTCAAAGAATTTTTATGTTTCATATACAAATTACTCATTGTATATACTCAAAGCATTGTTCACACTTCACACAATACATAAACATGAAATCAATGGCGAGAATCGAGATGTTATCTCGGACAGGCAAGAATGTGATAATCTCTTAAATTAATGTATTTGTATGAATCAGATCTATAAAGCAATAAAGAAATATTCACCTTGACAAATCACATTGTTGTTTTAAAATATTTTTCGGCTTCAAAACGAGCAGGTCACGGCTACCTTTCACGCTATATTGTCAGATCTTGTATATTGTATCACAAATAGACAAAGCGTGATTGTTAATTTATTGATAAGAAGTCTTGATGAATGAAAACTAAATGATATTTTGTATTTCTAAAACTTTCCAGGTGTATGTTCTGCTTTCTTTGAAGAATATGCCATCTGCCTTTCTGCCAGGTGTTTGTGAGAGACGAACGATCTAAGTCTATGCGAGTCACTACCACCGCAACTACTAGGTGGTAAGAGTTCTGCATTAGCTCGCCCGGGTCTGGTACCACCGCCTTACGTATTTCTGCCGCAATAGAGTCAGTGATTGTCATTGTTGTTATCCGGTTTGGAGGGTAAGATAGCCGGTAAACTTATGCATGTGGCATAAGACCTCGCCACAAGATAGCAACGCGCCGTTAACACCTTTGGTGTCTATAGGCGATGATTGGCTCTTTCCATCAGGAGACCCATCTGCTCGTTTGCTATCTTATAATATAAAAAAAAAGAAAAAAACTATTGTGTTTCGCTTTGCAGGATAAGATAGCCGGTGAACGTATGCATGTGATACCGTCACAAGGATAGCAACGCACCATTAACATCTTCGGTGTCTATAGGCAATGGTTGTCTGTTCCCAACAAAAGAGCCATCGATAAGAAAAAATCTGTAAACCGATTGACCCTGCAGGCCATTCCTGCCAAACTTCCCGCCAAATTAAGGTATTTAAAGCTCAAAGAAGTAAAATCTATACGCACAGAATTTTTCATTTCAAACATCTAGTTTGTTAAAAATGACATTAAGTATACAGATTTTTGAAAAGCTTTATATTTTGGAACCAATGATATTTGATCTTTCGAATGGCATTCAACGCAATTTTTGAGATCTAAAATGTTTTAGTCACATCCATACTATCCATATCCATACTAATATTATAAATGTGAAAGTCTGTCTGTTTGTTACGCTTTCAATTTAGATTTTCAGGAATTTTAAGTTTGGTGGAACCCAATCGAATGCCATCAACCACGCTTCGGTCAATCAAGCCATTAAAAATAATGAGATGTTTACATACACACATACATACAATATGTGTGACACATTCATACTGACGTAATGGTAAAAATAGTTAGAAAAAGTTCCTAGGACCTAAAAACGTGGAGATCTGGTGAAAAATCGGTTTTCGAAAATCGGAGCAAAATTAAGTAATCTCAAACGTAGTGGGAAGTCAAAAAAACCTCGAGTTTACGATCTTGTTACAGTATTAGACACATTACATGCTACACAAGTGTAGCAGCATTGCTTCTTAGTTCTTACACTTGGCTGTGTACAGTGTACACTATTGCGCATCCTATAACATTAAAAAACGTCACTAAACCAGCCTGTTTTACTGTCACGCTGACCGCACAGCGCGCACGCTGACTCTCGTATGTAGCCTACGGACTTCAGCCACAGTATACTGGAAACTAACAGTAGTCAAGCTACATACATGTGATATTCGAGCAACGCACACATAGACACCTCTCACGGACGGGATATCTCGGAATGGTTCGGGATGTTTGTTCCGCACCAGTCCGAGATATCGCGTCCGTGAGACGTATCTATGTGTGCTATGCTCGATTAATACTTGTATGTAACATTGACTTCTGGTAGTCTCTAAGTATTCTGTGCTTCAGCGCTGAGCGATCAGCGCGACTCAAAAACTCTACCTATAACTACATACATATTGACCCATCAGCGCTGACCGTCAGCGTGTGGTCAGCGTGACACTAAAACCAGCCTTAGGAAGTGGCCTCTTGTGTCCAGTATTTACCGTTATTTTTTCTATAAAAATCCTCAACAGAGTCCGTGATTCTGAATTTAAGTAAATCGTCACTGGGCTTTACCTATAAAATTACGTTAATACGCGTACTTATAGGCCCTTTTACAAGTCGCCTTACATAATGAATGATTGTTCCTCACAAGAGGTCCAGATCAAGAGTGAAAAAACTAAATTATTGAGTTTGATATAAGAACATTTTTTTATTTTTCTTTGCCTTTTTAATCACTTTCTAATAAGGCAAACATATTTTGCATATGACTGTACAAGTCACGAATCGCGATAATCACAATAACAATTTCAAATGAAATATCTATATATGTGGTCATGTCAGCATCAAATGGTCTATTGTTCTGCCATATTTGGTTGTCTAACACTTAGCCTGACACCTCTGAATGCACCCAAAATAAATATCGTCTTGACTTTAAAATAGGGTTATCAACATCACTAAACCTCCATAATCTATATTAATAATTTCATCAAGGGTCACGGTAGACTCAGTCGAAACCTTACCTAAATTATAAAGCGTAAAAAATAATAATTTTGAGTCGACAACATATATCAGCAAAATTCGGATTGTCGAGTATTTTGTTAAAATAGTGTTTAAAAATTCTAACGGTGCTGACAGACAAATCGGCCATATTTCATTAAAGCTTACAAATATGTGGTGTAGATGGCTTGAGCATTTATTAAAATGTCGTAGAGTGGACTCAAAGGTCGTAGAACAGAGCGCAGATTGTAGTGAAACTTATTTTCTCCTCGTTCATAAAAGAGTAGAAATTAAAAAATAGCAACACTATTTTTTTGTCATAAGATAGCAAACAAGCAGATGCTTCTTCTGATGGAAAGAGTCAACCATCGCCTACAGACACCAAAGGTGTTAATGGTGCGTTGCTACCTTGTGGCGAAGTCTAACGCCACATGCATAAGTTTACGGTTGTCTTTATTAAACCAACGTAATAGTTGAAAGAAGACATTATTACAGTGTTGCTACTTTTTAATATTTACTATTTGAGTTAGTGTATAAGTTTGCGTATTATGAGACTTCCGAGCGAAGCCGGGTTTTCATCTAGTATACTTATATTATCTATACAAATCAAAGACTTCTATTTACTAACTTACAAGACAAGGCATGTGTCACGTCATATGTGCTCTACTAATTATAAAAGTGCCGTCCACGAAACGCACCTACTTCAGAGGTGCGTTTCGTGGACGGCACTTTTATAAGTGCCATGAAATTCACGGTGGTTCACCTTTTGGTCGCGAATTTATGTAATATTCTGTTATACGTCGCAGCGCTACTTAATTTTGATTTCGTTAGACGATTTTCAGCGATGCAGCGAGGGTTAACGAAACAGAACAGGGCTTCTATTTAGCATAGCTTCTCTAGTACGTAATACATTAAACTCTCTGATACAATTTTTTTTCACGTAGACGAGGCTTTGGACAAGAGAAAGATAAGGACTTGGCATTAATTTCCATAAACAATCAAAATTATAACACTGCGTGCATTCCAACGCTGAACAAATAAAAATGGCTGTATCTCTGTCTAATAAGTCAGAATTTTCATAATAGACAGAGCTACAATTTTGTCAGTGTTCTAATTTCCAATCATTTAAGAAAATTAACGTCACCTTAAACAGCTTGCGCCCGAAATGCCTTTACTAAAATACGCCGTCAATGTAGGTAAGTTACAATTTAATGTCAAATAACTCTTTGATTACAAAGTATTAAATTGATATTAACGTTTATTTGTATTTTTCTATAATTTTAGTGTGTACCTTAAATCTAAAATAAAAACTAATTGTTAAAATAACATGCTCAATTGCAATATAATTTATTAATTGTTATGTAGACAGTAAACAGCTGTTAGAGACGAAATGACATGGTTTTCCCTTGGTTATTTCATATCTAGTAGTAGTTTCCTTCATCTAAGAGACGAAGTCACGGGCGCAGCTAGTAATTTTTTATTTAAGTCGCCTCTGTGGTCTAGTGGTCCAGTGTTGGCGTTGACCACACGAGGTCCCGGGTTCGATTCCCGGGTCGGGCACATTAAAAAAAAAAGTGTTTTTTCAGTTTTCTGAGAAACACAAAGTTGCCCGGGATTGGAAAGTGCCCGGTTGGCGATAGGCTTGCCAACAATCACATTTGTGGGACCAAGTATCTTCGGCTAATCGTGGGTGCACTTGTTGTACCTCTGCCTACCCCTTCGGGGATATAATAATAATAATAATAATAATAATAATAATAATAATAATAATAATAATAATAATATACTTTTATTTCCAGTTTTACAATGCACAATATATAAAATACTCTGACTCCTAAAATAGTAAAAACTGTGTTATAGAAGCCAGTTCTTCTCAAAATTTTAGCCATACTAATTATATGATTGCATGTATATTTTGCCTTTCTGAGTAGTGAGTGTATAATTAGTTACCTACAGAACATTTGTATTCACATAAGGAATATATCAAATATAATTAATGATAAACAAGTACTTTATATGAAACATAAATATACTTACACATACATACACATACATATATATACATACTTACACACACACATATATATATATATATATATATATATATATATATATATATATATATATATATATATATATATATATATATATATATACACATATACATATATGGGCGTGAAGATACTTTTTTATTTAAATATAAAGGAATCCTTGAAATGTTTGTACACGCATAAATTTATTATTGCCTTTGTGATCTAGTGGTCCGGTGTCGGTGTTGACATGAGTTCCCAGGTTCGATTCCCGAGTCGGGCAATTCAAATGTGTTATTTTCAGATTTCTATTAAAAACTACGTTGTCCGGGATTAGGTAAGTGCCCGGTTAGCAATAGACTTGCCACCTATAACATTGTGGGGCAGAGTATCTTTGGCTAATCGTGGGTGATTCGGGATTACGGGCCTGAAGACACTTACTTGTAAATAAGTAAGTAAGACAGAATATAGTGGAAGAGGTTTTCAATATATTGACAATAACGACTTATTACTAAATTTTTTTCACTACGTAGTCGTATAGTAAATGGAAGAGTTTTTCTTATTTTCATTATTTACACCACCCGTGCAAAGCCGGAGCTGGCAGCTAGCTTATATACATATGAAATTCTAATATCTGTGTTCGTGGTCATTTGCTTTACGAAGAGTTTGACCAACTGTCGATTTTTTGTATTTATATGGTCATTAAGGAAGGTCTTAGTTACAATTGAACCCAAAGCGCATGCTTCTATCTCTATCTTTTCCCCTTACGTATTCTATCCCCATACAATAAACGTGTTTTTTCGTATTTTATCTATGATGGCCTTCGTGCGCGAGTTTTTTTATATCACACCTTGCCTCTTTCTGCAACAATAACACCAGAGCTTGTAACTGTCGTGTTCCCGTTTAAAGAGTGAAATAGATCGCTGCAAGAACTAGTCGCATTTATAAAATTCTCTAATTAAATAAACAATAGTATTCATGATGAAGATCATGTACCAAACTGAGTAAAAG
This sequence comes from Apodemia mormo, assembly GCA_036924255.1. Taxonomy (NCBI): domain Eukaryota; kingdom Metazoa; phylum Arthropoda; class Insecta; order Lepidoptera; family Riodinidae; genus Apodemia; species Apodemia mormo. Next base: position 6,718,562 of record JAUPFN010000019.1, read on the forward strand.
GAAGTAATATTTTTTAGTTATAAGATCGAAGTCACAAATAACAGCCAGTATAAAGTAACTTATAGTTATGTTCATAGCACAATAATCATTCAGATAAAATTTGACAACCCTACCTTAAAGTGCAAAGATACTAATAGTTACTTACGTAGATGGCGCCAAAATAATAGTCTAAGATCCGGCCTTTAAAAATCTCTCATCTATTGAATGAATAAAATAATAATTTTAAAGCGCATTACAACATTATAAATTTATGAGACTAATCGCTACCACGTAGTTCTGCAGTAAATAATGATATGTTACCCACATATCGCAGGTACGAAATTAATTAATAAATTAATTAAAAAGTATTAATATGAATGAGAATCTATTAATATAATTTATAACTGGCAGTCACCCTGAAATTATTTGCGGTCTGTAAAAAAAGTAAACTTAATATAAGCAAGATTTCGGTAGCAGCGATTATTCTCATAAATTAATAATGTTGTAATGCGCTTTCATTATTATAATTATATTTGGTATATTAATATTGTATTGAGCCTTCGAAAAATTATTATAATAATTTGACAGACGATTACATTTTTCATAGACTATAATGACTGGAAATTACGTATTTCCAATTTGTATAAAAATACTAAAACGGAAAAAACGAGACTTTAGAGTTCGTCCGCCTCGCTGGTAGAATCATTAGTGCATATTTTAACGAAGCCGAGTAGAACGAGGCTCGGCTCCCAACAGAGACAAACGTTAGAGTGATACTCATAAATGTTCGTATTTCAGCGTCTAGTTGACTATTCAATATAGTTTCAGTATTTACAATTATATTAGATCATTGGCTAGTACAGTACCAATTCCAGCATTTTTTTATTCATATCATAAGATAGCAAACAAGTAGGTGGTTCTCTTAATAGAAAGATACAACCAAAAATGATAGAAAAAGACACTAAAGATGTTAATATTGACACTGGTGGTGGCGGGACACACGACATGCCCAAGTTTGGCGACTACCTTACTCTACAAATCGAGACACAACACTGACGAGTATAGACGCTATTACGGCAGGAATAAACATGGCGACGGTATCGAACGCCGGCAAGACATTGCAGAGCGAGTCCGAAAATACTTTACTGACTCATGGTACGACATTTATTGAAATCTATTCGATTGCTCGTTTATGCGTGATCGAGTACAGTAATTTTCTATAGCAACTCATGGTAGATGTACAGAACTCTGCCACATAGTCACGATGTAGCGACATGTTTGGCCTTCACGCGCCTTTAACAATCTGCCTGATAGTAAGGCAGACTTGTTCTTACGTGTACTATCTATAGACACTCTATTGCTATTAAATATCGTTACGTAAATCGATTTGTTACGGTAAAACGTTAGTTAACAGTCGTTAACATAATAGTCTACTTTACAAGTTAAAATTGGTTAAAAATAGAGCTAATGGTCGTAAAAAGACATGCAGTGGCACATTCAATCTCGAATGATGTCTAGAACATCCGTCCAAGTATGGGTCAGACTCATGTACGAATGGTTCCGTACGATAATCTATTAAAAAATTACAAGTAAATCACGTTTTTTGTAAGGGTTGCTCTACAAATAATGTTCACAAACGTGAAATATTTATTTTATTTTAATTTAATTATTATTTATTTTTAAAGGTGAAAATAAAACAAAACATTCTACGTCAACCAGCTATTTCACCAAGTGCCGACGATTAATAGTATAGAACATATCAACCAGCTATCGTGATTTTTTGATGTTTTTTTATAGAAACCTACCTAACCCTAAAATATTTTTTTATTTTTTTCAGTATTGGATGTTATAACGGCAACAGAAATAAATCATCTGTGAAATGTTCAACTGTCTATCACGGCTCATACGATACAGCCTGGTGATAGACGGAGAGACAGACAGACGGACGGACGGACAGCGTAGTCTTTGTAATAGCGTCCTGTTTTACCTTTTGGGTACGGAACCCTAATAATAGAGTGAAACCGTTTTTAGTACATAAAAATTCCAAAAGTTATAAACCAATTAAGATGATTGCGATAAACAATAAGATGATTACTCATGCTGGTTTGGGCTCCCTTTGAAGAATAGATCATTTGCCGTTCTGCCCGGCAGTTTGTAAGAGGCGAACGATTGGTTTTACGGGTTATTACCATCGTGACTACTAGGTGGTAGAGTTTTGCATTGTCTCGCCCGGGTCTGGTACCACCGCCTAACCTATTTCTGCAACAATTGCGTCAGTGTTTGTCACTGTCGTGTTCCGATTTGAAGGGTAAAGTAGCAAGTAAACAGTGGTAGAACGGTAATTGGCCTATTTTTCAAAGAAGCTCGGGCCAACACGGGGGAAAGCGAAAAAGGTAAATATGTGGTAACATATATTAAATTGATTTTAGCGATTAGAACTCTACCACCTCGATGGTAGTGACCTGCATAGTCAATCGTTCGTTTCTTACGAACTGCCTGGCAGATTGGCAGATGGTCTGGGTTTCTGGGATCTTCCTGGTCTAGTGTATTTTTTCAAGTTTTCTACTTAAGTTCGTACTTAGTTGTCCATGCTATGTATTTTTTGTCTATGCAATTGTTGCATATAATTTTTGTTTTTGTTATTATCATCAGGTCAAGGCTACCTATTATTTATAAGTAATTTAGTCAATACAGTAAATTGATGTTAATAATTGTTTATTTATATAAATAACCCAATCAATAGATGACCATAAAATGTTTTTGATCCTGACCTTTAACATGTCTCTTATATAGAATGTAATAATTCTATTATTCATAAAAGCATATTTGGCTGTCATATTGCGAATATTATATATTTTTATATTATTTAAAACTAGCTGAGCCCGCGACTTCGTTCGCGTGGAAAAATTTCGAAAAAAGTATCCTTAGTTTAGTACCTTAAAAGTATCCTTATCCTTAGTACTCCCTGTTACACCAGCTATCTGCCAGTGAAAGTCCCGTCAAAATCGGTCAAGTCGTTCCAGAGATTAGCCGGAAAAAACAGACAGACAGACAGACAAAAATTGTAAAATGTCATTTTGGTATCGTATCGTATCGTATATATATCGTATATCGTATCGTATATCGTGTATACATGCATATGCATTTAATAAAAAGTGGTTATTTTAATATTACAAACAGACACTCCAATTTTATTTATTTGTATAGATGTATAGAAGATATTTGTACATGAGACAGAATTTTTATTTTGAATTAATTTGATTTAACTAGTCTGCCTCTAAACAATGTATCACAAAAAATCTGTTAAACAGGCCATCCCTGAAACTTCCCGCTAAATTGAGATATTTTAAGCTCAAAAGAACAAATCTATACCTAAGCGTAGATAAAAATAAGAGCAGCATCAACAGAGCTCAAAAATCTAAATCTTACAGCATACAGATTGAAAAGCTGTATATTTTGAAAACGATGATTGATTCGATCTTTCAAATGGCATGCAACGCAATTTTTGAGCTGTTAAATGTTGTCTTAGCTACATAATCGATAGGTTGAAAAATGTTGAAGTAATATAAAAAAAATTGTTTTCAAAAATTTTTGTTTAGATAACCCCAAATGAATCGAGTGACTTTGATCCAATTTACGGTATTTGACGTAGTCTAGAAAAGCTGATTAGATTTCTGAATCAATCGGTATATTAGCCTGTAAGTGAAACTTTACTGAAAACAACAAAATATTAATATTCGAAAAGCTGTAGCTTTTGAAAACTTCATTCGATTTTGATTTTTTTAACTACATTAGCGCTGTTTTTTAAGTACTAAAATATTGTATAAGGTTAAAAAATATTGGTTAAAAAATCTTGAAGCAAGAAAAACTTTTTTCAAAATTTTTCGTCTACGATAGCTCCCGAACACATAAACCGATTCTAATGTAATTTATGCATTGGACGCAGTTTTTTGAGCAATAAAGCTGATTAGATTTTATACTCAATCGGTACATTAATCTGGAAATTATATTTAAAAAAATACTGTTTAACCAAAATTTTTTGAGGATTATTTAAAATATCTCAAAATCTCCTGAACCGATTTTTTTTTGCTTTGTAATCTATTCCGTCGATTGTAATGATCGCTGGAAATACATGCGTATAAACTATTTAAATGAGTTTATCGTTACAGATGAAATTCACATTTATAATATTGATCAATACTTTCGTGTTTTTAATCCTTCGACCGCACCTGCGTGTATCATCCTGAAAATTTTAGCGCGCTAAAACTCACGCAGTCTGAATGATTGCGACGATAGGCGATAATAGCCAGTCACATCTACATGTATCGTGTTATTGCGCGAAGCTTTGTGACGACGGACACAAGTGCGGTCCTGGGGCCGCCCTTGCGTCTCATAAGTCATAACTATATATGGATTACTCTGACTGACTTAGAAACAAAGAAAAAATCTTGACACGTCTAGATTAGGGTGGGTCAACATTTTTCTTTTAAAGATTCTAAACGGGCCCAATATTAGGCCCCAATTACACTTTGATTAGTGTGTGTACGAGTGTTTAATGCAGGTGCCTAGTATTAAGCAGAAAACACGTAAGACAGCTGTTCATTAGTGCGAGTGATTAGTATTTAGCGTAGTAAAAGTAAATAGACGCAGATTACTAATCACTCGTACTATATAATCAACGGCTTTTTACTCGTGTTACTAAGCACCTGCATTAAACACTCGCACACGCACTAATCAAAGTGTCTAAATTGGGGCCTAAAGAAGATTGCGCGACATCTGCTGTAAGGCTCTCTTCGACGCGCAACTCTTCTCTCCCTACAAGTTATTCATATCTCTACCTTTGCCCTAATGTCAGCTCTTCTCTGAAGGGGCAGACGCTATGCTTCTTCTGCTATCTCTAAGGGCCCCCTTATCCTATGCCACCAGTGAGCGTAATTCCTGAACTGATGAACCTACTAGGTCCGGGAATTAAGGCCCCACCTCAGATCTCTCCAGTATTTACCAGTCATCCTATATAATAAAGATGATTAATCAGGGTTGTTGTGCAGGGTGGAGGGCGCCGCGAGAGCGAGGCGGGGGGGAGTGGCCCGCGGGCCCCGGCCACTCGCCCCGCGCCGCCGCCCCCCGCGCCGCCTCCTCACCCCCTGTGGGCGTTGGACCTCATGCCACCTCCCGTGCTCAGGTATTTCTTAATCATACATCACACAAATACTAATAGAAACGACGTTGAGCGAGGAACGTGTAGCCGCTCATATGAGCAAGTGTTTGTAAGTTTTTCCCCGTGTTGGTCCGGCGGTCTCCCGAATAAAAGACTATCTACCTGGTTGCCAGCGAGTTTTTTTAAATGTCATAAGATAGCAAACAAGCAGATGGGTCTCCTGATGGAAAGAGTTACTATCGCCTATAGACACCAAAGGTGTTAATGGTGCGTTGCTATCTTGTGGCGAGATCTAACGCCATATGCAAAAGTTTATCGGCTACCTTACCCTCAAAATCGGAATACGACACTAACAAGCACTGACGCTATTGTGGCAGGAATAGGTTAGGGCGGTGGTACCAGACCCGGGCGAGACAATGCAGAACTCTACAACCTAGTAGCCACGATGTTAGTGACTCGTATAGCCAATCGATCGCCTTTTACGACCTGCCTGGCAGAACGGCAGTTAGTCTATTCTTAAAAGGAAATGGGTGGTGATACCTATCGCCAGAATTTAATATGATAACGATCGTCTCTAATTTCTAGAGATAACCGTGACCGATAACTTTACTTGCTCTTCCAAGGCACGAGGATGTTAACACAACACCACGAGAATCCAAACTGCTATGGAGAAATATTGCTAAAAAGAATAAAAAATATTTTCAAAAATACGTTATGAATGGGACTCTTTTAACGAATAGGTCATCTGCCTATGCATATCTAAATGTAAAAACTTGCAATTAATTACGGGTATTTAACTTTATATTTAATTTTTTTTATTTCATTTTGACATTTTTAATTAAATCTGATTACAATTATGTAAATAATTGTGGCAATAATGCCAATTTTATTTATAAATTAATAGTAATTTAATGTTGACATCACTAGATCTAAATTTTGTAATTATGACATTTAATTGACATATTTTATTAATTTTATAAATGCCCGTCTTCATGTTTGCTTAAAATTATAATTGTAAAATATATATTTTATTTAATTTTTTTTTTTAAATAATTGTAATTGTAATTGTGTTGTCTGTAAGCAAAACAAAATTCTCTCTGGTTGACGTGATTTTTATGAATCGTATTTTACAAATATTGTATAAATTGTCTTTTATATTTTGTTGTGATATGTTTTTTTGACGTCGACAAGTGTTCTTAAATGTACCTACGTCGAATAAATATTATTTGAATTTGAATTTGAATTTGCCTTTCTACCTACTAAGAAGTTATATACTTCTTTGGCGTAATAAGATAAAATCTTTCTAAAAAAATTTTCCTTCGTGTTATCCTATATTTGCAGAGAAAACGACACTAATTAGAAAAACATGTATTTAATACATTGAAAGAAACTTTTATTATAACGCATTTATCTAGTTAAATAAATTTTATTTAAATATCAGTTATTAGTACATATTTAAAAAATGGTACAAACTTTTTTTGAGAAACTAAAATGTTAATTTTATGGGGTCGGCACAGTGTCGATTTTTCGTGACGATGATGTGCGCACGCATTGTAAAAATTTATTCATCATTTTGCCCTAAAACGCCAAAATAACTTTAAAAATTGCGTTCATAAGTGTAATTATAATTATAGTGGAGGGCCTGGGGGTTTTCACCTCGGATTGGAGTTATAGTGAATTAATTAATATGATCGATGTGGGATATTCTTTTTTAAACTATAAATTGCAATGTTTACCCAAAATTTTTTTGTGCACTCCATTGTTTCATTGTTTAAACAAATTATTATGAAAAATTAATGTTTGACCATATATTTTCAGTTTAAACAGTATTTTTTTTTATTTATATGTTAAATCTTACCTGAGTAACATTTTTCAAAGATACCTGTGTATAAAAATAGCAGTAGGGATTTTGAACAGGTAGAAAAACGTGGAGGGGAGAGCGAAGCGACAGCTGCTATGTACAATGGAATTTCTCGGCTAGTTTATTTGCAAGTAATACGTGTTCTATGAATATTGTGCTTCTATAACACTAAAAATTTGGTTTTTTAGTGAAAAATTAGCCTATGTTTGACCCCGGATCTTCGACTATACCCATGCCAAATTTCATGAAAATTGATCCAGTGGTTTAACGTTTTAACGTAAACGTAACGTAAACGTAACGTAAACGTAACGTAAACGTAACGTAAACGTAACGTAAACGTAACGTAAACGTAACGTAAACGTAACGTAAACGTAACGTAAACGTAACGTAAACGTAACGTAAACGTAACGTAAACGTAACGTAAACGTAACGTAACGTAAACGTAACGTAAACGTAACGTAAACGTAACGCAAACGTAACGTAAACGTAACGTAAACGTAACGTAAACGTAACGTAAACGTAACGTAAACGTAACGTAAACGTAACGTAAACGTAACGTAAACGTAACGTAAACGTAACGTAAACGTAACGTAAACGTAACGTAAACGTAACGTAAACGTAACGTAAACGTAACGTAAACGTAACGTAAACGTAACGTAAACGTAACGTAAACGTAACGTAAACGTAACGTAAACGTAACGTAAACGTAACGTAAACGTAACGTAAACGTAACGTAAACGTAACGTAAACGTAACGTAAACGTAACGTAAACGTAACGTAAACGTAACGTAAACGTAACGTAAACGTAACGTAAACGTAACGTAAACGTAACGTAAACGTAACGTAAACGTAACGTAAACGTAACGTAAACGTAACGTAAACGTAACGTAAACGTAACGTAAACGTAACGTAAACGTAACGTAAACGTAACGTAAACGTAACGTAAACGTAACGTAAACGTAACGTAAACGTAACGTAAACGTAACGTAAACGTAACGTAAACGTAACGTAAACGTAACGTAAACGTAACGTAAACGTAACGTAAACGTAACGTAAACGTAACGTAAACGTAACGTAAACGTAACGTAAACGTAACGTAAACGTAACGTAAACGTAACGTAAACGCAACGTAAACGCAACGTAAACGTAACGTAAACGTAACGTAAACGTAACGTAAACGTAACGTAAACGTAACGTAAACGTAACGTAAACGTAACGTAAACGTAACGTTAACGTAACGTAAACGTAACGTAAACGTAACGTAAACGTAACGTAAGCGTAACGTAAGCGTAACGTAAGCGTAACGTAACCGTAACGTAAACGTAACGTAAACGTAACGTAAACGTTACGTAAGCGTAACGTAAGCGTAACGTAAACGTATCGTAAACGCAACGTAACGTAAACGTAACGTAAACGTAACGTAAACGTAACGTAAACGTAACGTAAGCGTAACGTAAGCGTAACGTAAGCGTAACGTAAGCGTAACGTAAGCGTAACGTAAGCGTAACGTAAGCGTAACGTAAGCGTAACGTAAGCGTAACGTAAGCGTAACGTAAGCGTAACGTAAGCGTAACGTAAGCGTAACGTAAGCGTAACGTAAGCGTAACGTAAGCGTAACGTAAGCGTAACGTAAGCGTAACGTAAGCGTAACGTAAGCGTAACGTAAGCGTAACGTAAGCGTAACGTAAGCGTAACGTAAGCGTAACGTAAGCGTAACGTAAGCGTAACGTAAGCGTAACGTAAGCGTAACGTAAGCGTAACGTAAGCGTAACGTAAGCGTAACGTAAGCGTAACGTAAGCGTAACGTAAGCGTAACGTAAGCGTAACGTAAGCGTAACGTAAGCGTAACGTAAACGTAACGTAAACGTAACGTAAACGTAACGTAAACGTAACGTAAACGTAACGTAAACGTAACGTAAACTTAACCTAAACTTAACGTAAACGTAACGTAAACTTTTTTTGAAAATATTACTATGCAACTCAACAGCAGTGTCAGGAATTAATCATTTTAAAGCTGCAACTTTAAGCATTTCCAGGCCAAGTTCCTTACAAGTCAAGCGGCGAATATAGTGCCTCTTTAGTTTTAGGAGAATATAGTCTTTGAAAAATGTTCCTATATGTCTACTCAGGTAAGATTTAACATATAAATAAAAAAAAATCTGTTTAAAGTGAAAGCATATGGTCAAACATTAATTTTTCATAATAATTTGTTTAAACAATGAAACAATGGAGTGCACAAAAAAATTTTGGGTAAACATTGCAATTTATAGTTTAAACAACAATATCCCACATCGATCACATCCGAGGTTTTACGGTTTTGAATGCTCCAGGCACTCCACTAATCCACCCAGCAGCGCAATAATCTATACATATAATAAAATCGTAGGAAAGTCAAAACTGTACTTTGAATATTTTTTTAAAAGAATACTTGGGGGCGTGATCTACAGTCGATATCAAAGCCAAAAATATAGTTTTTAGAATTTTTGTCTGTTTGTCTGTTTATCTGTTTGTCTGTTGTCTGTTTGTCTGTTTGTCTGTTTGTCTGTTTGTCTGTTTGTCTGTTTGTCTGTTTGTCTGTTTGTCTCTTTGTCTGTTTGTCTGTTTGTCTGTCTGTCTGTCTGTCTGTCTGTTTGTCTGTTTGTCTGTTTGTCTGTTTGTCTGTTTGTCTGTTTGTCTGTTTGTCTGTTTGTCTGTCTGTCTGTCTGTCTGTCTGTCTGTCTGTCTGTCTGTCTGTCTGTCTGTCTGTTTGTCTGTTTGTCTGTTTGTCTGTTTGTCTGTTTGTCTGTTTGTCTGTTTGTCTGTTTGTCTGTTTGTCTGTTTGTCTGTTTGTCTGTTTGTCTGTTTGTCTGTTTGTCTGTCTGTTTGTCTGTTTGTCTGTCTGTTTGTCTGTTTGTCTGTCTGTTTGTCTGTTTGTCTGTCTATTTGTCTGTTTGTCTGTATGCATGTCCGGGGTAAACTCAAAAAGTACTGCATGGATTTACTTCAAATTTTGCATGAATATTACTAACAGGTCGGGTCAACATATAGGCTACATATCATTACGCTATCACCTAGCGGCCAGGTGCTGTCCGGAGTAAACGAAGTCCGCGCGGACAAAGTCGCTGACATCAGCTAGTATATAATATAAATAGAATATATTATTAATAAATTATTGTACATACAAAATGTATAAGCACAAAAAGATAAGCTTGCCGAGTTTTTTCCGCCGGATTTTGTCAGTGTGTGTGTCGCGTTACCGATCCGTTAAAAAAATGTTGACTCGTAAAAGGATAATTTGAATAAAAATGGTTTGACTTTGACTTTGAATACATTGCCTTATTTTTATTTTCTGTGATAAAAGAAAGCATTTTAACTTTTTTTTGATCATAGGATAGCAAACAAGCGAATGTTTTTCCGATGGGAATAAGCCCGGATAATGGTGGTAGGGAGGTATGGATATAACTGCAAGGCATCACACGTAAAGTGTAAACTACTGACAAATATTTTCTATATAACCCCATACAGTACACCCTGCCTGGCTGGGAATATCTCCCCCTTCCGACGCCCTTTCGTGACGACAACATTCACAGTGGTGACGGCACCCATGGGGGTGTCAGATGAGTGACAACCACAAGTCATATCTTCATTTAAAGGAAGCTTTATAGTTTCGCCATATGCATCCGTCCGTCTCTCCGCATCTTAACTCAAAGATTATTTATTCTAGAAAGCTGTAACTTATTCCCAATATACATATAAGTCACGCTGATAAATAGGTAAAATAAAATCTTAAAAAATATTTATAAGGTACTTTCTATACACGTAGTAGAGATTTTTATTTTTTTCTCAATAACTCAAAGTGTATAACATTCAACAGGTATTAAAAATATATTGTATAAAATGTACTTGGAGAAGTTAATATAGGCGGTGAACCTGTAGTGTGAACATATCTGTCATTGATATTAAATAGGTTAAAACTTCATAGTGTAAAACAATTAAAACGCCATCTTCTTAGTCCGTATAACTGCGATAGAGAATTACGGAATCCTACATCGCGCCAGGTCCAACACGCACTTGGCCAGCTATTTATTAATTTATTTACGCGGACAGATAAAAAATTTACAAAATAGTAAAATTGTCAAAATACCTATCAGTGAGTTATAAAATGAACATTTATCCCGCGATTTGACGAGAAAATTGACTGTACAAACAGACAAAACTAATTTATACAGTGTTACACATTTATAGTGCTTTCGTATGACTCATTCTCTCAAATCCTACTGTCATTGTTCAAATATCATACTTTAAAAAAATCGCAGTTATTGCAACTGTCTTACGCATTACGCATAAGAAATAGCTATAGAGTCATCGACCTCAAATGTTATAATCAAAACCCAACCTTATCCCACCAGAATAGAGGTTAAGAGATAAATTGGCAAGCGATTGGCAGAATCATCTATGTTCCTGGTTATGTCGTGGTTGGAAAATCGGTTATTGTTTGCCATCATGCTTTGTTTTGCTGAATATCGATTGTTTGATGCGGCGTGGAAACATATTGCGTTGATGTAATGCAATTAATTCCATTAATTTGAATCGGTGCGGAACTAAATGTAGGCACGGAATAAATTTGTCTTACTAATATGATGACTCGGTTGTAGAGTTACGCAATGCCTGCTTAGGTTTTGTACATACGCTTAACGTATTTTCACCGCAAGAGCGTCAATGCTTGTCACTATCGTGTTCAAATTTCGAGGGTAAGGTAGTTAAACTAATGCATGTGGCATTTAAACCCCGTCACACGGATAGCAACGCAATATTAACGTATTTGGTGTCTATAGGCGATCGTTATCTTCTTCTATTAGGCGAACCATGCTTGCTTGTTATAATGCTGCTTATTTGTTGTCCGATGAAATAAAATAAACAGAACTCTATCAAAAACTTGGTGAATTTAAACATATCAGGCTTCATTGGATTGGTCTCAATTGTTGGAGCGGCATAGGCTACATTCAATCTACACACGATAGAATGGTAATGAGTTTTAGATATTGTGACAGTTTTTTAATTTAAAAATTCTGATTTGTCGCATATATAAACATTTTCTGACTTCACACTGAGCTATCATACCGGACAGTCTGACTTAATATTATAAAGAAGTAAAGTTTTTGAGTGTATTTATATTCTATAGGAAGTAATCTTTGGAACTACCAAACCGATATTAAAAATTCTTTCATCAGTAGAAACCTACAATACGCCTGAGTGTCATAGACTATATGTAAAACTCAACTTTCTGGCCAGATTGGGACCTACACGAGCTATAACGCGGGATACGACTAGCTATAAATATGTACGTTTGCTTTTAGACCATTGACGTGTATAATATTACCAATTATACACGTCATTGTAATTGACACTTTTATTATTGCACTAATACATAAATTTCACTTTTACACATATATTTTTTAGTATATTACTTGACCGGTTTCACTATTGTGAAAAATAATAAAAGTTTCTAATAACAATGTAATTTCACCAAGTGCCGACGATGGAAAGTATATAATATAATATTTACGTTTGCATGTACATTGTACCATGACGCGTTGATGTCTAATGCGATGCAATGCTCCATTATTTTTCTTCTGGTAAGATGTTTTGAAAGTACAGCATAGCAAACAGATGACATTCGCGTTCCTAATAGTGGAGTGCCTGGAGCATTCAAAACCGTAAAACCTCGGATTAGAGTTATAGTGAATGAATTAATATGATCGATGTCGGATATTGTTGTTTAAACTATAAATTGCAATGTTTACTCAAATTTTTTTTGTGCACTCCATTGTTTCATTGTTTAAACAAATTATTATGAAAAATTAATGTTTGACCATATATTTTCACATTAACAGATTTTTTTTTTTATTAAGTTTTAGGCGAATATAAAGACTACTATATTCGCCTAAAACTAAAGAGGCACTATATTCGCCGCTTGACTTGTAAGGAACTTGGCCTGGAAATGCTTAAAGTTGCAGCTTTAAAATGACTAATTCCTGACACTGCTGTTGAGTTGCATAGTAATATTTTCAAAAAAAAACGTTTACGTTACGTTTACGTTACGTTATGTTTACGTTTACGTTACGTTTACGTTACGTTTACGTTACGTTTACGTTACGTTTACGTTACGTTTACGTTACGTTAACGTTACGTTTACGTTACGTTTACGTTACGTTTACGTTACGTTTACGTTACGTTTACGTTACGTTTACGTTACGTTTACGTTACGTTTACGTTACGTTTACGTTACGTTTACGTTACGTTTACGTTACGTTTACGTTACGTTTACGTTACGTTTACGTTACGTTTACGTTACGTTTACGTTACGTTTACGTTACGTTTACGTTACGTTTACGTTACGTTTACGTTACGTTTACGTTACGTTTACGTTACGTTTACGTTACGTTTACGTTACGTTTACGTTACGTTTACGTTACGTTTACGTTACGTTTACGTTACGTTTACGTTACGTTTACGTTACGTTTACGTTACGTTTACGTTACGTTTACGTTACGCTTACGTTACGCTTACGTTACGCTTACGTTACGCTTACGTTACGCTTACGTTACGCTTACGTTACGCTTACGTTTCGCTTACGTTACGCTTACGTTACGCTTACGTTACGCTTACGTTACGCTTACGTTACGCTTACGTTACGCTTACGTTACGCTTACGTTACGCTTACGTTACGCTTACGTTACGCTTACGTTACGCTTACGTTACGCTTACGTTACGCTTACGTTACGCTTACGTTACGCTTACGTTACGCTTACGTTACGCTTACGTTACGCTTACGTTACGCTTACGTTACGCTTACGTTACGCTTACGTTACGCTTACGTTACGCTTACGTTACGCTTACGTTACGCTTACGTTACGCTTACGTTACGCTTACGTTACGCTTACGTTACGCTTACGTTACGCTTACGTTACGCTTACGTTACGCTTACGTTACGCTTACGTTACGCTTACGTTACGCTTACGTTACGCTTACGTTACGCTTACGTTACGCTTACGTTACGCTTACGTTACGCTTACGTTACGCTTACGTTACGCTTACGTTACGTTTACGTTACGTTTACGTTACGTTTACGTTTTGTAAATTCGTCATTTATCATTTCGAAATTCGTCATGTAAAGAAACTCAACCTCTCTTAAATTCAGCGAACCATCGCCTCACGGTGCTCAAACAAGGTACTTCTCTCCCAAAAGCATTTTGAACACGAGCAGCACAGTCTTGCGGAGAAAGAGAACTTTTAAAATCATAAAAAATCATCGCTCTAAAATCTTTTCGACTTAATTCTATTTTCGTTGCGTACGTAGAACTTTGATGTGTGATAAAAAAACAATTGACAAATCATTCCATACTAATATTATGAATACGAAAGCCTGTCTGTCTGTTACGCTTTCACGGCTAAACCGCTGGACCGATTTTCATGAAATTTGGCATGGGTATAGTTGAAGATCCGGGGGTCAAACATAGGCTAATTTTTCACTAAAAAACCAAATTTTCACTGTTATAGAAGCACAATATTCACAGAACACGTATTACTTGCAAATAAACTAGCCGAGAAATTCCATTGTACATAGCAGCTGTCGCTTCGCTCTCCCCTCCACGTTTTTCTACCTGTTCAAAATCCCTACTGCTATTTTTATACACAGGTATCTTTGAAAAATGTTACTCAGGTAAGATTTAACATATAAATAAAAAAAAATACTGTTTAAAGTGAAAATATATGGTCAAACATTAATTTTTCATAATAATTTGTTTAAACAATGAAACAATGGAGTGCACAAAAAAATTTCGGGTAAACATTGCAATTTATAGTTTAAAAAACAATATCCCACATCGATCATATTAATTAATTCACTATAACTCTAATCCGAGGTGAAAACCCCCAGGCCCTCCACTACATATATTCATTAAACTGCTATTTCCGTTCAAGGTGTTATTTGACATTATTTTAAATACTTAAAGAAAAAATTCCACGTCGCGTCTGTGGTCCTATGGTCGATGTCGGTGTTAACACATGATCACATGGATCCCGTGTTCGATTCTCGGGTCGGGCAAACCAGAAATGTGTTTTTTCAAGTTTCTGATAATTGGCCGGGATTGGATAAGTGCCCGGTTGGCGATAGGTTGCCACCTATCACATTGTGGGACTAAGTATCTTCGGCTAATCGTAGGTGCACTTGTTGTACCTCTGCCTACCTCTTCGGGGATACGGGGGTGAAAACTTTTTTTAATTTCACCTAGTCTGGATTTAAACTAGCGATTATTTGCCATGTTAATCAAGGCGCAGGTCGCTGCTTCGAATCCAGTAAGGATCGACATTTGCCTTTACGCTCATCATCATTGGTCACCATATCTATCTCAGATGATTGTTGCAGCACTTGTGGGTTTACGGGTTCCCGCATCGTGGCTGATGACTGTAGAGCCCTATAGCCGCGCGGCATTTCTTACCACACCGATTGCAGATAAATTGTGAAATTAAAGGAAATGGTAGAGTACGACAAAGTTTTCTGCTTTAGTTTCTCCAGCCAGTCTTTGTCGTGTTTTGATGCTCCAACCTTAATATCATTGCGCCATTCAGGTCTCATTTCGGCGCGTTTCTCCGGACCATCGATTTTAATCGACTAAATCTCGTCACCAGCTCTTGCAGTTCGCCTTCCGAGTTTGCAACTAGTGCAGTATCATCGACATAAAGAAGTTCTCTAGTAATTAAGTCTAGACACTTATTTTTTGATTTAAGAAGCTTCAAGTTGTAAAGTTTGTATTGTTTTCCGTCGCTTCTTGTATGCAGATGTACTCCGACGTCACATGTTCCGAAAGCCGCCACGAGCAGTGCTAAGAAGAAAATGCCAAAAAGAGTAGGAGCTAGCACGCAGCCTTGCCTGACTCCACGATTTACGCCAAAAGGCACAGATTTTTCACCATCAAATATAACTGTGCCGTTCATATTATCGTGAAAAGCTCTCACGAGTGATAGTAGCTTTGGAGGGCATCAAATTCTGTTCTGTCTGTTCTGTTCTGTTAGTCCTTCCCGACTCACTGTATCAAATGCCTTGTTGAGATCGACAAAGGCCTTGTACAATGGTGTATTGTGCTCACGACATTTTTCCTGAAGCTGACGAAGAGTAAACATCATGTCGGTAGTTGAACGACCAGCTCTGAATCCGCATTGAGATTCGGGATAAATTGTCCAGAGTGTCTAGCCTTTGTAGAACAACCTCCGCAAATGCCTTTCCCGCAACGCTCAATAAAGATGTGCCTCTGTAACTATTGCAATCACCTCTGTCTCCTTTGCCCTAGTACAAGGTGATAATATTAGCATCTCTCATGTCTTGAGGAATAGTTCCCTCTCTCCAACAACGTAGTAAGAGTGCATACAGAGGAGATGAGACGCAACCAAGTTTCACAAGTTCAGCTGCTAAGTTGTCAAGACCAGCACTTTTCCCCAATTTAAGACTTCAGAGAGCACTGATAAATTGGCCAACTGTTGGGGGACCATCAAGATCAGTTGCTATAGGGCGAGAGTTGAAATTGATAAATGCATCAGGGTGTATAGCAACTTCCGAAGAGTACAGGTTAGAGTAGTGTTGGGCCCATCTAACAAGTTCTTCGTTTTTATTTGCAACTGGGTTTCTATTGAGGTCTTTGATTGCAGCCCGTTTGCGCGTGCAAGAACCAGTTGCAGTTTTTATATCCTGATACATACCCCTAAAGTCACCCATATCCCGGCACAGTTCATTTAACTGACACGCTGTATTTCTGCTTTGATAACCTTGTACGCAGATTTTTTGGCAGGATCTCTGGGGTTGTTCAAGAGATTTATATGGGCTGATCGTTTCTCTTCAATGAGTGGTCATATGATGTGTTCATACTCTGTAAACCAGTCATTGGTAGTCCTTGTTTTTTTGCTAAACACCTCTTCAGCCGCCTGTGTTAGCCTTTACGGTAAGATAGCAGATAAATTTATTTATACACTAGCTGTGCTCGCGACTTCGTCCGCGTAGTAAAATTTCTAAAAAAGTAGCCTAAGTCACTCCTTATTACATCAGCTATCTGCCAGTGAAAGTCCTGTCAAATACGGTCTAGCCGTTCCAGAGATTCCAGAGAGCAGACAGACAACAATTGTAAAAAATGTTATTTTGGTACATGTACCGTGTATACATTAATATGCATTTAGTAAAAATTGGTTATTTTAATATTACAAACAGACACTACAATTTTATTTATTTGTATAGATGTATTATTTCAATATAAAACTTGTTATCTTGGCGAGGTTTAGTACCTACCACGGCTTTATTCCTGTCGCAATTGCCTTTATCACTGTTATGTAGTGATAAAGGCAATTGCTGTGGTGGTGTGGTGGTGTGGTGTAGTGGTCCGGTGTCGGAGTTGATCACAGAGGTCCCGGGTTCGATTCCTGGGTCGGGCAATTCAGAAATGTGTTTTTCCAGTTTTCTGATAAAAACAACATTGCCCAGGATTGGAAAGTGCCCGGTTGGCGATAGGCTTGCCACCTATCACATAGTGGGACCAAGTATCTTCGGCTAATTGTGGGTGCACTTGTTGTACCTCTGCCTACCCTTTCGGGGATACGGGCGTGAAGATACTACTATGTTATATGTTATGTTACGCACAATTAACGTCTTCGTTGTCTTTCTGCTGCTTGCTTTCCTACGATATAAAAAATGTACAGTATTACGGAACCCTAATATGTGCAAGTACGATTCACACTTCACTTTCCGAAGTAAGTCCACGTATTTCCGAAGATGTAGGCAAAGATACAACAAGTGCACCCACGATCAGCCGAAGATACTTGGTCCCACAAATGTGACAGGTGGCCTATCACCAACCGGGCTGTAAATAAAAGTCAATTAGTCTCGCTAAAACTCGAGAACGCGACGGCTGAACTGATTAGGCTAATTTTGGTTTTGAATTAATTGTTGAAGTCTGGGAAGGTTTAAAAGGTGAGAAAATATAGAAAAAAATAAGAGTAGTTAAAAAAAAAGAGCAACGTGTGCCGGGTCAGCTAGTGTGACATATTTTTTACGATGTCCATAGCGTATCGATATTAGTTTTTGAGCTCGTGTTGACATTTACCTCAAAAGCGTCCATGCTTGTCAATGTCCTATTTCAATCATGAAGCTGTGTTATATCTGGAGGCGACACTTCTAATACCTACCTGAAACAAAATTTTAAATACTACTGTCATCTTCTGAGGTTTTACCTTCTCTTTCTAACCCAGCTATATAATAAGAGATGGCGAGAACTTATAGACTGAGACATAACTTAGGTATTTGTTTCAAGTGATTAATCCGAGTGCAAGCTCCACCTTTACCTAATACTTCATGGTTTCAATTAAGTAGCTAGTAAACTTACGCATTGACAATACCATTAACATCTTTGATCTCTTTAGACGATGGTTATCTCCTTACATTGAGAGTTATTTGCTTGTTCACTGTACTATTAAATTTAAAAAAAACGTGTGTATGTGTACTTATGTACGCACGTAAGAAGGTATATATTTAATACATTGAAAGAAAAATTTATTATAACGCCTTATCTAGTTTTTTTTTGAAAAACTAAAATGTTGTATAGCTCGATTTTTCTTTTGTTTTCATGATGTCGGTTTTTCGTGACGGTGTGCGTGCGCATTGTAAAAAATTACTCTCGTTATTTTACCCTACACAACTTCAAAAAGAACATATTTTTAAGTATCTTCACGCCCATATCCCCGAAGGGGTAGGCAGAGGTACAACAAGTCCACCCACGATTAGCCGAAGATACTTGGTCCCACAAATGTGATAGGTGGCAAGCCTATCGCCAACCGGGCACTTTCCAATCCCGGGCAACTTTGTGTTTTCCAGAAAACTGAAAAAACACTTTTTTATGTGCCCGATCCGGGAATCGAACCCGGGACCTCATGTGGTCAACGCCAATACTGGACCACTAGACCGCAGAGGCGATTACATATTTTTCTAGAAATAAATTAGAAATTTTCTTGCAGATCCAATCCGTTGTACACAGAAGAGGAAGAACAAGAGGTAGTGATAATCGTGGACTCCCTAGAAGAGGTTGGAGAAGGGATAGAGGCTGAGCCAGCTCGCACCCCGCGCCGAGCGCCATCTACCTCTTCCGGTATGTACCTTTTAACTCTACTACTACTCTTTGCTCTGTATAGCAAATCTACCTCATCTTTTACGTACCTTCTGACTCTTCATCATCACGATCGGTCCCCTTGTGGGATATGCAGAGTAAACCGATCGTCTATAGACGTTCCGGTTTACCACGATTCACTAGTTTGACGGTTAGTTACTGGTGATCCCCATCGCCACATTTTACTGTGATTAACGACTATTTCTTGCGATAACCGACTTTATGCGCTCATCCGACACACGGGAGTGGTAATACACCACCCGCCAGACTCCGAGCAGTTACTAAGATTTATGGATTTTCGAAAAAAAACTTAATAGCACTTTTGGACACCGCCTTCTGACTCTTCTTTACTTTAAACTCTAGTTAAAATTCTTTATCAGAGCAGAATATTCCTAATATATTATGATAAAATATCTTTTTGACAAAAAATGAAACCGACGAATAGTCATACGTGGTCATAAATTAAAAATCAGTGAGTCAATAATTAATAAATTATTGACTCTTTTATGTATTCTGTGACTAAATGTAGGAAACTAATAGTAGAAAATTTCCTACAAAAGAAAGGACGTTTTTACGTACGAATTCATAGTCTTTTTAATATTTTTTTTTTACAATTGCGGTCCAATATTTTTTGAGATATTTGCAAAAAAACTAAACCTTTTTTTTTAAAATGTTTTTTTAATATCATAAGATAGCAAACAAGCAGATGGGTCTCCTGGTGGAAAGAGTCAATCATCGCCTATAGACACCAAAGGTGTTAATGATGCGTTGCTCTCTTGTGGAGAGGTCTAGTGCCACATGCATAAGTTTACCGGCTACCTTACCCTCCAAATCGGAACACGACAGCGACAAGCACTGACGCTATTGTGGTAGGAATAGTTAAGGCGGTGGATCCAGACCCGTAAGGGACAATGCAGAACTCTACCACCTAGTAGCCACGATGTTAGTGACTCGTAAATCCAATCGTTCGCCTCTTACGACATGCCTGGCAGAACGGCAGTTGGCCTATTCTTCAAAGGAGCCCGGGACCAACACGGAGGAAGTTTCGGTCTCGGGCTCCTTTGAAGAACAGGCCAACTATATAAGTGTTTATAAGTTTAATAATTTTTTTGCGCCACTTGATTTTTGCAAAAAGTTTCCAGGTCCAACATTGAATGACACCCTCTTTAATCATAATATTTTTGGTGAAAATCGATGAATTTGCAATTAAAAGATTCCTTTTGACAAGATTATTAATGGTCACTACTTCAATTAATCTTGTTGGCTTAGGAGACATCTATAAATTAGGCGAGGCATTTAAGGAGAATAGTGAGTTGAGCAAAATCTCACCAAATTTCACGCATTAGGCAATTATCACGTAATTTTTGTCCGTAACTTAAAGGAAAACATGTGTCTTCACTGTATACATTATTGTTTTTTGATAGTTATTTTTGAAGTATTTCAGCGTTTGACTTTTTTGTCTCTTTAGCTTTATATTTAAAAAATCCATTAAGCAAACTATTATGTTTTTCAACTTAACTTATAAATACTAATGCGTACTTTTGTACGCATTTTGAAAAATCTCACGTAAGATTAGCCGGGGAAGTGGGGTCAAGCAAAATTTCACATTTCACCAAGTGGGGGTCGAAAAATCGCAAAAATCATCTCATGTACCTTGTCGACGCTCCTTTACCTTACAAAAAACTTTAACTGAAAATGTCACAATTTTATAACCAAGAAGGTCGTTTAGCGGTTGTCATTGTTAGGCAACTAGGCGCAACATCGACCTTATTTTAATTTTTAATTATTTATCTATATCATCACTATCTTGGCTTTCCTTTATATTATGTATCTACCCTGTGCTCGACCGTGCTCTTTTTAAAGAAAAGGCCTCTGCCTTCCTACTAGGCAAAATGTGTCACTACCATCATAACTGCTAGTTGGTGGATGGTTCTTATCTGGGTCCGTCGATTTCTCCTGTCGCAATAGCATCAGTGCTTATCCCTAACGTATTCCGTTTGAAGAGTAAAGTAGCCGGTAAACTTATATGCATGCACGCATGCGGCATTTTATTCTAATCACATTATTATTTGCTTTGACTCATTTAGTATAAATTTCACAAAATCTTTGTAAAATATGGAACTAATTAGTGGTTTAGCTCTGCATTTAGTTTTGCTATTAAATTAAAGTAATATTTTGTTATATAATCATTTTACCGTCAATTATTAGTTTAAAAAGAGCATGTAGTATTTACCTATAATTGTTTGTTACATAAGCAAGACTTTTAATTGTAAAGTCAAATCAAGTTCATATATATACATATACATATATGAACTTGATTTGACTTTACAATTTATATATACATATACATATATGAACTTGATTTGACTTTACAATTAAAAGTCTTGCTTATGTAACAAACAATTATAGGTAAATACTACATGCTCTTTTTAAACTAATAATTGACGGTAAAATGATTATATAACAAAATATTACTTTAATTTAATAGCAAAACTAAATGCAGAGCTAAACCACTAATTAGTTCCATATTTTACAAAGATTTTGTGAAATTTATACTAAATGAGTCAAAGCAAATAATAATGTGATTAGAATAAAATGCCGCATGCGTGCATGCATATAAGTTTACCGGCTACTTTACTCTTCAAACGGAATACGTTAGGGATAAGCACTGATGCTATTGCGACAGGGGGTATTGCGACCATTTGGCACATATATGAACTTGATTTGACTTTACAATTAAAAGTCTTGCTTATGTAACAAACAATTATAGGTAAATACTACATGCTCTTTTTAAACTAATAATTGAATAATAACTAATAATATATATATATATATATATATATATATATATATATATATATATATATATATATATATATATATATATATATATATATATATATATATATATGTGTGTGTGTGTGTGTGTATGTATATATAATGAATGTTTGACATATATGTCGTTTATAGAAGCATAAACTATGTATATAATCATGTGATGATCTTTAGCAAAGTTGTTGTACATGAGCCCATGAACGTTTCTGAATTTGTAATGGTCTTTCCTTCAAATGTATTTTAGTTGGTGGCGTAGCAGCACGCGCAGTGTACAGCTAGTTGTATATAATATATAGTTAGTAAGCTTTAAATTTATTAAATTCACAAAAACGACACCGTGTGATAATTGGTGCCTGTTTGGGATTGTTTTCTCTGTCAATAAATTCATCTATTTATATCCTATTATATCAAAATGTGGGTCAGCACTATTCCCATGCATTTGCAAACTTTTTAAACAAAAAAAAAATAACACGGCTGAATTTAAAGCAGCGGCTGAACTCATCTTCAGCGCAAACGATGCTACGACGAAAAAAAACTACGAGTAGCTGGAGCAAAACTACTTTTTCATGTACCTGTAGGGCTTTATTACTTCCAGCTAAAGGAAGTTATTGATTTCACCCAGACTTTCGAAAATCAAGTTATTACCAGATCTCGGCTTGACTGATCAAAACGCGGTTGATGACATTCGATGGGGTTTCTTTAAAATAAATTTCCAGAAAATCGACCAGATTCGATTCCATTCGTTTCAGGAGACTTGGAGAAATTTTGCTTAATAATCTTTTTTCAAATATCTTCCAAAACAATATATCGATCGATTTCAAAATTTCAATTTTCAGTTTCAATCAAATTTCAATTGTTATAAATGGAATCAAAATCGGTTGATTCATTCAATATCGATTGTTCAACTGCGTTCAACGCTGTGTAATTCGTTCAACGGCATTTTTACCCAATTGAGAAAAAGGAATTAATGAGTCAGATCACGCGAATGAAGTAGCCAGTCATATATATAATCTACATCTATATTAATATTATAAATGCGATAGTTTGGACGTATGGATGGATGAATGTTTGTTACTCAATCGCACAAAAACTACTAAACAGATTTAAATGAAATTTGGCACACAAGTAGATAATGACCTGGAATAACACATAAGCTACTTTTTATCGGGATAAAAAGTAGCTTATATGTTATTCCAGGTGTTATTCCGCGGAATCACATAAGTTTTCCGGGGAAAACTTATGTGATTCCGCGGGATTCGCCAAAAACTTTTATAATACAGCGGGCTTTATAAAAGTTTTTGGCGTTGGATTAGCCAAGTCTTTATTTACCCAAGATCCAGGGTTCGATTCTCGAGTCAGGCAATACAAAAATGTGTTTTTTCAATTATTTGATAAACACAATGTTGCCTAGGATTGGATAAGTGCCCGGCTGGCCACCTATCACATTGTGGGACCAAGTATCTTCGGCTAGTCGTGGGTGCACTGGTTATAACTCTGCCTACGTAAGTAGTGAAGCTTAAGAAGTGTTAGTAAGCAAAAAAAAACTTATTTTACTTTATTTTATTTGGACGACAAATAGTGATACTTAAACAATATAAGAAACGACTTAAAAACTACATTATTCCTGCCGCAATAGCGTCAATGCATGTGATTGACGTATTCCGCTTTCGAGGGTAAAGTAGCCAGTAGCATGTGCCTTATGCATGTGGCATTGCCATCCCGCCAATCGGACAACAACGAACTATTAACATTTTGGTCACTATGGCCGATGGTTACTCTTTCTATCAGGATCACCCATCTGCTTGTTTGTTATCTTATAAAAATGCACTATTAGATGTCTCCGCTACTTAACATTATTAATCTAACTTTTTTATTGTGCACCCCCAGTGCCCCAGTGCACCCCCAGTTGTGTAACCCCAGTAAAATAATTTTGCTACTTCATATTAATGTATAAATCTTATGGAAAACTATTTTACAAACTACTACTAAAATAAAAGTTAAAAGTATCTTTACGCCCCTATCCTCGAAGAGGTATGCAGAGACACAATAAGTGCACCCACGATTAGCCGAAGAAACTTAGTCTCACAATGTATATATGCCCGGTTTCGCAATTCGCAGTAGCGGTCAAATGGACCAATGCTTAAGTTCATTTCGAAAAAAAGGGCCAGCATATCGCCAACTGAGCACTATTTCCACGAACAAAGTTGTTTTTGTCAGAAAACTTAAAAAGCACAATATAACTCAAAATAATTATAAAAAACACATAATAACTCGAAATGATTATAGAAAAGTCATCTCTTTCACTTACTGACACGCAAACTTTTTTTTCTATAGCCATTTATAATCAATCAGTATATTGTTCTCCATTTTGGCACCATTTTGTTTCTTTTATATGATCTAAATCATTATAAATTGCACATGCAGAGGCGTTCACATGTAGGTGTTAAAATTGATCTGTCAATATAATTACGGAATAAACCTTGGTATATTCTTTACGCGGTTATTAATATTTTATAGTTTTATGCTAATTCAAATTTGGGCCTGCATAGCAACAGTTACAAAAATATTATCTCCTTGTCAAACCGAAACAAAATTATCATCTTAAATTGAAACCGCAACGAAACCTTCACTTGACTTGCAAAGATTTCTCCCGTGCTGGCCCGGGCTCTTTTGAAGTAAATCTTCCGTTCTGCCAGACAGATCGTTAAAGACGACCGATTGGCTATACGTGTCACTACCATCGTGACTACTAGGTGATAGAGCTCCGAAACATCTCGCCCGGGTATTTGATACCAACACCTTACCTATTCCTACCACAAGAGCGTCAATGTTTGTCACTATCGTGTTGCGGTTTGGAGTGTAAGGTAGCCAGTAGACTAATGCATGTGGCAATGCAATCCACACTGATATTAACGCAATATTAACATCTTTGTTGTCTATAGGAAATGATTTCTCTTTCCATCAGGAGAATTATCTGCTTGTTTGCTCTCTTATACGAAAGGTGCTTTATTTTGGGTTTATTCCCAATATACGGTATAGTATACGGAAAGCTATGTTTGGATAATTTGCAATAATCCGTTACATATAAGATAACATATCATAGTTTTATATAAAGTATAGGACTTAAAATGCTACCTTGTGGCATACCATATTTTACTGTTTTACACGAAGATCTATGCTATTTTTTTTGCAATTTCTGGTTACATTTTTGTACGTCTACATATCTCTTCCTTGACGTAGAATAACTTTTTACCCAATTCAAACCTCATATACATAATGTTGAAAGTTATCCAATAATTATTTATGATCTACAAAATCGAAAGAAAGAAAGAAAGAAATTATTTATTTACCAGAATATAGGAGTTACAAGTTATTAAATTTTATTAAGTTACCAACATATTCTTTGTCATGTCAATATAGTACTGCAATTGACTTTTTTTATGGAAGAGGGGGCAAACGAGCAGGAGATGCACCTGGTGACCTGATGTTGAGTGATCACCGCCGCCCATGGGCATCCGCAATACCAGAGGTCTTGCAGTTGCGTTGCCACCCTTTTAAAAATGTGTAAGCTCTTTTCTTGAAGGTCCCCATGTCGTATCTGTTCGGAAAAACCCCTGCCGGTAATTGATTCCACAAAAGAGTAATGCGAGGCAAAAAGTGCTGGGAAAACCGCACGGTTGTGAATTTCCAGACATCGATATGATGAGGGTGACACTTCGAATTTTGACGCGATGTCCGATGATGGAATTTTGCAGCAGGAATTAATCCAAACAACTCGTTGGAAGTCGTCGTTAAGTTTATTTATCTTTTAAGTCATATACTTAATTCGATTAAATAAAGTTAATGCCATTGACCGCCCCGTTGGTCGAGTGGTTAGAGACCCTGACTACGCAATCAACGAGGCTCGGGTTCGATCCCCGACGGGGACAAGCATTTGTATGATGAGCATAAATGTTTGTATTTCCGGGTTTGGGTGTTTATTATATATATTCTACTATTTATATATGTATTTCTATGTATTAGTATCGTTGACTAACACCCATAACACAAGCAAATAATTTGCTTACTTTGGGGTTAGATCAGTAAGTGTAATTTGTCCCGTGAATTATTATTATATTATTATTATTGATTTATTTTATGAAATCCATTCTAATCTTATTGATATTAAATTTAGTTAAATTATTTTCCCCGTGTTGGGTTGGGTCCGGGCTCTTTTGAAGAATAGACCAACTGCCGTTCTGCCAGGCCGGTCGTAAAAGGCGACCGATTGGCTATACGAGTCACTACTATTGTGGCTACTAGGTGGTAGAGTTCTGCATTGTCTGGCTCGGTTCTGGTACCCCTGCCCTACATATTCCCGCAATAGCGTCGGTGCTTGTCACTGTCGTGTTCCGGTTTGGAGGGTAAGGTAGCCGGTAAACTTATGCATGTGGCATTAGACCTCGCCACAAGATAGCAACGCACCATTAACATCTTTGGTGTCTATAGGCGATGGTTGACTCTTTCAATCAGGAGACCCATCTGCTTGTTTGCTATCTTATGATAAAAAAAAAATTAGCCGTTTAAAAAACGAATTTTCAAATATTTTTGAAATAACAGGTATTAATGTGATCGGTATATAATTATTTGATATTTTTTATTTATACACTAGCTGATTCGGCAAACGTTGTTTTGCCATTCATATTAGGAATCCATAGCGGACAAACAACGTGACACGTAATTTATATAAGTCTACGGGATTGTCCTTCCACGCAGCCAAAATGGCATTAAACTTTATATGGTGGTTAAGTATTCTTAAATTTTCTATTTTTCCGTGCAATTTTCTTAATATTTTCTTTTATAAGAACCTTCTTCTTACAATTACAAACACAACAAAAAAAATTACGGAAATTGGTCCAGCCATTTAGGCGTGATGTCGTGACCAAGGAAAATAGGGATTGATTTTTATATATACAGATTTATAAAATGTTTAAACTACCGATATAACACCGTTTGTCGCGATAAATTCCTTGTCCAACACACACATAACTTAACTAGATTAGTAACTACGTTTAAAATGTAACGTGAATAAGCTTTAAGAATACCTGTTGCATTCTATCATAACTCTTAGCAGACGTGTTTTTGGAAACTAGATTATTCTTAATATTTCTGTTTCATTACACGGAGATAAGAAATGATCGACTCTGATGGGTCAGTAAAAACTGTAATTAACGTATTTCGGTTTACTATGTATAATAATTGTCCGTTAGATACTAGTTAAATACAATTCACTATGCGACGTGAGTTGGTTAGATAAATACTATACCTACTCTTTATACGACGCCTTCTTTCTCGGTTCGACTCGGCAATATATAAGCGCACACAAGCATACACACGTATACTGATTAATAGAAGAGAGATTGTAGTTTGAAATCGCTTTTGTAGCCCTTTAGGCTATCGACTATTTTCATTTCGAAAAAAAAATCCGTAAATCGGTTGACCCTTCACGCCATATCAGAAACTTGCCGCTAAATTGAGGCATAAGCCCTAAGGAACAAAAGTCTATGCTTATATCATAGATTAAGGCTTATATCATAAAATACGATTCCTTCAGATTTTAAAAATCTAATTTTTTTAAAAATGTCAGTAATTTGATTTTCGAATGGCATTCAACGCAATTTTTAAGCAGTAAAATATTTTCTTAGCTACATAATCTATAGGTTAAAAAATGTCAAAGTAATATCAAAATAATTTTTCAAAAATTTTCGTCATTGTGAAACCCCAAATAAGTCGACCTATTTTGATGCAATTAATTATATTTGAAGCAGTTTTTTTAAGTAGAAAATCTGATAAAATTTTTAAGTCAATCGGTGTATAAACCTGAAAGTTATTTCAAAAAGTTTGCTTAGCACAACTTAATTGTAATTTTGAAAATCTGTAACTTTTGAAAATTAGACTCGATTTTGATTTTTGTAACGGTATTCGACGTAGTTTTTAAGGACTTAAATACTGTAGAAGGTCGAAAAATGATTGGTTAAAATATCTCGAAGTTATGTTAAAAAAGTATTTTTTTCAAAAATTTTCGTCAACGATAACTTCCGAATGGACCAATTTTAATGCAATTTATGCATTAGACGTAGTTTTTTAAAGAAAAGGGCTGATTAGATTTTGTACTCAAGCGGTACATTAATCTGGAAGTTATATTAAAAATAATGCTGTTTCGCAAGTTTTTTTTGAGGTTTACCAAAATTTCTCAAAATCTCCTGGACCGAATTAATTTACATTTTCAGTAAGTCTAAGTTGAGCTAAATCCAATCGAATGACATCAACCGCGTTACGATCGGTCAAGCCATTTAAAGTTATGAGATGTTTACATACATACACATACATACACATACACACACATACATACATACATACAGACATACGTCATCGTGAAATAGTCGGAAAAGATTCCTAAAAGATCGCCAAAATGTGGAGATCTGTTGAAAACTCTAATTTCGAAAATAATTTTTTAAAATTAGTAAGTTTTAAATGTAGCGGGAAGTTAAAAAACAAGACAGGCTATGAAAATTGCACAAAGATGATACCTGGCAACATAAAACAGTGTATTCTACCTCACGTTCTCGCAGGCTAAATCCTATCGCTTTATTATTTCATCGAATTTCACTTCTAAAATTTCCACTTAATATATTACAAGCCGTTACCGCGACTTCGCCCGCGTGACCCAATAAAAAAAGGAAAGTTTTACACTTCCCCCCTCCCCAAAGGAAGTTTTACACTTCCTTTTGCTGAGTCGGTTAAAAAAGTAGCTTATGTCGCTCCTGGATAGTGCAGCTTTTCTAAAAGTCAAAGGTTTTTTTAAGGACGGCCCAGTAGTTTTTGAGTTTATTTTTTTCGACGTACAAAAATATAAATACATAACTAAATTTCAAAAATTAAACCAACTTCAAATATTTGTCTATAATACCCATATCTCAAAAACGACTGAATCGATTTTAATAAAACATGGACTGTACCCTAATTTGGGATGTACCTGGTTTAATACAAAAGCAATGAGCTCGATATGGCTTTTAGTTTCCGAGAAATTGGTGGACAAACATACAAACATACATACACTTACAAAATTTAATACACGTGCTTGGACACTAATAAATAAATCATCACTTAAATCATAGTGAGAGAACTAGATGCGTCTTATATATGTACGTCAAAAAGAATTAAGTGAATTAAAATCCCTGTAAAAATCGATTTATCCATATTTTAGTGGACTCATAATTTTACTTAATTTAATCAAGTTTTCCTTCAGTTTTATGAGTTTTTTTTTAATTACGTGTTATTAACCGAGTCACCACCCTCCTCTACGTGAGATTTGGTGAGATTTTGCTAGAGTTAAGAGTTTTAAAAAGTTGTTTAAATGAATGCAGCTGATTGACATTACATATTACTAGCCATACCCGTGCGAATAATTCGCACTAAGTAATTTTATTAAATACTTTTTAAGTTGATTAGAAATTGAACAAAAAAGTTACAGACCGTCAATCACGTTGACGTTATTTCAAAATTAAAGCTGTCAGATGGCAGCATTGCTGTATTATGTCTTAATATGTGTATATAATTTTAATTTTAACAATTTATAAAAACAAAAGCAGTAATATTTTTTTTAGTCGTTGATGCCGGTAGAGCAAGCAATTATCTATAAAATGATATAGAATTTATTTAGATTAATTGTGAGGTTTTCTCTAAAAAGGGAGGCAAACATCTTATCCTTAGCGTATTGATATGTATAATAATATTTAATGTCCATTCGCGATGTTTATCTCTTTATGTTAGAGGTACATCTGCTTATTGGCTATCCTATGAAATAAAATGAATAAGTCAATTATGTTCAAAAGAATAAGAAATGTTCCACTTTTTTCTTCCTTCCTAAGTTCTTATAACCGTTGGCTAAAGCTGTCACTATCATCGTGACTTCTAGTGATAGAGTTCTGCAACATCTCTTCATTTTCTCGCCAAAATATAGCGTCAGTGCTTATCACTTATGCTTCAATTTTGAGGGTAAAATAATCGGTAGAATTATACAAGTAACATATGATCCGATGCTAAGTCGACTAGGCTAAGTAATATTGTTAGTTCAGGCGTTACTTTGCGTAGGTTACTTTTTTTCAAAGAAAACAACTAATTTAATTTTAGGTCTTAGTAACTGTAGTAGCATATTTCAATTTTCAAGGATAATTCCGTAGTTTGAACTGGAGAGAAGTGTTTTTAAGGTGGCTTTCAGGTCTAACAAAATAATTAAAAAGTGCCTTAAAAACATTTTAACCTAGGACCTAATCTGAGCTATATTTTTACTGGATTTACCACTAGACTAAAAGGCATTCTAATATAGACATATCTACGAATCCATAATAAGAGGTACAACAAGTGCAGCCACGATTAGTCGAAGATACTTGCTACCACAATGTGATAGGTGACATGGTGGCATGGGTATCGCAGACTGCGTACTTTCCAATCTCGGGCAACGCCGTTTTTATGAGAAAACTGAAAAACACATTTTTGAAGTGCCTGACCAGGGAACCAAACTCGGGAAACAAAACATCACTTCATAAATGATCGAGTTTTTGTGTACACAACAACTGTAACAAACATACAGCCATGGGCGTACCGAGGGGGGGGCAGGGAGGGACAGCTGCCCCCCCCCTGGAATTCATTTACCTCTCTACTAGCTATCTACTGTTGTAGATATTAAGATAAAAATCGGTTGTCTGTAAAGTTGGTTTACAGACGATAGTTGAACGTGACAACGTCTTAAGCTCTCGCTTGTACTCCAAGCCTTAAACGGAACGCCTCAGAGCGAGGTAACGCCGCATGAGTCATGTTTTTTCGTGCGTGCAGCCAGCTCTATCGAATTATAAGACGTTGTCACGTCAAAATAGTTTAAAAAGTTACGGTTGCCCCCCCACCCGGGCCCAGAACCTGGGTACGCCCATGCATACAGCCGAATTGATAACCCCCTCCTTCGCAAAATCGTTTAAAAAAGTAATTAATAGATTTTCTTGTAATGTTTAAAAATAAAATATATTTTGAATGAACTCATTATAAAATTACTAAACTACGTAATTAATGTGACGTTTGTGAATAAATACACGGCCATTCAAATGCAATACGATCTTAACCCACATACGAGGTGTTCTGTGTAAACTAATTATAATAATTGATTACCTCGTGTTCTAAGGGTTAGCATATTCGACTAAGGTCATGAGGTCTCGCGTTCAATCCCCAGATCGGGCAAATGAGTTGTGGTTTTTAGAGTCCATCTCCATATCTCAGTAGAAGCTTGGAGTCTGGTCGTGGTGTGTTAACCCCTCGTGTCTAAATGATCACGTAGAACTATCGATGCTGAAATAAACGGCAATTTTTACTTTACCACGTGTTGGTCCCCCCCCCCCCAGCCTTTCAAAGAATAGATTAATTGTCAATCTGCTAGGCAGGTCGTAAAAAGCGAACGCAGGCGAGTTTCTTCCGCCGATTTTTTTCAGTCTGTGGTCGTGTTCGGATCTGGTAATAATTATAAAAAGATGTGATCTCGTTAAAGTTGCCTATAAAGGTTTTTTTGAATAAAACATTTTATGACTTTGAATTTAACTTTTTTTTAAAATTGCAAACTAGCAAATGTATTTCCTGATGAAAAGAGAAACCATCGCCTATAGACAGCAAAGATATTAACGGTGCGTTGCAATCCGTATAGTGTGACGGCAATGCCACATGCATAATTCTACCGGCTACCCTACCCTCCAAACTGCAACAAAAATTCTACCGTCTAGTAGTCACAATGGTAGTAACAGCCAATCGGTCGCCTTTTACGACCTGCCCGGTAGAACGGCAGATGTTTTATTCTTCAAAAGGGGACCCGAACCAACACGGAGGAAACACTTCCAGGTGTCCCCATTTTAATTTGGTGAAGATTTGATTGAGGGTTTCGGAAGTATAGGAATTGCGATGTCGATTGTTTGCAGATTTATTGCAATTAAATTATTAAAAATTATAATTATTACAGCAACTTCATTCAGGTTTATTTTTTCATAAATGGGTCCGACAGTCGACACCACCCGTATGAGGATATATATTATGTATTTATTACCATTATATGTACATTATGTATAATTTCGGCGATAAATGGCCATTGCATATTTAACTCGCGTGGTGTAATAACTAATTTACATGTAAATAAATTATTAAACAAAATGCAATACTATGCAAAAACAGCGCTAAAATATTTGCTAATCATTCTTGGTATTTTATTACAAGATAAAATACAAGGGCCAATTTGTTGATTAGAAGGCCTTGTACGCTTTGCAATTCATCTTTTGATGTTAAGGTCTTGATCAGAGAGTCGATTTTAAGGTTGTGTTGTGCGATAACGCGAACAGTTTTTTTTTAATATTTGGTAGCAAACGAGCAGATGGCTCTCCTGATGGAAAGAGCCATGGCTTATATGTACAAAAGACGTTAGTGGTGCGTTGCTATCTGTGTGGCGGAATGGCAATGCCACATACATAGGCCTTCTGACTACCCTCTCTCCAAACTAGAACATGACAATAACAAGCATTGACATTATTCCAGCAGGAACCTATTCCTGTCCCAAAAGCGTCACTGCTTGTTATGTAAATAGACCGTGCTCCCACAAACAAACTTCTTTTTGATTAATAACAAGCTGATTTTTTGTAAACAGCTTCGTTTTGACGAGACAATCATGAACCATCATTTCTATCTTCGAAAATTCTCGAATCGAGTAACTAATAAAGATACTTAGATAAATAAGAAAAGTTTAGACTGTCAGACTAAAAATTTTCCGCTTTACGTGTAGAACAATATTATCCTTGAATTACAATAATAACAATTAACAAGTTGTTGTGATAAAATTAAGTTGTTCTTAAATTGATCAAAATCAATTTTAAATCTTATAATTCCAAAACGTTACAGTTAACGTCCGAAACGGACTCGTCAGCCAATCCATCGAATGTGTAGGACAAAAGTGTCATCGTGTTTTTTAAAATATAAACAAACGATTAAAGTAAAAAAATAATTATTTTTGTTATTAAATATTTTTCCTTATATTTAATTTAAATACCTCTAGTATTTAAATTTAGCGACAAGTTTCAGTAACTTCCAGCAGGGTCAACCGGTTTACCGATTTTTTAATAGATAACTTACATTATTAATAATTTATCTTTTGAAGTTTAGGTATTGCCCAGAAAGCTGACTTTAAAGCTATGTATCGCAACGATGATGTACAATTGTATTCAGTAAAACTGTTACATATTTTTTGTTTTATTATCAACTTTCACTTAGAGGACTTTGTACTTCTTGTAATTTATATTTTGATGGCTGAAAATAAGATATATCTTCACATATCGAGGGGTAGTCACGTTCGGCGAAAACTTGTAATTGTTTAAATTCCTAGTAAGTAATTTATTACAAATTGAAATACAAAGACTAATTTGTTTGTTGGCCTTCTAGACGTTTTAAATTTATTTTTTGATATATTTAAGTGCTACACAGTTAACTCACTACAAAGATGTTACTAAGCAGCGTACTAACTATACAACATCAGTCACGTTCGCTAAAAACTCGTAGTATTTTATTACAAGTTATGTTTAGTTAGAAGACCTTATACTATTAACTAGTCATGGGTGCAATAACTTAAAATATTATTATGGGCCACGTACGCGATTTGACAGAATCAACGACCACAACACTCGACGACAAATCAACTGAGCTATAATTTGTCGCTGATCGTCAGCCATAATTGTTCATCTGCGCTGGCTTTATATTGAAGCAGCTATAATATTTCGTGTAGTGTTGTAACAATTAACTATAGAATTTTATGGAAACGCTATTAAATTGCTATTATGGCAAGAGCCAGAAGCGTGCTCGTCGCGACCCCTGCCAGTCCACTGGACTGCAATTCTGGCCCGAGTATGTACCGCAGTGCGGATTAGGGCGTCCCCTGGAGGCGACGCGTACCGATCCGCCCCCGTCGCTCGGTACGAAAAGCGGCGGATGCGGCGATGGGGGCCGCCACCCATCACGCCAGGCCCGAATAGGCGAGTCGAGGGGAGCAGAGTGCCAAATAGGCACGTGGAATGTTAGAGGTGGGTTGGAAGATAAGATGCATGAATTGATTGATGTAATGAATGAGAGATGCCTGGATGTTTTGTGTGTAACAGAGACTAAGCGTAAAGGTAGTGAAACCACTGATCTCCCCGGTGGCATGATGGCTCTGTGGTCTGGTGTGCCCCAGAGCGATCATGCTGGCGCCGGAGTAGGTATTCTTCTATCGTCACGCTTAGTCTCTGGTCTGAAAGATTATGGGATGGCTGGCTCGAGACTTCTCTGGGTCAGGATCAAACTGGGAATCACGAGAGTCTTTTTGGTCGCATTATATGCACCGGTAAGCTCTTCGTCGCCCAGTGACCTGGAAAAGTTTTGGGATTCTGTAAGCGATGTTCTGGATATGGTTGATGACAATGAAAGAATTATTTTGTGTGGTGATTTGAATGGATGGGTCGGGACTAAGCGGCCTGGTTTCGATGCCGTACTTGGTCCGTATGGTGACAGTAGAGTGAACGACGCCGGTAAGCACATTGTGGATTTATGCGTGGAAAGGAATCTTCTTGTGGCTAACACAATATTCCCTCATAAGGACATACATTTGTATACATGGAGAAGGAATGACCAAAAGAGTGTGATAGATCTGATTTTGATTGATAGTAGACTCCGCAATTGTATAATGGATACGCGCGCCTACAGAGGTCCCAATCTGGAAACAGACCACTATTTGGTAGTAAGCCGATATAGGGGTCTGTTTAAGAAGTGGAGACATTGGCGACAGCGTGTTCCATTCGGAGAGCTTGAAAGAATAAAGAGCGAAAAGTTGCAAGATCCGAGTATAAGGAGTATGTATGAGATTCAGGTTCGAGATAGGTTGGCGAAAGTGAACCTACCGGACTTGGATGTAGACGAATGTTGGAAAGCTTTGAAAGATAGTATGATAGTAGCCGCGAAAGAAGTATGTGGTAGTGCAAAACTGTGCAAGTCAATGGAAGGTGATGCATGGTGGGATGATGAAGTGAAAGCTGCGATTGAGAGAAAGAAGAAAGCATGGCTAGACTATGTATCATGTTTGCAAGCGAATGATGGTATGAAAGACAAGAAGAAAGAATTGTATCGTTGTTGTAAGAATGCCACTAAAAGCTTAGTGAAAGAAAAGCGTGAAAGAGAATGTTTGAAAGCGGAAGAGAGACTGGCGAGCAACTTCGAGGCAAACACCAAACTTTTTTGGAGGGAGGTGAAGAAGTCTAGGAGTTGTTCGGCAGCCTCCAGAATGAATAGGATTAAATCTAAGGATGGTGACATTCTTACAAGCACAGAAAGCGTGTTAAAACGATGGAGTGAATATTTTGGAGATATGTATGATGCTGTTCAGGACGCTGCCTCCGTCTCTGACTCAGTTAGTGATTCAGAGACGGTGGAAGCATGCCAGGACATTACTATGCAAGAGATCGTATGGGCGATAAGAAGTATGAAAAATGGAAAGGCTGCGGGAATAGATAAGGTGACTGCTGAGATGATCAAATACGGTGGTCCTGCCGTCCGGGACTCTTTTTGGGTCCTCTGCAATACATGTTGGAGGACCAGTAGAGTACCCGAAGACTGGCGGCGCGCGGTCATCGTGCCCTTGTATAAAGGCAAGGGCTCACGTATAGACTGCAATAGCTATAGGGCCATCAGTCTGATCAGCTTAGCATCGAAGGTGTATGGTAAGATCATTGAAAGGAGAATGCAAGGGAAGTCCGAGGGAATGTTGTGGGAGGCACAAGGGGGTTTCAGATCTGGAAGAGGATGTATGGATCAAGTTTTCTCACTCCGCAACATCGTAGAGAAGCATCTGGCTGTCGGCCAGAAGGTTTTCTGCGGTTTTGTGGATTTGGAGAAAGCGTTTGATAGAGTCGTGCGAAAGAAACTTTGGGACATTTTACCCAGTTATGGGATAGATGGGCGTCTGCTGCATGCTTTGCAATCCATGTACTGGGATTGCAAAGCATGTGTGCGGGTGGACGGCAACATATCGCCCTGGTTCGATGTCAATGTCGGCGTCAAGCAGGGTTGTGTGTTGTCAGCTCGTCTGTTTATTCTATATCTGGATAAGTGTCTTCAAAGATTGAGGTCATTGAATGTGGGAATGCGCATGAGTGATCTAGTGGTGAACTGCCTGCTTTATGCAGATGACGCTGTACTTCTAGGCTCAACTCCATCTGAGCTGCAAACACTGGTCACAGTTATGAATGAGGATTGTAAGTTTATGGGCTTACATCTGAATGCGAAGAAAACTAAAGTTTTAGTATTTGAAAGAGAAGCAACCAGGACGGACGTAAGAGTTGTGGTAGATGATGTAGTGCTGGAACAAGTGGATGAGTCTGTATATCTTGGATGTGCTTTTAGCAGGGATGGAAGGTACACCGCTGATGTTGAAAGAAGAGTGTGTGCAGGGAACAGAGTGAATGGAGCGTTAGGGAGATTACTTAATAGCACAATTTTAAGTCAGGGTGCCCGTCTAGCCCTGCATAATCATGTGCTTATCCCAACGCTATTGTATGGAAGTGAGAGTTGGGTATGTCAGAAAGGGCATGAAAGTAGAATCAACGCGGTTGAGATGAGGTCGCTAAGAAAAATATGTGGTGTGACACTCGCGGACCGGGTTCGTAATGTCGAAGTGAGAGAGAGGTTAGGTTTGAAAGAAAGTGTCGGTGTAAAGATGAGAAAGGGCATGCTCCGTTGGTTCGGACATGTAGAAAGAATGGCAGATGAAAGGTTAACAAAACAGATATACAATGCGAATGTGGAAGGATGTAGGTACCGGGGAAGACCAAGACTGACATACCACGATCAGATAGATCGAGTACTGTCCGAAGGTGGTGTCAAGAGTCTTCGCAACCGGCGTGTATGTATGAAGAGAGTGATGAATGTGGAGGAAGCGAGACAAGCCTGCAAGGATCGTGATGTATGGCACTCGGTTCTCTCTGCCTACCCCGTAAGGGATTTGGCGTGAAGATATGTGTGTGTATGTGTGCTATTAAATTATAATTTATATTTTAATGCAAAACTGTATAGTAAGTTTTATTAATGTGGTTATAATTGAATAGACAACAAATATTAAACATTACAAAATCTGCGACGGATATTAAATTAATAATTTTAACTAGCAATCGGCCTGAGGTTAAAATTTGGCCATAAAATAAACTAAAAATCTATTTTACGTTACACATCATTCTTTAGCCGTAAATAAAATAATACTTATGCATGTTTATTCATTATCATGTAGGTAATGTTTATTTTTATTAATTAAGTGTACTTCTATTGCATATTATTTTAAAATATTAGGTTTCTGCAGTCTTCCGCAACTATAACTGTGCCAAAGAACACGAACGAGACTCCATACATTGTTTTTTTTACTTATTACCTTAAAGTTTAATATATTCGGTAAGATTCTATATCAACTCCTTAACTTATACGCATTTAATTATATTTTTTAAACTTGGGGAATAGTAGCTAAATAAAGATGGATTTTAGATAAAGTTAACGTAAATATTCAGTTCTTACCTTAAGCTTAATATTCTGTGTTTAGGTATTCATCTTGTCATTGGGTGTCTTTACTACAACTGCTTATCCCAGAAATCTAAGTTAGATTGACAAAATTCTGAACTAAGATTTTGCCAAGACACTTTTTATATACTTAAAAATAACAAAACTGAAATTAGATTTAAACTATTTTTTAGTACAACAACAGGGAGAATCTTTATTTGATACTTATAATGAAAATTATGATATATAAACTTATTGATGTTTTAATGCAAATGTAATTAAAGTTTTATACAATGGTAACACTTAAATGCGATGATAGAAGTCAATCAAAGTAAAGTCTCAATATTTTTTATATGATTGTTCCTAGCGACATATTTTATTTAATTAATTTAAAAAATGTAGAAAATTATTCTAGTTTATCTAATACTAGCTGTTGCCTGCGACTTCGTCCGCGCGGACTTCGTTTACTCCGCACTGCTCCTCCCCCGCAGGTGATAGCGTGATAATATGTAGCCTATATGTTGACCCGAACTGTTAGTAATATTCATGCAAAATTTGAAGTAAATCCATGTAGTACTTTTTGAGTTTACCCCGGACATACATACAGACAAACAGACATACAAACAAACAGACAAAAATTCTAAAAACTATATTTTTGGCTTCGATATCGATTAATGATCACGCTCCAAGTATTTTTTTTAAAAAATATTCAATGTAAAGTTTCGACTTTCCTACGATTTTATTATATGTATAGAATAGATTCGTCACTTTGAAAGACACACAAGGGATGTACAAAACCAAAACCGCCTGTGTTTTTCATACTCCACCGTTTCCATAATTTCTTAAAAAGGGATATAAAGTTCTTACTTCTCTTATTAATATAAAGAATTTATATAGATACTAGCTGACTTGGCAAACGTTGTTTTGCTAAGTATATTTATAACAATATTTATCTACTATATAATAGATGTTATTATACATATAAACTTTCCTCTTGAATCACTCTATCTATTTAAAAAAAACCGCATCAAAATCCGTTGCGTAGTTTAAAGATCTATCTATGCTCTTAAGCATATACCTATAGGGACAGAAAGCGGAAAGCGACTTTGTTTTATACTATGTATAAACAACACAAAATACGTAAACAACTATAGGTGCGATATAAGAAATGGAAATAGTATACTGATTAAAAGTAGATTAACAATACAAGTTTTATCATAAGCATCTGTCAAAAGTTGACATGTACATGTATGACTTGAAGCGGTATGTCCATTATCGGTATTTCGGTCCATTACCTAACACTTTATTCATCCATCCATAAGATATGTTAGACGTCAGTGGATAATATGGACACATGTATACTATTTTCTTCACCACTAGAATCTGTTGTCAAACTTAAGATTTCATTGTTTAGTCTGTGATCAAATTTCGGTCTGTCCGGTGTCGGTGTTGACCACATGAAGTCCCGGGTTCAATTTCCGGGTCGGGCAATTCAAAAAAGTCAGCTGTAAAGATGCTTTTTTTCAAATTTCGGCCATAGACGAACGTAAATAATAATAAATCGTCCAACCAAAGTCAAACTTATGCAGTGCTGCAGCGTATAATATATTCGCAACTACGTGAATTTCATGGTGCTTACGCGTTTCATTCAATTAGCTGTGACGTAGCTGCAGTTTATGGTCTGCGCTTTATGCCTCAGCCACACTTGCGTTTATCGTCACATAGCTTCATGCACGATAAATGCAGATGTCACCTCTACATTTATAGTGTCACTACACGAAGCTTTATGACGATAGACGCAAATGTGGCCCCAACATTAGTGGAATACAAGTAACGTGAGAAATGCCTTGTACAGTACGTTAGTACATAGAAATATTTGGTGTTACATGTACTAAATTGTTAAATGTAATGTAGAGTTTTTTCTTAGGGCAGTACTGACTCGCAAATTCTGCTTACACGATTATGACATCGAACCACGACCCTCAAATGTCCCGCGACCGCCTACCTATTATCTTGTTTATTTTATTATCTATACCATTACATAAATCTGTAATGTCTGTCTGTACAGTTTTTTTCGCCGACTTTCGCGATAAATATTCATTTTATGACTCATCAAAATTAACAACTGTGCTGGTAAAAAACCGGGGCCGGATTTTCCTATATTCCGAGTAGTAGCAGTATTTCTAGGCCTGGGCCTAGAGCGTCAAAATTTGTTTTTTTTTTTGTTGTAGTTGCGTCTTCTGTGAACCCATTCGCCTACGTATAAAAACTTAAAAAGGTGTCTTTAAAACCCTCAAAAAATTTACATATTATATTGCGATTAAGATCATTAGAAGTTTTGCTTATCCAACTGGATCTTTGCTTACTAATTCATTACAAGTTCAAGTGAATCATTTTTATTTCGCTTTACTAAAAACTACAGATAGGTATTATTATTAGTACTTATAGTGTTATTATATCTTGAGAATCGACTAACCGATGTCTCGGAATGGGGTCGTCAAAACCTGGTCACTTTTAACCCCAAGAAGACACAGCTTTACGTGTTTTCCGCTAGAAAGACATCCTTTGTCGTGTCACCTCGATTTGGGGATACTTTCCTGATAGCCTCAGCTAGTATCGGGATTCTGGGAGTCGACATATCGAATTACGTTCAGTTTCGTGGTCATTTGGAAGGTAAGGCTAAACTAGCCTCCAAAAAGCTCGGTGTGCTCAGCAGAGCAAGACTGTACTTCTTGCCGGCCCATTGCCTTCAACTTTATAAGGCTCAAATTCGGCCCCACATGGAGTACTGTTCTCATCTCTGGGCCGGAGATCCTCAGTACCAGCTCCTTCCTCTTGATCGCATTCAGCGTAGAGCGGTTCAAATCGTTGAAGACCTGGCTATTTCGAAACGGCTTGACTCTTTGGCATTGCGCAGAGATGTTGGTTCACTCTGTGTCTTCTATCGTATCTTTCATGGGGAGTGTTCCGACGAGTTATTTGGATTAATTTCTGCCGCCGAATTCCATCATCGGACATCGCGTCAAAGTCTGAAATTCCATCCTCACCATCTCGATGTCTGGAAATCCACAACTGTGCGTTTCTCTCGACACTTTTTGCCTCGCACTACTTTGTTGTGGAACCAATTACAGGCAGGAGTATTTCCAAACGGATACGACTTCGGGGCCTTCAAGAAAAGAGCTTACTCATTCTTAAAAGGCCGGCAACGCAACTGCAAGACCTCTGGTATTGTGGATGTCCATGGGCGGCGGTGATCACTTACCATCAGGTGCACCTCCCTTCTATAAAAAAAAAACTGGTTATAGCGAATATGGAGGCGGCAATATTTCGTAGGCCTAGGGCAGCCAATGTATCAAATCCGTCTCTGTGAAGAACACGATAAATAATGGTCATATATAACCAACAGAAATCCATACTAATATTACAAATGTGAAAGCAACGGTCTGTTGTCCGTTCTTCATGCCTAAACCACTAAACCGATTTGAATGAAATTTGGTACAAAGATAGCTTGAGACCCGAGAAAGGATATAGGATAGTTTTGATCCCGAAAATCCCACGGGAACGATGCGGGTAAAACCCCGGAACTGTTTATCTTTAAACCACGGTAATAAGGAGTGTCTTAGGCTACTTTTGTTTTAGAAATTTTTACACGTGGATGAAGTCGCGGGCGCGGCTAGTATAACAAAAAGAGAATATTAACTACTAGCTGTTGCCAGCGACTTCGTCCGGGCGGATTTCGTTTATTCCGCACTGCTCCTCCCCCGTAGGTGATAGCGTGATAATATGTAGCCTATACATATG
Organism: Apodemia mormo; assembly: GCA_036924255.1. Taxonomy (NCBI): domain Eukaryota; kingdom Metazoa; phylum Arthropoda; class Insecta; order Lepidoptera; family Riodinidae; genus Apodemia; species Apodemia mormo. The sequence goes on from JAUPFN010000019.1 coordinate 6,760,002, forward strand.
TTGACCCGACCTGTTAAGGGGGCGTCCATAAATTACGTGAGGTGTTTTTTAATTTTCTGTCCCTCCCTCCCCCCCTGGTGAGATGTCGTGAGATTTTATTCAACCCCCTCCCCCATCCCCCAATCTCACGTGAGATTTTTCAAAATGTGGGTTTCTTAAATATGTAAACGCGTTGGATTGTTATTGTAATAAGAAAAAAATTGATTCGTGCTTTTATTTACGACTAGTTAAGACTAGTAAGATTTTTGTTTCAATCAGAAAAAAATTGCGTGATATTTCGACTTCGAGTGACGATTCGACTCAACCCCCTCTCCCCCTTAAACATCTCACGTAATTTGTGGACGCCCCATAAGTAGTAATAATATTCATGCAAAATTTGAAGTAAATCCATGCAGTACTTTTTGAGTTTACCCCGGACATACATACAGACAAACAGACAAACAGATAAACAAACAAATTGACAAACAGACAAACAGGCAAAAATTCTAAAAACTATATTTTTGGCTTCTATATCGATTGTAGATCACGCCCCAAGTATTCTTTTAAAAAAATATTTAATGTACAGTTTTGACTTTCCTACGATTTTATTATATGTATAGATATAGAAGATATAGATACAGATATAGTAAATAAACTTCAACGAAATAAACGCGTGCTTTCGTGGACACATGCTACGGCCGTATATTGTTTTAGGCAATGAACTTCGATGTCTATGAGCAGATTTGCGCGCGATTTATATGCGCGACAAAATTTGAGTACCTATTTTTTTACATATTCTGATACTGAACCGAGTTCCTACTAAATACCCTCCTTTAGTATGTACTGTCTTTTACCTTTTAATAGTTGTCTACAGGCAATTGTTGTCTCTTTCCATCAGACAAGCCATCTGCCTTTAGCTATCGAATGCTAATAACAAATACACTTTCGGAGAAAACTTTTGAGAATACTTCGATTTTTAACAATTTCTAACATTTTTATATTACAAAAGCGCTCATCGGAAAATTACTTCACAATTACTTGTTAGAGGAGTACAACGGCCTTTGTACATAAATTCTATTAATGTATTAGCCAAAGAGCTTTTATAATATTACTAACTACCTGCCCACGGTTTCACCCGCGTGGCTTTTGTTTCCGTGGGAATATCGGAAAGGTTTATACACTAAAACCTTCCTCAAGAATCAATCTATCTATTGAAAAAAACTGCATCAAAATCCGTTGCGTAGTTTTGAAGATTTAAGCATAAATAGGGACATAGGGATATAGGGACAGACAGAGAAAGCGACTTTGTTTTATACTGTGTAGTGATATTGTTTCCTTTTCCACAGGTTACGGCAGTGGAGGTGGGAGTCACGGTCGAGTGTCACCACATTTACCAAAGAACGAGCAATTCGAGTCCGGCCAGGGCAGGGAGCTGACCGACTCGGAAAAACACGAAGGATCTCATAGCACGTCGGACTCCGATGGCACCCCGCCTTGCACGCTGTCTAGGAGCTTGAAGGAAGATATCAGAGCTTGTTTAGGAGGATGCAAGTACGTAACATTGATTGACCAATATTATTTTTTATATATCGACGGGCCCTATATATATAAGGACATGTCAAAAATGTACTTTTTATTGGCTTTATTTTGGCTTAACTGGCTTTAAATTGTCCTAGCACTCATACCTATATAAGATTTTTTATAATCTTTAATATACCTATTTGAGAATATAGATGAGAAAAAAAGACTGCCGCGGTAAAGCTATTGCATAGCTTTTTTTATCAACTTATGCAATTACAATTATATATTTATTTTATTTATGCACTATTTTTTTTTCTTGGTTTTTTTTCTTTGATATTTCTTCTTTCTTAATAAATGCACTTTGTTTATTCATATTTAAAACACTTTTTACACAAATTATACGAGTACAGATATTCACTATTGTACGTAAATGATAAATACCTATACACCTATATACTTTCTCCCAAACAGCTGATTACGCTAGTTTTCCAATACAACCAATACCACCTAAAGGCGGTTTGCTGAACTAAAGAGACAAGCGTGATATTTCAAAAAGTCATTAAAAGTTCTGGTGTGTATCACCGCTGTGCCGGTCGGAGTGGGGGGTGTTAGGTTTTTTCGTTACGGAATTTCTGGATTCGGTCTCCACGCTCAAGGCCCGCGATAGAAGCTATACAATAGCTTAAAAAATCTTATAAGCCAAAATAAAGTCAATAAAAATACATTTTTGACATGTCCTTATATACGTAGGGACCGTCGATATTAATTATATCTCAAGCGACTCGATGAAATCGAAATACGTTATGACAGAGATAAAAAAATGAGCATGCCTTGCAATATTCGCATATGTGTAACTTCTAACATCCAAGTAATTAAATTGGTACAACTTCATGACTAACACTGCATTCGCGTGCGCTCATTGGTTAATTCGGAGTGTACACTCATTAGTCAATTCAAATAGCGAGCGCTTATTGGTCAATTCAAATAGCGTCCGTTTCGGTTTCCTGTTACACACTTCAGTTGCGTTGAGAAAATGTGTTACATATTAACAAACATATAAATGTATAATGTAATGGATTAAGCCGGCGAGAGAATGAGATAAATTATTTTACATTACACAGTATTTTATATTTAAAATGTCATCTATCTAATGGTAAAGAGATTTTACTGCAACTTTTTTGTCATAAATTACGAAAACCCTTTTTTTCGACTTCAATTTTTGTCCCTTCCTCTCACATTTCTTTCCTACTTTCTTTCCTACGTTCTTTTCTACTTCAATCAAAAGTTTCTCTTATACCGCGTATGAGCTAACACTCGATTTTATTATCTTAAGTATCATCACGTACCTTACCTTTTGGGGTAGGCAGAGTAAACCGAACATCTTTCCTTTCCGACTTTCCAATTTACCACAATTCACCGGTTTTTCGTCTGGCGAAATGAGCGGTAATCCCCATCGCCGGATTTTTCCGACCTGATAACGATTATGGACTACTAGCTGCAGCATGCAGCCCGCTGCATTATAAAACTTTTTTGGTGAATCCCGCGGGATCACCTAATTTTTCCAGAATAAAAAGTAGCCCATGCGCTATTCTAGGTCATCATCTACCTGTATGCAAAATGCAAAAAAGTGATTGAGAATACCCATCCATCCATTCATCCATCCATCAATTCCTGTTTAAATATCCAAACTTTAAGTTTTTAGCCCTGATGTAAAATGTGAAACCGGTTTTTACGTGATTGAGTAACAAACATCCATCCATCCATCCAAACATCAATACTTTCGCATTCATAATGTATATCTTCTTATATATAAAAATCAATTGCTGTTCGTTAGTCTCGCTAAAACTTGAGAACGGCTGAACCGATTTGGCTAATTTTGGTTTTGAATTAATTGTTGAAGTCCAGGGAAGGTTTGAAAGGTGAGAAAATATAGAAAAAATAAGAGTAGTTAAAAAGGCAGAACAACGTTTGCCGGACAGCTAGTATTAATATAGATTTCTAGCAATATCCAAGACCGACGGCTTGACGTACTCATCCGAGGCACGAGTGGTAACATTCCACATGCTAGACATCGAGCTGCTATTGAGCTCTTTGATTTTCGAGAAAAAACTCGAAATAATCTCAATAACACTTTTTCCCGACCCGGGAATCGAACCCGGGACCTCATGATCGAAACCGAATAGACTGTCCCCTAGACCACGATGCAGTCAGTCAAAATTACATTATTATCTATCAATAATTGCATCAATGGCTGTCAACAGTGATGAACGAATGCCGATACTACATTAAATATCACAATTTTTAATTAAAACCTTGATCAATGATTATTTTGTCGTGTTTGACATAAATTGCAACATAAAATTGATTATCGATGACATTTTTAACAAATATTTAATGTTGTCACATTGTAATAGTGGCTATGGTTCACAGGTCATGGTTCACGCCACAGAACGTAGATTTTTTAATATTCTAGGACAGCAAACAAGCGGATGACTCTCCTAAGGGGTCATCCATAAATTACGTCTCACGTTATGGGGGAGGGGGTCGAAGAAGTGTGACATTGTGTGACAAGAGGTAGGAGGGTTCCCAAATTTTGTGACATCACATTTTTTCAAAGTATTATATTTTATATCTAAGTATTATAACAATAAATTTCAAAAGCCACTGGTACAGATAAAAAATAATCGAATGAGATCATTATTCCAATGTGAAATCGTAAAATATGTGACATCACACTAGGTAGGGGGAGTCACACAAATATGACCAGTTGTGACCATAAAGCTGTATTATATCTGGAGGCAGCACCTACCTACTTGAAACACAATTTTAAATACTGTTGTCATCTTCTGAGGTCTCACCCTCTCTTTCTAACACAGCGATATAAAAAGAGATGGGGAGACCTCAGAGACAGAGATATAACGTAAATATTTATTTCAATTGATTAATACAAGTGCTAGCTCCACCCATACCTAACACTACATGGTTGTGACAAGGACGGGGGACGGGTCAAAAATCATGAAATTCGTGTGATGTAATTTATGTATGGCCCCTAATGGAAAGGGATAACTATCGCCTATAGACACAAAGATAATAATAATTAATAGTGCGATAAATTAATTAATTAATTAATTATTAATAGTGCGTTGCTATCCGTGATTTGAAACGATAATGTGACATGCTTAAGTTAACCGGCTACATACCCTCCAAACTAGAACCGCGAGAAACACGACCGTGACAAGCATTAACGCTATTGCAGCCGGAATAGTAACGCGGTGGTAGCAAGCCTGGACAGGACGTTTTTTTCCTCCGTGTTGGTCCGACTCGTTTGAAGAATAGACTAACTGCCGTTCTGCCAGGCAGATCGTAAGAGGTGACCGATTGACTATACGTGTCACAACCATCGCGACTACTAGGGGGGTAGAGTTCCGCAACGTCTCGCGCGGGATTTTGGTAACGCCGCCTTACCTATTCCTGCCGTAATAGCGTCAATGCTTATCACTATCGTGTTCCAGTTTGGAGAGTTAGGCAGCCGGTAGACTTATGCATGTGGCATTATCATCCCGTCATACAGATAGCAACACACTATTAACATCTTTGGTAACTATAGGTGAATGGTTTCTCTTTCCGTCAGGAGAGCCACCTCTTTGCTATGTAATGAATATATAATATATGTGTATATAATATAATATAATATAATATAATATAATATAATATAATATAATATAATATAATATAATATAATATAATATAATATAATATAATATAATATAATATAATATAATATAATATAATATAATATAATATAATATAATATAATATAATATAATATAATATAATATAATATAATATAATATAATATAATATAATATAATATAATATAATATAATATAATATAATATATATGAAAAAAGAAGTTACGGAACTCTGCCACCTAGAATATATTGCCCCAATACGCCTAACGAGTTTCGGATTCGTTTCCAAACCGATCAAGCTTTGGGTGATGAACATGATGGTGACGTATTTATAATTTATTAAATATGTTTGTGCTGTTGATTTACTTCCACAAGCTAACACTTTGCTTAGGTCAGTTTATGTAATTTTTCCAGATCTAGTTATTTCCATAGACTGCTCGTGGTCTGGGGTATTTCGGCTCAGATCATGAGGTCCCGGGTTCGATCTTCGAGTCGGGCAAGTGTTATTAAGGTTTTTTTATCAAAAATCCAAAATCTCAGCAGCAGCTCGCGCTGCTGACATTTTGGATTTTTTGGAGCACGCTGTGCGAAAGTTTGTCTGTCTGTTAGTAGTGTAGCTAGTATACATATAATCTGAATCTCGGAAACGGGTTCAAAGATTTTCATGAAATTTATTATGCAGGGGATTTTGGGGACAATAAATCGATCTAGCTATGTTTCATTTCTAGAAAACGTTGTTTTTATATAAAAAAAAAACTGAGCCGTCACAGGACTCCTGACAGATGTGAAACATCGGGGTCGCGTAGTTGGTTGCCATAGCGACACATCGCCACATCGTACACGCTACTAAATATGGACTGTATACTTCGCTGTATACCCTACCTTAGTACATAATATTATAGCGTGACGACCCGTCGCCACGGATGCCGCGTCGCCACGCCAACGATCTAGTTTACACCTGCACCAACAGATGTTTCACATCAAAAAAATACCAAGCAAAGTACTCAGAAATAGATTTGGTTTTTCCCTTGATTTAAATAAATGAGTCATCTGCCTTGTTGTCAGGCAGATTAAGAGATGAGCAAAGGCAAAATGTTACCCGTCACTATTACGAGGTAAAGATTGCATCGTCTTAGCTCTCATGTTAACAAATTCTTATAGCGCTTTTTTGTACATTTTGGTGCTACTTGTTGATAATCAAATGCTATCATACAAATTTGTGTAATTATTCTGACTAGCGCACCCTGTAGCCCGCTGCATTAAAAAGTTTTTGGTGGTATATTTTTCGGGATAAAAGTATTCTTAGTCCTGTTCCAGGACATCATCTACCTGTATGCCGAATTTTGTCCAGATCAGTCCCGTCGTTTGAGTAACTTGCGCGATTGAGTAACATAACTTGTTAGGTAAGGTAAGTAACGTAAGGTTGAGTTATGTTACTCCATCGCGCAAATACGGCGGGACCTCTCCTCCTCTCCAGACACAAAAATTTTCACGTTTATAACATCTATGGGATTCGCATTCGGGAATCTATATACCTATGCTTTCAGATAAAACAGGATTTTATAAAAAATATAACCCGCGAAGCCTGCTCGCCCAATTTTTGTATATTTATAAAGAAAACATTTTTAGGCAATATTCGGAAAAACCAAAATGGGACAAAGATGTCGGGAACATCCTGGAAGCGGCAGTACGAGGTGCTGGCGGCATAACAGCTGCCCGGGCAAGACTGCACGCTGCCCTGTTCGCGCTTCATGAACCACAAAGACTACCCAACTTAGGACCGTCCCTACCTTACTGTGGGCCAGGAGTCCGCCCAGGAGATGTTACCATGATGCCGAAGTCTTCAGGAATATCACTACTGGTAAGTTATTTCTAGATAAGATATTTAGACTGGAAAAGTTTACGTCTTAATTGAAACAAATATTTATTTGTAAAAATATGGGTGTTACAAGTTGTTAATAATTAAGTTACCAACATATTGTACCATTATATGGTGTGCAAATATTTAAAAAATATTATATTAATTTAACAATTGTTCGTTGTACGATTTTTATATTAAACTTGGAATTATTCTTATGTCGTCTCATCCAGATAGACTCATTAGAGAGAGAAAAATGATCCAAATTCCAATCCCAAATTTGAGATTAATTGCTCCTCATATCTATCTTTACTAGGTAGTAGTGTTTGGCTAGTTGACTAAAGAAAAACTGTTTAATACTTTACCTTATTAGTTATTATAGTAATACCATAAAAGTTTTTGGTAAATCCCGCGGGAATACCTCATTTTTCGGGATAAAAATAGCCTATGCGCTATTCCAGGTCATCATCTACCTGTGATCAAAATTTCATTCAAATCCGTTTTGTAGTTTTGGCGTGATTGAGAAACAAACATTCATCCATTCATCCATCCATCCATCCATATCCAAACATCCAAACTTTAAATTTTAGCCCTGATGATGCAGTAAAATGTGAAACCGGTTGGTTATATATAGTTCGTGAATTGTGAAACAGTAAAAGTGCAAAATTTAAAATAATAATACTGACGGAGTTATAAAACTTTCGCATTTATAATATTAATATAGATAATATAGACTGGGTTCGAACCCTCTGAAATTACTTAAAAATGAAAAAAATAATAGTAGGATGAAACCCATTGGAAAAGGAAAATTGATAAAGTCAAAATAAAAGCAAAAATAAATTAAGAGTCAGCGCAGAGGAAGTCGCGGGTAACAGCTAGTATTAGATAATCTATACAAATAATAAAATCGTAGGAATGTCAAAACTGTACATTGAATATTTTTTTAAAAAGAATACTTGGGGCGTGATCTACAATCGATATCGAAGCCAAAAATATAGTTTTTAGTATTTTTGTCTGTTTGTCTGTTTGTCTGTTTGTTTGTCTGTTTGTCTGTTTGTCTGTTTGTCTGTTTGTTTGTCTGTTTGTCTGTTTGTCTGTTTGTCTGTTTGTCTGTATATATGTCCGGAGTAAACTCAAAAAGTACTGCATGGATTTACTTCAAATTTTGCATGAATATTACTGGCAGGTCGGGTCAACATATAGGCTACATATTATCACGCTATCACCTAGCGAGGAGGTGCTGTGCGGAGTAAACGAAGTCCGCGCGGACGAAGTCGCTGGCAACAGCTAGTATATCGATAAATCAATGTGACATATTATTTGTATCGTCCCAAGTAAGCTCTGATTCTTGAAGCGTCGTGCTACCTTCAATCGTACAAACTGGGGTGTCTTTGGAGTACTTGCTATCCTTTGTGTTTTTCCGAGACGATCAGCTCCTTGCCCTGGCTGGACTCGAATTGCTCGTTCTTTAGTAAATGTAGTGACACTTAACCGTAACTCCCATCTCAACTGCCGTAACATAGAGATAATGAAACGATATATTTAATAACAGCTTCTTTGACTTGTACCAATCAGGAATAGAACCCCAGCCCCACCGATTGCTTAGTTAGATTCCCTAACGGCGTATTCCATTTTATACCGTCATACACGCGTAAATCAGAATTACAAGTCGTAGAGATACCATCTTTGTTTTCTATACCAACAAAACAAGATATAATCGTCGAGTTAATTTCACAACCACGTAATTGCTTATAACCACGTCTATAAATAGAGCGTACGCAGTTACACAATAATTATATGGTTAATTTTATATATTTCAAGAAACAACAAAGGATATTTGTACATTACTAACAAAGCTGTGATCAAACACTACGAAGTTTAAAAAGTAACAAGGTTTTTTTGCGAATTGTTAAGAAGCAATGTGATTCTTAAAAAAAGGTATTATTTGAACGGATAGCAACGGATAGCCGCACGGATAGCAACGCAGCACCAACATCTTTGGTGTCTATAAGCGACAGTTTCTCATTCCATCAGGAGAGCCGACTGGTTGTTTGCTATCTAATGATATAAAAAAAGTAAAATGGTGGTACTAGACTCTAGCGAGATATTGCAGAACTCTACCACCTAGTAGCCGCGATGGTAGTGACTCGCAATGCCAATCGTCCCCATTTTACGAATGAAATACACTAAATTTATATGGGATCATATTGGAAGCATATCCATTTCCAATTTGGTGAAAATTTGATCCAGGGTTGCAGAGACACAGGAGCAATCTCCCGGAAAAGATCTGAATCTGAACCTGAACATTTCGTTCATTTTAATATCATAGAATAACAAATAAGCAGACAGCTCTCACAACTCAGATTTTTCAAAAAAAAAACGATCTCTTACTGACAATTTTGTACAGTGACACCTCAATCAATTGTTATTTTGAAGTTTAATGAGATGGCGCTATTTGATATTTATATCAGTATATGAGTCGTATTTAAATAAATATATGTTCCGAAAAAACGAAATTAAAAAAAAAATAACTATGGCTCTAACGCTCGGTCGCTCAATTACTAAACATTTATATTTGGTTTTTTATATTACATTACAATAGATCTCAATTAATAGTGATCATAGATCAAGTGCTCATCACTATATAATATTGATGGCTCGCAATGTCAATCACTTACATGAATGCAAAAAGTAATTGAAATATCAATACTTAAAGTCAACCTTCAAGTAATACATAAAATAATATATTAAATAGAGTCATTGACTGCCTCGTGACGATTGAGATCATGACGTTCGTCTAGATTTCCAGAGAGCAGGATGGCATGTAGTGTACCTTTGAAATTTTACACCTCTATTATCATATTTCCTGCTAGCAGGAACAAGCTATCAAAATATTTTTCCCTAGTTGCCCCGAGTCCCCATCCAAGAATGTACTATTTTGACCGGTAGATCATAAAAGATAAATGATTGGATAAACCACAGAACACACAAATACTAATGGACACGGTGTTGGACGCAAAATGTGTAGCCGCTCATATAAGCAAATGTATGTATATTTCAAACGCCTTTAGATATAATATATCGTGAAAAAATTGAAATATGCTATATTTTGCTATTAGCTATTGTGTAAATTAAAAAACTAAGGCTTAAAGAACACTTCTGGAGTGATTTTATTTCATCGATAAGTATTATAACTCTGTATTTTTGGGTTATAATGCAAGTGTCACTTGCCCAAAAAAAAAATTATAACCCAAAAATACAGAGACAATCTAAGAAATTGCCTTAAAAGGCGTATCCGAGTTTAATCCGTAGGATAAACGTATAATTTTCATTATGACTAGTAGATTGAAGACTTCAACACCGTCTTGCCTGGGTTAGGTAAAACCACTTAGAAAATATTTTTATATACAAAAATACAAATGTTTTCTGTGTAATATCACTAAGGATATGATAGGATAGCTGAAGACTCTTCTGATGGAGCGAGATAACATTAGAGATTATAAAGTTAAAAGTACGTTCCTATTTGCGTAACGATTATGAAATGCCACATGCAAAAATTTACTTGCTACCTTATCTTTTGGACCGGAAAACGATGACATACACAGACGCTGGCAAAAATGATAACATACAATTTTGAGTGAGACGTTGAAGAACTCTATAGTAGTCACGATGATAGTGATAGGTTTAACCAACCGTTTGCCGCTTACGAACTTTTTGGCAGAAAGGCAAATGGCGTATAAACCGTTTAAAGACGGGAATGGTCTTTTTCAACCAAAGGAGCTGTTGTTTCTTATCCTTTGTTCCTTAAATGAGACTAGATTGCGCCCGCAATATCATACGCGTGGAATTAGGTTTAATATTATATTAATACACATATAATCCTACGAAAAATATTAATAAAAATGAAATGTCGTGATTCCTGGCATATCCGGAAAGTTGGTAACCCTAGACTTTTGCGAACGTTATTTTAATTGATTGATTGTTATTAAAAGGTTCTTTACCATTCATCATAACAGTTCAAGTAGCATTACTCGGGCGATACGTTTTGCAATTAATTATGACATCTGCTAACCGAACTATCACTGCGATGTCACGACTCAAATGAACACACAAAACTAAACCTTCAAGCAAAGACCGTAACGCTCTCTATATAAAGTCTGTACATATCGGTTATATTTTTCGGTCAACGAATTCTAAATTGAACTTTATATTATTGTAATAAATAAAAGTACACAGCACGTCTTGTATGTGTGTGTTATAAAGGGTTGTCAAAAATAATTTGTTCGATCGAAGAACTCATTTTTACTCCAGTCAAGTAAAATATAAGCTGCTCTCACAGGAGACACATACGACAGACACTTAAAACATTCGTTTTTATACATGTATAAAGATTTATGTTAAGAAATGTCCTAAAATCGCACAGTGCAATCGCAGCCAAATAAATCTGGCCGCTAGTTTAAATAACACTTTTTATTTTATAGCCTTAAGTACATTTATTTTTTAAACAGTATAATTAATAAATAAGGAAATTGCATTGGGGGTGTTCAGAATGAACCAAACTTCCAAAAACACTTCCATTACATATAATAAATTGAGTATTATCTGGCAAGATGGACAATGGTCTCAATCATTGCATTTAGTCAACTTTTAACGACCTTGTTCTTTGCGATAACCGGAACCTTCACACGCTCATTCAAGGCACGGGTGTTCTAAACTCCCCACCGCAAGACTTAAGGCCGCAACTGAAATTTTTATTGGAAAATACCACACCAGTGTCCTTGCTCGACGCGGGATTAGAATCTGAGATCGCACAATGTAAATTAAATAGAATAACGACAGGACCGGAATGTTGTTTTGTAATTTATTAATGAAGTTTGTGGCGAAAAATAATATGCAATATATTATCATCTCGCCACATGAACAATAAGCACCATTAACATCTTTGGTGTATATAGGCGATGTTTTCTCTTTCCGTCAAGCTATCATCTGCTTGTTTGCTATTCTATTATGTTCGAATGTGATCGCAGCGTCATTCACTCGGTCCAATAATGTACATTATTAGAGATGATAGTTGTAAAATTTGGTTCTTAAATTCACTAATTTTATGTTTATAATTCACTGACCCAAAGGCTATGATACTCCTTTTTAACTATAAAGGTTTCATATCGTTATAAGCTATTTTCGTTCTGTCACGGAATAAATTAAATAGCACTACATTGTTTATGTTTAATGATTATCAGTGGAATGGTGTGACATCCTGCTTTGACGTTCTACTCAGTCACAATTTTTATATCAAAATCATTCCTGTCTTTTAGGAGGTCTATAACGTACACAAGTTGGCAACCCTAGTGATATGCAAAATATGTTGCCACATTCCGGTCTTGAACTACATTCACTCGCAAATGTAGTGGAAATATTTAGCGGAGATAGTTGGGTAATTTGTCCATAGATTTTGGAGAGCTGAACTCCCTTTTTTAGTTAATCTGTATAGTCAAGATGTCATTTTTAACTGACGAAGAAACGGAGGTTATCTACTTAACATACTCAAATTAATCAATATTACATACATACATGTAATATTAATAGAATTGGCTAATATTTGGGTGTGATGATCTATTTAGGCGTCCAAGCACGTATACCAAATCTCGTAAGTGTATGTATGTTTGTACTTTATTACTTTCGTATGTTTTAAGGACTAAAAGCTATATCAAAATAATTCTTTTTGATTTAAATCAGGTATATTCCAACTTAGAAACTACTACAATACTACTACTACTACTAAAACTACTACAACTTAGAACTATAAAACAACATCGAAATCGCTTCAGTAGTTTTTAAGAAATAAGTATAGTTGATATTTAAAGTCGGTTTCATTTTTAAATTACAAATATGTAGGTAAAATATACTTAATTAATCTATATATTATTACGTGAAGGAAAAATTTTTGGACCCCTTTTTAAGAGAATTGCGCGAACGATGGAGTATGAAATTTGGTACCTAATATTATTAAATAAAATGCATTAGAAGTTTATTAAATTAATTAAAATAAACACTACACACACTATAATCATGTAACATACGTAAATGTAGTGTGCGTAGTGCTTACATACACACATGAATAGGTACTATTTTCTTTACACCTAAAGTCAGTTTTTATTGTTTAGTCTAAAGACGAATATCGGCCACAGGCGATTGCTTGTAACAATAGATCTTTAAGAGGCTGACAAGACCTAATTTGTTGAAACTGATGTTATTTAAGCAGTTTTTTAAGAAAAACTATTTATTATAGCACATCACAAAATATATATGTTAATATTCATCACATGTAAAAGATCGTGACCGGACCCGATACATCATTGAACAACATTGGGTCGATAGAAAATAGTTACGAAGATTAGTCTTAAAATCATCATTAACGGTTCTATATCTTTATTTTTTTGACGTATGGATCTACAATTAAAAACATGAAGTCATCATATTCATACCTAAACCGCTACCGAATCATATTTGACAAATAATCTATCCTTTTTGTTAAACTTCAATATTTACTTAATAATAAGATCTAGCCGTCCAGTTACACTGATAGTGGGCTCTCGGTTACTCCGATAGAAATAGACAGAGTGCGCGATTTTGGTACTATCACGCTGACGGTCGGCGCTGATGTATGTAGTCTACGGCTGTCAGCGCTCAGCGGTCAGCGCGGCTCAAAAACGCTACCTATGGCTGGTTTTACTGTCACGCAGACCGCACGCTGACGGTCAGCGCCGATGTATGTAGCCTATGGTCGTCAGCGCTGAGCGGTCAGCACGAATCAAAAACGCTACCTATGACTACATATATATTGACCCATCAGCGCCGACCGTCAGATTGTGGTCAGCGTGATACCAAAATCAACCTAAATGTTTATTCATGTACTAGTTGGCCTGCGCAACTTTCCTCCGAGTAATTTAATATGTCACCAATGTAAGTTCCATACAATATTAATGCACTAAAATTTTTGGGGAAAACAAAAATTTATTGGACAAAAAGTGGCCTATATTTGACCCGTTCCTTCAACTCACTTTTTTATCAAAGTCGATTCCGTGGTTTATCCGTAAAAGTGTAACAGAAAGACACAATTGCGCATTTGTAATCTATACATATAATAAAATCGTAGGAAAGTCAATGTATGTCCGGGGTAAACTCAAAAAGTACTGCATGGATTTACTTCAAATTTTGCATGAATATTACTAACAGGTCGGGTCAACATAAAGGCTACATATTATCACGCTATCACCTACGGGGGAGGAGCAGTGCGGAGTAAACGAAGTCCACGCGAACGAAGTCGCAGGCAACAGCTAGTATTATTATTGTATAGTATAGTAGTAATTGCATTGGATTTAATCTCCTTTCTTCATATAAATTACAATAAAATTAGTAACTCTTCCATGTTTTCGACGCCTCTTTTAAACCATTAACCTTTCACACAGATCATAAAAAGCGAGAGAAGGTTAATCGTGCATCTTCCATCGTGACTACTAAGTGGTAGAGCTCTGCAAAATCTGGCTCGCGTTTACTACCACACTGCAAGAGCGTCAATTCCTGTCATCGTCGTGTTCCAGTTTGAAGGGTTTGGTAGCTAGTAAACTTATGCATGTTGCGTTATCATCCCGCCACACGGATAGCAACGCACCATTAACACCTTTGGAGTCTATAGACGCCTTTAGACATCGAAGATGTTTTGTACTTGTGTACTCTTTTCATCAGGAGAGCTATCTGCTTCTTGCTATCTTTAGATATAAAAAAATCAATCTGGATTAGGGATACCATCGGTCCGGCTTTAGCTGGACATGTTTGGCTTGTAATCCGATTTGTTCGTTTTTTTACGTTAAATATGTTAACACTCAGAGAAAGAGATTACCAAATGTTTTATACAAGTTAACCTATAAAATATCAACATATTGAAGAACACGATAGCTTATGGTCATAATATTATGTGACCAAAAAATTATAATAAAAAGAAAATATTATTTATCAACATAGTTAACCTCAACGAAATTAGTGTAGTAATATTCAAAAAGAATGGTCACCGTGCGAGCGATAGCTGTGCACTAATGAGTCCCGTCGCGGGTTCGAAAAATCGCTATTTGTAAACAATGAACTTCGATACCTTTGTAAGGGTGTCATTATATAAACATATTATTAGATAATTACGTTAAAAAAGTTCCAAATTTTTTTACATTATTGGTATCAGAATCGAGTGCTAACACCCTGCTTCTATATGTACAGTTTTTTCAGTCAACCTGTAGAATTATGTATCTTTAATTTCTCGGCAAATTATGTTTTCCCGGAAAACTGAAAAACTTAAGAACGAATTACCCGACCGTATATTTAAACCTAGAATGTCCTCATGCGTCTATGAAGAAGTCGGTATCGCTATATACTATTAAAACGACGTTTTAAAAAAATACTTTCACGCTCGTATATCTGAAGAAGTAGACAACTAGTGCACCCACTGACTGAGTGCTGATCGAAGGGCGAGCCGCGGTATTGTGATGATACACGGGCGAGCTTTGCCGACGAGCCATAAGACCGCTGTATAGGGTCGCTCGTCGATCAGGACCTTAAAGGTCCTGATCTATCGGTCATAAGTTTTGTTTCGAGGGCTCTTAGACCATAAATCTCTGTCGTTAGGGATACGCTCACCTTTTGTGCATTATTTTAAGTATCGTTTAATTTTGTTGTCATTATATAAGTGTACAATAATGTATTAAATACATAAATAAAATAAATAAATAAAGGCCGCTTTATAGGCTCGCCCGTTGATCAGCGACTTAAGTTCCATATTGTGATAGGTGGTAAGCCTATCGCTAACCGGGCACTTATCCAATCCCGATAAACGTTGTTTATATCAGAAAACTGTAAAAACACATTTTTAATTTGCCCGACCTGGGAATCGAACCCGGGACCTCCTGTGGTCAACACCGATAACCGACCACTAGATTACAAAGGCGACACATTCTATAATTTGAGTTTAACATTATTTCAATTAAAAATATCATAATATGGATCATTTGGTAGAACATCGGTGGAAATGTATTTTATTTTTAAATCGAATTAAATATGACAAAGATTGCTTGCTTGATTGATTAATTATGATAAAAAAGTTAAGTTTTAATAATACTAAAATACTAAGCATGAATTGCCATAATAAGACCATAAACTCATTTAAAAAAATATCCTGTAAAATACGTAAATCTGTAAATACACCAATGTTGCACCAAATGAGCGATATGTAACCAAATGAACATGAGAACCAGTAGGAAAGCCTTGGAGTCGAGAAAAATGTTGGAGTGATGAAATCGAACATCGCGCTTCATTAACCGACGAAATGCTAAAATATAAGTCGGCTGCATTCCACAAACACGTGACCTACGGCAAGCGGGCTCTACCGTCATTACGTGGCGGTGACCGCCGAACTGCCTTGCCGCAGGCGGTATTGCGTCAAGCGAATGCGAATCACTTGTACTGTCACACGCGAAAATCTTTGATATATCTCTCTTTACTGACGAACGCACTGTATGTCGTCGAAATTCGAACTTAAACAGAACAATAATTTTTTTTCTTAGCGACAACAGACTTTTATAAGTTTGTAATCTATATCTATACAAATAAATAAAATTGGAGCGTCTGTAACATTAAAATAACCCTTTCTTGTAAATGCATATGGAAGTATATACGGTACGCATACCAAAATAACATTTTTTACCATTTTTGTCTGTCTGTCTGTTCGACTGTCTATCTATCTGTCTGTCTGTCTGTCTGTCTGTTTGTTCCGGGTAATTTCTGAAACGGCTGGACCGATTATGACGGGATTTTCACTGGCAGATAGCTGATGTGATGAGTAACTTAGGGTACTTTTAGTACTAAAAAAATCCATGCGGACGAAGTTGCGGTCACAGCTAATTAAATGTAAAAGTTTCGATGATGTTTGGATGGATGGATGTTTGTTAATCAATCACGCAAAAACTATTGAACGGATTTGAATGAAATTTGGCACACCGGTAGATAATGACTTGAATTAGCACATAAGTTATTTTTTATCCCAAAAAAATTAGGTAATCCCGCGGGATACGCCAAAAACTTTTATAATGCAGCGGGCTGCACGCTGTAGCTAGTGTGTCATAAATGGGTATTACTTTATCATAAGATAGCAAACAAGTAGACGGAAAGAGAAAACACCAAAATGTTAATGGTGCGTTACAATCCGTGTGGCGGGATAGTAATGCTACGTCCATAAATCTACCGGCTACCTTACCCTCTAATACGGAACACGACAATGACAAACATTGAAAGGAATAGGTATGACGGTGGTTGCGGAGCGGGCGGGCGAGACGTTGCGGTACTCTACTATCTAGATTCTCTATTATCTATCAAAATTTCATAAAAATGGGTCTAGCCGTTTCGGAGGAGTTTGGTAACAAACACTGCGATACGAGAATTTTTGGTTTCTGCAGTCAATGTAAACGTTAACTGTGCCAAATTTCGTTGTCCACCGTTTGCGTGTTTGTCTAAAAAAGGGGTACAAAATTGCACTTGTCGTATTAATATATAATATCTGGTTGACCGAGCTTTACTCGGTTTTTCACATACCCATATCTTGGGATCCGAGCTTCTCTTGGACCTGGAACCTTGATAAATCGATTCCTTGACCCGAAAAACCCCTAATTTGTGACTTTCATGAAAATCGTTGGAGCCGATTCCGAGATTCCAATTATATATATATGTATATATATATATATATATATATATATATATATATATATATATATATATATATATATATATATATATATATATATATATATATTTATTTATTTATTTATTTATTTATTTATTTATTTATATATATACAAGAATTGCTTGTTTAAAGGTATTAGATACATAGATACAGGGAGTAACGAAAACGTTGTTCGACCAGAAAGATGCATTTAGGAAGGTCGATGACATTATCAAAAAAAACTGAAAATCAATGGGGTCCGCGGCAACACCAGTTACTATTTTGTTGAAAAGTTTCTACCAATATTTTAATTAATGATTTTATATTTAAGCTTTATAAATTAATTTTACTATACTTTTTGGTTTATTTCTAATTACTAGCGATCACCTGTGGCCGAAATTCGACCATAGACTAAATAATAAAATCTTTTTTAAGCTTGACTATTGACTTTGACCTGACTTGACTATTGATTTGATTTTTGATTTTTTTTTTGAATGTCGTGTATGGGACATGAATGTAGTTTGAGTGTGTGTAATGATTATTTTCATTAATGTAGATATTACTATGGTGTGATGTCATTAGGGTGCAATGACAGTTCATTTGAGCGTTTTCGCGGTAAATTTTAATTTGATTTTTATCGCGCGCAATTTAAAACAAAAATTATGGCATCCTAATGATATCACACCGTAGTAATATCTACATTACATACTCTGTGGTTTTTGTGAGAATGACGACATTAAGATGACTTTCTACCACGGTGTATACTTCCAAGTTTTCTTTTACTGTCACGTGACAATGTATTATTTATGCCGAAAAGAAAAATATTTTTGCCGAATTTATGTCTTAAAAATGTAATTAATCTTTATCTTTTGTTACAAATATTTTAGATTTTTGTTATCTCCATATCACAATTAATTATTAATAACTACAAAAACAGGATAGAATCTAAGTTTTTCGCCGTGTTGGTCCCGGCCTCCTTTGTAGAATAGGCCAACTGCCGTTCTGCCAGGCAGGTCGTAAAAGGCGACCGTTTGGCTATCGAGTCACTACCATCGTGGCTACTAGGTGGTTGAGTTCTGCATTGTCTCGCCCGGGTCTGGTACCACCGCCTTACCTATTCCTGCCGCAATAGCGTCAGTGCTTGTCGCTGTCGTGTTCCGGTTTGGAGGGTAAGGTAGCCGGTAAACTTATGCATGTGGCATTAACATCTTTGGTGTCTATAGGCGATGGTTGACTCTTCCCATCAGGAGACCCATCTGCTTGTTTGCTATCTTATGATATAAAAAAAAAAAAGAAAAGTTGAACAATTCTACGACTACTTCCAAAATAATAAAGGAACTTCAGAATTGCAGTTTTATTTCTTTCGGTGGTATATAGCCAGCATTTGTTGTTACATAGCGTAAGTAGTAGTAGCAGTGAGCAAACTACTTGACAGAAGTACTGATGGTCATTGATGCCAGAAATATTTATTTTACTTTTTGCTAATAAGTGTTCTTTTTGAATCCGTCACAAATCTATTTATATTACTAACATCACATTTGACTAAACTAAACAACTTATAAACAAATAAAAGGTTAACCTCGTAAAATGACCCGTGATCCTGGATAATTATTTATTCAACAACTCCAACTACTTAGTAGGTTTAATTGTAGTTAATAATCATTTAAATTTTTTATTTTTTGTACCTACTCACGTAGTCATCTACGTGAGTAGGTACAAAAAAATACAAAATAGCCGTTAAATTTTAAAAAAAACACGCACATCGGAATTTTGTGTTAAACAATAAATATTAAAGCTTTTCATATAAGCTTTTGCAAAGCGACTGTACCCAAAATTGCAAATATTTAATTTTGTCTTTATTAATTTTAAGTGGCACATAATTTATTATTATACTCAAATCCTTGCAGTGCATTCATCTGACATGTCGGTTTCGGTTTTCAATATTCTGCGCATCATTAATTATTGTCGACAGTAATGATCTATGTGCAGATATGTACAATGATATGATATAATTAAAAACATATTTAAGAATAGCAAAATCTTTTGGTACAATAAGAAGAAAAAAAAACAGATAAATTTCTTGCCGGAAAGAGACAACTTTGGTTTTTAGATTTTCTGTGAAACAACTCATTTCATCGAAGCAGTTAGAATGTTACGAACTCTCAGGCGATAAGAAGGACGATCTAACCTTCAAAACGGGTACGAATCAACACGAGCATTCAAAAAAAAGGACAAACTCTTCAGTTGTAATGTTTGACCGAAGCTTCAATTTCGGTTTGAAAAGTGTTAGCCCAAAATTCCGATTTAATTTCAACTTTGACCAGTTTTGCCTTTATAACCTTATCCTGTAACCCTTTATTCTGACATTGCTTAAAATTGCTTAAAAATACAAGGTGTCGCGAAAGTATCGCTCTATCGGAAAATGCTATAATTTTTGCATTTATGTCAATTTAGCTTTAACATATTTTGTAAAGAGATACAGAATATACGTCAATAAGACTTACTTTACTCCTGTAAGGTGCCCCATAGACCTATAATTATATTGCGCAATATTACGCATTGTGCAATATTATTGACCGTTTAAGGTTAATATTGAAGATTGCACAGTGATTGAACGAAAGTTTGAGCTGATCTAATTTTTATTGTGCAATATTTTTTACTTACACTGTGTGGGCTTAATATTGCACAATATTTTTCACTTCAGATTTTGGAGCGGTCGTGTTCGAGTATTCGTGTATGGTCATGTCGTAAATTTAAGCAAAATGGCGAGCAAGAATGCTATAAAAGATAAAGAACGGGAGTTTTTACTTGAGTATATGGAATTGTATCTAGAGATTTATTTAACAAAATCACCACCATGCTGGTGCCAAAACTTCATCGTCAGACATGTTGCTCGCATGAAAATATTGATCAAGCTGGTTTGTCAATTTTATTGAGTGAATTTATTGAACGTTTGGAATCAAAGAGGGTATTAATATTATTGCACAATAAAAGTATTGCGCAATATTATTGTAGGTCTGTGGGGCACCTGAGAATGCATATAATTGTTTTTTTTTTAATGTTTTGGTGATTTACACTGGGCAGCAACAACGTCCGACTTCTTTTTGTGGGTTTTCTTGATGTAAAGATTCTATGTTAACAGCCTCAGACCCTTGAACCCCTCAAAGAGCAGCTCATCGACTCTGGCAGCGACTTGGGTGATATCATTATTTCTACTTAATGAAAAAATAACTGAGGCATCTAGAAAAAGAAAACCCAAAAGCAAAATTTAAATTTTCAAATATTACTAAAATTACGCCCAAGAACCCAAGAACCTTGTATATTAGTTCATTATACTAGTGATCGGGTGGTCGAAATTCGACCATAGACGAAAACTAGTGATCGGGTGGTCGAAATTCGACCATAGACGAAACAACAAAATCTTTTGAGTTTTACAACTGAATTTAGCCGTAAAAAATATATACATGTATGTATTTTGCTTTGACAAGAGAAGATAAGGACTTGGCATTAATTTCCATTAGCAATCAAAATTATAAAATAGCATGAACTCTAACGCTGAATATATAAAAATGGCTGTATGTCTGTCTAATAATTTCGAATTTTTATAATAGACAAAGCTACAAAAAATTTGTCAGTACTTTGATTTTAAATAATTTAGGAAAATAACGTCACCTTACCTTAGCCCTTACACAGCTTGCGGCCGACTCGTTAAACGCTGTCAATGTTCATAAAACGTCAAATGTTGTCAATGTCAATGTGTTAAACGCTGTCAATGTTCATAAAACGTCAAATGATTATGATTACTTAAATATTTTACAGATTCATTGAAATAATCGTAGTTTTCCATAATTGTGGTGTGTACCTTAATATAAACGTGAAAAAATTTAAAGGATGATGTCTAATTGCAGCATTATAGGATATAGAACGAATAATAGAAAGAAATCGCCAAATAAATCATTGCACCGGTACATATTGTTTAAATGTATTTGACACTTAAACACTATGTCTTCGTGTTCTGTTTTTAACCGGTGTTTTATTCAATCCTATTTAAATAAAAATTGTTCAAATAGAATAGGAAAATAAAATTATATTCAAGATATTGATAAAATATCGATATTTTTTTAGATGCAAGTCTTGACATTTTGTCAATTGATATGCAGACAGCTGTACTAAGTCTGCAATTACTCGTGACAAAATTAGACGTTTTTTCCATTGATATAAAAAACCCAAGATGCACATTCAGTGTCTTAAAACCGTCCTCTAAAAATGAGCGCACAATTTCAAATTGTGCGCTCATTTTTAGATCGTGACACTGTCAATTTCATGATTTTTGGTACGTTGCTTTGTAAAAACAACTATAAAACTTGAGCATAAGGTTGGAAATGCAAAAACACATTTTTTTGTAATATCTATAACCACTTATGTAAAATTAGCGACAGTTTTGAGTGTCAGTTTTGTTCGGGATTGTGCATCTTGGGTTTTTTATATCAATGGTTTTTTACTTAGTTATTTCATATCTGGTAGTTTCTTCATCTGATGTATATTTTCATGTATTGCA
This sequence comes from Apodemia mormo, assembly GCA_036924255.1. Lineage (NCBI taxonomy): Eukaryota > Metazoa > Arthropoda > Insecta > Lepidoptera > Riodinidae > Apodemia > Apodemia mormo. Next base: position 6,782,369 of record JAUPFN010000019.1, read on the forward strand.
CATGAATATAGTATGTGTAATGTTCAATTTTATTAATTTAATGTATTTTTAATGCATTTTGTTTAAAAATAATAGGTTTCTGCAGTCCCCCGCATGTTAAATTTCATATTCCACCGGTTGCGCAATTATCTTAAAAAGAGGTTCAAAGTTTTTCCTTTTTTATTTTTAAAATATATTCCGTTACTATGTTCAATATATAAGGATTATTTAAAATCTGAATAACTCAGTACATGTATTGAAGTCGTTCATGCTGTATTAATTGAGTTTAATTCAAATTTTGCCTAATTTCAGCTCAATCTATTATATTGCTTAGTATATATTCCTATAATCATCTGTGTAAAGTGTAGTAATCGGTATCTTTAGTTGTTCATGCGGTGATCGTTGGACCAAATTCGGATTTTGTCTCTTTTCAGCTCAGTCTTCTATATTGTTTAAAAATATATTTCTGTATTTGTTTGATATAAGGATTATTTATAATCTGCATAAATGTGTCTCTTGAAGTCGTTCGTGCGGAGTTCATTGGGAAACACTTAATGGGCACGCGATAGATTGCAGTAAATTGCCGAGATGTGCGCGGAGAACGAACGTATGACAATATGAAGGTCGTCACAGAGAATGGAGACCAAATTATTTGTCCAGAGGGGCTTAATACATTTGGTCGCATGCAATCGCATTGAATCGCATACTCTTAAACAGTTAATAAAGTTTTTTTTTATTTTTGCACTTGACTTGCGGTTATGCATCCTCTTAAGTTTTTATGTTTTCTATATTCAATATAATATTATAAAGAAATATAAATAAACCTTTGACGCTTTAGGCAGATTAAAAGTCTGTCTTAAAGATAATTCCATAGTAACTCAATTAATTTTTGATTCGACCCTGAACTTAAAGCCGGGATCATAATATTAGCCGAATCAAAATGTATCCAGTAGACCACCCATAAAAATACGCACATACATTGTATATATAGCTAGCTATAAATTGTAGCTTACCCCAGGCACACAAAATATGGTAATGCAACTTTAATAACTTTATATTTGATGAGTTTCTTTCGCCGGATCTTCGCAGTGTGTGGCCGCTTTTCCGATCCGGTAGTAGTTTTAAAAAAATGTTGACGTGTCAAAATAACTTGTAAAAAGTTTTATTGAATAAAGTTCTTCTGATTTCTGATTATATGTATATTTGAAGTTACCAAACGGATTTTATGCTATTTATTACGGCTAGATAGTGCTTTTTACGGCTATATAGAAGTTTCGAGGAATAGATAAAGATTTTAATAGATAGATATAGGCTAGGATAGGATATAGGCTATATATATAGGCTAGAAATAATTACAACTAGATAGAGACTTTTACGGTACACATCGGGACATAGGCTTTATTTCACGCGAACCGCAGACCATGAAACCTTATCCTCATATTAAAATATTAAGCTACAACTAAATTCTACGCGGACAAAGTATTTGCTAATTCCTTAAGCTATTATTTTATAAATACACTACATACTTGATCGAACCTTTCTGTATTCCCACGGGAACGGAACAATTTTCCGGGATAAAAGATCTTATGTTCCATTTTCGGTCATGATCTTGTGCGTCTAATTTAAATTTCAATTTAGTAATTTTCTCGTGAAAGAGTAAATAAATCAAACCATTTAAACTTTCGCATTTATAATATTAGTAAGACAGTGAGATAATTCGATTCCGAGCATGTATGGATTGTCCGTAATACTTCGCAAGACCGCGTTGAAATTGCAGTGTCCTTAATTATTTTAAACAATGGCTCGCTTCACGTTAACTAACTGTAAGACAACATAAATGCATTCTTTATAACTAACGTATTATACTTTACCGAAGTATCTGACGTGCTAAACAGAATATGTAACTTCTAAGTTCTACTAAATATAAAACAGCTAAAATTCATTTTTAGAGTTCCAAACCTCAGAATCACAATTAGTGTGTCGTTCTGTCTGTCTGTCCATGCGTCTATCGCAACCAATCAGTCACTACTGGACAATTTTGGTAAATATAAATAAATTTATTGTAAGCATAGGGCTACTTTTAAAAGATTAATAAGAAAATTAAAAAAACTGTAAAGGTTGGCCCTGCAGGGCAGGGCATCCCTGAAACTTCCCGCTAAATTAAGATATTTTAAGCTCAAAAGAGTAAAAACGATATAAGCACAGATTTTTTTCAAACACAGTTCAAACATTTTGTTAAGAAGGCATTATATTGATGATCGCTTTTGATCTTTTGACTGGCATTCAACTCAGTTTTTGAGATATGAAATATTGCTTTAGCTAAATAATCGATAGGTTGAAAAATTTCGAAGCAGTGTCAAAAAATATTTTTTCAAAAATTTTTGGCATTGAAACAATCGGCAAACAAATTTACCGATTTTGATGCGATTAACAGTATTTGACGCAATTTTTAAAAGAAAAAAGCTGATAAGATTTTTAATTCAGTCGGTGTATTCTCCCGAAACTTATTTCAAAAACATTAAATAAGTTTGCTAAAAACAACGTAATTTTAATATTTGAAAATCTGTAACTTTTGATAATTAGATTTGATTTTGAGTTTCAAAACGGCATTTGACATAGTTTTTTTAGTACTAAAATATCGTAGAATACCAAAAAATGATTGGTTGAAAAATTTCGAATTTTTTCGTCATAAAAATACTTTTTCAAAATTTTTCGTCAATGATTACTCCCAATCGAATAAACCGATTTTGATGCAATTTATTCATTAGACGTAGTTTTTTGAGAAATAGAGTTGATTCGTTTTTGTACTTAATCGGTACATAAATCTGGAAGTTATATTAGAAAAAATCGCCAAAAAATTTTTTGAGGTTTTTTCAAAATTTCTCGAAATCTTCTAGGCCGATTGGTTCAAATTTTCAGGATGTTTAAGTTGAGTGAAATCCGATTGAATGCCATCAACTGCGTTTCAATCGGTTCAGCCGTTCAAAAGTTAAGAGATGTTTGCATACACATATACACACACGCACACACACACACACACACACACACACACCCACACACACACCCACACACACACACACACACACACACACATACATACATACATACATACTGACGTCATCGTGAAAATAGTCGGGAAGGGTTCGTAGGACCTCAAAACGTGGAGATCTGGTGAAAACTTAAATAGACGATTTCTATTCTATTCGAACGAAGTCTTAAACGATTTCTATTCTATTCTATTCTAATCTATTCTAAGAAAACTCGATATTTGAAAATCGGGGCAAAATCAGTAACTTCCTTATCTACATGCTTAGCGGGAAGTTAAAAAAGTTTTGGCAAAATATGTCATTAGACAAATTATGAAATGGGTCTCATACGCTGGCCGCTGCAGAACTCTACCACTTAGTAACCACGACGGTAGTGAGTGGCACGTATAGTCGCCTCCAATGAACTGCTTGGCAGAACGACAGCAGCTCTATTTTTCAACGGGGACCCGGACTAGTATTGTTCAAATAAACTATTTTATGATAGCGCGTTATAGACTACTAGCTGCAGCGTGCAGCCCGCTGCATTATAAGAGTTTTTGGCTATTCCCGCGGGATCACCTAATTTTTCCGGGATAAAAAGTAGCCTATGTGCTATTCCAAGTCATCATCTACCTGTGTGCCAAATTTCATTCAAATCCGATCAGTAGTTTTTGCGTGATTGAGCAACAAACATCCATCCAAACATCCATCCAAATATCCATCCATATATCCAAAATTTCGCATTTATAATATTAATATAGATAAACTATATTTTTCTAGCGCGCTACGTTATAGACTATATTATTACGTGTAAATGAACACTGATCGCTCGAGCCGGCCGAGATAGCGCGCGGCTCATCATACAGCGAGCGATTACTGAGCGCTATAACGCTATAAACTGTGTTATAACGTCTAGCGTCTACGGTCTAGCGCGTTATTCATTAGATCGTGCAGTTCGTAATTTCGTAGGTTATAATGTTATAACTACGGCCTACACCAGCCGCTAGGTATATAGCGTGGCGTTGTCATAGCGCCGAATGCGAATCTAAATAGCGTACGTTATACGTTGAGTATAGCGTACGCTATTTAGATATAGAGAGTATAGTAGCGCGCTATAATTTAACGCTTTGCGTTATATTAACCAGCATTAGCCCGGACCAACACTGGGTAACTCGCACTTGTCCGATTATTTTATTAGAACGCACTAATCTGTGGCTCTACCAGTAATATTTGAAGAATTAATAATAATAATAATAAACTTTATTTGCATTCGTACAGGGAAAATCAAAGCACAGGTTTAACCCTGTCTCCTGTGCTAGTGTAAACTTTGGTACAGGAGACAGTGCCTTCACCCAGTGTCACAATCTTGTAAATTAACACAAGCAACATATGTACAATTACGCGTGTGTGTATGTATGTATGTATGTGTTTGTGTGTGTGTGTGTGTGTCTGTGTTTTATATACATGTTTGAATTTGCGTGCTTGCGAGTGAGATTAGAGTGTAGTGTATGTATATTTGAAGAATTATTTTATTACTGGCTGTATGCAGGCTGTATGTAATTTATATGGTGTTCCTTTATAGTGTACAGTATAAACATGCTACCATGTGGTAGATAATGCCTGCATCTATTTCAATATTAATATCATAAATGCGAAAGTTTGGATGTGTGGATGTTTGAATGTTTGTTACTCAATCACGCAAAAACTACAGAACGGATTTGAATGAAATTTGACACACATGTAGATGATAACTAGGAATAGTACTTAGGATACTTTTTATCTCGCATAATTAGGTGATTCTGCGGGATTCGCCAAAAACTTTTATAATGTAGCGGGCTGCACGCTGCAGCTAGTAAAGCTAACCATTTTAACCGGAATACCACATTGTCAAGCATTTTCGGTGTTGTTGCAGAAATAGGTAAGGCGGTGTAAAACAGGCAATAGAAGATTTTTTCTTGCACCAATTTACAAGAGTATTTTTATAGATAGGTTCAGTATGACGAATGACGTATGTGAATGCACAAAATACGAGTACGTACAATTTAGGGAAGGTTTGGCGGCAAGGAAGTGTCGCCATTTTGCGAAAAAGGTAAATAAATTTAAAAAAAGTCAAATGGCAATAATTTAGTTATAATTAAAAAAAAATAAAAACAATATTTTGCAAAACAAAATAGGAAATTTAATTATCAGCAATTTACCTTTCTACCAAAAAGTCTTTACCATTTTTGGTTCAAGTGCTAGGTTACGAAGATATAAGCTAAAATGATTGTTCACAAAATGAAGGCATTGTGGTCCCTTATTTGTAAGTATTTTCAACCGACTTACCAAAAAGAGGAGGTTATTCGACTCTATATTTTTTTATATTTATAACATTAGAACTCGGTTATTTATGACACTATTTAAAAAAAACTTGTTTTTGTTTGAGAAGGTATACTCCCCGTGGGGTTCCATTTTAATTTGACAAGTGGGTTGCTGTTTTTTTACGCCAAAAACTGTCAATTTTTTTTTCATTATGGACAACATCAACATAGATACATTGATTTCGCTGATGGACAAGCGATCGATCTATTGCCTGCATTCGTGGAACCAAAAAGCGAGCGAAACATTGCAGAACTCTACCACCTAGTTTGACAAAGTTATTAATATAAATAATTATTACAAAACAAAGTGAAAGGAAATCCTTCTGTCGTCCCGTATTGCAATAAATGATATCGTAAACTACAACCACTCCGCCGATAAACGTTTTACGGCTTTGTTATTGCCAATCTATTATCAATAATTACTTTATATGCACACGGATTGATTTAACGAGTTTGATAAATTAATTGCACTTGAAATTATTACTAAAAGCAGCTGCGCTTTGTCTTATAAGGGTTTTTAGTCCCACGTGACCAGTATATATTTCCGGGGAAAAGTTTTTTTGTCCTATTCGAGGTCATAATCCAGCTTATTTTTTTAATGCAGTAAGTAGTAAAAATCCTCTTTGTTCTGAAAGAGGCATAAAGTTGGGACACGGCTGAACACTTGTACATTAATTTCACTTCACGTCAACTTTGTTTTTGGTATATCACTCAACCGGTTTCACTTTTCTAAAGCATCTACATGGTGTAATATAAGAATGAAAATGCTTTAAAATAGTGAAACCGGTTGAGTGATATACCAAAAATAAAGTTGTGAAGTGAAATAAATGTACAAACACCCATACAATTGTGCAACAATAATGGAATTTCACCAAGTGCTGACGATGGAAAGTATAGAATTATAAAGTTGAGACAATAAAACTATCAGTAAAATATTAAAATTATTATATTTGTAAGAAAATTATAGTATTTTAAAATGCTTGTATTTTATCCTTCAATTACCATTTAATTCAGCAAATATCTCAAACTGGACAACACTACGTCGAGACATCGGTCTTTGATATGGGGGGGCTCTGTGTTTTTAGCTTATTTTACAGCTAAAATAATATTTGAATATTTTGATCGAATATTTGACTATTTTGATCGAATATTTGAATATTTTAATCGAAAAAACTTTATCTATCTTGCCAAATTAATCGCATGCATGCTATGACATTAACGGATACTAGGTACCCCATGTAGAGCGTGCCTAAACCAAGAAGAAACTCTTAACCGCGCGCTCTTTGAGTGCGAAGGAATTAAATGTCTAAAGGCTCAGTTCTTCAATCAGAGTGAAACATACAAGGAGCTATTTGAGCATCCTGCTAAGGTACTGGATCTCTTAAAATGAGCTTTTTTGGCAGCAATAGCCACTATACCTTTGGCGCGCAGTAGCCCGTAGAATGGCTTAGTACGGCATAGCCCGCATTGAAAGATAGATAGAATTTATCTATCTATTTGTACAACAAATATATGATTATAATAAGCTACTAAACAATGTCTTTGAAGATCGGACAGAGTTATTGTTATGCTGGAGCCGCACTTGCGCCTACCTTCCCGAAGTTATATGCGTGCTAACGCACACGCAGTCCGGAATGTATGCGAAAATAGTCGATAAATAGCCGGTCACATCTGCATTTATCGTGCCATTGCACGAAGCTTTGTTTCGATAGACGCAAGTGCGGCTGAGACACTAATCGTATATTTTTAGGCATTGCCATCCCGCCACTTGGATAGCAACGTACCATTAAAATCTTTAGTGTTTAGACTTTAGAGGTGTTGGTTTCTCTTTCCATCGGGAGAGATATCTGCTTGTCTTCTGTCTAATATAACATTTAAAAAAAACAAGCAAGCAGTTGTCTATCTTGACAGAAAAAGACAAACATCGCCCATAGGCACCAACGATGTTGGTAGTACCTTGCTCTACCATCCGTGTGGCGGGATGCACATAACACATGTATAATTTTACCGGCTCCCTTACCCCAAAACAAAATACGACAGTGACAAAGACTAACAATATTGTGGCTAGAATAGTCAAGGGGATTGGCTAGAATAGGGAAGATGGCTTTTCACGTTGTTATATTATGTTATTTGTATTAGAGGGATAAAATAATTGAATGTGTGCAGCACAGACATATTCGATGTGAATATTTAATGTAAATAGATATTAAGGCAGGATAAATTGTATATTTCGTTTAGTTCGTAAGTTTTTTGTAATAAATAATGTTCGTTTTCGTCTTTTATTCACCCTAACATACAGCTTTGTTGTACAGAGACAATAAAGCTTTATGTAGTTAAGTTGTTTGCCTAAAGGCATATTACGAACAGAAAGGGGTTCCACGCAGTCGACAAATTACAAGTCGACTCTTGCGAGATTGTATTTATATGCGGGAATCCACAATTACGAAAATCCGAAAAGTGCAAAATTCTTTATGAAAACAAATGTTTATCGATTGTAAATAGTATGTATAATGTAAGTATAAGCCTTAGGCATATGTTTAGACACTTTTCGGTAATATAAAGATAGTTAACAGGATAGTACGACATGAAAAAGCGTACAACTCTGTAATTGTAAGAGTTTCCGAGGTCCTGTAAGAACGTATAATGTATATAACACTCTTGTTTGTTATTGTATAAGTTTATTTGTGTTAGATCCTTGTATATAAATAAGAATAACACATTGTAATTAGATTTCGGTAGGTCTTAGGGCATTATGTACTTTGTTTTGCATATATTTGTAAAAAGGTAGTACCGTTGCACTCGCTAGAGGGCCACACTAGGTAATTAGAGGTAGGAGAAGCTACCTAAGATAAAATTATTAAGATTAGATTACGAAAAGTAGGATTTTAACAAATCCCAGACATTGTGGCGCCACACCTGGCGCCATTTGTCTTTGTCGATTTACGCCGCCCGTCTGGCCGCGCGCTATAAATATCGGAGAGCGCGGCCATTCAATCGTTTCCGTTCCGATCAAGTTACAGTTTCGTTACGACTCAATAAGTTTCCCAGACAAGTTCCTGGGCTTTAGTATATCCATAGGGTACCGGCTTTAGAGTAGGGCGGTGTTAGGGCAAGTACTGGCTCTCCCATAGAATAGTGAACATTTGCAACGGTGCTAGCTTTATTGCTATTTATTTCGTTACAATAAAGCACCTTTGCAACGTATAGTTGTGGTCTCGATTATTTCTCCGGCACATCCGGCTCAACCAAAAAGCACTACGGCTGGTGGGGCGTCGAAGAAGAAGTACCAGATCTACAGTCCGCTGGCTCCCCCGGCTGTAGTGCACAGAATGCAATTAAATTACCTAATTTCTTATTAAATTACACATGCATAAGTTTACCGGTTACCTTATGCGTTAACCGAAACACGTCAGTGACAAAAAAAGTGCTATTGCTGCAAGAATAGGTAAGGAAGTGGTACGAGACTTAGGCGAGGCGAGCTCCACCACCTATGCTATCCTAGTCACGATATTAGTGACTCGCATAGCCAATTGTTTGCCTCTTACGAATTGCCTAATAGGACGGCAGATGGTTTTTTCTTCACAGGGAGCCCGGACCAACACAGCGTAGAATTATTCACCATTATTTTGTTATATAGTATAGTTAGTCATTATTATTTTGTAACTTAGGGTACTTAGTCACTATTATTTTGTTACTTAGCGGATGAGAAGTCCTATACATTAGTTAATTGGGACCCAAGCGAAACCGGGCTGTATCGCTAGTTACCTATAATGATATATTTATTAGTAAGATTTTATCGTCAATTAATCGATTTATAGACCATATTCTGTACGTTTTATTGCGCAATGTAGCCTTAAGCATTTATGACAGTAGCAAATGTAATAAAAATTATGTATTTTAATTATAATTATTAAAATTAAAAATTAAATAGGTAACCTTCAATCAAGAGAAACATATTATTTTAATCAAGTATTGTTTCGGACAGTTTTAGCTGTTGGTCGAGTGGTTACAAACTCTGACTACGCAATCTATAAGACTCGGGTTCTATTCGCGACACGGATAAGTTTTGTGTATTGAACATAAATATTTGCTTTTCTGGCATAGGGTTACATATGTATTAGTATCGTTGACTAACACCAAATGTCCCGCATTGGTCCAGGATCTTTTAAAGGATAAACCAACGGATGTTCTGCCAGGATGGTTGTAAAAAGCGACTGATTGGCTATACTTTTCTCTAACATTAGGTTATAGACATTTATTCTGTAACTAGCTGTTGCCCACGACTTCGTCCGCGCGGACTTCGTTTACTCCGCACAGCTCCTCCCCCGTAGGTGATAGCGTGGTAATATGTAGCCTATATGTTGACCCGACCTATAAGTAATATTCATGCAAAGTTTGAAATAAATCCATGCAGTACTTTTTGAGTTTACCCCAGACAATATTACTTATAGGTCGGGTCTACATATAGGCTACATATTATCACGCTATCACCTACAGGGGAGGTGCTGTGCGGAGTAAATGAAGTCCCCGCGGACGAAGTCGCGGGCAGCAGCTAGTAAATAAATAAATAAATAAATTTGTTTAACATTAAAATCAGCGAGTAAATAATCAATCATCATCTGTTTTTGTACCCTTTTGATTGGAGTTTTTGTCAAAACTTGTATGGGACTACCCTTTATTGGATATATTCTATCCAATAAAAGAATTATCAAAATCGGATCACTTTATAAAAAGTTATGCATGGTCATACATTAAAATTAGTGATCATTAATTAAAATTAATCATCCCTTGTTTACGGACCCCAATGGTTATAATTTAAATAAAACATAAATGGGGCATCCTCGGGTTATACCCATTCCAATAAAAAAAGAATGATCAAAATCGGACCACTCTGTAAAAGTGATGTGTATGTTGCATACATTAAAAAAATCTCAAAAAGCACTGTATGGATTTACTTCAAATTTTGCATGAATATTACTAACAGGTCGGGTCAACATAGTATAGGCTATATATTATTACGCTGTCACCTACGGGGGAGGAGCTGTGCGAAGTAAACGAAGTCCGCGCGGACGAAGTTGCAGGCAACAGCTAGTATTAAATAAAAACGATTCAATAACACCTTTCCTGACTCGGAAAATAAACCAGGATCCTCATGATCTGGGTCAAATTGCTGCGAGATAGTCATCAGTCAAATCATCGTAAATGTAGACTTCAATAAGGAAGATGTATTACCGCTACGATTATATTTCCCGCTTACATAACACGAAGAAAGTGGAATATAACCTCCATTTTACAATCATGAATAGAATCTCTTAGGTCATGCGAGAACCAGTTTTCGGTGTGATATTCAGATAGGAAAGTAGTCTGTTTGACTTAGAACGAAAGAAAGGAAGGATAATATACCTTAACAGTGACACTGGACTGGTGGACTACCCATTTCGAGATCGAATTTCGACTTAGAGACGCGTTTTGACCAACGGAGGCTCTGAATAACTCTCTCAGACTCTGCGGTAGCTGCGGAATGAGAAGAAGCTGAGGAGACAAACGGATTTTTTTTATTTCACGCCTGTGTAGGAATTCACACGTTTTCTGGCTGTTCATATTTTCTTTGCCTATGAACGTTTTAATGCTATTTTCCAATATTATTTATTGACTAGCTGTTGCCAGTGACTTCGTCCGCGCGGACTTCGTTTACTCCGCACAGCACCTGGCCGCTAGATGATAGCGTAATAAAATGTACCCTATATGTTGCCCCACCTGTTAGTAATATTCATGCTAAATTTGAAGTAAATCCATGCAGTACCTTTTGAGTTTACCCCGGACATACATACAGACAAACAGACAAACAGACAATAATTCTAAAAACTATATTTTTGGCTTCGATATCGATTGTAGATCACGCCCCATGTATTCTTTTAAAAAAATATTCAATGTACAGTTTTGACTCTCCTACGATTTTATTTTATTAATATATATATATATATATATATATATATATATATATATATATATATATATATATATATATATATATATATATATGGCTCATATACAAACAAGTGATTCGTGAATATTTAAGATAAGGCGAATAAGGCGAGCTTATCTCTGTAGGAGACTTCTCACTGAAATCACAAATTTCTCAAATGATTTCTATCTGAATTCATAAAATGAATGTAGAATATGTACATTTATTTCACGAATTCAGTAAGAAAAGTTATTCGTGTTCATTAATTAAATCAGACACTTAACACTATCAGACATTATTTTATGTATATATTTATTGCCTGATATTTACGTTTATTTAATTACTGTAAGTAATATATTATGTTTATATTATGCGTATACTTATATATGTAACTTTATTTTGCATTAAATATATATTATTATTTATTTATGTGTATAGTATGACTATATTTTATTTTTGATTAAAATAACGTCAGCGGTTATTCATTTAATGAAAACTCTATTAATTAATCGTTTCATGCACCCTTCAAATGTGGAGTCATCCAATCAATTTGGGTTGACTGGTAGAGAATGCCATGTAACATTAAGTCCACCTATGTGTTTAACTGTGCATAAAGTTTTAAATAAATAATAAATCAGTGAGTGAATAATCAATTATCCCTTGTTTACGTACCCTTTGGTTGGAACTTTAAAAAAAAATGTGACCACTCACGGACTACCTATTCTGTAAAAAGTTATGCGAGTCTAACACAAAAATTGTGTAAGCCGATTGTAGGCCATCCCTAAAACTTCCCGCTACGTTTAGGTATTTTAAGCTTAAATGAGTAAAAACTATACATAAGCATAGGATTTCGAGTACCAAGAGTTCAAAAACCTAGTTTGTAAATTTGTAAAACATATATATTTTCAAAACGATGACCGATTTCGATCTTTTGCATGGCAATTTTTGAGCTTTGAGAAAAGTATACTGTTTCGCCAATTTTTTTTGAGGTTTTTTCAAAGGTATCCTGGGCCGAATCGGTTCAAAATTTTAGGAAGGTTAGATCCAGTCGAATGTCATACTGTGCGTTTCGATCGGTTATGAGATGTTTACGTACACACACACATACCTACTACATATGTACATACAGACATACTGTAACCATCAGGTAAATAGTAGGAAAAGGTTCCTAGGACCTCAAAACATGGAGATCTGGTGCAAACTAGATTTTCGAAAATCGGGACAAAATCAGCAACTTTCTTATCAATTTACGAAGCGGGAAGTAGATATAGAATATACGCGTCGAATTGAGAATCTCCTCCGTTTTTCGTTGGTTGGAAATGGCGTGTTTTCGTGACGGTAAACCTTACACACCATTTTCTACATAGATATTTATAATATATAAATAAACTTTTATAATCAATTTTGTATCGATACTCAATACCATCATATGGTCTTACACAATTAATCACAACTTTATCAATTATTAATTACTGTATACATCTATTTCACACAACATCAATGAAATGCAATTAACACCTTTTTATATTAATCGCATATCGCAATCGTGATTTACCTACACAGCATCATACCGTGATAATTGACAGTAGTGGAGTTGCTGCAGCCAATTAGCAAGATGCTACTTCCATCTATCCCCAAACTATTATAAAGCTGTCAAAAAAATCATGTATGTGTTATGTTAATTATATTAAAAAATATTATGATTATCGATTGCCTTATGGTATAGTAGTTAGCATGTTCGGCTTTGATCACGAGGTCTCGGATTCGATTCCCAGGTTTGACAAAAGTTTGATTGAGATTTTTCTCTAAAATTAACATTTGAGGCGTCATTAGGATCCACTGTATTCCCATAAATTATCAAATAAATTGAAATAATCGACCATGCTGATAAGAGGATTCCGGCGACTGGGACCGCATTAACTGGAACCGCGGTCCCAGTTGCCGGATTGATTTTTTGATTTTATAATTTTTCTTCCGGTGACTCGGACCACGCATAAAACAAGTGCAGTCAAACGAAAAAATGTTTAACGTAAAAAAAATAAAACTTTTACACTTTGATTCATAAATATCATTTATTTATATTCCTTCAATAAAAGCTCATTTTTTTATTATATATTAACACCTTTAAGGCGGATTTTGTCGTAGATAATTAAATATAAATATTCCTTAATAAATTACACAAATTGAAACCTCAGAAGGTTGGATAAATTCGTGTAAGTACCTAATAAGAACAAATGTCTGTTCTTGTCGGTAATCGAACCCGAGCCCCGTCGGTTGCGTAGTCAGGATCTCTAACTACTAGACTAACGGTACGGTCGAATTGTTTAGTTATTGTTAACTGATTGAAATTTTTAAATATTTTTAGCATGATTTACGGATTTAATACAAAATAACAAAAATTGTGCTTTTATTGAAGTTATATATATATGATATTTATAAATCAGAGTTTTATTTTATTTTACGTTAAACATTTTTTCTTTGACTGCACTAGTTTTGAATTTAACAATAGATTTTTAAATTAATTTATGCGTGGTCCGAGTCGCCGGAAGAAAAATATTAAAATTAAATCAATCCGGCAACTGGGACCGCGGTTCCAGTTAATGCAGTCCCAGTCGCCGGAAGCCTCGTTGATAAAATAGTAAGAAACAAAAAATATTAAAGGGGGTTGGCTTGCTTATGTTAAAAGTACAGTTTATTATATTATGTGTGTCTAACTGCCCCGTGGGTTGAGTGGCTAGTGAACCTAATCACGAGTAGATGGGGCTCGTGTTCGATTCCCGGACAAACATTTGTGTGACGAACACAGAGTTGCCAGAATTCAATGTAAATATATTATCTAGTTGTGTTCTAGAGTTTTTGATGCTGTAACAAATAAATCAAGTTTCATACATACTAGTATAAGATCCCAGGGCCGCCAGACGTTATTTATTTTCGAAGTAAAATTTGCGGGAAGGATATCTTATATGTGTTTAAGGCGAGGTATTTCGACGCGCGTCAATTCTATAGAAAATGGGTGGCGCGGTATGTTCTGAATCCGCTGGGAAGCGTGTTAATTTCCGGATAAATAAATATAGGACATCAGCTGAAAACTAAAATTTAGCACATTCTTTTTTGTATTTACAACTAAATATCACCACATAAAAATCAAGTGGAAGATTAGAAATATTATTAACAAATTATTTGTTTTAGAGATTTTTTGAGCCTGTTTTCGGAATTTTATATGATCGAGTAAAGTACATTCTATCATTTAATGAGTTAGCACATTCTTTAGATAATATCTTCAGGTATATCGTGTAATTAAAAATTTAAGTAAAAGTAAAATTGTTATTTAACAATCGGTACAAAAAACGAGATTTAACAAACCAGTTTTTTCCCGTTTGTCGCGATGCCTCGCCTTAACAGTGTGTGCGTACTCGCTAGCTTGGCTGGCGTTAGACAACGATACTAATACACAGAAATACATATATAAATAATGTAACATACATAATAAACACCAAACCCAGAAATACAAACATCTATGTTCGTCACACAAATGTTTGTCCCTGTCGGTAATCGAACCCGAGCCCCATCGACTCGTGATTAGGTTCGCTAGCCACTCAACCGATGGGGCAGTCAGACACACATAATATAATCAACTGTACTTTTAACATAAGCGAGCCAACTATTCCCCGTGTTGGATCCGGGCTTCTTTGAAGAATAGACTAACTGCCTTACTTCCAGGCAGGTCGTAAAAGGCGATCGATTGAATATACAAGTCACTACCATCGTAGCTACTAGGTGGTAGAGTTTTACATTGTTTCGCCCGAGTCTGGTACCACCGCCTTACCTATTCCTGTCCTATACCTGTATTTTTTATAAATTATGATACGGAACTCTTCGTTCGTGAGTTCGTCTCGCACTTGGTTGGTTTTATATATGTCGCAGTGAAATTGTCAATAGGTACCGTTAGATTATAATCTAACGACTATTAACGATTTCACGGGGACATATTATATACAGATTAGGTTTATGCTCTCCTTCACCATGTAAACTTTAACTGTGCCAAATCTAATGTAAACTTCACCATGTAAACTTTAACTGTGCCAAATCCAATGTCAACTTCACCATGTAAACTTTATATGTGCCAAATATAATCTAACTAAGTGATATTATAATTTAACTGCTAGCCTAACCTAACCAATTATAAACTCCCAAGGCAGATTATAATCTAACGACTATTGACGATTTCACGGGGACATATTATATACAGATTAGGTTTATGCTCTCCCTCACCATGTAAACTTTAACTGTGCGAAATCCAATGTAAACTTCACCATGTAAACTTTAACTGTGCCAAATATAATCTAACTAAGTGATATTATAATTTAACTGCTAACCTAACCTAACCAAATTATAAACTCCCAAGGCAGATTATAATCTAACGACTATTGACGATTTCACGGGGACATATTATATACAGATTAGGTTTATGCTCTCCCTCACCATGTAAACTTTAACTGTGCGAAATCCAATGTAAACTTCACCATGTAAACTTTATCTGTGCCAAATATAATCTAACTAAGTGATATTATAATTTAACTGCTAACCTAACCTAACCAAATTATAAACTCCGTAGGTAGATTATAATCTAACGACTATTGATAATTTCACAGGGACATATTATATACAGATTAGGTTTATGCTCTCCTTCACCGTGTAAACTTTAACTTTGCCAAATCCAATGTCAACTTCACTATGTAAACTTTATCTGTACCAAATATAATCTAACTAAGTGATAATATAATTTAACTGCTAAACTAACCTAAACAAATTATAAACTCCCTAGGTAGATTATAATCTAACGACTATTGACAATTTCACGGTGACATATTATATACAGATAGGTTTATTGCTCTCCTTCACCATGTAAACTTTAACTGTGGCAAATTTCATTCCAGCGTTCACACTTTTGGCTATACGAGTTAATTATCCATGCTTTGTCCATACTAATAATACAAATGCGAAAGTTTGTCTGCCCTCTGTCTGTCATAACTGACAAAGCGTAACTGTTTTCACGGCAAAACCGCTGTACCAATTGTGATGGAATTCTACAAATAGATGGTTGAAGATCCAAGTTCAAACATAGGCTAATTTTTTCCAAGAATCAACCCCTTAGAAGAATAGGGGATGGAAGTTTGTACGAAAAACTATATGGATCTAAAATGTCGTCCATATAACAGACGGACCGAAGCCACGCGGGACAGTTAGTATTATTACATATATAAGCTTTTTGCACTCCTCTACCATATAAAACTTTATCTGTGCTAAACTTCATAAGCCCGCATTTGCGTTAATGTCGTTTAAAGGGGCACATAGTTTTGACTTTACGAAATAATATATTCATACTCCATATTACTAAATTATTACACCCATACTAATATTATAAATGCGAAAGTAACTCTATCTGTCTGTCTGTCTTTCTGTCTCTTCTTCATGCCTAAACTACTAAACTGATTTAGATGAAATTTGGTACAAAGATAGTTTGAGACCCGAGAAAGGACGTGGGATATTTTTTATCCCGGAAATCCCACTGGAACGGGAACTATGCGGTTTTTTATTTTAGAATTTTTTCCACGCAGACGAAGTCGTGGGCACAGCTAGTAATACTATAAATGTGAAAGTCTGTCTGTTACGCTTTCACGGCTAAACAGCTGAACCGATTTTGATAAAATTTGGCAAGGAGATAATTGAATATTCGGAGTCAATTATAAGTTAACTTTTATTTAAATGTCAATCGCTAAGGGGCTGAAATAGAGAATGAAAGTTTGTAGGAAGTTGCGCAGGTCAGCTAGTATTTTAAAATAACTATACCATAATAAAGAATAGCCCTATTCTTTACCACGTAAATTTTAACCATGTCAAATTTCTTAGAAAATGAATACAAAGTTCTTGCTTTCCATATCAATGTAATGTCGTCGTAAACATTTTTATACAGAGATATTTGAATGAATTTTCCTGCCTATGTTCTAGAAAAAAGTGTAGTAAATGAGTTTTTCTTCTTTTTATCACATTAGAAAATGTGTTCCGAGACTTGGTGACTCTTTCCAAGGCAAGAGAGAGTTTAAATTGATAACATTGTATCAATATCATAATATCACTCAAAACTGTACTTAGTGTTTTACCTGTCAACGATATAGATACCTACTTTCAAACCAGTGTACCAATTTTAGAAGATCTCATTCGGTTTAGAAGCACGTACGAGTACGAATGAACGTAATGATATGTAAAGTTGCCAAACGCGACCGCGACCAGCCGACGCCGTGTCAAGACCGCCAATGTTGTAACGTGTTTACATTTACCTGCGGAATACAGATTACAGATGCTTATATACAGAACTTAATTATATCGGAAACTTACTAGAATTTGACATTCGCTTATTTAAGGTCCCACACAACATATTAACTAATCACCATTTTTTATTTAATTTACTAACGGCATTCTGCAGTCCACTGCATTATAATAGTTTTTGTTGAATCTCACAGCAACCACTTATTTTTCCGGGATAAAAGTACCCTATGTGCTATTCCAGGTCACCATCATTCGATTTGGAAGAAATTTGTAACACAACATCAGCGTGTGGCAAATTTCAACCAAAATTGTCCAGCCACTATGAGAGTGATTAAGTAAGAGAGATTCAAACATACGAACATCTAAACGTCCAAATATACAAATTTTCACATGCGTTATATGTATGAGATTCATAATAATAACAATTAGTACGTGAAGGAAAAGTTCGTACCCCTTTTTAAAACAATTACCTACGCGAAAAGTGGAGCAAGAAATTTGGCCAAGTTAAATTTTACATTGGGGAGGACTGCAGAAACCTAATATGTTTAACATTAGAAATTTTAGTTAAATTAATAAAAATAAAAATTACACCCATTGCATTTATGTAACATACATTATAAAATTTACATATGTATCGCCTCTGTGGTCTAGTGGTCCGGTGTCGGAATTGACCACGTGAGGTCCCGGTTTCGATTCCTGGATCGGGCAATTCAAAAATGTGTTTCTTCAGTTTTCTGTTAAAAACAACGTTGCCCGGGATTGGAAAGTACCCGGTTGGCGACAGGCTTGCAACCTATCACATTGTGGGACCAAGTATCTTCGGCTAATCGTGGGTGCACTTGTTGTACCTCTGCCCACCTCTTCGGGGATACGGGCGTGAAGATACTACTACATATATAGTGTAGTCAAACTTAAAAGAAATCTTATTACTTAGTCTATGGTTAAACTTCGACCACATGACGATCACTTGTTATAATTCTGTGCCTCCTGTGATAACTGATTTAAGTCGAGTTGTACACTTTTTGTTATTTTTACGTATAAATTATCAGAAAAAAATCAAGATTTTTTGGTATAACTCACGTATAACTCACATACTTTAGTTTCGGAGAAAATTTTGTTCAAAGTGATACAACTTCCCAGATTTTTTACAAAACATATCGTGGAAATAGATATAGGTATTTCAAGTTGTAACCTGTATTATAAGTAATTGCTAAACACATTCATTTCGTGCTTCGGGGTGCGATTATAACAATTTTTATTATATTTTTCCCCCGTATTGGTCCCGACAAAATTGAATGGCAAATTTTGTAAAATGGTATTTTTTTTTTGTAAATTGTAAAAATTTGGATTGAGCATAAGATGATATTTTGTAAATAGTAAAAATAACTTTTGATGTGAAATAATTCTAGTAAATTGTAATACATACAATTGTAATACGTGAAATAGAAAAAAGAAGCCCGCTGAGTTTCTTCCGCCGGATCTTCTCAGTGTGTGGCCGCGTTCCGATCCGGTAGTAATTATAAAGAAATCGACCTAAATTAAAATGTTTGCACGCCATATTATGGTAGAATATGATGGTAATTATGGTAAGTATGGTAGAATATTTAATTTATTTTAATAACTTGTGACACCCATATTCTTGCAAATAAATATTTTTTCATTTTTCATTTTTCCGGGCTCCTTTGAAGAATAGGCCAACTTCCATTCTGCCAGTCAAGTCATAAAAGGCGACCGATTGACTATGTGAGTCACTACCGTCGTGGCTACTAGGTGATAACGTTCTGCATTGTCTCGCCCGGTCTGGTATCACCGCCTTACCTATTCCTGCCGCAATAGCGTCAATGCTTGTCAATGTCGTGTTACGGTTTGGAGGGTAAGGTAGGCGGTAAACTTATGCATGTGGCATTAGACCTCGCCACAAATAGTAACGTACCATTAACAATTTTGGTGTCTATAGGCGATGATTGACTCTTACCATCAGGAGACCCATCTACTTGTTTGCTATGTTATGATATTAAAAAAAAAATCTTTTTCAGTATTTTTTATCGTGAATATTGATTTAATTGGAGTTATATCACTTTGAACATATTTTTCTCAATATTGATTAGGATACAATTCAACAACCAAGGCCAGTTTTATTAATTTGTTTTTTGTTTTTAAAATTTGTTAATTTGTTTTTAAAACTTGTTGTTTTAAAAGTGTATTCTTTTATCTGTGAACGGAAGTACCAACTTACCCTTTTTTCCAACGTATAACTTAAGTATAACTTCTGAGTGGCAAAATTATATAATTCGTGCATCATATTGTTTGGTCTCACCGTAATGGGATAGACATTAGTTGTGTTACATCATGATATATTTGCAACCTTACCTATGGCATTAGGTTAACGTGGCATTTGACACGGGAAAGTTCTTAGCTACAATGACTCTTCACTTTTAGACATAGGTGTCGAAATCATAATTTACTAGCTGTTGCCCGCGACTTCGTCCGCGCGGACTTCGTTTACTCCGCACAGCTCCTCCTCCGTAGGTGATAGCGTGATATATGTTAACCCGACCTGTCAGTTATATTCATGCAAAATTTGAAGTAAATCCATGCAGTACTTTTTGGGTTTACCCCGGACAAACATACAGACAAACAGACAAAAATTCTAAAAACTATATTTTTGGCTTCAATATCGATTGTAGATCACGCCCCAAGTATTCTTTTAAAAAAATATTCAATGTTTCCTACGATTTTATTCTATGTATAGAATAATTTATGTGCCCTTCTTTGTGGAAAATGTTAATGCAACAGTATATATATTTATGCCGTCTAACGATTAACTTAAATTAAAAAAAATATCTATAAATTAATACATGAAGTGAAAACCTTTTAACTCTTTTTACGAAAATTACGCGAACTGAGGAAAATGAAATTTTGCACAATTAACGTTTATTTGGAAAATAAGTACAGAGCTCATATTCTTATGTAATGTATACATTAACACTCTGAGTGGAAAGAGATAACCAACGGCTATAGACACCAAAGGTTTAATGATGTGTTGCTATTCATGTGACAGGGACGGAATGCAACGTGAAACCAGAAATCAGAAATACTTTATTCAATAAAAAATTTTACAAGTTATTTTGACACGTCTACATATTTTTTAAAAACTACTGCCGGATCGGAAACGCGGCCACTCTTGCATAGCCTAGTCTCACTCTCACATAGCTCGAGTGACTCACACAGCCAATCGGTCGCCTTTTACGACCTGCCTGGCAGAACGGCAGTTGGCCTATTATTCAAAGGAGCCCGGAACCAACACGGGCCTGTAAATCTCGTCAAAGCGCCTGTAAATATTTGAATAAAATATTTTGAATTTCTTTGATTCGAATCACGCCGGTTTCTTGTGCAGTAGACAGAATGAGTCTAGCGTCAACATGTATTCCGGTTCGCCACTATCCATCGATTTATCGATTGACGAGATAGACCCATCGTTGTATTTACCGACTCTATAGCGGTTCAATCAATCCACAAACGCTGCCAGAAAAACTAATGAAAAAATGAAAAAAAAGAAAAGAATGAAAAAAATGAAATTCAAAATAAAATCCGTAATCGCGATATCACAATTATTTATCTTGTAAACATTATATACAACGTTTTAACGCTTCTCAAATGGACTTCAGTCCCCAGGCAGCACACCTTGCCTGGTTGGGAAGATCTTCCTTTTCCCCTTCCTTGTCCTAGTGTGACGTCATCAACCTCCACAGTTATGACGTCACCTGACAAAAGTTGACCCGCTGACTCCATCACTATAGAGCCCATCACCCTTCAGCGGTACGGACCAGCGGCGCGACAGAATCGATGACAATTAATCCGTGTTTCTGGCGATAGTTGGAACCGACAGCTTAGCGTGCTTGTCCGAAGTACGAGAGTGTTAGAACACTACTAAAATCTGAGCTGCTGTGAGGTTTTGTTTTTCGAGAATAACCCCAAAAACCCCAATTATAATTTTAATTAATCTTGACATAGAAATCTACGTTGCCGTTTCTCTGATCTAATGGTCCGATGTCGGCGTTGTCCACATGAGGTCGAGGTCCCGGGTTCGATTCCCGGGTTCGATTCCCGGGTCGGACAAATCAAAAATTTTTTTGATAAAAATAACGTAGGCCGGGGTTTTTTCGTTTTTCTCCAGTGCCTCGCCTTAACATAATTTTTGCAAGCAATTGATATGTTAAACACTGATTAATTGCTTGTTAATATTAATTTGCGTTTCGGAAACCGGCCGTATCTTCGGCTAATTGTGGCTGGACTAGTTGTACCTCTGCCTACCTCTTCGGGGATACAGACGTGAATATATTTCATATAGATCCAATTCGGACCCTTATGATCTGACTCGAATAGACTGAGCCCTAGGCCGCTAAGTGTTAACGTAATAGCTGTTTACAGGCGAAGCAACGGTTATTAGTATCGTTATTTATTTTATAGATGACCCTGATGGCAGATTGAAAGAGATAACCATTGCATATAGACATTAAAGAAGTTAATAGTGTATTGCTATCCTTGTGACGTGGTCTTATTGCACGTACATAAGTTTATTCATACATAAATTTACATAAATTTAGTCGACTGAATGTGCATGTTGGGTGCAACAGAGAAAATCGCGCCCAAAAATTTGCACCTATATTTTTGACGCTACAAAAAATCTATAAAACACATGGAAAAAATGTTGATCAATCAAAATTTTTTGTAGCGTCAAAAATAAAGGTGCAAATTTTTGGGCGCGATTTTCTCTGTTGCATTCATGCACTTACGATCGACTAAATTAGCAGGGCGGCATTGTCCGCCCGATGCCCGGGACACCGGACAATGCAGCACTCTACCATCTAGTAACCACGACGGTAGTAACTCTTATAGCCAATTGTTCTCCTCTTACGAACCGCCTGATAGTACGGCAGATGCTCTATTTTTCACAAAGGGCCCGAACCAACACAAAAGACCATCCAAGTTTTACTCTGCCGAACCACCAAAAAACCAGCGCGTGTTTCACACTCAGACAAAAAGCACCAATGTCAAACTACACTTTAAATCTTTAAATTCAAAAAAGTCTCTTTATCCACGTAACCTTTAATAAATTAAACGCTTATTAAAGTATCTTCATTATTTTGATTATTGATTATCGAAATAATGAAGATACCACAGGTTCCGAAGGCTGGTTGTACGAGGAAGATACCGAAGAAAAATTTCGTAATGTCTATTTTCAATACAAAAGGCCCTTACGTCATTTACCTACGTATGTGAC
This sequence comes from Apodemia mormo, assembly GCA_036924255.1. NCBI lineage: Eukaryota > Metazoa > Arthropoda > Insecta > Lepidoptera > Riodinidae > Apodemia > Apodemia mormo. Next base: position 6,805,310 of record JAUPFN010000019.1, read on the forward strand.
ATTATGATGTACTGGCCACTACGTTTCACTACTATAATTTGAAATAGCTAGCGATTGAGAACTAATTCCAAATTTAAATTTATTTCAAACGAGCTGACCACTCAGCTTAACATGCTTGTGTAGTTTATAATGCAAATTTTCATCCCCTATGCCAGCCCCCTATTTTTAAAATAAGTAGCCTTTTTTTGACACCGAATCTTCAACTATTTCCATGTCAAACTTCATGAACATCGGCTCAGTAGTTTAACCGGTAAAACCGTAAAAGAAAGTCAGAAAGTAAACTTTCATAGTTATAATTAATATTAATAATAAATCTATATTCATCTTGATGAATTCTAATGAATGGATATGGATTTAAGCTTACGTAATAAGTGTTCCAAATTTAGTGATTTATCATATTTATTTTAGCGCCATTTGGTTTTTCTTTGACATCCTTCTGACTAGTGACTGCCATAATATATCATAGTAACGTTTACTGTACGATCCATCCAATGACGTGTATAATATTATATACGTCATTGGACGCATCTGACATTCCTTGACAGAGTTCGGCTTTGTTTGAACATGAAGCTGCATTATATCTGGAGGCAACACTCCTAATACCTACTTAAAACAAAACTTTAAATACTGCTGTCATCTTCTGAGGTCTTACTCTCTCTTTCTAACACAGCTATATAAAAAGAGACGGTGAGACCTCATAGACCATGAAGTAGGTATAGGTGGAGCTAGCACTCGTATTAATCAATTGAAACAAATATTTACTGTATCTGTATACTGTATCTCTGTCTATGAGGTCTCTCCATCTCTATTCATACAGCTGTATTAGAAAGAGAGAGTTAGACCTCAGAAGATGACAGCAGCATTTGAAATTTGGTTTCAAGTAGGTATTAGCAGTGCTGTCTCCAGATATACAGCTTCATGTCATAGACTGAGATATAACGTATGTATATGTTTCAAGTGATTAATCCGAGTGCTACCTAATACTTCATGGGTTTGAAGTGAGTATTTTACTTATGGCTGAATTTGATTTTGGGACAACAAAAAAAATGAAATATCAACAATTGACAACAACAAAAAAATTAAAAATCAACAACAAAGTACGCTGTTTTAATATTTTTAGTCTGAGTTCACAATATGAAAATCTGGAAATATTGCGCTATCTATGGTTACGTCACTTATGAGCTTTACCGTGGCACCAATGTTGCAGGAAAACTGCATATAGGATTTATGAAGTAATTTATACACTGCACTCTCGGCGCTTTGTAACTTAATTTAATGATTATTATAATTTTAAGTAAGTATCATCATGCCCGGTTTGTCGGTTGGTAAGATAAGCGGTGATCCTTATCGCCACATGTTAACGATTATTGAATATTTCTAGCAATAACCGGGACCGACAGTTTAACATCTGCTCATCCGAGGCACGGGAGTGGTAATACACCACTTCGCCAGACTCCGAGCTGTTACTGAGGATTATATTTTCGAGCAAACCTCGAAAAACCTCAATAACACTTTTGCCCGACCTGGGATTGAACCCGGAACCTCATGGTTTGAGATAGACCACGAGGTAGTTATTTTAATAGAAAAATTGTTTTCATAAACCTGAAATATTTTTTAAAAAGCTGTCTAACGCTACGCCATACGCCATGGCGTATACGCCATAGGGTAAACGAAAATAAAATTAACTTCCTTAAAATATTTTAGCGAAATTCCCTAAAAAAATTTTTTCGTTATACTTAAGAGTCATCGTTGGCCGCTGGGGGGTTGCGAATGTTAGGTAACACGCCTGCAGGAAGCAACCTTAAAAATATAACCAATACTAGCTGTTGCCTGAGACTTCGTCCGCGCGGACTTCATTTACTCCGCACTGCTCCTCCCCCGTAGGTGATAGCGTGATAATATGTAGCCTATATGTTGATCCGACCTGTTAGTAATGTTCATGCAAAATTTGAAGTAAATCCATGCAGTACTTTTTGAGTTTACCCAGGACATACATACAGACAAACAGACAAACAGACATACAAACAAACAGACAAAATTGTAAAAACTACATTTTTGGCTTTGATATTGATTATAGATCACGCCCCAAGTATTTTTTTTTTAAATATTCAATGTACAGTTTTGACTTTCCTACGATTTTATTATATGTATAGATTACAAATCGTATGTAACACAGACGACACAGAACTATTTAATTATTTGTAACGAGTTATATAAAACAAATTAATGACAAACATGTCAATATATTTTGCATATAACTGCGTCAAAACATAACAGACAGACACGACAGTCGTAATTATTTAAGAATGCTAATGATTACATAAAATATCACAATTGCGAAAAATAATGAGACCAATTTGTCTACAGCAGGTGTGCATGTAACTGCAAATTAAAGCCGGTAGCTATAATATAACAATCGCAGAGTCCACTTAGTTCCCGTCAAAGCCTGGAGGCTGGAGGTAATTGGTGGTATTAATCAGTAAACTTCGACATGTCATTATCATTTATAAGGTTACAACGTGGGTTAATCCTATTGTTTTAAAATATCTCATCCTCGAAATTAAACTTCAATTTTAAAAAGATTTTTTTTAAATAATCAAATAATTAAGTATTTGGATGTTCTCTGGAATAAATCCAGTCACGTCATTTTTTTTTAAAAAAAAGCTTGCAAGTTTAGGGTCAATGATTTTTCATACTAATATATTAGTTCTGAAATGTTTGGCACGCCAGAAATAGCGTCAATGCTTGTCACTGTTCTCTTCCGGTTTGGAGGATATGATAACCAGAAAAGTTATGCATTACCACCCCGCCACACGGATAGCAGCACACCATCAACGCCCATGGTGCCTATTGGCGATGGTCGTCTCTTTCCATCAAAATAACCATCTACTTGGTTTAATTGATTGCCTTTTACTAACATTATTTGTTCATAATTATTTTTTTTAAACAGTTAATTACAGTCGATAACAAAAATACGATAATTTGAAATTGCAATGACTGAATTTAATTCGAAGCAATTATTTATCTCGATAACTGAATATTTCAATTTAGTCATTACTAGCTGACCCAGTAAACGTTGTTCTGCATTTTCAACTACTCTTTTTTTTTCTATATTTTCTCACCTTTTTAACCTTCCCTGGAATTCAACAATTAATTCAAAACCAAAATTAGCCAAATCGGTTCAGCCGTTCTCGAGTTTTAGCGAAACTAAGGAACAGCAATTGATTTTTGTATACATAGATTGTTGAATATAATTTGAAGCAAATGTTTACCGTGGATAAGAAAGTAGACTTTTCATGTCATTATTGTTAAATGTAATTTGAAGCAATTGTTTATTATCGATAACAAAGTAGAAATGTCATGTCATTATTGTTAAATACAATATGAAGGAAATATTTATTATCGATAACAAAGTAATCTTCTTAAACGTGGATTAGTTAATACAATAATTTTCTTTAAGTATTCTTGTGTACTTGACCCATTTGTGTATTATAGTATGAGAGCTCGTGATCTTAGTAAGGAGTGATTGAAGTTGCGTGAAAGGCTGAAGATTTGTACCTTATTCAAAGCATTTTCGGACGGACAATTAAACGGACATTATATGTGTACACGATAAAACGTATTAAAACTAAAAACCTTTAATCACTAAACACTTTTAAATTTAATATTTTTTTAAGAAATAAAATTTTCGACGGAAATTCAAAAATCCGTGACTATTCGCCCAGTTTCGGTTTCACCGCATTTATTGATTCTACAAGCCATCATTAATTACAAAATCTCTTAACGTAACATAAACTAACGAGTAAATTAAGACTTTACGTCAAAGCACTCTGGATGACGGCTTATCATATACTAGCTGTAGAGTCCAGCCCGATACATTATAAAAGTTTATGTATCCCTTGGAATCACTTATTTTTTCCGGGATAAAAAGTAGCCTATGTGCTATTCCAAGTCATCAATCAAATTTCATTCAAATTTGTTCGGTAGTTTTTGCGTGATTGAGTAACAAACATCCAAACGCCCCGGCTTCGCACGGGAAAAAAATGATTAAAATCGATCCAGTAGTTTTGATTTATTCATTACTACCCGTGGCCCGCACGCGTTAAATTTGGAGTAAAACAATTCACCTTTCCCTATACCAAGAAGATTTCCTGCTGTCTTTGGAATATCTAAAATCATATAGGTACTACATTTTTAGTTTTAACATTTTTACCTGTTTCTTTTATTTTTACATTTAATATATTACAAAATGTCTTTATATACAGCGTTCACAGCTTTCTTGCCATTAAACAATACAAACATGTTTCCCTATACCATGAAAATTTCCTGCTATCTTTAGAATATCTAAATTCATATAGGTACTACATTTTTAGTTTTTACATTTTCACCTATTTCTTTTATTTTTACAATTGATATATTACAGAATGTCTTTATATACAACGTTCACAGCTTTCTTGCCATTAGACAATACGAACATGTTTTCTTTAGAAGTTACTCTTGAAAGAGCGATATATAGTTGGTCATGTGAAAATCAGTCAACGCTCAAATCTAAGCCCGCAACGTTGAAGGTTTGACCCTGCGATTTCTTAAGGCGAAAAAATGTGTGAGTGGTTGACCCTGCGGGCCCTCCCTGAAACTTCTCACTAAATAAAGGTATTTTAAGCTCAAAAGAGTAAAAACTATAAGCATAGATTTTTCAGTTCAAATTTGTTAAAAATGGCAGAATTATTAATTTTTGAAAAGCTGTATATTTGAAAACGATGATGGTATTTAACTCAATTTTTGAGATCTAAAATATTGTTGTAGCTAAATAACCGATAGGTTGAAAAATTTCGGTGCTATGTCTAAAACATTTTATTTTTAATTTTCTTCATTGGTAAATCCCAAACAAATTGACCGATTTTGATTAAATTAAGTATTTGACGGTCAATCGGTAAATTAACTTGAAAGTTGAAAGTTATTAAAAAAAAATTAAGTAAGTTTGTTAAGAACAACGTAATTTTAAATTTGAAAAGCTATAAGTTTTGAGAATTAGATTCGATTTTGATTTTTGAAACGGCATTTGACGTAGTTTTTTTAGTACTAAAATATCGTACAACACCAAAAAATTATTGGTTGAAAAATTTTGAAGCTATGTCGAAAAAACACTTTTTTCAAAATTTTTCGTAAACGATTACTCCCAAACTGATTAACCGATTTTGATGCAATTTATGTATTAGACGTAGTTTTTTGAGGAATAGAGCTGATTATTTTTTGTACTCGTTACATAGTACATAGAAGTTATATTAAAAAATGCTTTTTCTTTTGGTTTTTTCAAAATTTCTCAAAATCTTCTAGACCGAATCGGTTCAAATTTTCAGGAAATTTAAGTTAAGCGGAATCCAATCGAATTTCTTTTGGTTTTTTCAAAATTTCTCAAAATCTTCTAGACCGAATCGGTTCAAATTTTCAGGAAATTTAAGTTAAGCGGAATCCAATCGAATGCCATCAACCGCGTTAGATCGGTCTAGCCGTTCAAAAGTTATGACATGTTTACATACACACATATACACATACACATACACACACACACACACACACACACACACACACACACACACACACACACATACGTACATACAGACATACTGACGTCATCGTGAAAATAGTCGGAAAAGATTCCTAGGACCTCAAAACTTGGACATTTGGTGAAAACTCGATTTTCGGAAATCGAGGTAAAATCAGTATCTTCCTTATCTACATACGTAGTGGGAAATTAAAAACTGGTTTGCTAAATCACGTTTTTTTTACATTGGTTATTAAATAACAATTTTACAAACATTATACGATATACCTGAAGATATTATCTAAGGAATGTGCTAACTTATTACATGATAGAATGTAAAATGATAAACTTTACTTGATCATATAAAATGCCGAAAACAGGCTAAAAATCTCTATAACAAATAATTTGTTAATACTATTTCTAATCATCCACATGATTTTTATATGGTGATATTTAGTTACAAAAAAGAATGTACTAAATTTTGATTTTCAGCTGAAGTCCTATATTAACGACGGGTCCCAAGAACAAAATCTTATGGAGAGATCAGACTAAATTGGTTTTATAATAAAATTCGCATTAAACACGCATAAAGCTGCAATATACTTTTTATATTTATTGGTCTTTTTTGTGGAAATACTCAAGTGAACATCATCTTATCTACAATGTACTCACACAAACAAACATATTGTAATTTGATAATTTTGTAGATACGATTTTGTTCTTGGAACATGACATCAGAAAACTCACAAATTGCAGTATTTCTCGACTCTATATTAAATGTTATTATACATATAAACCTTCCTCTTTAACCACTCTATCTATCAAAAAAAACCGCATCATAATCCGTTGCGTGGTTTTAAAGATTTAAGCATACATAGGGACATAGGGCTATAGGGACAGACAAAGAATGGGACTTTGTTTTATACTATGTAGTGATATAGATGTATTAAGGAATATCCACAGACACCTAGAGAACGACGTCATTACGTGCGTTTATCTTTTTGCTATAAGAAAAATATATTATTCTTATACGAGTACAATTCAGAATATTCTCTCATGTTTTTAATATTACATTATTTAAGGTATAATGATAAGAAAAGCTACAATAAGCATTAAGCAAAACGCAAAAAAAATAATACCCTTCACATGGCAGCTGACCTTTATCTAGCATTGGATAGCATAGCAGTACGTTGAAAAGAAATACATGAAAACAGCCACAAACTTTACTTTTAAGCAACGTAAGTCCACGAGCTCTTGAGCTATGTTTTATTGCACAAGCGCAAGCGGTTAAAAATGATAATCCGCACTTCAATTACCCGAGATGTGCACATTGTTCAGTGCGACACACTTGAACTTTGCCGTAATAGACTACCACACGTTTACAAATTTATGGTTTGTTCTTATTCAGCTGACAAAATAGACTACCTAGCATTATGTATATACCTTTTTTATAGTAGGGGCGGCAAACGAGCAGATAGTGCACCTGATGGTAAGTGATCACCGCCGCTCGTGGACATCCGCAATACCGGGGTTATTGCAGCTGCGTTGCCGGCCTTTTAAGAATGAATAAGCTCGTTTCTTGAAGGTCCCTAAGTCGTATCCATTCGGAAACACCCCCGAGGGTAATTGATTCCACAAAGGAGTAGTGCGAGGCAAGAAATGTCGACAAAAGCGCACGGTTGTGGATTTCCAGACATCGAGGTGGTGAGGATGGAATTTTAAATTTTGATGCGATGTCCGATGGTGGAATGTATGGATGGATGGTGGTGGGATGGTACCTAGTCACCTTTTAGGATTCCGTTTCAAAATGGTTAAAATACGAACTGAAGATGCTAGAGTTACCATGGAACAAACACATTGATACGAACGCTGAATTGTTCATTAGGCTCGGAGCACTTCGCTCGCTTTTTGCGCTCAATCATAAAACAAAAGGAGATAGGTCTGCCATTGTTTTTTTATAGGTACCAATGTCATGAGATCACAACCAAAAAGATGGCTCTCCTGATAGAAAGAGAAATCGTCGCTATAAACACCAAGTGTGCTGCTATTCGTGGGGCGTGGCAATACTCCATTCCTAAGCTTACTGGCTACCTTACCCATCAAACCGGAACACCACAATAACAAGCATTGACGCTATTCCGGCAGGAATAAGCAAGTTGTTGGTAACAAACCCGGGCGAAACCTTGCGGAACATTACCGCCTAGTAATCACGATGGAGGTGACATGTTGGCCAATCATTTGCCGTTTGCGAACTGCCTGGCAAAATGGCAGATAACCATCTGACATTTCGTCAGGCAGTTTGCCATATTCTTCAGAAGGAGGCCTGGAAATAATAAGAGTCGTATAAAAAACGTGTTCTTCTGTGGTTGTTGCTCGATCTAACATTGGAACCATAAATAGTTACAATCATGACTTCAGCGGCGACGATTTTGCTTGCAAGTGAAATCGGCGGCGTCGTCATCAGAGTGCTAAGTGTGAGTTTTTCTTTTCGCATTCGATCGTGAGCGCGTTTGGAGTTTACTAGAAATTTGTATGTGATTTGTACAGCGCCACCTAGTGGTAAACGTGAGAAACCAGTTTACCACTAGGTGGCGCTGTACAAATCACATACAAATTCCTAGTAAACTCGAAACGCGCTCACGATCGAACGCGAAAAGACAAACTCACACTTAGCACTCAGTTCACTTGTAGGCAAAATGGAGCAAATGTTAATAGACGCGCGAATTTACCACGATTTACCAGTATGTTGGCTAGTGAAAAGACAAATAACCCCCATCACCGCATTTGCCAATTTTTTACGACTGTTGATTATCTTGCGGCACAGATAACAACGCGCGAATATTACTTTTATTGTAAGCCTATATGCTTTTCACACGCCTCTGCAAAGCGAGGTGCTCTACTTTCGCTTCACCAAAATCAAGTACGTTTCAGAAGTAAAAATGTCTCTATTTTAGTTATACAAGTATTACACTTTTTGACTAATACGAAAACACGTATGTCAAGAAAAACCCTCGTTTTAATGTATTTAATATTTTTTAACGACATTTATTGTATTTAGTGTAAAAACTAATAAAAAAAAATGCAAATCCTGTCTGGATATCTGTATGTACGAACCAGGCACAATTACGGCCTCGAAATCCATACTAATATTATAAATGCGAAAGTAACTCTGTCTGTTTGTCTGTCTCTTCTTTACGCCTCAATCACTAAACCGATTTGAATGAAATTTGGTACAAAGATAGTTTGAGACCTGACATATGATAGTATTTATCCCAGAAATACCACGGGAACAGAAACTATGCGGGTAAAACCCGGGATTGTTTATCTTTTGAACCAAGGTAATAAGGAGAAACTTAAGCTACTTTTATTTTAGAACTATCTGTTGTCTGCGACTTCGTCCGTTATATTGAAAAAACACTTTTTCCAAAATTTTTCGTCAACGATTACTCCCAAACGGATAAACCGATTTTGATGCAATTTATGTATTAGACGTAGTTTTTTAAAAATAGAGCTGATTAGTTTTTGTACTCAATCAGTACAAAAACTAATCAGCAGTAAATCTGTAGTAAATCTGGAAGTTATATTAAAAAAATACTGTTTCGCCATAATTTTTTTGGTGTTTTTTCAAAATTTCTCTATATCTCCTAGACCGAATCGATTCAAATTTTCAGAAAGTCTAATTTGAACAAAAGCCAATTGAATGCCATCAACCGCGTTTCGATCAGTCCAGCCGGCCGTTCAAAAGTTTTGAGATGTTTACATACACACATACACACATACACACACACACTTACACACACACACACACACACATACATACAGACATACTGACATCATCGTGAAAATATTCGGAAAAGGTTCCTAGGACCTTAAAACGTGGACATCTGGTGAAAACTCGATTTTCGAAAATCGGGGTAAAATCAGTAACTACCCTTATCTTCATTCGTAGGGGGAAGTTAAAAATACGAAAAAAAACGCGTTTATTTTATGGGGATTGGGGACCCTTAATATTTTTATTTTTATTTTTAATATTTGCTGTTATAGTAGCAACGGAAATACATAATTTGTGAAAATTTCAGCTTGCTAGCTATCACTGTTTATGAGATACAGTCTGGTGACAGACAGACGGACAGACAGACAGCGGAGCCTTAGTAAGGTTCCGTTTTACCTTTCAGGTACGGAATCCTAAAAATGAATGCCCCCTTACACGCTATATATTTCACAAAAAATACGCAATGTTCCCCATTATATATTATTATAGTGCCTGGGCGACCGAGCTCCGTTAAATATGATTTAAAACCGGTAAATTAATCTTAATGATAAATTATGATTTAAAAATATCTTTTCCCGATGACAGTGATCAGTGATGAACGAATACAATTACCTCCTTTAAATATTACATTTTTAAATTAAAATCTTGATTAATGATCATTTATTCATGTTGGACGTAAATTGCAACACAAAATTAATTATCTACAATTATTTAATTTTGTGGTCATATTGTAATAGTGGTTCATACCACAGAGTATAGATTTATTATATCAGAACAGCAAACAGATGGTTCTCTCAGTCAAAAGAGATAACCAACGGCAATAGACACCATAGGTTTAATGATGTGTTGCTATTCATGTGGCAGGGATGGAATGCAACGTGAAACCAGAAATCAGGAATCAGAAGTACTTTATTCAATAAAACGTTTTACAAGTTATTTTGACACGTCAACATATTTTTTAAAAACTACTACCGGATCGGAAACGCGGCCAGACACAGAAAATCCGGCTGAAGAATATCACAATATTACAATATATATATATATATATATATATATAAGATCGGTATGAGGAGCAATTTATCCCAGCCTTCTTTGTCTTCTAAATATTCTGAGATGAACGTGCATAAGTTTACCGGCTACCTTACCCTCCATACTGGAATACGACAGCGACAAGCACCGATTCCGTACTACCTGACCCGGGCGTTACGTTATAGGACTCTAGTTAGTATAGTTATAATGTTAAATACACGTACTGGGCCTTCTCTCGGGTTTTAAAAGATAACAACCAAAAGGAGCCAAGATTAACACCGTACAGGAATTCGATACGCAAATATATACACATATTAATTTAGTTAAAAGAGTTTCGAGTTAAAGTGTGCTAACGGAACCCTATTTACTAAGTTGTTTCTGTCTGTCTGTCTGGCTGATTTGAGAATATATCCGTGTGGATGCCTTCCTGCCAGAGTAATATAAAAATTCTTGTATGTGTATATATATATATATATATATATATATATATATATATATATAGTGTGAACATATCTGTCATTGATATTAAATAGGTTAAAACTTCATAGTGTAAAACAATGAAAACGCCATCTTCTTATTCCGCATTACTGCGATGGACAAATACGGAACCCTGCCAGACAAATACTGAACAAAGCCAGAAGAATTATGCAAGTGGTATTAATACCTCGCCACACGGATAGCAACGCACCATTAAAATCTTGGGTGTATATAGGCGATGGTTGTCTCTTTCCACCAGGAGAGGCATCTACTTGTTCGTTATTATATAATATAGAAAAAATTACTCCCACAGATTGCAGCAAAGCGAGAGAAAAGATGTTAAATATTAAAATAATCTTTAGTGGATTAGTTGAAAATGATAAAGATGGTAGAAAATATCGTCAACGTTAAATATTTTATGTTTCAGGCGACAAGTGCGCTTTTCACGTTAGACGGAGCGCGGAGTGAAGAACTAACTCGAAAGCTGGCCCGAGGAGAGAAGAGACGAAGAAGGTGTCGAGCTGTTCTGGCCATCTTAGCGATACTACTGCTTCTAGGGGCAATTGGAGCAGTTGAATTATTAATGTCGAGAGGGCAGCGAGTTTTTGGAGCTGTCTTGCGGTGAACTGCCAAGATTTCATACCAGGATAGTCGGAATTAATATTCACAACGAACTTGGGTGAAACTGTAATGTATACAAAAATTTTATATTTAATAATAAATACTTGAGGCTGTCTTGTGGTACAGTGGTCACAAACCGTGATCACCAAACGTGCACCAATGTTAACCCGCATTAACTTCTCGTGATGGTAGTAAACTTAAGTACTTAATAACACATAACATATAACATATGACTGTACAACACGGTTACATTAAACCTGGACCTCACTGAAAGGCAACGCCCGAGTGAGATCCAGGTTCACTTTTTAGTTCATTACTGTGGAAAGAGATTAAAACGTGTTGTAATACCAATAAAAAACAAGCTTCTCTATTCACTAAAATACATTAAGCATTTTTTGACCATTTGGCTAGTATCAAATTCACATCGAGTAAACTAGGTTACGTTTAAAAGTAATTAAAAACTTCAGTTGTCAACATCCATCATGTACCATCATGTATAGATTTAACTATGTATTCCTCGTTCTTGGTAGTCTGACTGCTCTGGGCATATAAACTTTATACAAGCTTTCAATGATGGTGAATTCCATGGAATGCTTGATAGATTTTAAAGAATCCTTGCAATTAACAGCCCTAGGATACAGTCCAAGTCCATCTCCCTGCACTTGTTCCGCAAATACCAACAGAATGGAACTAGTACCGCAGAAAAACAAATACCGATAGAACGCTCTTTGTTTTACAACAAACAAAGCTTAGACATTGTCATGACAATCAGGTCCATAAATAGTGTAACCGTGTTGTACACAGAACTTTATAAATAGTCGTAGCTTCTAAAATATTATTTCTATAATTTTTGACATGGAGTGTACTCTCCGCATACTAATATATCTATACTATACAACATAATATATCAAAAATCATTCAACTGATCCCAACTAACCAAGTGCAAAGTACTTGGAGTCACTTATGCCCCCTTTCTCCAATATTACCTACTGATAAATTTCACAACTGCCATTAGTCGTTTCTAACTTAAATTAGTTGAACAATTACTGTTTTTGAGTGTGGAATTGTGGAACAATTTTTCGGACGCAAGAACGTTGTTGCTCCATCAAAACTTCAATATCCGCGAAAGTACAAGGCCGGTCGCGAAAATACAAAATACGTTGTTATCATTAGAAATAAATCTCATCAACATTAAAAATCTTAATGACAATCTAATAACAAAAAGTAGAAGGACGCCCTGAAAATAATTACAACAATTGAACTCAAAACCTTGAAATGCACGATTTAAAAATGCGACAAACCTTGAAGTAAACATTTTTAAGCGAAACACTCAGAGCGTTAGATAGACCTGTCACTTGAGAAACTATTGACTATTTGAATTTTTAATTATGTATAATGTATTAATGTGTAAATATGTGATAGCAGTTACTGAGACTCGTTAAACGCCTCTCCCTACGCATTCCTAGCCATATGTAAATATATTAGTTTTACAGTATAGTAACAGGTGTATATAACGACAAAAATGCATTAACTTTTTTTTATATCATAAGATAGAAAACAAGCAGATGGGTCTCCTGATGGAAAGAGTCAACCGTCGCCTATAGACACCAAAGGTGTTAATGGTGCGTTGCTATCTTGTGGCGAGGTCTAATTCCACATGCATAAGTTTACCGGCTACCTTACCCTCCAAACCGGAACACAACAGCGACAAGCACTGACGCTATTGCGGCAGGAATAGGTAAGGCGGTGGTACCAGACCCGGGCGAGACAATGCAGAACTCTACCACCTAGTAGCCACGATGTAGTGACTCGCATAGCTAATCGGTCGCCTCTTACGACCTGCCTGGTAGAACGGCAGTTGGTCTATTTTTCAAAGGAGCCCGGAACCAACACGGGGTAAATTAAATGAAATATATAATTTAACTGTATAAGAATACGAACCTACGTATAAACATATTTTGCTACAGTAGTTTACTTCGAATGCTTTTCTTTAGAAAGACATTCGCAGTTTTATTAGTATTAAGACTCCAGCCAAACCGAAACGAATCCACTGCGAAAAGTGCTTTTGAAGTAGTAGACTTAAAGTAGGTATTGAATATTGGTAATCTCGTATTGGTGAATGCATAATTTCAGATATACAAGGCAAACTCGTATTCTTTTATTAACCTGGTTTTCGTAAGTTTGAATTATTTACCATTCTAAATGTAAATCAGTGGCAGATCCACTTTAGGAATTTTTTGGGTTGCAGCCCAGAGCCACGTGAATATAAAACGATGAGAAGTTCGATCATAGGCTTGACAATCCTGAGATCAATCAACCCGTGTGTGCGTCCCTCGAAGGGAGCAGAGAATTTCCCGTCATTGTCTTTGGTCGATGTATTTAATAGTTTTTTCCTGTATAAATAATATGTAATAAAGAAAGCTTTCAAAACATCGGTCAATAAAAAAACATAGAGCCTTTTTTTCAGTGTTATCCCAAGGCTTTAAAAATTCACGATCAGCCCCTAATACAAGTGACTAGTCTAGACTAGTGTAATTTATAAAAGTCTTTGGTTGCAAGTTTGAAGTCCAAATCTAGAGACTTTACAAAATAGCTGCACTATTAAATAATTAAGTGTCAGTATTTACACATTCTGGGTGCTTATATTTAGGCAATCCGCGCGCTCATGTCAATAAGCTTAACGAGGCATTTAAATGAAGGCCAGCTAATGCATTCCAAGCCATTCGATTAGAGTAATGTGATATAGTTTCTCATATTGATGAAATGCTAATTGATTTTTATTCATTTCACATACACATGATTACAATATACGAGTATTTTAGCCATGGTTTATTAAAAAAATTCTATAACACGAACATTTAAAAAAAAGGCAATTTAATATTTAAGAAAATTAGACTACAGAGGCTTTGACAAAGTAACAATATACAAACAGTAACGAAGTTAGAAAAGGATAAATTGTATTTGATTGACATAAGTCGCACTAAATCACGTGGTCAATCGTCATCGTTTCCGTAAGTTGGTAGTCAATGTTATAATTCGTAACGAAGCCATAAAGTAACCACAGGTTTGAACCACAGAACAATATGGTACTCATGATGGAGGATTCAACACAGTTTTGGGATTGTCTCCTTTACATGTGCTGACATTGTTTCTTGGTAAATTTCATAATTCTAAGTTAAAGAGAAATACCCTGAAGGTTTTGATTCCCTTTTGAAATTGCAAAACGTGCGACATAAATGTTCATATCTTTTGATCGCGTCGACTTACAAGTTTGATTTTTTTACAGCTGAGAGGGACAACGGACTCAAGTATTCGATATAAATTTCAACTTGATACTTCTGCACTTTCCTGAAAAAATGATCTTGACATACGGACAGACGGAAAACGAAGTGATCTTATAAGGGTTCGGTTTTTTCCATATGAGGTACGGAACCCTAAAACAACTTTACACAACGATCGCAACAGTAGTTTCACATTGGCTAGGAAATTGTTTTCGTAGACGATGGATAATTTAGATATCGTTTCGCTGCGAAGCGATGTAATTCCTGAGACTCATATTGTGATGTCACTTTGATGGCAAACACGCGCTTTAACAATTTCCCTTAACTTTTGTTACTCTCATCAACTTTTATAGAAATTTTATACCGTCAGCTATTGTTTTTACAATATTGGAGTGGTTAAATAAAGATTGATGCGATTTAAAACAAGGATTTTACCCCTATGCTAGGGGTATTAATCAACGACATTAATATGCACAAACGAATTTTTAAGTAATATTATATTGTTCCTTTGAGGAAGTGTCTATAGTTAATTTAATTCACAATCACTAAGATCATTAAATAATATTAAAGCTTGGGCCAGACAGACATGAAATCACCGCGAGTCGTATCTGCGAAATGATTCATGGCACACATTGCACGCGCTGAATATAATTTCCTTGACGTACGTCGTACACGGTAATGTAAGTTTGGCTTGAGCTTTACCTACCTTCAAGTAAATTCAACTTACTTGTGAATTGAATTATTATTATTTTTTTACATTTTAATTTAGTTTACATTTTAAATTACAATTTGGTATGTTTTTTTTTCACCTGAACAATATGTTTCCAATAACCCAACTCCAACCCGTGTTGGTCTCGGGCTCCTTTGAAGAATAGGCCAACTGTCGTTCTGCCAGGCAGATCGTAAAAGGTGACTGATTGGCTATGCGAGTCACTACCACCGTGGCTATTAGGTTGTGGAGTCCTAAATTCTCTCGACCGGGTCTGTACCACCTTGTGTATTTGCTTGTCACTGTCGTGTTCCGTTTGGAGGACGAGGTAGCCGGTAAACTTATGCATGTGGCATTAGATCTCACCATTAACATCTTTGGTGTCTATAGGCGATGGCTGCCTCATTCCACCCATCTGCTTTTTTGCTATTTTATGATATGAAAAAAAACAAATCAGCGTGATCACGCGACTGATAAACTTAAACGACGGTGGTAAGTCAGCATGTATAATGTACAGCACCGTTCAGTTCGCTATCGCATATCGGGTGTATTCGCAGTGAAAAACCCCTTTACCTAGATGTAAAGTTTCCTATTTTTTGGCAATAAGAATGATGAAAACATGACATTTACTACTGTTATAACGGTGTGATATTGAAACATTTTTAGTCTTTGTAATAAAATTATTTCCTAACCGATTTTCGTTACCTTTGTGAAGTTTATTTGTACGTTTTTAAAAATTTATTTAATTATCTCTATATTATTATATTAGTATATTTATCTCTTGAAAGTTTGTCAGTGCATTTTGATCTAAAGTTATTGGGTTGGACTTTCCACTGTTATTTTAGAAGTTATACACAGTATATTGTAAGCTCAAATGCATTTTAGTATAAGAATTTAGAAATAAGAAAGCGCGCATATATAAATTGTATACTAATTTTAAGATAACTAATCATAGATAAACATTTTTAATCGGTATAATTTTACACAAAATTTAAATCTCTACTTTTCGATAGGGAAGCGCTTGACCACGGTCTCGCCTGATGGTAAGCTAAGATGCGGCCTAAGATAGAACGCGCTTCCTTAGAAGGTACCTGTTCACTCTTCTCTTGAAGATCCCTAGATTGTACTCGTCAGGGAACACAGACTCAGGTAGCATGTTCCAGTCCCTTGCAGTTCGAATGAAGAGAACTACTACTCTAAAAACGAGAGCCTAAAATAAGAGAAGCTACTAGGTGGTAGAGTTCTGCATAGTTTTGCCCGGATCTGGTATCACTGCCGTAATCCGGTTTGGAGGGTAAGGTAGCCGATACACTTATGCAATGTGGCATTAGACTTCGCCACAAGAAAGAGACGCACCATTAATACATATATTTGGTGTTTGAAGGCGATGGTTGACTTTTTCCATCAGGAGACCCATCTGTTTTTTTACTATCTCAATATACATATAAAAAAACTTAAAAGTAAATTTAATAAATAATATAAACATGTATTTTCATATCGCGATACACAATTTTTTTGTTTAAAAGTAAATATTATGTAAATGAATCGTCTCTGTGGTCTACTGGTCCGGCGTCGGTGTTGACCACATGAGGTCCTAGGTTCTATTCCTGGGTTGGTTAATTTAGAATATGTGTCTTTTCAGTTTTCGTTAAAAATAACGTTGACTGGGATTGGATAAGTGTCCGGTTGGCGATAGGTTCGCCACCTAACACATTGTAGGACTAAGCCTCTTCGGCTAATCATGATAGTAACCTCAGTCTATCTCTTCGAAGATACGGGCGTCAAGACACATTTTTATATAAATTAAATCATACACTTACATTTTTGTTTAATTACACACTTATTTTAAAAGTAAATATAATAATTAATAATAATACTTAATACACTTGTGTTTTGATTTCATGATACACGTATTAATTTACTAGCTGCAGCGTGCAGCCCGCTGCATGATAAAAGAATCCCGCGGGATAACCTAAATTTCCGAGATAAAAGTAGCCTATGTATCCTGGGTCTTCAGCTATTTACATACCAAATTTCATCGTAATCGGTTCCGTAGTATATGCGTGAAAGAGTAACAAACATCCATACATACATACTCACAAACTTTCGCATTTATAATATTAGAAGGATTGTTTTATAAATGCGAAAGCACTTTCTCCTATCGTCTCGAAGTTATATGCGCGCTAAGGCACACGCAGTCCGGAATGTAAGCGATAACATTCCGAGCCGATAACAGCCCAGATAATGGTCACATCTGCATTTATCGTGTCATTGCACGAAGCTTTATGACGATAGACGCATGTGCGGCCCTAGCATAAAAGTAACAAACATATAGCTTTTTTGAAAGTAATCAGACCGATTAAAAATGTTTATCTGGTTCGTCCTAAGCGTGTGATATTGAATTGAAACGAGAAATAGCATCGAATATAATTTGATGGTATCTCTCGTCCTGGGGTTGTGGGTGATATAATGTACCTATTATGAATATATATGATATGTTACATATATCTAGATATTTAAGTAGAATTAGAAATAAATGAAGACACAAGTGGATGAATGTAATATGTTACATTTATAAATTATACGAATTTTGGAAGAATAAAATAAAATGTATTTATACAATTAATAATAATCAATCCTATCGTAATTATATTGGACTTATGCACGTAGCATTGCCATCCCGCCACACAGATAGCAACGCACCGATGGCTTCTCTTTCCATCAGGAGAGCCATCTAGCGTGTTTGCTATATAATAATATAATAAAAACAATTTTTTTGCTCAACCTAAGCATTGAAATTGAGACCTCGTGATTAAAGCCGAATATACTAACCAACAGACTGAAAGGCGGTAGAAATTTTACATTAGATATTTTAGTCATTAAATATTAAATAAATCTCATTTATAATTAAACGTAAATTATTTAACATTAAAAGAATGGTTAGTATATATTTTATTTATGAAACACTTATAAACTCTCAAATTGGGGGTGTTCCGATACCAATAAGATATCGATACCTAATTCTTTTTTCGATACTACTCGTATGGGTGCCCTTAAAGTATGTACTTACTCATATCGATACACTTTTATTTTAATAATTTTAAATTAATATAAAAAGTGAAAATTTCTTGATGACGATTGATATCCCTTTTTATTTAACAAGTCCTCCGTGTTGGTCTGGGCTTTTCTGAAGAAAAATAGACCAACTGCCGTTCTGCCAGGCAGGTCGTAAAAGATGACGGATTGGCTATTGTGTCACCACAATCATGACTACTAGGTATATAGTACTTTGTAGAGTTTGGCAACGTCTCACCCAGGTATTTGGTATTACGGTCTTACATATTCATCTCACAAAAAAATACAAATCAAAAAGTGTAAAGTAACATCAGTTCAGTTTAATTCACTTTGGTACCAACTACTTTCGTTGCGATACTAGTAAGTATCTCAATATTTAAATCGATGCTAGAAGTTGTTAGTATCAAATGTATCGAGTACGTACTCGTATTTACTTGTATCGGAACGACTCTACCTAAAATGCTACGTTTTACTTACATCCACTTATGCCTGCCATTTTACGTTGAACGAAATTTATTCACGTGCCATTAAATTCTAAACGATAATAATACATGTTTAACCTGCAGTTACTCGACAATTGACATATAAAATAAAAAAAAGTAAAAACTGTCTATAAAACTATTACCTCCCTTTTTTCTCATAAAAAATTCGACATTTATGACACAAGTTTTTGTCATAATTTGATCGCCCTTTTTATTATCTACTCGCCAATTATAATAAACTTTAGATACTTACAATGTAATTAAAAAGTTTCAGATAGATATAACAAATTAACCAAACTGGAACACGTATTAGAAGCGGAGATGAAATAGTAGAGAATATCAAAGACTTTTAGTCGACGACTTTAAAATTTACATTTAGTAATTTTTCTATATTTCATCCCAAAATCACAGCATACATTAACAATTACACTATGGCCAATTGCCAACGTTTTCCAGATGGCCCATAAAAGTGAGAGTCCCGTTGTGGAAAATTATAGCAATTTTAACATACATGAATATGGCTCTACTCATTATTTCAGTCAAGGTAATGTACTTAACAATTTGTTCACAAACAGCAAGTTATCAACCAGTCTCGATAAGATCTTCACAATTGTCTGTGTAAATCTAAAATGTAAAACCAGTCTTTCTAAGTATAAGTTTCTCTTTCATCTCTTTATTTGGTAGCACACAAGGATTTTAGACACATTAAGGCCAAGCGCACGCTGTTGATTTTAAAACACCTACACATTGTCGATTTTAGCATAAATCAAGTCAGATAATTTTTCTTTAGACGATTACCTAGAACGTAACTTGCACGGATTTATTGTCATATTCTGACGTAAAGTCTTATACATAGTAAATATCTATAAAAATGGAACGTACACTCTATTTTGACGGGACTTAATATGTCCCGTTGCTCACTTTTCATTTCGTTGAGAATGAGATAGTAATAAACTTAAGTCAAATGTATAGAACAATCGAAGGCAATATCGCTATACTTTATTTAGTACAGGTTATTCTGAAGTTCAAGCTTTTCATTATTTCACTAATATCATTTCAATTTTTGTGTGAAACATTAAAAAATATATTCATATATCCATTCATACTTACAAATTCTTGCAATATAATAGTATTAAGATAACATTAAGATTAACTTCCTACTGTCTTGTTAATAAACACAGATTAAAACAAAACTACTATCAACCAGAAATAATAATATTACCCATAATTTAAAAAATACTTTTTCTAATATAAAAACTCTCTATGTAAGTCAGGAGGAGGTCTAGCTTGTATCGCGTTTCAAGCAAACCTGTTCAGCCATTTATGATTTCTGAGAAACGAGCAAAAACAGTTGATCTGTCAGTCTCTGCTTGGACTGCATTTGCTTCGAAATAATAATAACTTCGTCATCTTAATTTCTATTACATGTCAATTTTGATAGTTTTTTACGTATAATTGTGGAGAGAAAAGACCATGAGCACATCCACATAGTAAAATAAGTGACTCTGAAAAAGCCTTAAATGGCGTTGCTGTATCAGAAGAACCATTTATAAAGAAAGCGCCAAAATTACTCGAAGTTGGAACAGCCAATCATCAAACTTTAAGCCTCTTGGAACAGCTGTTCATGTCAGATCGACAGATAATACTTACCGCTAACCAACGCCATTCTGGCGTGTTTACATTTTATTTATTTATTGCAGCCACACTTGCGTCGTCACAAAGAATAGAATAAGCTTTTATTCAAAATAAGTATTGCATCATACACTTTTTGAATGTTAATGTTACAAGACCATATAATACATGTATACTTAAAAGCTTAGTTATACATACTATCTCCAACAATACAATTTCAAAAAAAAACATGAGCGTGTATTGCATACTTAATAAAACATAAAAAATCGAAAGAAAATACAAATCCTACAATTAATGGTATTACTATAAAATGTCAAATACAAGTTCAATCGTAATTTTAAAAAAATGACTAAAATGCAGATGTGACCGGCTATTATCGGCTATTGTCGTAAATATTCCGACTGCGTGTGCCTTATGCTGGGGCTGCACTTGCATCTATAGTCACAAAGCTTTGTGCAATGGCCGATAAATGCATAGGTCACATCTGCATTTATTGTGTCATTGCACGATGTTTTGTAATGATAGACTCGAGTGCGCCTGAGCCATTAGTGCGCTAATATATATGCGGGACGATACACGCAGGTGTGGCCGAAGGGTTATAATTTCAACTCATTTAACTCAATTTATTTAATGCGATTTTGTTTCGGATCAAAAAGCTGCTTATAATAAATTCTTTGTTTATTAGTAAGGTTATTAATGTGTGATGCCCATTACTCTGTAATTTATTAAGTTATTGGATGCTTAGCTAATTTTCATTTTGGGAGTTTTATTATTAAATTTTTTAGTGCTATTTTTGTCGCATCTTTTCAAAGCACTAAGTTTAATTGAAAGAGATAGAATGAGTACCAGCATAAAACCATGGCGAAATTGATTTATTAATAAGACTCTTGATATGCATATCGAAACCGAATTTTTAGCGTAGTATCATACATTAACTCTATTTTTAAATCTATTTCGATAGTGGAATATAATTTTGTGCAATGAATTTCTATTACTATTTTGTGTATTAAATGTATATAAAAGAAATAATGTTTTTTTGCTGTTTAACCCTGGATGCTAGATTTCCACAGATGCCAATTACAAAAAAGTGTCTCCAAAACTGTCTACTAAAAAAAAAATATGTGTCGCATCCACGTTGTTAGCTACGACTTTGAAGATTTGGTCCAGGTTCCTTGTCTATTCTATATTCTACACAAATTGTAGTATCCGTTTGTAATATTAAAATAACTGCTTTTTAATAAATGCATATGTATGTATACACGGTATACGTATATACCAAAATAACATTATCACAATTTTTGTCTGTCTGTTTATTCCGCCTAATATCTGAAACTGCTGGACCATTTTACCGGGACTTTTACTAGCAGATAGTTTATGGAATAAGGAGTAACTTAGGCTATTTTATTATATATTTTTTTCCACTCGGATGAAGTCGCCGGCACAGCTAGTGACGAATAAATCATCTGTCTTTCTGCCCGGCATCTCGTTAAAGAGAAGATAAAAATTACCTACCGTTTCACTACCTTCGTGACTCTTGTGGTAGAGTTCTGCAACGTTTCGCTTGGATTTGTACCATCGCCTAACTTGCCAAAATAGCATCAGTGCTTGTCACTATCATGTTTTAGTTTGGTGAGTAAAGTAACTGGCAAATTTATGCATACTATATTGATGACATGAGTGGCACAGGCACCACCAACATCTTCAGTCATCTGCATTTCTCTGCATTCATCTGTATCTACATTTCAGAGCCATCTGCATTCTGTTTGTTTATTTGCCTATGATGTGAAAAAACATTGAAGTTATAAAAATATAATCACGCGCACAGCAACACTAAATTTACAGCATATATACTTGGTACGCATAAGTTCTTCAAAAAGTTACATTCCCTATTTTGTTTTTATTAATGAGGGATATGAAAATAACTCTATTGCCATTACCACAGATTACAATTATAATAGTTACCTATTACACACACTAAACATTTGTTTCACAAACAATGACATGTCCCTGGGACATTCCCTGGGATCAATAACTTTACACTAAGGGAGTTTTATTGACTGACTTCATTGTTCATGCAGTAAATTTCGTGTTGCTTTGCGCGCAATTATCAAATTTTCTTTTCTAAGGAGTAAAGCAAAAGGTAGATACGCCCAAGTATTACGAAATAATTCAGGAAATAAATTAAAAGTCATAATTAGCAATAGTAAATATTCTAATCAGTCATCAGGATACACAACATCGTCTATCTTTTGATCTAGTTCATTCATGGGCACCTCGTCGAAAATTTGACACTTGAATGCTATAGCCACTACCTGAAAAACAATTTTTATAACATGGAATATCAAACATTTATAGGTTACCAACCATGCTATATAAAAAAACTTTTAAGAGTGTTGGTCCGGGTACCAAATAATAGGCCATCTGCCGTTTTGCCAGGCAGTTCGTAAAAGGTGTACGATTGGCCAAACATATCACTACCATCGTGACTACTTGGTGGTAGCGTTCTGCAATTATTTATAATTTAATGCTATTGCAATAACATGGTAACCTTGAACTGATGCTGCAGAATCTACTTTCGAAGATCATCAGCTTCTCACTTTTTATATCATTAAATAACAAAAAAACAGATGGCTTTTTTTATATCATAAGATAGCAAACAAGCAGTAGCGGCGTTAGGGTAGGGCGCGGTTGGGCGACGGCCCAGGGGCGCCGGATAATAAGGGGCACCTGTTTACGTTTCTTTATAATTTCCGAAGGGCGCCTCTTTATAGTTCCCTTGCTCATTGAGCGAGGTCTACTTACTTGTAATTTTCCCAAAATTTAGAGAAAAATTGTTAAGTTGGCAGCACTAGAATGGAATGTAGTGTTCACTGACCGACCATACAGAAGTAATGTGTTTTTCTATGGTCAGGGATTCCCGAAATGTATCTCTTTGTAATTTTTGATGAAGCACTTCTTCATACAAGTGGACTTAAACAATTATTCGATCGTTCTATAACAAACAAACCCAGTAATCAGAAGTTTAACGCCATGTTGTGATGCTCTTGTTTGCTTTTTTGCCTAATCAGAATGTGGTTACCCCTGCTTATGTTTTGAATTGTATTAAAGTTCGCAACTTACAAGAACTGTTTACAAATGGATATCATTGCGAATATTATTGACTACATCTGTAACGGTGGTTAGTGGGGAAAGAAGTTTTTCCAAGCTGAAGCTAATAAAAACATATCTGCGATCGACAATCTTTCAATCTGGATTAACAAACGTAACAACTTTGTCAATCGAAAATGAAATTGCAAAAAACATAGACTTTAAATGCCTAATAAAAGAGTTTTTGAAATAAATGTTTTTTTAAATAGATGGTTAATTATTCTATGGTGTTTTAATTGTACCCCTTGCCTTTTTTCGTATGTAATTGAATATAGCAGTTAGGGGGCACCAAAGAAATCTCGCCCAGGGCGCTGGTAGTGTTAAAACTGGCACTGCAAACAAGCAGATGAATCTCCTGATGGAAAGAGTCAACCATCGCCTATAGACACCAAAGATGTTAATGCTGAGTTGCTATCTTGTGGCGAGGTCTAATGCCACATGCGTAAGTTAACCGGCTACCTTACCCTCCAAACCGGAACACGACAGCGACAAGCACTGACGCTATTGCGGCAGGAATAGGTAAGGCGGTGGTACCAGACCCGGGCGAGACAATGCAGTACTTTACCACCTAGTAGCCACGATGTTAGTGACTCGCATAACCAATCGGTCGCCTTTTACGACCTACCTGGCAGAACGGCAGTTGGTCTATTCTTCAAAGGAGCCCGGAACCAACACGGGGAAAACCAACATGGCTCTCCTAATGGAAAGAGAAACCATCGCCTATAGACACCAAAGATGGTAATGAGATGTTGCTATCCGTGTGTCGGGATGGCCCTGCCAGATGCATAAGTCTATAGGCTTCCTTAACCTCCAAACCGGAACACGACTACGATAAGCATTGACGCTATGCAGCAGGAATAAGTAAAGCGGCGCGGTGGTACCAAATACCTAGGCGGGTCGTTTCGGAACTCTACCACCTAGTAACCACGATGGTAGTAACACGTAAAGTCGCCTTTTACGACCTGCTTGGCAGAACGGAAGGGGCTCAGACCAACACGAGGAACTTCTTTCTTATTTCGTACTCTTTTAAAGATGCACATGAAGCAGGAAGGGGATCTAATAATAAAGCAATGCGCGGGAATTAATTCTCTAATTTACCTTAGGTGCAGTTTTCGCGTTGGCGCGCAAGTTCGCTATATACCTATCGTAATACCCTCCACCGTGACCCACTCGACCTCCATTTCGTGAGAAGGCAACTCCGGGTGCGATTATAAGATCTATTCCTGAAAACAGTTTAACCATTAGTTAATATATCGTGTAACGGACGGTCTTTTTTATGGAATAGGGGGCAAACAGGCAAGTTTTAGTGAAGAGAAGGACACCTGATATTGATCACGTCCGCCCATGAACACCGAATATCCTGCAATTGCGTTGCCGGCCTTTAAGGAATGAGTACGCTGTTTTCTTGAAGGTCGCTAAGTCGTATTGGTTAGGAAACACATCCGCAAGTAATTGATTCCATAGCGCAGTCGTGCGAGGCAATAAATGCTTTTAAAATCATACTGTAGTGAACCTACAGACATCCAAATAATATGGTGGAATTCGGAATTTTGGCGTGAGGTCTACCGCAAATCAAAACCATAGCTTAGGTCAGGGCTTGTTATCCGGTTAATATTCAAACCTAAGTTACTAGATCAAAAACCAGAGATCATCTTAAAAAGGGTCCTCTATCAAAATGGGAAAAGTATGGAGACTGTTAAGCTCTCATTACTCTGTTGCTGAGCAAGAACAACACGATGAGAAGCAGAAAAAATTCCCTTTACGCGCCTACCTTTTTTTCCTTTTTACAACATATCACACACATATGGTGAAAAAACAATAACATTTCTTCACGCCAGCTCCTTTATACGGTAGGCAGGCAGGCAGGAGGAGTTAAGTTCCATACACCACGATCCAAAACAGAATTGATTTGATTCCTCGCGCCGCCATATTTGAGAATTCTTGGCACCACCCTCGATCCATCACATATTATTATTAAACGTATGGTATATGTATATGTCGTGGCCAGATCGCCGAAAATCATAAAACAACTCACATCATAAAATGCTCGAGAATTTCATTTCATGAAATAATCGTAATCGTAACTAACCGTATCGATATACGATTTCTTATCATAGATCTGATCAAGGAACATCATGATGTGGTCAATAGACGGTGAAAAAATTCTTAAGCATTTCATGAATTCTGCGATCTGGCTACGACATATATACTAGCTGCAACGTGCAGCCCGCTGTATTATAAAAGTTTTTGGTGAATGCCGCAAGAACAACTCATTTTTCAAAGATGAAAAGTAGCCTATGTGCTATTCCAGGTCATCATCTACCCGTGTGCTAAATTTCTTTCAAATCCGTTCAGTAGTTTTGGCGTGATTGAAAAACAAACATCCATCCATCAAAACTTTTTCATTTATAATACTAGCTACACCCCTGCAGCCCTCTGCATTTTAAAAGTTTATGGTAAATCTCACAGGAACAACTCATTTTTCTAGGAAAAAAATCCTTCTTCGAACCTTTTGTGCTATTCCAGATCATCATCTAGCTGTGTGCCAAATTTCATCCAAATCCGTTCAGTAGTTTTTGCGTGATTGAGTAATGCCTCGGCCGCACTTACGTCTATCGTCCCGAAGTTATATGCGCGCTAAGGCACACGCAGTCCGGAATGTATGCGACAATAGCCGATAATAGCCGGTCACACCTGCGTTTATGGTGTCATTGCACGAAGCTTTGTGACGATAGATGTAAATGCGCCTGCACGAGATAATTGTGCAGACATACCTTTATCTAAAGCATCCTCCCTCTTCTGCTCCTTGGAGTGCTGCGCAATACCATGTCTAGTTAGTGGCATTGAGTCTTCATCACCTTCTTCCAACTTCAACATCCTCATCACTCCACCAGCGTACTGCGGCACGTATGCTGAAGCTCCTCGAGCCTTGATGTGGGCTATTATAGGTGCCGTATTGACTTCATCATCTGTACTCATGAAGATTGTGACCCGTTGTGCTGTTTTGTAGTATGGGTGATTGATTATCTTAAAAATAACATACAGAGATTCAAGATAGGCACGACTTTCTGTTTAATGGGTATGGCAAGCTAAGCAGATGGTTCTCCGACTGGAAAGAGAAAACCACACCAAATATGTTAATGTAGAGTTAGGGGGGGTTGATTGCCACATGCGTAGATTTACCGGCTACCTTATCCTCCAAACTACATCATGACAATGACAAGCATGAACGCTATTGCGGCAGGAATAGATAAAGCGTGGTATGAAACCGGTCAAGATGTTTCAGAACTCTACCACCCAGTCTTTTTTATATATCCGTAGATAGCTAACAAGCAGATGACTCTCCTATTGTAAAGAGAAACCGTCACTTATAGACACCAAAGATGTTAATGATACCTTGCTATCCGTGTAGCGGGGTGGCAATACCACATGCAAATCTACCGGCTATCTTACGCTCCAATCCGAAACATGACAATGACAACTGACTCTAATTACTACTACTGAACTGACGCTATTGTGACAGGAATAGATAAAGCGGTGGAATCATATACCCGGGCGAGACGTTGCGGAACTTTACCACCTAGGAGTCAGGATGTTCGTGACTAGTATAGCCAATCTGTCACCTTTTACGATCTAACTGGCAGAACGGCAGTTGGTCTATTCTTCAAAGGATTCCGGACCAGCACGGGGCAAAAATTTAATGTCACGATGTTAATTACTATGCGTTCCAACTGAGAAAAGTATCGCGCTTGTTATCAACTTCATACCACAAGCGTTAAATTGGTAATGTCAGCATATTTATTCAAAAAATATTAAGTACTGATTTTTTTTATATCACAAGATAGCAAACAAGCAGATGGGTCTCCTGATGGCAAGAGTCAACCATCGCCTATAGATGTTAATGGTGCGTTGCTATCTTGTGGCGAGGTCTAATGCCACATCCATACGTTTACCGGCTACCTTACCCTCCAAACCGGAACACGACAGTGACAAGCACAGACGCTATTAGCAGGAATAGGTAAGGCGGTGGTACCAGACCCGGGCGAGACAATGCAGAACTCTACCACCTAGTAAAACCTAACCAAATTATAAACTCCCTAGGTAGATTTTACTTTTTGTGGTATTGTCAATTTCACGGCGACGTATATAGCAAACTATTCATCGTACGACAGTTAAACGATCACTAGTAAAAAATAGCTTATTCATTTCTAAACAATGATTGTTAAAAATATTTTTTGTAAATAAAATGTAAACGTTACAACAGCATGATAAGATTTGTACACAAAAATAAACTGGATATACGCTGACATCTTTAAGATAACCTCTGAGACCTGAAAGCAAATCACTACATAGTATAAAACAAAGTCGCTTTCTCTGTCTGTCCCTATGTCCCTATGTATGCTTAAATCTTTAAAATTACGCAACGGATTATGATGCGGTTTTTTTAATAGATAGAGTGATTCAAGAGGAAGGTTTATATGTATAATAACATTCAATATAGAGTCGAGAAATACTGTAATTTTTGAGGTTTCTAATGTGATGTCGTAAATAATTACATTTTTTTCCGCTTACATTGCAAACGCAGACTGAACCCTACGAGATATATCAAAATAATGTACTAAGTATTTGTACATCTTGAAAAGGTCTACAGAAAACTCCGCAATGGAATATGTCTATCCCTTATGGATAACCCACAATAGCATTTTTTTGTCATTTACTTTTTATGAGAAATAATTGCTTATTTTCGAAGCAATTTTAAGCAATACAGCTTTAATCCTTATCCAATTAAGTACCTTAAATAAATTGTTGATTTAATATAGATCAATATGGCCGTTTACAGCATGTAATTTAAATGAATATTTTCGAAGATATTACAGATTTAAAATGCAGGGGCATAGCGGTGGCGGGGTTACCTGTCGTTCGGCGGTGTTGAGTTTCCAGTAAAGACATCTTTTGCAATGACCATTATTAAGGCGATAACATACGCCAAACTACGAAATATACTTCTCTTTGAAAGCCTACTCCTAAACCGTTAATCCAATAATTTAAAAAAAATATACATTGTACGTAAAATATAATTAACTTTAAATTTTAAGTTCGTTTTTTCAAATTTCATTGTTATTTTTGACGAAAAAAAATCGAATATCTCTCTTATTTTTACGCAAGAATTTTCTTATAACTTCTAAACTACTGAAACGATTTTGGTGATTTTTTTACTTTGTTACAGACAATTTATTGTTTTATAAAATTTAAGTTCAACATTTTACAAAATCATTATAGTGTGCGATGAAATCAATAAAAACCTTATTATTTTATTCGCGGACAGCGCTCGCTCCGAAAGTCAGTCTCCCGATAGCGTTTGTACGAGGAGGCTGTGTCGCACGTCAGCGTATACCGCTCTCCACATTAGAGTCAAAGAGTAATAATACAGATAGTGCGTTTGGCACAGTAATAAGGTTGTGCTGTTTAAAAATTGGACATTTCGTTTACGCTTGAACGTTTTTTTATAGTAGATAATAAGTTTGGAGCGGGAAGGCTGATTTTTTACAGAGGTTGTTCTTATGATGTAATTTAATCCCTTAAAGAGGTAAAAGGGGCGTTAGTGATTGTTTTAAAAAAAAATGTATATTACTTAAAATTTAGTATTAATGCTTTTTAATACGATTAAATAAATACGCATTTTTGAATTTAAAGGGGTAAAAGGAGAGTTAATTTTTGTATGAAAAATGAATTGTTTGTCGTAGAAATTACTAAAAATTTAGTATTTATGCTTTTTAATACAATTAAAGAAATTCATATTTTAGATTTTTTTTTAATTTTATCCATTAAAAGGCTAAGTGTATAAGTTTGTATTAAAATAAAAAGTTTATATTATCTAAACTCTCATAAAATGTAGTACCTGCTTATTCAATTCAATCCAAATTAAAGAAACATGCGCGTAATGAAGTTCGGAGTTTCATCCCTTAAAGGAGTAAAAATGGGTGTTACAATTGATATGAAAAATTAAACGCTTATGGTCAACATAACTTGAAATTTGGTACTTATGTTCTTCAACATAATTTAAAAATTATATATTTAGGGATTTCATACATTTATTCCTTAAAAGGGTAAAAAAAGCGTTTTTGTTTGTATTAAAAAAATAGATTGTTTATTGTAGAATATTGTAGAAATTATTTAAACTTAGTATTTATGTTTTTTAATACAATTAAATGAATACGAGTTTAGTGTTTTTTAAATTTCATCCCTTAAAAGGATCAAAAATGTGGTTAAGTTTGTGTAATAAATAAAATTTGTTTCATCAAAATCTTTTCAAATTTATTAGTTATGCTCTTTACTTCAATTAAACGTGCATGTAAGGAAACTTTGAGTTTTATCTCCTAACGAGGTAAAAGAGGGTATTAAGGGGCTGAAAGCACTCGCACTATTGCACTCGGTTCTCTTTGCATACCTCGTAAAGGGACTGGCGTGAATATATATCGTCGTTGTTGTTGTTTTAGCAATAACCAGGACCGACTACTTTATGTGCTCATCCGAGGCATGGAAGTGGTAACACACCAACCGCCAGACTCCAAGCTGCTACTGAGATTTTTGAATTTTCGAAAAATACCTTAAACCAAACTTTAGGTTATCCCCTTAACTACGAGGCAGTTATTATAATCATTAGTTATTTTTTCGACCTTGGTTTTTTGCAACACATCAACCCGGTTTTGGAACTACCGCGTTACATATTCCTGCCGCAATAGCGTCGGTGTTTTTAACTGTCGTGATTCGGTTTTGAGGGCAAGGTAAGCATATGCATGTAACATTCTAACCCTACTACAAGAATAGCAATGCACCATTAACATTTTTAGTGTCTATAGGCGATGTTTATATGTTTCTATCAAGAAAACTGTTTACTTGTTTGCTATCATAAGAAATGAAATAAATATAAATTAAATATATTATACATACAAATAGTCTAAATTAATCAATCTGTTTAAAACTTTCCTCTTAATTTAATTGAAAGCATACAGATATGGTTTAAATTAAATTAAATCTCTAATTTTTCTTATGAGATTTCTAAACAAAAACTTAAATTTTTAAAGGTTATTTAAGAGATCACTTTTTACAAAATCACATTTTAAAGGTTTTGTTAAAATTGTTAATTGTATGTATTAAAATAAAGTGCTACACGAGATGTATTGTATATTATAAGATAATAGGATACGTAACAGTCATGATTGTGTAAAATTGTCATATAATAATTCTTTTGTCGATTTTCGATATTTACTGTTTTCTCTTTCGATATTTATCGTTTTTATAAAATGAATCGATAAACGACCGATTATCAGTTATGGGTTTTGAGTTTGCTAACATTCATTTGATTCATGATGATAAAAGTTCATATAGGTAAACAAAAATGTTAAAACGTATCTGCACCCACTGTATACTCTTTGACTTTTGGAGATATCGGCGAGCGGAATAGTATTTACGCTGCGCCTGTCACTAACTCAAGGTCGTTCGCAGGTGTAATCGCCTTAATAAATCGCATGGTCAAACCTTCAACGTTGCAGGCTTACATTGGAGCGTTGACTGTTTTTCATATGGCCAACTGTATGTCGCTCTTTCAAGAGTAACCTCTAAAGAAAACATGTTTGTATTGTCTAATGATAAGAAAGCTGTGAACGTCGTATATAAAGACATTTTATAATATATTAATTGTAAAAGAAATAGGTAAAAATGTAAAAAGTAAATAAGTAAAAATGTAGTTTACGAATTTAGATATTCCAAAGATAGCAGGAAATCTTCATGGTAAAGGGAAAGGGGAATTGTTTTACTCCAAATTTAACGCGCGCGGGCCACGGGCAGTACTGAATAAATCAAAACTACTGGATCGATTTTAATCATTTTTAACTCCATACTACGTATGTAGATAAGGAAGTTACTGATTTTTCCCCGATTTTCGAAAATCGAGTTTTCATCAGATGCCCACGTTTTGATGTCCTTGGAACCTTTTAAGAATATTTTCACGATGACGTCAGTATGTCTGTATGTATGTATGTATGTATGTATGTATATATGTATGTATGTATGTATGTATGTATGTGTGTGTGTGTGTGTGTGTATTTTTTTTTATATCATAAGATAGCAAACAAGCAGATGGGTCTCCTGATGGAAAGAGTCAACCATCGCCTATAGACACCAAAGATGTTAATGGTGCGTTGCTATCTTGTGGCGAGGTCTAATGCCACATGCATAAGTTTACCGGCTACCTTACCCTCCAAACCGGAACACGACAGCGACAAGCACTGACGCTATTGCGGCAGGAATAGGCAAGGCGGTGGTGCCTGACCCGGGCGAGAAAATGCAGAACTCTACCACCTAGTAGCCACGATGGTAGTGACTCGATAGCCATTCGGTCGCCTTTTACGACCTGCCTGGCAGAACGGCAGTTGGCCTATTCTACAAAGGAGGCCGGGACCAACACGGCGAATATGTATGTATGTAAACATCTATGTATGTATGTGTGTATGTAAACATATCATAACTTTTGAACGGCTGGACCGATCAAAACCCGGTTGATCGCATTCAATTGGATTCCGCTTAACTTAGACTTCATGAAAATTTGAACCGATTCGGTCCAAGATTTTGAAAAATGTTGAAAAAACACCAAAAAAAATTTTGGCGAAACAGTATTTTTTAATATAACTTCCAAATTTATTTACCGAATGAGTACAAAAATTAATCAGCTCTATTCCTCAAAAAACTACGTCTAATACATAAATTGCATCAAAATCGGTTTATCCGCTTGGGAGTAATCGTTGTTTAAACACTTTTTTCAAAAAAAATTTTGAAAAAAATGTTTTTTCAACATAGCTTCGAAATTTTTCAGCCAATCATTTTTGGGTATGCTACGATATTTTATTTATAGTACTAAAAAAACTACGTCAAATACCGTTTCTAAAATCAAAATCGAATCTAATTTTTAAAACTTATAACTTTTCAGATATTAAAATTACGTTGCTTTTAGCAATCTTACTTATTTTTTTTAAATAACTCAAGTTAATTCATCGATTGACTTAAAAATCTTATCAGCTATTCTCTTTTAAAAACTACGTCTAATACCGTTTATTTAATCAAAATCGGTCAATTTGTTTGGGATTTATCAATGAAGAAGCTAAAGCAATATTTTAGATCTCAAAAATTGAGTTGTACGCCATCATCGTTTTCAAAATATACAGTTTTTCAAAAATTAGTATACTGACATTTTTAAAAAACTAGATGTTTGAACTGAAAAATCTATGCTTAAATTTTTTACTCTTTTGAGCATAAAATACCTTAATTTAGTGGGAAGTTTCAGGGATGGCCCGTAGGGTCAAACGTTTACACATTTTTTTCACTGCGTGACATAGGCGATATAAATATTTTATACCCGTGCGAAGCCGGGGCGGGTCGCTAGTAGTAACATATAATATCATTGCCTGAAACAATGACAATTATTCTAATTTCAATCTTATCAATGAATTGCACCGTTCTTGACATGCAATGCTAAAGGGAAAATGATTGGCGAAGTGAGTCACTAGCATCGTAGCTACTGAGTTTTTATACTGCCGAAATAGCGTCTATTTTTTTTTTTACATCGTAAGATAGCAAACAAGCAGATGGGTCTCCTGACGGAAAGAGTCAACCATCGCCTATAGACACCAAAGATGTTAATGGTGTGTTGCTATCTTGTGGCGAGGTCTAATGCCACATGCATAAGTTTACCGGCTACCTCACCCTCCAAACAGTAACACGACAGCAACAAGCACTGACGCTACTGCAGCAGGAATAGGTAAGGCAGTGGTACCTGACCCGGGCGAGACAATGCAGAACTCTACTACCTAGAAGCCACGATGGTAGTGGCTGGTATAGCCAATCGGCCGCCTTGGAACCAACACGGGGAAAATGCTTCAATGCTTGTTTGTTTTTGCTACCGACGCAAAAAGGTGTTTTATAGGTTTGACCGCTATGTATATGTGTCTGTGTGACTGTGGCTCCGTAACTTTTAAATGCTTAACCGATTAGAATACATTTTATTTTATTTTAAAACTGGTTTTCTGGCAGTGTTATCATATGTTATAGAAAAGGGGACAAACGAACTTGAGGTTTACATGATTGTATGTGATTTACGCCGCCCATGGACAACTACATTTCCAGAGGTCTAAGCCTTACCCAGACTTTTAAAAATGCCAAAGAAGATATAGTAACTTACTTTGTTGTAGACTATTTCCGACTGCCGTTTCTTTTCCTCCTTGGTCATGGCCGCGATACTGGCAGCTGTTTGTTCTCGTAGCTTCATCTTAGCGGGGTCGGGTGTCTTGTTCATTTTGGAAGTGCTGTACAGAACTTTTAATACTCAAAGGTATAGAAACACAATATATCGTCGCTGCGCCTGACAAGTTTCATATCGTCGATGAAGTACCAATACCTCCTAAGTGTTGAAAATCGTATTTTACACCAGAAGAAAAAAACTCTTACAAATAAGGTTTTATTTAGGGTTGAGTTTAGAAATGTGTCGCATCGATAGAGGAAATCTGATGCTGTGGGGGGCTTCTAGAGGGTCTTCTGATAACCCCCCGTTAGTTCTTTTTGCAGGAGACGCGAATTTTATTTTTAAATTTCGTATATTTTTAGGTTAGGCGCGTAAATATTTACGGTAAACTGTACCCCGGCCGTAAGTTTTGCGTTCGTATTTTTATTTACACAAAGATTTTTATTTATTAAATCTTTACGCAAAATTTCAATTTGTGCGTACCGAGGGGGCAGGGAGGGACAGCTGCGGTTAGCGGCAGGTAACAAAATGTCATTAATCCATACTGTACTAATATTATAAATGTGATAGTAAATCTGTCTGTTTTTTCTTAACGCTTAAACCACTAAATTGATTTGGATGAAATTTCGTACAAAGACAGATTGAGACACAAAGATAGAAATTCTACGGGAACGGGAACTATGTGGGTAAAACCCCTGGACTTTTAAGTTAAAATTTTCTCCACGCGGACGAAGTCGCAGCTATAGTGCGCGCGGAACTAGTTGGCCGCGCCTTAGGTGGTGACAGGGGTAAGGGGGCGGGTTGTCAACTGCTCGCAATGCACATGAGCTTAGACAGTGATAACCAATCTGAAGATATCGTGAACAATATTTTTTCATTTATTGAAAAGAATAAATAAAATACAAATTGAACTTTGTAATGTTAGTTCAGTAATTTGGTAGTAAACACGTGTCAGTGGAAGTTACGAAAAGTATTTAGTTCAGGCTGAGTCATCAGTATACGTTTATCGTGATCAGCATTGAAGACACTCTGCGTTGAATGCGTTCAAGAGGAAGGAGCTGGTATTGTGGAGCCCCTGGCCAAAGATGAGAACAGTACTCCTATGAAGCCTGATTTGTGACTTGTAGAGTCGCAAACAATCGACTGTTTTGCCCTGTTCAGAACAACAAGTTTCTTGGACGAAAGCTTTGCTTTTGCCTCCAAATGACCACGAAACGAGATAATGATGAGTTATGGATGTGTATTAAATATGTGTATTATATAATAAAAATCAGAATTATTCAAATCGGTTTAGTAGTTTTTGGGATTACCACGTTCAAACAAACAAACAAACTCAATTCTCAGAATCACTTGATTCTGAACTCTCTGAACTTGATTCAGAATCATCTTGTAAACTTATAATGATTTGGTCCATCATAGTATCAAATTTCATATCATGATTCCAGTATTCCTGTTCATTTTTTTGTACGTGGTCATCGCATTTTTGCCATTGTTCGGCAGAGAATTCGGAAAATAGCCTTGTTAGTATTGTCATTTTCTCGTCCAATGTAGCATTAATGTGATCTCTGGCCAGGCAATTTTTAATATTTGCCCACACAAGCTCGATCGGGTTGAGGTCTGGATGATATGGAGGTAGTCTGAGAACAGTATGACCTGCAGCTTTCAGAAGTTCGTCAATCTTGAATATTTTTTCTGATTGGGTCGCATTAATCAACCTCAGGAGTTCAGCTTTGATCATCGTGGGAGAAAATGTTACATTATGATTTTGCAACCAGTTCTGCATATTAATTTTCAAACTGGACATAGTCGGTTTCTTCTCAACTTGCACACAATGATAGGCAGCATTATCCATAACTATGACTGAGTTAGGTGGAAGTTTAGGTATTAATTTTTGATCAACCCAGTTGTAAAAATTTGTAGAGTTCATGTCTCCATGATAATCCCCCGTTTTTGAATCTGATTTAAAAATTAGCAAAGCATCGTCAACTAACCCGTTCCGGCTACCAGCGTGAACTATTATCAAACGCCTTCCTTTGCCTATATCTGTATAAATTCCAGGCTCCGACGAAGATTGCCAACATTTTTGGACATTGTGACTTTGGTTAACGTAAGTTTCGTCCAAAAAGAATATATTTCGTTTGTCTTCTCTGAATTTTCTTATAGCCCTCATATATTTCACTCGTCATTCAACAATATTTGGTCTCTCTATTAAAAGGCATCTCTTCGATTTACATTTTTTAAATGAATATCCCAGTTTGTGCAAAAGTGTTATTAAAAAAGTCAATCCGCAGTCTAAAATATTATCCTCTTTTAACACAGCATTTAGTTTTCGTAGACTTGGAATTTTTTTCTCTACCGTATAAAACTGATTTATTTTTCTTCTTATCACTGCTAAATCAAAGTCATCAACTTGTATTTTCTTTTTTATTTCTTTTGGTCTACGTGGAGAACTAAATCTTGCTTCCCCTATATTTTGCAACGATTTTTTACTTTCAGCAATCACTCTCCTAACACTTCGTTCTGATATCCCTGTTGCTTCTGCTACTAGTTTATGTATATTCGCATCAGTTTTATATTCTAAACTATTGACATCGGCTTTCCGTTTATTAAAAAATGTATGCACTTTAAATATTATTTCCTTAGATTGTCTTTTTATCGGCGGACTCATCTCGCTATTGCAATCTTATGTGCGTTTTGTCTAAAACTAGCCGGAACTTTCAACGCGTGTTGCCGTCGCAAAGTACGGCGCCGCACTGAGTAATGACAGCAAGCGCCCCTGCCTCTCCGCCCCACCGTTCACATACCTAAGGCGCGGCCAACTAGTTCCGTGCGCACTATAGTTGAGCATGATATTTACCGCCGCCGTTAACAATCTGCATATTGTTTAAATTACTTTTGGTTTGTTTGTAAGTGGGTTATTTATTTTGAACTTAGATGTTATTATTGTTTTATATTTATTTAGAACGCCATTTATATCATCAAAAGCCATTGCCATTTAAATTATTTGCTTTCGTATTTACCCGGGTGAACCTAGGTACAAAGATCATAACTAGTACCAGTAGATATTTTCTGTGGTCAAGGCAAAAGTATGGTGTAAAGTGGTAAGCTCGATTTATGTAATAGTTTTCTATGTTGAATCAGCATAAACGAAGTAACTTAATTTTTACAAGGTAAATATACGCTACCAAATAGGTAACATATAAAGTTGAAAACATGATTTTTTTGTTTGTGTAAATATTGTGTTGTATAAAGTATCATTTGATATAAGTATTTAGGTGTAAAACGAATAGGGCGAAATAAATTGTGTAAATAGGGTAGGTAATCCGTTAAGAAGTTATTAAGGATTTTCGATAATGAAAATTGTCAAATATAATTTATCACCTCTGTGGTCTAGTAGGTAGTCCGATGTCGGTGTTGACTATATGAGGTCCCGGTTTCGATTCCATTTATTTTTCGATTTATTTTCCTAATAAAAACAATGTTGTACGGGCTTGAATAAGTGTCCGATTGACGATATGTCGATGAATGTTTTAGTTCCGTAAAATTTTTGTATATATATATTTTTTTTTATTTTTATATCATAAGATAGCAAACAAGCTGAAGTAGTGTACTAGTGCTAGTTTTTTGTGCATTATCCAAAGTGACAACCCTAGCGCTACCACCAAGTTAGGCACAAAAAGAGAAGTACATACATGAGTTTGTCTTCTGTAGTCTCCATTATTCTGTGGCAGAGCGCTAAATCGCGCCGCTTGACCGTGTCGGGCAGATATTAAAACTTCAAACTCTATCCGGTTTATTTTAGATATCTGGTAACTCTACTATTTGGTATCTAAATCCCAATTCCAAATCACTCTTTAAAACCATCGCAATTTATTTCTCCAAGTTTTTTAACATAATTTTTATATACCAGCGTGTAAACCAGAAATAACACCTTTAGTCATTCAAACAAGATTATTATAAATACAAAATAAATAAACGTTGATATAATCAGAGACAATATATAATGTGTAATTTAATGAAATAACATCTAACCTGTAAACGCGAAGAACAGCAGACCGCAACCACATTAAATCAACTACTGATATACAAGAAAACCAGACAATACACATGTAAAATCTTTTTGATAACATCAAATAGACTGCGGATAAGCAAGAATATAAACAATCAGCAAACACCACCACGCTACGTGCTGTATTGTGTACAAGTATGTAACAGTGACATCTAGTAAAATGTCTTGGAACTTTTAATATACTTACTACTTACTACTTACTAGGTACTGAAAAAGACATATTATTATTAGCTTAGTAAAATAATAGATGGCAATGTCTTTAATTCCATCGCCCAATTTCTAAATTCCAAGATTAGCAAAAATGACACAAAAAAGTATTGTAATACTGTAGTCTGTATAATAAGTTATAGTTATGCTTTTACGCCACATCACGCGATAAATCGAATTAAGTGCAAAGAAGGGCGAACGACGCTTCCAAGTATACCTAAGTACCAATTTTTTTGGAAAATGTATTTATTTTTTTATTTAACTTAGGTATACACGAACTTTAAAATACTCAATATATATTATGAATATAAATAATAGAGTCCCATTTCAATTTTTTTACCAATACGAGGCATCATACAAGGAGTATACTGGCAAATGCTTCCTGTCTTTAAACACAGATAGCGCTACATTTTTTTTTTTTTTATATTATAAGATAGCAAACAAGCAGATGGGTCTCCTGATGGAAAGAGTCAACCATCGCCTATAGACACCAAAGATGTTAATGGTGCGTTGCTATCTTGTGGCGAGGTCTAATGCCACATGCATAAGTTTACCGGCTACCTTACCCTCCAAACCGGAACACGACAGCGACAAGCGCTGACGCTATTGCGGCAGGAATAGGTAAGGCGGTGGTACCAGACCCGAGCGAGACAATGCAGAACTCTACCACCTAGTAGCCACGATGGTAGTGACTCGATAGCCAATCGGTCGCCTTTTACGACCTGCCTGGCAGAACGGCAGTTGGCCTATTCTACAAAGGAGGCCGGGACCAACACGGCGAGAAACATGTGTAAGATTTCTTCTCTATATTTACAAGTGTATAACTCTAATAGAATGTTAAGCAATTTAAAACAAAATAAAATAAACAAAAATAAAATTAGATAAACTAGTGATCGTCTGTGGGTTGTGAACAATAAAATCTCTTTTACGTTTAACAGACTTTAGCCGTAAAGAAAATAGTATAAATGTGTGCATAGAACTATGTATGACACATGAATGTATGTGTGTAACTTTTATTTTCATTAATTTAATCTATTTCTAATGCCTATTAAAAAAAGTATCTTCACGCCCGTATCCCCGAAGAAGTAGGAGAGACACAGCATGTGCACCTAAGATTAGCCGAAGATACTAACGACCGGGTTCCGAAACGCCAATTAATTTTAACAAGCTATTAATATATGTTTGACAGATCATTTCTTTGTCAAAATTATGTTAAATTAAACAGAGATTAATTGCTTGTTAAAATTAATTTGCATTTCGGAAACCGATCGTTAGTCCCACAATGTGAAAGGTGGCCAATCTATTGACAATCCCGGGAACCTTGTTTTTATCAGAAAGCTGAAAAACACATTTTTTTAATTGGCAAGACCTAGGACTCGAACCCGGTACCTTGGGTAGTCAACGCCGACACCAGACCACTAGACCACAGAGGCAATATACAGATAATATTTAAAAAATATTATAGGCGATAGGCTAATATTATTTAAAATATTAGTTTTCTGCAGTCCTCCGTAATGTAAACTTTTATCTGTGACAAAATTCATACTTCACCGTTCGCGCAATTGTCTTAAAAAGGGGTACAAAATTTTCCTGCACGTATTAATATACAAGTATAAGATAAATTATAATAATAAATATTCACGGGACAAATTACACTTACTATGCGTTCCAACTAAGAATCGGATCCCGCTTGTTATCAACTTCATATCACAAGTGTGATATTAGTAATGTCAGCAAAAAAATATTTGTTCAAAAATATTGCTGATGTATTGAAAAACAAATTACGCCTTAATACTACTATTTTCATCAATAAAAAAATAGTAAAAAACATCAGTCTAACTGTTCATCTATATAATATATAAAAAGTCGTGTTAGTTACTCCACTTATATAAATCAAAAACGGCGAGGCCAATTTCGTTGCGATTTTTTGTGGGTTTGGTTTGTCTTTGTCCAGAATAAGCTAAAAAGTTATAAAATATAAAATTCATCAATAAAAAATAGTAAAATATATCAGTCTAGCCGGTCATCTACATATATGTATATATAAAAGTCGTGTTAGTTATTTTATGCCTTATTTTAATACATGGTAACAATTTGATAGAAATCTAAATAGCAACTTTTTTTTATATCATAAGATAGCAAACAAGCAGATGGGCCAAGATGATGGAAAGAGTCATCCATCGCCTATAGACACCAAAGATGTTAATGGTGCGTTGCTATCTTGTGGCGAGGTCTTATGCCACATGCATAAGTTTACCGGCTACCTTACCCTTCAAACCGGAACACGACAGTAACAAGCACTGACGCTATTGCGGCAGGAATAGGTAAAACGGTGGTACCAGACCGGATGAGACAATGCTGAACTCTACCATCTAGCAGCCACGATGGTAGTGACTCGTATTACCAATAGGTTGCCTTTTACGACCTGCCTGGCGGAAGGGCAGTTGGTCTATTCTTCAAAGGAGCCCGGGACCAACACGGGGATAACTATATGAATTTAACTATATACAATATGATAATTAATTAAATAATAGCCCATTATATGATTGTAGAACGTGCTGGTAACTGATTATTTTAATAACTTGTAACTCCCATATTCCTGCAAGTAAATATTATTCATTCATTCTTTCATTTCATTACAACAAATAGCAAAGATGAAAAGTATAAATTATGGATGAGCGCTACGTTCCCTTTGATTTTGTCAGTGCTGTTCTCGATGTAAATAGTATGATAAATTTTGTAAACGGGAATCAAATTCAGTATAAATAACTAGCATTACATAAGTTGCACATCGAAATACCACGGGGCTTAAAATTTAATAAGATTTGTGTAATTTGACTACAATAAAACGATGGGTACCAAATTAGCATAAAAAATGATTGCCCTCTGAGCTATCTATGATTTAGTCATGTTGTGAGTCTAAATAAATGTTTAAAAAATAGTAATTTTAGAAGTTTTCTAAAAAAGCAAAGAATGAAGATACATCTTAAATACCTACACAAAAGAGATCATCATGTTTTGCAACACTAAAACCACTAATTATAATCCGAAAATTAGAAACAAGTCATTGTGATGAATTTCCATGGACATTGAAAAAAATGTTATGAAAATAAAAAAAATGCCTGACTGTGCGAAATCTGAAAAAGTGTTCGACCCAGTTCAAGTATTTGACATAAATATTGCACAATATTGCTAGTTCAAAAACCGTGGAATAAATATGATCAACGTTTCACG
This sequence comes from Apodemia mormo, assembly GCA_036924255.1. NCBI lineage: Eukaryota > Metazoa > Arthropoda > Insecta > Lepidoptera > Riodinidae > Apodemia > Apodemia mormo. The sequence goes on from JAUPFN010000019.1 coordinate 6,846,884, forward strand.
GTTTTTAAACTTGTAATATTTTTATTTTACTAATACCACTTCTTAAAATAGTCTTTGAAACTATAAACTTTTTTCTTAAAATTCTTTAATTAACTTTATCGGCTTCTCAGTAAAATGTTACCAACGCATTGTGATTAAATTCATAACTCAATATTTTTTAGCCTGTCCGTTTATTTTTCCTAAGCCTTTTTTACACGTATGTTAGTGTACACATTCGTAGGTTACCTTTTTTTCATATTTTAAAAGCGAATCTAATCGACCAAAGGAAAAAAATTGAAATAATGACCTCCGGGTCCAATCTGGAGCGGGTCCAATCGACTAGAGCCTAATAAACAAAACATACAAACCTATACAAAACTAACATTAAATTGCGTATTTATCTGTGTAAGAACTTACAAAATTTACCACCTAGTAGACGCAGTCAAACAATGCACTGTCAAAATTTGATATTCATTTATTTTTACGAAGCGCCACAAAAAAGCAGACGGGATATCCAGAAACCGTTTAAAAGGGGCCAAAAGTAATAATATGTATTTTTTATATTGGTAACAAATAAACTCAAAAACGACTAGACCAATCTTAAAAAAACTTTTATCGTTTGATAGCCACGCTATCTAGAAGTAGTAAAAGCCTTTTTACCCGATGAGTAGCGACTCGCGACGCAAGAGAATGTAATGAACTCAGATCACGTCAAAAATTCGCTAATAAGTAGTTTTTATAAAATTGTTTTTTTTTTATTTATTGTTATTTTAAACATATTAACTATACTTCTATATATGCTACTTATATAATATTCCAAACTTCCAAACTTTGAGGCAACGTTATCATCTCTTACTAACAATACAAATACCACAAAAATTGCAGCAACTGTCTTTCCATTTTGTCTTTAAAACCTTGCATCAGGTCTTCACCAAATTAAAATGAGACCATACGAGAAATATACCCTCTCAAATAAATCTTCAAAATAGGTTTATAAATGAGCAAATGGGCAAATAAGCTGAGGTAACAAACGTTGAAAAACAGCAGCGGTATTGATAACTTCCTGCTTTTTGGAAGTCGATTGAAAAAAAAGTGCAAAAACCGACTTCCAATCTCCTGTATCTCTAAAAACATAAATCAGATTTTCAGCAAATTTATATGAGACCTAATAGGAAGTATATTCTCCCCAAAAAAAGAATTTTCCAAATCCGTCCTTGAGTAATGTGTGTTTTTTATGTAAACATGTGTTTTTTATGTAAAAAACCGGTCAAGTGTGAATTGGCCGAGGGTTCCGCACAAATTAGATAACCTTTGCTGTATATTTATTTCAAGATTCTAGGTCAACGAAATGTACTCTATAAGTTTTGATTCTCTTGCAAATCGCAAAATATGCGCCATAGACGGTCATATCTTTGGGGCCATCGATAAATTACATCACACGTTAAGGAGGGGGTCAAAGAAATGTGACAATGTACGAAAAGGGGTAGGCAGTGGTCCCAAATTTTGTGACATCACATTTTTTTCATAATATAATACCTGTATAGATAAAAAATAACCGAAGGAGATCATGTTTCTAATGTAAAATTGTAAAATATTTGACATCACACTAGGTCAAAAAATCGTCGTTCGTACGATGTAATTTATAGATGGCCCCTTTCGATCGCGTTTTCTTTGATGTAACTAAAAATTAACTGTTTTCGGATTTTTTACTTTACATGTGCTGTAATACATTGCGTCTTGCCAAATTTCATAATTCTAGGTCAACAGGAAGTGCCCTATAGGTTTTGATTCCCATTAAAAATTGTAAAAAAGTCGCAAAATATGCGACATAAATGTTCACTCTCGTATCTTTTGATGACGTTCACTTACAAGTTTGATTTTTTCACAGCTGAGAGGGACCATAGAACAAAATATTGAACCAACCAAAAAAACGCGTAAATGAAAATGAAATGAAAATGAAAATGAAAAATTATTTATTTGCAAGAAGAATTCACAAGTTATTAAAATAAATTAAATTACCATCATAATATGGTGTGCAACATTTTAAATTAGGTCGATTTCTTTATAATTACTACCGGATCGGAATGCGGTCACACACTGAGAAGATCTAGCGGAAGAAACTCAGCGGGCTTCTTTTTTTTCTATTTCACATATTACAATTATATGTATTACAATTTACTAGAATTATTTCACATCAAAAAGTTATTTTTACAATTTACAAAATATCATCTTATGCTCAATCCAAATTTTTACAATTTACAAAAAAAATTACCATTTTACAAAATTTGCCATTCAATTTTTTTTTAACTGTAAAGGTGTAACTGTAAAGGCGTAAAGGTGTAAAACTAAAATTTATATCAAAAATGACAGTTTTACACCTTTACGCGTTCCTAAGAAAAAGGGTTCTTTACAAACGGACAGACGGACAACGAAGTGATCCTAAAAGCATTACGTTTTTTCCTTATGAGGTACGGAACCCTAAAAAGAATTACCACGAATTGAACACAATCTCCTTTTTTTGGAACTGGAACTATAGAACCAAGGGTTGAACCAAACAAAAAAAACGCGTAAAGGTGTAAAACTGAAATTTAAATCGAAAATTTCAGTTTTACACCTTTACGCGTTCCTAAGAAAAGGGGTCTTGACAGACGGACAAACGGACAACGAAGTGATCCTAAAAGCATTTCGTTTTTTCCTTATGAGGTACAGAACCCTAAAAAGGATTCCCACGAATTGAAAACAATCTCCTTTTTAAAATCGGTTAAAAAATACTAGATCTTACAGATAACCTTTTGGAAGTTGTTGAAAATGTGTTTACAAAAGAAAATATATTTCACCGAACCGCTGATAATTGAGTTGAGTGTTTCGTTTAAGATCAAAGTACACGTGCTCCTGCATATTTTTGCAGCGTTCATTTAATATTTTACGATGGAGTGAATAATTTTTACCGAGTTATCCTAAACAATGTTTGTATCGTTATAATAACAACATTTATATTATCTGCGTTTAGTTAATTATAACAAGATAAAATTAAAAATTTCAAAAACCCCCGACATATCCTTAGACCGCCATTCCGCTACATACGCATTAGTTTAAGAGTAAAACGTGAAAAGGCCTGATGATCTACGAAAGGGGATCTTGCAGCATCAGGTTAAAGTTACCATGGTTTCTTACTCAATGAGTTTGAGTTATTTTATTGCAAAGCTCCCATGAGCTCCAGCTCCACTATGTAGTCCTGGAAATCATTTTGATCCAGAGTGTATGTAAAATATAACAAATGAGACCACACTCAATGGACTTATTTTGTTTATATCAGGAGTTCCACGGCCACTTTGCTATTTATATTACCAAACACTGCGAATCTCCTAGTAATAAAAGCCAACGATATCAGCCCAATCTCCGATGGCCACCTTTCAGTTCCATCATTATTTTTCTCTCTTAAAAAACATCCGGCACCTAAATATTTGCCAAAATATACCGAATTAGCCAATATTCGATGGGTTTATCTAGATTAGCTTAAAAGTTATAATGAACCTCTTCCAACTTTATTATCAGACACTGGAAAATAAAAAAAAGAACGATTCAAACGGGATCAAAATCGATGGTGCTTCTCAATTTTCATTCGTTCGTTCGTTTCGTTTCCATGACCTTCTATTACTTTATCGTAAGAGCTTGGAAATTATATAACACCAGATTATTTGTCAAAACAGAACAAATACCGCGTTGAGTTTGTCTTGTTTAGTTTAAAAGATCCTATAGCCACGTTCAAGTGACATCAATAGGTTCTTAAAATCAGCATCAAACAGTATACCAAAACAAACCCAATTAACCCATACTCGGTGGGCCTGTCTGGTTTAGCAAGAATTCATGGACTTCTTTCAGTTTTATCTTGAGAAACTGGAAGTCGTTCTGTTGCAAATTCCTTATTAGAACGAACCAAATGAATCCTAAATCGCCTGCTTTATCATAGGACCACAGAAATTATCTAACACCAGGGTAACTCTAAAAATAGAAGAAATGAGTCCAAACTCGATAGGGTATCTTATGGAGTTCTTCCAACTATTATCTAATACCGGAAGCCATTCTGCTCCAAAGAATTTTTCCTTCCTGCTTCATTGTAAGACCCTGGAAAGCATCTACCATTAGAGTATTTGTCAAAACAAAACAAATGAATCTAAGCTCTTGTTATTATATCGAAAAATAGCAAACAAGCTAATAGGTCTCCTGATGGAAAGAGTCAACCATCGCCTGTAGACACCAAAGATGTAAATGGTGCTTTGCTATCTTGTGGCGAGATCTAATGCCACATGCATAAGTTTACCCTCCAAACCGGAACACGACAGTGACAAGCACTGACATTATCGCGGCAGGAATAGGTAAGGTGGTGGTACCAGACCCGGGCGAGACAATAGAGAACTCTACCACCTAGTAGCCAGGTGCCAGTCAGATTTATCTTGTTTGGTTTAGAAGTTCCCATTACTACGTTCCAATTCCATCATCAGATACTAAAAATCGTCTAGCACCAAATTGTTTGCAAAAACAAACTAAATTTTTTCCCCACTTGATGAGTTAACCTGGTTTCTTCTTCTTCTTCAGGAGTTCTTGGTTACATCCTTCAGCTCTATCATCAGGCACTGGATGCCATTCCACTCCAAAGTCCTTGAAATAACGATACAAACTACCTGAAATTCGATGGTATTGCTAATTTTATTCCAAGGTTCCCATAAAGTATTTCCAACTCCATCATGAGACTCTGGAAATCGTCTGACACTAAAGTATTTGTCCAAACAGAACAAATGAGTCCAATTTCGATTAGTTTATCTTATTTAGTTCAGGAGTTCTCATGGTTACCTTTCAGTTCCATCATCAGATCCTGAAAATCATCCATCACTAATTTGCCAATACAAAACAATTAAGTGCTGATTCAAAACAATTAAGTGCTAATTCAAATACTTTACCTCGTTTAGTTTAGGAGTTCATTGTAGTTGAACTTTAAATCAGGATTCTTGAAGTTCCAATGTCACTTTTTCGGCTCAATCTTCAGAGCCATAGATCATGAGAAAGATCTTACTGTAACAAATGAAATGACTCCAAACTCCACTATATTAGCAATTTCTATCTGTGAGTTACAATTACACTCTTACGGCTCCATGTTCAGTTCTTCGACATTTTATGTAATGGTAAGTAAACATCATCAAAAATCCATCGAGCCTGAACTTGACTATCTTATCTCTTTCTACATTCTACGCGTGAGTTTCGGTAGCATTTTATCAGCTCCATCTTCAAATTCATCATGAGCACTAATCAAACTTAGTATTTAAAGCAACCAGACTTAGTCTAAGCAAGATTGTCTTGTTAAAACTCTGCATCAGACAGTTCCAGTCCATACATCCAGGCTACATCACGAGCTCAGTTGGATGGTACCATAGTATTTGCATTTCCTTCACAAGTCTGTCAAGTTTTTGTACTAATGGATACCAGAAAGTCGTTAAAAAGTGGCTTGCATGCAATATTTAGAAAATCTGTTATTTAAATACGAAAATTGCCAGTTAAATAGACGCTGATGATCTTCGAATGAGAATCTCAAAGTATTAGCTCAACGTTATCATGTAATTGCAATATCAACAAAGTAACAGAATACAACATTTAGTATTGATAAAGCATTTACAAGTTATTTAATTCCTTTCATCAATTTGAAAAGAGCTGGTTATCTTGAAACGGCTCAACAGATTCTACTGAATCTTAGCTAAGAACCATCTCGCAAAACAGGGCTTTCAATTAAAAAAAACGCAACCAAATCGGACCATCCGCCAGGGCTCCACTATGCCACGGACAGACACACAGATACACACATACACAGATACACAGATACACCTGAAACTTATAACACCCCTCGTTTTGCGTCGGGGGTTAAAAAGGAGCTCCGTATATACAATACTAGCTGACCCGCGCAGCTTCGCCTGCGCTTATATTAATAAGTCATCCAAAAAGCTTTTAATAAAAAATTCATCCCCTATTTCGCCTCTGTGGGCCAGCGTTGGCGTTGACCACATGATGTCTCGGGTTCGATTCCCGGGTCGGGCACATAAAAAAAGTGTTTTTTCAGTTTTCTGAGAAACACAAAATTACCCGGGATAGGAAAGTGCCCGGTTGGCGATAGGCTTGCCACCTATCACATTGTGGGACCAAGTATCTTCGGCTAATCGTGGGTGCACTTGTACCTCTGCCTACTCTTCCGGGGATATGGGCGTGAAGATACTTCATCCCCTATTTCAGCCCTCCAGGCACTGATTTTTGAAAAAAAAAATTAGCCTATGTTTGACTCCGGATCTTCAACTATATCCATACCAATTTCATGAAAATCAGTCCAGCGGTTTAGCCGTGAAAACGTAACAGACAGACAGACAGACTTTCGCATTTATAATATTAAGTATGGATTCGTGAGTGGTTAGCGATTCTGACTACGCAATTGATAGGCTCGGGTTCGATTAGCGGCAGAGACAAGCATTAGTGTGATACTTTTTCTGAGACTGAGTTAAATCTAATGATCCGAGCCGAATAAGTTGACTCTTAGGCGCTTTGCACACGACGGGGCGGGGCGGGCCGGTCAATTTCGCCGCGAACGATAGCATAGCTATATTATCAACGCACACAAAGGGCAAAAAAACCGCGCCGCAGGTGCCCGGCGAGCACTGGAGGCGCGGCATGTCCGCGGCTGCCCGCCGTGGATCACACAAACCAGTTTATATGCATTATGCAGTAACGCAGACGGCGGCGACGCGGGGCGGCTAACTCAGTCCGCGCCACGCGCTTTTTAGTGATGGATGTCATCGATGTAGATGATTTAATTGCTGAAGTGCAGAAAAGATCGCCCATATATGATACGTCGTTAAAAGAATATCATGACGTAAATGAAAAAAAAATGTGGTACCAAATATGCCAAACAATGTATAACTCCGGCAGTATGGCAACGTCCTGAACTGACTGGCTCCGCCCGTCGTGTGCTTTGTGTACGCGGCGAGGACAGCTGCAAACATAGACGGGCAGACGCGATCTTTATTGTTTCGCAAACAAAAAGCCCGCCCCGCCCCGTCGTCTGCAAAACGCCTTAGACTTACAAGGCAATTGTAGAGAAAAATATTAAACACTAGCTACAGCGTGCAGCCCGCTGCATTATAAAAGTTTTTGGCGAATCCCGCGGGATCACCTAATTTTTCCGGGATAAAAAGTAACTTATTTGCTATTTTAAGTCATCATCTACCTGTGTGCAATATTTCATTAAAAACCGTTCAGTAGTTTTTGCGTGATTGAGTAACAAAGATCCATCCATCCAAACATCCATTCAACTAAACATCTAAACTTTGTATTTATAATATTAATATAGATTGATAAATAAACATAATATATTTATTTATTAATAACGCTTATCTGTCTGTTCTTGTAATTTGGCATGAAATTCTACACTACTACTACTACATTCTATTATATACCTACTAAATATTAGTTCAGAATGTTTGTGACAATATTCACCAACAAGCGCTCATTTGTTTGAGCTCAAACCATTGACCTCTAAATATATGGACATGAAATAGCTACAGAAAAAACGTGTCATTTATAGACACAATATGGCTGCCGTGTTAACATTATTAAGGATGTCCAGAAAGTAACATTTATGTTTTATCGATAAACGTTGTTTCCTGATTTACGTATTTTCAACCAAAAAATATGTTATTGTATTAGAGGTGATCTTTGACGTGTAAGAACAAAATCTAAACATAATTTACTAGTACCTATATTGATAACGATTAAAACGTTCCCAAAAATATTGAAACGCAAAGTAGGTCCGTACTAAAACGTTTATAGTAAATAAAATTTTATATTAATCAAGCTAGACAATAAAATAAATTTAAAGTATTTTCACTAATAATTAGGCTTTAGATTTACTTCTGTTAGTCTCCAGTATTCTGTGCTTTAGTTGACTAATTCTGAGGTTCTAGGACACTTCCGACAATTTCATACGTCAGTATATATGACGTCTTTGTTGTGTGGTTATATTCGTATTAGCACCTGCATGGTTGCAGTACTACCTACCAATTTAAAATTCCAATAAAAACGATCCCTGGACGCACTCAAACAAATAGTAAATTGATAAAGAGAGATCGAGTTGACAAATCAAAATGTCAACGTAAATTCGTTATTTTGTGACATTCGATCACAAATAAACAGATTCAAGATTACGACTTTAAAAGTGGCTAATAAGATAAGAATAGAAATGAATATGTGGTCTTATTTTGTCCAATCACAGTCAACGTACGCATGCGTCGTGTTACGAAAACGTCTTAACTTATAGGGGATATTTCTAAGGGCCTAACATAATTTTACGAGTTGTCGTCGATAAAGCGGAGCAATAGTAGCAATAGAATTAAATCATAGCGTACAAAAATAAGGTTGATTATTGTAACGATATTTTCATGACGTTGCAATATTTTTTGTGTTTCTGTTTATATAATTATCATTCTTATGCGTTACCATACATTTTCTTGTGCCACCTTTGTAGGCAACGCTGAATCTCATTATTTTTATCGACGTAAGCAAAGCTAAAATTATAAAAATAACACAAAGTTACATTTTAGTTACAAATTAGTTCTAATTTTAGTTTTAATGACCGCACACACCACCAGCCATTTTCGCATTTTTTTCTAAAAAAACACGGACCGTTACGCGCACACGTTCCGAGTTCGTTCCGGTGGACCGTGGTCACAAAAATGATTTATGAGTTGCTTGGATTGAATCAGATACTGTAAAGCGTATATTTTTTAAGAGGTCTTGAGCACTGCAATAAACTGGTATGAGAATTGTTTAATTTAAATGGGTTAAGCTACGAAATAATTCAGGTGTAATACGACACTTTGAGAAAAATATGTATTTGTTAGTCGAGGATTTTTAATTAAAAAATTATATAAAAAATATAAAAAACATAGGTCATCGCTTATGCTTTTTATATTTTTTTATATAATTGGTAAACATATACATACGGAAAAAAATAAACAACATATATTATAGTACAAAAATATTTATTTACATAAATATTAATATATTTTTTTCATAAGTAATACGTAGTTTTTTTCGAAATTTTTAAATAATTTATTTCTTTTTCAATTTTACAGCTATGTTATTTTTTTTTTAAATATTGTTTAGGATATTTCACATTCACATCATATGATTTATTTTGAGATCATAGATATCAACACTAAAATTTACGAAAATAAATAAAAATGATACCAGCGCTTTGGGTATGCCCAAAGCGCTGGTATCATCAAGTTGGTCGTTAACGAAAAATATGTTTTATTAATTGATATTTACGGTTTTTTTTTAAATTATTATCTAAAATGTTAGATCTCGAACTAATCTTGATTACAAATAAAGTTTATTTGTTGATTAATACGCCAAAACACTTTTAAATTAACTAATAACCTGTATCATAAACTGCAACCAACACATAACACACACAGCACGAATCAAAATGGCGGACTAAGTTCTTTCATTTTTCCCTAAGAGCGTATTTGAAAAAAGAATGCCAATTTGATGTTATTCTGTACAATGTTTCGTTCGAAAACGATAAAATACCATAGAGTATTGTAGTAAAACTGGTAAATAGTGAAAATATTGTTTTTTTGGATAAAATTAGCGTTGGTTTATATCCAGTAGAGCTTGTAACTTTATTTTGGCCGAAGTTTTTGTCACTGTGATAGCGTCTTTCGATGGATAGCATTCTTGTTTCGCATGTTGCACTTGATAATAGGTTGGAAATACAATTGCATTATTTTTCTTAACACTTTCCCTTAAAGTATTGTATTGCCATTTGTTTAGCTTAAGTGATAAAAATATCCCCAAAGCCTCATCCGGAGAAAAACAGGTTTGGTTTCTTTAACAGATACGCACCTTTTTACTTTTTTCACATCTTGTGGATTCTTAACCCGTGACGTGAATACCTGGCCAATAAAAAATTCGCGGTAGTGCTCCGTGTCTGGAAGCCTCCCTTTTTTTTATGCCTAGGTTTCAAAAAATCGGTTTATACATATATTTTCGTTTATATTTTATATATATACTATATATCAACGTAATCTGTATAACATTTCCTATTCCTTCCTACTATTACAATAATAAATAAAAGCTTACCTAATATTCAAATCCTGTGATAATTATTAACTTTGTAAAAAATTTCACCTGTATCTCACTTTGCTTAAAGTTTTACACTAAATTGCGTTAAGTTACGTTATCACTCAAACAATACTATAACTTTATAGTATACATAATGAACAAACTATCAAACAAAATACAGAACAAACTATCACACAAAATACAGCCATTTCTAAACACAGCCGGTACGCACTGTAAAATGTTCAAACTACAAGTAAAGATGTTGCACGGCCGATCGTGTTTTGTTAATTTATTGTGGCCAATTTCTTGTTCGGTCATTGGTTATTTTGTACTCAGTCTCAAGACGACAGCCAATTAAATACAATACAAAAATCGCGTCACATGGATGCAGAAGCGTAAAATCAACGGCCAATTGGAGCGAGTTAATTTTGTACAGACGGGTGTACAGAAATCACTTCTCGCGCGTAAAGTTTTTGTACATACGTCTGTACGAAAATCGCGATACGGGTTAATTAAATGTTCTAATATTTCAGCAATTTCCTCATTCCTATCTGCTTTTAACTGCGCAAAATATGCATATTATATTTCGTTCGATGACAAATGAAAGTTTTCTGCTCGTATTTTTTTCTGTTTAGGACCTATTTCACAAAAAGATTGTCTAGGGCTTTGTTCGGTGGAGACACTTGCACTGATAGAAACTTTTAATGGTGACACAAAATTGATAAAATACAAATGATATTTTTTTTCAAATCATAAGATAGCAAACAAGCAGATGGGTCTCCTGATGGAAAGAGTCAACCATCGCCTATAGACACCAAAGATGTTGATGGTGCGTTGCTATCTTGTGGCGAGGTCTAATGCCACATGCATAAGTTTACCGGCTATCTTACCCTCCAAACCGGAACACGACAGTGACAAACACTGACGCTATTGCGGCAGGAATAGGTGGTGGTACCAGAGCCGGGCGAGATAATACAGAACTCTACCATCTAGTAGTCACGATGGCAGTGACTTGCATAGCCAATCGGTCGCCCTTTATGATCTGCCTGGCAGAACGGCAGTTGGTCTATTCTTCAAAGGAGCCCGGAACCAACACGAGGATAAACAAACAAATAGAACAAACATTTACTTGTTTACAAAAAGTTAAGGCACCTCTGCTAGACCTGCACAAACTATGAATGACTGGTATTCTTTAGAAATGAATAAAATATATCTTACTAAACTAGCAAAAAGCAGAGCTTTGTAAGGGCTCGTAAAGTTATATTACCTAGTAATATTGTTAGGAAAGTATTTTTATGAGAATTACATATTTTAATGTATGGACTTTATCTAACCTAAAAAATCCAGCGTGTTTTGCCCAAATATTATATTCGCATCAAAGGCGTCGTCAGGTTGCCAAGCTGATCAAACTGATGGCTCTATAGCTATTGCAGTCTATACGTCGTGAACCCTTGCCTTTATACAAGAGCACGATGCCCGTGCGCCGCCAGTCAAATATAAACATTTTGTGAAATAATCTCTTAATAAGTTCAAAAATTCTAATAAAAAATGTATCTTCTATAGATTTTAACTCGTTAGTTTTATAATAGATGGCGTTAGTAGTAATAAGATTCCAATAAAAATTGTATTTTCTATTTTTCTAATGTTTATAAAATGGTATTTTTATGGTAGATAACATATCTAGATATGAATTCAAAGTACCACGTCGAAGCTCAAACCTAAAAGTGCGACACTTTTTCAGTAAAATGTTCCACAAAAGTGCATAGTTCGTCGCCTAGTGTATAATAAAATATATTTCATTCATTTCTAAACAATACCAGTTTATTAAAATATTGCCTGTGTGACACCTTATCATTAACTCGATGTCCATGATATCTATATCTTAAATCAATAAAAACTTTGATTACACTTTTAATATGTAATAGTTTATGTGTAGAATTATGATCAGGCTGAGAAGCTAACCAAAATATTTTTCCACGTCATAAAAATCACACATAAATTTAAATATATGTAGATAATAATGTAGTAAAATATTTAGGAATCATGCTAGACCAAAGATTATCGTGTCATCCTCAAATTGAATTGATATCTGGGAGGATCAGAAAACTTATTTGGATTTTTCGAAAATTAAGAGACGTTGCATCCAATACACTTCTAAATAGAATCTATTTTGCGCTAGCTCAATCAATTATTTGCTATTGTATACCTGTATGGGGTGGTGCCACTAAAATTAAAATGTTGCAAGTAGAACGAGCCCAAAGAGCATTATTAAAAGTAATGCATTTCAAAACCAGTAGATTTTCCACAACTGAACTATACTCAGTGTGCGAGTTACTATCAGTTAGAAAACTATATATACTTTATGCCATACAAAAAAGACATAGGTTGATTACATATGATAATAACCAAAAAGTTAAAACAAGGAAGGATGCTATTTTACAAAACTCAACGGTAAAAACACTTTTTGCCAATAGACAGTTCTTAAATCAGTCTACTGTAATATATAATAAACTTATACCTATACATAAAATGAATCATCATCGATGTTGCAATTAGTTGTATTACGTAATCACTACCTATTTATTAATTTGCAAATATTATACAATAATCAGATGTAATTTAACATGTTGAACTTATTTTTACTTACATTTTCCTTTATCGCGGGAACATGAATGTATGCTAGTACTGATGATGTTAAAGTCCGAGTTGATTCATGTATATTCTGCCTTTCACACAAAACATTTATTTTCTGCTTATTAACGGGCTAAAAATATTTAGGTCGGCATTATTGTCTAAAAACTGAAAGTGTAATTAGGACTACTAAAAATGTTTAATTAACTTATGATCAATTTGAATAATTCTTAAATCTTTTAATTAAGGCTCTTAGCAATAAAAATAAACAAAAAACCGAAGCCATCAGCAGAACTTAAAGGTACAATTATGCATGGAAATTATTGTTAAATTTGATAACTTGTATGTTGTTAAATCAAATTTATATTTAATAGTTATTTATTTTTGATATATTATATCAGTAGCTTAGGCAGAAGATGTGAAGCTATCAAGGTAGCGACCAAAAAAAACATCGACATCAACAAACACAAAATAACACTTACACAAACAGACAAACAGATGTCACTATTCTTAATGACGATTCCATTTTTTATTAACATTTAATACCTATTTAATTATATTATTACTAAAACTTATTAAAAATATACAAAAGAAATAAATACTGAAATTATTCATTATACAAATACTAGTTCCTATTATACTCTTTAGTGGCAATAAAAACAACTTTTAACAGTATTTGATAATATAAATAACAATTGTTAATTGTTAAAAAATTTAATACGAATTTTAATATGTTAATTATTGTCAAATGATCCATACCTAGGTACAATCAGTGTTGTGTGTTAGGGTTATACAGGTGACAGACATCATATCATATTTTATGTGCTAGAAGGAAATCGAGCTTTCTGATGACTGCAGATAGGTAAAAGACACAGGATATCATACTATGAAAACTTAAGAAATTACCATTACCTACTTACCAGAGAAATTGAAGGAATGACATTGTCACGCAATCTGACTACATCCAGTGTTTTATTAAAATTACATTCCTTGAAATGAAGTGAGCAGATAAACCAGTTCTTATGTCGGGGATTGATATTTTCAATGCCAATGGCATCTAGCCATTTTCTGTGTAAATCTTCATTTCTGGGGAACCTAAAATTTAATGAAATTAAATATCGACAAATCTAATACCCCAACACTAGTCGTATTTTGTAGGAATCAAAAAAATGATGTTTACAAAGAAATCGTAAAATACACGAACATCTTTTATAAGTCAATATAAAAATACAACAATTTAGAATGGATATTATTTAAAATCAGCACGCTTTATCATAGGAGTTTGCGACATACCTGTGAAGCGTTATTAAAGGTGCATTTTTGTCCTTTTTTGCTCCACATTGCAAAATACAACACGAAGGCATGTTGACTAATAGTCTATTAACTTCCACGGAGAATATGGCACTTAATAAACTGATATCTACTTGGTAAATCGTATTTATCCGAAACTAAATTAATATTTTGACAAATCATATACCACTATTTATATACATAATATGGCGTCGATGACACGTTTATAGAATTGCCAATTACTTAACTTTTAATTTATACGAAAGTGAGCAAGACACAATATCGTTGTCTCTTTTTGCATATGCAAATAACCATTTGTTAAAAAGAGATAAAGAAATGTCGCTTAGTTCAATGTCGATTCAACTGATATTTGTATAACTAAAGTAGCTATAGAATGTTATTGCGCTTCTATATATTATTCATATTTCTATGGCTCAAACCTACTCGTATCTCAGTTGAAATGAGATTTGTCATTTGTGTGATGTTTTGGAATACAAACCTTAGTATTAGACACATTTAACAATGGACTTTTACTTTAATTTCACTTCACAACATACCTATATATTTTTGGTATATCACTCAATCGGTTTCACTTTTTAAGCATTTTCAGTATGTAATATTGTTACGTGCTTCGGGTTCGTTATTTGCAAGAAAACGCCACTTATATTAAACCGTGTATTTACAATACAAATACACAAAACATCACAATGTAATACTTAAATACTCTGATTAACACCAGTCACTCACTGTACTAACACTAAACTTAACCGACTACACAATAAAACACTTCTCTTATTCACTGTATTACACACAGGTCACTCCGCTTTACACTGGTTGCTCGTACTATCGCTTCGATCACTGTATAAAACTGCCATGTATTTGTCAATACATATCTATTTATACCCAGGGTAAAGTTCTACCTGGATCCAGAAAAATCTAAACTTATCGCGTAAACAATGGTTCACTTCTAATTGTAAACAACTTATGATAAACAAGTCTTAGTGCACGCTATTTTCACCCTTATACCCTATACCAGAAAGTGCATTATGGCATAGCTATTCGGGCCAACTATTTGTTTATAAATAGGAGTAGCTATCTCTTTCTTTTATTTCTAGATCCCTCCAGCATTCCAACTCTTCACGTTTCTAGATTATTCGCAACAATATTCTTAACTGATCATTAACTGTTATAATACAAAACAAACATACAGTCTGTGATAAACATGTTGCGTCTAATAATAATGGAATTTCACCAAGTGCCAACGATGGAAGATATAGAATATAACAAACCTTAGTACATATCTAAGTACTAAATCTCGTATTCCAGTGAATTCCAGAAGTTTGATTCTGTCTTAAAACTAGATTTCTTTTACTTGTGTGGATGGCAATTATCATTGAACTCAGCCAGGTTCGAAAACTAGATCACTGACTAGATGACGTTTAATATATTGTTACGTACTTCGGATTCGTAATTGTAAGAAAACGCCACTTATATTAAATCCGTGTATTTACAACACAAATACACGCAAGACAAGACAACACAATGTAATACTAAAATACTCTGATTAACACTAGTCACTCACTGTACTATCACTGAACGTAACCGACTACACAATAAAACACTTCTCGCTTCGCACGGGTCGCTTTAAGTATCGCTCTCGATCGCTTTATAAAAACTGCCCTGTATTTGTCAACACATCTCTATTTATACCCAGGGTAAAGTTCTACCTAGATCCAGAAAAATCTAAATGTATCGGGAAACGATGAATCACTCCTTATTGTAATCAAGTTATGAGTCATAAATCCTAGTACACGCTAATTTCAACCTTATGCCATATATCACAAAGCCCATTATAGCATAGCTTAGGTCAACTATTTGTTTGTCAATAGGAGTAGCTATATCTTTCTTTTATTTCTAGATCTCTCCAGCGTTTCAATTCTACACGTTTCTAGATTATTCGTAACAATATCTATGTAGATTTATAATGAGAATTTGATTTTCGAACGCCGCTTGTTAAAAGACTCATCAATCAACGTTCATTATTTTGAGCTCAGTTGCTATTTTACAGATTCAGACTTGTGGAAATCCCAAGTTACTTAAGTACAAAGAACAAAGAACACGGGCGGGACTCTATATATAGTTTGCTTTAGTATTTATTACCTTTAAGTTTAATAATATATTTCGTAAGATTCGATATCAACTCCTTAAATTATCTACATTCAATGTTTATGTTTTAAGCTTGGGGAATATTAGCTAGATAAAGTAAGACTACGTTAGGTTAATGCAAAAGTTTAGTTTTCTTCTTAGTACTCTGTGGTTAGAATTTATTTTGTCAATGCAAAGAATAAACAGTAATGTGTCAATGTCACTATGAATAATTAATCAATTTTCAATTAGTTTTTCAACAATGTACACTATTTTTTATTTAACAATACATTTTCCTGGCTCCTTTAAAGAATAGACTAACTGTCGTTCTGCCAGGCAGGTCGTAAAACGCAAACGATTGGCTATGCGAGTCACTACCATCGTGGCTACTAAGTGATAGAGTTCTGCATTGTCTCGCCCGAGTTTGGTACACACCGCCTTAACTATTCCTGCCGTAATAACGTCAGTGCTTGTCACTGTCGTGTCCCGATTTGGAGGGTAAAGCAGAGGCAATGCATGTGGCATTAGACCTCACCACAAGATAGCAACACACCATTAACATCTTTATTGTCTAAAAGCGATGATTGACTCTTTCCATCAGGGGACCCATCTGCTTGTTTGCTATCTAATGATATAAAAAATAGAATGTTAATGTATTTCATATACTTTTATATGCGACGACTAGAGCGATTGAGAGATAAACCAAATACTATAGTACCTATACAGAGTAAATACGGACTATACTTTTTCCAGAGAACTTTCCAACAAGGACATCGACTTAATCGATCGATCGATTAAACTATAATTTATTACGAAAACAGGGATAATTTTTATTTGATACTTATAATGAAGATGATTATTTATAAACGATGTTTTAATGTAAACGAAATTAAAGATTTGTTCAAAGGCAATACTTAAATTTGATAACAAAATTCAATCAAATTAAAATCTGAATATTTATAATTAGACCGCCACGTTTGTCGAGAGGTTAGCGAACGTAACTACGAATCGATTGGGATCGGGTTCGATTCACGACAAGAACAATCGTTTTTGTAATGAGCATAACATACCCGGGCTACCGGGTACTTTTTACCCGGGCGATTGGGAAGTCAACCAACTAGTAGTCATGATAGTGAAACTTATGGCCAATCGTTCGCAATTTACGAACTGCCTGGCAGATGGTCTATTCTTCAAGGAAGTCACGGACTAACACCAAAAAATATATACCTTTTATTGCTTTAACTCTTTTCATGATTTATTGCTTTAACTCTTGCTGAGTAAAGTTTATGAGATTCTCCTGAGAATGCTTTAGTTACGAAGTGAAACGTAGATTGAGTGTGTGTACTGTGTGCTATTTCTTTTGTATATCATAAGATAAGAAATAAGTAGATGGAAAGAGTCAACCGTCGCCTATAAACACCAAAGTTATTAATGGTGCGTTGCTATCTTGTGGCGAGGTCTAATGCCATTTTCATAAGTTTACCGGCTACCTTACCCTCAAAACCGTAACACGACAATGACAAGCACTGCCGCTACTGCGGCAGGAATAGGTAAGGCGGTACCAGACCCGGGCGAACTCTAGCACCTAATAGCCACGATAGTAGTGACTCGTATAGCCAATCGGTCGCCTTTTATGACCTGCCTGGCAAAACGGCAGTTGGCCTATTCTTCAAAGGAGCTCGGAACCAACACGGGAAGTTGTTTGTGCTGCTGACGTGATGGACAGTGGGGTGGACGGAAAGTATTTATAATAAGTATTTTTTTAAGTCTCCATAAAACGCGACCTGAATTGTATCTTGGAGTATGGGCCATGGTATAAGCACAGCCTATACACTATTGTGGTATAAGTAATTTTGAAGTTAAATTCGAACAAACGAAAATCAGGACGCATACTGGTATTGAAATATAAACTCTGGCTTCGGCGCGAAGAACGCTGTCCTAATTAAAAAATTAAAAACAAGCCGATCGACCTCCGTGTAGAAGAGACTATAACGTTATTTTTTGAACTAGATATTTTCTGTTTCCCACCACTACCCCGTGTGTGAAAAAGATCAAGCTAACTTGTACAGGGTATATATTAGACATCAACAATTGTAATGGCGGCTACACGCAACATATTCTAAAAACCATGGTTACTCACTTCTGTGTTCCGCCATTCGAGATTCTCCAATTTGGAACAGAATATTGATAGACCGCAGCTGGATTTCCACATTTTTCGTTATCTATACATATAATAAAATCGTAGGAAAGTCAAAACTGTACATTGAATATTTTTTAAAAGAATTCTTGGGGCGTGATCTACAATCGATATCAAAGCCAAAAATATTGTTTTTAGACTTTTGTCTGTTTCTCTGTTTATCTGTTTGTCTGTTTGTCTGTATGTATGTCCGGGGTAAACTCAAAAAGTACTGCATAGATTTACTTCAAATTTTGCATAAATATTATTTGGCGGTAGCCAGCACTACCGTCAGCTACCACCATCAAATGTCTAACCACGACGGTTATCTCTCTCTAACCGCGTGGGTTATCTCTTTATGACCATGTCGGTCATCCTAAATGTCTAACCACGACGGTTATCTCTCTCTAACCGCGTGGGTTATCTCTTTACGACCATGTCGGTCATTCTAAGTGTCTACCTACGATGGTTATCTCTTTCTACCTACGATGGTTACCCTCTAGCGACTTTGGAAGCCGTCTCAAAGCCTAAACACGATAATTATCTCTTTGTCCATTTAAATCCCTAACCTTCCTTACTTCCCTTTCATACGTTTTAACCATAACAGTTATTGCATCCAATAGCTTCTAACCATGATGGTTAATAACACATAGAACCTCACACTTAGATTTCAACCATAATGGTTATTTTATTAATCTCTAACCATGATGGCTAAATAAGTTATATTTTTTGCATACTTACGATACTTACGATTTTCCGATTCTCCTGGTACCTTACCTCCTTGCAAAACCATTTACCCATGAACTTGAACCTATGAACCTTGTTACCTTAACCTCACAACAAGAAGAAACAAACACAACAGAGGAAAACTAGCTACGGGAAGAATCACAATCAAACACCAACAACACGCACTTTAATTATCACTGAACAAAGAAACGATGGCGGCGGACACCGTTTCACTTTAAGAGCACTTTAATCACTTAATTCACTGAAGAGGCGCAGCCGTACCAGCCCGCAGATGCATCGGCCAGGACCAGCAGCCATGGCAAGGCGATTGACGAAATGCCCAGCAGCCAGGCTCTTCGTGAACCAACCCGGTGAGACATCCAACTGACAAGTGACCACTAATACCGTGCAGCCCTGAAAAGGAGTAATGATGACGAAGACGCGATCACCATGCCGTTCCTATAAGAACGCAACACGGCAACCGTTAAACCAAGCGAACGATCTGGAAGGAGCGTCCGGCCGCAACGAAATAGGTCTGCGTCCAACGCCGCCGCTGCGTGAGCGCAGACTGATGACTAGTCGTGGGCGTTTAAACGATACAGGCTTAAAAAATTAGGCTTTTCAAAATAAGCCTATAAGCGCGCTTACGGATTTAAGCTGTTTTCGTTTAAACGTTGATGTTTAAAATACAAAAACTTAAATACCACATTAGCATGATTGACGAAAAGTAACCTTATTTCAATAACGTTAAAATTCAAAATAAAATATATTAAAGAAATTTACTTCTATACTCTAAGACTCAATATAATTTTTCATTTTATTGGATTAACAACCTTATTACTATTCCTTTAAGAAACAATAACAATTTGGATTGGTTATCGTACTAAGCGGCTGACAACGCTCCGTTTTTGGTTGGTTAGTACTTTTTACAACGAATTAACAACTTAACGTTTTTTCAACAGTACGCTTTTCGTTGTTGAAGAAATTCGACGCGTTCATCAATTGTTTATTTTACTTAGCGCGCGTACGAACATGACACGAATCCCTTTACAAATTTTCAAAGTCATTTTGTTTATATTAATTATTGAAATTAGGTTATGGATAAAAAAGTGTATATTGTGTTACTATTCATTTCAGATAGTCCTAAGCCTAAAAAGTAAGAAAGAAAGTTGATTGATTGATAAAGTATCTCATATATAAAATTCTCGTATTACAATGTAATTTACCATACTCCTCCGAAACGGCTTGACCGATTTTTATGAAATTTTATATGCATATTCAGTAGGTCTTAAAATCGGCTACTGTTTATTTTTTATATCCCTAAGTGATAAGGGTTGTCCACCCCTAACATTGTTTTTTTATTTTTAGGACAAAATTTATTTATTTTTATTTTTTATAAAGTAGCATTAAAAATACATACAACCCTAATATTCACCTTTCTATCATCAACCCCTATTTTTTTAATTCAATAATTTATATGGCAAACCAACGTTTGTCGGGTCAGCTAGTATTGTATAATAATTTGTATTGTATTTGATAACACGTCATTTCTATAAGCTAGTAATAAGTAATAACATTAACAAAACCACAAAACATTGAACGCTTTTTTAGCTCTCGGCTTTAGCGGTCGCCACTAATTCACTTAAATTTTCGTTTTATAATCGACCTTCTCAACGATCAAAAACTTTTGTTTAAAAAAGCGTTTAAACGAAAAGCGCTTTTTTAAGCACGCTTAAAAGTATAAGCAAAACGTTTAAACGTGTTAATAATTAAAAGCCGTTTATCACATCTCTACTGATGACATCAGACGCCGCGCTGCGACGCGAGCCCGGCGCGCTGGGCGGAGCGCACTCCCCGCGCGCGCGCACCGCTCGCTTACGTCGACCGTCGCATGAAAGATTTCGCTTCGATTTTTAGCGCCAGGCAAGCCGTTTAAAAAACAATTTCGGTTCTAGCAACAAATTATTTAACTTGAAATATTGTAAATGCGTAGGCTTTCTCTCTTTAATTTAACCGTTAGGCATTTTGAATATTGTATAAATATAGGGCAAAGAGATCAATAAAGACACTTTGTAATTTTATATCAAACGTGAACTAGTGTTTCGTTTTCTCCAAAAGTATAATCGAGCCAGCTGCCGCGAAACCTCTGCCGAGTCTCCAGACGCCCTGCATCGCCTGCAAAACTGGTGAGACCTTCTGATAATACTTACAGGAGTCTATTGCTAGCGGCCGTGTCGTCCTGCCGCTATGATTGCCTAGTGGTATCGACGGCACACACCACGCAATACACCTCCGCTACAGTGGTAACGCCGCCGCTACAGTGGTGACCCGCGACTGAACAGGAAACGCAAGCAAAATCCGCCAGTCTGAACAACTCCTACAGAAAACAGCACAGAATGTCACAAGACGCAGAAACTCTCCTCATGGAAATCAAGAGGCTGTCCGCAGCAGTCGCCGAGCTGAAAGCGCAAAAAGCTTACTCGGCAACTCTCCACACACCTCGCACTCACTCTCATCATCAAAGTCACAGCGCAGACAGATTTACAACCCACAAAAGCGCAGAGAGCTCACCGTACTACTCCAGATCCCGCTATGGCAACTACCACGGCAACTATCGATCCCGCTGCAGCAACCACAGCACATACAGCAGGTGCAGAATAAACACGAATACGCCACAAAAACAGCCATGCCGCTTCCACCGTCGCTTTGGCGCAGCAGCATACAGATGCACTGAACCATGCACGTACAGCAGCACACGGCAAGCACACAACCAGCTGGACGCAGCACGATCAAGAGCAGAAGGTCAGTCACACCGCTTATTCTTCAAAGACAGAAAGACCGCACTACAATTCCTAGTCGATACAGGTGCGAACATATCAGTTTTACCACCACCAAAAGGGACAAAACTGGAACCTACAAAATTCAATTTATACGCAGCAAACAACACCGTAATTCCCACATACGGCGAACGAACAGTAACTCTGGATCTGAACCTGCGAAGACCATACACCTGGAAATTCATCGTCGCAAAGGTCAGCAAGCCTATAATCGGGGCAGATTTCCTCAACCACCACAACCTTATAGTCGACATAAAAAACAGGAAGCTTATCGACCAAACAACGAAACTCGCAACAAGTTCTTACGTCACACAATCAAATTTACCTACAATTTCAACTATTAACAATGATAACGAATATCACAAAATACTAGCAGAATTTCCCGGCATCACCAGACTGACAGCAATGAAGCTATCGCCGAACACAAACGTCGAGCACTACATTGAAACATCAGGCCCACCACTGCATTGCCGCGCAAGACCTATTCCACCTCACCTATACAAAGAAGTCAAAGCTGAACTCGAAAACATGATGGATCAAGGCCTATGCCGACCAAGCAAGAGCCCATGGTCATCACCGTTGCACATAGTGAAAAAGAAGACAGGAGGAATAAGATTAGTCGGTGACTATCGCAGACTCAACGCCATCACAACGCCTGACCGTTACCCAATCCCTAGGCTGAAAGACTTCACCAACCAGCTTCACGGCAAGACCATATTCACCACTTTAGACCTAAATAGAGCATACCAACAGGTCATGGTGCGCAAAAGTGATATACAGAAGACAGCGATCATCACACCCATGGGATTATACGAATTTCCACGAATATGCCCCGGCCTGAAGAATGGGGGCATGACTTTTCAAAGATTCATGCACCAGGTACTCCAGGGGCTACCCTTCTCCTTCTGTTTTGTTGATGATGTTTTAATTGCTAGCGCTGATGAAGACCAGCACCGTCAACATCTCCGCACCCTACTAAAAAGATTCGAAGAAAATGGCATAACTATTAACCCATCAAAATGTGTGTTTGGACAAGAAAAGGTCAAATTTCTAGGCCATATAGTAAGCAAGGATGGAATCCTACCCTTACCAGAAAAGGTCATCGCCATCACGAAGTTCCCGAAGCCCACAAACGTGCAAGAACTACGCAGATTTCTAGGTATGATCAATTTCTACCGTGATCACATACCGAATGCAGCAATGATACAAGCACCTCTGCACGCATTTCTACACAACTGCAAAAAAAAAAGACAAAACAAAGATCACCTGGAACGAAGAGGCAACCAACGCTTTCGAAGAAAGCAAAAAAGCTATTCAAAACGCCGCACTATTAGCTCACCCATCGCACGAAGCACCACTAGCTATTTTTACAGACGCTTCCGACCTAGCAGCAGGATCCGTACTGCAACAAAAAGCAAAGCAAGGATGGCAACCGCTAGCTTATTTTTCAAAAAAATTTTCACCAACGCAACGCAGATACAGCACATTCGACAGAGAATTGTTAGCTATCTACATGTCTATCAAGCACTTCCGCAAGCTATTCGAAGGAAAACACGTAACAATTTATACGGACCACAAACCACTTACATACGCACTGATGAAGAAATCATCACCGTCGGAAACGCCAAGACGCGCAAGACAGCTAATGTTC
This sequence comes from Apodemia mormo, assembly GCA_036924255.1. Lineage (NCBI taxonomy): Eukaryota > Metazoa > Arthropoda > Insecta > Lepidoptera > Riodinidae > Apodemia > Apodemia mormo. Next base: position 6,870,480 of record JAUPFN010000019.1, read on the forward strand.
ATAAGCGAATTCACAACAGACATCCGACACATCAACGGAACCCTAAATGTCGTCGCAGACTCGCTTAGCCGATCCCCAATCGACGAAATCAACACTATACCTACAATCGATTACGAGAAAATCGCAGACGCACAAAACAACGAATTAATCACAATTCAACAATTAGCAGCACAAGAAAACCTAAAAATAAAAAAACTTAACATTCCCAACACGCAAAGACAGCTATTTTGCGAGATGTCTACGTCAAACATACGACCTTACATTCCGCAACAATTCAGGGAAGAAATATTTTTTCAAGTACACAACTTAAGCCATCCGGGTATAAGAACAACAAGAAAACTAATAACTCAACGCTATTTCTGGCCAAATATGAACACAGACATCAACCTATGGGCAAAGCAATGTATTAAGTGTCAACAATGCAAAGTACAGCGACACACACGTTCTCCCACCGGAACCTTTCCACCGACGGACAGATTTCAACACCTTCATGTAGATATCGTCGGACCTCTGCCTACCACGCAAGAAGGATACAGATACCTCGTCACAATGATAGACCGTGTGACCAGATGGACTGAAGCCATACCTACAGATAACATCACAGCCGAGTCGGTAGCAAAAACAGTTTATGAAAACTGGATATGCAGATTCGGATACACCTCAACCATCACGACAGACCAAGGCAGACAGTTTGAAGCACAGCTATTCAACAAATTATTACAAACAATGGGAATAAAACGGATTCACACAACACCAAGACACCCACAGAGTAACGGCATCCTAGAAAGATGGCACCGAACACTAAAAAACGCACTGAAAGCACGCCTATCACAATCTACATCGTGGATAGATCAATTATCTACAGTTATGTTCGGCTTACGCGCATCGCCACGCACTGACACAGGTGTAAGCGCCGCCGAATTAACTTACGGTATGAACCTACGGCTACCCAGCGATTATTTCAACACAAAACCTAAGACGGGGCTAGAAACGGATATCGACTACGTAAACAGACTACGCGAAATAATTAATGCAGTCAAACCACAAGAAGCAAGTTCACACCCAAACTGTCTCTCAACATTCATTCACAAAGAGTTGCAATCAAGCGATTATGTATTTATCCGAAATGACGGTGTCAAGAAACCCCTACTACCGTCATACGAAGGGCCGTACAAGGTATTAGAGCGAGACGACAAGTGCTACAGAATATTATTGCCTGAAAGACGCTCGCAATGCATTTCAATTGATCGCTTAAAACCAGCCTTCGTATTAAACGAAGCAACTGATAGCTTGCAAACGACTTGCACAAACAATAACACTCCGATGACGTCTAGCGAACCACCATCACCACCAGCTCTGGCACCACCTGAGAAGCGGACCAGGTCTGGAAGATTGGTCAAGCCACCAGTACGCTTCACTGGGCCGGCAGTACTTTGGCGGTAGCCAGCACTACCGTCAGCTACCACCATCAAATGTCTAACCACGACGGTTATCTCTCTCTAACCGCGTGGGTTATCTCTTTATGACCATGTCGGTCATCCTAAATGTCTAACCACGACGGTTATCTCTCTCTAACCGCGTGGGTTATCTCTTTACGACCATGTCGGTCATTCTAAGTGTCTACCTACGATGGTTATCTCTTTCTACCTACGATGGTTACCCTCTAGCGACTTTGGAAGCCGTCTCAAAGCCTAAACACGATAATTATCTCTTTGTCCATTTAAATCCCTAACCTTCCTTACTTCCCTTTCATACGTTTTAACCATAACAGTTATTGCATCCAATAGCTTCTAACCATGATGGTTAATAACACATAGAACCTCACACTTAGATTTCAACCATAATGGTTATTTTATTAATCTCTAACCATGATGGCTAAATAAGTTATATTTTTTGCATACTTACGATACTTACGATTTTCCGATTCTCCTGGTACCTTACCTCCTTGCAAAACCATTTACCCATGAACTTGAACCTATGAACCTTGTTACCTTAACCTCACAACAAGAAGAAACAAACACAACAGAGGAAAACTAGCTACGGGAAGAATCACAATCAAACACCAACAACACGCACTTTAATTATCACTGAACAAAGAAACGATGGCGGCGGACACCGTTTCACTTTAAGAGCACTTTAATTACTTAATTCACTGAAGAGGCGCAGCCGTACCAGCCCGCAGATGCATCGGCCAGGACCAGCAGCCATGGCAAGGCGATTGACGAAATGCCCAGCAGCCAGGCTCTTCGTGAACCAACCCGGTGAGACATCCAACTGACAAGTGACCACTAATACCGTGCAGCCCTGAAAAGGACTAATGATGACGAAGACCCGATCACCATGCCGTTCCTATAAGAACGCAACACGGCAACCGTTAAACCAAGCGAACGATCTGGAAGGAGCGTCCGGCCGCAACGAAATAGGTCTGCGTCCAACGCCGCCGCTGCGTGAGCGCAGACTGATGACTAGTCGTGGGCGTTTAAACGATACAGGCTTAAAAAATTAGGCTTTTCAAAATAAGCCTATAAGCGCGCTTACGGATTTAAGCTGTTTTCGTTTAAACGTTGATGTTTAAAATACAAAAACTTAAATACCACATTAGCATGATTGACGAAAAGTAACCTTATTTCAATAACGTTAAAATTCAAAATAAAATATATTAAAGAAATTTACTTCTATACTCTAAGACTCAATATAATTTTTCATTTTATTGGATTAACAACCTTATTACTATTCCTTTAAGAAACAATAACAATTTGGATTGGTTATCGTACTAAGCGGCTGACAACGCTCCGTTTTTGGTTGGTTAGTACTTTTTACAACGAATTAACAACTTAACGTTTTTTCAACAGTACGCTTTTCGTTGTTGAAGAAATTCGACGCGTTCATCAATTGTTTATTTTACTTAGCGCGCGTACGAACATGACACGAATCCCTTTACAAATTTTCAAAGTCATTTTGTTTATATTAATTATTGAAATTAGGTTATGGATAAAAAAGTGTATATTGTGTTACTATTCATTTCAGATAGTCCTAAGCCTAAAAAGTAAGAAAGAAAGTTGATTGATTGATAAAGTATCTCATATATAAAATTCTCGCATTACAATGTAATTTACCATACTCCTCCGAAACGGCTTGACCGATTTTTATGAAATTTTATATGCATATTCAGTAGGTCTTAAAATCGGCTACTGTTTATTTTTTATATCCCTAAGTGATAAGGGTTGTCCACCCCTAACATTGTTTTTTTATTTTTAGGACAAAATTTATTTATTTTTATTTTTTATAAAGTAGCATTAAAAATACATACAACCCTAATATTCACCTTTCTATCATCAACCCCTATTTTTTTAATTCAATAATTTATATGGCAAACCAACGTTTGTCGGGTCAGCTAGTATTGTATAATAATTTGTATTTTATTTGATAACACGTCATTTCTATAAGCTAGTAATAAGTAATAACATTAACAAAACCACAAAACATTGAACGCTTTTTTAGCTCTCGGCTTTAGCGGTCGCCACTAATTCACTTAAATTTTCGTTTTATAATCGACCTTCTCAACGATCAAAAACTTTTGTTTAAAAAAGCGTTTAAACGAAAAGCGCTTTTTTAAGCACGCTTAAAAGTATAAGCAAAACGTTTAAACGTGTTAATAATTAAAAGCCGTTTATCACATCTCTACTGATGACATCAGACGCCGCGCTGCGACGCGAGCCCGGCGCGCTGGGCGGAGCGCACTCCCCGCGCGCGCGCACCGCTCGCTTACGTCGACCGTCGCATGAAAGATTTCGTCGTCGCATGAAGAATATATAGGCTACATATTATCACGCTATCATCTAGCGGCCAGATGCTGTGCGGAGTAAACGAAGTCCGCGCGGACGAAGTCGCTGGCAACAGCTAGTAATAAATAATAATCTATACATATAATAAAATCGTAGGAAAGTCAAAACTGTACATTGAATATTTTTTTAAAAGAATACTTGGGGCGTGATCTACAATCGAAATCGAAGCCAAAAATATAGATTTTAGAAAGTTTGTCTGTTTGTCTGTATGTATTTCCGGGATAAACTCAAAAAGTACTGCATGCATTTACTTCAAATTTTACATGAATATTACTGACAGGTCGGGTCAACATATGGGCTACATATTATCACGCTATCACCTACAGGGGAGGAGCAGTACGGAGTAAACGAATTCCGCGCGGACGAAGTCGCAGGCTGTAGCTAGTAATAAATATCACTGGACAAATTACACGAATTGATCTGACCCCAAAGTAAGCAAATTATATGCTTATAGCATGGGTGTCAGTTAACGATACTAATACATAGAAATACATATATAAATACTCTAATATATTTAAAAAACACCCAAACTCAGAAATACAAACATTTTTGCTCATCACACAAATGTCTGTCCCTGCCGGGAATCGAACCCGGACCCCATTGAATTGCGTATTCAGGGTCGCTAACCACTCGACCAACGGGGTGGTCAATGGCTATGGCTACGTAGTGATAATTCGGAAAAAGCTGATAACATACAACAGCTCAGTGCCAAAAGTTGATGTCAAATGAAAGGACATACAATAAACTAAATAAACGGTCTGCTTTAAATGCATTGCTTATTTTTTTTCAAATGCATATTTTTAAGGATTCGGGTCTCGCGCGTTTTAAGGCGCGTAACCGGTCTTACGCGAAAACAGACAATCGAATGTTGTTAGAAGTTAAAATTTATCACAATTCACGGATTTCTCGAATAACAATGGGTGCTAATTATTGCAGCATTTGACTTTCACCAGTATTACTTTTGTGATTCGTATTCAACATGGGATACATAAATTATAAAATCAAATCAAATGCTTTATTACACCAGTTAAAAGCTTGGGGTGTATAAATAAATAAATAATAAATATCTTTGGACAAATTACATGAATTGATCTAACCCCAAAGTAAGCAATTCATTTGTTTGTAGTATGGATGTCAATCAACGATACTGATACATAGAGATACATATATAAATACTTGAATTGATTTAATAAACACCCGAACCCATAAATACCAACATTTATGCTCATCACATAAATGTTTGTCCCTATCGGGAATCGAACCCGAGCTCATTGATGTGTCAGGTTCGCTAAAACCACTTACCCAACGGGGCGGTCAAAACTTCGAACATTTTAGTCCTATAAAAGAGAATTTAAATTACTATTCAAAATGCAAGCCTGTATTATATAATAATTGTACAGATAATATAGAAAAGAAATAAATATGCCATAATCAAAAATAAAATATTTAGTTTGATTTTGAAAAAAGATGATTATTTATATACATAAATAATCATCTTTCATACAAAAATCCAGTAAGACTGTCGTAAAATTTTACCTGTCAGCGGAGACGTTGGTGTCAGACCCGAGCGAGACAATGTAAAACTCTACCACCTAGTAGCCACGATGGTAGTGACTTGCATAGCCAATCGTTCGCCTCTTAAGCCCCGTTCTCACTTTGATTAGTACGAGTGTGAGTGTATAATGCAGGTGCTTAGTATTAAGGCAAAAATACGTGAAGACAGTCGTTGATCAGTGCGAGTGATAAGTAATCAGCATCTATTCACTTTTGCTACGCTGATTACGAATCACTCGCACTAATCTACGGCTATCTTCACGTATTTTTTGGCTTAGTATTAAGCACCTGCTTTAAACACTTACAGTCGCTCTAATCAAAGTGAAAATGGGGCTTTACTTACGAACTGCTTAGCAGAACGGCAGATGTTATATTCTTTAAAGGTGGCTCGGACCAACACTTGGAAAATGCTCTTCCCTTAGTAGAGCCATATGAAACGCTTCCCTTGGGGTAGAATAAGACCAGTTATCGCTTTAGCGCCAAATGACAATTGGTGTTAAACTGCCACATCCAAGACTCAATTTAGAGCGAAAAATAAGTTTTTTATAGTACCTACACGGAAACGCTAGTTGTATATTCTAACCATAAACACAAACAGTTTCCGTACTTTGCAATGATTTCTTCGTGTTATCTTGATTATTTCGTTAGCGCGTGAATATTTTGAGGGAAAACATATATGATTTCACAACAATTTAGAATTTGCACTTTGTACACCGTTCAGTACTGCTCCAAGTCTAACAATTAATTATTATCGTTTGTTAATATATTTTTAATTAATCCCATGTTGGTCCTAGCCACCTTTGAAGAATATAACATCTGCCGTTCTGCTAAACAGTTCGTAAGAAACGAACGATTGGCTATGCAAGTCACTACCATCGTGGCTACTAGGTGGTAGAGTTCTACATTGTCTCGCTCGGGTCTGATACAAACGTCTTCGCGGACAGGTAAAATTTTACGAGTTTTACTGGATGTTTGTATAAAATTAAGTCTATTATACATTGATTATGGCATATTTATTTCTTTTCTATATCATCTGTACAATTATTATATAATACAGGGGGTTTTTTTATATCAAATAATACAGGCTTGCATTTTGAATGGTAATTGAAATCCTCATTTTATAGGACTAAAGTATTCGAAGTTTTGACCTCGTATCGCTTGGGTTTTTGTATCAACGCCATACCTATTCCTGCTGCAATAGCGTCAATGTTTTTCATTGTAGTGTTCCGGTTTGAAAGCTAATGTTGCCGGTAAACTTATGCAAGTGCTATTAACACCTTGCCACACGGATAGCAACCTACTATTAACATCTTTGGTTTATATATGCGATTGTTGTCTCTTTCTATCAGGAGAGTCATCTGCTTGTTTGCTATCTTATGATATAAAAAGCCCTAATCGAAAGCTAAAGACGGTGCTGGCAATCTGTCCTATATCGTACAGTGAATCTATCCGATGTTATAGAAACCCTGTCCGATCAAGGCCATTTGGTAACTTCATAAATCATACAGTCCTGTGTGTAATTATTAAATGTATATTAATAAACTTTTTTAAATATTTTGAAAGAAAAAAAGAAAGAAAATATTCATTTGCAAGAATATGGGTGCCACAAGTCGTTCAAAAATAAATCAAGCTACCGACATATTCTACCAATATATTATGGTGTGCAAATATTTATACCTATATTTATTTATATATTTGTTTGTTATAATATATGTATTTGTTTAGTTTATAAGAAAATCACTTAATTTTGGTACTTTGCTAAATAATCAGGGCGAGCGAAGCGAGCCCTACACTAGGCCACTTTCTATGCACTTTTGTGGTACATTTTACTGAAAAAATATCGCATTTTTAGGTTTGAGCTTCGACGTGGTAGTTTATATTCATGTCTAGATTTGTTATCTACCATAAAAATACCATTTTATAAAAATAAAAAATAGAAGGTACAAGTTGTATTAGAATCTTATTACTACTAACGCCATCTCTAACTAAATTAACGAGTTAAAATTGATAGAAGATACATTTTCTATTAGAATTTTTGACCTTATTAAGAGACTACCTACTTCATGAATTGTTTCTTCATATTTGACTGGCGGCGCGCGGTTATCATGCCCTCGTATAAAGGCGAGGTTCAAGTATAAACTGCAATAGCTATAGGGCCATCAGTTTGATCAGTTTGGCATCGAAGGTGTATGATAAAATCATTGAAAGGAAGCTGATTGATAAAATCATTGAAGGAAGAAGAAAGCAAGGGAAGTTAGAAGTAATATTGTGGGAGGCACAAGGAGAATTTAGGTCTAGAGCAGGGATGTTTGCTGGGAACAGAGTAAACAGAGCGTGAAACTCTCTAGTTTCACAATATGCTTATTGAGAAACAGTACAGATGTATTAATTGATTTATATTGTATTGAGATCAATTCCCAATCTTAGCCCGAGGGCGAGGGTAAAAAACTAAAAAAGGTATATTTACGTCCGTATCTCCGAAGAGTTAGGCAGAAGTACAACGTGTGCATCCACGGTTAGCTGAAGATACTTAAGTCCCACAATGTGATAGGTGGCCAGCCTATCGCCAGTAGGGCACTTTTCCAATCCCGGGCAAAGTTGTTTTATCAGAAAACTGAAAAAACACATTTTACATTTGCCTGACTCTGGAATCAAACTCCGAGGGTTTCTCTGAGAGAAAAATTCGAAAAATGTATTCGCTGAGTGTCTACCGTCAATTCTTCGTGCCTGCGTAGTCCAAAAATTTTGAAGGTTTATTTAAATAAAACATTTTTTGATTTTGATTGCGTAAATCGACGTAAAACAGGAACTTCCTGATTTTAGAAAAAAAAAAAACAATTATTTCAGCAAAATGTTAAAAATGTGTTTTTTATAAGATCAACCTTTATTTTTAATACATATTTTTCCACGAAATAAAGAAAAGAATTGTTTTCTTTATTTCGTATATTTTTCCTTGAAAATACCAACAAACAAAAACCAAATATTCCTAGTCCAAAGCCTGACGACGCGGGCCTTTGATGCGAATGTAATGTTTAGGTGAAAATACGCTGAGTTTTTTAGGTTAGATAATTATAAATAAAGTCCATTATATTAAAAGATGTAATTCTCATAAAAATACTTTTATAACAATATTACTAGATAGTATAACTTTGCGAGCCCTTACAAAGCTCTGCTTTTTGCTAGTTATTTTTATAAATAGAATTATATCATTCTTTCTTGCAATAATGTCATTGACGTAGGTATGTTTATGTAGGTCAATGACATTATAATATTATCTGTTTCGGAATGGTAATGATTATATAATCTGTATTTTCGGGAAAGACAGCTTCTTAGTAACAGTGTAAAGCTGAACTTTAATAAAATCAGTAAAATAATTAACTTATCAGGTCTGCAGAAATGTGTCGCAAATAACTAGGAGGGTCGGAACGTCGGAACTTTGAACAAAATCTCTTTGTTTAGCCGAGAGGTACGGGGCGCTAGCGTCAGCCGTCAGCTGTCCACCGATCCGCGGCCGCCGCGCCAGTCGAGCTCGGCTCGTGGCTAAGATATCGCGTGTGAATCACGTTGACCTAACGCAAAACTTTCTTACGTCTAATGGATATAACCTAACAAACCGCGAGTTTTACTAGTTTCACGACTAAAATGTGAATATTGTGCTACAATATAATCAAAATGTTATCCTAAGTGTGTTATTTTTAAAGTTTATGTGACGTGATACAGTTAGTATATTCAATGATGTTTTATGGTGCAGTGTTTAATGTGAAGAAATGAGCATCCAGAAGTGTCTTTTGGATAACTCCAGCAGGATGATTAAGGCAATGTCTACTGCGAAATCTTCGAGTAATGAAGTAAAACCGGTAAGTTAACTGTTTAACTAAACACAACCGTAAACTTATAGGTTATCTCATATCTGTAGTACTTTGACGTAAAGGTTAATTTAAGTTAGTCATTTATACACTGTTGTACGAAATACAAACATATCTTGTGGTCGATATGGCAAAATAACAGGATATTGTATATGTACTTATCTAAACCGAACTCAATTCGTGTATTACTGTGGTGTGAATTAGCCATGAAATTAATAATACAGAATTTTCCATTTGAATTTCATACACAAATGCAAATGTGTGCAACATTCGCTTTATTGCGTATTTAAAACAGATACAAAATAGATGACAGTATGTTTTTTTTCCGCTAGGTACATATAATTTATCAATGTTAACAAATTTTCTATTACTTATGTCAACTGTTATTACATATTACATGTCCAGTATTTGTTTTTTTTTTCAGTAAAAGCCACGTTTAATTAAGCCACTTTTTAAAAGAAGCTTTGTTAAATTTCCGGTATTTATTTAGTATATTGAAATATCTGATAGATTTATACTTAACGTGACCATTCATCCCGTTTCGAATGGGACAGTCCCAGTTTCAACTACTCTATCCCGGTGTCGCCAAGTATATTTCAGGGACGTGAAAATGTTCCAATTTCTAAAAAAATTGAAGACCGCCCTTCACGAAATTTGTCATGTAAAGAAACTCGACCTCTCTCAAATTCAGCAAATCATCGCCTCACGGTGCTTCTCTCCCAAAAGCATTTTGAAGACGAGCGGCACAGTCTTGCGGAGAAAGAGAACTTTTAAAATCATAAAATATCATCGCTCTAAAATTTGTTTTTTTATATCAAGATAGCAAACAAGCAGATGGGTCTCCTGATGGAAAGAGTTAACCATCGCCTATAGACACCAAAGATGTTAATGGTGCGTTGCTATCTTGTGGCGAGGTCTTATCTTACCCTCCAAACAGGAACACGACAGCGACAAGCACTGACGCTATGCGGCAGGAATAGGTAAGGCGGTGGTACCAGACCCGGGCGAGACAATGCAGAACTCTACCACCTAATAGCCACGATGGTAGTGACTCGATAGCCAATCGGTCGCCTTTTACGACCTGCCTGGCAGAACGGCAGTTGGCCTATTCTTCAAAGGAGGCCGGGACCAACACGGCGAAAATCTTTTCGACTTAATTCCATTTTCGTTGCGTACGTAGAACTTTGATATGTGATATAAAAACAATTGACAAATCATTTCTCGCCAATTGTTTTTTATTACAAGAAGGTTGCAACGTTTTAAAAATATAACATTCGAAATTCAAATAGTTCCGATCAGATAGAAGTGCAAAACTTTTAGTGTGCCCCATGTATCCTTGAAGTGATTTTATTTCATCGGTAATTACTATAAACTCTGTATGTTGATGTGTAAATGAAAGCTACACTGACAAACTAAAAAATTGTCTTGAAAGGCGCATCCAATTGGCTTATACACAAAATAATACTCGCACTTTTATTATGGCGAATCACAAAATCGGCTAAGCCTTTTAAGTATTAGGCCAGCACACCATGATTTTAACTATTTCTGAGCATACCACCTTTCTCACCATAACTTGACAATAACAAGCAGTGACGCTATCAAATGTTATAGTTAATTAAAACTGTGTCTATGTGAATTAAGTATTTATTATTGCCATTAGATAAACTTTATTAGACCGTGCGGTTTACATGCCTTGAAACATTCTACTTTCACTGATACTAAAACGATAGTAACAATATTTTCGTAACATAAACTCTTGTACTGTTTCACAAGTATAATATATTTATATCACAATCATTTGTAAAGTCATTTGTAAAGTCTTAAAACCAACCGGTTTCGCCTATTAGAGCATCATGAGGGCTTCTAGTGTACAGTATATTACTTTAAAAACATAATTACTGTACACACACACACAAAGATGTGTCTTTTATGGCACGTTCACGCCCGAATTCCCGAAGAGGTAGGCAGAGATACAACACCCAAGGTTAGCCGAATATACTTACTGTCGCATGGTGGCAAGCCTGTCGCCAATCGGGCACTTATCTAATTCTGAGCAACATTGTTTGTACCTATTAGAAAACCAAAAAAATTTTTAATTGCCCTTCTGCTAAAGGCGGGCCTTCATGTGGTCAACACGGACACCGGACCACTAGACCACAGAGGTGAGTGTCTTTTATATTTATTAATTATAGAAAAATAGAATAAATTATATTTGTGAAACAGTACAAATGTTTATGATGAGATAATCATTAGATGTACTTAACTAGTTTTATCAAATACTGACGATGGAAATTAAAAATGATAGTTATGAAAAGATTAATGGCTACCTTATTTATTACCCCGTGTTGGTCCCGGGCTAGTTTGAAGAATAGGCCAACTGCCGTTCTGCCAGGCAGGTCGTAAAAGGCGACCGACTGGCTATGCAAGTCACTACCATCGTAGCTACTATGTGCTAGAGTTCTGCATTGTCTCGCCCGGGTCTGGTACCACCGCCTTACCTATTCCTGCCGCAATAGCGTCAGTGTTTGTCACTGTCGTGTTCCGGTTTGGAGGGTAAAGTAGCCGGTAAATTTACGCATGTAGCATTAGACCTCGCCCCAAGATAGCAACGCACCATTAACACCTTTGGTGTCTATAGGCGATGGTTGACTCTTTCCATCAGGAGACCCATCTGCTTTGCTATCTTATGACATAAAAAAAACCTTTCAAACTGGAAACCCGACAACGAAAAGCACCGACGTTATTGAGGCCGTAATAGGTAGAGCCATGGTATTAAACCCGGTCGAGATGTTGCAAAAATCTATTATCTAATCAATAGCCACATTGTTAGCGACACGTACCTATTAAAATTTTTTTGCCTTTACGAGATGTATTTTCTATATCATTAGATAACAAACAAGCAGATGGAAACCCACGCCTATAAACATCAAGATGAACAAAGATGACAAAGCTGCGATGTTATCCGTGTGGAGGAATGGTAATGCCACATAGATAATTCTAACGACTACCTTACCCTCCAAACCGAAATACAATGACAAGCATTGGCGCTATTGCGGCAGGAATAGGTAAGGCTACCGCCTATCTGGGCTACCGCCTATACCATATATCTGGGCCACACGTTGCGGAACTCTGCTACCTAGTAGTCGCAATGGTAGTTGTTATATCGGGTTTTGGATAATAATTAATTAATACACCCAAATATTTTAGGTGGTAAAAACCACGTTTTTATTGAAAGGATCACACGTGTTCGTAGGCTCCACAGATTAGATTAGCGTACTACATAGACAGCTCCATAAAACATTATGGCACCACAGATAAGACATACATGCAATCTGTGTTGCCACTATTTATGTATACAACAGTAGTGACACATAATTATAGCCAATCATTCATATTTTACGAAATGCGTGACAGATAGTCAAAGGGAGGGAGGACTAACACGGAGAAAGCAGATCTATTTTTCCCTGGGCCCTTCAACGTAAAGGATATATATGCATATATTCATATTTAATCAGTACATAGGTGATTCACATCTAAATATATTTATTTAAAAAAAAAAAAACGATTGTAGCTATAGAAAATACTGAGCGACGCTCGATTGCCAAAGTTTTTCTATGAAATGTCTTCTATTTTTATTTTATACGTACTTAATAGTAATTTAAAATATTAAACCGGCTTTAAATATGAACTTTACGCTTCTGAAAAACTTTTGAACCGATTTTTTTTCCCTGTTGTTTGTTCCTTGGGAATATTCCTGATTTAAATCGAAAAGAATTAACTGGATATATTATGGCTTTTATTTCTCAAAAAAATTGTGGCCAAACTTATTCATTTATTTAATCCTTTATTGTACACAAGTAAACAACAGAACAACAACAAAAAATTACGGTAAGCGATATTTTTAAAAAAGGTACATGTTAAGTAGTTTACTGGGTGTGTGACTTACCGTTTCGTCCGAGTGTCCACGTGTTGGGGTCAGGCGAATGTAATCAGCGCGATTCTTCTGCCAATAGATCTACTCAACTGAGTCCATAAGTTTCACTGATTCTGGTAAGGGAGATTCTTAGGGCGAACAGACGTCATTTCACAAATTAAGTATATTTTTTACTATAAGCCGTTGATTCGGGTGCGAGTCGTCACGTTATGTTTCAAAAGACAAAACAAAATGTTCTTACTAGAGAGCGCACAGTCGCCTCCCATATGACAAGGACTTTAGTTTGAGACGGTTTTTCGTTTCACCCAGTTTTAAACATTTTTATTCAATACTAGCTGACCCGGCAAACGTTGTTCTGCCTTTTTAACTACTCTTATTTTCTTTTCTATATATATATATATATATATATATATATATATATATATATATATATATATATATATATATATATATATATATATATAGAACGATATTCTATATTCAAAATTGTGCTATCTTTGTGATACAAAAATTACATTCTACTTCTGTTCCAGTACGGAACAGTACATAAGGTGAGCTTATCTCTAAAAATGTTCTAAAATTCTTACAGCCAACCCGGTAAAGTGAAATACTAAAAATGCTCTAAAATTCTTACAGCCAACCCGGTAAAGTGAAATACTTGACCATAAATATAAGTCGAAGAGTGTGATATATAAAGACACTTACAAACATAAAGACACAGTTTCCGTTTAATACACGTACTTACACGCCTAAATAGATCATCAATGATGATTTCATCATACTTAAATATCATCCAATTTCAACAATATTACATACATACATATGTGTCAAACCGATATATATATATATATATATATATATATATATATATATATATATATATATATATATATATATATATATATATATATATATATATATATATATATATATATATATATATATATATATAGAACGATATTCTATATTCAAAATTGTGCTATCTTTGTGATACAAAAATTACATTCTACTTCTGTTCCAGTACGGAACAGTACATAAGGTGAGCTTATCTCTAAAAATGTTCTAAAATTCTTACAGCCAACCCGGTAAAGTGAAATACTAAAAATGCTCTAAAATTCTTACAGCCAACCCGGTAAAGTGAAATACTTGACCATAAATATAAGTCGAAGAGTGTGATATATAAAGACACTTACAAACATAAAGACACAGTTTCCGTTTAATACACGTACTTACACGCCTAAATAGATCATCAATGATGATTTCATCATACTTAAATATCATCCAATTTCAACAATATTACATACATACATATGTGTCAAACCGATAGCCTTAAATGAATAACTAATAGTAATTTAAAAATGTATACCGACTTCAAATATACCATATAATCATATTAAAAAAACTACTACTTAAACCGATTTTGATGACATTTTCCTAAGTTAGGATGTACCTGATTTAAATCAAAAATAATTATTTCTATACTAGCTGTGCCCGCGACTTCGCTCGCGTGGAAAAATTTTTAAAATAAAAACCCGCATAGTTCCCGTTCCCGTGGGATTTCCGGGATAAGAACTATCCTATGTCCTTTCTTGGGTCTCAAACTATATTTGTATCAAATTTTATCCGAATTGGTTCAGCGGTTTAGTCGTGAAAGCGTAACAGACAGACAGACAGACAGAGTTACTTTCGCATTTATAATATTAGTATGGATAGCTTATAAGTTCCCAATGAATTCGTGGACAAACATACATCATGATATGTTAATATTATAAATGCGAAAGTTTGGATGGATGTTTGTTTGTTACTCAATCACGCAAAAACCACTGAACGGATTTGAATGAAATTTGGCACAAAGCTAGATGATGACCTGAAATAGCACAAAGGCTAGCTATTTTTATCGGAAAAATTACTTACATACATACATACATACACTTACAAAATTTAGTGCACTTGCTTGGATACCTAAATATTCAAATATTTTCCAATTCCAACAATATTACATATAATCCTTTTTTTAATATCATAATATAGCAAACAAGTAGATGGGTCTTCTGATGGAAGGAGTCAACCATCGCCTTTAGACATCAAAGGTGTTAATGGTGCGTTGTCTAACGACTTGTGACGAGGTCTAATGTCACATACATAAGTTTACCGGCTACCTTACCCTTCAAACCGGAACACGACAGTGACAAGCACTGACGCTATTGCGGTAGGAATAGGTAAGGCGGTAGTACCAGACTCGGGCGAGACAATGCAGCACTCTACCACCTAGTAGCCACGATGGTAGTGACTCGTATAGTCAATTGGTCGCCTTTTACAACCTGCCTGGCAGAACGGCAGTTGGCCTATTCTTCAAAGGAGCCCGGAACTATCACGGGAACATACAGATCAAATAGATAACCTCCGTGTTTTCATTGGTTGAAAAAAATCATTACTTATACTGACTAAGTTACACTACTTTATTATTATTACACTGAGGTAAATTTTGTTAATTCTATGTCTAAATCTTCCCTTAAACTTTGATTAGTGCAAGTGCGAGTGCTTAATTCAGATTCTTAGTATTAAGCAAAACCACATGTAGACAGCCGTTGATTAGTTCGATTGATTAGTAATGTAATCGTAATTGATTAGTATTAATTAGTAATCGTCGATGACGAGACTATTTCAAATCGGCTTGATTCTTTGGAGTTACGTAGAGATGTGGCATCACTCTGCATCTTTTATCGGCTGTATCATGGGGAATGTTCCGAGGAACTGTTTGAATTAATTCTTGCCGCCGAATTTCACCATCGGACATCGCGACAAAATTCTAAGTTTCATCCTCACCATCTCGATGTCTGGAAGTCCACAACCGTGCGATTCTCGAGGCAATTTTTGCCTCGCACTACTCCTATGTGGAACGAGCTATCGGCGGAAATTTTTCCGAACGGATACGACTTAGGGTCCTTCAAGAAAAGAGCTTACTCATTCTTAAAAGGCCGGCAACGCAACTACAAGACCCCTGGTAGTGTAGTTGTCTATGGGCGGCGGTAATCAATTATCATCAGGTGAGCATCCTGTCCGTTTACCCCCTCTTCTATAAAAAAAAAATCAACGTAGTTAAAGTGAATAGACACGGATTTAGTGATATTAGAATTACGGTCGAGTTTCCACCAGAGAGCAATCGCTAATGCTTCTCGAAATTAAATGATCAGTTATGAAGTGGCTGCAGAAATGTTACTGCAGATGTCTAGAAATAAAAGGTTCCTTCATTCGAATTTCAAATGACGGCTACACAGAACATCTTCCGCGTCATCTCGAAGTCTGGGAGATCTTCATATAAGGCTGTCAATACAAAAACGATTTTAGTCATACAATTATTCTTCAGCAAAAATTTAAGAATCATGCTTTTTTTTGATTTTATAATATAGAAAAACTTGTACTGTTTCACAAATGTAATATAAATTTTATATAATTTTAAATTTAATAAATAAAATTTAAATTACATTTGTGAAGTGTGTACAATTACAAGTGTTTATATTATAAAATCAATATGATGCATTTTCACTAAGTGCTAACAATAAAAGTATAAATTATTTCAAGCTCTTACTTAAGCCGAGTAGAATAATGATTCTGTAGAATGTTTCGCAGACTACTGGTAGTTTCACTGATTAAACTGGATGCGCTTTTCAAGACAATTATTTAGGATGTCAATGTCGTTTGCTTTTACACAGAGAAATACGGAGCCATAACACTAACAGATGAAATAAAATCAATCCAGAGGTATTTCTTAAGCTTTAGCTTTTTAAAACTGCACAATATGGCATATTTCTTATTTTTTTACCATAAAATATATCTACAATCGTTTGACATTTACATACAACATTATGTAATATCTTATTTTAAAAAATGTTATGAAAACAAGACAAGCCCGCTGAGTTTCTTCCGCCGGATCTTCCCAATGTATGGCTGCGCTTCCGATCCGGTAGTACTTTAAAAAAATGTTGACGCGTCAAAATAACTTGTAAAAAGTTTTATTGAATAAAGTACTTCTGATTTCTGATTTCTTACATTTGCCCATATGAGCGGCTACGCATTTTACGCTCGACACCGTGTCTTTGTATGGTCTTTGGGTAGTTCTTAGAAGTAATTAAATTGTTCCTGGTATATATATGTCATGTAACGTATACAAAAATTGCTTTTTCCTAAAATTTTCTTCCAGTCTTCTTTACTTTTTTATTAATTTTTCCCGTGTTGGTCTGGGCTCCTTTGAAGAACACACCAACTATCGTTCAGGCAGGTCGTAAAAGGCGACCGATTGGCTATATATGTCACGACTATCGTCTATCGTGACTACTAGGTGGTAGAGTTCCGTAACGTCTCGCCCGGGTAATTGGTACCACCGTCTTACCTATTCCTGCCGTAATAGCGTCAATGCTTGTCATTGTCATGGTCCGGTTTGGAGGGTAAGGTAGCCGGTAGACTTATACTTGTGGCATTGCCATCCCGCCACACAGGTAGCAGCGCACCATTAACATCTTTGGTGTTTATAAGCGATGGTTTCTCTTTTCACCAGAAGATCCATCTGCTTGTTTGCTCTAATGATAATCTCTTTTGATATAAAAAAACTTTATCTCAGTTTGCGGCTCTTAATTTTTCCGGAATGATATTATCTTCTTCTTCTGGCTTTTATAAAACTATTTCGTCTGTCGAGTGGTTGGTGACCCTAACAACGTAATGGGTTTAGATGTTTATTAAATATGTTTATTATATATATATATATATATATATATATATATATATATATATATATATATATATATATATATATATATATATATATATATATATATATATATATATATATATATGTGTGTGTGTGTGTGTGTGTGTATCAGTCTGTCAGATGTGAAACCTAAAACTCTATAAGTATAGATTTATTATAGTGACATCTACTGGGCTTATAATACACTATTTTGTGAACGCAATACGTTCGTAGCGATACTGTTAGTTTAGCTGTAGATGTATTCCTTAAACAGCAATTTGATGACGTTGACGCGAATCTATACGATTTTATCTTACCAAATATCATCTAATGCGGCTAAAACAGTTTTCCCTTAAAAAATCCGGTATTGGAATTTACGTATGTAACAAATATCTTAATAAAGTTTGCATTGACAATAATATTAATAGAATCATAAAAGTAATCGGAATACGACAAAAGTCGATAGTCAATGTTCTTCCTTATTTTATTTAATGTATGCATGAAACGCTGTTTCGCGAGTGCCACCTTTTCAACTGCGCTCCAAACATACCGCTTCAGGACAATTTGTTGCCGCCAAAATATTTTTTATAAAGTATATCTTAGTTTTATAATTACAATTTATTTATTAATAAATTTAGTAATGCACTAATTGCGATATAATGAGTAATTTTTGAGAAAACGCAAGATCGCCAAAGGGGGCCCGGACATTAGTTGGACGTGGGCCCTCGGAAAGATGGACTATCTGCCATTCTGCGAGGCAGTTCGTAAAAGGCGCACGTGTGACTACCACTACCATTGTGACTATTTTGTAGTAGAGTTCCGCAACGTCTCGCCCGGGTATATGTTAGTGGTATCATAAGATAGCAAACATATAAGCTGGAATAGCACGTAGGCCACTTTTTTTATTTTTATACATTAAAAATTAGAAGATCCCGCGGGATTCGCCTTAAACCTTTAAATGCAGCGGGCTACGCACATGTTGCAGCTAGTATATAACATATTTCCAATTTCGTTAGTGTTGTGTTTAAATTATTGATTGTTGTTAAATAAATGATTAGCTATGCTGATTATGTAGGTGACCTACTTGCCTTCCACGTGGCGGCTCTCACCATATACGCGTATCAACTATTTGCCGTGAAATCATGAGTTATGTGATTAACAAACCCGCGCAGCTTCGACCGCGTTTTCAGATATAGGCATCACCTCTACTCTGCCCCTCAACCTACGACAAAGCGATACTCAACATATTATAATCTTAGGAGTATTAGAATACCGCGATTAGTTGAAGAAGAAAAATACTGGTTTAAATTGTCGGGTTTGTGAAATCCAGTGATCCGTGCAATCACGAGTGCAATCTATACAAATAAATAAAATTGGTGTGTCTGTAATATTAAAATAACCGTTTTTTTAATAAATGCATATGGATGTGTACACGGTACATATACCAAAATCCCATTTTTTACAATTTTAGTCTGTCTGTCTGTCGGTCTGTCTGTCTGTTTGTTCCGGCTAATCTTTAGAACGGCTGAACCGATTTTGACGGGACTTTCACTGGCTCAGCTGATGTAATAAGGAGTAACTTAGGCTACTTTGGATTTCGAAATTTTCCAGGCGGACGAATTCGCGGGCTCTAATAGTAAAGAATAAGACAATCGATATGCCCAAATGAACGTTAGTGATGTGTTTCGTGCGTATTCTCGAGGAGACTTTCTTGTGAGTTCCAGTAGTACGAAAATCGAATAAGGGAGAGGTTAGCAGACTTGTCTGCTCATGATGTTTAAACTATCCGCAACACTTCAGTTCCCCCGTGTTCATGCTGCTTGTAACAGCACCGAAATATCGGAAAAATAATTCTATAATATAAAAAAAAAGCATCTTTACGCCCATATCCCCGAAGGGGTATGCAGAGGTACAACAAGTGCACCCACGATTAGCCGAAGATACTTGGTCCCTCAACTGTGATAGGTGGCAAGCCTATCGCCAACCGGGCACTTTCCAATCTCGGGCAACTTTATGTTTCTCAGAAAACTGGAAAAACACTTTTTTTGTGCCCGACCCGGGAATCGAACCCGGGACCTCATGTAGTCAACTCCAACGCTGGACCGCTAGGCCACAGAGGCGATTCTATAATAAATCGCGGTAAGATCCTGTTAATTCTTAATAATTCGTTTGAAAAAAGCTGCGAAAGCTTAAAAGTATCTATGTCTAATTTTACATTCACTTAAACATGATTTTTTATACAAACTCTTTCCCCATGTGGGTCCCGGGCTCCTTTGAAGAATAGGTCAACTGCCGTTCTGCCAGGCAGGTCGTAAAAGGTGACCGATTGGCTAATTGAGTAACGTGGCATGGCATGGCAACCATCGTGGCTACTAGGGGGTAGAGTGCTACATTGGATCGCCCGGGTCTAGTGCAACCCGCCGCAATAGCATCAGTGCTAATCAATGAAGTGTTCCGGTTTGGAAGGTAAGGTAGCCAATTAACTTATGCGTGTGGCATTAGACCTCGCCACAAGATAGTAACAAATCATTAACGTTTTTGGTGTCTGACTCTTTCCGTCACGAGAGCCATCTGTTTCTTTGCTACCTTATAATATAAAAAAATATCTCGTTTATTCGACGCGACGTAAGAAATCGTTTGTCGTGGCATCAAATGAGAAGTTAACTGTTTGTCTTATTCTTTCTTATTGGTCAAACCTATCTTCTATCGCGCGTGACTTATCACACGCTGTTTAATACTAAGCAGGCATGTTTGCTCTCCTGTGATATAAAAGTAGAACTATTTATGTATTTTAAACTTACTTTTATCCAATGAAATAACCTTGAAAAAACTATTCTTGGTATAACGAATCTTGCTTGATACGTCACCATAATGTCATGTGATGTGACATAATATTCTAACCATAACTGATGTGTTTAGAATAGTATCAAGATTGATTAGCTGCAAATGGTTATGGAATATTTCATGATTTAGCGAAGAGCTGACGAACATATGATATCACATTATAAT
The DNA here is from genome assembly GCA_036924255.1 of Apodemia mormo. Classification (NCBI taxonomy): domain Eukaryota; kingdom Metazoa; phylum Arthropoda; class Insecta; order Lepidoptera; family Riodinidae; genus Apodemia; species Apodemia mormo. The sequence continues at coordinate 6,891,432 of JAUPFN010000019.1, forward strand.
AAATGAATTAAATGCATTGAAACTTTCCGAAAAACCAACTTCCCATCTCTTATATCTTTGGAACTCTGAATCAGTGTAAAAATCGACGTCGTTTTTCGTCGCTGCGCCTGACAACTTCCATATGTAATATTTGTAAGGTTTTGGGAAACAACAAAAAACGTGTTATAAAATTAGCTAATAAACTATTTGTTTATTTATTATTTGTTATTAAGTTTAAAATAGACTATTTGTTACATTGAGAACACGTTTTTTGTTGTTTCCTAAAACCTTACAAATATCACGTATGTATCTTGTCAGGCGCAGCGACGTTTTACAGTTTATTTTTATAAATCAACGACAAAAAAGAGGTTTCAGTGTGACATGTATGTATGTAATTGGATAATGTTTACGTATGATAATGTATTTAGGCGTCCAAGCACTTGTAATAAATTTTGTGTTTGTATTTTTATTATACGTGGGTATGTTTGTCCTCGAATTTCTCGGAAACTAAAAGCCATATCGATATAAGTAATTATTTTTGATTTAAATTCTAATTTCGGTAACAGCCCAAGTTTCATCAAAGTCGGTTCATTAGTTTCTGAGATATGGATATAGTGCACAGATATTTCAGTTGGTTTAATTTTTTGAATTACCTTTTTTGCATATTTATTTACGTCGCAACATTGATTTAACAATAGGGACGCCTAGACCCTTGATTTAATATTTTTAGGTTAGGTAATATTCTAGGACTTTTAGAAAAAAATGTTCCCGAAATCTGATTGTCTCTTAATATAGTAAATATTAAGTTTTCAGGCTATTTACGTTATATATTAAGTATTATTGTTTTTATAATCAGGTAGTGCTTGGCAGATCTTGTTTTAGTCTTTTTTTTGCCTTACACCTCGAGATAATATAACAAAAACATTTGAAATATTCTACAGTGTGTAGTGAGACTCAACATGGGCGTAACCACGGTGGAGAAGGTTGGGGCGCTTACCTCACCCTGGTTCTGACCTGTGAAGTACTTAATCAAACATAAAAAACTTAATTGTCTAGGTGCGAACTACAACACTGTATGAAAAATTTAACCGGGACAAGACCGCAAGTATAGTTTGCTAGTTACATATTATTTTAGACCGCTGCCCCATTCTAAGTCCATGGCATGGCTGGCTACGCCCATGAGACCCAATCTCGTGTGGTTATGATTTAAAATAAGTTTTAGATTTATTTTAAATACTACACGGTCTTCTACATGCAACTCTCCTGCTATTTCAAGGCTGTATGGAATTATCGCAGTAATTTAATGGTAAACTAGCGTGGGTAATTCATTTATACATAAAATTCTATAATTTTATACAATGTTATTAAATATTTGTTTTGTATTTATTCGCGTTATTGTAGCTCTCCGACTATTAAAGTTTTTTTTTAAATTAAAATATAGCAGGTAAGTTGACTTTCCTGACAGAACGAAATATATCTAGACAAAACGTGTCACTCTTATTGTGATACTCCGTGGCGAATTCCACAACCTCTAGCCCGGGTTCGATACCACTGCTTATAATAATGGTGTTACGCGCTATGGCAATATAGTATGTATGTATATATGTATTTATATACTATATATAAATATGTACTTGTATATATATAGGTATTTATGTAGGTATATGTATAATGTATTATATATGTAATATATTACTTGTATCTAAGTATATTGTAATATCGTATTATCTTATTGTTTTCTTTAATTTTAATTTATTTTAATAATAATGTTACGTACTCGGGTTCGTGATTGTAGGAAAACACCACTTATATTAAATCCGTGTATTTACACAACACAACACAACGTAATACTAAAATACACTTTACACAATAGTCACTTGCTGTACTATCACTGAACTTAGAACACTACACAATAAAACACTTCTCGCTTTGCACTAGTCACTTGATGTATCGCTCTCGATCGCTTGATAAAAACTGCCTTGTGTTTGTCAACAATTCTCTATTTATAGGCAGGGGAAAGTCCTAGCTGGATCCAGAAAAATCTAAATGTATCGGGAAACAATGAATCACTTCTTATCGTAAATATGTTATGAGTCATAAATTATTATGGCATAGCCCAGGTCAACAATTTGTTTGTCAATAGGAGTAGCTATCTCTTTCTTTTATTTCTAGATAGTTAGCACGCGCGCGCTCCATTTCTACACGCTTCTAGATTATTCGAAACACTACCCCCCTCTTAGTTATGTTCGTCTCTCACGAATGTCTTCAACATGTTCCGGTATACTTAATTGGGTCTCTGCATTCGGTGGCGGGCCTCCAGTCATTAAGTCTGCTGGTATACGTAACTGTCTGCCAAAGTTGGGATAGGTTGGCGTCACTTTTATGCTTTCGTGTTCCGCTGTTCGGTAAGCCAGTAAGAACAGAGATATGTATTTATCCCAGTCCTTTTGGTGATCTTCTACCAGCTTGGCTAAGTGTCTTTCCAAAGTTTGGTTAAATCGTTCGACCATTCCATCAGATTGCGGGTGATAAGGTGTAGTTCTTGTTTTGTACACTCCTAATAATTTACACATTTCCTGGAATACATTAGATTCAAAGTTTCTGCCTTGGTCTGAATGAATCTCCAGCGGAACGCCAAATCTGCATATCACCTCATTGACTAATTTCTCAGCAATCGTCGTGGCTTCCTGATTAGGGATTGCGAACACCTCCGGCCATTTCGTGAAGTAATCCATCACGACCATAAAATACTTGTTTCCGTTATCTGTCTTAGGAAATGGCCCAGCCACGTCAATCGCTATCCTTTCCCAGGGGGCTCCCACGTTGTATAGTCTAAGGTTGCCTCGGCTTCTAACCTGCGGACCTTTCACTGCTGAGCATGACGTACATTTTCGGCACCAATTCTCGACATCTTCTCGGCAATTCAACCAGTAAAAACGCTCTCGTACCTTTACCAATGTTCGTCGTACTCCAAGATGTCCTCCAGAAACCCCATCATGCAACTCACGTAGTACGTCCTTGATAAGTTTCCTTGGCACGACCAACTGTAGATGATGTTCTCTTCCTGAAGGTTTTTCCCATTTGCGGTACAGTAAGACGTTTTGCAACACAAGGCTTTCCCACTGCGCCCAATAACTTTATGTAATGGCGCTGAAGGGAGCCAGCTCCTGCCATTCGGGCTTTCCCGTGTCTTGCTTCATCCAATCTATTAGAGGCCGCAAATCTCTATCTTCATACTGGGCCTTACGCATCTCATCAGTTTCCCACCTGTCATCCGTAGGCTTAGCTCGCAATACTTGAACCCTTTCCTTCGTCTCCATCCTTACACAATGTTTACAATCTTCCGTACAAGGTCGTCGTGATAATGCATCTGCATTCGAGTGAGACCTTAAACTGCAGTGTTCTATGTTAAAGTCAAACTCTTGCAATTGCTCAATCCAGCGAGCTACTTGGCCTTCCGGGTCTTTGAATTGTAACAACCACTTCAAAGCAGCATGGTTGGTACGCAGCTTGAAGGGTCGCCCAATCAGATACTTCTTGAAGTTTCGAAGAGTCTTCACTACTGCCAATAGTTCTCTTCTTGTAACACAATAGTTTCGTTCCGGCCGCGACAATGATTTGCTGAAGTAAGCTATCACAAATTCTTGATCACCTTGCTTCTGTGATAAGATACCACCAATGGCAGTGTTACTTGCATCTGTGTCTACGATGAACTGCCCTTTCCGATCAGTATAGCCCAAAATTGGTGACTGACACAACCGCTTCTTAAGTTCATCAAAAGCTTTTTGACACATGTCATTCCAATCGAAACTCTTCTTTTCTTCAGTGAGTTTATGCAGCGGTTTTGCTATTTCAGCAAATCCCTTCACAAAACGTCTGTAGTAAGAGCATAGTCCTAAAAATGCGCGAACTTCGGTCTTGTCTCTGGGTGTTGGCCACTTCTGTACTGCACTAACCTTTTCAGGGTCTGTCTGTACGCCGTTTTGTGATATCACATGACCCAGATAGTTGACTTCCTTTCGAAATAAGTGACACTTTTTGGGTTCAACTTTAGCCCTGCAGCCTGTATTTTATTAAAAATCCTTTCCAGTTGGTACAGATGATGCTGAAAATAATCAAGAAGGTATGTCAGTAGTAAACGATTGTAATAAGTTTCTCTGTGCACCCCATCGTAAACACTGTTTATATTTGTTTAAGGTTGACTGGTAGAGAATGTCATGTAGCATTAAGTCCACCTCTGTACATGTTGTGCATAAATTTTAAATAAATAAATAAAATAAATAAATATCCCGGTTTAGAAAGTAAGGTAGCCGGAAGATTTATGCATATGGCATTAACGTACTGCTAATCGGATAGCAATGCATCATTAACACTTTTTGTGTATAGATGATGGTTTTCTATTTCCATAAGAAAAGCCATCTACTTGTTTGCTATTCTATGATATAAAAAACTAACACTACTGCATTAAGAATAGATGAGGCAGTGATTACAGACCCTTAAGGATCTACAAAAATCACGTATTAGTGTTCTGAGGGGTAGCAGTGAGATGTTTGGACTTCGTTCTCTTTTTTACAATCTGCGTGCATGTATGGAGATGGCCTGTTCTTCAGTCTTGATTTACAAAAGGAACATTTTAACATAAACATCACAATAATGCGGACTAAGCAGAGGGCTTTTATTGTTTCATACTATCCATACTAATATTATAAATGCGAAAGTAACTCTGTCTGTCTGTCTGTCTGTCTGTCTGACTGACTGTCTGTCTGTCTGTTACGCTTTCACGGCCAAACCACTGAACTGATTTGGATAAAATTTGGTACAAATATAGTTTGCGACCCAAGAAAGGACATAGTATAGTTCTTATCCCGGAAATCCCACGGGAACGGGAACTATGCGGGTTTTTATTTTAGATTTTTTTCCACGCGAACGAAGTCGCGGGCACAGCTAGTGAACCTATAAAACTTCTCTAAGAATATTTTATAAGTTGATTGTACTCAAAAACTTGTAAAACTTTCTAAGCTGTGATATTTTTCCTTTTAATTTCATTATTTTTCTACTAACATGTTTTTTCCCACCCCCAAAACCAACCATTAAGTTTTGGGAGGACACTTGACTAACAAACATTAGCACTTAAAAGATTAATATTTTACAAACGAGCCCCTTAATAAAAACCCTGTTTTAACAAATCTACAATATTTTTAGACCCTATCCAACGATATCCCACACAATAGCGTACCTAAGTGAGAAAAAAAATTGACATATCCACTTTACATGTAGGGAAGCTACCCTGATTTTTTTTAAATTTTATTTTACAACTTTGTTTATGTGACTAATATGTTTATTCGAGCCAACTTACAGCTTTCTATTCTAGTACTAAGCATCTCTGAGCTATCGTGCGGACGGACGGACGTAGCGAAACTATAAGGGTTCTTAGTTTCTTAGAACCCTAAAAATAAAGGCCTTGTTATAATTAAGTTAATATTTATATAGGTATGTATTGTTACGTACTCGGGTTCGTACTTGTAAGAAAACACCACTTATATTAAATCCGTGTATTTACACAACACAACACAACGTAATACTAAAATACACTTTACACCCTAGTCACTCGCTATACTATCACTGAACTTAGAACACTACACAATAAAACACTTCTCGCTTCGCACTTGGTCACTTGATGTATCGTTCTCGATCGCTTGATGAAAAACTGCCTTGTGTTTGTCAACACTTCTCTATTTATAGGCAGGGGAAAGTCCTAGCTGGATCCAGAAAAATCTAAATGTGTCGGGAAACAATGAATCACTTCTTATCGTAAACATGTTATGAGTCATAAATCCTAGTAGACGCTACTTTCAACCTTATGCCATATCCCACAAAGTCCATTATGGCATAGCCCCGGTCAACTATTTGTTTGTCAACAGGAGTTTTCTAGATAGTTATCGCGCCCGCGCTCCAACTCTACACGCTTCTAGATTATTCGTAACAGTATATTGTATACACTATATAGATTTCAAGTTTCAAGCCACAAAGCTCTCTGGCTTAATTCCTAACTATCGCAGTAATTTTACACTACAGCCATTCTCGCGTGATAATTTGACCTTCACAACGCTAACATCGCTGAAAAAGGTTTTAGGTTAACTGTTTGTAAATAAATGAATAATATAATAGCGCTTGTATTATTACGCTCGTTCCCTTGTGTTACTTCAGAACAATTTTGATTTATTTATACTCGTAATAAGCACGCAAAGTCAAATTTACATTAAAATAATAATGCCTAAAGGTGTCATGACAGCTAGGGTTGATATTATATTTGACTGATTATAGTATTTTCTACAATACGCTTAAAAAATAGTAAAAATATTAACTAGAACGGATGTAATATATTTTGTACTAGCTGCGCTCTACAGCCCGCTGCATTATAAAAGTTTTTGGTGAATCCCGCGGGATCACCTTATTGTTCCGGGATAAAAAGTAGCCTATGTGTTATTCCAGGTCATCATCTATTTGTGTGCCAAATTTCATTCAAATCCATTTTGGAGTTTTTGCATGATTGAGTAACAAACATCCATCCATTCAAACATCCAAACTTTCGCATTTATAATACTAAATAGCTGATCCGTGCAGCTTCGCCCGCGAGTAGATTAACATGTCATCTAGACAGCTTTTCATACAAATTTCATCCCCTATTTCAACTCTTTAGGGATTGATTTTTGAAAAAAAAATAGTCTATGTTTTAACCCGGCTCTCCAACTATTTCCATGCCAAATTTCATGAAAATCGGTCCAGCGGTTTAGCCGTGAAAGCGTAACAGACAGCCAGACAGACTTTCGCATTTATAATATTAGTATGGATGTAGATTGATGATGTAATGTCGGATTTCGGTAATGAGTTTGATTAGTTACCTTGAATTTACTTTTATTAAGATTGGGATTTATAACATTATAGGAGACCCCATTTAAAGAACAGACCAGCTGCATTCTGCCTGGCAGTTCGCAAAATGTCAACAATATGCTGTACGAGTCACTTACCTGGCTTGGTAATTTTTTATACGATTTTTGATACAGGTGTTAATCAACGATATCAATACATCAAACATACCATATACTTACATAAAATACTGAAATATACCTATTTAAAAACAATCCAACTCAGATATAGACAAATTTATGTGCATGCGCATCACACAATTGTTTGTCCTTACTTCTTATAGGGTACTCCGAGCCCCATCGAGTGTAGATATAACTTGTTTCGTTAACCACCCAATTAACAGGACAGTCCTATGGTAATAAAAAAGCCGGTAGACAAAACAAAAAACAATCTGCAGACTTATAGCCCTTATCAGATAACATCAACAAGGTATATGCATTAGGTTCCCAACATTTAAATGTCGTGTAATCCGTAGCATTACGTAGCAAAAACGTAGTTATTGAATAACGTGTTTTATATAATCTTAAAAGCACTTGTCATATTTTTCCCCGTTTTATTCAATAATACCAACAGTTTTCGCATTTTCACCCGGCTTCCCAAAAGGCCTGTATTTTTTAATGTTTGTTATCTTAGAACTCGGTCATTTATGAACCGAGTTTGAAAATTGATTTTTTGTTCTAGAGGATATACTTGACGTGTGGTCCCATTGCAATTTGGTGGAGATCTGATACAGAGTTCCAGAGATATAGGAATTAGTAACTAATTCGGTTGCTGCAGTTTTACTGCGTTAAAATATTATAACGCATCATAGGGGCAACGAATCAACAGTGTTTAACATTAAACAATCATGATTTATATTTTTAATTTACATTTACTTATTTTGAACAGTATTGATACCAACCGATTTCGCGTTTTAACCCATCATAAGAGTAACGAATGTTTAAAGGTAAACAGTAATGATTTGCATATTTAATTTACGTTTACTTATATTGCATTATATTGGTACCAACCGCTTTCGCGTTTTAACGCACCATAAGAGCAACATATGGCTAATCGTGGATGATAAAATCGAACGTAACAATTAAACGATCTAATCATTTTAATTGGCCACATCATGCAAATGCATGATGCATGCAACCATTTAATGTAAAAGGTGAAATTAATTAAATTTCCTATTATATTAAATTATTTACACTTTTTTAATAATGGATTTCCGCAAAGTAACGCCTGAATCAATAAAACATTTAATGAAATTCTCGAGCATTTCATGACGTAGGCAGTTTCACGATCTGGCCACGACGTATACATATCCATATACATTTAGTAAAAAGCGGTTACTTTAATATTACAAACAGACACTCCAATCTTATTTATTTGTATTTGTATTAACACGTATATTTGTTTTGTTTTTAATTTAAAAAAGTATCTTCACGCCCATATCCACGAAGGAGTAGGCAGAGGTACATCTTCTTCTTCTTCTTCTTCTCGTGGGCGGGTCTCCGCAACTCGACGACTAGCGCCTTTTTTGCGTGTGGTTAGGATGGTTCTACTCTTGCCATCCCAACTCCTCCAGGAAGCCCAGCAACCCCTTGATGTGGGAGAAAGCTTCGGGGAGCGACCTCGGGGATCCGAGATACTTGACCCGGTAATTCGCCACGCCTTCACAATCGATGATGATGTGGGCAGCCGTTTCTTCTGTCTGCATGCAAGCTCTGCACAGAGGACTGTCTGTAACACCCATGTTAAACATGTGTTTGTTAAATGGACCGTGCCCTGTAATAGCGCCAGTTATTACACGTAGCTGTTTTTTGTTTAATTTAAGTAGCCTGTGCGATAGCTGCGGGTTCAATTTGTCAAAAACCTGTTTCGATTGCCCACAGTCGGTACGCTCGGCCCAGTATTTATTGTGCATGTCGGTCGTGCGTTGACGTAGACTCACGTACAGCCAACGGGCCGGCAAGGGGGCAGCGGGTTCCGCTCCCAACATGGCCATATCAGATGCCCGCCGAGCTAACTCATCGGCTGCATCATTTCCTCGTGAGTCACTATGTCCTTTAATCCACTGTAGTGTGACGTTGTTATACGTACCTATGTTATTTAGGGAAGTATGACATTCGTCAATAAAGCTTGAAGTAATTTTATTGCTTTGAAGAGCCATAAGGACCGCTTTGCTGTCTGTCAGGATCTTAATTGATTCATTAATTACCTGTCTAGCTGCGATCGCCTGTGTAGCTAAGATTATTCCAGTGCTTTCGGCCTGGAAGATAGAATTGTATATGCCAAGTGGCCATGCAATCTTGATGTTCAAGTCTTCAGAGAAGACACCCGTACCTGAGCCTGAACCTGTCTTTGAGCCATCTGTAAAGATCCTGAGGTCTCTGATGTTGAGTCCCTCCTTACCTTCATCAGAGAGCTGTATTTTGTACTTCTTATCGAAGACAAATTTAACAGGTATCGAGTCGTTTGGAGCTGCGACAAGCGGTTGGTATTCGAGAACCTGTTTAAAGATACTTGCATGAGAACCTTCCTGTACCTGTCCAGCTTGATTCCAGGCCCGCAGCGACTGTAAACGAACCGCCGAGGCCGCTGCTGTCTGCTGTATAAACAGGTGAAGAGGTGGTATGCAGAGCATCGTCTCTAGTGCTGCCGTTGGGGTAGTCCTCATGCAACCTGTAATGGCTACACATGCTAACCTTTGGAAGCTTTGTAATTTGTTGATCGCCGTTTGAAGTGTGGTTCGTGGCCACCAGACTACCGCACCATAACACACTAACGGCCTAATCACTGCTGTATATAGCCACAGCATAATTTTTGGTGAGAGACCCCAAGGCAGAGGTACAACAAGTGCACCCACGATTAGCCGAAGATACTTGGTCCCCCACAATGTGATAGGTGGCAAGCCTATCGCCAACCAGGCATTTCCAATCCCGGGCAAATTAGTGTTTCTCAGAAAACTGAAAAAACACTTTTTTTATGTGCCCGACTCGGGAATCGAACCCGGGGTACTCATGTGGTCAATGCCAACGCTGGACCACTAGACCTCAGAGGCGATAAATTTTAAATAATAATAATATTTAATAAAATAATAATTATATTTTTTTAAGTTTTTGGTATAAGTAAATAAAAATTAAAAATAATAGTATTTAGCCCATGACTCTAAGTCTTCGATGACATTGCGTATACTGGTGCAACTCGCAAAACAACGGAAACTATTTTTTTGCATCAAAAGCCTTAAAATCACCTTAAAATTGTCCTTATGTAGTAAAGTATTAATATTGTTACGAATAATCTAGAAGCGTGTAGAGTTGGAGCGCGCGCGCGCTAACTTTCTAGAAATAAAGGAAAGAGATAGCTACTCCTATTGACTAATAAATAGTTGACCTGGGCTATGCCATAATGGACTCTGTGGGATATGGCATAAGGTTGAATGTAGCGTGTACTATGATTTATGACTCATAACATGTTTACGATAAGAAGTGATTCATTGTTTCCCGATACATTTAGATTTTTCTGGATCCAGCTAGGACTTTCCCCTGCCTATAAATACAGAGGTGTTGACAAACACAAGGCAGTTTTTATCTAGCGATCGAGAGAGATACATCAAGTGACTAGTGCGAAGCGAGAAGTGTTTTATTGCGTAGTGTTCTAAGTTCAGTGATAGTACAGCAAGTGACTATTGTGTAAAGTGTATTTTAGTATTACGTTGTGTTGTGTTGTGTAAATACACGGATTTAATATAAGTGGTGTTTTCTTAAAAGTACGAACCCGAGGTACGTAACAATATTATAAAAGGTATTTGAAAATTTGTACTTTTGTACAAATTTTCAAATACTTTTGTACAAAATTTCAAATACTTCTATTGGTTTATGTCAAAATGACAAGCTATAGAACGTTTAATCAATCCGCTCTCCTGTAAAATTGTGTCATTGCACTTGCACTAGTATACGTAGGACCCGTCGATTGGATGTTTGCTGTATTGAGTGACTGTGTTTATTGAGTAAGCATATCCATATTTGATATTTGGAGAATCCTTGAAGACATGTTATACTTTTGGGCGTAGACAAACAAGGTTAAATCAAAATCGACTATTTTTTTAGAAAACCAGAAAAAGTAAAAGAAATAATTATGCTGACGAATCACCTTCCAGATCCTATCCCCCATATCATCAAAACGCTCTTGCCCTCTCTACTTAAGATCTTACATAATACTTAAACAACCCCCTATGAATATATGCCGTAATAATACCCCCTATAAAATACCGTTCAATTTCGCGGTCATCTGGAGGGCAAGGCGAAACTAGCCTCCAAAAAGCTCGGTGTGCTCAGCAGAGCGAAGCAGTACTTCTTGCCGTCCGTCCGTCTCAAACTTTATAAGGCGCAAATTCGGCCTCACATGGAGTACTGCTCTCATCTCTGGACCGGAGCTGCCCAGTACCAGCTTCTTCCACTTGACCGCATTCAACGTAGAGCGGTTCGAATCGTTGACGATCAGGCTATTTTGAAACGGCTTGACTCCTTAACATTACGCAGAGATGTAAGCTCACTCTGCGTCTTTTATAGTATCTATCATGGAGAGTGTTCCGACGAGTTGTTTGGATTAATTCCTGCTGCTAACTTCCGTCATCGGACATCGCGTCAAAATCCACCCAACCAACCAAATCACACCATCTTGATGTCTGGAAATCCACAACCGTGCGGTTCTCCCAGCACTTTTTGCTCGTACTATTCTTTTGTAGAATTAATTACCGGCAGGGGTTTTTCCGAACAGATACGATATGGGGACCTTCAAAAAAAGGTTACTCATTTTTAAAAAGGGTGACAACGCAACTGCAAGGCATCTGGTATTGCAAATGTCCATGGGCGGCGGTGATCACTCAATATCAGGTGCACCTCCTGCTCGTTTGCCCCCCTCTTCCATAACAAAAAATATGCACAGTGTGGATAAGAGCTATCTATAGCCCGCTTTGATGAATACATAGAACATTATTTTTGTTGAAAATCGGTTGATAAAAGGGAGATTAAAGATGTTATCTGTAAACAGATATTCTTATCAGATAACACGGATCTAATCCACCTTGTAAAACAACTCAGTGGCTTGATAAGGCTATCTCCTTATAAAGATATTTGTTCAAACTTCAAACTTATTTATTTTGCATAAATCAGGGTAACATAAGATGTTGTTTCTAAGTACAGTACTTTAAGCCTGCTTCACCAAATAAATGGCTTGCAAAATCTTCATCACATCATCTATATACACATTATACATCTTTCTAGAAAATTGCAGATTATATTTTAAGAGAAGAATAAAATTTAAATAAATTAAAAAAATGCGAAGATACATGAAAATGGTTGTTATAGTTTTATTCCGTTTAAGTTAAATAATTTAACTTAATGGTAAGTACTTTAAGTAGCACTAGGTATAACCTTTAATGTATTAATTTCCTTAAATTAAATTTTTGTACTGTACTTAATTGTGAAATAGTGCAAAAGTTTAAAGCAAATGGTTTGTTGAAATCTTCGATATCTATTTTCTCTTTCCATCGAGACTTTCAATACTTGTTCGCTATTCCACCCTTAAAAAAGTCGTCTACAAAAAAATCCACCCAAAAGGGTACGAAAACAGGGGATTATTGATTAAACACTCACTGAATGAATGAATGAATGAATTTATTTGCCTGATTTTAATGTTTAGCCAGGCATACCTTTTCGTCGGTTTATTTTTTTGTTAAAAATATATTATGTTAACCTTTAAATTAAAATTACGATGTTTAAATGCGTTGATGTGTTATGAAATACATTTAAACCTTATTATTTTTGTGTTATAGCACTCACTCCATGCTTAGGAAAACTGGAAAAACTTTAAAAACAACAAAGAAAAATATCGACACGCAGGGATTGAACCTGCGACCGTCTCCCTAAAGCCGGCCTCCAGGACGCTCTTCCACTGAGCTGACGACAGGTTTGACGTGGCGAAATTCCTCTTTGTTATATGACTGATTACGTTGATTGTACCGATCGCTAGATATACATACGTATAACTAGTTAAATGAGTTCATCGTAACAGATGAAATTCACATTTATAATTTTGATCAGTACTTTCGTGTTTCTTATTATTTTTATAGCACTTTTTATAGCACTAACTAACATTTATAGCACTTACCCCGTGCTTGGGAAAACTGGAAAAAATTTAAAAACAACAAAGAAAAATATCGACACGCAGGGATTGAACCTGCGACCGTCTTCCTAACGCTGGTCGCCGGGACGCTCTTCCACTGAGCTAGTGTCGACAGATTCGACGTGGCGAAATTCTTCTTTGTCATATGATCGATTTAAACCTCGTTAGTCTTGTGGTGTTTACACTGTGCTTGTCACTGTGTAGCCGCTAGCCGGTGCGTTTATGTCTGGCATTACATCCCTGTCACACGGATGGCATCGCATCATTAATATTTGTGGTGTCTTAATTTGATGAGGCGATCTTGGCACTCCTGATTAAATAAAGATTATTGCCACGGTCTGTTTACCGGTTATTTTTAGGGTTCCGTACCTTGAAAGGAAAAAACCGAAACCCTGTCTGTCTGTTAAGACCCTTTTTCTCAAGAATGCGTCCCCCACGCGTATTACGCTGAAATTTATATCAAATACTCAGGTCTACTGTTCCTTGGAGCTGTGAAAAAATTAAACAACGCAATCAAAAGATACCGCCATTTATGCCGCAAATTTCCGGAAATTTTTAAAACTCGCAGGGCAATCAAAACCTACAGGGTACTTCCCGTGAACTCAGAGTCTTGAAATTTGGTACGAAGCAACGTCTTACAGCACGGATAAAGAAAAAATTGCTAAAAACCGTAAATTTTTAGTTACATCATATTATGATAAAAATATTTTGGTTATTTTGCAATTGATATATTGTTATCATGTATACAGGTTTGTACAGAACCCTCGGTGCACGAGTCCGACTCGCACCCAGTTTTTTTTAAACCTAAATCAGCACAAATACATAAATAACATTTTATAAGGTAAAAAATTTCGTATCCGTATATCAGGCAAATAAAAAAATTAATATAATGTGTGACTGACTCGTGATCTAGGGTAGCCTATCTGGCTCAGATCATGCCGTCCCGGGTTCGATTCCCGGGTCGTGCAAAGGTGTTATTAAGGTTTTTTTCCAGGTTTTTCTCGAAAATGTAAAATTTTAGTCGCAGCTGGGAGTTTGGCGGCGTGGTGTATTATACCACTTCCGTGCATCGGATGAGCACGTAAAAACCAAGACCAAGTTAAATCGCCAGATAGTGGTGTTATGTCTTTTTTTATATCATAAGATAGCAAACAAGCAGATGGCTCTCCTGATGGAAAGAGTCAACTATCGCCTATAGACACCAAAGATATTAATGATGCGTTGCTATCTTGTGGCGAGGTCTAATGCCACATGAATAAGTTTACCGGCTACCTTACTCTCCAAACTGGAACACGACAGCGACAAGCACTGACGCTATTGCGACAGGAATAGTTAAGACGGTGGTACCTGACCCGGGCGAGACAATGCAGAACTCTTCCATCTAGTAGCCACGATGGTAGTGACTCGTATAGCCAATCGGTTGCCTTTTACGACCTGCCCGGCAGAACGGCAGTTAGCCTATTCTACAAAGGAGTCCGGGACCAACACGGGGAAAATGTCTGGCGCTTATGTTTATCAATTAAGAAGTACGGGTCGTTTTTGCATTTGTATAGAGTTCCGCTAATGACGCCTTATCATTATTTGTCATATTACCGCAGTCCAGGGAGTCGAACTTAGGACCACAAGCATCTATAACGAAACATGATCGGCTAGGCTACAAAGGTTAAAGGTAATTAAAGTTTTGTGCAGTTAGAGTACGTACTGCGTTTAACCACGCACTCGTACGAGTCTGCTAATTAACATTATGCATGAGACCTGTTTCGCAGTGAATTAATGCAGGCGTCGCGTGTTTTTGTAACAATTAATTATAATGCAAGAGCTTGCAATTACGCTTTGAAGCTAAATTTATGTTCGCTCCAGTTTTTATAAAGTGGGAGGTGAAATTTGCCCTTTTAAAATCAAATTACTTAACCACGTCAATATTGTAAAAACAAATCACGATTGCGATCCGATGTTAAAACACATAACCCTTCTTTTAGTGCAGCCGGGTAAAATATATACAAACGGGTCTTTAATCGGTTCGCACCACGAGCGGTTCGAACCGTGGTTAAAATTGTTCTAGAGTTTTTTTGGTATGGGTCCTTTCGCACCGCGGTGCGAATCACCAAGAATTTACTATAATGGGTCATTCAGACCGCCTCACAGAGAAGTTATTATGTAGTTTTATCACACCTCTCTTATCTAAGTACCTACAATCAAGAAGAATTCATAACATCATAACTACTATTACAAGAGTTACTGGCTGGTGATAACTGTAAATCCTTTGCTACTAATCTGTAAGAATGAATATTTGGAATTTTTAAAGAAATGTAAGTCCAAATTGGACCAACAAAAACAGCGTTAAGTCGTTTCACTCCATGGTCCCAATCGACCCATTCCAAAACATACCATGGGACATTCGCACCGCTTGTCAGCGCCGCACCGCAACCGCCCGATTTAAATCGCTTATGGTGTAAAACGACTAAAGACCTCTACAGTCTATGGCCTCGTTTACATTTTGATTAGTCTGTGAGTGTTTAATGCATGTGCTTAGTATTAAGCAAAAAACGCAAAAAAAATAGTGCGATTGATTAGTATTAGGCGTAGTAAAATGAACGAAGTTGATTACTAATCACTCGCACTAAACGGATGTCAAGTGTTTTTTGCCTAAAACTAAATACCTGCATTAAATACTTGCACTCGCGCTAATCAAAGTGTAAATGGGATTAATGTCATATGTTATTTCAGTCAAGACGAATCCAATGACACGTCCTATCAAGTTTAAATGTATCAAATTGCCAAAAATATACAGTTGTTATATCATAAGATAGCAAACAAACAATTGGCTCGGGTTATTGGATGATTCGCGCGAATTTAACTCGCACGATTTTTGCGAATCGTCATTTTTTACTATTTTTTTTTCTGTGGGCGATTCGCACGAAGTTGATTTATTGGTGTGCGAATTGACAACTTCAAAAATATGTACCTAGTAGAGGTAGACTATTGACACAGACGATGTGTTTTGTACAATTCAGTTATGGTAAAGTACACTCTAGTAACTACCAAAGTATAAGGGTTAAATATTTTATCGATGTGAAATGAGACATAGTTAAATTAATCAAAAATATTTTTATTAAAATAAACATTTCTAAGCGTTCTCTTCATTCACTATCAAATGTTTTGAGGACTAAAAAACTATCAAAGCTCGTTCACTAAGAAATAGATCATTACTATTTGAATATACATCAATAAAAAATATAGTAAATGAATTAACACTTAATTTTACCATGATAAAACGATTATGCATGGCTTTCCCAGTTTCAAATAAAATCGCCGTTATCTAAGCTTCGATTAATTCTTCGTATTTTTATTATTTTTGAAACGGTTGAACATGACTGTACTTTTTATCTTGTCTTCTGTAAAATAAAATATGTGCTAATAGCCTATTACATATTTTCGGAGTTGTCGATTCGCACGCCAAAAAATGAACTTCGTGCGAATCGCCCACAGAAAAGATGTTATTATTAAAAATTGTCGATTCGCACATTTCGTACGAGTTAAATTCGTGCGAATCATCCAATAACCCGACGGCTCTCCTGATGGAAAGATAAGCCATCGCCTATAGACACCAAATATGTTAATGGTACGTTACTATCTGTGTGACGGGATGAAAATGCCACATTTCGAAAGGGGCCGGACATTATTATCTTTATTCGGAACATAATTTGCATACAAATATTCTGTATATACATTATCGTTCTAATTCGGAACCTAAAAGGCGACATAAAATTTTGAGAAATGGGAAACCATCTTTGAATCTGGACTAACCTTGGGGAGTTTTCAGAATCATTTCATTCGCAATTATATCCGGTAGACTACAGAAGACAATACAAGGTGCCCTAGTATTAGATGACGTGTTTTTTAAGCGCAAAAACATCTCCATTGGTGGAACGTGAGCGCGATTAGACAGTTTCGACATGTTTATTGGCTTTAGTGATTCAATATGAAAAATAATTATTAAAAATATTGACGTAAAATTTGTACACACATCCAAAATATTATTCAAGATGGAAGTTTACGAAGTTAGAGTTAGTCGTATACTATTTGTATATTTGAATAGAAAATTATGCAAACCATACAATCTGACTCTCTAAAAGCGCTTTTTTGTTTTTAAAAATGCATGCCTCTTGAGGATTTAAATCTAAGATTTACTTTCGTTTCCCAGCAGTCTGTATCAAGATCTCAGGAGTTGGAATAATATCGTTTAAATAATGTAGCACCAAACTGAAGCATTTTAATATTCACTTTTAGGGCTATGTCGCATTTGCGACAAGGAGTGTAAGTGAATATACCTACTGTATACGCGATAAAAAAACGCACACAATTATATTTTTTATATCATGAGATAGCAAAGAAAGAGGTGGCTCTCTTGATGGAAAGAAATAAACATCTCCTATAGACTCATGACGTTAGTGGTGCATTGCTATCCTTGTAATGCCACATACATAAGATAAACGCTTACGTTACCCTCCAAACAGTGCCCATCACTTATGCTATTGCGGCAGGAATAGGTGAGGCGGTGGTACCAGCCCCGAACAATACAATACAGAACTCTACCCCCCTGATGGCTACTATAGTAGTTACTCGCATAGCCAATCGTTCGCCTCTTACGAACTGCCTGGCAGAACGGCAGAGGTCTATTCTTCAAAAGGAGCCCCACCTACCACGGAGGAAAACCGCGCAAGAGCTAGTAAGATATTCTATTATTATTATTTTATTTACTATTATAATAGATTCTATTATAGTAGATAAGATTTTTCCCGTGTTGGTCCCGGGCTGCTTTGAAGAATAGGCCAACTGCCGTTCTGCCAGGCAGATAGTAAAAGTCGACCGATTGGCTATGCGAGTCACTACCATCGTGGCTACTAGGTGAGTTCTGCATTGGCTTGTCCGGGTCTGACATCAGCGCCTTACAATTTCTCCCGCAATAGGGTAAGGTAGCTGGTAAACTTATGCATGTGACATTAGACCTCGCCACAAGATAGTAACGCACCACTAAAACCTTTGGTGTCTATAGGCGATGGTTGACTCTTTCCGTCAGGAGACCCATCTGCTTGTTTGCTAATCTATATATCTATACATATAATAAAATCGTAGGAAAGTCAAAAATGTACATTGAATATTTTTAGAAAAGAATACTTGGGCGTGATCTACAATCGATATCGAAGCCAAAAATATAGTTTTTAGAATTTTTGTCTGTTTGTCTCTATGTATGACCGGGGTTAACTCAAAATGCAGTACGCATGGATTTACTTCAAATTTTGCATGAATATTACTAATAGGTCGGGTCAACATTAGGCTACATATTATCACGCTATCCCTTACGCGACGAAGTCGCGTGCAACAGCTAGTAAAGAATAAAATATGTACTTACATAGCTTAGGTATTTGTTAATTTTAAATAGCTTTTGTCATTTGGCCATTTGTCGTAGAGGTTTTAAACTCAATATAAATCTCTAAGCCCTAACCGTTTTCAAATCTGCTTAACTGCGGACAGATTTTAGGTAGAATATTATGGAGATTATTGGGCGTCATCATTTCTATTTATGATGCTTTTTAGGGTTCCCTACTTAAAAGGTAAACAAGACCCTATTACCTACTAAACTTCCGCTGTCTTTCCGTCTGTCTGTCTGCATGTCACCAGGCTATATCTTATTAACCGTGATAGCTAGAAAAGTGAAATTTACACAAATTATGTATTTCCATTGCCGCTATAACAACAAATACTAAAAACAAAAAAATTAAAATATTAAGGAGGGTTCCCCATACTATAAATGTGTTTTTTCATGGTATGGAACCCTTCGTGCGCGAGTCCGACTCTCACTTGGCCAGTTTTTTTTCCTTTAATGCAAATTATGTCGCCACAAGTAGTATTAAAATGAAAAACATTGAAAAAATTAACAATCAAGTTTGACAACCTGCTGCTCTATACATCACGATCGCCGCAACTATCGAATGGGTAAACGTTGCAAAATTGTTCTTTATTTTGTGATCGATTCCGGCGATTGTACTGTACGCTAGATATACATAAGTATATATTATACTAATTAAATGAGTTTATCGTTGCAGATAAATATCAATTTATAATATTGATCAATACTTTCGTGCTTTTATATATGTAATAAGCACAGGTTATGTGCTAAAACACACATGGCTATTCAAATTAATACGTAGGAAATGTGTTTTATAACAACTTTACGTAACCAAATCGCAAGTGCATACGTTGCCTTCCATCTGCGTCGGCCATTCACATTTCTTCCCCTGGACTGCATGTTGCATATTTGATCAAGGAGATACAATGTTGGCGGGTTAAAGAACTTTAAAAAAGAAATTATTAATAACTTGTAGAGAAATATTGGTATGTTTTAATAAAGAGTGTGTTTAAATATTTTACACTCTACTATTTCATAATGTAAAATGCATGTATATGCAATTTTTTACTTGTTTTTTTGCTTGGTATGCGGTGTTTGCCGAGCTTATGCTTACCTAGTAACAATATTTTAAATTCATTCTTACATACGCCAATATATGTGTGTGTAAGAAGTTGTTCCTTTTTTATTTGAAAGGAACTGAAAGGAAAGTATTTTTAGTAGAGCATTATAATCTTGTTTTTCTTTTTAAAGTTTCAACTCGAACGACTAGTGCATTCATTTTTAAATCATTTCTTTTTAATTTACAATGAATGTGTTTCATTTTAAAACCAACTGTTACACGCGACTTCTTTTGCTTGACCAAAAAACAATAGGCAGTTACTTCCTTTTGTTCAGCCGGGAAAAAGTTACATATAGCCTTTCTCGTTAATGTAGCTATCGTAAACACAAAGAACTTTTATAATTCGATTTGTACATTTAGAGATACGCACTTTCAAAAAAACAAATATCTCTTCAGCTTTATTATTATTTATAGACTAGCTGTTGCCAGCGTGTGATAGCGTGATAGTGTGAAAGTGTGATAGCGTGATAATATGTAGCCTATATGTTGACCCGACCTGTCAATAGTAATATTCATGCAAAATTGAAGTAAATCCATGCCGTACTTTTTGAGTTTACCCCCGGACATACATACAAACAGATAAACAGACAAAAATTCTAAAAACTATATATTTGGCTTCGATATCGATTGTAGATCACGCCCCAATTTCTTTTAAAAAAAATTCAATGTACAGTTTTGACTTTCCTACGATTTTATTATATGTATAGATGAAGTAATTGACCCGGTCATATGGCTCCTGATCTATTTATATATATATATATATATATATATATATATATATATATATATATATATATATATATATATATATATATATATATATATATATATATATATATATATATATATATATATATATTCTCTGCTAAATTCTTCTAAATTTGATTAAATGTTGAGAATATTATTTATATAAAATTAACGGCAATAGTAATTATTATATACATTTCTTTATATATTAATATACATTTATAAAAAACCCACACATTTTCTTCTTGTTTTTTGAGTTATGGATGATTTTATGCAAAACCATGTTAGGGGACTGTTTTTTTTTTTGACAAAAACAAGCATTTATATTTAAGTAATATCACAGTATTTATTTTTCTTTGTTATTCTTAAAATATGTAGTTTTTTAGAATAACTTAACAGTATGAAAACAAATTTTACTTTTTATAGTGTCTTTTTAAGGTTAAAAACTAATTTTTAAACATAAAAAATCAACATCTTTGTTTTAACACTTTTTTAAATTATAATTATGACAGTAAACTTTGTCTTTGTAATAATAATAAAAATTAAAAATATAACCATTGCTATTGATAATTAAGTATGAATTAACAGGGGACTGTTGGTCAGGAACTTAATAAAACTTAATAAAAAAGGAATGCTTAATAAGACAATATCATTGAAACATATCAGATTAACGAAACAAATGTGGCTACACATTAGATAATCAATTCTTTTAAACAAAATCTCGTTATTAAAAGTAATAAAATAGTAATAATAGGACTTATCAGTGAATTATTTTCACTAACGGCCGAGACGCGTGGTCCACCAATACATGCAGTGATAGCGCTAAAGAAAACAGCGGCTGCCCGGTTAGCTCTATAACCGAACGAAATTCACACCAATTGCGTTCTGTTTACTGATATACATGTCTCGGGCTAAAAGGAAATTTGACTTCAGCGCGGTTTTCAAATTTTAACAGGGGACTGTTTTAATAATTTGAAGACAGCATTCGCACATACATATTTTGATTAAAATTCTATTGTAAAAATAACTATATTTTTACAATAGATTTTTTTTATATCTAGTGTACAGAACAATCGCCGGAATCGATCACAAAACAAAAAACAATTTTGCAACGTTTACCCATTCGATAGTTGCGCAGATGTATATTATAATTTTTAAAAGTTTTTCATATTAATAGTACTTGTAGCGACTTATTTTTATATTAAAAGAAAAAACCGGCCAAGCGCGAGTCGGACTCGCGCACTACCATAAATACGAAAAAAACACATATATTGTATGGGGAACCTCCCTTAATATTTTTTTTGTTTTTACTATTTGTTGTTATAGCGGTATTAAGTCATAAAGAGGCTTAAATTTTTTTTTACGCATTTAAGATTTGTTTATTTAGTTATCAACAGTAAAAAAATAAATATTTGCAAAAAGATGTTTGATTCTGGAAAAGGGACGAACCAGGGGACTGTTGTTGAGGTGTTTGAGGTACATTTATTAAAATATTATATTATTAAACTACTAAGTAAACTGTGACGTGCCAAGAATACATAATACTATGTCATTATTGATGAAGTAAAACCTGACAAATATTGATTTAATTTATAAAATTAGCTTGGGACCAAAGACCTACAAAAAATATAGACGTAGCGAAGCGCTCGTATCGTGAGTCACGTAATGTGATGACGATGCGGCAATATGAAGATATATTTTTTGTAGGTCTTTGCTTGGGACAGCGATTTTCCATTTAGTGGAGAATTGCCCATATATATACACAGTGTGCCCCAGAATGCCTTTAAGAATGTCGGGGCGTGGCGGTCATACACATTGAGCAGCTGATGTAAAAAATATTTAATTTTTTTTGTTGTGTAATACAAAATTAAAAAAACGTTATTAAATGTTATCGGTATTAGCAACCCTAATCTAGCTCGGTTGGTTGAGTGGTTAGGGACCCTGACTATGCAATCGACGGGGTTCGATTCCTGACGGGGACAAGCATTTGTGTGATGAGCATAAATGTTTGTGTTGCTGGGTTTGGGTGTTTATTAAATATATTCCAGTATTTATATAGGTATGTATTTCTTTGTATTGGTATCGTTGACTAACACCCGTAACAAGCAAATAATTTGCTTACTTTGGGGTTAGATCAGTAAGTGTAATTTGTCCCGTGAATAGACGTATAGACATTGTACATATAAAAAAAAGTATCTTCACGCCCATATTCCTGAAAGGGTAGGCAGAGGTACAACAAGTGCACCCACGATTAGCCGAAGATACTTGGTCCCACAACGTGATAGGTGGCAAGCCTATCGCCAACCGGGCACTTTCCAATCCCGGGAAACTTTGTGTTTCTCGGAAAACTGAAAAATCACTTTTTTTTATGTGCCCGACCCGGAAATCGAACCCGGGACCTCATGTAGGCGATACATTGTACATATTATATGCTATTAACATAAATGAGAGTATATAAAAACAACCATGTACATAAAACATGTTATAATTTATAAATTCAGTAAACCAGAAAAAAATTTACTCAAAATGGCGAGGATACTAAACGTACTAGCTATTACGATGTCAAGGTAAAGTTGATAATGCACGTCGGCGTTAAAATTATGGCGCGTTTAAATGGAACGGTATTTACCACCTTTAATAACATTTTAATGGATCACAATCTCCCCTGTGATCTTGTGGCCGGTGTCGGTGTTGACCACATGAGGTCCGGGGTTCGGTTCCCAGGTCGGACAATTCAAAGATATGTTTTTTTTTTCAGTTTTGTCCGGATTTCGGATACACCTTACCTTACCCACCTTATACAATATGGTAAGGTGTCAACACGGGTTTGACACCTATCACATTGTGGGACTAAGTATCTTCGGCTAATCGTGGGTGCACCGGTTGTATCTCTGCCTGCTTCTTCGGGGATACGGGCGCGAAGATACTTTTTTTACTTTTTAATGGATACAATAAATACCGTCAGGCCCATACCTCTAAAGAAGTAAGCAGAGGTGCAACTAATGGGGTAAAATGAGGCTACACGCGTGATGAAGGCGCGGGTAGTCTCGTAGAATATGGGTTTACATAATTGCATATACTAGCTGCATCCTGCAGCCTAATATTAGGTGCAGCGTGCAGCCCGCTGCATTATAAAAGATTTTGGTGAATCCCGCGGGAACAACTCATTTTTCCGGTATAAAAAGTAGTCCATATATTACTCCAGATCATCGTATACCTGTGTGCCAAAATTCATCCAAATCCGTTGATTCGGGGATGGGTCTACCATCATCATTCAAGATGATGATGGTAGACTTATGCATGTGGTTATTATCATTCCACTACAAGTATAGATACGCTTCATTATCATCTTAGGTGTCTTTAGGCGATAGTTTTGATTACCGTCAGGAGATCCATCTACTTGTTTCCTATCCATGGGCGTACAGAGAGGGGGGGGGGGGGCAGGGAGGTGCAGCTGCCACCCCTGGAAGATATTTACCTCTCTACTGTTGTAGATAAAAGTATAAAAGGATAAAAATATAGTCTTAAAATGTAACGGTTGCCCAGAACCTGGGTACGCCCATGTTCCTATCTATTGCTAAACAAAATACATAAAATGTAACTTTTTCCAAAAGAAATTAAACAACACTTAAAGATCCAAGTTTTGAACCCGTGACCTCATGGGGTTATACTGAAGCATTCGGCTTGAGTATAAACCCATGAGGTCGCGGGCACGGCGACTCAACAAAGCAGTCTCGAAAACTGTGTTTTTAGTTTAAATTTCATTAAACCATTAAAAAGTGCATTGCACTTACGAAACGGCAAGAATATTAAATGTAAATGACGTTACCCTATCCGAGTCTGAGTTGATAATGCACGTCGGCGCTAAAATTATGGTTCATTAAATTAAAACGTACTTTACAGTATTTCGTGACTTACATTTAATATACAACCTATGTATGAGGGAGATGTTTTTGGACCCATGGTTTTCCTCACATTATACTTGAGTACCTGGGTGACCTAAATTTGCTCAGTAATTTTATTTGTGAAAACGACGTTTCCTTAAAATGAATTCTAACTAGATCGCTTTATCGCTCTGAAACCACCATGCATACTAAATTTCATGAAAATTGTTGCAGCCGTCTTTTTTTTAATTTTCATATATTTTATATATCTAAGTACATATTATTAATACGTAAAGAAAAAAACTTTTGACTTTTTAAGATAATTGCGGAGATCATGGAGTATGAAAGTTGGCACAGATAAAGTTAAGAATGCGGAGGAATGCAGAAACCTAATTTTTTTAAATAACACTTATTAGAAATACATTAAATTATGCACGGACGCATACTATTTTCTTTACATCTAAAGTCAGTTGTCAAACTTTAAAGAGATTTTATTGTTTGAGCTAAGGTCGAATTTCGGCTAAAGGCGGTTGCCTAGTACATATAAATACGGTGAAACCGGGCTCGATTATGCTTTTTTATTAATAGAGAGTTATAAAACTTTTGTAACTATCTATTAAAAAATAAATTAACGATGAAAGTGTATTAACTTAAGTGTTAAGATCTATCTATCTATCTATCATTAATTTCTATTAAAAAGACAATTAGGCAGCTTAGCCACTGCTTTAGCCCCTCTTGAAGGGGACAAAGAAAATGAAAAAAAGAAAAAACTGAAATGTTTTTTATTAAATTTAATTTGTATTTGGTAGATGTCTTAAGAATCTGCGAAGATGTTCCAGAAATAAATGTTGGGATTTTGTGTTAGATTAACTTTATCTTTTGATTTATAAATTTGTTTTTATGTAAATTTTAATTATGTAACACTAAATTCATTCATAATGCGAATAATTTTACTGTCTATTAAATTTCAGTTTAAAAGGTTATGTTAAAAGTTTTTCCTTGACTGCTTGTTAATCGTGTTATGTGCAAAATATTACTGCAAATAAACTTAATAATGTGCGTCGGCACAAAATCTAGTTTACCGTCTTTCATTACTTATATTTTATGAGATATATACCAGCAGTTTCTCCTGTATGATAATAAATTAAGGACATTAGAAACTAATTTTAAAATATTATTTCATTTACATTCTTAATTAAATAAAAAAACCTTAACAAACGCATTTGTCATAAAATACCTATTTGTCAATTTCAGCTTGATCTGTTTCGTGATTTAACATGGAGCTATTGCCTATTCAGCAATGATTTAGACTACGAGCACTTAACCCTAGGTGCTCGTAAGATTTATGCTACGTATTGTCTCTTGTGTTAACAGCGTACTTAGTGTAATTGTGGAAGTACTTGTATTACTTATAGTAATTAAAAAATATATAGCTAACGTCTGACAATAAATATGATTTTCTTCGAGGTGATTTAACACACCAATAATGAAGAATGGTGCTAGTTCTTCGCCACTACATTATGAAATATCCGATTTCGCGCCATTGTTTCTTATTGGTCGAATATTCAGGTTATTATTTTTTTAAATAAAGCCTTTATTTGAGCCATTTTATTTGTTGTCTGTTTTCTTTAAAGTGAAGTATGTACTCAAAATGTTGCCATTTTAAATTAGACCAGATAATTAGTAGATTTTCCCCCAACCATTGCCCCATTTCGCTTAAATATATCATCTTTTAATAGAAGATATGATAAAAAAATAACTTTAACAATTATTTTTTATTATTATTATTTTCCTTGCGCTTAAATAATTTTAACTTTTCGTTAATATATATAAATGTGACGGTAGAAAATGAAGTAAATTCTAGACTACCAAGATGAATTTTTCATTTATCAATGATGTTAGCTGTCAAATTTTGTCCAATAATAAGTGTGTTCATAGAAACTAAAACCTCAGAAATCTGACTTCAGAATTCTGAGCTAAGATTTCCGCCGGTCGCCGGTACACTTTATAGATACATACTTAGAAACTGACAAACGTCACCATTGAACTAAATATGTATCGGCGCAGCGTCATGGTATAATTCTGACACTTTTTTCTTAGGTTCACTTAAAGGTAGAAAGTGTATCCTGAATTCTGACCGAAACCGTTCGTTCAGTATAAAATTGTATTTAATCCGACTATCTAACTTAGATTACTGAGGTTATAGTTCCGCTGAACACACCCAATTATTTGCATTAAATCCTCGAATCAATATTTTTTTACTATATGTTGGACTTAGTTTTTTATGATTTTTGTCTAATTATTGTTTTAAATTTTGCACTTGTACTGTTTGTTTTTGTTTATATTGGGAAAAATAATTATTTGCACTTAATTTGTAAACAATCTTTAAACCTGATTAACTTTTTGTATTTTTTAATTTATTTATTTTACCTCAAAATATTTCAAAGTATTTTTAAAAACTACACCCCTTTGTTTGATAAAAAAATTTATTGGAAATATCATAGCATTAATTTCAATTTCACAAACCCTTAAGTTGTTGAAGTCATTGGAAATTTCTTTCACGTGATTGCTTGTGACAACTCGCCAATGTTGTTCTTGCGTCTGATTTAATAAATCTTATGGAATCTAAATAATCAAGAATCCTCTCCAAGCGAGCTTAGTTCGCACTTGTCCGGTTTTTATGTTTGTTTTACTGGTTCCGCTTTTCTAAACGAAAACATTGATTTTGTTAAGTACAAAGACTGAAGGTCAGCAAAGTCAGATTGTCTCGGTCAGCTACATAGATTTTAATTATTAAATACCTCCTTATCACCCCGCCTTCAGGTATCTCCGGCCTGAAATTTATTATTCACAGTATTTAAGGATCGTGGTTAATAAAGCCACAGTGTTTGTATCGTGTCTCATACAAGATTAACTAAAAATAGACCTTCAAATTAATTAATGTAAACAAGTAGTAACTCTTGACACGACTTTCTAAAAAGGAGGAGGTTCTAAAGGAGAATTATGCGGATAAAGGAAAAGGCGATGATTCCATATAAAGTTCGCCTAGAATCCAACACATGTAGACAGAAGGTGATCATTTTAAGATAAATTAGTAATTTCTTCTGAAATGTAAATTGTATTACGCACACTTTTTTAAATGCCCGAAAAATCAACAAGGATTTGGGCACTTTAATTTGAGTGAATGGTAATTTATTACATTCATTTTTACCATTCACGTCCATTTTACCATAAAACACAGTTTTAAATTTTAGTACCTTTCTGTAATATATCTATGCTTTCTGTATTTCTTATCAAAATATTTATGCCACTCACAGCCTAATGTAATAAAAAGATGTCTTATTATTTTTTCCTTTTGTATAGAAAATATCTAGATAATTCTGTTTATACAGTCGTGCGTATTATAAGTTTCTATTTATAATAAACACTATGAACCTGTTGCTAACATTTGAGCAGTCTGAAATTTCGTTTAAAAAAAATAAAATTTCTGTATAACTCATCATAAAATTATTTGATTTTAAATGTTCATTCGTAAAAATAATAAACAAAGCATATAATATTTTGTGACACTCGCAGATTAAATAGATGTCACGTGTTTATTTTTCTTTTGTAAGAAGATACCAATATAATATGTTTAAAGCTCATCACACATGGCTAAGATACTATAATATTTGATCTTAAGATGCCTTAATATAATATATCTTAAAGCAAATTTTAGAAATTCCTCACCATACAAATCGTATGAACCATCACACACGACTAAGATAAATTATCTATATTTTACCTTTAGTATCTTAAGATATCGAACGACGTAGAAATATATATTTCAGGCGAAGAAATATATATTTCATATCTTAATACGACATTTTTTCTAACTTGTTCCGTTCGTCTCAAATAATATAAAAAGTTTACATACAATAATATGGCAAAAAAGAAAGATCTTTGCCTGTTCTAAATGTAAGAAAATGTATAAGAGTGGGGTCTATATTTAGTGGCATAACAATTTTTGTACTTATCTAAATGATTGCTAGGTACTGCGAAACCGGGCGTTTCGGGCGAGTAGAGTGCTCAACCATAGTTGTGCTAAGGGTGTCTCCTGTGAAACCAAACCTCGGCTTCGGGCAGATCTTGACGATGAGTGAGAGCGTAAGTCGTATCAGGATTTCGACTCGTTAGAGACTCTTGACCGGCGTCTCGAGTGTTGGTGGGTCGTAACTCGTAACAGTGGGCCTAGTCGCCGCTGGCGGCGAATTTGGCGTGTGCGTTGAAATTGTGAAGTGTTCATTACTTGAAAATTGAACCTACTCAGCTAATCACTGTTGTGTTTTTTTTATAGAAGAGGGGGCAAACATGCAGGAGGTGCACCTGATGGTAAGTGATCACCGCCGCCTATGGACATCCACAATACCAGAGGTCTTGCAGTTGCGTTGCCGGCCTTTTAAGAATGAGTTAGCTCATTTTTTGAAGGTCCCCAAGTCGTATCCGTTTGGAAACACCCCTGCCGGTAATTGGTTCCACAACAAAGTAGTGCGAGGCAAAAAGTGCCGAGAGAAACGCACAGTTGTGGATTATATGTAATAGGTAATAAACAGAATGTGTGTATGAAGAGAGTGATGAATATGGAGGAAGCGAGACAAGCCTGCAAGGATCGTGATGTACGGCACTCGGTTCTCTCTGCCTACCCCGTAAGGGATCTGGCGTGAAGATATATGTATGTAGGTATTAAACAGAGTTCACTTGTATTTGGTTAAGTGAGCCTTGGTCTAGCTGGAGTTTCATTTACAATTACAAGTACTAAAACTAATGCCTCAAAAATATGTCTTCTATATCACTAAAAAATGTCGAACATTTTTTCACACATGCTCATAATCTTAATCAAACATGTTTACCAGCTCTCCGTGTATGGGACATAAATACATTCGAGACCTTCTGATACCCGTACCATTTAGGCACAAAATAAAAAAGTATCTGTGCTTTAGGTTACATATTTCTCGAAAAATAGCTTATTAATCTATTAAATATCGTCTGCTTTGTATTTTCGCTAACCATTCATTCATGAACAAACAACTAATGGTCTTCTATAGACAGAATAATAGATTCAGCCTCTTCAATTTCATCCTTTGTTCTAATCGGCCATATTGAATTAGTAATTGATATTTAGTTGCCAGCCCATTGTGAATTGGGGACAAATTAATAGCTTAGTGATTACTGGATCTTTTTCTCTTACAGTATGTTCTATTACCCTGTTTGACGTACTAGACCGTGGTCCCACGAAGAAACTTTTTTTTATTAATAACAAGCTGAATTTTTGTGAACAGTTTCGTTTTGACGACACAACTATCTTTTCTATCTTCGAAATATCTCGAATCGGTTTTAATAATAGTTACTATCGTAACCTATGCCCAGTATCAGGTTCCTTTGTACGTGCGACTTTTTTAAAAAGGGACCCAGTTTTCGCTTCACGTATTTATACATATATAAATTTATATTTACAAGATAATTTACATACACACAGACCACACGAATACTATTAGACACGGTGTTGGACGTAAAATGCGTAGCCGCTCATATGAGCACTGTATGTAACTGTCAAACGCTCGTAGGTATATTGTAAAATATTAGTATTTTGTCGAATAAAAAGCTAAGACTATGTATTGATTTTGTTTAATTGGTATGTACCTATAATAACTTTGTTTTCTATGTGTAAATTCAAGTGACGTTGGCAACCTAAGAAATTACCTTCAAAGGCGTATCCAGATTAATCCGTGAACATATGTAATTAATATACAAGATTAAATAAGTAATTATGGCATATATCGCAAACCTGCTCACGTGGAAATAGGACCTTTATTAATTATTATAATTAAGTGTAATTATTGTGATTTATGAAGTGATTTACGCACACACGGACACACACATCCATATAACCAAAGATACGTAACGTTACATTAAATAGACGTGGCATACGTGCCTGATGTTGCGATTTATTGAAATTGTATAATATGATCTCACTATAAGACAAGTTTTACCGAGCTGGTTAATGGATGAAAGTTATTATATCAAATAAAATAAATATATTGCAAATGGTTTGACTAAAAAATTTCAGTTCAGCATATGATTAATTAACAATTATTCTTTTAAACATCTCACTGTTTTGGTTAAAAGACTCATAGCAATTGAAATTATGAAGCCTTTTAGAATTAGCGAACGTTACGTTGTCAATTTTTTCAGGTATTAACTCAGGTAGCCAGGTTGCTGTAGGACACGTCAACCTGATTAGTATGGAATTTATCTATTAATCAAACCAGTGAAATGTTTAAAAAATAATCTGGACTGAAATTTTTAGTCAACCTTTTTGAAATATATTTATTGACATGTTTAATTTAATTGGATATAAAATGCTTTCACCAGCTCGGTAAAGGTATAATGGGATGTTAGATTATAAAATGACTAGTAGATATAGTTGTTTGAAATAATTCAACTGTCGCCGCCGTTATATTAGCAGTAAATGATTTTAAAATAAATAAAAAAATATTTTTCAAAAATCCTCTGTTGTAGCAGAGGATTTTTGAAACTAACGGCAGCACTAATTGAGCACTAAATGGTGACATCTTTCAATTCCACTAGTTACCGTTCTAGAGTTTCCTTCTAGCTCTTAAGACTTCTGATGTCGTTATACTAGCAGTAGTTGTTTTGAAGAAAGTTTAAAAAAATATATTTTTCAAAAATCCTTTACTACAACGTTAGCGCTAATTAAGCACTAAATAGTGACTGACGTCTTTCATTTATATCAGTTACCGTGTTAGAGTCTCTTTCTATCTTTTAGGACTGTTGGCGCCGTTATACTAGCAGTAAATGGTTAAAAAATATATTTTTCAAAAATCCTTTGCTATACTGGCATCACTAATTTAGCACTAAGTGATGACGTCAATTCCACTAGTTTCCGTTCTAGAGTCTCCTTCTAGCTCTTAAGACTGCTAGAGTCGTTATACTAGCAGTAGGTGATTTGAAAAAAAATAAAAAATAGAAATATTTTTCAAAAATCGTCTACTACAACGACAGCACTAAATAGTGACGTCTTTTAATTCCATTAGTTCCAGTTTTCGAGCCTCTTTCTATCTCTTAGGACTGCTGGCGTCGGTATATAACAGTAGTTGATTTAAAAAAAAATTTAAAAAAAAATATTTTTCAAAAATCGTTTGCTACAACGGCAGCACTAATTGAGCACTAAATAGTGACGTCTTTCAATTACATCAGTTCCCGTTTTAAGGTCTCCTTTTAGCTCTTACGCCTGCTGATGTCGTTATACTAGCAGTAGTTTATTTGAAAAAAAAAAATTTAAAAAAAAAAATACTTTTCAAAAATTCTCTGCTACAATGGCAGCACTAATTGAGCACTAAATTATTAGCTTATTCGAATTACGCTGCAACTGTATCATAACGCGGTCACGGACGGTACACTGCTAGCTTAATTAAAAGTTAGCAGTGTTCTCATTTTTGATTCACCTATCACAGCAGCAAATATCTGTTTTCAGCACTAAATTAGCACTAAATGAGCACTAAATTTTGATCTAAAAAACAAGTGATTCTGCCGACTTGACCTTTCTAGCTTTACAGACGTAGCTGAATCCGTTTAAATAAATTTTAGCGAACGGGAAGATTATGGCTTGAAATTGGACGTAGGATACTTTTGTAACCTTTTTGATGTGTGACCTCTATCCTCTCGGTTGCTGGATATGTTTTTGCGAGAGTGATTTCGGAAAAGGGACAGAAGTGTGTAGCAGGAAACCGGGGAAGAGCACGTTAGTTGATTTGACCAATGAGCGCGCGTGGTAATGGTAAACGTGTATTTTCATGCTTAGAATATATTCGACTAATAATATTACTCAATTCTATAAAACTCAATTTTATAACGGGATAGGATAATATATCAGATGTTACATCATATGCATCTACTGCAAGACTCGCTCGATTTTTGTTTACGTTACTGAATATTACTATTTTAACCGAGTTTCAAAATAGAGGAGGTTTTCAATTAGGTTTAATTTTATAAGTATGTAATCTCAGAACTCCGTCATTTATCATTTGTACACCAATAAGGAAGTTAATTTTTTTCATGTTCCCCATTTGGCCTCATTAAAATTCCGAAGTTTCTTGGTGTAGAGTTCCAAATAAACGGGAATTACAGCCGGTTGCTATAATTTAATTGCGTTTAAATGATTTAAAATGTAGTCTGTTACGAATTAATGTCTACCTCAAATGCCCGAAGTCTTTGTACACTGCGATATTGTACACGTGTGGCAATTATCATCATGGCATAGCGTTTATGTGTGTGTAGTCACACATTGACATGTCGCTCTACCGTTACACACATGTGTCTACACTCGCTGTACCGTCACACACTATAGTGTGTGTTCACGCACACAATAATGCTATGTTGTGGTGAAAAGTCGGTGAAATTGATGCCATTCATAAACACACGCATTTTCCGCGTTAGTTCCCAACAATATCGTCTTAAGCCCTCGATTTGAAAAACGGTGCCAGTAGATTACGTTATAAAATATTTTAAACTAAGAAAAATGTCGAAATTGCCTAGCTTAGAACTAGCCTTAGAGACCTTCGAGTGAAGTGAATCCAAATATTTTAAATTACCAGCACATGATTGAATATGAAAATGTCAGATGAAGAAAATCTCACAAAAAAATTTAGGTAACGGTTAATCATTATGCATTATTTAATTTATTTATTTAAAACAAATAAAAATAAAATTTTAGGTTAATTATCAAAAAAGTTTTTTTAGTATAAGTACCTGCATTTTTTACAAAAATAAGCCAAAACTCTGCATCTTCTATCACTTTTACATGGACAGAGGTCTAAGGTAAAAAATAAAAAATAACCGTTACCCGTAAAAACCCTGAAAGCACGCATTTTTTTAAACACCTGTGTAATTGCAATAATAATCACTATTAAACTTCAATAAAAAGCACTACCTGTATAATTATTGCAATATAGTAATCACTAAATATTAAAAACAAAATAAACGGTTGACCCTACTGGCCATCCCTGAAACTTCCCACTAAATTAAGGTATTTTAAGCTCAAAAGAGTATAAAGCATAGATTTTTCAGTTTAAACATCTATTTTTGTTAAAAATGGCAGTATATTAATTTTTGAACAGCTGATGATGGCATTAAACTCAATTTTTAAGATCTAAAATATTGCTTTAGCTAAATAATTGATAGGTTGTAAAGTTTCGATGCAATGTCAAAAAACATTTTATTTTTAATTTTCTTAATTGATAAATCCCAAACAAATTCACCGATTTTGATTAAATTAACGGTATTTGACGCAATTTCTAAAGGAGAAAAGCTAATAAGATTTTCAAGTCAATCGATGAAATGACTTGAAAGATATTTAAAAAAAATTAAGTAAGTTTGCTAAAAACAACTTAATTTTAATATTTGAAAATTAATTTTAATATTTGTGAGAATTAGATTCGATTTTGATTTTTGAAACGGCACTGGACGTAGTTTTTTTAGTACTAAAATATCGTAGCATAGCAAAAAATTATTGGTTAAAAATTTCGAAGCTATGTCGAACAAACGCTTTTTTCAAAATTTTTCGTCAATGATTACTCCCAAACGGATTAACCGATTTTGATGCAATTTATGTATTAGACGTATTTTTTGAGGAATAGAGCTGATTATTTTTTGTACTCAATCGGTACATAAATCTGGAAGTTATATTAAAAAAAATACTGTTTCACCAAATATTTTTTGGTGTTTTTTCAAAATTTCTCAAAATCTCCGGGACCGAGTCGCTTCAAATTTTCAGAAAGTCTAAGTTGAGCCGAATCCAATTGAATGCTGTCAACCGCGTTGCGATCGGTCCAGCCGTTCAAAGGTTATGAGATGTTTACATACACACATACACATACATACACACACACACACACACACACACACACACACACATACAGACATACTGATGTCATCGTGAAAATAGTCGGAAAAGGTTCCTAGGGCCTCAAAACGTGGATATCTGGTGAAAACTCGATTTTCGAAAATCGGGGTAAAATCAGTAACTTCCTTATCTACATACGTAGTGGTTAGTGGGAAAAAAAGCAAATATATCGATTTTATAACGTTTTTAATCCTTGCGTTTTACCTTTTGCATACGAATACAAACCCTAAAAATGAACTTCCGGCGTACTATGTCCTAGTATAAACTATTACAATGTTTATCAATAATGGCGCTTGCTCGTGACTGAGCAGGTGTGTGGAGCACGCCTCAATGCTATCGCATTACACATTGATAACTTATATAAACTTACACAAGTCGTGGGTGGTATGCTCTCAATTGATATGACCGCTTGGTTAAATCTTAATATATATAAATTACGTGTCACGTTGTTTGTCCGCGATGGACTCCGATACTACTGAACTGATTTTAATGAAGTTTTATAAATATCTACTGTTTGGTCCAACTTAAAAGATAGAATAGTTTACATCTCAATCACGTTGTTTGTCCGCGATGAACTCCGTAACTACTGAACTGATTTTAATAAAGTTTTATAAATATCTACTGCTTGGTCCAACTTAAAAGATAGAATAGTTTACATCTCAATCACGTTGTTTGTCCGCCATGGACTCCGTAACTACTGAACTGATTTTAATAAAGTTTTATAAATATCTACTGCTTGGTCCAACTTAAAAGATAGAATAGTTTACATCTCAATCACGTTGTTTGTCCGCGATGGACTCCGACACTACTGAACTGATTTTAATGAAGTTTTATAAATATCTACTGTTTGGTCCAACTTAAAAGATAGAATAGTTTACATCTCAATCACGTTGTTTGTCCGCGATGGACTCCGACACTACTGAACTGATTTTAATGAAGTTTTATAAATATCTACTGTTTGGTCCAACTTAAAAGATAG
The DNA here is from genome assembly GCA_036924255.1 of Apodemia mormo. Taxonomy (NCBI): domain Eukaryota; kingdom Metazoa; phylum Arthropoda; class Insecta; order Lepidoptera; family Riodinidae; genus Apodemia; species Apodemia mormo. Next base: position 6,926,613 of record JAUPFN010000019.1, read on the forward strand.
AATAGTTTACATCTCAATCACGTTGTTTGTCCGCGATGGACTCCGTAACTACTGAACTGATTTTAATAAAGTTTTATAAATATCTACTGCTTGGTCCAACTTAAAAGATAGAATAGTTTACATCTCAATCACGTTGTTTGTCCGCCATGGACTCCGTAACTACTGAACTGATTTTAATAAAGTTTTATAAATATCTACTGCTTGGTCCAACTTAAAAGATAGAATAGTTTACATCTCAATCACGTTGTTGTCCGCCATGGACTCCGAAACTACCGAACCGCTTTTAATGAAATTTTGTAGACATCTACTGTTTGGTCCAACTCAAAAGATATTATATTTTTTTATCTCAATTGAGATACAACTTTTTTATCTCCCCCTCCCTTGAGGGTACTTGAGAGGCCCCCCTCTACCTTTGTATGGCAAAACAACGTTTGCCGGGTCAACTAGTAATAATATGTAAACAAAACAGATAGGTACTTAAATGTTGACCAAATTTTCCAATAAAATATTTTAGTAGGGCACCCATACGTATGGTTGCCCTACTTCCATATTATGGAAGTCCAAAGACAGCGTTTTTTGCAGACAGCGTATAAACGCCGCGGCACGTATAAGTCAGGCGTGCCTGTCGCCCGCATGGTGGCCATAGTTTTTGAATATTTGTACCCTAATTTCGTTACGGTTTGTTGTAAATGTCAAAATAGATACTACAGCGCCATCTTATGGTAAATATGAAAACTAGTGTACTTTGTCTTTCAAGATTGATGTAGGTCATATAGCGTTCGCTGTCATTCGTTCTCACGCCTCATCTCAAGTTGTGCGTTATAAGACGGTTTATAATGAAGTTAAGTAAAAAGATAATATTTTTTACTATATCCTTATTAGTTATAATACGACCATTTATTTTCGTGTCTTTATAATATATATGATCTTTTTCAGTCAACCTGTATCTCTGAAACATTTATTAAAAAAATAACTGTGATGTTATGTAATTAATAAATGTTTTAAACAGTGGCTACGCTTGCGCGAAATTAAGATTATAAGAGACAACCAGTGCCTGTAGATAAATAAATAAATAAATAATAAATAAATAAATAATAAATATTCACGGGACAAATTACACTTACTGTTCTAACCCCAAAGTAAGCAAATTATTTGCTTGTGTTATGGGTGTCAGTCAGCGATACTAATACATAGAAATACATATATAAATACTTTTACATACATAATAAACACCCAAACCCGGAAATACATACATTTATGCTCGTCACACAAATGCTTGACCCCGTCGGGGTTCGAACCCGAGCCCCGTTGATTGCGTAGTCAGGGTCTCTAACCACTCGACCAACGGGGCGGTAGATGATACAAGAGATGGTAGTGTTGCGTTGCTATCTGGGTTGCGGGACGGTAAGGCCACATGCGTGAATTTACCGACCACCTTACCTTCAAAACCGCAATACGACAGTGACAAACATTGACGATTGCTATATCGTGTTGGTCCCGGGCTTTTTTGAAGAACAGGACAACTGCCGTTCTGCCAGGTATATCGTAAAAGGCGACTGATTGGCTATGCGAGTCACTACCATTGTGGCTACTAGGTGGTAGAGTTCTGCAGAGTACTGGTGGTAGAGAGTCTCGCCCGGTTCTGGTAGCACCGCCCTACATATTCCTGCCGCAATAGCGTCGGTGTATGTCACTGTCGTGTTCCGGTTTGGAGGGTAAGATAGCTGATAAACTTATGCATGTGGAATTCTCGCCACAAGATAGCAACGCATCATTAACATCTTTGGTGTCTATAGGCGATGGTTGACGCTTTCCATCAGGAGACCCTCCTGCTTGTTTGCTATCTTATGATATAAAGAAAAGGTACTGTTATCTCGCCACAGTTCGGATAAATCCGTACTATCCGTACTATATTATAAATGCGAAAGTAACATTTACAAATAATCTAGAAACGTAAAGAGTTGGAACGCTGGAGAGATCAAGAAATAAAAGAAATAGATAGCTACTCCTATTGACAAACAAATAGTTGACCATTAACCGCATATCTATGTCATAATGGACTTTATGGTATAGGGCATAAGGTTGAAAATAACTTGCACTATGACTTGTTTATTTATCATAAGTTGTTTACAATAATTGCTATTGTTTACGAGATTATTGCCGAACATTCGCGATTGTTGTCGAACTTTACCTCGAGTATAAATAGGGAAGTGTTGACAAATAGAGAGCAGTTTATTATACAGTGATCGAAAGTGATAGTACAAGCGACCAGTGCAAAGCGAAGTGACCAGTTTAAGTAAATACGAAAATTGTTTTCATTAAACGTAGTCGGTTAAGTTTAGTGCTAGTGCAGCGAGGTGACCAGTGTGTATAGTGTATTTACGTATTACATTTTGTTGTTTGTGTACTTGTGTTGTTAATAAACTGTTTTAATATAAGTGGCGTTTTCTTACAAAAACGAACCCGAAGCACGTAACAATATTTAAAAAAAAAACATCCAGCATCTAAATGATTACCAAAACAAATCGAAGTAGCCTACACTCGGTGGATTTTAACTGGTCAAGCTTACACTTATCACATGGACTTTCTTCTGCTCTATCATTAAATAATGGAAGCTATCCTATTTCACATTCCTTAAAATAAAAAATCAAGCAAGTCCAAAATTGATGATGTTGCTTAATTTTAATTAAAAGTTTTGATAACCTTCTTCCTGCTTCATCATAAGACCCTGTAAATCATTTAGAACCAGAGTATTTGTCAAAATAGAACAACTGAGTCCAATCTAAAGGGATTTTTCTTGCTTAGTTTGTAGCTTACCATGGCTTCGAGTTTGATCAATAAATCCTCAGTCATGATGAGCATCAGCTCCTAGAAATCATCCAGCATCAAAATGTTTGTTAGTACAAGACAATTGAGCGCTAACTCAATAAACTTACCTTGTTGAGTTTAGAAGTTTATTATCTAAGCATTTTGTATATGGATGCGAGAAGTTTCGATATTACTATATTCGGTTCCATCTTCAGAGTCTCGTAATAATGAAAAATATCTTATTGAAACGAACGACTCCAAACTCTACTATCTTAACACTTTCTGTCTGTGAGTTACAATGATACTCTAGCGGCTCCATGTTCCATTTCTCGTCATTATGAGTACTAATTAAACTTAGTACTTATAGCAACAAAACCGATGACTCAAAACTTGGTTGCCTCGTCAAAACTCTACACCTGAGAGTTCTAGTCCCTATATCCAGGCTACATCATGATATTAGCTGGATAGTACCATAATATTGCATTGTCATTGAACTTACAAAAGTATGCCAAATTTCAATACAAAAAAATATCAGGAAGTCGATAAATATGGTTTGCAATATTTAGAAAATCTTTTATTTACATACAAATATTGCTAGTTGTTGCTAAACTCCTTTCATCAAGTTGAAAAGAGCTGGTGAGCTTTCAACGGCTGCACAGATTCTATTGAATCATCTTGATCTAAGAACTATCTCGGAAAATAGGGCTTTCAAGTAAAAAAATCGCAACTAAATCGGACCATCCGCCAGGGCGCTAAGATGCACGGACTGATACACAGACACACCTCTGAAACATAACAATCCTCGTTTTTGCGTCGGAGGCTAAAAACAGTAGTACCGGGGAAGACCAAGACGGACATACCACGATCAGATTGATCGAGTACTGTCCGAAGGTGGTGTCAAGAGTCTTCGCAACCGGCGTGTGTGTATGAAGAGAGTGATGAATGTGGAAGAAGCGAAACAAGCCTGCAAGGATCGTGATGTATGGCACTCGGTTCTCTCTGCCTACCCCGTAAGGGATCTGGCGTGAAGTAGTAAACATTTTAATAAAATATAGTATCTATATAATTTCCATTGGTAATAATTTTGTGTTATTCTGATTCCAACCCTGGCTTACTAGTGAATAAAACTGTTTTACTCTTGTTTTATTCGCTCATCACACCGCTCATCAAGGTTGCGCGTTTTTACGCGCCGCAATTCGCGTCGCCGGTAGCTGTGGCATACTTCATACAGTTTCCTACATTTGTTTTCGCTCGCCGCGCCGCAATTCGCGCCGCCGGTCGAGCCGCGCGAGCTGTGGCCGGGCGGTTAGTAATATTCATGTAAAATTTGAAGTAAATCTATGCAGTACTTTTTGAGTTTACCCCGGAGGTACATACAGACAAACAGACAAAAATTCTAAAAACTATATTTTTGGCTTCGATATCGATTGTAGATCACGCCCCAAGTATTCTTTTAAAAAAATATTCAATATACAGTTTTGACTTTCCTGCGATTTTATTATATGTATAGATAAATAGGGTACATAATGAGATATTATTTAACAACTAGCTGCAGTGTGCAGCCCGCTGCATTATAAGAGTTTTTGGCGAATCCCGCGGGATCACCTACTTTTTTCCGGGATAAAAAGTAGCCTATGTGTTATTCTGGGTCTTCAGCTATCTACATACCAAATTTCATCATAATCGGTTCAGTAGTATTTGCGTGAAAGAGTAACAAACATCCATACATACATACAAATTTTCGCATTTATAATAGTAGGAAGGATATGTTGTTATTTATTCCTACTTTGCTTTTTCTGTGGAGTGCAAATGTTACAATGTGTTACCCTCGCTAAGATAGAAGAAATACTAGGTGTATGATGTTGGGTAGCCACTAGATTAATACCAAGTCCAATCAAAACATTTACTGTTAGACACTTTTATTATTGCACTTGTACATAAATTTCACTTTTACACATATTTTTTAATATATTACTACTGGATCGGTTTCACTTTCTAAAGCATCTTCAGAATGAAATATATACTTAAATGTATACAGTAAAGTATATATTTCATCCTGAAGATGCTTTAGAAAGTGAAACCGGTCCAGTAATATAGTAAAAAATATGTGTAAAAGTGCGATTTATGTACAAGTGCAATAGTAAAAGTGTCTAACAACAATGGAATTTCACCAAGTGCCGACGATGGAAAGTATAGAACATATTTAAACATTTACTACTAGTCTGGAGACTTTTTAAATACGATAATATTTTTATTTAATTTTATTGAGTAGTATTAGTTCTATCAAGCCATTACCAATTTCATATTAAGTTAAACTTTCTTAATTTTTCCTCTCGAATTTACGGAGTAATAATCAAAAAAAAAACTCATGTCATTTATATATTCAAATTGAAATTAAATAGTTATAAATGTCTACAATTACAAAATTGATGCAAGAGTACATAACTAATATAATTTAATTTAAAAAATAAAAATATTTTTTTATTGAGAATTTAATATAAATAATAGATGCATATACCTACCCAGCGAAATCAATGTTGACTTAATTTTTGATTGTGCTGCGTTATTATACATATAAAACTGTCTGATTTGATACCGCCGAATAGGATTGATGGAACACTGGTTTTATACTAAACTTTGAGTCAAGTGCTTGGTGAATCCGATTACGCAATTGATGTGGCTCGGGTACGATTTCCGACAGAGTTAAGCATTTGTGTGATGAGCTTAGATATTTCTGTTTCTAGATATCCTGGAACCCCGCCATTTGGATAGCAACGCACCATTAACATCTTTGGAGTTTATAGGGGTGGTTTTTTAATATTAGGAGAACAACCTGGTTTGCTATCCTATGAAATAAAAAAACATGTACCGAAACACGTTTAGAGGTTAATCAAAGCACAAAAATTTAAACGTTGCTATGTGGGGATCCATTCACGTAGCCTTACTAACGAAGTAATAGCCTTTAATTGTTTAGTAGATAAGTGGGACCATAAATCAATACACACAGTCTTATCAACCGGTCAAGGTTAAAACACTAAATGACTTGGAAATTGCATTACTTATAAGAATCCAACCTTTGGGCCATTAATTTTTTACGTAAGACAATATAGAGGGGGCGAGGGGGAGGGGGGGGGGTCGATCATGTCTTTTTTTTCTTAATACGTGAGATCACAGAAAATGCGCAAAATTAAAATTATACCACTGTATACTGCAAATCGCGCAAACGCTCAAATGCCGAGGTGCGTTTGAAATATGTGAATTGTGAATGATTAAAAATAAAAGTTTATTACTTTCAATCATTAACTTACTAATTTAACAATAAATGAAAATTAGTAGTACTTTTGTAAGTAAAAATAAATATTCCTGAAAATTGTTACTTTGAATAAAGTAATTCAAAAGAAAATTAACCGACTTTAATATCAATTATACCTACTCATATCGCAAAAATTTTTAATCCGATTTTGATGAACTAAATGATGATTTAAATGAAGTAAAGTTATCTCGATATAGCTTATAGTTCCCGATAAAATCGTGTATAAACATACACTTACGAAATTTAGTACACGTGCTTGTACGCTTAAAAAAGATAATCATACTCAATATTATCCAATTCCAACAATATTACATACATACATGTGAAATTGATAACCTGCGTTTTTTTTTCGGTTGATAAACATTTAGGTAAACCAAGTGTATTCATTTTTTTCCTTTCCAATCCAATCCAATCTCTGATCGGGTAACTAATGAAGTTATGGGGCTTTGAAAATTTTGAGTCGGTGAAGAAAAAACATTTATTAATAACAATAATTATTTTTCGACGTTAATCGCTTGATTACATTATAAAAAACACGATGAATTTTTTGTCTTATACATCGATGGTTTTTCTGACAAGTCCTCCATTCTAAAGTTTCGGAATTAAGAGATTTTTAAATTGATATTAATCAATTTATAACAATCTAATTTTCTCACAATTGCATGCTAATTATTAAGTATTATAATTCAAGGATTATTTTGTCCTACACGTAAAGTGAAAACTTTTCTTAGTCCGACACTCTAAAGTTTTGTTTTTTATATATCTTTGTTACTTAACCGATTCGAAATTTTTCGAAGATAGAAAAGATGGGCGTCTTGTCAAAACGAAGCTGTTCACATAAATTCAGCTTGTTATTAATAAAATAAAAAGTTTGTTCGTGGGACTACGAACTATATGAATGTACTATCATTCATATCATAAATAGCAGCAATTGTTATTGCGTATATGAATGGTTTACACACTGCGGTGTGGTTTACATAACTCGAGCTGACGCCGGCCATTAATTTGCTGAAAGCTATTTATATATGAAACCATAGAGTAATAACGCTTAGAGCGATAATTGCATTCAACGTTTCGTTCATATTTTAAGCCAAAACCGTATCGATGTGTGCATAACCTTCGTCACCCTTAGTGTAATTACTTGCGTTGACACGCACACAAAGACACATTATTGCGTGAATAATGTTGCAAGCAAATAAATATTTTCCCAAAACGGTATTTAAATTAGGTCTACCTTACAAATAGTCTCATATTATAACATTAATAGTCATTTAGTATAAACTTGAAACTTATACTTTTATTCGGTTACGTATAATATTTTAAATGTCAAGAAATATTCTAGATGTTCTCAAGATGATATTCCAAAGCTATTTAACATTATATTTTTTTTTTAGTTTTTGTGCTTTCATTTGTAATTTAAAATATTTTCACTTCATTAAAATAAAGATTGTCTTTCTTTCCAATAGTATTATTAGACATATAAAAAACTTAAAACTTACATTTTTTATCCCGGTGAGGTAAAATGAGTAGAATTACAGGGAAATGTTAAAGAGTCAAGATATTTTTTTTGTATATATCAGTAATCAAACAGCGGTAACCAACCAGCACCAACCGTAAATAAAAATATGGCCAATACAAGTTTACATTATTGAAGTTATAAAAACATTTATTGAAGTAATTCTTTAAAAAAAAATTTTAAAAAAATTATTGAAATATATCTTCTAAAATATAATTGTACAATAATAATAATATAATATTCACGGGACAAATTACACTTACTGATCAAACTCCAAAGTAAGCAAATTATTTGCTTGTGTAATGGGTGTTAGTCAACGATACTAATACATAGAAATACATATATAAATACTGGAATATATTTAATAAACACCCAAACCCGGAAATACAAACATTTATGCTCATCACGCAAATGCTTGTCCCCGTCGAGGATCGAACCCGAGCCCCGTCGATTGTGTAGTCAGGGCCGCTAAGCACTCGACCAACGGGGCGGTCAAATGTTATTACAAATTTGTACATTGCTTGGCGAATGCTTGTGTGTCTTTATGTGTACGTCTGTGTGCGTGTATGTGTGTATATGTATATATTTAGTGAAAGCTAAACTAGCTTGAACGTCAGCAGATGGGTGGGCAAGCGGAACAATATTTACAAGCACTTTGAGGTAAAAAGTAATAGCATAGGTATGCTTATTAATCAAATTATTTATTTAAATCAGTTTAAAAAGTTAAAATGTTTTAAGCTAAACATAATATTTCTGACTACTATATTGAGTCAAGCTACTATTGGCTCTGTGCACTACTTGAGCACCACCTATCGTGCGCAACTGTTTTGATTCAGATCTTAGAATATAGAAAAACGTAATCCCTGTGCGTAATCTCCTCTAACGTTTTTAGCTGAATCGGAAACAATGCAGCTCTTTATGGCGACTCTTTGGCTTCTACGTGCTATACTATATGCATTGGAGTATACGGCACAAATTAATTAAGTCGTGTATGAGCAATATCGTCATTCGCAATATAAATTTCAAGCTATGTAGAATTAAAACTTAATTATCAGCATAAACATATTAGGAGGCCAACATTTGGCGCAGACCGATTTTAGGGCACGTTATTCTACATTATTTCGTCGATAAAACTCGAAAATATCGCCAATAAAACTACTTGACACTTAGGAAAACATGAAATAATGCTGTACCATGGCATATTATTTCATAAGAAAAATTTAAAAAAATGTCTTTTTAGCAGTAACAGTATTTTTCTGGTATCACTGTGGCATCTAGAATGCTAGTTGGAACATTTTTTTGCCTTCTAAAAGTCCTCATTATACACGAATATAAGCTTTGTAATATTGGTTTGACAAACGGTTTTGTAATATTTGTGCCAGTATAATGGTAAGTCCCAACACTTAAAAAATATTTTTTATGCAAAAGCGAAGTCCAAGCTATGTAATATCGCACATAAAATAGTAATACACACGTTATTAATTATAATGAAAATAGGTAAAAACAAATACGTGGTAGAATATTTTCCTCTTTGGCTGGCAACATTTTGAATATCGTTCAACTTAGATATTTACGATTTATTTGTTTGGAATTTATACAAAAATATCCGATGCCAAGTAGTTTTTATGTGTGAAATGTGATCTTCAAGCCCTAAATACGCTATTGTGAAGCACGGTGACATACTTGCACCACACAGTAACTCACATTTTTTGAAATTGCGAGAGCTGTACTCTGTGTGGCACGTGTCACATGTCTGAGCGGCCGGCGAGCGTAAGAGGCCTTTTCAGGCTTCTTTGAAATGGCTTAATATAGCGCGGGTCGACTAGGTTTCTATGCGTTATTATTCTATGTATGAAACGGTAATAAAGTAAATCTTCGAAATTAAGAGAAGTAAGTAAAATGGCCGTTTAATTTACAGTTAACCGATGGTAACCGACGCTATTTAAATGAACAATTCTTGCATATAATTTATACTACGACTAGTATGACCTCGTATTGCCGTGTTTTACGCCTGGATTCTTAACACAGTTCCATCTATTGGTTATTTACCCAACCCGGATACTCAAGTATTTAAAGGTTATGTCGATAAACTAAATCTAAATCTGCGACATAATAAAATAAACAAATAAATTGCAATTTTTAGTTTAGGACTTTAGTCGTTTCTGTTTTGCACCATGAGCGATTCCAACCGCGGCGGTGTGAATCGCCCAAGTACCTACAGTTTCTGAATGGAACCGTTCGACTAGCCCAAGGGCCAAGGTATTCTTTGGAATGGGTCGATTTGGACCACGGGGCGAAACGACTTAATGCTATTTTTGTTGACACGATTTGGACTTACACCATAAATTGATTATAAATATTGTTACGAATAATCTAGAAACGTGAAGAGTTGGAACGCTGGAGAGATCTAGAAATAAAAGAAAGAGATAGCTACTCCTCTTGACAAACAAATAGTTGACCGTTAACCGAATATCTATGCCATAATGGACTTTGTGGCATAGGGCATAAGGTTGAAAATAACATGTACTAGGACTTGTTTGTTTATCATAAGTTGTTTACAACAATTGTTTACGAGATGATAACCGAACATTCGCGATTGTTGTTGAACTTTACCTCGGATATAAATAGAGATGTGTTGACAAATAGAAGGCAGTTTTTATACAGTGATCGAAAGCGATAGTACAAGCGACCAGTGCGAAACGAAGTGACCAGTTTAAGTGAATAAAGAAAATCTTTAAACGTAGTCGGCTACGTTTAGTGCTAGTGCAGCGAGGTGACCAGTGTGTATAGTGTATATTTTACGTATTACATTTTGTTGTTTGTGTACTTGTGTTGTAAATACACGGTTTAATATAAGGGGCGTTTTCTTACAATTACAAACCCGAAGTACGTAGCAATATCATCACTACCACCGGTAAAATTTACTGGTAGGGACGCTGTGCCGCGCTCCCGGCTGCATGGATACCATCATCTTGCTTGCGTCTCCCATGAAACAGCTTTGCTGTGTTTCGGAGAGAAGAGCAAGACAGGCAGTGTAATTACTGGCATCGAGACTTAACATCTTATGTCTCAGGATAGGCAACACATAAATGAGTTACCTAAGCTAGTTCCAGGTAAACTAATTTATGTTCATTGTCGACGTCCACCACTTACCATCAAGTGGCACGTCTGCCAGTTTACCTGGTGAGATGTCGTGAGATTTTATTCAAGCCCTTCCTCCATCCTCCAATCTAGCGTGAGATTTTTCAAAATGTGGGTTTCTTAAATATGTAAATGCGTTTGATTGTTATTGTAAAAAGAAAAAAAATGCTTCGTGCTTTTATTTACGACTAGTTAAGACTGTATAACGTCGAAGTATTGATCAAATTATTTTCTTCCGAAGGATTTAGTGAATGATCTTAATCGTATTACGATTATGCTTAAGATTAAATCTTAAGAATGTACAATCTGGATAGTATAGTTTTTTTTTGTTTGAAAATAGTATAACTTTTTGTTTTTCTATCAGAAGAAAAATTGCGTGATATTTGCGTGAGTTGCCTCCTCTCCAACGTAAGATTTGATGATATTTAACTCGACCCCTTTCCCTTTTAAACATCTTACGTAATTTGTGGATGCCCCCTAAGTAGCAAAATAATGGCAGACAGTTATATCACCAGCCAGCAACTCTTGTAATAATGTTATGAATTCTTCTTGGTTGTAATTACGAGTATAACGCATTGATATAAAAAACTCAGGATACACAATCAGTGTCTCAAAAACGTCCTCCAAAAATGAGCGCACAATTTAAAATTGTGCGCTCATTTCAAATAGAATTGCGTCGGCCGCGATACTGTCAATTTTATTTCTTTTTGTACATTGCATTGTAAAACCAACTATAAATCTTGCGCTTAAGGTTGTATATGCAAAAACATATGTTTTTGCCATATCTATAACTATTTAAATGAAATTAGGAACACTTTTGAGTGTCAGTTTTGTTCGGGACTGTGCATCTCGGGTTTTTAATATCAATGGTATAACGGATGTTTTTTATATCATTAGGATAGCAAACAAGCAGATGGCTCCCTGATGGAAAGAGAAACGATCACCTATATACACCAAATATGTTAATGGCGCGTTACTGAGATGACAATGCCCATGCATAAGTCTACCGACTACCTTACCCTCCAAACCGGAACACGATAATGACAGCGTTGACGCTATTGCGGCACGAATTGGTAAGGCAGTGGTACCAAATACTCGGGCGAGACGTTGCAGAACTCTACCACCAAGTAGTCACGATGGTAGTGACATGAATAGCCAATCGGTCGCCTCTTACGACCTGCCTGGCAGAACGTCAGTTAGTCTATTCTTCAAAGGAACCCGGACCAACACGGGATGTGTAATAAAACTAAGTATCTTTGTCCGAATCCACTCATCCAAAACGAGAACTGTAGGGCTACTCTTGAAAACTGATTTCAATTTTAAATGAATATTTAATGAATTTTGAAGTATTTTGTACTCTGGACAACTATATTCAATTATTGGATTCGGCGACAGCGCCACACAGATTTCGAATTTTTTTGGAACTACTCATTATTGCTTTTATTCGTTATTTTATTTAAAACGGTATTAAAAATTTCCACTTGTAACACTAGCTTGACGTGTAATGATGACATCTATTTCCAATAATTAGGTCGTTACTATACCGAATCAATGTGGGCAATATTGGTTTTATGAGTACCGTTTTTTGACGATATTCGAAACTTATTGTTTTTATCAATATTGGTTTAAGATTTATATTGTTTTCAAGAGTATGCCAGTTGTTCCCCACTGCGCGGCGACCTGACTAAATCGACCCATTACAGTAAGTTTCAGGGTTCGAAAATATCGGAAATTTATTATAAATATCAAAATATCGGATATTTATGATATATATCCGATATCTATGTCAAATGTTTGATATATGTAAATCAATTTTGTATGAAAGCCATGTTACTATTTTATTGTATTATTTATATGTATACTATTTGCATGTTATGTGTTACGTATACATAACAAATTATGTAATAATTGAAATAAAATGTTTTTAATGTTTTATTTATTTAGGTTCTTACTTAAAATCAGACAAATAAAACCAAGCCAAACAATATTTTAGATCAGGTACAACATGAAACATAAAATCTTTTTTTAATTTTTATCAGGTAATGGTCACACCTACATATAGGTAACAAAACAATAAACATTATAATAAATAACTCTAGAATATAAACAAATAAGTAAATTTAGAAATCAAATCAAATATATAAATAAAGTACATTCATAATTATCAAATAAAATAATCTAAAAATGTCGTATTTTTACTATTATGGAGTATGTTTTAACTCTATTCCAATGCCATCTCAATTTGAGAAATAGAAATACAGTAACAAATGCCAAATATTATCTATTAATATATATTTTTTATATTGATATATATATATATATATATATATATATATATATATATATATATATATATATATATATATATATATATATATATATATAAAGGCCCAAAATATAGACGTTTTAATAATTAAAACGTTCATAGGTCATATTTATCTAAATTATTTAGATAAATATGACCTATGACCGACGTTTGTAATACATGACACAAAATATGCAACATTATGCGTGTATTGGCTATCGATGTACTGAGTATCATTTTCCAAGAATAAAGGCAATTGTTACTGCGTATATGGCTGGTTTACATAATGCACTGTTTACATAACTCAAGCTACCGCTGGCCATTAATTTACTGAACACAATTTATTTAAATTAAGCGGTAATAAAGTAAGTCTTTGAATTAAAACGAAACAACTACCATAATGGCTGTTTAAATCATGGTTAACCGATGGTAACCGGTTACAATATTTATCTATTTAAATGAGCAAATCTCGTCTATACGATTACATTAATAGCCGAGCCACCACACTGTGAGCGTGTGCTTCGATTCTTCGACACAAGCTTCGATTCTTTCAACACGGGTGACCTTGGTGGGAGGCTTGTGGAGTTCAGATGAATTTTTGTTGCAAACAAGTGTTTACACTGTTGTAAACCGCCGGTGGGGACCCATGTGGAGGGCTTAATTCCAACATGCCATTGCCATGCACATGCCATTAATTCAAACAGTGTGGTTCGGCTTTAATCTGTAGTATCCCCTGTACAGTCAATTTTTTAATCAAACCTTGTGAGAAAAAATCTTGTTATGGGTTACGAGTTGTGAATTATTATAAGTCACTTTTTCCCCGTGTTGGTCCCGGGCTCCTTTGAAGAATAGTCCAACTGCCGTTCTACCGTGCAAGTCGTAAAAGGCGACCGATTGGCTATGCGAGTCACTATCATCGTAGCTAATAGGTGGTGAGTTCTGCATTGTCTCGCTCGGGTCTGGTACCACCGCCTTACTTATTCCTACGTCAGTGCTAGTCACTGTCGTGTTCCGGTTTGGAGGGTAAGGTAGCCGGTAAACTTATGCATGTGGCATAAGACCTCGCCACAAGATAGCAACACACCATTAACATCTTTGGTGTCTATAGGCGATGGTTAAATCTTTCCATCAGGAGACCCATCTGCTTGTTTGCTTTCTTATGATATAAAATTGTCACTGACGTAAATTTTACCATTTTTCAACCGACTTAAAAAAAGGGGAAGTTATTAATTCGATTTTATTATTTGTTATCTCATAACTCGGCCATTTATGAACCCATTTTGAATTTTTTTAAGTGTGCTAGTGTATATTCTCCGTGTGTGAGCTATTTGAGATAAGGAGATGAAATAACATAATAAAGATCTAAATTTGCAATGCTAAGTTAAAGAAGGATATAAAAATATAATTAGCGTAATTACAGAAATTAAATCATTAGATTTCAAAAATATCTTTAACAATTGAGTCATAAGGGTGTAACAATTCAACACACACGTACACACACACAAACTTACACTTTCGCACGCATACAAATCTTCGCACTTATTATTATTATTAATGCAAAGTTCACTCTAGCGGGTTGAATTGAGTCATAAAAGTGTAACAATTCTACACACACGCACATACACACACACTTAAACCTACGCACGTATAACTATTTTCGCGCTTATTATTATTACTAATGCAAAGTTCACTCTAGCGGGTTGAATTGATACATAAAGGTGTAAAAATTCTACACACACGCACACACACATATTTTCGCACTTATTATTATTATATTTAATGGAAAGTTCACTCTGGCTGGCGCGGCGGTTTGAATTGGTGCTGCTGGTGCTATGGTAACAGTGAACTTCAAGGTGGCACATTTAAAAGCAATTAACAACTCTACAAATATATTGATCTCGTTAGCCGAGGTTTTTTATCTTTCTTCGAAATGCCAATTGTCATAAGGTTGAAAGTAGTACGATAAATAACGAGTTGATATGAAAATCAATTGTGTCTATTATTGGCACATGTCTCTGTAGTCTGTATCGGGACGTAGTTACACAAAAAGGATCCAATCCACACAAAATCAGTTTAGAAATATTGAAATTTGAAGTTGGATATTTTTTATTTTTTAACGTGCCATACATGGGGACTAGCTCTGTCGTTGAATAAAGTAATAGAGAGCTATTTTTGCTTAGATGTTTTTATAGTATTGATGTTTAGCATCAGTTTGGTGCACTTAACTCATTTATGACCATATTGTGGATTGGATCCGTTTCTTTTAATCACAAACCGCATTGCCTCAGCCGCGCTAGCGCTTGATATCTTTGGCTATACAGGAGCCGGCAGCAGACATATTTGAATCGTAGAAGTTCGTTGTCGGTGACGTCACTCAGATAACAACATTTACACTTTACAGTTTGCGCGTACTATTTGTGAGTTGCCTGCGATCAATAGCCGTGTTGTTAAAGCTATAGATTACATGTGTAATGCAGGAGCCACTGTGGTCCCAATTTCGACGCTCCATTCTTTTAGAACTCGATTTTTGAAAATCGTTGTTTTTTTTTTTTGGTCAAGAACATTTTAGGGCATTATCTTATAAATATAAGGACATAAAACTCCTAAGTTCATTTGTGTGCGTAATAATATAAGCGTTTTAATTTTTTTTTTGTATGGAAAAAAAAAACAAATCTATTTTATTCCGGACTGACAGCAACTGAAATCTTGGGATTCACAGGAATTGTTGTCCTACATGATACGCATCCTACAAGCTATAACACTACTGCCCGTACTTACTCGTTTGGATATAATTAACATAAATTTGATTTTTTTCTATGGCCGAAATCATTCAAATTCATTTTATTCAAAACTGATCACAGCTGACTCATTGACGTTCACAGGGATTGTTGTCCAACTCATAACAAATCTTACACGCTATAACACATGTATCCGTACTTGCTCGTTTGAACGTGAGTACATAAATATGATTTTTTTTTTATGAAAGGAACTATTCAAATCCATTTTGTTTGACACTGATTACAACTAACACCTTGGTATTCACAGGGATTGTTATCCTACCAGAGACAAAATCTACAACTTGCACCCGTACTTGCCCGTTTGGACGTTAGTACATAAATGGGAATATTTTTTATGGATGAAATCATTCAAATTTAATTTTATCAGTGCAACTTAAATCTCGAGATTCACAGGGATTGTTGCCCTACATGAGCTGTAACACAAGTACCCGTACTTGCCAAACATCTTCTAAAATAACACACAGTTGAAATAATATTATTATGTTTTTTTCCCAAACATATTTAAAACTATAAAGAGTAACAATTTTATATTTAAATAAATAATTGAAAGACAAAAAACTAATAATATCCAATTAGTTTGTTAGTTAAAAAATAAACTTGCAATCATGTTAGAAATGTTAGTAATAGCGGTACAAACAATAACAAAATACAACTTTACTATTTTAATGACCTTACTAATAATTACTAAAACTAAAAAAAAGAAAACGTAAATCTCTATCACACTACCATATCTTACTTGTCATCAGACTCGTCATTCAATGCAACATCATCAACATTAATAAATTCTATTTCTTCATTGTCAGCTTCATTGAGGCTGTCATTAAATTCTAAAAGGCATTTTAAATCATCAATTGCCTCTTGTTTTTATGCCTTAAAATTGGTCGAATACTCGACAAGTAGGGATCTGAAGATATAATCAAACCATGAAATATGTCTTCATTTGTCTTTTTTTCGGTCCATTTTGTGGTAATGATTTTCTCGCAGCTTTCGAAAGTCCTTGTTCCTGTCCTTCCTAAAAGGCAGAATAAATTTGAAATGTGCAATGATGTCTTCACCATGTATCAGTAATTTATGAACACTTGAAGGCATGTTTTACCAAGTTGTGATGTCATATTCACATTGGTCATGTTAGGTTTTTATTTAATAAAGCAGGATTTTGCCCGACATCGTTGTTGTGCGAATTAAAATGATTTACTCTGGTAACACAGAGCTTGCACGAAAACAACAATGGCGGGTAAGACGGGTTGAAAACTCGGACAGTCGGTCTCCTGCATCGATCAGTGTAACACACACTGGCCTCCGTTTAAAAAGTAAGATAATATTTGAAGACTGCAGAACGTGCATAAGCAATTTAAGGTACATGTATTTGTTAATTTATATTATATTTAAAATTAAATTTCAAGATAGATAGAATTAAAAGATAGAATGTTAAAATTACAATGAATAGGGATTTTGGTTACATTAGACAATGTAAAAGAAAATATAAAATTGTAAAAACCGATTACGTTGTTTTAATTAAAAAAAAGGCAAGTTATTAATATTTAATACAAGGGCAGAATCTGGCCATTGCCCATAGGTATTCTCTCATGCACCACTTTAATTGTCAAATGTAGGGTATTGATTACATTTCAGAAGTGGTCTACCCACAGTTTACACAAATCAAAGGTTACATTATATAACTAGATTATCAAATATTAATTAGTGACATTCTCTCATATCGATATTCTATATTTTGTGAGTCTCATTTCATATAACATGTTTTTTTGGTTAATAAAAAGTAGACTTATTATAATTTTTGCACACTGGCATTACCGGTAGACTATTTCAAAATACGTAACACCTTTGTAACCTTTCTATATTTTAAAGTACCAAATATTACTTTAAAATCGATAAAATTTAACAGTTAATTTATTTTCCTTTATTTTTCTTGCGCTTTTGGTCTTTAAAAAAAAGTACGTTGTTAGATATGTAGGTACGAAGAGTATACTATTCTTTGTCGTTTCAAGTTTCAGATAAGTTAAATACTTGAAAAATCACTCGTAACACTGGAGCGGTCACGTGGTAACGAGAGAATGAAATAATAAGTGCCTTGCCGTCAACGAAGCCCGTCTTCCTCGTGTAAGCAGAACGTCTTTTACTACGGATGACCGAGTATGAGTGGAGTTTGATACGACAGGTAACACTACTTTGCAAATTCACCAGGAAACAAACTTACTTTGATACTTCAGCAAAGAGGATTATTAGGAAACATAATTAGATTTCCCAACAAGATGGCTGTGAAGCTGTGAACTGTTAGGCAATTCGTCACCGCGCAGTATCCGTTTTTATGACTACCGCATATATTACGTTTGATTTAAGATATTAAATGAATGTTTTATTTAAAATTAAGATGCTCCGTAGATTGGCATAATTTAATACAGAAGACAAAAACAGCTGGAGGGTTAAATAAATGTGAAAATCATGCATTAAGTGTTAGTGCCGTTTTTTTTGTGATGGAGTAGATGACGATTCTGGTCATATCTGGAAAGTCATTCGTCTTACGATATTAAAAAAAAATAAGTAATGGAAACAAATGTTCTTTTAGTAACAATTTCACTAAAAAAAATTTACTTGGCTGAGCCTAGACTAATCGGATTTATTGTTAAATATTCCTGTTTAACTTTGTAATGGGGTAATAATTATTGTAGTCAATTTTAAGTGCTGCTATAAAAATGATTTTCAAAAAAGGGGGTACCTTGGAATATCGGTTTAGTGATTCGCATATTACATTGAAGGTATATATAGTTTAAGGGGTAAAAACTAATATTTTTTTTTGAATATTGTAACTTTAGCTGAAGCACACCTGTGCAATAGTTATATTTTTTCGTCTGCCCTAATGACTTCCGTGAACGCTATTACACATAAATAAATTTTACTACATAGGTACTGAGTACGTGGATGATTGGCAATGTCAAGTACATTTTAGAATCTATAGGTTCCAATGTATCATGTGTACTGATTTTAGTCCTGGGTCTGACGTGGTATTATTTACAGCCCAGTCTGAGTTCGGCTCAGAGTATAAAAGTTCAGCTGACTGATTAATTTACTTTTAAGTCTAATCTTTATGAGTCAGATTCAAAATTTGATACAATCGGTGATGTTTACATACGATAAAGAAAATGTTGAAATAATAGTACAGGCAAATTTGACTTATGATTTATTAAAATATTGTTATTATAGTTACAAAATATTTATTTCTTTTAAGGTTGATTAGTTGAGTGATAATTCTAATATTTGAAATTACTGACAGAAAACTATAATTATTATCATAAGTAGGTTCTCTGCGCATCGCATTTCAAATATTTGTCTTAAAAACAATTTCACTCGTGATTCAATTAGTACGAAATTAGGTTACAATGCATACAATGTTTTTGGCAATTATACGTCTCGTTGAATTCTTGGAAGACTTATAGGAAATTGCACAACTTTATCTTGTCTTCTTAATATAATTATGAAAAGGAATGGCACAAGTGGATGAGCAATTTGAAAAACAAATTATCTGAGCTACTATTGCCTATGTATGACCCAGCGGTACAAATTGAACTACTCGTAGATAGGAGTAAACTAAGCAACGATGGTATATTGCTCCTGAGATGGTGTGATTTAAAGCCTTGCCATCTAGTAGTTTTCTTTAGTGTTCAACATCGTAAAAATATATATGGAAAAAAATATAGGTTTTTATTTGTAGGCATTGGCAGTTAATTGTTTTACTGAACCCAAAATACAGAGTATATGTCCTGGGCCTACTGTATAGAATTAAAACTGATTGCAATATTCTGTTTTCAACATTTATCAAATATGAATTTGTCTCTCGTATAATAAGATGCTATGGCAGCCTGTTGTTATAAATGTCTGTGTAGTACATGATATCAACCGGAAGTAAGAATATCTCACGTGAACTCCCAAATATCCAGTATACTAATTATATTATAGACTAGCTAACCCGGGAAAACGTTGTTCTGTTTTTTTAATACTATTCTATTTTTTATGTATATTTTCTCACCTTTTAAACCTTTCCTGGACTTCAACGATTAATTCAAAACCAAAATTAGCCAAATTGGTTCAGCCGTTTTCGAGTTTTAGCGAGACTAACGAACAGGAATTGATTTTTATATGTTAGTTTGAACAACCTTCACCAATTAATTCATTGAAAACTAAATTTTTTTTGGCGGCAATTCGAAATGCATAGTATTTAGGAAACCTCATATCTTTCAGATGATATCAATAATAACAGATAGAAATAATAATTAAATCTATTATGTAATAGATAACATAACTTATATTAGGCTCATCGATTGTATGAAAATAAAGCTGTATAAGAAGGAAAAATTTCGTCGATTGAAATATAAAAAAAGGGATAATAATAAATAAAAAAATGATGTGGTGTCGCGGGACACCAGGTAGGAACGAACTTCCTTCGGCTAAACGGCACTACTCGCTTGTGTACGCGACTGTCGCGCCTGCGCACGTCTCATTTAACGCTTTTATTCCACGCATTTTTCTTACGGTTTTACTATCACATTTTTTCAGTTCGGTCGCGCAGCAAAATCCCTATCCCCTTCAACCTGCCGTAAGGAACTTCGTTCCAAAAAAGGGATAAAAATAAAAACAAAAGGGATAATACGGGCACTATTAAATTTAAGGCATCGGGAACATGATATTTTTCTGTAGTAAAATGCTTAACTGGTTACAAATTTGTTATATGTATAAGTACTGTGACTTAATCTCGCTCGCTCGAATTTTAAAATTCGGTAGTGCAAAGTCCAAATAACGATGAAGGGAAATCGGGTTCATCAGGTATGAACAGCACTAATTAGATTATCGGTAAGACCCTTCGGATGCAATATGAGTTATTCAATTGGTCAATGCGATCTTTTGCACTATATACCTGAAGAAAATTAGAGAATAGCTAGACTATATATAACACCAACTTAACTGTCATAAGGTAATATGTTTGCAACGATAAGTTTGCAATTTGCATATTAATGCATCAGATTAAACACATGGAACTTTACAATTGAGATAGCAGTTTTTCCTCCACGCTTTAGCGAGAGAGATCTAATGGAAATCAAGAAAATTATGTTCCATTAGAGTGGCAAGAATAATAAGGACTTTTATACTTCACATAAAATTCTTTCAAATGTTACTAGATAATGAACCAATATGATATGATAAAGTTGATGAATACTAATTCAATGAAAATGAAAACATAGCGAAAGTATAAGGGTTCCTAGTTAACTTCGGAAACCTATAAAGGGTAATTTAATGTTTATTTACTATGAATTCATGGATTTTATTGGTTACACGTATATATAAAAATACTTCAATGGGAGAAGTGGTCGTGATTCAGGGCGAACACGATTATTATGATAACATTTAAGATATTTTGGTTACAGTGGTGAAACTCGGGAGGTTCACTACAATATTATGGATATTACTGATATGTATTATACTATGGTTTCGGTTGTGAAAAATGATTTGCACCAAAACCATAGACAAAGGATTAAATATATTGTTGTGAGTCGGAAGCCACAATAATATATTGATTGAAGAATGTACGATAGTTACAGTAGTAAAATCCAGGAGGTTTATAGCAGTGTTAGGGATGGATGGATAGATTATTTTATTTAAAGACTAGCTGTTACCAGCGACTTAGTCCGCGCGGACTTCGTTTACTCCGCACAGCCTCACTCCCGTAGGTGATAGCGTGATATGTAACCTATATGTTGATCCGTCCTATTAGTAATATTCATGCAAAATTTGAAGTAAATCCATGCAGTACTTTTGAGTTTACATTGGACATACATACAGACAAACAGACAAAAATTCTAAAAACTATATTTTTGGCTTCTATGTCGATTGTAGATCACGCCCCAAGTCTTTTAAAAAAATATTCAATGTACAGTTTTAATTTTCTTACGCTTTTATTATATGTATAGGTTATCGATATGTATGATACTACATATTGTTTTGGTTGTCAAAAAGAAACTCGCCACTAACAAAAAACGGTCGTGGGTCGGTAGAGTCGCAATAGTATATTATACAGGTATGAATAAATAAATAGAAATTTATTTATTTGATTAATAGGGTTGATTGTAATATATGAATATTATTTAATTTGAAAAAAAAAAATAGTTCTTGGGTTAAATTGGATATATGTATTGGATAGTTATGATGGGACTGGGAAAACTATATCTATATATTGTAATAAATAGTATACATGATAATAAAGGACACGATCAGTTGATTTTTCTGAGTTTAGAATTAAAGAATGGAATTATATTAAAAATAAATATGTGACAAAATTTATATATTTATTTTTATTATAATACTAGCGACCTGCCCGCGGTTTCACCCGCGTAGCTTTTGTTCCCGTGAGAATATCGGAAAGGTTTATATACCAAAACCTTTCCCAAGAATCAGTCTGTCTATCAAAAAAAACCGCATCATAATCCGTTGCGTAGTTTTAAAGATTTAAGCATACATAGGGACATAAGGACATAGGGACAGACAGAGAAAGCGACTTTGTTTTATACTATGTAATGATGGGTCTTATCGGATATGTATGTTCTGGACTCTGCCAATTTTATCTAAGGAGATTCTGATGTATGTAGCAAAATAGTAAAAGAAATAAAATACATACATATCGATTGTTTGAGTTATTTGGTGAGCATTAAAATTTATTATGAAATTATTTTACATCGAGAAATACCAGTAAATGTCAGAACAATTTGGAAAAAAAAAGATGTTAAAACACCAGTTTTGTAACATAAAAGGATTAAATAATTTAAAATATGGTGTTACTGTATCGCTTTGAACTCTTACTTCTTTTTACTTTCACATGGTTTACTTAGTCTGTTGTTACATAAAGTTCTTGCTTACTAGAAAATACGAGAACCTTGAATTATAAAGAAAAATATTATTTATTTTATTAATAATATGAAAATTTGTAATATGGTACAGACACTTTTATTGACTTTGTTTTACATCATTTTATTGCACTGTTGAATGATATTTTTTGTATATGTATCAAAATTCAACCTAATTTAATTTACAATCAGTGACGTATTAGAACTTTGTTATTAACGAGTTTTGAAAGAACTTAAATTTAATTAAAATATGTTTCAATTTATGCAAGAAAACAAAATGAAATTGTTTTAAACTTAAGTGTAGATCGATTGTAATCCTATATTGGTTTAATTATTAATTGTAAACCTGCTTTATGTAGATTTCCAAGAGGTAATATTTGTAAACAAATATAATTATGATAGCTAAATAAATGACTATGGAAATGGTTATGAATATGCAATGTTCTAATGCATTCTCCAAACAACATTGTAAGGCAAAGATAATAAAGAAATAAAATAGTTCTATCTAACAGTAAACATTTAGATATTAAAAACAAACAACTTTCATCAAAGAAATTTGTATGTGGTTTTTCGAAAATTTGCTTTATTCATTCAAAGAATATTTTTTTTCATATAAAAAGGGAACCATAAAAGGTGTAATCTATATATGGTATAAAAACATTGTAATGACTAATAGCTCTGTTAAGTAGATATCGATATAAGAAATAATGTGGATGTAAGTATAGTCATATATTTAAGATATTTTTCGTTTAACGTTATAGTTCAAACGTAATTATTGATCAATCGTAATTATCGACTATTTAACTGCTATAATTTATTAGGTTTATATGTATGGTTTTCAGTCGCTAGTAATTATTAGCATACAAATATGTAGTGAAATTATTGCATTAAAACATAGTAATTATCATTCTTGCAAATCTCCCCGCTGAGTAGAAATCAGTCGAACTTTATTGAAGAAAATATTAGATGTAAGCCAAAAAAAGGATTTTTTGTAAGTGTAGACATATTTAGATATTTTTCGCTTAACATAGTTCAATTGATATAATTTGATTGATTATTTATTTGATCGATTATTAAATTGTTATAACATATTAGGTTCATACGTATGGTTTTAGTCACTCATAATTATTAGTGCCCAAATACGTAAAAAAAAAATTACGTTAAAACATTGTAATTAGCATTCTTGTATGTTTAATATGTTTCGTTTATTTTATAATTCAATTTTAATTATTGGTCAATTGTAATTATTGATTATTAATTGTTATAATGTATTAGGTTTAGATGTATGATTTTAATCACTAGTAATTAGTAGTATATAAATAACTTGTACTAGTGGACAACATATAGCAGAACATTGAACCTTTCTTTTAAGAATTAAAATGTTCTATGCAATGTAATAAATAAAATAAAATAAATGAGAAACTAAAACATTGAGGAGGCCAAGTGTTAGGTTTTGAAAAACGAGCGTGCATGAGGACATGCACGAGGTCAGGATGGTCGAGTGTTAGGTTTTTATTTAATAAAGCAGGATTTTGCCCGACATCGTTGTTGTGCGAATTAAAATGATTTACTCTGGTAACACAGAGCTTGCACGAAAACAACAATGGCGGGTAAGACGGGTTGAAAACTCGGACAGTCGGTCTCCTGCATCGATCAGTGTAACACACACTGGCCTCCGTTTAAAAAGTAAGATAATATTTGAAGACTGCAGAACGTGCATAAGCAATTTAAGGTACATGTATTTGTTAATTTATATTATATTTAAAATTAAATTTCAAGATAGATAGAATTAAAAGATAGAATGTTAAAATTACAATGAATAGGGATTTTGGTTACATTAGACAATGTAAAAGAAAATATAAAATTGTAAAAACCGATTACGTTGTTTTAATTTAAAAAAAAGGCAAGTTATTAATATTTAATACAAGGGCAGAATCTGGCCATTGCCCATAGGTATTCTCTCATGCACCACTTTAATTGTCAAATGTAGGGTATTGATTACAGTCAGCTTCAGCAACTTTCGCTCATTATTTGCGACGATCGAGACCGACAGCTTTACGTCCTTCTTTAGGAACAGGGGTGTTAATACATCAACATCAGACTTCGCACTGCACCTTTGTTTTAAAATCTAACAACAATTTCGATTTGACCCGGTAATGTCACATTTATACTACACGTGTAAAATTAGCTCTCCTATGTAAAAATAAAAATACATTTTCGAATTAGTATCATATTAGCTATTAAAACAGTTAACTAAATTGCCATTTGTATTAGTTTTATTGCAAAATATAAACCGTGCCACCATAGTACGATGTTTGTCATAACTCATAAATGTCATGTGGTTTAATCATTTACCATGTAGAAATATCTCTAGTAGCTAAAAATAAAAAGATGTCTGTATCCATTTCGATATTTATCTACTAAGTCCACGTAGCCGCACACACGATTTGACTTAATACGCCGAAAGACGCTATAATAATAATGTTTATTATATAATGACATATATATTAAGAAAATTTAAATATTTTTGACATCCATAAGTATTTTTTTCCTCTCGCGCGACATATCCCACTTACGATTTGCACTTAAAATAAGCGAGCTGAAAGTTATTTTAAGGTGTTGGGCCTCGTTTGTAGATATAGCTGACATTTATATTTCGATGGAGTCACGATGGGAATCATCATCTATTTTACAAGTCGATGAGTTAAATTAGTTTCGATGTAAGTAATGAAAGTTAATGTTAAAATTTTAGTGATATTCGGCTTTAGCCTATCAAGCGAAACACTAGCTTTGGAGATAATTATTTTTATAATATATTCGAATTGCGTATGTTATCTATGCTTGATGTGAGATCGTGGCGTGCGTACAATGGAACTCACTTAAGTGTGCCGCTCCGACGTCACGCACACCAGTCGTGTTGGTATGGTCGCGGTGAAAAGGTTTAGGATGCGAAAATAATATAAAATGTTTATAATGGTAAAAAAAAAACAAATAATGTATACACTAAATCATTTAATTTTTACCCGACTGCAGGAGGGTATTGTGTTTATCAGTCTATATATGTATGTATGTATGTAGCCTACGCGTTTGGCCTCTAGAATGCCACATAGGAACTATGTGGCATTCTAGAGGCCAAACGCGTAGGCTGATTTTGATGATTCACATATCAATCGATTCGTCTTAACCTTGCGAGTGTCACTAAAGACATGACATTTATTAAAACCCACCATGGAAACCACCAGGCGCCATATTGTCAAAATTTTAAAAAATATATATTGATAAACAATATTATGTGGGGTATCGTTGAATAGGTATTTAAAAATAATTTTGGGTTTTATTCATCATTTTTCTTTTTAAATAATAGTTTAAGATATATAACGATTTAAAGTTAATTTTCCTATTTGTATTCACGTACTTTATACACACATCTATACCTACCTACTTCAGTATTTGTTATTCGGTATTCATTTCATTGATCAGTATTTATCATCAGTTAAACAATATTTTCAACCGACGAAAAAATTGAGGTTATCAGTTTGACATGTATGTATGTAATATTGTTAGAATTGGATAACATTCGAGTAGGTATGATGATATATTTAAGCGTCCAAGCACGTGAACTAAAATTGCGTAAGTGTATGTATATTTGTATGTTTGTCCAGGAATTTTTCGGGAAATAAAAGACATATCGAGATAATTATTTTTGATTTAAAATAAGTTATATAACAACTTAGGGAACTGTCTTAGTTTTATCAAAATCGGTTCAGTAGTTCTTACTCCGTGCAGGTCCGGGCTTCTTTGAAGAATAGGCCAATTGCCGTTCTACCAGGCAGGTCGTAAGAGGCGATTGATTGGCTATTTCCGTCACTACCATCGTGACTACTAGGTGTTAGATTTCTGCAACGTCTTGCCCGGATATTTAGTACCACTGCCTTACCTATTCCTGCCACAATAGAGTCAATGATTATTATTGTCGTGTTCCGGTTAAGAGGGTAAGGTAGCCGGTACATCTATGCATGTGGCATTGTTATCCCGTCACACGGATAGCAACACACCATTAACATCTTTGGTGTCTATAGGCGATGTTTTATCTTTCCATCTTTCTATCAGGAGAACCATCTGCTTACAACACTCAATCGTCATAAACAAATAATACCTGTACCTTATGATACGATCAACTCCGAACTCGCTAATGTTTTTTTTAGATCATAAGATAGCAAACAAGCAGATGGGTCTCCTGATGGAAAGAGTCAACCATCGCCTATAGACATCAAAGCCGTTAATGGTGCGTTGGTATCTTGTGGCGAGGTCTAATGCCATATGCATAAGTTTACCGGCTAACTCACCCTGGAAACCGGAACACGACAGTGACAAGCACTGTCGCCATTGCGGCAGGAATACGTAAGGCGGTGGTATTAGTGTCCAGACCCAGGCGAGACAATGCAGAACTCTACCATTAAGTACCCACGACGGTAGTGACTCGCATAGCCAATCGGTCACCTTTTACGATCTGCCTGGCAGAACGGCAGTTTGCCTATTCTTCAAAGGAGCCCGGAACCAACACGGGGAGAATAAATACGTCGCCAAATATTCACCAAAATCACGAGAATATTTGGCGACGTATATTCGTGGCATCTCTAATGCTGCGGCCGCATTTGCGTCTATCGTCACAAAGCTTTGCTTGGTTATTTAATGAGCATTCAAACCAGAAATACAAACATACGTGCATTTCAAACAAATACTTGTCCCTGCTTAGAATCAAACCCAAGTTACGATTGTAGCCATTATATTATTTTAATCTGTCTCCAAGCCCGGTTGATTGGTATTTAGGGTCGCTACTTAAGCAAAAACGGGGCGGTCAGGGCGTTAGTTAGTTGGTTTTATTAGGTACCTACTTATTTAATAGTGCGTTAATACTTTTACCTTACCTTTTTTTAACTTTTTTTAACTTCCCACTAGGTAAATGAAAATTTTTAAAATTCGAAACGTCCTTATCATAAGAAGATGCTCTCAGCTCTATTTTTAAGATACCGGTTTCATTCATTATTTTAAATAGGTAGGTACAACAGAGGTAGGTATCCTAATAGTTTAGGATATAAGTACATATTATGTATAACGATTTAAATTTGTTTAAAACCATTTTCCTACTTATAACAAGTAGCTACTTTATACGTAGACTTTAATTAGTGTTTCATTATTCCTTATAACGGGGGGATTAATGCAAAATATAAATAAAAGAAGTAAATTGAATATAATATTACACAATGGAAAGGGAGCAATCAGAGTTATAAGGACAATATAGTGACCAGTTCTTCGAAGGGACCAATTGGAACACGGAGAATTGCCATAGGCTGTTTACCTATATAGAATTTGACGACAAAGCAATTAAAAACAATGTTTCTGGAGTGAAAATCAGAATCGAACCTAACCCGGCTCAAAGCATGCGTTGCTTTGAGCCGGGTTAGGTCTCTAGTGGGGCTAATAATAAATAGTTTAGACCACCATAAATTACTTAATAATCCCCACGATATTTACTCTCTGAATGAAATGTCAAGATTGCGTAATTTATATAATTTATATAACGTATCCTAACTAAAAAGTGTAAAATAAAAAAAATTATTGAAAACAAAAACCCGACTGCATTTAATCTTTAGAAAAGGTTCATTGCCTGAAATGAAAGCTAAAAAGAAAAAAACAAGCCCAGTAGTTTAGAATCATGTTAAGTAAGAATGAATAACTTCACCATTGAAATAGTTTTATAATCGATGTAGATACATACATATAAAACAATTCATGAATTTTAATTCATCACAGAACGATTAACAGTCGGGGCCCATTCAATTTTTAGCTATCAAATTTTCACATAGGGCCCCGACTGTTAATCGTTCTGTGATGAATTAAAATTCATGAATTGTTTTATATGTATGTACCTACATCGATTATAAAACTATTTCAATGGTGAAGTTATTCATTATTACTTAACATGATTCTAAACTACTGGGCTTGTTTCTTTCTTTTTAGCTTTCATTTCAGGCAATGAACCTTTTCTAAAGATTAAATGCAGTCGGGATTTTTGTTTTCAATAATTTTTTTTTGTTATTAATACCAATGGCATGTTTGAGATCACAGAAAATTAAAGTCTTCATAACACTCGCACTTTCCAAGTATTAAAATAATAAATTCTCTTAATCACTATCACTGTAAGAAGCCGAGACTCCTTCGAGACAATATTTTACTTTATAGGCATTTGTGGTTGGCTTTTCTAATGGCTCCGAATCAGTTTCGTCTGTGTCTGACATATCTGAAACGCCATTTTCAGATTCCTTTTCAGACTCGGATCCTTCTTCCGTATGTATAACAAAATTTTCGATCATGTCGTCTACAACATGGTCAGTCGTTCTGTATTGTTCCTCAATTTCTTGTACTTTTTCACAGTATGCTTTCCATTCATTTTGTCCCATTGAACCTACTTTTTCTTCAATCAATTTCATTGTCTGGGTAACATTAAATTCGTCTATTTTTGAAGTGACATATTCCACAATAGCTGCCCATGCCATTTCTATGGGGTTTAATTCTAGGTGATTTGGCGGTAGCCGTAAAACACAATGATTATGCTGCGCGAATATACTGTCGATGACATAATTTTTATGGGCGCTTTTATTTTGTGAAATTAATTGATATAACTCGGGCTTTAGCATTTCTTTTTTAAAAGGTATTCCATTTTCATTTAACCATAACTCCATTTTTTCTTTTTTTGAATTCGAGTTAGGCGGCGGATCTCTTACTTTATTGTGATAGGGTGCATTATCTATTACTATGACCGAGTTGGGACTTAAGTTTGGAATTAGTTGAGTCCTGATCCATCTTTCATATTTGGCAAAACTCATTTCGTCATGATAGCTAGCGGACCTTACACCTGGTTTAAATTGAAGTAAACAATTTGGAACAAATCCACTTTCAGACCCCGCATGAACGATAATAACTCCTTTTCCTTTCGAGATAGGAGCCTTTAATCCTTTTTCAGAGACATTCAACCATGCTTTTCCCTTTGTATGTGACGAATGAATATATAACTCATCTGAATAAACAATAGGTCTGCCTTCTTCCCGGTATTCTTTAATTTTTTGCAAATAATTAATTCTTTTTAAACGCATGTCATGTTTCTCTATTAAAATCTTTTTCTTATTTTCTGTTCTCCACCATTTAAAACCAAGTTCCTTTATGACCCTGCCTAAACTACTCCTCGAACCTTTAAACTTTATATCAGCTTGTAACTTTATATGTAAAGTTCTTAAAGTTAACATTTCTCCTTCTGTCACGTGAAAATTTTGTATACAGCGTCTGATTTTTCCTTTATCAAAGATATCTATATCAGTTACTGGTTTTGTGTTCTTTCTTTTTTTTCCCGGGGTATGGCAAGCAGCGTTCTTTTTGAATTCGTTTAAAATATTTCGTACGGTACGCACAGAGATGCCGGTTGCTTCAGCTGTTCGACGCTGAACCTGCGCAACATTATTAACTCCTTCATCCTTCTCTTTTTGCATATAATTCACAACATTGTGTATTATTTCTCTAGCTTGATGTCGTATGACTGTATTTTTGTTAGGCATTTTGCTTAAAATACAAAAGTAAGAAAAAAATAATCAGGGTGATCCTAATAGCGAATTCAAAACGATATATTTTTTTAATAACCGTAACACTTTTTCCCCAGACTGTATTAGAACGGAGCGAGCGAGACGACCGCACAATAACCGTCGAACGCACACGAACGACTGAGACATAGACACGATTCCCCGCTCCCCTTTACCCGCTTACCTCGTCACAACCTAAGTCTCAAACCGTTACATTATGTACTTAAACACCGTACCGTGTTACGAGTCACATAACTTTGCCGCTCTAAATAAAAGCTGTACGGCTATTGATTGTTTTCACGGTCACGCTAACATTGAATAGGTAACTTATTTTTTGTACTAATCTAGAGGCATACTTATCTGAAACGAAATATATAGCTTAAAATTTAAAACGACGCCTTACCTTTTAACAAAAGGCTATTGATTGTTTTCACGGTCACGCTAACATTGAATAGGTAACTTATTTTTTGTACTAATCTAGAGGCATACTTATCTGAAACGAAATATATAGCTTAAAATTTAAAACGACGCCTTACCTTTTAACAAAACAAGTAATTATTACTGAATACCGATACAGTAATTGTTCAGCACTGATATATATATATATATATATATATATATATATATATATATATATATATATATATATATATATATATATATATATATATATTACATTAAATTGAAATAATATAGCTGGTACTAGTACAGTTTTAACCAACTTCCTATAAAAGTTGTTCTGAATTCGTCTTAATCCAAATAAATGTGATCAAGCCAAGATCAAGTGATTGAAATTAGTTTTTAGGTTCATCGATTATTCATCATTTATCGGTTTATCCATCGAAGAGATGTGTGGCGATCCCTATCATTGCGTATTATATACGAATTTGTATTTAATAATGACTGTAACAACTTTTTCACGACAATCGGGAACGACAGCATTACGTGTTCATCCAAGATACGAGGATGTTAAAATAAATAACCGGCCAAGTGCGAGTCAGATTCGCGCACGGAGGGTTCCGTACCATCATCTATAAAAAAAAACGAAAAAATCAATTCCGTAATCACCAAATATCCGTGTGGCAAGAAGGCAATACCACATGCACAAGTCTACCGACTACTTTACCCTCTTTTCTGACCTGCCGGGCAGAACGACAGTTGGTCTATTCTTCAAAGGAGTCCGAACCAACACAGGGGGGTGTGAAATTTTTACTATTTTAATTTTTAACAAAGTAGCTTATAAAAAAAGGTTAAATAAGTTTTAAATATGCACGAGCGAAGCCGCGGGTAACAGTGTATTTATATAAAAGATTTTGGTGAATCCCGCGGGATCACCTAATTTTTCCGGAATTAAAAGTAGCCTATGTGCTATTCTGCTATTCCAGACCATCATCTACCTGTGTGCCAAATTTCATTCAAATCCGTTCAGTAGTTTTTGCGTGATTGAGTAACAAACATCCATCCATCCAAACATCCAAACTTTCGCTTTTATTATATTAATATAAGTAGATGAACAAAATATATATATCTCATTTTTATTAGTATTATAAAACTAATATAATATTTAATTAAATAACTATAATTATTTTATAGTATAGAACAATTCACTCCAGTCTAAACTATTCACCGTAGTGGTAAATTCGGAAACTCGGAAAAATGAGAGGATCCCGCGGGATTCACCAAAAACTTTATAATGCAACGGGCTGAACGCTGCAGCTAGTATTTCATGTTTGTGGAATAACGGAGGGAAATAAATGAGTTATCGACAATTTTATTTTAAAATTCTATAGTTGTTACTCGTAGTTGTAAAATTTCTATAGTAGTAAATTATACTGGGTCATTACAAAATAATAATAATAATAATAATAATAAGCTTTTTAGGTTTTAGGTGAGGAAAAAAATTGTATACTCTGTAAGTGAGATAAACCCTTTTCTATGATTATTTTAAGCTTTTATAGTGCATTCAATCCTCACTAAAAGTTTTATCCTACATTATTACACGTAGTAGTAGCAGTTTATTTCTGTATTGTATTGCAATATTTCTTACATTGTTTGATGCTTATTAATGTGCAAGATAATAAAAAAAATATATTTGTTTCCTGCATTTATTTTTAGAAGTAATGTCATTGTAAAACTAATCAAAGTAGGTATTTACTTGTACCACCAATATTTCAAATTCTGTAGTCGTAGTAACTGTAGTAACTATAGTAGAAGTAGTAGTATTTATGTAGTAGTTATTTATATTTTTGTAGTGTATTGTGTTGTATTTTTAGTTTTATTATATTATTGCTTATTTCTAATTTATTTGCTTTTCCTCAACAGGGCCTGAATAGTAGTCTCAAAAGGGTCGGCCTGGCGATGCTCTTCTTGTCGTTAATTCCCGTCGATGACAAAAAAGTCAGTAGTTTGTGTGGGGCATGATTATGTGCTGTTTTGTCCAGTATCCATATTTTATTATTATAAATAAATGTAATATCATTTCTATTTATTATATCATTAACATGTATTATATTATCATTGTCATTGAATATATCATTATCATATTATATATGTTGATTGTTGTCATTAAATTTGCAATGCCGTTTAAAATTTAACAAATATTTTTTATTGTATGTAACTATACATAATATTATGTGGTTAGCATATTCGACTTAGATCATTAGGTCCCGGATTATATCCCCAGTTTGGGCAAGTGTTACTAAGGTTTTTCTATCTTATCATCCAAATTTTTAAACTTTAGAAGCAGCTCGAGGTATGAATGAATGAATGAATGAATGATAACTCTTTATTGTGCACATATTTACAGTAAAAATACATGCTTAGTACAAATAATTGAAAGACAATTTAAAGAAAGTACACAAAGGCGGTCTTATCGCCAAAGAACGATCTCTACCAGACAACCTTTGTTGATAAAAACAACATTTTAAGGTAGAGTAGGATATCCGTAAAATATGTACTATTACACATAACTTAATACATATATGCTATATCTATACATACCAATTCTGCTCTCACACATAAACAAAAAAAAGCATAATAATACAAACACGTTAAAATTAAAATTTAAATATATATAAAGAAATGCACAGAAAAATGAACTTGAGAGAAATATATTAATCTAATCTGTAGAACATGAATTTAAATAATGCATTTTTTTTAAATAATTTTTAAAAATATTTAACGATTTTGCAAGTCTCATGTTAGCAGGAAGTTTATTCCATAGCTTAACAGCTGAAACAGTGAAAGAGTGTTCATAAAAACGTGAATTATGCACAGGCATACGCAAGGAAAGATTTTCACTTGAAAGTAGTTTCATACCATCACTTTCGAAAAATTCAAATCTTTCCTTTAAGTAACCTGGAGTCAGTATCTTGATCATCAGTCAAGTATCTTGATGGTGTGCATCCACGGGGGACCTATGATAAACACATGAAGCATTCAGTGCCGGATATCGTAACAAACAAGCAATAGTTCAATTTGGTAAAATATAGTGATGTGTTCAAATACCGAACCGAAGTATCTATTAACGTTTAGTTCAGTCAGCCTCCAACTAAACCGGCATGATGATATATTTGTTACTAGCTGTTGCCAGCGACTTCGTCCGCGCGGACTTCGTTTACTCCGCACTGCTCCTCCCCTGTAGGTGATAGCATGACAATATGTAGCCTATATGTTGACCCGACCTGTTAGTAATATTCATGCAAAATTTGAAATTTAATCCATGCAGTACTTTTTGAGTTTACCCCGGACATACATACAGACAAACATTCTAAAAACTATATTTTTGGCTTCGATATCGATTGTAGATCACGCCCCAAGTATTCTTTTAAAAAATATTCAAGGTACAGTATTGACTTTCTTACGATTTTATTATATGTATAGATTATTTTTCTCTAGGTGTTAAAGTTCTGCGTTATCTCGCTCGGGTCTGATACCACCGCATTACCTATTCTTGCCGCTATAACGTCAGTGCTGGTCACTGTCGTATCCCGGCTTAGAGAGTAAGTTAGCCGGTAAACTTATTCATGTGGCATTAGACCTCGCCACAAGATAGCAACGCACCATTAACACCTTTAGTGTCTATAGGCGATGTTTGACTCTTTCCATCAGGAGACCCATCTGCTTCTTTGCTATATTATGATATAAAAAATCTTTTTCTAAATATGTATAAAAAATTT
The DNA here is from genome assembly GCA_036924255.1 of Apodemia mormo. Classification (NCBI taxonomy): domain Eukaryota; kingdom Metazoa; phylum Arthropoda; class Insecta; order Lepidoptera; family Riodinidae; genus Apodemia; species Apodemia mormo. Next base: position 6,961,211 of record JAUPFN010000019.1, read on the forward strand.
GTTTATGTGATATCATAAAATCAAACACCATTTATCCAATCATAATGAAACTTGGCATATATGTATATTTTTGTGGAGATTTTAATGCTATGCCCATCGTAGTAACCTGCTACCAGATGCCATTGTAACGTGTTGCTATTACAATATGTACACTGGCAAAACAACGTCTGCCGTGTTCAACTATTAAATTAAAAATATCACAGATACTGCAGATATTGTCATCATTACGAAACAGATACATTTCATACAGTCCGTCTTATTAGATTCAAAGTATCTTCACGCCCGTATCCCCGAAGAGTTAGGCACAGGTACATCCAGTGCACCCACGATTAGCCGAAGATTAGTTCCACAGTGTGACAGGTGGCAAGCCTATCGCCAACCGGGCACTTTCCAATCCCGAGCAACGTTGTTTTTATCAGAAAAGTGAAAAAACACTTTTTTAAATTGTCCGACTTGAGAGTCGAATCCGGGACCTTATGTGGTCAACACCGACACTAAACCACTAGACTACAGAGGCGATATCTTATTTGATTCATTTTATATTATTTATAGTATCATCATTCTAATATATTCCATTATTACTATCATCATCTATATCTATATATCTATATACATATAATAAAGTCGTAGGAAAGTCAATGTATGTCCGGGGTAAGCTCAAAAAGTACTGCATGGATTTACTTCAAATTTTGCATGAATATTATTAACAGGTCGGGTCCTATATGTTGACCCGCTGCTGTATATTATCACGCTATCATCTACGGGAGAGGAGCTGTGCGGAGTAAACGAAGTCCGCGCGAACGAAGTCGCGGGCAACAGCTAGTTATAATATATACTGTTGGCAATCCTTTCCTCTAGACAAAGAAAACAAACGTAATTGCATCTATAAAAGGCGTTGCGCCTGTGTGGGGCGCGCTCCGCCGACTCCTCATCTCACCTTCACCTGCAGACAATAAATAGCACCTTGGCACTCGCGTCCTCGACGCGAGGCCCTTCCCTAGAGGCATCATAAATAGTTAGTTACTCCCCCCCCCCATCCCCACCCTCCCATCAAAGTCGCTCCGCGGTCGCTAGTCGGTCTTCGCCGGACTTCCTCAACGGGTCTAAACCGGTAGGGCCGACCGCTCGCGGCCGCGTGAAGAAACTGAGGGTGGGCGAGCTCTTTTTCAAGCTCTTTTCTCGTAGATTCTCCTTTTTATCTCTTTTTCAAAAACTACCACTCTGGTACTCTCAAAACCAAAACCCAATGACCTGGCCGTGTCCACGACCAGTGCCTGAAACCATGGCAAGGGGGCCTTCAGCCCCGAAGCCATTTCCCCACTCCATCTTAGGAGTATGTGAAGACTTACACGCGGGGCGCGCTCATTTTGACATTAATTGTGCTCGAGGCACTTACACGTGTCTAATTTAGTTTAGTTGCAAAGCATCGTTCATATTTCTATTCTACCGACTACCGACAATTTAATTTTAGGTTATATTTTCAGCTAAAAATAATGGAAGCATCCAAGAATACCTTTTACACGAATAAACTATTGTATAATGGTTATTTATTAATGTACAACTGCCACAGTATTATTCCATGTATTTTTTTCAGATTTCAGCCTTCTTTAGAAAATGTTGAACTGTTTCTTGTGTGTTTGAAATTATACACATCCGCGTGAATAGATTTCCTGCGAACTTGTAATGGTATATTTACCTTTGTTTCAAGTAGTTTATTACCTACAGTCTATTGGCAAATTATCACGCGGATTTGTATAATTCGAGTTCTAGGTGATTATTGATAGAGATGATCTGTCTGGCACAGAGAACATGTTGGCCTCCAGTGATCAGATTTGATTGTATGTAATTATTAGAATGTTTTGTATAAAAAGCATGATGGTGTCTTTACAGATGTGGATGTTTTTGATGTTTCATGAGTTAATTGATAGACTAATTTTTTGCTAGTAAATGGTAAGTTGCTTGTCTGTATATGCGTTTTTCTGTTTCTGCGTGTATATTGTAATAAGCAAAATCCTAATATTACTTAATTTAGGCTGATAAGCCTGAATATTTTGACAATTCCTACGGCAACAGCGTCGTGTTCCAGTTTAGAGATTAAGTAAACTAATATATGTGACATTTCAACCCACCACAAGCACATGAGTTGATAAGGCAAGCTTGGCAACTAGCATCCCATCTTTTTAATTTTTGTGCCTATAGGTGATGATTGTCTCTTTCCACAAATAGAGCGATCTGTTTGCCGATTTGCGATTGTGCGCCGGTCTTATTATTCTTTCTGTTTTTGGTGCAATTTACTCAAACAAAATAATGGAGCCGATGGCAGGTTCAAGTAGTAAAAATTTTAATCCATTTATTAATTACGTGTCTGGCCGGAAGGGGACAAAAGTGTTAGTGTACAATAACAAAGAATATAGTAAACACAAGATTTATAAAAACGGTAATGCCTTGTGGCGTTTTATTAAAAAGGGGTGTAATGGCTTACTGACATTAAGTAGCATGGAAGAAGTTGTTAAAATAAAGGAACATAAATGTGCATGTTTTTATTGCATGATTACGAAAGAGTCTGTGATTTTATTAAGAGCACAAAAAAGGCAAATAAAAGAAAAATTGTTAAAAATAATAAAAAATAATAATTGTTAAAAAACACGTCAATTGAGTCCAGGCCATGATGGCCTGGACTCAATTGACGTGCTTTACCGTGATTCACTGGTTTATCAATTAGCGAGATGGATGGCGATTTCTATTTACTTCACTGAACGTTTTACTTTTTAGAGTTTTTTCTTCAGAAATTAAATATTGAAGTAACTAACTACTAACTCCTTAATTGAGCGTAAGTACAATGACGATAAAAGAAAATGATATAACTTAAATGATGAGCCATGCACGTATCCCACCGACCACACAGCCCGTGTGTGGTCGGTGACGTATCCTTATATAATATACTAGCTGTTGCCAGCGACTTCGTCCGCGCGGACTTCGTTTACTCCGCGCAGCTCTTCCCCCGTAGGTGATAGCGTGATAATATGTAGCCTATATGTTGACCCGTCCTCTTAAGAATATTCATGCAAAATTTAAAGTAAATCCATGCAGTACTTTTTGAGTTTAGCCCAGACATACATAGAGACAAACAGACAAAAATTCTAAAAACTATATTTTTGGCTTCGATATCGATTGTAGATCACGCCCCAAGTATTCTTTTAAAAAAATATTCAATGTACAGTTTTGACTTTCCTACGATTTTATTATATGTATAGATTTAGTGATCCTGCTTGTTACAACTTCTTTATCTACTTGTTACGTTGTAAAAGATAAAGTCAAAAACTACTGGATCGATTTAAATTCTTCCACCAATATAAAACTACATTATCACAAAATAACAGGCTTCTTTTTATTAAGCAAATAATAAATAAATAAATAACGCAGCAAATACACGTAACGTCACAGTAGGTCAACTGTAACTGATGAGAAACTGCATTTCTGTAGTTAGAAAGGACCAAAGAACTGTAGGACAAAGGCGAATCATTCAATTACTCTCTAATTACATTAAAAGTTATACTCCTAGCATGGCTCACTCTTACAACCATGTCCATGGCGTCGGAAAATTTATTACCTATATCAGGGGTTCCCAATCTTTTAAAACAGCGGCGCAGTTACAAGTTTAGTATTTTGTCACGGCGCAATAGGCAGGTACCTAACAACAACGAGCAAGCGAGCGCGGCGAGGTAAAGACGTGGGGGGGTATCAACGGTTTTCAAGCACGTAGGTATTTTGGCGAGTGAGTGACGCGGCGGCACGTGCGACATTAGGTACCTATCGTTATTGCAAAATCTTTTGTGTCATTATGGTCGAAAAAGAGATTTACGACGCTATGTTCTTTACCGATGCGATCACTGAAAAAGGCACCCGCGTATATTTGTAATTTCGAATAATGATAGATAGAGAATCGACTCACGGCGTCCCTCTTTACTTCCTACGGCGCCCCAGGGCGCCGCGGCGCACACTTTGGGAACCCCTGACCTATATCATTTAAATATATAAAAAATATTTTTTATCTGTATGTCCTTTATAGAATCGTAAACAATGCATTTGAACATGTAATGATCTTTAGCAGAGCTGTGCATGAGCCGATAAAAGTTTCTGAGTTGATACGACCAAATATTTTAATTGGTGGCGTAGCAACACGTGCAGGGTACAGCTAGTGCTAAATAAATTTAACTTTTTAAGATTGACGAGCGCAATGTACATTCGTGTCGTATGTAAGCAAAAAGCAATAAAGAAATCTATACATATAATAAAATCGTAGGAAGGTCAAAACTGTACATTGAATATTTTTTTAAAAGAATACTTGGGACGTGATCTACAATCGATACCGAAGCCGAAACTATAGTTTTTAGATTTTTTGTCTGTTTGTCTGTATGTCTGTCCGGGGTAAACTCAAAAAGTACTGCATGGATTTACTTCAAATTTTGCATGAATATTATTAATAGGTCGGGTCAACATATAGGCTACATATTATCACGCTATCACCTACAGGGGAGGAGCAGTGCGGAGTAAACGAAGTCCGCGCGGACGAAGTTGCAGGCAACAGCTAGTCGATAAATATAATTACAAAATGGCAACCCTATTATGTTTTATTTTAAGTACGACACAGCAACCCTATTACTTTATGTTTAGGATTGGAAATGGCAACCTATTACGTTTTGTTTTAAGTACAAAACGGCTACCTTGTAATGTTTTGATTCAGGTACGAAGTGGCAACACTCTTGCAATTAAGATTAACAAACCCGTATTTTTGTTGAATTATGCAAAAACCTACAAAAAAAAAATATTTTTTGTAGGTCTTTGGAATTATGTTATCGTTAAGATTAGTTAAGGTAGGACTATACATTACATATCTTTCACCAGTCAAAAGTGCTTTTGTAAAATGCCCGTATAGTAGAGTTTACGCATGTAGGTTATATTTTAAATGTAAATATTGTTTTGAAATGCCGAATAATCAATAAGACATTGGGTAAACAATGTTTTATCATGTAGGAGATCGATGTGACCGATATCACATTTCCGGCCAAATAAAACAACGTCTCAAATATTTGGTGACTGATTTTAGGTTTTAGTATTAAATTTAGATTTCCCGAATAAGAAAATAATCCTCATTAACTTATTTTAACTTTATGTAAGCTATTCACGAATATAAATAAAAGATTTTTTTTAAAAGATTCTTATAAATCTTTATTTAAGTTGTGCGTTAGCTGTGCGTTATCTAAATTAAGTTTATGCTATCGCTGTTTACGTCCCAACACATGAACTAAAAACTATATTTTTGGCTTCGATATCGATTGTAGATCACGCCCCAAGTATTCTTTTAAAAAAATATTCAATGTACAGTTTTGACTTTCCTACGATTTTATATGTATAGATAATAGATATATATTTATAAAGTATAAAAAATGATTTGTCTTGTATAAATATATTTATACACTACTTTTGTATATTTGTAATGCTGCGGTCGCATTTGCGTCTATCGTCACAAAGCTTCGCGCAATGACGCTATACATGCAGATGTAACCGGCTATTATCGGCTATCGTCGCAAACATTCGGACTGAATGTGCCTTATCGTGCGATTGGCGGTATGTCAAAAGGGTTTTGCGCGCTAATATCTTCGGGTCGATACACGCAGGTGCGGCCAAAGGGTAAATAAAGAACTAACCCTTTAAGTTTCTTCCGCCGTATCGTCTTGAGTGTGGTCGCGTTTAGATCCAGCCATAACTTAAAAATGTTGACCGATCAAAAGTGTCTGTAAAGGATCACTTGAATAAAAAATTTCGAGTTTAGAGTTCGCCCACGTTCCTACATACATTTTTATGGCGTGTATAAAATAAAGTTCTCGTGTTTATAAGGCTCTTTTCACACAAAGTGGTGACAGACTCCTCGGTATCTTTGTTTTCATTTGCAACAACGTATATATTCTACACGTTTCATCGTCAGCACTTGGTGCAATTCAATTACTGTTTGACACAGTTTAAAATGCACTTGTACATTTATATCACTTCCCAACATTTACATTTTTAATACATTACTCAACCGGTTTCACTTGTTAAAGCATCTTCATATGTTACACCCTGAATATACTTTAAAAAATTAAACTAGTTGAGTAATGTACTGTTAGGTTCGTTTTTAATAATAGACAGTTTGACGTACATAGATGTTTATTCTTTCAAGACTTACAGCAGAATGGGGCGAGTAGACCGGTACAAGGCATTTTGTATCACAGTTTTACAATAATTAAAAGTAGGGTAGATTGAAAAATGTCAACTTCAACCAATCAGAACAGATGGCACCACTTCCAAGTTTATAGTTTGGTACAAAGTTGTTTACTAGGATTCAACGATGTTGCGGAAGTGGCGCCATTGTAGTGCAGAATTTTGATAACAATAAATTCTAATATTTATTATGGGAGGTAAATGCTATAAAAGAATGTTAATATTACAATCAAGCACTATTTCCATTTTTATTCATATTACAAAAAGATATACCCAACAGTACCAAAAATATGTTGGCACTAACGCACCACGAACCTACGGGCTAAAATTGTTTCTTTGCGACAGCTCGAGATATTTAGCCACGAGGTACGGGGAACTACATGCTGTCAACATTAGTCTGTCTGGCTTCAAGTTACGATGTTCACCAATGCATACCAAGATGCACTTAAAATTGACAGAAGTCTAAAGGTTCGTAATTTTATGCGAACTATTTGGCGACACACAATGCGACAACGCTAACCTTCTCGACGGTATTGTAACCATGTCATTAGTTGCACGACAGTGGCGCTACATAATTTAGAATGTTATGAAAATTTGGGCGGTGAAACTGTTTGGTTAAAAGCCGCATGTGTGGGTGTGACACTTTCGGTGTGAATTAAGCCTAAATCTATTTTGAGAGCGTCTAAAAGAATCCAATTCATGGCGCCAGAAGAAAATTACACGTTATCTGAAAATTTGATATCACATAATGCGAAATAGGTATTCTAAGGCGAAGACTATCTCACGCATTATATATGCTGGAGCCATGAGACAAGCGTATTTAACCGCAAGCTTTTTTATTATAATACTAATATTATTCATACAAAAGTTTGTATAGTGTATGATTTTTTATCCTGAAAAAGTAGAATGTTCCCATGAGTTAAGCTGTTTGGCGTAGCTAGTACCCTTAACCATCATAACATACGGACAGACAGACACAAAGCTTAAACATTTTAGGTTTCTTTGGAGTTATATAAGGTGATAAACAAATATATTGTACAAATTATTCATTTATCGCAATAAAGAAAAACAAAATTGGTCTAAACAAAAATGAGTTGCTGCAATGGAAATAATCCGGTCCGAATAAATAAAAAATAAAATCGTACCACCTTAAAATCTTCTACTAAACAATAATATTCTTTTACATCGGCTATACTAATAGATGTCTTAGTGGCGCCACTAACCACCAATAATTTCCAAATATAGCGTCTACACAACATCGCTGCAGTATATAGAATATCAAAATTTATCTCTTTTCAGTCTAAATTTGAGTATTGTTTCTTAAGAGTGTTATTAATCGACAAGGTAAGTTGAATGATACGTTTTTTTTGAATTGTTATATGGTGTTTTGCTTGGGCAAAGTGCTTACAAGAAAAAAGTGAGGTCATTTATAATAATTTATTTTTTCGCTCTTAAGTCAAAGTTCATTAAATTGTACCGGGTACATGTTACTAAATTGTACCGGTACAATTTAGCAACCAGTTTTATTTTGTTTTTTTTTTATTCTTATACTAACTGTGATTTCATCTTTCAGAAAGTGATTTTTGCATGACCTGGTTTTAATTTTATAAGATAAATATAAATTGAAAAAATACTTGAAATATAAAAGTCAAAAGAAAACATCTGCTCAAAAGGCACTAGAAATAACGTCAAGTTCTTACAAATATAATTTGAAGAGCAAGTTATAGGAAAGCAAAAGAAAATATTATTAATACACAAAGTAGAGAAAAGAAAAACAAGACACCTACATTAAAAATAAAGCAGGAAAAAAAAGAAAATATTTGTTGAAGGAAATAAAAGGTGACGAAATCAAAAACATATTTTAAAAAGAGAAAATTCTGCTCTTCTTTTTGCAGCAGTAGCTATGATGAAGATATTGTAATAGAACTAGACGATGACATCAAAGACGTAACTTTGTTTAGGAATAAAAAAAACTCCTAATTTATTATTTTGGCTGTTTATTTTTGAATTCAGATACCTATTTAAGATTTAATTTTGCTATAGGTAGTTTTTTAAACAACTTTTGATAGGAATTAGGTATACTGTACAGGAGGACCTTTGATTTGTTATTTTGATTGTTTATTTTAGAATTTAGATAAGTACTTTTTTATATCATAATCGGTAAATGGAACTCCTGATGGAAAGTGTCAACCATCGCCTATAGATACCAAATATGTTAATGGTGTGTTGCTATATGGCTGGCTGGCGAGATTAATGCCACATGCATAAGTTTACCGGCTACTTTACCCTCCAAACCGGAACAAGACAGTGACAAGCGCTGACGCTATTGCTCAGGAATAGTTAAGGCGGTGGTACCAGATCCGGGCAAGACGATGCAGAATTTAAAAGATTTTTGGAGTTTGATATATGTATTTTATAACTTAAATGAAAACTAAAAAGATATTTTGGTACTTAAATATATTAAAAAACTTTACTTGATCAATATTGTTTCATTTATTTAAAAAAATATTTGTTCGTTAAAATGGTAGGCAGCAATAGTAGCAATGGTACAATTTAAAGGTCAGTGGTACAATTAAAATACCAGGGGTATAATTTAATAGACTCGTCGTTTAATTTGTACCTGTAGAAGATTTTCGCAAAAAATGGATTTTAAGATATAAGTTATAATGATATCTAGATAGATTTATGGTATATTACACTCAGATAACTAGAGTATTAATTACTAACTATAATCATTTTGTAAGTATCTTTATGACGCAGTTAAGAGAGGATTTCTAAGAACTGGTACAATTTAGTCGACTCTCCCCTATATATATATATATATATATATATATATATATATATATATATATATATATATATATATATATATGACACCTACACAAATTATCGATTCTTTGTCGATTATTATATATTTTAAAAAATACAACTCTGTATTCGTGGCCCAGCCTACGCCTTTTCAGCTAGCAACAGTTTCGTTTTGCAGTATGGGAATCGTGTGCCGGCTCATCATTGACACCTGATATCTCTGACACTTACGGTACATAATCTGCATATTGTTTATATCTGATAAGGTACAAACTATTAGAATTATTTTTCTTCTAAAAATGTTTTTTGTAATGTCGGATAACAAAAAAAGCAGATGGCTGTTGCCAGAAAGGAGTAGTTTTCGCCCATATACACCGAATATGTTATCAATGATATATAACGTAATCATTCTCATATTTGTGTGGCAGGAATATAAATTTACTTTATTCATATCACAAGATAGCAAATAAGCCGATCATACCTCTCCCGATGGAAAGAGACAGTCATTGGCTATAAACACCAAAAATATTAATGGTGTGTTGCTACCCGTGTGGCGGGATAATAAAACCTTACCCTCCGAAATGGAACACACCAGTCAATAACACTGATGCTATTGCGGCAGGAATAGGGATAAGTAAGGCGGTGGTACCAAAAAACCCGGGCGAGATATTGCAAAATTCTACCACCTCATAGTCACCACGGCAGTGACACGTGTAAGCCAATCGCTCGCCTTTGTACGAACTGCTTGGCAGAATAGCAAATGGTCTATTCTTCAAAACTGAATGTTTTTTTTTTTTTTTTATATCATAAGATAGCAAACAAGCAGATGGGTCTCCTGATGGAAAGAGTCAACCATCGCCTATAGACACCAAAGATGTTAATGGTGCGTTGCTATCTTGTGGCGAGGTCTAATGCCACATGCATAAGTTTACCGGCTACCTTACCCTCCAAACCGGAACACGACAGCGACAAGCACTGACGCTATTGCGGCAGGAATAGGTAAGGCGGTGGTACCAGACCCGGGCGAGACAATGCAGAACTCTACCACCTAGTAGCCACGATGGTAGTGACTCGATAGCCAATCGGTCGCCTTTTACGACCTGCCTGGCAGAACGGCAGTTGGCCTATTCTACAAAGGAGGCCGGGACCAACACGGCGAAAAACCATATTAATGCAATAAATGTATAAATAAATAAATAAAAAGGAGGCCGGAACTAACACGGGGAAAATATTATTTTTTCTGGATAACTAAATAAATCTATACATCTATTCAAATAAGTAAAATTGAAGTGTCTATTGTAGTGTAATATTAAATAGTGTAATATTAAATAACCGCATGTTACAAAATGCATATGGATGTATTTATTTTTATTTATTTATTTATTTGAAAACCAACAGCGCTTATTACATTGGAATAAAACACTTTCATTCTACTAATAGGGCCAATTACATGTTTTCTTAGTGGTATATAATTATAGTATAAAACCAACGAATGATAATTTATCTTCTTTACTTAAAACAGTGCACAAAAATGTATATTTTGTTACCTGAAAATAATTTAACGTCAAGCGTTGTTTATAGAGAAGCTCTACAATAATCGCTTTAGTTATCTATCCTAAAACATTTTCGCCGTGTTGGTCCCGGCCTCCTTTGTAGAATAGGCCAACTGCCGTTCTGCCAGGCAGGTCGTAAAATGCGACCGATTGGTTATCGAGTCACTACCATCGTGGCTACTAGGTGGTAGAGTTCTGCATTGTCTCGCCCGGGTCTGGTACCACCGCCTTACGTATTCCTGCTGCAATAGCGTCAGTGCTTGTCGCTGTCGTGTTCCGGTTTGGAGGGTAAGGTAGCCGGTAAACTTATGCATGTGGCATTAGACCTCGCCACAAGATAGCAACGCACCATTAACATCTTTGGTGTCTACAGGCGATGGTTGACTCTTTCCATCAGGAGACCCGTCTGCTTGTTTGCTATCTTATGATATAAAAAAAAAACAACGGTTTGCACTCCGGGACTGCCGGCAGAAGTGAAAACTTAGTATTAATTACATTTAAATATTTTCGTCATTAACAACTTTAACATCCACAGAAAGACAATCTGTGCAGCCTGCGAGTAATAACTGCGTCGTCGATGTTAGTGTCGGTGTCTGTGAATTGACCTGGGAATCCTTTTGCTGACTGTGTCCTGTGTAGGCTTTTTGCAGCGGTAACCGACATCCACGCGGGCGGAGCCGCGGGCGACTGCTAGTATCACATATACTGCATAATTATTTTTGATACTTCGAAGTTTAGCTACAACACAATATTTGTTTGTTTGTTTCATTGAATAGATTCCTAAACCACTTAGACTAGAATTATAATAAAAATGTGAAATTATTGGAAAGTAAACAAGAAACATATGTCGTTTATGAGTCGTTTCCCCGTGTTGGTTCCGGGCTCCTTTGTAGAATAGACCAACTGCCGTTCCGCCAGGCAGGTCGTTAGAGGCGACCGATTGGCTATGCGAGTCACTACCATCGTGGCTACTAGGTGGTAGAGTTCTGCATTGTTTCGACCAGGTCTGGTACCACCGCCTTTCCTATTTCTGTTGCAATAGCGTCAGTGATTGTCATTGTCGTGTTCCGGTTTGGAGAATAAGGTAGCCGGTAAGTTTACCGGCATGTGGCATTAGATCTCGCTACAAGATAGCAACGCACCATTAACACCTTTGGTGTCTATAGGATATGCTATCTTATGATATAAAAAAAAAGAATCTCGATAACTTTGTGAAAAAAGTGTTGCCATAACTAGTGTATTTTTGTGGGTTTTAGTCCCAACGCCTTATCTTTTCTAGATGCAATAACGTCAGTGTGTGTCATTGACGTTATTGCAGATTTTTTCTGTCTTCTGCCATATTTTGAAATTTGGCACAGAAATATGTTATGGTCCATAATAGCACAAAGTCTATTTTTATCATATTATATAGGAAATAGCCTTATCTTATACTTTGATGGTAAAAGGTTCCACATGAGGCGCCGCAGGTCAATACCACTGGAGAGCTTAGCGATATAACTAGAAATAGATTATCAGGGTGAAGTCATAACTGTGGAGGTTGGTGGCGCAACACAACGACAAGGGCCTGCTGACACACAAGGAAAAGGAAGGTCTTCCCAGCCAGGCAAGTCCAGGCTTGGGGACCGAAGTCCATTTGAAAAGCGTTGAAACTTGTATTTAGTGTGTACAAGATAAATAATTATTGTGATATCGCGATTAGGATTATAGCATTATTATTTTTGAATATTTTTTTTAATTTTTTTATTATTTTGTCTTGTAGCGTTTATAGATTGCTTGAACCACTACACAAATATAGATGAACGCGATAGTTAATTGTCATAATAAGTATATAATAAATTGAGAATACTTCTTAACCACATAGGTGTACTTAGTAAACCTCAAAAAAATACTAGTAATATTCAAAAAATATGGTCACCGCACGATATACTAGCGAGTCTACACGCGAGCTCGGTAAATCGCTGTTTAGAAACAATGAACTTCTATGTGCTGGGCGCGGGTATTCGTACTAAACCTTTTTTTTCATATCATAAGATAGCAAACAAGCAGATGGGTCTCCTGATGGAAAGAGTCTACCATCGCCTATAGACACCAAAGATGTTAATGGTGTGTTGCTATCTTGTGGCGAGGTCTAATGCGACATGCATAAGTTTACCGGCTACCTTACCCTCCAAACCGGAACACGACAGTCTAGTAACTGACGCTATTGCGGCAGGAATAGGTAAGGCGGTGGTACCAGACCCGGTCGAGTCGATGCAGAACTCTACCACCTAGTAGTCACGATGGTAGTGACACGCATAGCCACTCGGTCGCCTTTTACGACCTGCCTGGCAGAACGGCAGTTGGCCTATTCTTCAAAGGAGCCCGGGACCAACACGGGGAAAGATTAGACTTTAGAGAAAACATTTTTGTAAGAAAATTAGGTACTTATTTTTTTGTATATTCGCTTATAGAATTTGTACTGAACATTCTCCTTCAGTATGTAAAATCTTTTACTAGTCAACCAGTATATTTTGCATACATATTTGTCTAATGTGAAAAAAAGATGTGTGTGTACTTATGGTACTTATTCCATAAGCGTGATCATTTACCATCAGGTTCACCTTCTATTCGTTTGCCCCCTCTTCTATAAAAAAATGTATGCACGTGAGAAGTTATATTTCTTTAACGTAATAAGATAAAAATCTTTCTAATAATTTTATCTATTAGCTATGTTTATAGAGAAAGCGACACTAATAATAGAAAAAAAGGTATTTAATACATTAAAAAAAGTTATATTATAACGCATTATCTAGATACATAAATTTTATTTATTTAACTATATATAATGCGGTTTATAACTAACTAGCGACCTGCCCACGGTTTCACCCGCGTAGCTTTTGTTCCCGTGGGAATATCGGAAAGGTTTATATACTAAAACCTTCCTCAAGAATCAATCTATCTTTTAAAAAAAAACCGCAATAAAATCCGTTGCGTAGTTTTAAAGATTTAAGCATACATAGGGACAGACAGAGAAAGCGACTTTGTTTTATACTATGTGATGATTTATATTTAACTATAATAAAAAAATTATTTGTATTAAAAAGTGGACAAACTTTTTTTGAAAAATTAAAATGTTGACCCTAATTCCATGATATCGGTTTTTCGTGGCGGTGTGCACGCGCATCGTAAAAATTTACACTCATCATTCTTCCCTGACGCGCCAAATAAGTATAACTTCAAATGTGTTTGTTTTCAGATCCAATAGAAATGTCCTTTTGTGAATCTATGTCGAATAAATGGGATTTGGGGCAAGATTTTTGAAACGAAAAATACATACACATAAAATTTTCACCCGAACAAAGTCACGGTCAAAAACTAGTCTTGACATAAAACTTCTAAGCTGCAGTAAATTATTTTAGCACAAGTAAACACCTTCATTCCTACACTCGTTACTGTACAAACAGCAAACACAGCCCCTTAATTAAACATAGGACTGAATTTATTTACCGAGATATTACCTTATCAAGTACAAAACGCATGTAGTGACCTTGTACAGACGCGTATAATAATAATTCAAATGCAGTAATAATGAATAAATTAGATAATTTATCTACCTATACATATTATAAAACAAAGTCCCCAGCCGTCTGTCTGTCTGTCTGTTCGCGATAAGCTCAAAAACCACTAAACGGATTTTCATGCAGATTTCACCAATAGATAGAGGAATTTACGAAGAAGGTTTAGGCGTATAATTTGTTAAGTTTTTTTTGTATATATTACCCTTGCAAAGACGGAGCGGTTTGCTAATATATTATAAACAAGGTCCACCGCCATTATTATTATTACAAAATCGGTCTAAACAAAAGATGAATAAGTCCAATTAAAGTCGTCGCACAATATCGATCGACAATCGTGTTATATACGAGTAACACGTATAAGATGAAAGATGATTAATTTTGAAAACAAAAAATTACAGATCCTAAGGATTCTCAAAAAAGAATAGACCACTCGTGTACTTGCGAAATTGCTCGATAGATGTCCAAACAACCTTGAGCATTGAGGAAACAACATAAACCTTTTCTCTTACATTTTCAGATTTTTTTAAATTATAATTTTGCGACCTAAATTTCTATTTAGACCAAGATTTTCCGCAAACCGATTTCACCAACATATTTGTTCCAACCTTACCAAAGGCAAGTTTCAAACTACTTTAACCGGAATCCTTAAAAGGTTCTGTGTCAGTTAACAAACCTTAAAAGGTTCTGTTAACTGACACAGAACCTTTTAAGGATTCCGGATATAACCCTTTGTACTCGTTTGAATTTACAAAAACTTCCGCTTGTTTGATGAATTTTCCATTTAGTAATTATGGCAAAGAGAAACAAAGAAGGCAGTTAAAACCTAATCGTGTATTCTCTTTAATCAGGCACGATTAAGGGTTAATCTCCAGTGGAACGTGTTTTCTTGTAAGCTCCGTATCGATTTGGGCCCACTTTCCATTTGCCATTCTACCTTAAGAGGTGAACAATTTGCTGTAAGTGTCACTAGTCTACCATTGTATCATCGTTACTTCTAGGTGGTAGAAATCCGCAACGTGTAGGCTGGGTTGGTGCAACTGTCTTATTTATTCCTGTTGTAACAGTTTCAGTGTTTGTCACTGTTGTGTACCGGTTTGGAGGGTAAGGTAAACTCATACATGTGGAAATACTATCCCAACAAACGGTATGCAGTTCGGATTTATATTGTATTAAAATGACTTGTACCCTTTTACTTGGTTTTTATCTATTAACACCAACCAGTTTCGCGTTATAACGCATCATCAGGGCAAAAATCAATATTCCGGAAGGCAACTATTAACGACTTCGATGTAACAGATATAGCAATGTTTATTATTCTCGATCAGATTAGACTCGGGTAACACTCCACGAAGCGCGCAGTGGGTATCACCAAAGCGCAGCCCAAGCAGCAATCAAGCATGTTTAATACCCATAAAGCAGCTCATATATTACTTAAAGTTCTATTGCAGCCGTACAATGGTGTAAAAAACGCTTTTATCGGTATAAAAGACCTTTATGAGTTTTTATACAGCCTAATACTGTACAAGGCCTTTCTTAGAGTTTCGCGTAAGCTTTAGGCGTTATATCTGAATATTAATACACTACTGTACAACTTTAAGTATTTTGTAACTCATTAGGCTTATTTTAACACTGAAAGCTGTACATTAGCTGTATTATGTTTAGCACGGGAATTTATTACAGCTTTAAGTGTTATTATAGTATCACTCAACGCTTATTTCTGTAAAATGGGAGATGCAATCACCGTTCTACAGCTAATATTTATGGCGTAATTGTAGACTGCTATGCAGCCAATGGTGTTAAAAAATCTGCATATACAGCTGTAGTGCAGCTCAAGGCTGTATTACTGATTTTGTTACTTGCTGTTTTTATATCTGCATCGTTGATATCATGTGGAAAAAATCAAGAGGAAGATTGAAAAGGAATATTTAAATATTATAAATTACCAACCAAGTAATCGTGATGAAGATAAAGCTGAAAAATTAATAATCAGGTAACCTACAATCGTCATTTTTATTAATGTTCAAGGAAAAGGGTTCCGTAACAAAAACATTAAAAAGTGATTGTAGGTTATCTGATTTATTATTTTTTAGTCATATCTTCTTCATTAAGGTTATTTGGTTGGTAATTTATAATATTTTAATTTTTTTTAATGCCATAAGACAGCAAACAAGCAGATAGGTCTCCTGATGGAAAGAGTCAACCATCGCCTATAGGCAGCAAAAATGTTAATGGTGCGTTGCTATCTTGTGGCGAGGTCTAATGACACATGCATAAGTTTACCGGCCACCTTGCCCTCCAAACCGGAACATGACAGTGACTAGCACTGACGCTTTGCAGCAGGAATAGATAAGGTGGTGGTACCAGACCCGGTCGTGCCAATGCAGAACTCTATCCCCAAGTAACCACGATAGAAGTGACTCGCATTGCCCATCGGTCGCCTTTTATGACCTGCCTGGCAGATAGGCAATTGGTCTATTCTTCTAAGAATATATAAAAAAGAGTTAAAAAGAGAAATAAAAATCATTACACTAAGAAAATATGTATTGTTTTTATTTTTAACTTGCTACTATACGGAGTGTTACAAAAGCGGTATAGTAAGCCGAAAGGGGGTGACTCAGAGGGTCATTCTGAACAACTTTTGTTCAACGATTTGTGAAAATTCGCAAAAAACAATTTTGTTTTTTCATTGTGAAAAATCACGTGACCAACAAATTTCTATGGAGAATCAATATTTTTTTCGCGAATTTCCAAAAGTCGTTAAACAAAAGTTGTTAAGAATGACCCCCTGAGTCACTCTCTTTCGGCTTACTGTACCACTTTTGCAATATCCCGTATATATGTAGACTTACAATCATTTTAAAAGTTATAGTTAATAAGTTATAGTTAACAATAAGTTGGTTTAGTTATAAAGTCAAACGACCGACATCAATACATCACAATAGCGAAATCAAGTGACAAACATATGTTTTGTATTTAGGGTTCTTAAATTTTTGTACGCATCTCTAAACATAAGTTAAGTGATTAAAAGCCAATGATTGTATAATAGATTTATATAGGGACTTAGTACAGCCTAAAGTGTATTTGGACGGTAATTAAAAGCCAATAGCGGTATAATAGAATAAAAAAGAGATTCAGTACAGCTATTTGCAGTATATCACCCTCCAAATACACTTTAGGCTGTATAACAAAGCGTCGCCATTATTGTGTATTAAAAACAACATTAAAGAAATATATTGTTAAATAAAAGATATATTTAACAATAGCTAAAGCTGTATCGTGACAAGCAAGTTATATTATGATCAGTATGCCTTTATATACAATATTGTACCATAAATACTTGTATATTCTAACGTTAAACACAAACACTTACCGTATTTTGCAATGATTTATTTGTGTTATCTTGATTATTTCGTTGGCGCGTGAATATTTTGAGAGAAAACATACACGATTTTACAATGATTTTGAATTTGCACTTTGAATACACCGTTCAATACTGCTCCAAGTCCAAGAATTTATCGTTTATTAATATATTTTTAATTATGGCGTCTGCAGATACGTGATATAATTAATGTTATACAATATCAAAACAGATTGTTACTTTTTATCATTTTCAAACACCTATTAAGAACATTTAGCTGTACGAGAGAGTATATTTAGTGTTACAGTTTCTTTATACACCGAATAACAGCCTTTGTACAGCCTATAACAACTTGTACAGCTATTGTGCAGCCTATTTAACGCTTAGCTGTACAATACAGTTGCAAGAGAGTATCCTTAGTGTTATAGTTTCTTTATACACCAAATAACAACCATTGTACAGTTTATAACAGCTTGTATAGCTATTGTGCCGCCTACATAACGCAATAAGCTGTATAACTTGGGGCCCTTTTTGGTGTTATATCGGCTGTAGAAGCGCTTCTACAGCCTTTGTACGGCTTAGTATACAGCTTTAAGTTTAAAAATGAACCTAAATGCAGCCTATATACAGCTTAACGTGCTACTTGGGAGGAGAGAAAAAGAGTAGGTTCTTTTAATAATTTTCAGATTTTTATCCTCTTATTAAATAAAAGCATTGCCGTAAGCAACAGCTAGTATTTTTTAGTTCAAATAAATTATTCGGTAATGTTTTTTTCATAAGTCATGCTCATGACATTTAGAAGGGCGGTGTTTGGTAATGTTATGTTATGTTACGTCAAACGCAAAGTAAATTTAATATAAAGGTAAATTTAATATAAGAAATTTAGGGTCAATTGCGAATCGGATTTACGCACCATGGGTTCAGTCTTGTATATCAACGTAGAATATTTCACAAAACAAGTATATGTTTTTGAAACGTTTAGAAATTTCATTTTTAACAGCCTAGTCAAAGCTACCTGCGGCGCGAACTTCTATGCGACTTACGGTGCGGCGGGTGACGACCGACGAAAACAGATGTTGGAAACTGTATGAAGTGTCACAGCTACAGCCGACGCAAATTGCGGAGCGACTAAAATAAATATACTAGCTAGTAGCTAGTATCGAGGTGGTCTCTAGAGGCTCTGAGACCACCTCGATACCAGAGCGGCGCGACCGCCGAAATCAGGGGACGCATTTGACACAACGTGCGACAAGTACAAAATATTTTGTTATTTTCGCGTGTGGAGTTTGAAATTAATCATGGATATTGAACAATTTTAAAAACGCTAAATTTGTCCACCGCTGACGCCGCGCCCGCTTCGGTTGCAACTTGCAACCAGTCGAGCTGTGGCGTGCCCAGAAAATCGCTAACAACTAAACTTTATGGTCCTATTCCTAACAACTAAACTTTATGATCTATTTTGAACTGCCCCTCTTAAATAAAGTTTTGCGGCTTAGTGAATTATTTATCGCAACATGATTTTTGAAATATTATTTTAACCAGGTAATGTTTTAAAAAGTCTAGTCAAAAATATTATTTAATGCGATAATAATTTAAGCTTCATAGGTTATACATTAATTTTATTTATATTTTGAGTGTATTTTTTTCTTTTTTAGTTAGAATCATGGTTAGTTTTGTTTCGTTGTATACAATTATGTATGTCTGTTTGCTGTTTACTTTGTGTGGGTTAGCCAGCAGGAATCTCACTACGATAAACTCTTTTTGTTCTATTATATTATGTTATTTAATTAGTTTTTGTAACTATATTTCTGTATTTGTGTGTATGTGTTTATTAAATAAATAAAATAAAGTTTTGTTAAATTCATAGTAAAAAGATAATGTTGCTAAGAGCTATACTAGCTAAAACTAGCTCTTAGTGAGATTTCTGATAAGATCCATTAGTAGCCCATTTACCAAACCAATCAATTTGGAAGTTTTAGTTTTCGTAAACGAGCCGATATATAGAAATTTTCAGTTCTTGTAAATATCGATTTTTTTCGTCGTGTTTAAAAATCGCGTATCCTCGGGTCCGATTCCCGACAGGGACAAGCATTTGTGTGATGAGCATCAATGTTTGTATTTTCGGGTTTGGGTATTTAGACGCTCACAAGGAAACTTCACATTTTTTAAGTGTGTAAGGTGTGATAACACCTTGATTAATGTCTTATTAAATAACTGTCATACTTTCCTCTGTATATTTTCCTCGTGAGCAGTAAATAAAGAATTGTTATTATTATTATTATTATTATATTATTTATTAAATATTATATTCTTGTATTTATATGTATTAGTATCGTTGACTAACACCAATAACACAAGCAAGTAATTTGTTTACTTTGGGGTTAGATCAGTAAGTGTAGTTTGTCCCGTAAATATTTATTTATTATTTATTTATCCTAGATTCTTCTATTCGATTTGAATTTTTTGATTCTGTAACACTGTGAGCTTACACGTGGTAGAATTGTAGTTAATTTTTTATTATAGATTCAAATGAAATGAATACACAATGGGAGTGGTTAACGATAATCCATACTATCCATACTAATCCATACTTATCATAATAATCGATACTAATATTATTAATGCGAAAGTCTGTCTTTTTTTTTCACGGGACAAATTACACTTATTTATCTAACCCCAAAGTAAGCAAATTATTTGCTTGTGTTATGCGTGTTAGTCAACGATACTAATACATAGAAATACGTGTATAAATACTTTTACATACATAATAAACACCCAAACCCGGAAATACAAACATCTCATCACACAAATGCTTGTCCCCGTCGGGGATCGAACCCGAGCCCCGTTGATTGCGTAGTCAGGGTCGCTAACCACTCGACCAACGGGGCGGTCTGTCTTTTACGCTTTCACGGCTAAACCGCAGAACCGATTTTCATGTAATTTGGCATGAAAGTAGTTGAAGATCCGGGATCAAACATAGGCTAATTTTTTTTTCGGCTGAAGTTCGTATGAAAAACTATATCGACGACATGTTTTATCTACTCGCGGGTGAAGCTGCGCAGGTCAGCTAGTAATACGATAAAGATACGATATGGAAAGAATGAAAAAGAAACAAAGAGAAGGAGTTAAGGAAAAATGTTTTTTTGTATTTTATAAGTATAAAAAATTCTTTGCTTGTATTTTTATATCGGGCTGGTTTTTGAAGCGTAAATAATATTTTCAATGAAAAAATACTGTGTAATTCTATCTTATTCTCTCGCCGGGTTAGTATATATATGTACATTTATGTATTTAATCCTTTATCGTCATGCATTTTTGTTTCATCGAGTTTTAAATCACAACTAGACTGAAGTAGTTTCACTTCAAAATGCGCGAGTGACTGTTAATTTAATTTGCACATATTTTTGTCGCGTCAATTAGGTACTGCTTACAAATTAGCAAACTTGCTGCATGTGCGCACATTTTCGAGTTTTCACAATGTACCTACTTTAATAAAGAGAAGCTAGCGTTATTGCCTTGGTTTTTGTAAGATGCTAATAATTCTGTTAATTAGTGGCTTGAATTGTGGCAATAAACGTGTATGTCGCGGAAAGTCCGGATGAAGATTGTTATATGTTATTTCAAAATGAAGCACATAAAGCCCTGTGTATTATGGCCGGGTCGTATTGTTGAATATATTACCGATACATTTATCATAAAAGTAAGTGCCGAGTCTGATGATGACGATTTAAAAAATCTGTAAACGTTTGACCCTGCAGGCCATCCCTGAACCTTCCCGCTAAATTAAGGTATTTTAAGCTCAAAAGAACATAGATTTTTTTTCAGTCCAAACATCTATTTTGTTAAAAACAGATTAACTGCTTGTTAAAATTAATTTGGTTTAGGAAACCGGTCGCTAGTTTTATAAAAAAGCCGGTGACGAGACGTGCTGTTATCCAGTTTAAAATATTTGTATAATATTAGGGAAATTGAAAGATAAACATAAACATTTTAAATCCCATAATTCGAGTATATTTTATTTTCATAATTAGATTAATTTCATATATATTTTTTTCATAATTAGATTAATTTCATATTTTTTTGTATAATGTAACCAACCCACCCATATGTGATTAGGTTTGTGTTACACACTGTATAAATATATGTTTTGCCACACATAATTATTTTAGGCTCACGTGTTTTTATGCGAATTGCGGAAATATTTAAGTGGTAAAAACTTTCGCGCAACGAAAAAGAAAAAGCTCCTTTAAATATGAATTTCTCTCTGTGGCTTTCTTTTCATTATATCGTGTGTTCACGTGCATCAAAATTAGTTATGAGTTCCCCAACCGCATACGTTTTTTGTAACTTCATAATATATTTTTATGAAGTTTTAGGCATAGAACCGCATATTACCGTCTTTTTTGATGATCAGACGCGTCATTTGCTAGACCGAGAAAAAAAAAAAAAAATCGCAGCTATCGATATCATCGCATTCCCACTAATTTTTCGCTCTAGCAAATGGCGATTCTGAGCGACAGAAAAAGATGTGGCACCGGAAAAAGACGATTCCGTGTTGACAGATGTAGCTCAACACTTATATGCCATTGCACTTATTTCTTGATAAAACATTAATTATCTTACAAGAATTACTTTTTGTACTACATTACAAGGTTATGCCATTGTGATTATTAATCTAAATGTTTATCAACAGCCGTTGTGACAAAATGCCTCTGCGCATTTACTGTGTGAATCTGTTCTAAACGTAACATTTATTATAAATGTTTTGTAAAGACAAGTGTTTTTGAGGATTGTGGACCTTAGGCGACGGTAGTGAGAGAAATAATTGTTATTGTTTATATAGAAAGTGCGTGAATACATCATAAACAGGCCTTGTAAAGCCCCGTAAGAGAATATTATTTCATTTTATTTTATCTATTGTAATAATAAATTAAACTACAATACATTGTATAAAGGCGAGGTATTTTGACGCCCGTCAATTCTGTAGAAAATGGGCGGCGCGGTATGTACTGTAACCGCTGGTAAACGTGTTAAATAAATATAGGACTTTCGGATAAATAAAATTAACATTTAGCACATTCTTTTTTGCATTTAAAACTAAATATCACTATATGAAAATCATGTGGAAGATTAGAAATATTATTAACAAATTACTTGTTTTAGAGATTTATTTAGCCTGTTTTCGGAATTTTATGTGATCGAGTAAAGTACATTCTATCATATAATAAGTTAACACATTCCTTAGATAATATCTTCAGGCATATCGTGTAATTATTGTAAAATTGTTATTTAAAAATCAATACATAAAAACGTGATTTTTAGTAGCAAACTAGTTTTTTCCCGTTTGTACCGATGCCTCGCCTTAATTACTAGCTGTCACAGTTTCGTCCATAAGTAGAGTAATAGGACACCAATACCCATAAGCTTATATAATCTTTCATCTTCTATTTCGGCTTTAGAGGTGATTTTTGAAAAAATTGGGTTGTGGCTGTGTTACGGGCACAGCCGTGTATATTTTACGTGAATATTTCTACGTAACGTAACAGGTAATATTTTGAGAATGTAGCAATTTTTTCATTCATCGTACAGGTGCCGTACCGTCGCGTCGTTGATCGGTTCGGAGGCCTTCATTTTTTTGCTTTCTCGGAACTTCTTCACTCTTAAATTTTTCTACTTCTTTGAATATAGTGATTCATGAATATCATTAGTTTTCTTTCAGACAGTATACAATCATTGTATTTTGATTGGGAGAAAGAATATTTTTTTTAGTTAATCGCTTTATATACCTATTTAGTATTAAAGCATTTATTTTTTTAGTCGAATAAAAGTTAATTGAACGTCATAGCTGCTACGAGTAGATATTTGCAAATTATGTAACACAGTGAAATTACTCCACCCCTCAGAAAACATCGTAGTCCGCACTCAAGCTTAACAAATTCTTTTATTTTTTTAGTTATACAATAATATAATTAGACTTAGTATGTTGACGATAGTCATGTAGATATATAACACTGATTGTATCCCCCGATTTTGTTATCATCAGTTTTTTGAACTGACCCTCACTATGAAAGCAAATTTAAAGACGCATTCACGTCAAGTATTAAGCTATCTTTAACCCCGTGTCTTAAACTATCTTCGTGCCAAGTTTCTTCAAAATTGGCTTAGTGGTTTAGCCGCTAAAACGTAATAGACTTTCGAATTTGTATTAAGTACTAGCTGTTGCCCGCGACTTCGTTCGCTCGGACTGCGTTTATTCCGCACAACTCCTCCTCCGTAGGTGATAGCGTGATAATATGTAGCCTATATGTTGACCCGACCTGTTAGTAATATTCATGCAAAATTTGAAGTAAATCCATGCAGTACTTATTGAGTTTACCCCGGACATACATTGACTTTCCTACGATTTTATTATATGTAATATAGATGTATTATGGATTTTAATAGGAGGTATATAAATACTGGCTAAAATATTTATTTTTTAACTTTAAAAATGTTAGCATATGCTATTTTTAATTCGAATTGTAGGCATCTAGCGCAATTTCAATTACTTTATTATATTTTAGGCTATTGCGTCGTTTTTAAGAGAAGTGCGGTTCCAATTAATATTTATCATTGTACATTTATAAATTACATGAATAAAAGATTGTTTTGTTCAAATACCATTCACCGTGCTTATGTTATAACGTGGAACAAAGGATCGTATTTTGAATAACAATTCATTCATTCCAGAATAAAATTCATTATATTTCAGTTTCCTATTTGAATTTTAGATACTTGTATTATTATATTATATTCTGTGCTTTAGGTATTAATAACTTAACCCTACTCGAATATACAACAAAACACAAAATATTTGTGTGAATGTAAGCCACAATAGAGCCAATATTATATTCGAATATGCCTAGTAAGATGTTTTTTTACATCAGTAGATAGGGAACAAAAGATGGCTCTCGTGATGGAAAGAGAAACATTCGTCTATATACACCAAAGATGTTAATGGTGCGTTGTTATTCGTGTGGATAGCAATGCCACATGCATAAATGTACCGGCTGCATACTCTGTGAACCGGAACACAATGACAAGCATTGACGCAATTGCGGCTTGAATAGGTAAGGCTTTGGTACCAAATACCCGGGCAAGACGTTGCGGAATCTCTATTATCTAAAAATCACGATGGTAGTGACACGTATAGCCAATCGGTAGCCTTTAGCGATCTGCATGGCAGAACAGTAGCCAGTCTATTTAACCGCCCCGTTGGTCGAGGGGTTAGCTACCCTGACTACGCAATCAACGGGGCTCGGGTTCGATCCCCGACGGGGACAAGCATTTGTGTGATGAGCAAAAATGTTTGTATTTCCGGGTTTGGGTGTTTGTTATGTATGTAAAAGTATTTATATATGTACTTCTATGTATTAGTATCGTTGACTAACACCCATAACAAAAGCAAATAATTTACTTACTTTGGGGTTAGATCAATAAGTGTAATTTGTCCCGTGAATATTTATTTATTTACTTCTTATTCTTCAAAGGAACGCGTACCTACACGGCAATTTGAGTTGCGGGTTGTTTAGTTTACAATTATTGTACTTAATTGTAAATTCATATCAATATTTTCGTACCATTGAACCCGGAGAACAGTGAAAGGCATCGACAACGCTGCTGCGGCAGAAATAAGAAAGGCAGTGGTTTCAGGTCCGGCCAAGACGTTGCGGAATTCTACCACCTTCTTTAGTAGTCACGGTGTTAGCGACACCTATAACTCTCGCTTTTTACGAGATTCCTAGTAGGGAGGCAGATGATCCTACTTTCACAAGGGGACCTGATTAATGCACGGTTTCTGAGGTACTTTTAACAGTAGTTTATCCATTCGTTAACACTATCGGTCCGATAACTACAGGAATTGCGTTTCTGAGCTACGCATTGTAACACAAACTCCGTTTAAACTTAGGTTAATGTAACCGGCCAAATTTGGCGGTTTATCGATTCCATAACTTTATCTAACGCTTTTTGCTCTTGTAGGTAGGTTCTTTTTAATGCACATAATAATTTTAATAGTTTTGTTTGTCTGTTTGTATGTTTGTACTTACATTTAAAAAAACTGCTGTACGAAGTACAAACTTTATTTTCACAGCAGCTATAATGATATTTGTTTAATATTGTCATGATAAATAATTAAATTTCATCCTTGCAAAGAGAAACAGGTCACTAGACAGCTTTTACTTGGATATTTGTTAGTTAAGGCAATTCAAGCTTATTTCTAAGCTTCTGCAAAATTCCTACCTGTATTTTTATATGCACAAATTATTTTACCACTTAAAAAGCGTCTTCTCAAATAAAATAATTACGTTTCAGTTTTCTCTTTTTCTGTAAAATTCTTACTGCGCTGTCGAGTCACCATTATAATGATTTTATATTAACTTAAACATGCCACAAGTCGATCAGGTAAATGCAAGTAACAACCAACAATATCTAAAAGAGAAATTGACGCAAAAAAAATATTCTTAATTCAAAGCAAACGACAAACATTGTTTTGATCGGTACTCAAACTAACTATATAACAAAATATTTGGTGACTATCGACTAGTGACTAGTGTAAAGCTATCTCATTTCTCTTTAATAAAATAATAGTTCCATCTCTTTCTGCTACCTGATTCGAAATTATTCTTTTCATTCGGTTCCACTAAGACCAAATTCATGCGAAAACCTTCTTTCATGCTAGGGTATAAAGATTTAGTTTGAATGCTTTAGCGTAACTGGTATACAGACATAGTTATCGTCGTGAATTACATAGTTTCAACTAAAATCTTCTTTAAACACTTATTTATGTTAGATAAAATATTACCACAAATAAAAATAATCATACAGGGGAGTAAAATTACCAAAATAGCATTTTATTTTCCGCATTATAAACAGACCCATCTAGTGGTGGACGTAAAAATGACTTATCGGTTCAATAGTTATTGAACCGTTCGTTTTGCCTTCAGAAACCATCTACGAGATAAATGAAGTTTATCCTCTTGCTAACTTTAAACGATCAATAGTTGTTAATAGTTTAACTGACGACTTCAGAAACCGGGCATAAGACGAGCATATATTTCATAGTCAACTGTTCGCGTAATTGTAATAAAAATGGTTTAAATGTTTTGCTTCCGTAATAATTAACATACGAGGTGGAAAAACACTAAACAATGTTTCTTGAATACATGTATTGATATCGTGAACTAACATCCAGATCGCGAGTAAATTATTTGCTTATTGGTGGCTGTGGGTGGCAGCGTTGCTATAAATCATAATGTTACTTTTGTAACATTTTGCGTTACTTTTGACCCGCTCATGTTACTTCCATGTTCACGACTCAAAATGTTACTTTTGCGTTATTTTTTAGGACTTATTAAAAATATTTAAATAATTTCCAGCAAATAAAATTGATGAGATCGAAGATGAGGTTTTTTTATAAACTGATTAGTTATCTTTAGTTAGATAATATATGGATTTAGGATTACCAGTCAATTATTTGATCAAAAAATCTTACTATTCTTTGGAAACTTAACTAATGTGACAGAATTTTTTTTAGTTTTTGTGTAGTAAAGTGTCATATATAGTATATGCGTCATTTGCCACATAAAATAAGAAAATGTTACTTTTCTCGTGACAATGTTACTTTCTGAGCTGTCTCATGTTATATTTGACTATTTATCACTGGCAACACTGGTGGGTGAGATCAATTCGTGTGGTGTCCAGTATTATTTTTTTATTTACTAGTTTTTGCCTGTGATTTCCTTCACGTTACAAGTTATTTTTCTATCTCATGAAAACGAAACTTTTTTAAGTGAAAAGTATTTTTCACAATATTAGTTGTAATGTGAAAGTATAACGAACAAAGAAATCAATTTATATACAGTGAGATTTATAACACACTGTATATAAATTGATTTTCTTAAAAACCTCGTCCTGACTCCTAACGGAAAGGACAAAATAGGTGTTTTTTCTTCGGATGTCTGAATTACTGCTGGCCTTAAGGCGAGGCATCGGGACAAACGGGAACAAACTGGTTTACTAAATCACGTTTTTGTTGATTGTTAAATAATAATTTTACAAATATTACACGATATACCTGAAGATATTATCTAAGGAATGTGCTAAATCATTACATGATAGAATGCACTTTACTCGATCATATAAAATTCCGAAAACAGGCTAAAAAATCTCTAAACAAATAATTTGTTAATAATATTTCTAATCTTCCACATGATTTTTATGTGGTGATATTTAGTTTTAAATACAAAAAAGAATGTAATAAATTTTGGTTTTCAGCTGAAGTCCTATATTTATTTATCCGAAAATGAACACGTTTCCCAGCGGTTTCAGAACATACCGCGCCGCCCATTTCCTATAGAATTGACGCGCGTCTTCATAGCTTCACCGGTCGCGACCATGGAACATAGAACAAGGAGAAGTGAAGAGTGGGCGTGCCGCGTGCGTCACTATTATGCGCTTTTACTCTAAATTGCCTTAGTGATATTTACCATATCATTAGGAGATAGTCGTCGTGCGAAAATCTATTATACACTGAATTATGCCGTATTGTGCTATCCTTTAATGCAGAAATGATAGTAGAATACAGGTGATTAAAAATGGAGATATTTCATATCATTCGAAAGTACAATTTTCATTTTCTTTTAATTAAATTCCTGATTTAATATAATCTCTAATGATATAATAGAAAGTCAAGCTAAAATCAGCCGTACACCTTACATATAAAGTTCAGTTTAGGTTGACCTAATTTTTCTAGAAAGATATACGTAATGACAGTCATTACGTATATCGTTCTAGAAAGTTCTCTACTCAAATATGATCAACTGAAAACTACGGAAAAATCAAAACTGCCATCTATTGTAGAATAGCGAAACTATTAAGATCTTAAGTTTCACTATTGTACAAATAGATGAGTCTATTTTGAATAGACTACAAAAGGACGTAAATACTCTTTTTTTTGTAGCAAAATAAAATTTATTGTAACGCAGTTTGGTATATTTTTAAATGTTCTGTTTGTGTGTTTCGGATTATTGTTGTTTAAAATGAAAACGACCAATGAAACAATGTTTGCATTAGTAGTTTATATGCAATAATGCTTATTTTATGTGTGAGTATGGCGATCGCGGTCCTGATACAAATGTTTGTACTTGCCTATTCCGCTTGTTCTATGTTCCATGGTCGCGACAGTGTAGGTAAAAATATTAAAATGATTCTATTTGAGATAAAATACGTAGGTCACACTATAAGTTTTGCGTAACTTAAAAAAACATGTTATAACCAAAATATTATGTTTATTGCTTTTCAAAATAATCTCCTTTACATTTTAAACATTTTTTCATGCGATCGAACCATTTGTTAAAACAAGAGGACCCTGTGGTTCTCCTGTAGAAAACATGCCCACGTAGAAAACATGCCTTCAGATCTGTATCTGAAGGCATGTTTTCTACGTGCTGATTGAACGCTATCACTGCCTCTTCGGAGTTGGTAAAAGTAAAACCTCTCATCAAATCTTTGATTTGGGGAAAATATTGAAATCACAGGGTGCTAGGTCGGGGCTGTGCGCAGGATGAGTGACGAGATGTACTTTTTCGGAAGCTAAAAATGACTTTGTTTTGTTGGCCGTGTGTGAGGAAGCGTTATCATGGTGTAGGAGAATGCGGCCTTAGGTAGTAGGCTGTAAACACCCTGGGTAAACAAATGGTAGAATACCACTCGGCATTAACACTCTTTTGATCTTCAAGTGGAATTGTACAGATGGGACCCGTAGCTGAGAAAAAAAACGCGATCATTTTTTTCCAACGTTTCTCGACTGTCTCACTTTTGTTGGCTTGTTCTCATTTTCAAGCACCCATTAACAAGATTGCTGTTTTTTGTCGGGTTCAAAACAATAAATCCACGTTTCGTCTCCTGTGACAATATCACAAACAGTATTAGAATGTCCGTGGTCGTACTTCAGGAGCATCTGTGAGCACCATTCCACGCGAGCCCGCTTCTGCTCCGCTGTCAGTTCATGAGGGATCCAACGAAAACAAAGTTTTCAAACTTTCAATACTTCGTGTAAAATTTTCTGAATTTGGCTCATACCCATCCCCAATAGTCCTCGAATTGCCTCATAGGTAATCCGGGTTTTTATTTCAATTAACCGCTTAACAGTAACCACATTATTTTCGTTGACGGCAGTTGAAGGCCGCCCTTCACAAAATTCGTCATGTAAAGAAACTCGATCTCTCTTAAATTCAGCAAACCATCGAATTACTATGCTCAATCAAGGTGCTTCTCTCCCAAAAGCATTTTGAAGACGAGCGGCACAGTCTTGCGAAGAAAGAGAACATTTAAAATCATAAAAAATCATCGCTCAAATCTTTTCGACTTAATTCCAATTTCGTTGCATACGTAGAACTTTGATGTTTGATAAAAAAAAACATTTGACAAATCATTTCCCGCCTATTGTTTTTTTATTACTAAGAAGGTTGCAACGTTTTAAAAATATAACATACGAAATTCAAATAGTTCCCATTAGCTAGAAGTGCAAAACTTTTAGTGTGCCCCATGTATAATGAAATTTTAAAATGCTTGTGTTTACCCTTCAATTGTCCTACAATTTGCGTCATATTTTAGCCTGAACAATACGTTACCAGTTACGTAGACATACACGGTTGTGTTCATGACACAGCCACAGCTCACAACTCGTTTTTAGTCGACATTTTGTGTTGCCATAATAATATTTGAAATATCATTTAATATTAATTATTTTGACCTGGAAAATTCTATCTATCAATATCAACAAAATAGTATTAATATTGTATTAACCTACCAAAACATGCCTTTTGTCAATTAGACAGGATACAGACTATAAATATTAGAAAGGATTTTATTAGTGCAATTTATTGATTAGACAATAATAAAAAAATAACACATCTATATGTAACAATTATTTCCAATTTTTGCTACAAAACAGGAAGTATCTCAATGACAGTGAACAGAATGCTCTCGAATTGTATGAGAACGTTTATGATGTTATGACGTAAGAACCGAAGTGAAAAGTGTACACGATGACGTCACTCGGCATACCCACAGAGGCTCCCGTCCACACGATTCTTTTTACTTCGGCGTATACGCAGAAAACGAACATCCCTCCGAAGCAGGTAAGGAATCATGTACATATTAGCGATTATTCGATATTTTGGTTTATTTATCACAGCGACATCTCTAGTGTTCCCAACGATAGCAATACTCAATTATGTTTATCGAGAATGTTCTCCATGTTAGTCCAGGTCCTCTTTGAGCAATAGGCCACCTGCCATTCTGAGTGCTGATTGTGACTTTTTCTTTTCGCATTCGATCGTGAGCGCGTTTCGAGTTTACTAGGAATTTGTATGTGATTTGTACAGCGCCACCTAGTGGTAAACTGGTTTCTCACGTTTACCACTAGGTGGCGCTGTACAAATAATATACAAATTCCTAATAAGCTCCAAACGCGCTCACGATCGAATGCGAAAAGAAAAACTCACACTTAGCACTCTGTTAGGCAGTTTGTAAATGATTGGTGATACGTGCCACTACCATCGCGCTTACTAGGTAACAGGTACAACGCCCCGACGCCGCCGCCCCGGTATTTTTAACCACTGCCTTTAACCTTCCGCAATAGAGTTAGTGTTCGTCGTGTTCCCGTTTGGTAAGCCGGTAAACTTATGCATGTGGTATTATGACCCCGCCACACCGCCCACACACGGATAACAACGTACTATAAAAAATTTTGGTGTCTATAGGCGATGGCTCTTCTGTTGAAAAGAGACAACTCTTTTCATCAGAAGAGCCATCTGCTTGTTTGCTATTTTATGACATACAAAGAGTGTTTTTCTTGTTCATGTGATGCATTGATTTGTGCTCTCTGATGTGATGTGTAACTTCAGCAGAATATAACCATAAAGTCGGTCGTGATTCGGAAGTTAATGTCTACCACACGTATTGCTAGGATTTTTCCTTACAACATACCTCTCGTATTTTGTTTTTAGTGTTCATTGTGAATTTGTTTCATAACATCGGTATTGGCATAGGTGGTAGAGTTCTACGACGACTCGTATAGAAAGAACCCAAGGATGTTAATTATACACCGCAGCTTTTCCTGCGAACAGAGTAATATATATATATATATATATATATATATATATATATATATATATATATATATATATATATATATATATATATATATATATATATATATATATATATATATATATATATATATATATATATATATATATATATATAAATCAATTGCTGTTCGTTAGTCTCGCTAAAACTCGAGAACGGCTAAACCAATTTGGTTAATTTAGGTTTTGTATTAATTGTTGAAGTAAAGGGAAGGTTTAAAAGGTGAGAAAATACAGAAAAAAAAGTAGTTAGAAAGGCAGAACAACGTTTGCCGGGTCAGCTAGTTTGTTATACTTCAATTTTCAACTACCACGTAATCTCAGATCAACTCCCGAGCGAAGCCGGGTATGATAGCTAGTCTTTTATAAAAATTCGTCCTCTAATTCAACCCCTTCGGGGTTACCTTTTGAAAAAAGTAACCCATGTCTCGGTCTTTTCATTCTTCAAAGTCAGTCTGCCAAAATTGATTATAATAATCGGTTTAGTCGTAAAGTCGTAAGCATAGCAGACAGACAGTCCTTCGCATTTATGATATTAATATGAGTTGGCATCCGTTTGGTAGGGACTATTTTTTTGTATAAGATAGCATATAAGAAGATGGATCTCCTGATGGGAAGTGTTAACCTTCGCCTATAGACACAAAAGGTGTTAATGGTGCGTTGCTATCTGGCGAGGTCTAATGCCACATGCATAAATTTACGGGCTACCTTACCCTCCAAACCGGAACACGACAATGACAAGCACTGACGCTGTTGCGGCAGGAATAGGTAAGGCGGTGTTGCCCGGGCGAGACAATGCTGAACTCTGCCACCTAGTAGCCACGATGGTAGTGACTTGCATAGCCAATCGGTCGCCTTTTACGACCTGCCTGGCAGAACGGCAGTTGGCCTATTCTTCAAAGAAGCCCGGGACCAACACGGGACTAAATGCCATTGGTATGAGTAAACCGGTTACGTTATCCTTAGAAACTACGGACACTAGCAAAATTTGACGATATTGCGACTAAAAAAAAGTATCTTCACGCCCATATCTTCGAAGTGGTAGGCAGGGTTATAACCAGTGCACCTACGATTAGCTAAAGATACTTAGTCCTACAATAAGATGTGACTCACCTAATCCCGGGCAACGTTGTTTTTATCAGAAAACTGAAAAACAGACAAAATGTATTGTGTAAATTACACGTGTCGGCTGACGAGGTGGGTCTTCACCTCAGCATTTTCCGAATTTAACTACCATAGAGGGAATCGAACTCTAGTCCCGTAAACAAGTCGAACAACTACGCTAGACTGATAAAATATATGTATTCCTAAAACAATATTTGTTTCATTTCGCAACTAGAGCACTTTTGATTTTTTCTTTTATCTTTACTTGGCGATTTTTAAGACAAACATTTTATGATGCTGACGTCAATGATAGCAAGATTCCAAGATATATCAGTGTGCTACTAGATATTGTAATCCCTAAATCAATGGACTTGAGGACTAAATTCAAAGTCAATATAATGACATAAATCATGGCTTGATAACTGTTAAAATATGGCGGATTTTCTAAAAAAATTTACATATTGTTTTGTACACGAAATAAAGAAATTTATTTCGTGGTTTTGTAATAACAAAGTAAGTGTCTGTATTGAAAGGAATTGGTATTAAAATGTGAAAGGGAATACTCTGTTTGTTTAGGACAAGTACAAAGAATAGTAGATAAAATATGCATTAACAAAATAAATATAATACAATGCGAATATGGAAGGATGTTGGTTCAGGGGAAGTTCAAGACTGACGTCCCATGAT
Source organism: Apodemia mormo (assembly GCA_036924255.1). NCBI lineage: Eukaryota > Metazoa > Arthropoda > Insecta > Lepidoptera > Riodinidae > Apodemia > Apodemia mormo. Next base: position 6,994,731 of record JAUPFN010000019.1, read on the forward strand.
CTACTTAATCGGGAGCTGTAGGGCTACTCTTGAAAATCAATTTCAATTTTAAATGAATATTTAATGAATTTTGAAGTATTTCGTACTCTGGACAACTATATTCAATTATTGGATTAGGCGACATTGCCACACGGATTTCGAAATTTTTTGGAACTACTCATTATTGCTTTTATTCGTTATTTTGTTTAAAATGGTACTTAAAATTTCCACTTATAACACTAGCTTGACGTGTAACGATGACATTTATTTCCAATAATTAGGTCGTTACTATACTGTATCAATGTGGGCAATATTGGTTTCAAGAGTACCGTTTTTGACGATATTTGAAACTTATTGTTGTTATCAATATTGGTTTAAGATTTATATTGTTTTCAAGAGTAGGCCTGACGGATTTCGAATTTTTTTGGAACTACTCATTATTGCTTTTATTCGTTATTTTGTTTAAAACGGTACTTAAAATCTCCACTTTTAACACTAGCTTGACGTGTAACGATGACATCTATTTCCAATAATTAGGTCGTTACTATACTGAATCAATGTGGGCAATATTGGTTTCAAGAGTACCGTTTTTTGACGATATTCGAAACTTATTGTTTTTATCAATATTGGTTTAAGATTTATATTGTTTTCAAGAGTAGGCCTGCTGTTCGATTATGTTAAGTATCACCGTAACTGGCGTGCGTGTTTGTAATTTGTATCATACTGTCCTCCTAGTCCTACTAATATTAAAAACTAGCTTCTACTCGCGGCTTCGTTCGCGTGATCCAAAATCAACACTTTTTTCCTCCCTTGGGTAAAAAGTGTCCTATATCCTACCCTATAAACTCCTCTATCTTTCAATGAAATTTTCATCAGAATCCGTCTAGTCGTTCTAGAGATTACACAGAAATGAAAGATTTGCAGACTGAAATTTAAAAAATGATCGTTTAGGTGTTAATATTGTAAAAATAACACACTGCAGTTAAAAAAAATAGTTATATTAAAATCTCAGACAGGTAATTTAATTTTATTTATATAACCGAAAGTATGTTTGGATGGATGGATGGATGTTTGTTTCTCTTTCTCGCAAATACGGCCAAACCGTTTTGAACGAAATTAGGCACACATGTAGGTCATGACCTGGAATATTTTTTTTATTCCGGAAACATAAGTTGTTCCCGCGGGATTCATAAAAACTGTTATAATGCAGCGGGCTGCAGTTTTGATTGTTTCTCAAATTGTAATGGAAACTCAAAAATTAGTAGACTGACTTCAAAAATTCTTTCACCAGTAAAAAGCTGCATTATCACAGAGTAACATTTGCTATTTTTTGCCCATATTACTCTGTGACGATATTTTTTTTTTTGTTTATCCCCAGGAGGGTTAAACCGCCCCCTGGGGGAGTATATTGTCAGAATTATATCTTAAGACTAATTCCTCTGACTCTTCTTGGCTCAGATACCTTATTTACTATTTATATCTTATACATTTCTTTTATTTTAACTTTCTCTTATAACTATACTATAACTATGTGATGATATTTATACTTTGTAGGTGTGTAATTAATATGTGTGGTAAATGCGAACGAAGGGATAACTAGTTTATAATAACATCTACACAAGGGACAGCTGACAGACGTGAAATAAAAATACTAGCAATCTTCCTCTGGTCGAAATTCGACTATAGACGTAACCGCGAAATTTCTTCTACATAACAAAAGACTAGCAATAGTCATCCCGCGGGATTCGCCAAAAACTTTGATAATTCAGCGGGCTGCACGCTGCAGCTAGTATTATTAGCTTTAAAGCTTTAAAATATATATATATATATATATATATATATATATATATATATATATATATATATATATATATATATATATATATATATATATATATATATATATATATATATATATATATATATATATATATATATATATAAAGGATGGTAACGGCACGGCCGTTACCATCCTTTTCTCGGAGCAATTCAGGCCGTTTTCGACCCCCTATAACTTCGTTGTGGATAAAACAAGAAGCCTGAATTTTCAGTTACTAATTAGGAATTGTATAAACACGGTATATTCAATTTGAACAAGTAGTTTTAGAATTGTATCTTGTCAAACTTTCTTAATTTTGTCACTGACTGACTGACCGATCATCAAAAGTCTAAGGCACTTCTAGCAGACATAGAATCTTCAAATTTAGAATATTACTAGTGCTTAGTGTCTAAATCAAGGGAAAACCTAAAAATTTCAAAATTTCTGGCCAGTTTTCTAGTTACACCGACTGCGCGAATAACTTTGTAATCCCATATAAATGTATAGGATTATACAAAGTTATTTGCAGTTAATGAATCATTGTACTCGTATAATGAAATAATAGTTGTAGATAGGTACCTAGATATATGAGATTGTTCAGCCCATGAAACTGTACAACATTCCCCTAGGAAAACATGACGAAAAATAAGGTGCAAATAAATAGACTAAATAACTCGAAATTACCAATTACCATGAACGAAAGAACACTAATAATCAAATCCGCTATACTATTAATAAATTGATGATTAATTTAAAAAACCTTTGAGTGCCAGTTGACGAGTGCACAGAACAATATTAGTCCAGGGAGGACGAGTGTGGTCCGAAATATTGCTCGCGCTAGGGACGCAAAAGGTCTTATGGCCCCAGTACACATAGGTTTGTAATAGCCCATGCTTTGCAATGCACCACTGTAGGCCACGATCACTTGTGTTCACACAATGGCCCATGGCTCAATGCTGTCGTGCGAAACACTCACGATGGACGTGGAAGTAGTTACGGCCGTGGCTATTTATTTATAACATACTGCTTACAAGTATTACAGAAGTGTGTACCGCCACAAAGTTAGAAATAAAATGGCGCTAAGGGGTGGTGGATGCTAACCGTTTATCGTAATAGGACAAGGGTACGTAGATTTTTTAATGTTTCTTAGATGTATTTCTAGTTTTTTCAGGCTTATTTTAAATGCGTATGGAATGTTAACGTATATGACTAAGTATCTTCACGCCTATATTCCCGAAGAGGTAGGCAGAGGTACAACAATTGCACCCACGATTAGCCGAAGATACTTGGTAATGCGCTGATGGATATAGGTTCCGCTGTGTTCACATCCGGTCAAGCTTACGTGGCACTTTCGAGAGTTACAAGTTTGGACGGTTAACATCTAATTAATGTCGACTTTGGAACTATTAAAGCTCAGGAATCCTCAATTTGTGAATACAACAGATTAAGAAGTATTTATCGTCCAGACTTGTCAAAAATTGTAACATCAAAGCCTCCGAGAAAAACACATCGAGACAGGGAGTGGACTTTGAGAAAAACTGTAGCTGAAGCTCAAGAAGTAATACCAGAAAAGAAAAAGAGGAAGACTACCTACAAAAATAAGAAAAAATCATAATACAGAGGCTTTAAGAAAAATCGTTATTGATATTCTAGAAGTAAAAGGTACCAAAGAGGAAAAAGTAGGACTCTACAAAAAGAAGTGAGATATCATCAAAAACATCCTGTAAAAAACCAAGTCTCGCAGCTCAGTTTTTCTACCGTAAAAAGTTGTGAAATCCATGTAATACCAAGTCGGTTAATTTATTTAGTCCCTACTTAAGGGACCTTCTGTCTTAAGTTATTACGTAAGTTGTTATCATATCAATGTTAAAAATCTTTTACGTTTTAAATAAATAGATCGACTTGGCCATCGCATGATTAGATGGTTTAGTATGTATCACACAGCAATACGGGCCAGCAACCTGGTTTCTAGCAAAAGTCCTTCCGAATGGATGTGGGAGGATCTTTAAGAAGTTAATGGGGGATGATTAATGGATCACTAAAACCCGTCTCCACTTCTCGGTTTATTGACAAATTTTAGCCATGTTGTCATCCGATGGGCCACTTGGAAAAGTTATACATTCGCTTTGGAGACGAGTTTCAATCGCGTGGAGCGCAATAGTCTAAACAATCTAATATAATTATGTATAAATTGTAAGATACAGTGCGTTTTCATGCGATGGCCAAGTCGATCTATTTATTTAAAACGTAAAAGATTTTTAACATTGATTGATAACAACTTACGTAATAACTTACGACAGAAGGTCCCTTAAGTAGGGACTAAATAAATTAACCGACTTGGTATTACATGGATTTCACAACTTTTTACGGTAGAAAAACTGAGCTGCGAGACTTGGTTTTTTTACAGGATGTTTTTGATGATTATATATATATATATATATATATATATATATATATATATATATATATATTATATACCCGTGTAGCTTTTGTTCCCACGGGAACAAAAGCTACGCGGGTGAAACCGCGTGTGTATAATAGACAATGATTGTCTCTTTTCATTCGCAGAGCCCTCTGTTTGGTAGTAGTCTTTTTTTATGATATAAAAAAGACTTCTAGGTGATAGTATTCTTCAAAAAGCAGCCCGGATCAACACGGGGAGAAAAGGGCTCCAGTGTGATAGATTCATTATCAAATTTTACTTAGATTTATTTAATACTAGCGACCTGCCCGCGGTTTCACCCGCGTAGCTGTTGTTCCCGTGAGAATATCGGAAAGGTTTATATACTAAAACCTTCCTCAAGAATCAATTTATCTATTAAAAAAAACTGCATTAAAATCCGTTGAGTAGTTTTAATGATTTAAGCATACATAGAGACATAGGGAGAGACAGAGAAAGCGACTTTGGTTTATACTATGTAGTGATTTTAATGCGAAAGTTTGGATGTTTGGATGGATGTTTGTTACTCAATTACGCGAAAACTACTAAACGGATTTGAATGAAACTTGGCACACAGGTAGATGATGATCTGGAATAGCACATAGGCTAATTATATCCCGGAAAATTAGGTAATCCCGCGAAATTCGCCAAAAGCTTTTGTAATGCAGCGGGCTGCACGCTGCTGCTAGTTACTATATAAAAATCTTAGCTTTCTGGACCCCTTCACCACGCAAGTTATAACTGTGTCAAATTATATACTGCTCCGTTCTCATGTTGTCAGAAAAAAGGGTACATGGTTTTTGCTTCACGTGTTAATATGTAGGTAGTATAATTTGCAATGAACTTCAATAAAGACTTGGCGTAAAATAAAAATAAAATAATGAATAATAATTTAACATTATCGGATTTGAATTCGGGACTGAATTCTAATTGATCGTCATTTTGACAAGATCAGATTGAAAAATTAAAGAGCAACGTACCGTTAGCCGTCACGGAATACGAGTTGATTTTACTGCCAAGGCGCTCTAAAGGTTTGATATTAATAAAAACTTTCCTATTACTTAAACCTACGTTAATATGGTCTTATTACTTAATAACAATTGCAGGTTTACGATCTACAAGTAATTTGAGACAAGTGTTCAGTTAAAGTTTATGTGCTGAAGTTATCTCTGCCCTAAGGGTTTCTCTCGGGAGACCAAACTTTGGTTGTCATATTAATGAAATGCAAATTCTCGTTAAGTGTACAAGAATTAAAACTTATCCCTACTTCCCTACTTAATGCCAATGTAATTTTGTTTGTTACTCTTTTACGTGAAAACTACTTAACCCATCATCATGAAACTTAATAGACATATTCTTAAAGATTATAGAAGTAACATACTTTTTATTAAAAAAAATCTTAAATGCGAGCAAAGTCGTGGGTAAAAGCTAGCACGACATATGTGTACCATAAGCATAAATTACCACATAATATTTTTCATACAGGTTAACTGATAACAGACCGTACATGTCGATGGACATTATAGTTAATTGTCATCTAACCAATAAAAATATAATATAATAAGAATAATACAAAAATCATTCATGCTTTTTATATAATTACATAGCAAACAAGCAGATGGCCCTCCTGATGGAAAGAGAAATCATCGCATATATAAGACCACCATCGCATATAAACACCAAAGAATTGTTTTTCGCTCGTCGCACTGCAATTCGCGTCGCAATTTGTGTTAAATAAAAAACGGCCTGGCCGTTATATAAAAAATCCGAAAACTGTAAATTTTTAGTTACATCACAAAACAAATGCGATCAAAATATATGACTGTTTATGTCGCATATTTTGCGAATTTACAAGGGAATCAATACCCGTACTTTCCCGTTTAGAATCTAGAAATTCATGTGTAGTTAAGATTAACTGCAAGTTTGTACGGAACTCACGGTATTGCTAGACAAACTCGCGCTTGATCGGCTTTTTTATAATTAGACTAGCTGTAGCGTGCAGCCCGCTACACTATAAAAGTTTTTGGCGAATCCCTCGCTATCGCCTAATTTTTCTGGGATAAAAAGTTCAAATTTCATTCAAATCAGTTCAGTAGTTTTTGCATGATTAAAAAACAAACATCCATCCATCCAAACATCCAAACTTTCGCATTTATAATATTAATAGTAGATTACTTGTTTATTTTTGAAGAGGGGACCGTTTTCTAATAATAAAAAGACATTTCTAGCACATACAGCGATAACCTATTTAAAAGACAAACGACCGTATAGATTAAAAAAGGCATAAAAGCCTGGAACGGTGGGAGTGAATGCAATGAATGCGGCGCGATGCACTAGATTACCCACTAGCAATTTCGCCCCTAGTGCTAGACTATACTATAAATTATTGGAATATCGCTTAGCCACGGCCGCGCTAATAAACCTTTATTTATTTATTCACTAGCTGTGCCCGCGACTTCGTTCGCGTGGTAAAAATTCTAAAATATAAACCCGCATAGTTCCCGTTCCCGTGGGATTTCCGGGATAAGAACTATCCTATGTCCTTTCTTGTGTCTCAAACTATAGTTGTACCAAATTTTATCCAAATCGGTTCAGTGGTTTGGCCGTGAAAGCGTAACAGACAGACAGACAGACAGACAGAGTTACTTTCGCATTTATAATATTAGTATGAGTTTATTTGGATTGCTAACATAAAGTACGGTGTGTATATAATACACGATGAGACATGGCAGTGCCTTCCCAATTATAGGCAACCAGCTTATACAGTAAGCTTAAAGTTCGAATTACATATTATTAAATTAAATTAAATTATATAAAATTATATCAAAAGTGAAAATTATAGTGTCAGAAAAAATAAATTAAAAATTTGATTAAATAATGTCAGGCAATAATACAATTATATTAATAGAGAAACAAGTGAAAAAATGTACGGAGTCAGATAACAAATTGAATAAATACATTTTACTTTACATAACATAGAGTTATTTTTGGATCTCCTGCCAAATTTAAATAGGTGGTTCAGACCATGAAACTAAACAACTTTTCTAAAGAAACATGGGTTGAAAAGTGTAAAAAAAATTCGACCCTCCCATAGAAAACTGCTCGATCACGTGGTCGATTTCGTATGAAAGATCTGAATATTTTTTTTTACTTTTCGATCCGTGTTTCTTTGGCAAAGTTGTTTACTTTCATGGTCTGAACCACCTATTTAAATTTGGCAGGAGGTCCAAAATAACCCTGTATCTATACTAATAGTAAAAATACGAAAGTTTGTCTGTTACGCTTTCACGGCTTAACCGCTGAAACGATTTTGATGAAATTAAGCAAGGAGATAGTTAAAGATTCAGGATCAAATAGAAGTTGCTTTTAAACTTCCCGCTACGTTAATGGTAAAAGGAAGTTAGTAAGGGAGTTATTACCGGATTTGAACGTTTTTTGGTCCGAGGAACCTTTTCTGATTATTTTCACGATGACGTCAATTTGTCTGAATGTGTATGTGTGTAAGTAAAAATCTCATAACTTTTAAACGGCTCAACCGATCGAAACGCAGTTGATGGCATTCGATTAAGTTTCGCCCAACTTAGACTTCCTGAAAACCTGAGCCAATTTGGGCTTGTAGGTATTGAGAAACTTTTAAATACCTAAAACAGTTCGGTGAAATATGTTCAAAAAACTTTCTAAAAAATGTACCAGTTGATCACAAAATCGAAATAGTTCTTTTTTTATATTATAATTTAACAAACAAGCAGATGGGTCTCCTGATGGAAAGAGTCAACTATCGCCTAGTTGCAGTTATGGCCTGCAGCGTCAACCGGTTTACAGGTTTTATTGAAAAGTCTCTATGGGGCTATAACATGAGATGAAAAATTTGTATGAAAAATTTTATCGATAATTTAAAAGTTCCTCTACTCGCGGATGAAGCCGCGTAGGTCAGCTAGTCTAATATACAAAGTTCCGTTGACACTAAATTTAATATTATACACGGCTTTCACTAGTGCTTTTTTAATTAAAATTATTATTTTTACTAAAAAACTAAAAATCCAATTTCAAACATACTAATTGACATTGTATCATACAAAACCTAACCACCTTTTGCAACATTTATTTACAAACAGCTCAGCTCAAACAGGCAGTTCGTAAAAAGCGAAAATATTGGCTAAATATGTCGCTAGTATCTTGACTACTAGATAGAAAAATTCTACAACACCTCGCCCAGGTTAAGTACCACCGCCTCTCCTCTCCAAAAGAGTTGGCACAGATGCTGACATTGAACCCACGATTGTTAATTGTTGAAGTTAGTGTATGGAATGTTAATATTGTTACGAATAATCTAGAAACATGAAGAGTTGGAACGCTGGAGAGATCTAGAAATAAAAGAAAGAGATAGCTACTCCTATTGACAAGCAAATAGTTGACCGATAACCAAATAGCTATGCCATAATGGAATTTGTGGTATATAGCATAAGGTTGAAAATAGCGTGTGCTAGGACGTGTTTATCATAAGTTGTTTATTGTTATTGTTTACTAGATGATTGCCGAACATTCGCGATTGTTGTCGAACTTTACCTCGGGTATCAGTAGAGATGTGTTGGCAAATAGAAGGTAGTTTTTATAAAGCGATCGAGAGCGATACTTGAAACGACCAGTGCGAAGCGAGAAGTGTTTTATTGTGTAATCGTTTATTGTGTAATTAGTGTTAGTACAGTGAGTGACTAGTGTTATTCAGATTGTTGTTAACAATGACGTAATTATTTCAAAATAACAGCTGCATAAATCACACAGGTGCGCCACATCTGGCCGGATAGTGCTTGTTGTTAAGCGCAGATGCTAACACATCTTAGGAACAGATGCATATCCATTTCGTTGATATGCTTGATGGTATACTTATATCCTTCCACTTTTTGTCAGAACTCAACAGTAAAGTCATCCTCGGGATGATGACCATCAGTAATAAAAAGTTGTAATGATTTTAAAACCATAAATCATGAATGTTTTATTCTTTGCCTTGAACGAATATAATTTTCCATAGTGATTTTTATTGGCTGTTTTTACGACTTAGATATGCGGTCATGTGTAATTCCTGTTAGGCTGTAACAAATCAAGCGATTCGTCCAATCGTGCCGCTTGGTTTTCTTTCAATACGTCATATTGAAAGAAATCATGCTAAAATCCTACTAAATATAGATGTAAAAATTTGTGTATCATTACTTCTGTAAATTTTTACTGTTGGTTAGATTCGAATAAAATTTGACTACGGAATAGGTCGATAAAATATTAATTAAAAACTTAAATTTTTTTTAACACAACAATGATCGTAGTGAAACAAAAAATCTGTTAGGATTTTTAAAGTTTTCCCTAGCAAAGGGATAAGTGCTAAAACATATATCATTTAGAAAATTATGGGTTCATATTTCAAAAACTTTTTTATTTTTTTCGCCTAGTCGGCTAGTGGTCCGGTGTCAATGATGATCACATGCGGTCCCGGGTTCGATTCCCGGGTCTGACAAATCAAAAATTGTGCTTTTTTCAGATTTCTGATAAAAACAACGTTGCCCGGGATTGGATAAGTGCTCGGTTGGCGATAGGCTTACTTATATTACGTTATAAAACAGAGTATCTTCGGCTAATTGTGGATGCACCGGTTGTATCTCTGCTTACCTGTTGTGTTCTGGATCTTGTTCCAATCTTCTAGATCTCTTGGATTGTAGATTATGGCAAAGACTATATTCTATACTCTATTCTATATTCTATTCTATATTCTATATCGCCCGTAAGACCCATACAGCCAATTCCGGCTACCTAAATCAGAGAGATTAGTGTACGGAACAAAGGATGACATATAATAATGTAGGAAGGGGAAAGATATGAAAAAATTTTTTTAAAATATTGAATATCGTCGTCGAAGTGGTCTTTAAAGATTTAACTAGACTTTATTTTTCGGTAATCCATAATTCAAAGTCGCAATTAAACTAATTGATTTACCACTTTCGATATCCTATATGGATGTGTAATGCCACTGTAAGAAAAAGCAGTGTAAGGAATGAAGCGAACTTACCGAAGATCTGAAAATTAAAGGAGACCCCAGCGCGCGACACAATAATCTACACACGTTTTTCCCGTGTTGGTTCGGGCTCCTTTGAAGAATAGGCCAACTGCCTTTCTGCCAGGCAGGACGTAAAAGGCGACCGATTGGCTATACTAGTCACTACATCCTGGCTATTAAGTGGTAGAGTTCTGCATTGTCTCGCCCGGGTCTGGTACCACCGCCTTACCTATTCCTGCCGCAATAGCGTCAGTGTTTGTCGCTGTCGTGATCCGGTTTTTTGGAGGGTAAGGTAGCCGGTAAAGTTATGCACCTAGTAGCCACGATGGAAGTGACTCGATAGCCAATCGGCCGCCTTTTACGACCTGCCTGGCAGAACGGCAGTTGGCCTATTCTTCAAAGGAGGCCGGGACCAACACGGCGAAAATTGCTTGCTTGCTATCTTATGATATATTAAAAAAAACACATCCACCAAAATTTTCATCTCGTCAGTAACAAAAGCAGAAACACACTGTTTATAAATTCCACTCATGAAAAAAGTGTATTCACGCCCGTATTCCCGAAGACGTGAGTAGAGGTACAACCAGTGTACACACGATTAACCGAGGATACAGTATCACAATGTGATAGGTGGCAAGCCTTTCGCCAACCGGGCACTTTTCCAATCCCGGGCAAAGTTGTTTTTATCAGAAAACAGAAGAAACACATTTTTTGAATTGCCCGAACCGGAAGTCGTACCCGGGACCTCATGTGATTATCATCGACACCGGACCACACTAGCCCACTAGGCAAAAAAAAGTTTTTGAAATATGGACCAATATTTTTTTTAAATGATATATATTATTATGTGTTTTAGCACTTATCCCTTGCTAGGGAAAATTTTAAAAAACTTAACAAAGATTTTTTGTTCCACTACGATCCTATTTGTGCTAAAAAATCTTTTAAGTTTTTAATTAATATTTTATGTACCTATTCCATAGACAAAAATTATTCAAATCTGACCAACGGTAAAAATTTACAGAAGTAATGATACACAATTTTTTACATTTATATTTAGTAGGATTTTAGCACCGACACTAGACCACTAGACCACAGAGGCGATCCACGCATGTTTCACGTCTTAACACCGAAGCGATTTCATAAAAGACGCATTACACTTTTCATCCTGTAAAAGTTGAAGTATTAAATTGTACGGCGAAGTGCTTAAGTACATAAACTGTGTGTTACTGCTTTTGATACTACGTAGATGTGAGACCATTCTGCCGTTGAAGCCCCTTTAATTTTTCGACCTTTAGTAAGTTCATATTCCTTAAGACGATACACCGAGACAAACGGAAAAAACTAGTTTGCTCAATCAAATTTTTATGTATTGACTGTTAAATAACGGTTTTACAAAAATTGTACGATATACCTGAAGATATTATTAAAGGAATGTACTAACTCATACATGAAAGAATATACTTTACTCGATCATATAAAATTCCGAAAACAGGCTAAAAAAATCTCTAAAACAAGTAATTTGTTCGTAATATTTCTAATTTTCCACTTGATTTTTATATGGTGATATTAGATTTTAAATACAAAAAAGAATGTTCTAAATTTTGGTTTTCAGCTGAAGCTATATTTTTTTATTCGAAAACTAAACGGTTTCCCAGCGGTTTCAGAACATACCCACTTTCTATAAGTATTGGCGCGCGTCAGAATACCTCGCCTTAAGACGCTGTCAACACCACACACACACTCTATTATCTAATTGGGGGTGTATATATATATATATATATATATATATATTGGTGTAATTACCATTGTGGCTACTAGGTTGTAGAGTTCTGGATTGTTTCATCGGGGTCTGGTACTACCGCCTTACCTATTCCTGCTGCGATAGCGTCAGTGCTTGTCACTGTCATGTTCCGGTTTGGAGGGTCAGGTAGCCGATAAAATTACGCACGATACAACGATATGGCACATAACCATTAAAATCTTCGGTGTCAATATAGGCGATGCTTGTCTTTTCCATCTGGAGACCAGTGTAGCAATATCTATCTCATGATTTAAAAAATCATAAATATATTTATATGCTTTTTCTATTGAGAAAGATTCTAGTGTATTTTTATACTTCTTCAATTGTAGATTTTTCATGTTTCGTGGTTAATCAATCATTTCTTATCTTCTCCATCACGAGGACCAGTTGCTAGTTGACTATCCTATGTTAAAGAAGTAATTATGGTATTTAATTTACATAATTTCTGCTGAAAAACTGTGATGCAACGGATATGAATTTTATTTGTAAGCATTAATGAATTCTATATTTCGAAACCTCCGGCTCATAAGGACGTATACAGAATATGGCAAGTTTATAGTATGGGCATTTAAAGCTATTTTTGTCATTACTCAAAAATATACGACCATATACGTTTCTAAAACTTGTTAATTAAAAATGTTTTTTTTTATTTAAATTAAAAGTAATTTTTAAGTATTATTTAATTATATATACGTAATTACGATAATGTAAAATATGGATTATCGATAAAAAGACGTTACGACCCTATGCGCCGGAGTCATCGAATTTCATTAATGCTTCACCCTTCATAGAGTGAAGTGCTATTCGACTCTCCTGAAGATGCTTCGGTTGCGAAGTGAAACGTGCATTGATTACATAATTTTTCTGTTACTGTTTTTACTTCTGACGTGGAAGAAAGTGTTAGCGTTAAAAAAATAAAAAATATCCAACTTCAAACTTCAAATTTTTCTAAACTGATTTTGTGTGGATTAGATATTTTTCGTGTAACTACGTCCAATTATGGATTTCCGCAGTGTAACGTCTGAATCTGTTAAATTATCCTATGTTAAAAAAAAAACAAAAGTTAATTGCAATTTTCTATGGCACTGACCTTGGTTACCGTGACCGGTCTTTCGTGAAGAATAATAACAAGCAATTTTATTCGCGTCGACCACTTCACGATTGATAGTTGTTGGGCGCCAATAAAGCAATAAAATACACTTTAAGGGCATACGGTTTATTTTTGCTCAATTGGTAGTTAAGACGTGAGATATCAGCGTTTATGTAATACTAGCGACGACGACTTCCCTTTGCTCAGTCGGGTAAAAGTAGCCTATGTCACTGCTACATAATGTAGCTTTCCAAAAGTGTAAGAATTTTAAAATCGATCAAATAGTTTTTGAGATAAATCGTATCGAACAAACAAACAAAAATTAAATCTTTCCTCTCTTTAATATTAGTATAAATGATACCAAGTAAGCGGTTCTCCAGATGGCGACATTAGATAGCTGAAGATATCAAAGCTAATTTGTTGATTGGTAGTTAAGAAATATACCAGCAATGTTTCGCTCAGGTTCAAACCAGAACACGTCAGTGATAGATACTGACACCATTGCGACAAGAATATATAAAGCGGTGGTACCAAATCTGGGCCAAAAATTACGGAACACTAACAACGGTAGTGTCACATTAGGCCACACATTAACCGAACGGCAAATTGGACCAATATTTGAACATTGACATTGATCGTGTATCGTGGGTTTTTTATATCAATGTTTAAAGTTTGAAGATTTAATTAAAAAAATGCCGCTTTACTTATTTCACGTATAAAATCTAAAGTCCGTATTTTGATGCTGATAACCCTTAAATGAAAAAGTGGCAAGTGTAAATGAAATGTAGTAAATGAAAAAGAGCAAACTAATAATTCCGTCGGGCAAATGGACAGGACGCTTACCTGATAGTAAGTGACAGACAGCTAAACTACCAGGGTCATGTAATTGCGTTTACGGCCTTTCTTGAAGGTTCCTAAATCGTACGTCGTGTCCGTTCGGGAAAATTTCTGTCGATAGCTGGTGCCACAAAGAAGTAGTACAGGGCAAAAAGTGTCTCGAGAACCGCACGGTTATAACCATATCCGAACAGGAAGTTGAAGAACTCTTCTATTTCATAGTCTTGATAGACGTGGCACGTCAGATTTCGTGGCATTTACGAACTGGCGAAAATATAAGTATTCTTCAAAACACGTCCGGTTCTTCAAAACACGTCCAGACTGATAAAAGCCCATCTATACGTATAATAAAATCGTAGGAAAGTCAAAACTGTACATTGAATATTTTTTTAAAAGAATACTTGGGGCGTGATCTGCAATCGATATCAAATCAAAATATCAAAGCCAAAAATATAGTTTTTAGAATTTTTGTCTGTTTGCCTGTATGTATGTCCGGAGTAAACTCAAAAAGTACAGTAATGGACAATATATCCATGCACTAAGGTTAATTTACAAAGTAAAGGTTAATTTACAAAGTAAAGATTAATTATCTCTATACATTTATATAAATACTCTTTATTAAATTGTAGGTACGGCAGGAGGGCAGACGGTCTATTTTTCAAAAGTGGCCCGCACCAACAAAGAAGCAAATTTTTAGTCGCGCTGAATTCTAGAGAAATACGAGAATTAAAATCAGTTTTGTAGTTATACTGCATTGAATTTATTTGCTAACGCTATCTCAACGTAATATATTTGTGTAAATGTTTTCAATGGAAATGTTGAAAAGGTTAATGAGAACAGCATAAACTCCTCAGCGCCGTATATCCATGCACTAAGGTTAATTTACAAAGTAAAGGTTAATTTACTTTGTAAATTAAAATTATCTCTATATATTTATATAAATACTCTATTGGGATTATGAAGGTACCAAAAATATATCTAAAACTAAAACTCATTATATAAGTGGATATAATGAGTTTCGGTTTTAGATATATTTTTGGCTACTAATTATCCAATCCAGTTAGTGAAATACACATTCGTTAAATTGGTTTTTCATTACTTATCGTTTTTTGAAAACGCTGTAATTTCGTGGTATAAGAAACAAGCGCGGGCGAAGACGTTATCAATTGTTAATCCTACTTATATTATGAATGCAAAATTTGAGTGAGTGTTTTGGTACTGCTTCATGGCTCATGCTGAACATAACATACGGATTTAGATAAAATTTCTGTCAATTCACCTGAGTTGTGGTTTGCCTCAACGTATATGATGTGTTCACTTTGCCCAATTTGCACGAAAATCAGCGTGAAGATATTCATTTAAAAGTTGTCCAAATAACACTCCTTAAATTATACGCTGCTTCATGTGAAGTTTTTTTAATGTACCATGTTTCAAACAATCGAATCTCAAATCTAATTCTTAGATTATTATGAAAATACTAATGTACAAAATTTTAGAATGTAATTATAAATTGCAGCCGAAGAAATAATATTTAAAACGCACTAAAATTGTAACGACCGACTTCCACTTTTATGTATTTCTGAAATCTTGCGTCAGATCTTTATCAAGGGCCAAACCGAAAGTACTGTCTCCTAACCCAAAAATAAATCACCAATCTGATCACATATGATGGATTTATATCCAAAGATACAATAAACACAGTTAAGTATCCGAATGTAAAACTTTTTTTTGGGAAAAATTGTGAAAAAGTCGAGAGAGTAGCATTTTTATATCAAAGCAAACAAGTAGATTCCCTCTCCTGATGGAAAGATACAACATCACCTGTAGATACCAAAGATATTACTATCTTTGCGGTAGGGTCTTAATGCCACATGCATAAGTTACACAATGCTACCTTACTATCTAAATCAGAACACGACAGGGCAAACACTGGAGCTATTGCGCTAGGAATATGTGAGGTGGCGGTACCAGACCCGGGCGAGACAATGCAGAATTTTATCACTTATTAAGCGCGATGCAGTGACTTTCAAAGCCAATTTTTCGCTTCTTACGAACGGCCTGGCAACACGGCAGATTGTCTAATCTTCAAAGGTGACCCGGACCAACACGAGGAAGTAAAATGATACCAACTTATAGTAATCTCTTAAAATTATGCAGATTTAAATCAATAAAACGCTATGCGCTTACAGTTGCGCCTAAAAAGTATCCAAATTAAATGTAAGTACAAGGTCGGGATTTATTTTAAACTCGGTACGAAGAGTAAATATTTATTTGATATGTGTTTTTTAATATATAAATCGGAGTCGGTTGGTACATTTAAAATAGATTAACCTTAGGAAAGTTGTTCGCTGGAATCAACTGATCTTGGATATGTAGTGTTCAGTTTTGCGGAGTATTGATGGGAATTTCTGAATTGATCGTTTTCTCATAACTTTATATTACTACTGTTATTTAATTTTAATTACTATTGAAGTTCTGGATATTAATCAAGTATATAAGGTGATGTAAATAAATATTTTTCTCCCGTGTTGGTCCTAGCTCCATTGAAGTATACACCAATTGCCGTTCTGCCAGGCAGGTCGTCAAAAGCGACTGATTGGTTATACGTGTCACTAACATCGCGACTACTGGGTGGTAGAGTTCCGCAACGTCTCGCCCGGGAATTTGGTACCACCGCCTTATCTATTCCTACCGCAATAGCATCAATGCTTGCCACTGTCTGTTCCGGTATAGAGGGTAAGGTAGCCAGTATACTTATGCAAGTGGCATGAACACTTTGGCCACGTCGCCACATGGATAGAAATAAACCATTAACATGTTTGGTGTCTACAGGCGATGGTTTCTCTGTAAAGAGAGCAGGGGAGCAATCTGCATCTTTGATATAAAAAAGTCAGCACCCTTGCCAGCTAGTTCATTTTCATGTAAAAAACTATTATTACGCTAACAAATCTATTTAAACGTACCCTAACCTATTTTTCTACTTCATGTTGTATTCAAATATGACAGATAGAAAATGTAGTTTATAAATTTTGAATCCCATTGTTGGTACGAAGCGGTTACTAAACAAGGTTTCTCAAAGTGGAGTACTGACTCCCAAAGCACTTTTTCAACTCACATTCTGTAGGGGATGTTTATTCCTACATATCCTACAATAAGTAACAAAAATCCTGTCCAATCATCAAAGGCGTTATTGTAGCTATATATATATATATATATATATATATATATATATATATATATATATATATATATATATATATATACACATTCTTAAATGCTACACACACATGAAGTCTTTGCAAAAAGACCGATACAAAGATGCCGTGATGTCTTTATGTCGATCAAGACCAAGAACGGCGTGACGGATCGTGATGAAAACTGGTGTAGGTACAGTGATTGGTGTACATTACATGTGATAGGCTAAATATTCACAAATAATACACTATCATTTTTGTCCGCCTGTCTATGTGTCCACTGTCCCATTATAACTTTAGAAAGGCTTGATCGATCTTGATGGAAATTTGTACATAGTGAAAATACTTGATTACGCTAGTTACATGCATATTTTTGTCTCTTTCCTGTATATTTATTTGTTTCTTTATGATGCAATACCGCCGATGCTTAAATCATGATCTGTGAACAGTGATTGCACTAATGATAGGACATGAATTTTTCTTTGTCAACTTATTTACGGGTAGGTATTGGCTTATATTTTATACATATATAACTGTTCTCTCAAATTTAGGAATACTTCTCCCTCTTGTATTCGCAATCAAGGTGAATCTCTTCATCTTGATTACGAATCTTCATTTTTAAAAAGGCACTAAAATATTTAGGCATTACCTCTTTCATAGATTTTTTTTGTAACATAATTCACGCTGTAAGTTATGCACCTGAGCACATTGTTCAGAATTTCCACCTGCTACTTCTTGATTTAAGGTTATCGTCGGCAAAAATACGGGTTTTACATTTTTTTACGAGAGACATTTTTTTAGCGGCACGGTTTTGTAACGAAGTTCCTTATTTAATAAAATATTTTATTTAAAAATTAATTTTCTTAGCAGAGGAAAATGCCTTCAACGAGTTCAAAGTCAAACAACCTCGACAGGTTAGACAAAATGCTCATGGTAGTCGCGCTGGCCAGGCATGATATAGAACTTGTAAAATAATGGAGTTTTATATTACCATGTATTCAATTTTGCTGAAGGTTCATAATTATTACAATGCGAAAACGGGGTAAAACACAAAGTACGGGGCATTTAGTTATCCTGTCTTCTACTTTTAGTCGTGCATTCTTGCTTCTTGGATCTGATAGCAGACATCTTTTTCAAAGATAACTCGGATAATCTCGCTGTTTCTGCTCGTAGTGTTGAATAAATACATATTTTTCATTAATACAAAAAGATATTTTATTATTGCGAACAGAAGATCGTTTTTAGGGTTCGCCGTTGTCTAACAAATTCTATTCGGGATACGTTAAGATTTAAGTTTGAGAAACTGAGCACCAAATACATAGATTACGACATGAAATACGGCGCCCAGTAGTGCAATGAATATTGCTGGAGCCTTCTAAGAGAAATAGAATTTTATGATATTGTATATCCATCCCTGTTCCATTGAAATAAGGTTAAAAATACCATACATTATAGAAAGTAAAGCCTTATAGCCATATAGGTCAGAAATCGGTCGTAAAAATTTAATACCTTATTAATGCTTGTATTTTTGTTTCAGGTATGTGAAGACTTATTTCTTGAGAGTTTGGGGCTTTAGTGCAGATATTAAATGAAAGCTTTATAAAATTTTCATGATGAATTTTGTATATGGTAAGGTATTGTAATAAATGAGTTATATATTATCTTTTTGTGTAAGGGGATTGTATGGATAAAAGGATAGCTTATTCGTTAATCGAGAATGAACTATTCGCTTTCTTACGTTTTTTTATAGAATCGGCTTGTATACGAACAGGTTGGCTACCTGATTTGTAACGTAAGCGTTCTGTTTGTCCGCCCCTTAAAATAGCGATTAATGTATACTTTTTATATAAAAGAATAAGACTTTTATATGACTGATGAGGTATTTAGTCTATACTAATATTATAAAGAGGAAAGATTTGATTGTTTGTTTGTAACGATTTAACTCAAAAACTACTTGGCCGATTTTAAAATTATATTTATTATATTAATAAAATATGCTCCTTTTTTATCCGACTGAGTAAACGGAAATAATGTTTTTTAATCACGCAGACGAAGTCGCGAGTGACTGCTAGTGGCTATAGCAGCAAATGTTATACATTCAATCTACTTTTTTATGTAACTGGCAAAGACTTTAAGCTGTTTAGCCTACTTAATTTACGTACGAATTTTAAGCAATGACGATTGACGGCTCCTTAAAAATTAAAAAAATTCCAAAAAAAACTATTGCATATTTTAGGACCGAGCATACTGAGGCGGGCCTCAAAAAGCCGGATCGCATCGCAAAAATCCGCCTCACCTCGTAAAATTCTCTTCCATATACATTTTATATGAAAAATCGCTTACTACGGCGGAGTATAGTAGGCGCTGCGGATTTTCCCTCGGCGGATTTCGGTGTTCTTTTTTTCGGAAAATCTGAATAACTGCTGGCCTTAAGGGCCTTCACAGGTTCACCGGCCGCAAGATTGCGCTGAATATTTTTTTTTATATTATAAGATAGCAAACAAACAGATGGGTATCCTGATGGAAAGAGTCAATCATCGCCTTTAGACACCAAAGATGTTAATGGTGCGTTGCTATCTTGTGGCGAGGTCTAATGCCGCATGCATAAGTTTACCGGCTACCTTACCCTCCAAACCGGAACACGACAGTCACTAGCACTGACGCTATTGCGGCAGGAATAGGTAAGGCGGTGGTACCAAACCCGGTCGAGCCGATGCAGAATTCTACCACCTAGTAGTGACGCGTATAGCCACTCTGTCGCCTTCTTCGACCTGCCTGGCAGAACGACAGTTGGCCTATTCTTCAAAGCCCGGGACCAGCACGGGGAATATATCGCGCCTACCTTATAAGTTTACCGGCTACCTTATCCTCCAAACCGGAACACGACAGCGACAAGCATTGACGCTATTGCGGCAGGACTCGACAGTGGTACTAGACCCAGCCGAGACAATGCAGAACTATACCATCAACTCTACCAGTAGCCATTCGCATAGCGAAGTGTTCGCCTCTTACGAACTGACTAGCACAACGATAGCGCAACTTCAATGGAAGCCCGAACCAACACCGAGTTACTACTATCGGACCGGAAAAACACACCGTCTATTCCTCAAAAGGGTCCCTGATAACATGACGAAATCATTACGTACCACGGGTATAAATGACTCTTAACACTATTTTTATGTAAAGCTGCATTGTACACCCACACTGCCAAGCACTTAAGCTGCTTTTCCATAACAAAAGATTTTCACTTTTCAATTTAGATCTCTTAGAATAGCGCAAGTGGATGTCTTGGGCAACAATACCAGCGGGAGTGTTATGTTCACTCTTATGCACAATGGAATAATGGACTTATATCAGGTTGCATTAGAAGTGGATTTGCGGATTATGGGATTAATGATCGTATTTACTCCTAACATAATATATTAATACGTGAAGGAAGAGCTTTGGACCCCTTTTTAAGACAAATGCGCGAACTGTTGAGTATGAAATTTGGTACAGTAGTTTACATTACGGAGGATTGTAGAAAACAAAATGCATTAGAAATACATTAAATTAATAAAAATAAACATCACACACACTACGTTCATGTAACATTCATGATTATGTACACACATCTATGTATATGACTATACAAATAAATAAAATTGGAGTATCTGTTTGTAATATTAAAATAACCGATTTTTATTAAATGCATATGAATGTAACAAAATGACATTATTTACAATTTTTGTCTGTATGTCTGTCTGTCTGTCTGTTTGTTTGTTCCGGCTAATCTCTGGAACCGCTGGGCCGATTTTGATGGGAGCACATAGCTGATGTGACAGGGAGTAACTAAGCTACTTTTTTCGAATTTTTTTCACGCGGACGAAGTCGCAGGCGCAGCTAGTGTATATTACAATTTTTTACAGCTAAAGTCAGCTGTCATACTTTAAAGAGATTTTATTGTTTAGTGTATGGTCGAATTTATTTAGGCGAAAGGCGACCTCTAATTTGTGAAATCTCTAATGTGTGAAAAACTACCAGATTTCAGCGACTTCGACTGCGTTGTCGAAACTAATATTTTAAAGAGTCTTGATTTATTGTCTGTTTCTTACGATTTAATTCAAAAACTACTTGACCAATTTAAAAAAAAAGCTACATTATCTAGGAGTAACATAGGACACTTTTTACTTGACTGAGCAAAGGGAAGTAATAATTTTTGATCACGCGAACGAAGTCGCGAGTAACTGCTAGAAAATAATAAATGTATACCTTACGAATCAGGCAGGTGTTAGTCTTAAGAAACTATGACTTTTATTAACACAACACGTTGATTAATGTGTGTTAATACAGGGTGTGTTTTATCGTGGGACGAAATCAAACCCGTGGAAATTCTTGCTTATACATATCCAATAAATATTAAAAAAATTAGTGTTAAATGACTAAGAAAACATTAATTGGTACTAATTTTATTACTTACTTTGTATCATTACTTCCTAAGATATCAAACAAGTAGTAGCTTTCCTAATGGAAAATTGCAACCATAACCTATAGACACCAAAGGCGGTATTTGATATAAAAGTATCTTCACGCCCGTATCCCCGAAGGGTTAGGCAGAGGTACAACAAGTGCACCCACGATTAGCCGAAGATACTTGGTCCCACAAATGTGATAGGTGGCAAGCCTATCGCCAACCGGGCACTTTCCAATCCCGGGCAACTTTGAGTTTATCATTAAACTGGAAAAACATTTTTTTAAGTGCCCGACCCGGGAATCGAACCCGGAACCTCACGTGGTCGACGCCAACGTTGGACCACTAGACCACAGAGGCGATTATTTCAACTTGATACCCCAACGCATTCTTGAGAATAAGGTTCTTGACAGATCTACCAGACGAGCTCTATTTTGCGTATCTGTTTGTTTGCTTTTTTATAAATTATAATATAAGGAAACGAAAATAAAATAAAAATTGTATTCTTATGTAACAGAAACGAAGCCGCAAAGACCAGCTATTATTACATACATATAAGTACTAAAGAAATAAATTTATCCATCCTAAACTAAGCACCAATAAAATCTCCAACACACACCCACACAATGCCATAAATATTAAATATATTATCCACGAAGCTATGTAATAAGGTAAAATACTATGTGAGCAGCGCCAAACAAAATAGCTTGAGAATAGAACAACCGAATTCGCAGAACATTATGATAATAAGATGACTTACGAGCTCACTAAGGGTTATTGGTGATTTGGAATATTCCATTCAGAACATTAATTTCCTATGCATAAAATATAATGGTGGGTATATAGTTTTTTTAAATCATAAGATAGTAAACAAGCAGATGGGTCTCCCGATGGAAAGAATGAACCATCGCCTATAGACACCAAAGATGTTAATGATGCGTTGTTATTTGGTGGCCAGGTCTTATTTATTTATTTAATTATTTATTTACTTTTATGCACTAAAATTGTACAATGGTTAAACTTAATGCCATAAAGGCATTCTCTGCCAGTCAATCAGCAAGTGGATTAGAAAAATTTCAATAGGGGGTGCAAATAAATATTTTAAATGGAAATAGGAAACAGTATGATGGGTTAAACGGAACAAAAATATAATAATTACTAGGAAATAGAAAATATAAATAGATGGGTCATTCCATGTCAAATTGACCAATAGTTGGAATCGACCCCTTTCGATTTGGATGAATTTTGGTCAGAAGTTTTCTTTTATCATAAAACGAAGTTCTGCCAAAGGAAAAAAAATAAAAAAAATTTTTTCGAAAGATATACAAATTAAAAATTTCGCGATTTTTCAAGTTTTTCAATTTTGTTTTTGCAATATCTCGAATGCTATTATAGATACAGGAATGGGCTTTCGTTTGTTTAAAAGGGGACAGTTGAGGCTATAGAAAAAAAATATTTTGGAAAAAAATTTTGAAAAATGTTAAATTTGTAAAATTTTGAATTTTTGAAAATCGTCAAAAATGAAGACCGCCATGAAAATTTCGGCTCAATTTTTTTTGTATGATACCTTGTAATGATCTTAAAAGCTCCTGAAATTTTTGGATAGGGGGTTTTTTTTTTATTTCAAAAATATGAATTTTTAAATTTAAATTTGAATTTTTATTAAAGTAAATTTGAATGTAAAATTGAATTTTGATTTGTAAATACTCAAAATTACAATATTATGTATCTGCATAACATTAACTTGTATAGAAGTTGCAAAAAACAAAAATATTTTTTTTCTGAAATTATAATTTTTTTTTTGAAATTCAGAAATTCATATTTTTTAAATAAAAAAAACCCCTATCCAAAAATTTCAGTATCTTTTAAGATCATTACAAGGTATCACACAAAAAAATTGAGCCAAAATTTTCATGGCGGTCTTCATTTTTGACGATTTTCAAAAATTCAAAATTTAAAAATTTAGCATTTTTCAAAATTTTTTTCCAAAATATTTTTTTATCAATAGCCCCAAGTGTCCCCTTTTAAACAAACGAAATCCCATTCCTGTATCTATAATAGCATTTGATTTATTGCAAAAACAAAATTGAAAAACTGGAAAAATCGCAAAATTTTGAATTTGCATATATTTCGAAAAAAGTTTTTTTATTTTTTTTCCTTTGGCAGAACTTCGTTTTATGATAAAAGAAAACTTCTGACCAAAATTCATTCAAATCGAAAGGGGTCGATTCCAACTATTGGTCGATTTGACATGGAATGACCCAGATACATGTAACATATTTACATAAACATATATTAATAAACACATAATAGACTATATACATACATAGCACATATAATAAACAAAATATTTAACTAAGCACATCTTATGCCACATGCATTAATTTACCGGCTACCTTATCCTCCAAACCGGAACAGACAGTTACAAGGATGACGCTATTGCGGCGGGAATAGGTAAGGCGGTGGTACCAGACCCGGGCAAAACAAGCACCTAGTAGCCACGATGGTAGCGACTCGCATAGCCAATCGGTCGCCTTTTACGAACTGCCTGCCAGAACGGCAGTTGGCCTATTCTGCAAAGGAGCTCAGGACCAACGCGTGTCGATGAGCACGTTTTCTACACGGCACGGCGCTGTATAAGCTTCTCTACGTACACAGTTTTAATGCGGTTCGTAGCCAGAGCCAAATCTTGCATACTTCCTTCCAAGCATCGAATCGAACGTCTCTCTTCTAGTTTTGTATATGTTACAGTCAAAACTCTTAACCGGTCAAAAGTACGTTTAACTGAAAAAAAAAACAGTCAAAAGTAGTTTTGACTGGACAGGTTGGTCAAAAGTAGTTTTGACTGAAAATTATAGGTCAATAGTAGTTTCGACTGGATATTAATGGTCAAGAGTACTTTTGACTCTCATTATTAGTCAAAACTATTTTCGACCGCAAGAGCATCAGTCAAAACTATTGTCAACGGTTTAAATGTTTAAAACAATTATTTACTAAGCAATTGTTAATTAGAACATAATATAATTATTACAAAGAAAACGACGGCGTCAAAATACTTTTCTAACCGAAATTGAATTATTATATTCTTTGCTTGAATTTAAAATATAATACAAATTAAAAAATCGAAATACTATTCAATGCAGTAAGCACAATCAGAACTTGCAAAATTATGCATGATATGTATGTCTTAGTATTTAGACATTAGTTCATAGATCACATCATCATCAGCAAAGATCTCACAATCAAACTACAAAAAAATTGATAAATTGTTATTTGTTACTTAATTATTAAATATTTTTGATGACTATCTTTTATATCTTCTTAGATAGTTAAAATTCTTTGTAAAAATTATTCTTCTTTTCTTGGTTACTCTTTTTTTTAAATATCAATTACTTGTAACACAATACCAGGTTTTATAAAAGTTTATAAATTAACTTTTTGTTATATTAGTTAAGTACTATTTTTTAAGAGTTTTGGCTAATAAATATCGATCAAAACTACTTCTGACTGATTCAGACAGTCAAAACTACTTTTGACCAACTCCTTTGGGTAAAACTAGTTTTGACTATAATTTAAGTCAAAAGTACTTTTGATTAACCTGTCCAGTCAAAACTACTTTTGACTGTTTTTTTCAGTCAAAGGTAATTTTGACCGGTTAAGAGTTTTGACTGCAACATATACATAGTATTACTAGTTTTGCATACATATATAGTCATTGGTGAAATGTGGCATTCGCCATGCACACGCCCGGCTTAGACATGGCACGCGCTTGGCACGGCTTCGAGTTGATTAATCATGGTTAATATAACGCATAGCGTTAAATTAAAGCGCGCTATGTATATTCAATATATAGCGTTACGCTATTTAGATTCGCATTCGGCGCTATAACATAACGCCACGCTATATACCCAGCGCCTAGCGTAGGCCGTAGTTATAACATTATAACCTACGAAGTTACAAACTACGCGATCTACCAAGTAACGTGCTAGACTGTAGACGCTAGACGTTATAACATAGTTTATAGCACTCAAGCACCGATCACACAGCCCATAGACCCCTAATAACAGGCGAATGGTTCTGTCAACACATTTGACTTATAGTTCCGATGTAAATGTTCATGCACCAATACCCAATCAGTGTCGACCAATCAGATTCTCTGTACATCACTGTGGCCTTGAGTAAGCCAATCACGATGTTGCAGCTCAGCTCAGCTAGTTGCCAGAATGTATTCAATACGGAAAATCGAACATTAGTCGTCTATGGGCTGTGTGGTCGATGCACTCAAGTCTCAGTCACCTAGGCTTGGGCCTAACCGGTCATTACAGAGAGCGCTCAATTTAGTTCAAAATCCAAGGACGAACTAGTTCGTTCTATTAGTTCATTAGTTCTTTTTTGAAATAATTTATTAAGAACAATAAATAAAGAAAAAATATAGTTATGATTATTGTAAGTTTTGTTTATTGTTATTTAAAAAATACAAAGTATTACATGAAAATTTTACACGTCCATTTATGTAATATGAGATTTTTTATTTAAATAATGAAAAATAAAATAATTTATATTAATGATTAGTCAACAGCTAGGCTAGTTCCTAGTATAATGTGTAATTATATTAGAATACTTAAAAAGTATGAATTTTTACAATTAAAGTTGACTTTTTTGTTATGACACATAAAATCTTTTATCGAAATAAAAACGAAAAAATAAAATGATTTATATTAATAATTAGTCATAATTAACGTGATATATAATAATAATAATCAATTATTTGTAACAATAAATGGGAATAGAAGAGATTTTTTTTTATTTTAATTAAACTTACCGTAAAATAAGACATAAATAGTATTAGTATTCTGTTTGATAATTAGCCAGCAATACTTTAGTTGACGATTGTTAGATTTCATATGATTTGATAAAATTTTAACCATGGGGATTTGAAGTTGTTTAGTATCGATATCGATTATCGAAATATCAAGGCGCGCACAGTAAAAGTAAATAACTCGGTTGGTCACATAGTGCCACTGTTTAGTAAAGTAGACGCTAACCGAAATATAAAAAGAACTAAGAGTGGGATTTTCAATGAACTAGTTCGCATAGTTCACCTAAAAGAGCGCTCTTCCCACCTAGGTCGCTCGCGAACTACCCAAGACTACAGTCACCGCGTGCTAGCGCTCGTTCTATGACGTTGTGATGAGTCGCGCGCTATCTCGCCCGGCTCGCGCGATTAGTGTTCTAGAACTTACACGTTATAATATAGTTTATAACGTAGCGCGCTAGAAAAATGTAGTTTATAGTCTATAACGCGCTATCATAAAATAGTTTATTTGAACAATACTAGAGTTGACCGGCGCTAGCGCCGGTTTTATGGACAGATTTTATGGTGCTACATACATTAATATACCGGGTGCCGTGCCGGGCAGAAACCGTCTCGTCGACACGCGCCCTTAGTGCCTTTTCATTAGTTTTCATACACCCCGGTTGCCGGGTATACGGCACCGGGTGCCCGGTTGCAAAGTGAAGGGGCATGTTTGAATTTTTTCACACGTATCGGCGTAATATGCCCGGCAGGCGGTGCCCGGGTAAGCGCCGGATTAACCACTATACGTCCGGTCGCCGCCTACCGGTTAGCCGGTGACCGGACTCACAGTGATGTATGGAACACGCAACTAGTTTTTAGACGCACCAGCAGTTGACTACTAAGGTACAATCACGAATAGAACACGCGCATATCTTTGGGCTCAAGTCCACGTGGAGAGAAAATGGAGAAAGATATTGAATTTTTAATAACTTAGCTGAAGCTAAAGGGGTAAAACTTGTTCAGAATACAAATATAAAAATGAAACAAAAAGGCTAGGAAAGAAGTTTTCATTCTTTAATCTTCATGTCGTAGTAGTTCTTTAAACAAGGTATAAAATGCATAACACTCTTCTCTTTTTACATTAATCGGATAAACCCAATAATTTCTTGACTTCCTTTTCAGACGGTATTTTCGGTATAACATCAATATTTATTTATTATGTATAACAAAGTCCACAGCTATTAATCTATTTTAAATTTTACGTATTAGAATTATTCTAAAAGCCAATTACGGACTTACATTTTTTAATATTTACATATAATTACGTCACTAAGTAGTATTGACGAGGGTGTGAGTGTGTGTATATGGATGGATATGCGTGTACTTGCGTGTGAGTGTGCATGTGATCTGCAATGTGGTTAAAAAATTATAAAAAATATTGCAATTAATTGTTTACGTTCCATTTTTAGAGGAGACTAAAAATTAAATTATGCCTGCGTCATACACGACTGTGCTGCGCTGAACATTCCAGACACTACTGGTTACAAAACGGGTCGTGTGAAAGATACCGGATAGTCGTCACTGGCTACCCGGCAACCCGAAATTGAAGCAATGATTTAATTTCGTCTTTGTATTATGACAAATATTTATAAATATTAAAAATTATCTATAAAAAATGTTATATTTGAAAGTCATTTAAAATCCGTAGGCGTACAAAAGAAATTGTCTGTTTAACCTATCCACCTCTGTTAAAATGTCAGACTCGAAAACATTTGGCATTTAAGTGCCTTTGCTATACACATTAAATATTTAAATTTGTACCTAAAATAACAATAATAAATTTGTACCGTCACGCCCACATCCCGACATTTCTGCTTATAACTGGAACCAACAACTTTACCCGGTCCTCTAAAGCTCGAGGGTGTTTCGACGTGTTCGTCTGGGCCCTCTGAAGAATAGAACATCTGCCATTCTGCCAGGCAGTTCGTAAAATGCGAACGCTTGGCTATGTGTGTCACTACGTCATGACTGCTAGGTGATAGTTTCGCAACTTTTCGCATGGATTTTGGTAGCACCGCCTTACATATTCCTGCCGCAATAATGTCAATGTTTGTCACAGTCGTGTTTCGGTTTGCACCATTAATATCTTCGATGTCTAGGCGATTTATATCTCTTTCCACAATGAGAGTTATCTGCTTGTTAGTTATCTTATGATATAAAAATATATTGTAAATTAAATTAAATTTAAAATTAAATTAAATTTTCTTTATTTGCCTGAAATAGGGTAACAAGATCTCTTAACTTATATTAGTGAACAAGCCAATTTCGCTATATATAGCATGCAAATTTATTTTAATATATTAATTTATACTTAAAATTAAATATTTTATTTTTCCTATTAAATAATACTGTAAATATTTTATTTATTAAATATTATTAAATATTTTATTTTTCCTTTTAAATGTACTCGTATCTATAGTGATTTTTTCAGCTGAAATTAACCTTTTTTGGCTGCTTCCATTATATTTACCTGAAAATATAACCTAGAAAGTAAATTAACGATTAGAATAGAAATATGAATAATACTTTGCAATTGAACTAAGTATTGCAAGTATTCTGCACGTGTGAGTGCCTCGAACAATAATGCCAAAAATGATCGCGCCCCACACAGGTGCAACGCCTTTTAAAGATGCGATGGCGTTTGTTTTTTTTTCTAGCGGAAAGTGTTGCTAACACTGTCATATCTTTTAAATTGGACCAAATAAATATGTTTACGAAATTTCATTGAAATCGTTTCAGTAGTTTCGAGTCCATCCAGGACAAACTAGGTGACACGTAATTTATATGAATTAACGTTAAGATATCTATGCTCTGAAGCAATTTTACTAGATCGCCTATTTACTGTAGTACTAGTACGATCGACGAGATAAATTAGGTCATACATATTGTAGAATGTTCTTCACAGTTCTAGCATCCCTCGAAGTACATATAAGGTTATACCTAAGAAAGTCGACCTTCTTATGTACATCGGTTTAGGCATGATTAAGGGCAGGTTGTTACCTTAAGTAAGGTTTATATCGTTATATATGTAGATAATTAGTTTCGTTTGATAAAACCTTTGAATATAGACGTGACTTTTACAGATGAAAATGAGGGAGAACACGAGGAGATATAAAAGGTCATATAGACTGAGCCTTATTGTACGATCCTTCGATTAATATTAATGTTATAAATACAAAATGTTTTGAGAATATTTACGTTCGTTTAGTGACGCCGCAAGGTAAATATTTTAATTAATATACTTTAAAAAAAGTATCTTCACGCCCGTAAGCAACAAGCAGAGGTATACAAGTAGAGGTACCCATGCACCCACGATTAGCCGAAGCTACTGAGTCCCACAATGCGATAAGTGGCAAGCCTAGCGCCACCCGGGCACTTATTCAATCCTGAGCAACGCTTTTTTTATCAGAAAATTGGAAAAAAAAACACATTTTTGAATAGCCCGACCTAAGAATTGAACCCGGACACCGAATCACTAGACCATAGAAACGACTCCACTAGACCACAAAGACGACTAATTAATAAACTTTTTAGATAATAATAAGTAATATATGTATTACTTACTATTTAGCAAAATGTTCATCATAAAATATTTATCTTTACAATATATCGCACCTTTGGTAGAACAAGCGCACAATGAAGAATGTTACTAGGTATGCCAAATCGCTTGCAATTTTGTCTCAGTAAAGCCTGTATGTATACAAATACACTAGTTTTTGTTGTAGTAAAAAATACCTAGTAGTTTTGATTTTATAGGCATTCAAAGTTTCGAAAAATATCAAGTCTCGCTAACAGACACGTGACCGCTTGTGACGTCATGACACAACGCGCCGCGCCTCGCTTAGTATCAAATCAAGTCTCCAGCGGTTATAGTATAGTAAGGTGTAATAGCTTGCGCAGTATTTTGTTGTTTTCATCAGCGTATTACTTTAATAGTCTATTAATAGTAAATATTATTCGATTAATAAAATGAATGAAGGATGCGAAAAAGGGCAATCGGATATTTCACCTAAAATAGATGGATTAATGGTTGCGCATTATTTATCAACAAATAGTGATTAAATAAATAAATAAATATTCACGGGACAAATTACACTTACTGATCTAACCCCAAAGTAAGCAAATATTTGTTTGTGTTATGGGTGTTAGTCAACGATACTAATACATAGAAATATATATATAAATAGCAGAATATATATAATAAACACCCAAACCCGGAAATACAAACATTTATGCTCATCACACAAATGCTTGTCCCCGTCGGGGATCGAACCCGAACCCCGTTGATTGCGTAGTCAGGGTCGCTAACCACTCGACCAACGGGGCGGTCAAATGCGAGGAAGAAAAATGCAAAGGTAAGAAAACTTTCCTTGCTACTACTTATGCTTAATAGTTTATCTATTCTAAATTATTTTATCAAAACAAAATACCCAACTAATGTCGTAATGAAAGAATGCAACTCAAATAATAGAAGAACCTACCTACCATTAAATTTTTACGTTAAAGACAACAAATATGTATTAGTTTTGTAGCTATAAGTAGGTACGTAGGACGTAGGTATATGTACGTGTATAGGTACCTACCGTTCTTCTTAATTTAAATAAATACCTCGGGAACTCCATCCTTTCATACGCTTGCGTAGCGTTTGCCCATCTCCCCCGTACGGACTTGCATCCGTTGCAAGTGGTACAAAATAAATTCCTGCGTATTGCCACGGGAGCACCGTGGTATATGCGCAACGTAGACCTCCATAACGATTTTGAATTGCCGAGCTTAGCAAAGACATCTCCGAAAGATACTTCGATCGTGCCATCTCGCATCCGAACCCACTGGTGGTAGCCGCGGCTGACTACATCCCAGACCCTAATCCCGATCCCAAACTACGTAGGCCCCGCCACATTCTTACCGATCCCGATGACCCGATAACTCTGGCCAACGGTTTACACGATAACACTACACACCTACATTCGCGACACCGTCGCCGCCGGCGGCGACGAGGACCCCTGTTTCGCCCTTCGGCGAACCGAGCCCAAGGGCAAGGTTCGGCGGACGGACAAAACAATGCCACTAGCCCTCTCATCGCAAATCACGACCCCACCCTAAGCCGAGGTTCGGTCTCACAGGAGACACCCTTAGGGCGGAGGGCGTACAGCCCTACACCTTTAAATTCTGGCTGAGCACTCTGCTCGCCCCCGCGACCGGTGAAGCTGTAACAGCCCATAAGGCTAACAGCAATTGAGACATTCCGAAAAAAAAAAAACCTCGGGAACTGTACATTTTCCCAGAATTAAAAGGAGCCGTGAGTTATTCCAGACCTCGTCCAGATCCGTTCAGTAGGCACAACTCATGATTTCCTACTATTTGGATTGGACATTTTTTTTGGAAAAGTATTGAGGTGTAATTTCGACGGCACGGGCGCGCGACCGCGAGCGCCGGCCGCCGAGCGAACTAGACTGAGCGTGTTGTGAGATGACGTCACAGCGTCAACGGCAGCCAGCGTCGTGCGAGAGTTTTCAATTCAACTTATTTTACTTCTAAATCGGAAACTAATTGACGTATCTTTCACTAGTATTTTTTATTTTTCACAGAGAATATGGAGTGCTAATAATCAAAATTAGTTAACATTCTTCATTGTCAAAAATTGCAAAAATGAGTTAAGTATGCAGAAATGCTTTAAAAACGCCCTTTTAATTGGAGGAACAAAGACACTCATTTAATTCCTTTAAAAATCCGCTAGGCGAAAATAGTGATTTTGTCTTATTGCCGCCTTTTTATTATTCCCTTGGATCAATATAGATTATAGACTAAAGTCTCATTATTGTCTATTGAATATTGGTCAGTTATGCCGTCAGCGGGGAGAGAGGCAGTCGTAACTTGGACCGCTAACGACGTAAAGGTAAATATGCCCTTTGATGTTTCGATTTCTGGAACGACAAAGCCACATCTTTTACACTTATGCCTAGTTTATAATTTTAAAATTGGAAGGACAAAGTCGTTTATTATTCATATGTGTAAATCATTTTTATTTTTGTTATCCTTTATAATACTGTTTTCATTTATTTTTGCTATATTTTACATTGACATTATTACTGTGGACATCGGGTCTCAAACTAAAACTGCGATAAAAATGTCCCAGTCACAAGTTCATATCACAAGAATAGATATGTTGACAAGGTAATTTGAACACTAAATCATTATATCAAGGTTTAATTTCGACTAACCCGGAATTGTAGCTATTTTGCGTATTGTAGTAGCTCATTTGCCTCGGACATTTTTAGTACGGACCCAACGTCCATAGTAATAATATGTCATCTTTTATAATACTATTTTCAATTGTGATTCCAAAGAGACACACACAAACGTGAGATTATTGAAGACTGATTAGTAAAACTATAATGATAGTTTAAGTATTATTATTTCGTGGAAGTTACTACATTTTTTTACTTTATAAGAAAATAAAACGTATATACAGAAAAATACGGTATTTTTATCCGAAAACCATCCGAAAATAAATCTAGAATTTGGTCCTAAATACAAAATAATTTACATTTTGGTGGAACAAGGGCACAAATGTACCCCTTCTTTAAAACTAAAATTAATTTAAAAAAAACAAAGTTTTTAATTATTGTCAACTACGCACCTAAAAAGAATATAGTATATAGTTTAATATCATGCAAAGGAGAAAAACTTAAGAGCAATATTAACAGTGCTCGACCTCACTGAATGCAATAAATATCTTAAAATAGCTCTCCTGAAAAATAGCAAAAACTGCAAATTATGTCCTTGTTCTTCCAAAGGTGCGATACCTATGTAGACTGTGGACAAGCAGTGAGCGAGTAACGTTTCGTATCTTGTCATTTACAGTCACGGCATGAGTTGATTTTACTGCTAAGTTGTGCGATTAGATGTTTCACATCAAAAACTTATCGTAACTTCTAAATAATATGACTGACTTCTTTCTACATGCGATTTCGTAAATAACATTTACAAGACATATCGTATCGTAATTCGTAATGAATAAAAATCTTCCTTCTACTTTTCAGTTACGATATATTCTATGATATGATTCAGTTACGATACGTTTCCCGATTCAAACAACACGAAGTTTGAAACTTCGATTTGAACCAATGAATATTTTAGCTATGGCTATATGAGCTTCACATTGGTCGTACGTTTCCTCGGAGCCCTGAATTCGTTTATTTAGTTAGGGAGTATGTCTGGGGAGTTAAAGTGTAGAAATGTTACTAGATAAATATAGAAATAGTGAATGTTAGGATTCTTGTTGTGGTTAAAAATAATTTCACTATTAACGCTTCTGCATACAACATATTTGTAAACAATTAAAGTTTGTAGTCATAATGATGCAGTAAAATGTGAAATCTATTGGCTATTTAACTAGCAAAAAGCAGAGCTTTGTAAGGGCTCGCAAAGTTATAATCAGAAACACTTTATTCAATAAAACTTTTTACAAGTTATTTTGACACGTCAACATATTTTTATAAAAAAAACTACTACGGAAACGCGGCCACTACCTAGTAATATTGTTAGGAAAGAATTTTTATGAGAATTACGTCTTTTAATGTATGGACTTTATTTATAATTATCTAACCTAAAAAAATCCAGCGTGTTTTCACCCAAAAATTATATTCGCATCAAAGGCATCGTCAGGCTTTGGTCTAGGGGGGCGCAGCAAAATAAACCAAAATAAAGAAAAACATGTTTCTAAGACTAATTTTTTTTCGTACTTTACAAGAAGTATTCTTTAAAATTTTCTTAATTTATTATTTATTTATTTATTTCAACTAAAAATCCACAGCCGAATATCAAAATAGGTACAATATTATAATATTTACATTACATTGGCCAATTAAGGATTTTCTTTTTGTACACTGTTACTATAAGCATTTTTACAGTCACTGACGGGTAGCTAATAGGTTTATATATCAAAGACTATATAGGTATATATCGTAATAAACAAAACTAGACATACAACAAGAAGCAATTCTATAAAAATATGTGTGTTTGTGTGTGTTGTTTGTTTGTGACTAAGTGTATTAGAATACAATCAATACTTATGTTTAAGAATATAATATAAAATAAAAATAAATATATAGGTACATAGATGAAACTATGTTATTTACACAGGATGGTTATGGTGTTTGACAACAAATACATTACAAATTACAAAATAACAAAATAATAAAAAAAATACGTATATGGGTGAATATACGCTATTTGAATTTCAATAGTCTATAGAAAAAAATTATGTTGAACTTATTATATTATTGTTTCTCTATGCTTAAGCAATAAATAACATGGCCTTTTATCTGGCCCACATAGTCTATTCACGATAATTGTTTAATTTAAAGCATTATTAACTTAAAAAGTTAAAAATGTATACTCCTCTGGCCTCCCCATTAATGCATTATAATGATTTAACGGCAATATACTTTAAACACGTATATAAATATGTTTTATTTTTATATTATCACTAACTTTTACAAACATTGAAACATATTTGATCAAAATAAACTGTAAACATTGTAATTAATATAAAAAAAATGTACTTATTTTCATGTCATGTTACAAATACGTCACTTCATCTGGCGAAACTCAAAAGAAGAAAAAAATCAGTTTAAATCGCCGATGTATGTTTTAACCTTGAATTTCGCGCGTAGAACAGTGCGAAGTTAGTAGCAAGCTAACGGTTTTGAGCAAAACTTAAATAACATTGCGTCAGTTTGCGAATTAATCTCGAAAAGCGTGGTTGTGCCAGTGGTTGGAGTATTTCCTCTGGTGAGCATATGTTTTTGTATTTTATTGTTATAAAACTGTTTATTTGCTTAATGTAATGTTTATTATGTGTACTTGTCATGTGTTACGTGGAACTGTCGTGCGAAAATCGAGTGATGTTGTTTTTGTAGGTTATATACGATTTTATCACTTCTCTGGCGTCACTTCTGTGGCAAATTTAATGCCAGAGGAAATACATGATCGCCAGAGAAGTGACGAAATAGGGTACATGACTCAAAATATATTTTTTTAAATGTCAGAAACGGATCTAATCAATGAGAATTGTATGAAATACCAAACTATGACGTCATAATATTTGTACGTCAAATATCACACTAATTTTCAGTAAATTCGTCCGCATAAGTAAAACTTATTAATTGAACGAATTGATGAATGAAACAGTTTTTTTTTAAGTGCTTTATTGTATAAATATGACGATGTATTGTATGTCGACTGTGTCAACTACCCAATTCTATTCCGTTGAATATATTATGTGTTAAGGCTTCATTTTATTTGTTTTAGGTATTCTAGCATAATCAGACATTATGGTGAATGTTAAAAAAAGCAAACAAGAGAAGAGAGATTAGAAAAAAAGTGCCAAGCTGAAAGAAAGATTACGCTACCAAAGAATTAAAAATGATCCGATTAAAAATGCAGAATTAAAAGAAAAGGAAAGGCAGCAATACCAAAAGAAAAAAGAAAAGGGACAAATTAGAAGCATACATGATATGACTGAAAGGGAGCAAAGGGCAATCAGAAAAATATGGAGAGAGAAGACTAAAAAGCATAGAACTCGCGTGAAGCTAAAATCAACCTCTGCTCCAAAAGACATTGTGATGAAACTTGAAGTAAACCTTGATATTTTTTTAAAGCATGAAGCAAATATAGTCCATCAATATCAAACAATTAAAAGTCTAAAAGATAACTTAACTGATAAGGATGCTGTGATCCGTATGGACTTTTCAAAAAACTATAATACAAAATATTCTTCAGAGGTTCAATCATTCCATTTTGGTGGGTCACAAACTCAAATAAGTTTGCACAATGTGGTCTTATATACAAAGGGAGAAACGAAATGTTTTGCCACAATGTCAGAAAACTTATGCCATAATGTACCTGTAATCTGGGCTCATCTAAAACCTATCATGGAACTACTTCCTTCTTCTGTAGAAAACATTCATTTTTTAAGCGATGGCCCAGTTACACAGTACCGTAACAAAGATATGTTTTTTTACTTACTTTGTAAATTAACTGAAACCTATCCAAATATTTCTGATTTTACCTGGAATTACCATGAAGCCGGTCATGGCAAAGGAGCTCCAGATGGTATCGGAGCAACATGTAAGCGAATTGCTGATAAAATTGTTGCTTTAGGGACTGACATTGCTACCATTAACGCCTTTGCTACCGAATTAGATAAAAACTGTCCCGGCATTCAAATATTTGTAATAGCCGAAAAAGAAATTGATTTTCAAAAGAAAATAATGGAACATAATAAAGCAAATATCAAACTTTTCACTGGTACACTAAAAGTGCATCAAGTACAAGGAAACTATTTAAGCAATACATTGTACATGAAGAGCCTCAGTTGCTTTTGTAGCAATTTTTGTCCTCATTTTCACTTAGGCGACATTGAATACACCCAATAACGAAACAAACTGGATGTTGCTGCAGTCTATACTGATTCTGAGGAAGATGTGCCAAATGAAATGGTTGCGTAAAGATCTACTCATCTGATTGAATCATCTGATGTAGATAATGCAGACACTCCTATGTCTGTTAAGAATGGAGATTTTGTTCTTGTGGAATACCAAATAAATAATAAAAAATACAGATATGCTGGCGTATGTTCATCAGATTTTGATGAAGAAGAAGAGACATCAGGGTTACATTTCTAAAGGTCGCTAATGAAGATGGTACTCTTTTTAAAATAAATGACAATGACATATCTGATGTTAAATGGGAACAGATCTTGACCATATTACCAGTGCCAAATATATTTGTGAAAGGTAACAGACTACTCTCCAAGTTTCCAAAGCCTGTTGATGTTTTTGAAAAATAAATTATTGATTGTTCAGTATTTAAGTATAAAATATTTAGTTATGCGAAAATTGTTGATTCTGTTCTTTGCAAAAAATGAAAGCTGTAGGCTGATATTTTTTAAGTTGTTAAAATAACCTCGAGACTGATAGTTGTATCTTTAAATAGTACTATTGTTTTGTTTTGTGAAAGAAGTTAATATTTTTGTTTTATTTAGTAAGTTGATTAAGATTACAGTGTCTTAAATGTTACAAACTTTAATTTTTTTATTGTTTAATAAAAACTATTAAATAGTCATATTTACTGTTATTTTTATCTCAGATGAGACTGATAAGCAGAATATACTTCATTCTGTTATTTTAAACGGGTATTGAAAATTTAAGTATTAAAAAACTATTGATATTAATATAATAATAAGGTTGCATTAAGAAATTGTAAAGACTGAATGTATCTTATATAATAAAAAATATTCTAATACTATAATTTATACATGTTTTATTTCATATTAGTCTCCTTGCTCATCTTATAACAAAGGTGTGTCACTTTCCTGGTTCAATTTGTCACTACTCTGCCAGTAGTGTCACTCCTTTGTTAACACATTTTCCTCTGGTACTTATAAAACACAGAAAAATGAGAAATTCTTCTGGCCCCTATCATAAAAGATTTAAATATAGTGTTAAATAGAGAAATTATAAATATTGAATAGAATAGATTACATTTCCTTCTGGGACACAATAGAATCAAATAGCGTATATTCACCCATATATATATATATATATATATATATATATATATATATATATATATATATATATATATATATATATATATATATATATATATATATATATATATATATATACATACATACATACATACATATACACACATATACATATATATATATTCATATATTATAAACGAAAACAATATGTAATAACTTATCGAGTCTTGTTTAAGGCATAAAGAATTATCATCGCTAGCGACACGCATTGCGCTAGTAAACACGATATCTATAATTATATCAATGTTATCTACACAGAACAAATATAAAGCTTATCTACATATTTTATACCATATTTTCTGATCTACCTATAATATGTAGCAACTCAAGATCCATCTCGTGGCACCACTTCGCCCTTAAAGTCATTATTGATAGAAATCAATTTTTATTTATGGTAACTTTCTTGTAAAAGAGTTTTCAAGGAAAAATGGGTATTAAAAATGAAAGTTGATCTTATAAAGAAAAATACATTTTTTAGCTTTTTACCCTCGGGCTAAGATTGGAAGTTGATCTCAATACAATATTAATCAATTAATACACTTGTACTGTTTCACAGTAATCATATTGTGAAAAATCTGTAAACGGTTGACCTTGCAGGCCATTCCTGCAACTTCCCGCTAAATTATGGTATTTTAGGCTCAAAAGAGTAAAAACTATAAGCATAGATTTTTTCAGTTCTAAGAAATATTGAAATGTCTCAATTGTTAAGTCACAAAAAACAGCAAGAAAACACTTACTTACTTTACTTACTTACTAAATCAGTAACTTCCTTATCTACATACGTAGCAGGGAAGTTAAAAAGTACAAGTGTATTAATAGATTAATTTTGTATTAAAATGGAGTGAATAAAAATATATTAAAACTACCAAGCCAACGCTCAAACCTAAAAGTGCGATATTTTTTCAGTAAAATGTACCATAAAATGTACCACATAGATCGTCGCCTAGTGTGGCTTTGTAGCATTTTAATTCGTTAGTTTTGTAATAGATGGCGTTAGTAGTAATAAAATTCTAATACAACATGTATCTTCTATTTTTTTAATGTTTATAAAATGGTATTTTATTTTTAGAACATATCTCGATATGAATTTAAACTACCACGTCAAAGCTCAAACTTAAAAGTGCGATATTTTTCCAGTAAAATGTACCACAAAAGTGCATAGAAAGTGGCCTAGTGTCGGTCTCGCTTCGCTCGCCCTGATTAAAAACAAATATATATTTTGTGAATTGTGAAACAGTTCAAGTGTAAAATTTAAAATAATTATCGATATGACCTTCGCTTATAGACGCCAAAGATGGTTTGGTTGGATGGATGGATTCTACCTGTTTGGTGAAGTTGGAATGCGTCAATTTACCGGTAGGAGTGCAAACGATACATCGATTTTTCAAACATCGATATATCGTTCATAAACATTGACGTTTTAACATCGATATTGGAACCCCAAACATCTACAATACATCGTTCTTCATAAGCGATGTTTTATGAACGATGTTTTATCATAGTACATCCCCCCCCCCCCTCCTCTCAAGTACCCCAACAAAATATTCAATACAAGTAATTTGTATGGCAAAACAAAGACCATAAGCGATCATAAGAAGAGCGTCCCGGCTTTAGGGAGATGGTCGCAGATTCGAATCCCGCGTGTCGATATTTTTCTTTGTTGTTTTTAATTTTTTTCCAGTTTTCCCAAGCACGGGATGAGTGCTATAACACAAACATACTTAGAAATACGTAAGTACTGATCAAAATTATTAATGTGAATTTCATCTGTAACGATGAACTCATTTAACTAGTTATACGTATGTATACTTAGCGATTAGTACAATCTACGTAATCGATCATATAGCAAAGAAGAATTTCGCCACGTCGAGCCTGTCGATACTAGCTCAGTGGAAGAGCGTCCCGGCTTAAGAAAGATGGTCGCAGTTTCGAATCCCGTGTATCGATAATTTTCTTTGTTGTTTTTAAAGTTTTTCCTTCACGAATTAATATATAGTTTTTTTTGATAAAATAAAGAAAATAGGATTAAAGAAATAAGACATCGGTATAAATTCCCTAGTGTAAGAGTTTCATAATACATTACTCATAACATTTTTTCGCATCGAGACGCATTTGGGTTTTTGTTTTTATAATAAGTATTTGTATAAATAAATATAATATTGTTTCAACTTTTAAAAATAGTAAATTTTGATGTATAATTGTGAATTTAAGTGCAGTGATTATATGGTGAGAATTGGTGGTAAATTGCCTTGGTCACGGACGGTCAATTGGCCATTAACCTGACAAAAGGTCGATGATTCATGAATATTGTACAAAGGCAAAACTATATTTATTTTGTAGAAATAAATTAAAAACTTAGTTTTTTAAATTATAGGGTTTTTTATAACAAGATAGCAGACAAGCAGATGGCTCTCATGATGGAAACTGACACTATGGTCTAAACACCAAAGATGTTAATGGTGCGTCGTGTCTGTGTGAAGAGATCTTAATGCATAAGTTTACCGACTACCTCCGATCCAGAACACGACAGTGACAAGCACTGACGCTATTGCGGCAAGAATAGATAAGGAGGTGCTACCAGACCCAGGCGAGAAAATGCAGAACTCAATCACCTAGCAGCAAAGATTGTAGTGACTCGCATATCCAATTTATCTTGCTCGCAATTTATCTCGCGTGTCTTACGAACTGCCTGGCAGACTAGTTGTATGGGAGCCCACGACTCTAAATCTAGTCCCATAAGACTACCGGATGGTTGACTGCACGAAAATGCGGTGCTGCATGTCCCCATCCTGGTCCTTATCAGTGACAGCAGCATTATAGTCAGGTAGGCAGAGGTACAAGAAGTGTACGATTCGCCGAAGATACTTGATCTCACAATGTGATAGATAGCAAGCCTGTCGCCAATAGGGCACTTTCCAATCTCGGATAATGTTGTTTTTATCAGCAAACTGAAAAAACACATTTTTTGAACTGCCCGACCTGGGAATCGAACCCGGGACCTCAAAACTGACACCGGACCACTAGATCGCAGAGGCAATTATATTATAATAAACAAAAATTAATATTAAAATCATGTAGGTATTTAAGTTGATTTTATACTTTTCTGGATCTGTGCTAATTCCAGCTGGATTCAAGCTAATCCAGTGAGAATCCAGCTAGATTAAAAAAGCTGCTGCGTTGCAGACACTGTTCGATGCGCATCACACAAATGCCTGATCCAGCTGACGTATTTATGCTTACTAGGTGGTAGAATTCTGCATTGTCTCACCCGAGTCTGGTATCACCGCCTTACATATTCCTGCTGCAATAGCGTCAGTGCTTATCAAAGTTGTGTTCCGGTTTGGAGGGTAAGGTAGCCGGTAAACTTATGCATGTGGCATTAGACCTAGCATAAAGATAGCAACGCACCATTAATATCTTTGGTGTCTATAGGCGATGGTTGACTCTTTCCATCAGGAGACCCATCTGCTTGTTTGCTATCTTATGACAATTAAAAAATACGTTAACTTGTTGTTCAAAGATTTTCCATATATTTAACTTTCCTAGCTGAAATATTGTCTTGTCCACACAAAGTTAGGCAAACAAAAGCCTCAACACTTATCTTTAAGCCCGTTTTCACTTTG
This sequence comes from Apodemia mormo, assembly GCA_036924255.1. Lineage (NCBI taxonomy): Eukaryota > Metazoa > Arthropoda > Insecta > Lepidoptera > Riodinidae > Apodemia > Apodemia mormo. Next base: position 7,036,482 of record JAUPFN010000019.1, read on the forward strand.
ATTAGTGCTAGTGCGATTGTTTAATGCAGGTGCTTAGTATTAAGCAAAAATACGTGAAGAATGCCGTTGATCAGTGCGAGTGACTAGTACTCAGCGTCTATTCACTTTTACTACGCTAAATACTAATCACTCGCACTGATCAACGGCTGTCTTCACATATTTTTGCTTAATACTAAGCACCTGCATTAAACACTCGCACTCGAACAAATCAAAGTGAAAACAGGGCTTTGCGCACGATGTCGTATTCGGATTAGTTACTACTACTAATGAGTTTAGCCCCGAAAGTCGTATCTATATTTTACTGATATGCATCTGAAATTACGGATAATACTCGTGTTTATTGTGTGAAAATAGCGTCCATTTCATGACGTCATTAAATAGAGAATTTATCGAAAGCACGTTCCGTACTAAACTAATGACTCTGTTCGGTTCACAGCATTTAAAAGCTTTGGCTATGGTTGAATTGGGCTAGTTTTGAGCTATCGAACAGCTCGAGCAACGATCCAATTATTTCGCTGTTTAGCACGGGACTAGGAATATCCGACAATCTATTACCTCATGGATATAGTAGTTGTTTACTGCATTTTGAAGAAATGGATGATTTAATTTTCAAATACTTTCGAGTGAGTCCAAATGTTATTTTTTTAATAATTTTCAACAAAAGTTTGTTTTGGAAATGCGCTTTTTACGCACAGAATTAAAATGATGTCCCTTCGACCTTGGTCTATTAAAACTTCTAAACAACACTGGTAAACAAACGAATTAAACTTGACGGAGGACAGATCCTCTTTTGTTATAGTATCTGCAGGCATACGAGCAAGTGGATCTGATGGAGAGCAATCACCAATGCCCATAGACATTTGCAACACAAAAGTTTAGTTACCAGTGCGATTCCAAGAATTTTATTGACTCTTCTTTTAAAATATTCAAAATAAAAGCTACTCGAACAAACCATGTGAGGTAAGCTGTTTCAGAGTTTTACTGTACGTATAAAAACGGTACGAGCAAATCGAAAAGTTGTGGATGACTTATCAATCGATAAAGATAGGTTGGCAAAACATGGTATTTAATACCGATGGGTAATCACTGGTTCTCTCCATTTTGGCCCGGGATTCTTTGAAGAATAGGCCAACTGCCGTTCTGCCAGGCAAGTCATAAAAGGCGACCGATTGGCTAAGCGTGTCACTACCATCGTAGTAGTTTTCCGCACCGTCTCGCCCGGGTATTTGGTACTACCTGGCCTTAACTATTCCTGTCGCAATTACGTCCTGAAGGTGCTTTAAAAAGCGAAACCGCTCGAAAACATGAAATAATTTAGTGTATGATAATTGATTGATATTTGCTAATAGGAAATGGGCCCACCTCTGATTCCTGCCACTGTAACTTCTATAAATCACAATCAATAGCGTCAACCTCCGGACGACCACTGGTTTCCAAGCTCAGCTGTCTTGGAACCCGCAACGAAATTTAAAAAAACGTGTGAAAACGTGTCCGTTGAATTCTAATATGGGTTTAATGTTACATTAAATGACGCATGTAAAGTGTAACGGACTTCATCAATCATCTTTAGCTACTCAATAGTTGGAAAACCTATTGCTCTATATAAAAACGCAGTCTATGAAAACTCGAAGTAAAAAATATAATTTTATAACATAGTCCTTACCTGAACAATAATAAAAGCTGATTTCGTTTGACAGTTTTATTATTTTACTATACAATACAATACCAACAATCCTTGTTTCCATTTATACGCGTTCTAGATAAGCTCTAACCTAGATTTCTATAGCGTTTATATGCCGGAGCCCCGGGCTAGGAGCCTTAGACCGGTTTCACACTGCATCCGATCCGAATACGTGAAATTATGTTCCGCAGAAATCGTAAACTATTTGTATGGAAGGTTTACAAACTACATCCGAGTTATTTTCTTTATTCAGGCTTTACATTGCGGAAATACATTATTAAAAGATGAAATTAATTATATTTGCTGTTTTATGGAACCTATGCGATGGCACCGAAAAGAAAGACGGTGATTTAATGTACTGATTGAACTCACCGAAGGGACAATTATCCGCGCACATCCACCATACGTTCACCCACGTCAGTAGCAAACACTTTATAATGCTGTGGTTTTTATATATTTAGATAGCAAATAATCTGATAAGTCCAGGTCATCTACCTGTGTGCCAAATTTCACTCAAATACGTTCAGTAGTTTTCGAGTGATTGAGTAACAAAAACCGATCCATCCAAACATCCAAACTTTCGCATCTATACATATAATAAAATCGTAGGAAAGTCAAAACTGTACATTGAATATTTTTTTAAAAGAATACTTGGGGCGTGATCTACAATCGATATCGAAGCCAAAAATATAGTTTTTAAAATTTTTGTCTGTTTGTTGTATGTATGCCCGGGGTAAACTCAAAAAGTGCTGTATGAATTTACTTCAAATTTTGCATGAATATTACTGACAGATCGGGTCAACATATAGGCTACATGTTATCACGCTAACACCTACGGGGGAGGAGCTGTGCGGAGTAAACGAAGTTCGCGCGAACGAAGTCGTGGGCAACAGCTAATTTATAATTTATAATATAATATTAATATAGAAGATAACAATCAAGCAGATGGCTCTCCTGATAGAAAAAAAAAACCATCGCCTATTGACAGCAAAAATATTAACAATGCGTTGCTATCCGTGTGGCGGGATAACAAAGCCACATGCATAAGTTTTTCTGTTACCTTTCCCTCCAAAACGAAGCACGACAAGCATTGACATTGTTGTGTCGAGACTCAAGAATAGATAAGGCGATGGTAGCAAATACCCCTGGGTATTTTGAACCACAGCGTTATCTGTTTTTGTTGTTCTTATTATATCAATCTGACAACGTTGTTTTTATCAGAAGACTAAAAAAAAACACATTTTGAATTGCCCGACCCGAGAATCGAACCGTGACTTCATGCGGTCAACACCGACACTGGACCACTAGACCACAGAGGCGATACTATTTTTCTATGGCTAATTCCGAATTAAATTTCACACATTCGGATCGGATAGAGTGCGTAACTGGTCTTGAGGTTTATTTCAAATAACACGAACCGGCGACCCGCGGGCTATGGGCACGCTACGGCCTGTAATATTTACCTTAATTATTTAAAATCGTATGTATACATGGCTTTGTTTTGTAGCTCGGTTGACGTGACGAAGTCCAAGGTTTGGCTATGGCCACGCTACGGATTCTATTGACTTAAACTACTACTTCTTCTATTTACTTAAATTATTTAATGTTTTATAAATTTTTTATATATATTTTTATGTATATCATAAGACAGCAAACAAGCAGATGGGACTCCTGATGGAAAAAGTAAACCATCGCCTATAGACACCAAAGATGTTACTGGTGCGTTGCTATCTTGTGGCGAGGTCTTATGCTACATGCATAAGTTTACCGGCTATTTTACCCTCCAAACCGGAACACGACAGTTACAAGCACTGACACTATTGCGGCAGGAATAGGTAAGGCGGTGGTACCAGACCCGAGCGAGACAATGCAGAACTAGGTGGTAGACCTAGTATTCACGATAGTAGTGACTTGCATAGCCAATCGCTCGCCTTGTACGACCTGCTTGGCAGAACAGCAGTTAGGCTATTCTTCAAAGGAGCCCGGGACCAACACGGGGAAATAAATGACTTTGTTTTGTAGTTGAGTTGACATTACAAAGTCCAAGTTTCGATCCTTTCGTTAGTTTGTATTGGGGGTGTTTATAGACTGCTTCGTTACATATCAACAGGCCTACTCGGCTTCGTTAGTCCTGGCCTCGATCCCTGGGTCGAGTGTCTAAATGTTATTGAAGAGTTTGGGTCATATTTTTGGTTTTACTGGGCCTGGTGGTGATGTGATAATACCCTATGTCTCGCATGTCAATATATGTACGTTCCGGTTTACAACAATGCGCTGGTTAGTTGGTTGGAGAAATGGGTGGTGGTACCTGTCGCCTCATTTTAAGGGTTCCGTACCCAAAGGGTACAAATGAAACCCTATTACTAAGAATCCACTGTCCGTCTGTCACCAGGCTGTATCTCATGAACCGTGATAGTTAGATAGTTAAATTATTCACAGATGATGTAATTCTGTTGCCGCTATAACAACAAATACTAAAACAATTTTATTCCCCGTGCTGGTCCCGGGCTCCTTCGAGGGCCAACTGCCGATCTGCCAGACAGGTCGCAAAAGGCGACCGATTGGCTATACGAGTCACTACTATCGTGGCTACTAGGTGGTAGAGTTCTGCATTGTCTCGCCCGGGTCTGGTACCACCGCCTTAACTATTCCTGCCGCAATAGCGTCAGTGCCTGCCACTGTCGTGTTCCGGTTTGGAGGGTAAGGTAGCCGGTAAACTTATGCACGTGGCACTAGATCTCGCCACAAGATAGCAACGTACCATTAACATCTTTGGTGTCCATAGGCGATGGTTGGCTCTTTTCTTCAGACCCATCTGCTTGTTTGCTAACTTATGATGTAAAAAAATATATTTATGGGGGGCTTTAATACCACAAACTTGATTTTTTCCGTCTTTTATAGATATGGGAATACCACATGTAAAAGTTTACCTCTACCTTACTCTCTAAAGCAGTGTTTCCCAAACATTGTTTTGATATAGCCCGGTAATTTTCAAACTGCCCCTTCGTGACCCACTTAATACTTTTAAACCCAAGCTGGTTCTATTAGGTGAAATAATACATGTTTAATAATAGTAAGAAGGTTTAATTAATGCTACATACTTTGATGTCGCCTATTTTGTCATCACTCAACGCTCACAAATTTTCGTCGCGTCACGTCGCGTTGTGTCGATCTAGTAGGTAATATTTTAAAAGCAAGGCGGGAATGTTGCGACCCGGTATTTTTTTTATGGCCCTGTACCGGGTCGCGACCCAAAACGCTGCTCTAAAGTCTAAACCGAAACACCACAGTTATAAGATGTAACGCTATTAGGAAAAGGCAAAGCGTTGATAGTTGATACTCGCTTTTATTTTTATGCAATGTATTTATTATGTGCAATACAATATAAATATGCATATGCATATCTTTATGCTTATATATTTTTTATTTTAATATCGTCCATATCCATAATAATATTATAAATGCGAAATTCTGTCTGTCTGTCTGTTATGCTTTCACGGCTAAATCGCTAGACCGATTTTCATGAAATTTGACATGACAATAGTTGAAGATCCGGGGTCAAACCTAGGCTTTTTTTAAAAAATCAGCCTCTGGAGGGCTGAAATAGGGGATGAAATTTTTATCAAAAGCTATTTCGACGACATATTAATATACTCGCGGGCGAAGCTGCGCTGGTCAGCTTGTTATATTATATATTTTAATTTTAACTAGCTGTTGCCCACGACTTCGTCCGCGCGGACTTCGTTTACGCCGCACAGCTCCTCCCCTACATATATCGCCTCTGTGGTCTAGTGGTCCAGCGTTGGCGTCGACTACATGAGGTCCCGGGTTCGATTCCCAGGTCGGGCACATAAACAAAAAGTGTTTTTTCAGTTTTCTGAGAAACACAAAGTTGCCCGGGATTGGAAAGTGCCCGGTTGGCGATAGGCTTGCCACCTATCACATTGTGGCACCAAGTATCTTCGGCTAATCGTGGGTGCACTTGTACATCTGTCTACCCCTTCGGGGATATGGGCGTGAAGATACTTTTAAATAGATTACTAGCTGTTGCCAGCGACTTCGTCCGCGCGGACTTCGTTTACTCCGCACTGCTCCTCCCCCGTAGGTGATAGCGTGATAATATGTAGCCTATATGTTGACCCGACCTATTAGTAATATTCATGCAAAATTTTAAGTAAATCCATGCAGTACTTTTTGAGTTTACCCCGGACATAAATACAGACAAACAGACAGAAATTCTAAAAACTATATTTTTGGCGTTGATATCGATTGTAGACCACGCCCCTTGTATTCTTTTAAAAAAATATTCGATGTACAGTTTTGACTTTCCTACGATTTTATTATGTGTATAGATATATAGATTATCAGCTTGTACCCTATTTTTTCTCTTTAGTTGACTAGTTGAGAATGCCAATGGGCATTAAGTCATCCATTGCACTGTAATTGTGCATAAATTAAAATAAATAAAAAAAATACCCGTGCGAGATTTTTTTTTGTTTAGACAAATTACATAAATTAATCTGATCCCAAAGTAAGCAAGTTATTTGCTTGTGTTATTGGTGTTAGTTAACGATATTATTAATACATAGAAATACATATATAAATACTGTTACATACACAATAAACACCCAGACTCAGAAATACAAACATCTATGCTCGTTACACAAATGTTTGTCGCCGTCGGGAATCGAATTCAAGCCCCATCGATTCGTAGTTATGTTTGCCAACCACTCAACCAACGGGGTGGTCAAGACTGCGGATTTCTGCTACTTAGTGGCAAGGTTCGCATTGTACCAGCTGCTTGACAGAATGGCAAGTTATCTATTATTCTTCAAAGAGGGTGCGGACCACCAAGAGAATAAGGAAAATAAGCTAATCGCCAGAATAGTAGGTCAACATATAGAAAAAAAGCTTATCATCCAAAATTTTTGGATTATAATTCATTAAAAAACAATATATAATAATTAAAATGCATTTTTTATTTTCAAAACACTTACAAAATAATGGCAAAATTAAGAAACACGTTAAATCATGCATAAAACTACGTTTTTTTTTTAATAATACATGTATGATCACATTGCGGGAGCTATATATATATCCAAATATTTGGATATATCCAAAATACTCACCTATTAACCTATTTAATAAAACGGATAAGTTACATTTTAACTGTGCTTTTTCAAAATTACCTTACAATGGTCACTTTCAGTTGCAATAACATTAAAAGTACTTTACTTATCAATTTGTTAATTCATTTTTTATTAAATTACCATTTGTATTAAATTAATATTGGTATCAAATAACCGTTTCCAAAATTCCCTTTCAACTGACACTTTTAAGTTAGAATCATGATATCATTAAGAATGCTTTATTTATCAATTTGCTATCTGTGTATTTTGTATCAAATTACCATTTCCGAAATAATCTTTTCAATGGCCACTGTCAGATGAAATCATGGCAACTTTAATTATTATTATTAGAAGTAATACACACACATCTGATTTTATAATAAATTGCATTAGGTTATTATGTGCATGATTTATTATCTTATATTAAAATTACTTAATAGCTTATTTCGAAAACTCAATTAGGTCTCATTTTCTCTATTCAAAATAACTACTTTAATGGATCAAGTCAGTTATGATTAAGCATCTGGTATATTAAATCTTATGTTAAACTAGAAAAGCTTCTTTGAGACCTCGGTCTGACCTTGTTTTGTCGAAATAAAAAATACTTTTATGGATTGGCTCGATTTAATATTAAGTGAGATTTATTTAATCTCCAGTTTATCAATAAAAGCATAAAAGAAATATATTAAGGATAAAGTTATATTGGTTTTAATATTTTAATTAATTAAATCCTGTCGGTTTCGTTTATTAACACATAATTAGGATTGCACCTAAAAAATCTTTTATTATTATTAAAACACACACTTTAATTACTTTCAATTTTTTGATTAATGAAAACAAAATTGGTAGGTTTTAATTACTTGACATGGTCAAACCAGTAGGCCTTATTTATGATAATTTATAAATTAGCCTTATTAAACCACTATTTTAAATAATAATTATAGTGTAGTTTTACCAATTGTCAACTCAGTGAAAAACTTGATAAGGTCTTTTTATTTTCAATAAAAATATTTTTCGGGTCGAGTCTCGAGATAGTTTATTAACGTGAGATACCATGTTTACACTGTCATAATATTATCATATTTATGTGCAGAGATGATCAAAACGAATAAATAAAAAAAAACAATATCTGTCTTTTAATATGAACGCGCTTTGCAGATGTCCCGCGTCAGAACTACCTGTAAGCATACTATAATAATCTTGTAAGTAGTACCGTCCTTGTGTAGATTGTTGCCAATTTTCGCGATTACAAAAGAACTGATGTACTTCAATCTAAAATAATGATCGAAGCTATTTCTCCGTACTCTCAACAGGAAAGATATTTGCATAGATTGTGTGTGCTTGTCACTGATTAATGAGTACCGATAACTTGCTTTTAATACAAAAGAACTGATGTGCTCCGAAATAAAACAATACTCGTAACTAATCACATCTTCAACAATACACATTACATACATTACTATAAATTAATGCTTGTCATTAACTAATTATTACTACTTTAAAGTGCTATCTGCGTCTTTTGTCAGATTTGAATTTTCCGAATCCATTATTGTTGAAAGGTATTTTGTTAAATATAAGTTATATCAAATTTATTGCGATATATATGTAGAGGGTGTCCGGTAATTAATGGACAAACCTTTAAGGGAAGCTAAAATCTATTTCGAATACTTTTCTTTAAAACTCGCCAATTTAGAGCATTATTGCCTAGACCTGGGGAAAACTTGTCTATTAAGTTCCGTATATTTATATGCATTTAATCAACAGTTTTTGTCTCTTGTCTAGGCAGTAGTGCTCAAAGATTTTCAAAAAATGAAACTAAAGTTTAAAATTAAAAAGTACTCGATAAAGATTTTTTTCTATTTTTTTCAGTCCGTCACTAACCCCTTTAGCACCTCCTTAAAAGTATAATATTAAATATGAAGTACGTTTATCCAAAATAAAGTACAATATTTTATTATAAAAAACGGGTGGCAACCCTAAATATATACAGAGATACGTAAAAATACTAGTAAATTTACGTTTTAACATCGAGTCGTGTGTCCGACGGCATTAGCTGGCACAGACATGTAGAGATAGATACTCGATTAGATCACAAAACGAGACAAGAAAACTGTGTCGCATCATGTCGTGAAAATTTACGTCCATTACATGGCAAGGCCTTGGACCTTTTTCATCCAATTTCGCACCTATCTGTAAATTATTACAAATGTAAAATGGAAGCAAAGCGAACCTTGTAGACAAGGTCAACCTAAAAACACCGTTTTAGTCAAAAAATTGTGGGTAATTACAATCAGAAATCGGTATTCTTTTAACCTTTTTATTTAACAAAAAAAAAATAAGTTGTGTTGACATTTGAGGCGTCCTTTTATTTGATAGTCATGCTTTTTTACATATAAGTATCTACCTAATTATTTATACGCATAGGTTACAATTCATTAAATTTCCATTTAACATTCATAAAAGTGTACGTATAGTATTTTTAAAGCGGTGAAGTCGATTAACGTCAACGATAAGAATAAAAGCTAGAAAAATTTCGCCAAGGTAAAGCAGCGACGAAAAAGCTCAGTTTTTGTAGAAAAAAAACAGTATCGTTTTTGCTGTAGGTCGCTTTTCCTTCGTTTTCAGCTTATATTGAAAATATTTTTTTTTAAATATTGTATAAAATTGTAAAAAGAAGAAAGGATTAAAATATTTTCTTCATATAAAACTACAAGCTAAAGTCGACTGAAAGTCGTGGACGGAGGCAAAATAGCAACTTTAAATCAAAGTTTACGGAGTCGTCAACCCCTGAACAAAAATATTTTTTCTATTTTGAAATGAGTTTAATAAGTAAAAAATGTGACCAATAAAATGCAAGTTCTTGCTTGCTGAAAAAATGGTAAACTGACAAAAATAAGTAATTTTATTTTCATTAGTCTCATTTGGATTGAATACTTATTTATGTTTATTTTAATATATTTATAGATATATGTTACAAACATACAAAAATAACTCAGTAGAAGTTGACACACTGTAACTTTAAGTAACAGTGTAACATTTAATGAATTTACAAATGAACAAACCGAACATCTTAAAAAAACGTCATAACCAATAGAAGTTGACACACTGTAACTTTAAGTAACAGTGTAACATTTAATAAATTTAAAATGAACAAACCGAACATCTTAAAAAAATCGTCATAAACAGTAGAAGTTGACACACTGTAATTTTAAGTAACAGTGTAACATTTAATAAATTTACAAATGAACAAAACGAACATCTTAAACAAACGTCATAAACAGTAGAAGTTGAAACACTGTAACTTTAAGTAACAGTGTAACATTTAATAAATTTAAAATGAACAAACCGAACATCTTAAAAAAATCGTCATAAACAGTATAAGTTGACACACTGTAACTTTAAGTAACAGTGTAACATTTAATAAATTTACAAATGAACAAACCGAACATCTTAAAAAAACGTCATAAACCGTAGAAGTTGACACACTGTAACTTTAAGTAATAGTGTAACATTTAATAAATGTACAAATGAACAAACCGAACATCTTAAAAAAACGTCATAAACGCTTAGGTATTCATAAATCCCCACTGATGTCAATCATCACTAGAATTTTGAGTATCTAAACGTCAATACAAATTCTACTGATGAACGTAGCTCTATATTAACACAGTAATTATTATTTAAAAAATTCAATGTAAAACCATGTACATATTCTATTTATTAACTGAATCTTAATTATAATTTACTTTCATAATCTTCTCAAATAATAAGGAACATAATACATCATGAAGTATGTAACATTGTATGGAATATGTTACGTCAAAAGCATGCTTCATTACAAGGCGAATGCTGCATTAAAATAACTGTTAACATTATTATTAATCACAAATGGTTCATATTAAAATAATTTGTGATATCCTTGAGTTTGTCTCAATGTATCTTAATTTTATTAAAAGTACTTTCGAAATACTGTTACTATTTTAACTTTGCTTTGTAATTTTAACCGTAATTTTTTTGATACACTTCATGGTAAGGCTCATATGATTTATATCACAGGTACACATAAGCTTTATGTACCGTACTGTTCTCACGATCAACTATGTATGAGTGTTACTTACGAGCAAAATTTGTTACAAGGGTTTGTCAAAAAATGAAATACGTAGCTTATACGTAGGTACGTAGAAGTAGCTTTTTAATAGATGTTCGTGTGTATATTACACGAAAATCTATAACAAAGCCACATCTACACGCGTATAAATTATAACTCAAACATCCGATTTTAGAAGGCAAAGTTAACATGTGATAGTAATTGCAAAATTTTAAAATGCGTAGTGCTATTAATAAGCATTTTTGAGGTTGCGTGTAAATTAGCGCTTACACTACGACGCAGGGCCTGAAACCGGTTTAAAAAATACCGCTTATTATAGGTTTGTAGCGGTTTTGCTCGGAGCGTATCTGAGATGGGAGCGTGAAAAGTACGCCACGCGCAGTGCAGGTAAAAATAGGTAGCGACGGACATTTTGTTGTGGCGGGGACTTAATCCCACATACATAAATTTAATGGGTACGTTACCCTCCAAGTCGAAACAGGTAAGGCAGTCTCTTCTATTTCTACTCTAATAGGTAAGGTAATGGTACCAGGACCGGTACACAAAATTTTTTTTAAAAATATCTCTACAAATCAGTTTATTGAATTAAAACCGTTATAATATTGCTCCATAAAGCGCAACCAAGGATTTAAAACGTTATAATATCGATATGTTTGCTGTTTCGTGATTGGTTCACCACGTTTCATGTTGTTACGTGATTGGTTCACCACGTTTCATGTTGTTACGTGATTGGTTCACCAACTAGCGCTAGAAGACAACGTCATAATATCATATACCCACAACCAATATAATAACCAATCAAGACGACGACGCAAAAATATCAATATTTATAAAGTTATAAATCTTTGAGCGCAACCTGTATATTTAGGTTGAGGTAGAGCCAAATCTTAACAAATAAAACTTCCATATGTACTTGCGCTGATTTAGTTTGAAAATTAACCGGCAAACAAGCTCTGCCCTGCAAACTTTACAATAGGTGATAATGAACGAGACAATGAACGCTGACTTACGCGCATGTCCAAACTTGTTTATTAATAAGACCGATACTATCGATCAAAAGCCATAACATTTGTTTGTAGTGGTTCAAAGTAAAGTAATTAAAAGCTGACCTACAATAACTATAAAAGCAAAACTAAATACGTTTGTTGCTGAGGACACTGAACTCGGTGCGACGTAGTATGACGCATAAATGTTGTCCCAAAAGTCAGTTCTCTCTTTATTGAGGTTGGACCGGGCTTCTTCCTTATAGAAAGTGTCATTGTTAGTGACGTCACCACCGGATATGTATAGCATGTGTGTCATGGAGGTAGTTACGGGATCCCACAGTGTGACATTTGAATTTTGCTCCCTGAAAACAATTATTTTATTATAACAGTATTAGGTATGATAAATAAATAAATAAATAATAAATATTCACGGGACAAATTACACTCACTTACTAACCCCAAAGTAAGCAAATGATTTGCTTGTGTTATAGGTGTTAGTCAACGATACTAATACATAGAAATATATAAATACAAGAATATATTTAATAAACACCCAAATCCGGAAATACAAACATTTATGCTCATCACACAAATGCTTGTCCCCGTTGAGGATCGAACCCGAGGCACGTCGATCGTGTAGTCAGGGTCGCTAACCACTCGACCAACGGGGCGGTCAAATAGTAATAGATCATGGTGTCTCTGGTGAAAGCCGTGTTAGTTTTAGTGCGTATCGATCTTTCTTGACGGCCTCAGGCTCTTTATGGAGAATTGGGGAAGAAATAGATTTTTCTTGACGGCCTCAGGCTCTTTATGGAGAAATGGGGAAGAAATAGATCTTTCTTGACGGTCTCAGGCTCTTTATGGAGAATTGGGGAAGAAATAGACATCTGTCTTACCGAGAGGCAATTCTTTATAGGCGAATGATTGATTAAATATGTTTATTATTAGGTAGCAGACGTCTGCAATCGGGAGCGTACCAAAGCTTTAGTGTGTTAGTCCGAGAGATAAGCAAAAAACGGCCAAGTGCGAGTCAGATTCGCGCACCGAGGGTTCTGTACAAACCTGCATACATGATAGCAACAATATATCAACCGCAAATAACACTGAGTTCACGGGAAGTATATTTTGATTATTATATTTATATGTATAGGTTGTTTCCTTGCGAGTTTCGAAAATTTGCGGAAATTTTCGGCATAAACGGCTGTATATTTTGATTACGTTGGCTTAGAAGTTTGATTTTTTCACAGTTCTAAGGGACAGTAGACCTAAATATTTGATATAAATTTCAGCTTAATACCTCCACCCGTTCTGATAAAAAGTCTTGACATACGGACGGACGGACTACAAAGTGATCCAATAAGGGTTCCGTTTTTTTCTTTCGAGGTACGGAACCCTTAAAATGTAATCTGGCATTTTAACCAGCAATAGGAATAGAAACACGCTATTAAAATCTTTGATGTCTATAGAAGATAATTGTATCTTTCCATCTGCAGAGGCATCTGCTTATTTGCTCTACTATGATATAAAAATCTTACATTCGTCAATCTTTTCCGTCAATTAACTTCTAGACTTTCATCTACAATAATATTTATAGGCTCGAACTTGATTTTGGACCAAGCGCCGTAAGGTCTGTAGCTAAACAGGAATGGCAAAATTGTTAGAATCCATAAAAGAAGGCTATAGATACTTTTAACATTAATTTCAATAGGTTTAATGTTGTCGTATCGATGCGATTGAGGATAGTTATTTAATGACCATTTAGCTTTGTAACACCTAAAGAACTCCAATATTAAATGATTTGCCTTTCGCGAATACCAATATTCCATATGACACCTTCACGGCAGATCGAACGCAGTTATTTATGTAGTAATAAATATTTATAGGTATAAATTTATAGACCTTAACAAGCTTTTGATATGATGGTTTCAACAACCCACACTTAATGAGAATAAAACAACATGCCTATAAAGTGTCAGGTTTGAGCAATCAGTTTATCATTTTCCTATTTTAGTTCTGCATTGTCTCGCCCGGGTCTGGTACCACCGCCTTACCTATTCCTGCCGCAATAGCGTCAGTGCTTGTCGCTGTCGTGTTCGGTTTGGAGGGTAAGGTAGCCGGTTAACTTATGCATGTGGCATTAGACCTCGCCACAAGATAGCAACGCACCATTAACACCTTTGGTGTCTATAGGCGATGGTTGACCCTTTCCATCAGAAGACCCATCTGCTTGTTTGCTATCTTATGACATAAAAAAAAAAACGAAAGTCAAATTATTGGCTCGGAAACACGAGTTTGAAGCGATATCTAATTTAAAAGTACATTGAACGAATTATGTTTAGGGCGATATTTATCGTCACATTTCCTTCTTTTTTTATATCCAGCTATTCTGTTTCCAAAAACGAGTTTCACATTAAGAGTTAGTAGTATCTGGAGTAGTTTAATATTGTGAATGTTTACAGGTAGTACAACCCACTAAATATTAATATGTTAATGAACAAATATCTAGATAAGTATTGCCTTATTATTCCCGCAGTCCACTTAATAGATCTCGGTTTATATTTTAGGCGGCTTACTATATCTTTAATATTATGAAAGTGACAGTTTTTATGTGTACGTAGGTATGTTTGTTATTTCGTCACGCTTAATTTACTTTTAACTCATAAAAAATTATATTTTTCTAGACGGCCCAAAAAGCTGTAATCATGAAACATACTGTATTGTGGGTTGCTTAATACAACAATATTACTATCTTAAACGCTTCTACAATGAAATAATAGATAATATGATAAAATCTTACCCAGTCCGCGCAAAAAATGCAAAACGTGAGACAATTGATCGTTTTGCACTGGTATCTTCGTCAGTCAAGTCAAAATCGAAAACATAGTTAAGTATTCCACCGTGCCTTACACCAGTCAAAGGAATTTGTGGATAGGCCCAATCTGAGTTGCGTGTCCCTCGAAACGCAAATTCAAAGAGCCGCACTTGGGCAGTTGAAGTACGTGCCCTTTCTTTAATACCTCGGATAACTGGCGCTAGTATTAACGTGTCTCCTTGATAATCCAAAAAATCCTGAATAGTTCCCATATCTATAACTCTTTGAGCGAAGTAGAATTCTCGAATGGTTTGTGCGTTTCCAGTTCTGTTTTCCGCAGATGGAAACCTAAGGTCTGCTGGTAAGAAATCAGAGAAATTACTTTGCATTTTAGAAAGCCAGTCGTGGAAAACAGCTTGTTCAGCTTTTAGAGTACCTTCTCTGTCTGTATAACCAGCAATAATTGGCATATGGCTGTAGTTTCCTGATCGAAGGATATTAAGTGGCGCATCTGGTATAACTGTATCATTAGGATTTAGTTCAATATTTTCTACACAAGGAGCAAAAAGGGGTGTGTTATTGTAAAATTCAAATTCCCTGAGAACATTATTTAGTAAATTAATTTCAGTGGTTGATAGTAGTGTTGCTAGTTCTTCTCTAGATTTGTCAGTATAGCCTAATTTTTCTCCAACTGCCTCTGCATAATGAATTGGATTGTAAGCAACTGCCCATGGAGAAAGTGCTGAACCACTTAAAATAATTGCTTTGTGGATTAGGCCGCTAGCTTGTGGTGAAAGCGTTAGCAGGTCTACCATCGCAGCTCCAGAACTATGTCCCATCAATACTACATTAAAAGGATCTCCGCCAAAGTTTGCAATATTTACTTGAATCCACTTCAATCCTTGTAGAATATCTCTCAAACCAGCATTACCTGGTGCGCCATGAACGCCTAAGCATAGAAATCCAAAGATTGAACGTCGGTAATTCATGGAAACGACTACAAGATCTTCTTTGACCAGGTTTCTGAAGGAATGTACCATTGTGCTTGAGCTTTCGTAATTCTCTCCCTCGATCCATACTATGACTGGTTTGGGTGAAGTGAAGTTTGGAGTGTGAATGTTAAGAACTAAACAGTCTTCTACTCCTATCAGGCCACGAGATGTCGGCTGTGCACATATGATATTGCTGTCTATTGCGTGATATTCCCCAGGATACACGGGAGGTGGTGTTGGGGCCTGGAAAAATATTAAATTTTAGTTAATCGACCTCTTAAATGCTGGTTAAATTATACTCCAGAAAATAGGTTGAAGGATATATACACAGCAATTATATGTTAAGTGGAAGATCAAGCTTTGGCCATCTCACTGCAGTTTATCGCCACTTAAATTAGAATCTATGTACAAATTACCATTCCATTAAATAATCCAAGTTTCATTATAAACGGTACAGTAGTTTTTGGGATATGGGTATATTGAAGACGGTTTAATTTTTGATGTTAATACTTCTTTTGACGCGTTAGGGAAAAATGAGGAGTGTAAATTTTTACGATGTGTGCGCACTTCGTCACGAAAAACCGACATGGTTTCAAAGTGTTTAGCAAACTTACTTAAAATTGTTTAAATAACTTATCGACTGATCGACTTAACAATCTTATCAGCTTTTCTTCTTTAAAAACTGCATCAAATACCGTTAATTTAATCAAAATCGGTCAATTTGTTTGGGAATTTTCAATGACGAAAATTAAAAAAAAATGTTTTTTGCCATTGCGTCGAAATTTTTCAACTAATCGATTATTTAGCTAAAGCAATATTTTACATCTCAAAAATTAAGTTGAATGCCATCATCGTTTTCAAAATATACAGCTTTTTAAAAATTAATGTACTGCCATTTTTAACAAAATAGATGTTTGAACTGAAAAATCTGTGCTTATATTTTTTACTCTTTTGAGCGGAAGTTTCAGGGATGGCCTGCAGGGTCAACCGTTTACAGTTTTTTTCTTAAGTTTCTCCGCTAAAGCTTTAACGATTTGGACGAAATTTTGTATTTAGATAGTCCTTTCCTATTAAAATTGACCTGAGTAAGTATTATCTCCATGACGAATCGCTTTAATATGAAAAAATATCATCTGACCAATCTCGGTCGCCCAGGTAGTAACCTCAATACTAGCTATAATATGATATTACAAAACCAATAATGCCTTTATCTCGTTACTGGAAATGGCAAATCATTTAATTGTTACGCATGTTGATGTGTTGATAAGATACAAGCCATGATCAGCTCTACACTTAATTAGAAGCAGGGCTTGGAACTGGTTTAAAAAATACCGGTTAATAATTGTATTTAGCGTTTTTATAAAAGTTTTCGCTCAAAGCGTTTTCGTTTATATAAATTTATGAAGTGTATCCGAGATGCGCTTCATAAATTTATATAAACCGGTTTAAGCCAAAACCGTGGATTTTTTTTATGAAATAATTTTAAAAAACTTCTATAAATCGGTTGATTTATTCAATACCATTATAATTTTGTTCTATACGAAAACCGGTATTTTTGAGATTCAGGTAATGAAATGAAAATAGTTATTTGCAAGAACCCATATTCTTGCAAATAATTATTTTCATTTGTTACGAGTTGTTAAAAATTAATTAAGTTACTAACAACTTTTACCATATTTTGGTGTGCAAATATTTAAAAATGATCATTATATAATATTACATTAAAAATTAGTATTGGATTTTAGAATTACTATCCGCCTATACGCGGCCACACACAGAAGATTTAACGGAAGAAATTCAGCGGGCTAAGGTGGACCAAACCTTTACAAAATGCTCCTTATGTATTTGCACTGATTAATATATTAATATATAATTTCATTAAAAAAAAAATATTTACTTAAGGAACAAAATCTTATGTGTGTAACATAAATATAACTAACCACTTTTAAACATGGTCTAAAAAGTATTTTTTTATATAATTTCAGTCAACTTGATTTTTTGTTGTATTAAAATATTAATGACATTAAACATACATACATTCATATCTTCACGCCAGATCCTTTACGTGGTTGGCAGAGAGAACCGAAAGAGACATTCAACATATACAAAACTGACATTTGACTGATTGTAATTCCTAGAGTGAAATTACTTAGCTGCTGCTTTTAAAAGGAAGACTAACAAAGACTTCTCTCATGGTAACAAAATATTGATCGTATTTTCTGATGTTACAAAAATGAGTGAAAGTTTATATAACTGACTAGCTGTTGCCAGCGACTTCGTATGTGTGGAGTTCGTTTACTCCACACTGCCCCTCTCCCGTAGGTGATAGCGTGATAACATGTAGCCTATATGTTGACCTATTAGTAATATTCATCCAAATTTTGAAGTAAATCCATGCAGTACTTTTTGAGTTTACCCCGGACATACATACAGACAAACAGACAAAAATTCTAAAAACTATATTTTTGGCTTCGATATCGATTGTAGATCACGCCCCAAGTATTCTTTTAAAAAAATATTCAATGTACAGTTTTGACTTTCCTACGATTTTATTATATGTATAGATGATTTTCATAGGTGTATGAATAATAAATCATTAGTCATTCAATTGTTACATTCGATATTTTAAATGTTAATCATACAGTCACAAACGCATTTCCTGTCCCTTTCCCAGATAGCTCGTCAGTTGTCACAAAATAAAATCGTCGCTTTTTTGACCGCTCCGTCGGTCGAGTGGTTAGCGAACCTAATCAAGAATCGATGAACCTCGGTTTCTATACCCGACGGGGACATTTTTTGACGAGCACAGATGTTTTTATTTTTGGGTTTTGGTATTTATTGTCTACAACAGTATTTATGTCGATTCTGTCCAGCCTCCTTCAATGTACAATCTTTTATCAGTCACTTTGTATAAAAATGGATGTTACGAAATCGTTAATCTCAAATACTCGTGTTGGTCCGGGTTCCTTTGAAGAATAGACCAACTGCTGTTCTGCCAGGCAGATCGTAAAAGGCGACTGATTGACTATAGGTGTCACTACCATCGTGACTAGATGGTAGAGTTTCGCAACTTCTCACTCGGGTATATGGGGCCGTTCAAGTATTACGTAAGCAGATTTTTTACTATTGACTCCCCCTCCCCCATTTCAGCAAAAGTAAGCAAATCACTTACCCCCTCCCCCTTGTTTACGTAAACATTTGTAAATTTATTTAAAAATCTGTTCCTTAGTTTTGTGATTGACTCATGAGTACCGGCTTTTAAGTTCAAATGTAATAGGATTAGGTAGGTAATATAAGAGTTTTACGCAAACATTTAATGTAGCAAGCAGTAAATATATCGAAAATTTGAAAAGTAAAATTTTGCTGACGTAATCACCCCACTCCCCTTGTCATCAAAAATAAGCAAAGTGAACCCCCCACCCCCCTTTAGTGCTTAAGTAATACTTGAATGACCCCTATGATACCACCGCCTTACCCTATTCCTGCCGCAATAGAATTAATACTTGTTGTTGTCGTGTTCCAGTTTAGAGGGTAAGGTAACCGATAGATGTATGCATGTGGCATTGCCATCCCTCCATGCGGATAGCAACACACCATTAACATCTTTGGTGTCTATAAGCGGTAGTTATTAAGCCATCTCATTATATATTGGCATACTTACATATGGCTATATATTTATCGTGGAAAAAATTTTGATTCAAATGATTTTAAAAATTGTTTCACCTTTAGAAAGCTTCACAATTCAGAAGTGACATGGGCTACTTTTTACCCGACTCAGCAAAGAGAAGTAATGATTTTTGATCATGTGAACGAAGTCGCGAGTAAGTGCTTATATGCCATAAAAAATCTAATTAATTAAAACATGAAAATTCAAAACTCAATTTGAATCTGACCAAAAACAAATCTCACGCGGTTTCTCATTGTTTCATTGTTTCTCCATTTTTTGCTTTGTAACACCAAACGAGTTACGTAGGCATCGCCAAATCGACGCGGATTATCAAGGTTAAAGACCAAATCATTTTTGTTTTTAAAGCACTCACCCCGTGCTTGGGAAACTTGAAAACTTTAAAAAAACACAGAAAAATATTGACACGTGAGACTCGAACCTGTGATCATCTCCGTCAAGCCGGGACGCTCTGCCACTGAGCTAATGTCGACGGGCTTGACATGACGAAATTCTTCTTTGTTATATATTTTTTTTATATCATAAGATAGCAAACAAGCAGATGGGTCTCCTGATGTGAAGAGTCAACCATCGCCTACAGACACCAAAGATGTTAATGGTGCGTTGCTATCTTGTGGCGCTAACCCTCCAAACCAGAACACGACAATGACAAGCACTGACGCTATTGCGGCAGGTGGTACCAGACCCGGGCGAGACAATGCAGAACTCTACCACCTAGTAAAAAATATGATCGATTTCTAAAGTTTTAAAGACTAAATCGTTACCTCATGATATTTTTAACTGTTACAGGATATATATTATTAACATCTTTTTTTATATCACAAGCTAGGAAACAAACAGATGGCTGTCTTGATGGAAAGAGTAACCATCGTCTTTATACACCGAAGGTGTTAATGCGTTGCTATCCGTATGGCGGGATGGCAATGGCACATGCATAAGTCTACCGGCTAACTTACACTCAAACCGGAATATGACAATGATAAACATTGACGCTATTGCGGCAGTAACGCGTTTAGGTAGGTACCTTAGGTAAATTGTTATAGAAAAAATTATCGACACTATTTCTTATCGATATTCCCCAACTTGTTCATTCGAAGGACGTTATCTTGCTGACCTTTTCTGATAGTCTGTCAACAGAAACAGCAACATATCCCTAACTTCTTATTAATCCCGTTAGTGGACTAATATGTGTGCAGTGTGCGTGCGTGTTTTTGTTTAAGATAGGTTTGTATGCTTGATAATTCCTCCTTTATATTTATCAAACTTAATCCAGATCATGTAAGTGTTTGAGGCTTACATGATCTGGATTGAGTTTTAAAAATATATAAACGGGTCAAAAACGCGTACATATATAGAACTTATTTGTAAATGGATTGGAAAAAATGGATTGAGTTTGATTTAAAAAGTTTAATATAAATGTATTTATACTAATATTATAAATACGAAATTCTGTCTGTCTGTCTGTTACGCTTTCACGGATAAACCGCTGGACCGATTTTCATGAAATTTTGCATAGATATAGTTGAAGATCCGGGGTCAAACATAGGCTAATTTTTTTTTCAAAAATCAGTCCCTGGAGGGCTGAAATAGGGGATGAAATTTTTATTAAAAGCTATTTGGACGACTTATTTACTCGCGGGCGAAGCTGCGCGGGTCAGCTAGTAATATATATGTTCCAATTGACTGCCTCGTGGTCTAAGGGTAGCCCATTCGGCTCAGATCATGAGGCACTTGGTTCGATTCCCGGGTCAGGCAAAAGTGTTATTGAGGTTTTCTTGAAAAGCTGAAAATCTCAGTAGCAGCTCGGAGTCTAACGAAGTGGTGTATTATCATTCCCGTGCTTCGGATGAGGTCGAAAAGCTGTCGGGCCCGGTTATCGCTAGAAGTAATCGATAATCGTTAACATGTCGGTAAATGCTACGATGAATATCATCACTTATCTCGCCAACTGACCAACCGGTGAATCGCGGTGATCTGGAAATCTATAGACGTTCGGTTTACTCTGCCTACCCCGCAAGGGTACCGGGCGTAATGTTACTTACTTACTTTGTTTGTCCCAAGATACATAAAACTCTCCCCTGGTCAATACGAGTAGGAACATATATATTTTTAAAGAAAAGAGAAAATTCTAAGCATGTTCCAATGACAATTTATAAGTTTATAATAGACTGAAATCCAACTATAGAACGACCTTCGCCGACCTGGTTAATGGACGAAAAGTATTTTATATCCAATTAAATATCTCAATAAATAATATTTATATAGGTATTGCAAATGGTTTGCCTAAATAATTTCAGTCCAGATTTTTTTTGAAAACTTTCACTGGTTTGGTTAATAGATAAATTCCATACCAATCGAATGTATGAAGCTTATAGAATATCGAAACATTAGGTTGACTATTTTTTTCCCGTTACAACTCTTGGGTAGGCAGGTTATAATCAGGTAAATCGATACTAGTAATCTGCCTGACTACCGGGACATTTCGCACCGAGTGTTTTTCGCATTTGGGGGTGACACCCGACCGTGAAAAAACTAAATTAATAGTAGTGATGTGTCGATTCGTTGTTTTGGTGGATCGAGTCAACTCGAATCAGTTTATACGGTATTCGAATCATGACTCGTTTCCCTGATTCGAAACCTTTTGGTATTCGATTGGATTGGTATTCGAATCGAATAATAAATCGGAATTATATTGAGCGGGGTGGGAATGAGATTTTTTATTTTGGGTGTTTTTGAAATCTTTAAATAGGGAGTCAAAAAAAGAGAAATAAAAAAAAAGCTTGTTTGTATTATTAGACCCGCGCCACACTTCATTGCTTAAGTAAAACAGTTCACGAGTACGAGCGAATTAACCAAACTCGAATACGAGACTCGAGGAGTCAGTTGGACTCACTAAGTGGAATCTAGTTTGAGAGTACTAATCGATTCTTCCTGACTCGAGTACCGGATTCGAGTCCGGCGTACTCGAATCAAAATTAATTGGTATTCGAGTTAGCGAGTTCCAAAGTAGGAATCGAGTCTGACTCGAGTCAAACCGTACTCGGCACATCGCTAATTAAAAGACTTTATTGTAAAACAATAATGTCCAGGAAGAACAAATTAAAGTGCTTTCAAAAAACAGGATAGCTAACTGTGATTACTGACTAGTTATATTAATCACCATGAAAATACGAGTTTGAAACTTAAGTCGCTTTTAAAACTAGACCACTTTATACATCTTAATCACAGACAGGTTTCTATGTAGGGGTGACACCATAATGACCGCACTGGGTTACACCCATGCTAGTTACGTAACTGCTAATAGGTAGTCCTGTTTAGCTCGAAATATAGATGTCGCAGAATCTGAATGTATAAAAAGAATAGTCCTGACTTGCTGACCGCGTAAACCAGCGGTAGACCCTTGGACCAAGAAAACTGTAACTTTTTTGGGGGTTGTACTTAGATGTCGAGATATAAGAAAATAGTTTTCGGAATTCATCCCCTATGAAGGTTAAATAGTGGCTGAAATTTGTTACATTGACGACATGATGTACCTGCTAGTTGCCACTAAGGGCGGATCCAGGGGGGGTCAATGGGGTCATAACCCCTATAGATTTATTATTGCCAAACAATAAATATTAGAGCCTGTCTTGACTGAACCTCAAATATGTGACTCCTCCCCTCTGAACCGAAGACTGGATATGCCCTTGGTTAGCGTGTAGATCTGGACAACTAAGACTAGACTAGGTATTTTTCTGTCAGAACACTGGTAAAAGCCGAGCGAATGATACACGTGTCTTTACCATCATAACTACGTGGTGGTAGATTTGTACAATTACTTGTGTAAGTAAGGCACTTCTTTCTCTTCAGGTTGTTTAACAGATCATATGCTTGTAAAAAATATGTTAAACACAGATTAATTGCTTGTTAAAATTAATTTGCGATTCGCAAACCGGCCGTAAATACACCAAAGATATTAATGGTGACTGGTGTCTTTATATAATTATTGTGAATATGACCGTAATGGTATCGGTGTTCAGCACTGTAAAGTTCCGCCTACCTTATCCTTATAAATACCGATAAATTTATTCTTTACATGCTTGCTACATTGACAGCAACGCACCATTAACATCTTTATTGTATTAGGCTATAGCTACCTCTCTACTTATAGTTTGTTACTAGCTGTTCCCAGCGACTTCGTTTACTACGCACTGCTCCTCCTCCGTAGGTGATAGCGTGATAATATGTAGCCTATATGTTGACCCGACCTGTTAATAATATTCATGCAAAATTTGAAGTAAATCCATGCAGTACTTTTTGAGTTTACCCCGGACATACATACAGACAAACAGACAAAAATCCTAAAAACTATATTTTTGGCTTCTGGAAAATATATTCAATGTACAGTTTTGACTCTCCTATGATTTTATTATATGTATAGATTCAACGACATACCTACGCATATTACAAAAAAAACCGCAATAAACGCCAGGGAAATGTAGAGCGCCTCTATTAGGTAAACAATAAGCACTACTTTACCTTAAATCTGTTTGCTCCAGCCGTAGAACCTGCATAATGTATCCCATAAAACGAAAAATATCCATCAGGGTTATTAGATCCGATGATAACACCTTGCGATGTATTAACAGACGGTCCGGTCTGCGCGTGCGCACCGGCTAACGCGCACACACACGCGAACAACACTATCATGATTAAAAGTTAACACATTCAAAGGTTACGTAATGCACGTGCTCCGTGTACAATGAGCGGCGGGGAAGTGACGGCGGTGGGCGGTCGCTTCGTCACTCTACGAGTATCAACTATCAAGACTTTTTATCAGGTAATCCAATGAGCAGAAGTGATAAACATTTTCTTGGAATTGTTTCTTTATTTTTTGTGGTAACTATGAATTTTCTGGACTTAATATTATGAGCTTTATTTTTTGGCAACGCAACTGCAAGGCCTCTGGTATTGCAGACGTCCATGGACGGCGGTGATCACTCAACATCAAGTGCACCTCCTGCTCGTTTGCCCCCTCTTCAATAAAAAAAAAGCTAGCCGTTAAATGTGACCCTGATCTCGCGATTAAATTACGTATGAATCAATGAACCAATTATTACACTTTAATGCGCACCAAAGAATTTACCAAATTATAATAACAATAGTAGGTATAACTTATACGCAAAGGTCCGCTTCCCATCAGACGGCCCGTTTGCTCGTCTGCCAACTCATCATATTAAAAAAAAACAAAGGTACACAAAAGCCGTTTTATCGCTAAAGAGCGATCTCTTCCAGACAACCTTAGAGTAGAGAAGATATAATCATTTATTTATTTAGGTAGTGGTGCCGTAAAATACAATAGACTACGTTCCATAAACTATTGTATATAATCACATAACAGACAGATACGTAGAAATGTACACAAATAATATATGAATTTGTATAATATATATATATATATATATATATATTTGCTCGTTTAAAGGTATTAGATATTACAATCAATAGGTACAAGAAAAAGCTACTTTAAAGAGATGCATTTAACTGAAGAAAATAATGTTTTAATGAGTTTAAACTTGAAGCCGTTTTGATGTTTATGGGCAGACACTTCCATAACTCGACAAATAAATGATTGGTCATAATAATTAAGGTTTTGTGACAGAACACGTAATAGGATAAGGATAACCTACTTATCCTACATATTTATAATTTATATTTACCGATTACGTTACCCCTCTAATCAGACAGATCCAGTGAAAAGCACTGACGCTATAGCGAATGGAAAAGGTACGTTGCAAAATTCTACCTTAGTAGACACTTTGGCAAAGGTACGATAATTTCCTTTTTCGTTATTAAATAACGAGCATATAGCTCTAATAGAAATAGAAACCATTGCCTGTACCAAAGACATTAATAGTGCGTTAGCTCCAGTGTGGCGAACCTTTTAGCCTCCAAACTAGTACACGACAATGACAAGCACAGACGTTATTGCGGCAGACATAGGTAAGGCGGCGGTATCAAATACCCGGGCGAGACGTTGCAGAACTTCTACCACCTAGTAAATCAATCCTTTGCTTCTTCGAACTACCTGGCCATGAAGGTTTCATCGTTCTGACCCAGGCTATTTTTTCTTGATATATCCACATTATTTGCTTGATCGATCCATATATGGGGGTGCTTTTTTTCGATATTAATCTGCAAGCCTCGTTGTGGTGTGACCAGCGAGTACTACACTCGAGGAGCTTAGAAAATCACGTAACCTGTCTCAATTATTACAAGAATAGGCGAAATTCGGCCGATAAAATATTTCTTGGCAAACTGGTGAATAATGGTGAATCCTAGTGTATTTGCATTAAAATTTGTCTGCCTACTCTACAGGGCTAGTTCTACCTACAGTACGCATGATCCGGGCTCCATTTTGAAGAATAGGACAACTGTCTTACAGCTAGGCTTGCAATATGGTTTAAAAGACTCTTGTCTTTTAAACGATTTTGCAAATCGTATTAGCCTTCTCGTTTAAAAAACTCTCGTCTTTTAAACGAGAAGGCTAATACCTGTCAATTACATCGTGACTACTAAGTGGTGAAGTTCTGCAACATCTCGACCTAATTTTACTACAATTTCCTTCACTATTCCTAGTCTAAGAACCGGTGGGAGATCGTCCTTCACCAATCTGATAACTAGATGAGACGTATATTTTATCAAATATTATTTATAAACAATTATGCCTATAATTACTTGCCTATCCAAAAGTGCTCATGACGAGTTTTTAGCTTGGCAACAGTACTTTGACTACGATTTTTTGCAGGCAAGTATATGTGACTGATTTTGTAATAAAATCTAAAATTTGATATAACCTTCAATAAGTTAGCAGATCGATGGAGTCACCTATATTGACTTACCTGTTCTCACCTGCTTACCAGGTAGCCATACACAGAAATGAGTAGGCAAGCCTACCTAGGCATATTCTGTGTGTTAAAAATTATCAGTGAAATAAATTTCATTTGGTTATCAAAAGTAGGAAAGTGATGAAAAAAAAAAACGATTAAAGTTAATTTAATTAAAAATAGCCATGAGCACTTTTGAACAGGCAAGTAATTATAGGCATATTTGTTTATAAACAATATTTGATAAAATATACGTCTCATCTGGTCGGTGAAGGACGATCTCCCACTGTCTATCTCCTCTACTATCCTGCATCAAAATCTTCGGGGCTTATCATTGTCGTATCAGAGTTTGGAGACAAAAGTAGCTTTTAAACTAAGGTGCATGTGACATGCCTACCCCGTCACTTGGCTGGCAACGCACCATTAACATTTACTCCTGCGTTGGTTCGGGCTTCTTTGAAGAGTGAACCAATTGCCATACTGCCAGTTAGGTCGTAAAAGGCGACCAATTGTACGTATCACTACTATCATGACTACGAGATGGTAGAGATCTGCAATATCTCGCCCGGGTATTTGGTGCCACCAACTCACCACCTATTACTGCCGTATTAGCATCAATGCTTGTCGTTGTCGTGTTCCAATTTGAAGCGTAAGGTAGCCGATAGACTTATGCATGTGGCATTGCCATCTCGTCACACGGATAACAACGCACCATTAACATCTTTGGTGTTTATAGGCGATGGTTTCTCTTTACATCAGGAGAGCCATCTATCTGCTCGTTCGCTATCTAATGGTATAAAAACATCTTTTATAGACCATACTCATATCTTTCTATCAGGAGAACTATCAGCTTCGTTGCTATCATCTATACATATAATAAAATCGTAGGAAAGTCAAAACTGTAGATTGAATATTTTTTAAAAGAATACTTGGGGCGTGATCTACAATCGATACCGAAGCCAAAAATATAGTTTTTAGAATTTTTGTCTGTTTGTCTGTTTATCTGTTTGTCTGTATGTCTGTATGTATGTCCGGGGTAAACTCAAAAAGTACTGCATGGATTTACTTCAAATTTTGCATGAATATTACTGATAGGTCGGGTCAACATATAGGCTACATATTATCACGTTATCACCTACGGGGGAGGTGCTGTGCGGAGTAATCGAAGTGCGCGCGGACGAAGTCGTGGGCAACAGCTAGTAAGCTAGTAAGCTAGTAAAATAAAAAAAACTTTTTATACATGCAATAATACTTTATCACATACAATAATAATTAAATACATTTAAGACATGAGTGAAATATTTCCTTTGTCCTCTAATACCTTTAATTACTGTAAGCTTTCCTTTACCTGTATGCTACGATCTACATATTGAATCTAAGCCATACATAGGCACTAAGGCCACGATAAAGATACCCTTCTTGAAAGGGATTAAAGGCATTATTCACAGGCTTACGAATTACGTGTGAGACGTTAAAGTAGGTGCTCGGCCGTACCCAATAAAAATGTATTTTTATCTCATGAGGCTAATATACCGAATACCCAAATGTTTACGGTCCATATCTTTAATAACTTTATTAATAAAAACACTAAACACAAAAGTTGTTAACACCTTTGGTGCTTATAGGCGATGGTTGACTCTTTCTATCATGAGGCCCATCTGCTTGTTTGCTATCTTATAATATGAAAGAAACGAATGAAAATGTTTTTTATCAGGTATGTTTAGGTTAAAGCTTATGTAATAATTTTAGTTTTATTTGTTAGTCGTTATTATGTTATTATTCTTGTACCATTTTGGTTTTTCAAGTTATATTTTAGAATTTTTAGTTATATTTTCCCCGTGTTAGCCCCGGGCTCCTTTGAATAATAGGCCAACTGCCGTACTGCCAGGCAGGTCGTAAAAGGCGACCGATTGGCTATACGAGTCACTACCATCGTGACTACTAGGTGGTAGAGTTCTGCATTGTCTCAACCGAGTCTGGTACCTCTGCCTTACTTATTGCTGCCGCAATAGCGTCAGTGCTTGTCACTGTCGTATTCCAGTTTGGAGGGTAAGGTAGCCGGTAAACTTATGTATGTAGCATTAGACCTCGCCACAAGATAGTAACGCACCATTAACAGCTTTGGTGTCCGTAGGCGATGGTTGACTCTTTCCATTAGGAGACCTATATGATGTAAAAAAATATAAAAACTGAAAAAAAATAGGTATCTTCACGCCCGTATCCCCGAAGGGGTAAGCAGAGGTACAACAAGTGTACCCACGATTAGCCGCAGATACTTGGTCCCACAAATGTGATAGGTGGCAAGCCTATCGCCAACCGGGCACGTTCCAATCCCGGGCAAATTTGTGTTTATCAGAAAACAGAAAAAACACATTTTTTATGTGCCCGACCCGGGAATCGAACCCGGCACCTCATGTGGTCGACGCCAACGTTAGACTAGACCACAGAGGCGATAAAAAAATATTTGTAAGGAATTGCACGACCCGGCATTAGAACCTAGAATATCACGTGTTTGTATCGAAACCGGTACATCCAGACTACTCTTTTACCCGTCTATTTGACGGGAAACAAGCAGATGGCTCTCCTGATGATCAGAATAGCCATCCCCTATAGACAGCCAGCCCCATTACCAAAAATGAAAATGGTACCTTGCTATCCATGTGGTGGAATGGTAGTGCCATATGCATAAGTCTACCCTTCAAACAAATGACAGTAACAAACATTGACGCTATTGTGACAGGAATATGTAAGGTGGTTGTACTCGTACCATACATATATCCGGGAGACAGGTTTGCAGAACTCTGCCACCTAGTAGTCACGATGGTAGCGACGCATATCGTTCGTCTATTACAAGCTGCTTGTCAGGTGTCCAGATATTTAAACTTTGATCCTCCTGTGTGGCCGCGTTTCCGATCCGGTAGTAACTCAAAAAAATGTTTACTCGTCAAAAGTGCCCGTAAAGGATAATTTGAATAAAAATGTTTTGACTTTGACTTTGGCGTTTGCTTAAATAAACTTGCCTTTTTTCGCAAGGGAACTTCCGACGCATGTCGTACGCGAGTTGCTAAGGGTGCGTGTGCGGTGTTAACGGAAATTTCTCATCGCGGTGGTTCGTTTTTTATATAACCGCAAAATGCGAATTTAGAATTCGCTTTTCTGGTACAGAAAATGACGCAAATTTCGCGAAATAGCGATAATGATATTGCGGTATTGTAGATGTTTTAACGTTACTGAATATTGTTCTTAATGAAATATATAATTCCACATGTATAAGTTTAGCGGCTACCTCACTCTCTCAACCGCAACACGGCAGCACACGACGGTGGTTCCAGAGCCAAACCCAGGCGAGACGTTTCGTCTTCTCTCCTCTTTTACGAGATGCTGGTATACCATCAGGTAATATAACAGTTTACATATTTTTTCGAAAAGGGCCCGATTCTCACATTAACATGATAAAACTAGCTTTCCTCTTCATTGAAATATTTCTGCTTATTTCGAGTTTTCTGTCAAACTATGAAAAGTTTGTTATTGGTTAAACATTAATGTTTGCTTTAAATCATTATTAAGTGTATAAAAACAATATTTTTCTTAGCCCCTAGGACCGCTAAATTATTATAGGATAGTAGATTTTGTTTTGATAAAAGACTCACTAAAATGACTAGAGGGTAATTGGAACATTTTATTATCTCTGCGTATTCGTAGTTTTCGATTTGAGTAACAAAGTCTTCCTTACCCTTGTATAGGTATTAGCAGCCGGGTACTTTGCATAACTTACAACCAGCAATAGGCTACTTAGCTAAATTCGAAAAACTGTTTAATAATTTATCTTATTAGGTCTATTAATCAAAAATCAACTTATTTTTGTCAAATAACGTTAATTATTATTAATAAAAATTTCGCGTTTCAAAATTGAAATTAATATTTACCGCAAAAAAATTCGGAACTGTCATGGCGTCCTAATGACATGGTACACATACACTGGTGGTTTCTATGAAAATGTCATCAAGATGACGTTTTACCTCCGCGTGCTTCCAGAATTGCGTTCACTTCACGTGAATTAGATTCTATTTTTGCTGAATTTATATACTAAAAATATTATTAATCCTTATTTTTTATAACAAATATTTAAGTTTTTTGTTATCTAAATAATAATAATAAACATATACTAAATAATCATTAAAAACTACAAATACATCAGATTCATTCTTAGTGGATACAAGTCTATTGTAAAGCTTATCAGCTTTAGCCACTTTTTCTAAATATCGCACCCTTAGAATTATAGTGATCTATTTAAAAAATATACATTTTCGGGAAACGTCAAATGAAGATTTGTACAGTTAAGATTTTTGTATAAAAATTATATTATTAGGCCGAAATATACGTTTTACAGCTTTCTATGTCAAAATCTGCCTGTGTATTAATAAGAGTCGTAAAGGTACCTAGTCGTTTTAGGTCGGTTACTGACATTTAAGTCAAAATCATGATTTTTTAATTAGGTCACTAATTCGGAAGGTGCATTATTATTTCTTTATATCTAGGTGATAGAATTCTCCAATTTTTTTGCCTGGGTTTGGTAACACCCTTTTAAGTTTTCCTGCCGCAATAACGTGTTTGTTAATGTTCCGATTTGAAGGGAACCGGTAAAGCTTGAACGTACATTAACATCTTTTGTGTCTGTAAGTGATGGTTACCTGTTTGCATCAGAAGAAACTTCTGCTAGTTTGCTATTCTAAACTGCAAAAAATTGTAGTAAATAACGTACTTGTATATTTTTAAAAATATGATTGTTTTGAACTGTTTCTGCAGCGCTGGTGCTACAGAGGAGCTTGTATTTGCAAATATGGCGATATTTTAAGTTTTACATTCTGTGAAAAGAACAATGTCAAATAAAAATTAAACGGCGCAGAATCAAATGAATCTTTTATTCAAAACACATGAACATAAGCTTACATCCATATCAGTCTATTATATATACAATCCATATCCATACTTCCATACTTTTATAAATGCGAAATCTGTCTGTCTATCCGTATATCTATTTATTTGTCTTTCTGTTTGTTACGCTTTCACGGCTAAACTATTGAAGCGATTTTGATGAAAATTGGCATGAATATAGTTTAAGGTCAGGGTCAAATATAGGCTACTTATCTTTGAAAAATCGGTAAAAGTTTTATGAAAGATTGTATTGATGAAATACTCTATTCGCAAGCGAAACTGTGCGGGTCAGATAGTTATAAATAAGTTTGAATTTAGAACTTCTAAGTAAACGACAAATATTTGAATTAAAAGTGGCCAGTTCGCAAAAATACCAATTTCAGAGGACCAATAATTCATTGAGTTTTTAGCGCACGTATAATTTGTCGCTAGGTTGAACACCGCTGCTGTATCACCGAGGTCATCTTTTAATAAATATATGGTCCACACCACACCCTTTGACGTTTGTTGACATTGGATAAACAAACAAAATTTATATATTAATCTATCTACAAGTGTATTCTATGCTGTCATTTTGTAATTTGTTTAATGGATCATTGTATAGGGTATAGTGATTGATGATAATTGTAATGACATATTAAATTTATTAGAAGTAAGTAATAAAATAAATGTATTAAAAATTGAGGTATTGTAAACTCGAATAAACAAAAACTATACCTAAGCATAGATTTTTGAGCTCAAAGAGAATGTTAATTGACAACATTTCAAAATTATGAAGTGGCCAAAACAAAAATACTATTTTTTTATTTTTCAACCCTGATTAGTAATATATTTTTTGATTTTTTTTTCGTTACTGAATACTGGAGAAAAAAAAATAATTGAAAAAAATGCTTTGCTAAAACATACAGTTTAAAAAGGATAATGGGAAGGAATGTTATCATACGATATACGTAGGTCACACTATAAGTTTTGCGTAACTTAAAAAAACATGTTATAATCAAAATATTATGTTTATTGCTTTTCAAAATAATCTCCTTTACATTTTAAAAATTTTTTCATGCGATCGAATCATTTTTTAAAACAAGAGGACCACAGATCTGAAGGCATGTTTTCTGCGTGCTGATTGAACGCTATCACTGCCTCTTCGGAGTTGGTAAAAGTAAAACCTCTCATCAAATCTTTGGTTTTGGGGAAAATACAGAAATCACAGGGTGCTAGGTCGGGGCTATGAGCAGGATGAGTGACGAGATGTACTTTTTCGAAAGCTAAAAATGACTTTGTTTTGTTGGCCGTGTGTAAAGAAGCGTTATCACTGTGTAGGAGAAAGCGGCTTTTAGGTCGTCTTTCGCGAATTTTTAACACCCTGGATAAACAAATGGTAGATGACAATAAGATGACATGTGCTTTTTTATCGGATCGTAATCGTAAGAATATATATATATATATATATATATATATATATATATATATATATATATATATATATATATATATATATATATATATATATATATATATATATATATATATATATATATATATATATATATATATATATATATATATATATATATATATATATATATATATATTCTTTTTATTATATGTATAGATATATATAATTGCTGTTCGTTAGTCTCGCTAAAACTCGAGATCGGCTGAACCTATTTTGGTAATTTTGGTTTTCTATTAATTGTTGAATTCCAGGGAAGGTTTAAAAGGTGAGAAAATATAGAAAACTAGATGATAACCCGGCTTCGCCCGGAAATCTCATAATACGCAATCTTATATACTACCTCAAATAGTAGACATTAAAAAGTAGCAACACTGTAGTGACGTCTTCTTACAACTATTGGTTTAATAAAGACAACACTTATAGTGTTGCTATTTTTTAATTTCTATTCTTTTATGAACGAAGAGAAATAAGTTTCACGATAATCTGCACTCCGTTTTACGATACCTACTTAAATAAATGCTCACGTCATCTACACCACGTATTTGTAATCTTTAAAGAGATATGGCCGATTGGTCTGTCAGCACCGTCAGAGTTTTAATCACGATTTTAACAAAATACTCAACAATCCGAATTTCGCGGATATATGTTGTCGACTCAAAATTATTATTTTTTTTACGGTTTGTAATTTAGGTAAGGTTTCGATTGGTTATACCGTAACCCTTGACGAAACAACGTGTCCCGGTTTCGCTACCACCGCCTTACCTATTCCTGTCGCCATTGCGTCAGTGATTATCACTGTCGTGTTACAGTTTGAAGCGTAAGGCAGCCAATATGCTAATGTTTGGTCTTTAAGCGATGGTTTTTTTCCACCAAAAGAGCCATCTGCTGTTTGCTATCAAATGATATAGAAAGATCTTTGGTGTCTCTTGGCGACGGTTGCACTTTTCAGCCGCCGCGCCGGTTTGCTCTTATATGACATGAAAAAAAATGAATTTATAAACTACTAGGTGGTAGAGTTCTGCATTGTCTCGCCCGGTACCAGACGTACCACCGCCTTACCTATTCCTGCCGCAATAGCGTCAGTGCTTGTCGCTGTCGTGTTCCGGTTTGGAGGGTAAGGTAGCCGGTAAACTTATGCATGTGGCATTAGACCTCGACACGAGATAGCAACGCACCATTAACATCTTTGGTGTCTATAGGCGATGGTTGCCTCTTTCCATCAGGAGACCCATCTGCTTGTTTGCTATCTCATGATATAAAAAAAAAAACTCCCAAATATCTTTCCTAAATTCCTGTCAAAAGATAACGAGAAGATGATGTTGACTTTTGACACAAAACGTCAGTTTTATAATCGCCTATTTAATGCCTTCAAGGAAATTTCGCCTTATTTAATTGTTAGATAACGCTAACGCTTGAGGAAAGTTTTGATAAAAAATTATATTTTTTATCAAAACTTTCCTCTCTTTTTCAATTACAAACTCTTGACAGGTCTCATTCAAGATTTAATTTATGATTGCTTTTATGATTTTTACTGTCCTAGACTTTTCTGATTTTATTCGACTGCTTTATAAAAACTAGCGGTCGCCCTCTGGTCGAAATTCGACTATACAATACAATCTCATTAAGTTTAACGACAGATATTAGCCGTAAAGAAAATAGTGTACATGTGCGTATATTATCATGTATGTCGCATGAATGTAGTGTGTGTAATGTTTATTTTTATGTATTAGGAGAACTCCTAATACTTTAGAAAAATGTACATTAAATACATTTTTTATGGTTTCAGCAATCCTTTTTGACGTAAACTTTAACTGTACCTTTGATATTTTTCTGTACGCGTAATAATTGTGCAAAATTTTTGCTTCTCGTATCTATACAAAAGTTTGGATCGATGCCTGGATGGATGTTTGTTACTCAATCACGCAAAAACTACTACTGAACGGATTTAAATTTGGCACACAGGTACGATGACCTGAAATAGCACATAGGCTTTCTAATCCCGCGGGATTCACGAAAAACTTTTATAATCCCGCGGGATGCACGCTGCAGCTAGCTATTAATATATAGAAAACTAGCTGCAGCATCGTGAAGCCCGTTGCACTGTAAAAGTTTTTGGCGAATCCCGCGGATCACCTAATTTATCCGGGATAAAAAGTAGCCTATGCAGTAGTTTTGGTGTGATTTGGTGTGTGGACACTTGGCAGAACTGAATTATCAAAATTATATTGTATAGAAAAATTAATGCAATAATCCTTTTTCAAGACCGTAACATTTTAAGACTATATTTTTATCTACAACAGTAGGTTGTAAAGAGGTAATTTTTCAAATACTACCAATAGCGTTTGTGACGTTTTTCTTCTATGACAGAAGTGAGCACTATTTTTATTACAATCCATACTAATGTTATAAATGCGAAAGTAACTTTGTCTGTCAGTCTGTCTGTCTCATCTTCACGCCTAAACCACAACCGGTTTGGATGAAATTTGACACAATTATTGTTTGAGACCCGAGAAACCCCGGGACAATCTATCCTTTAAAAAATGGTAATAAGTAACTTAGGTTGTTTTTATTTTAGAAATTTTTCCGCGCGGACGAAGTCGCGAGCACAGGTAGTATTTTTTAGCCAAATTGGAAAAACCACCATAACAAATTAAAATAATAAATAAATTTACTATTTTAATAATAAATAAATAGTAAATAAATTTATTATTTTAATTTGTTTTACTCACTATTGTCTGCACTTGGTGAAACTCCGTCATAATTATTATTTGAATGTTACACTTGTATTGTTTTACAATTCACAAACTATATGTATATATTTATTTTTAATTAAATAGCCAAAGGGTTTTACAATTTACTGCGTCATCAGGGCTAAAAAAATAATAATAAAACGTGTAAAGTTGTTTGTACGCGATGGACTCCTAAACTACTGAATTGATTTCCATACATTTTGGTTAGTCCAACTTAAAACTTAAAAAATAGGATAGTTTTTATCGCAATTATATTTTATCGCAATTATATCCGAGAGTTGTATCTTTATAATGTTTAGTTATTTGTACAATTGTTACATTTAAAACTCTGTTCCTAGCCATATAAGGAGCTTGCTAGAATAAATTATTATTATTTTCATGCCATTTGAAAAATTAAAATTAATCGTCGTGGTAATATATACAGCTTTTAAAAAAATTAAATGCTATAATTTTTAACACATTATTAGATGATTGAAATCTTTGAGCTCAAAAATCTATGGTTAGTTATATTTTTTACTCCCCTGAACTTATAATACCTCAATTACCAGTGGGAGGGATAGGCCGACCGTTGGGAGGGATACGCTTTGCCACGCTCCCGGCTGCATGGGTACCACCATCTTGCTTGTTTATCCCGTGAAACAGCTTTGCTGTGTTTCGGAGAGAAGGGCAAGACAGACAGTGTAATTACTGGCACCGAGACTTAACATCTCATGTCTCAGGATAGGCAACACATGAATGGGATAATTGGGCTAGTTCCAGCCCAGGTATCTCATGTATGTTCATTGACAACGTCGACCACTTACCATCAGGTGGCACGTCTGCCAGTTTGCCTATCTTACTAACATAAATATAGACCTGATGCAGGACACTTGTAAACATAAAAATTTAACAAGCATTCTTTCAAATAACAACATAAATCAACATATTATAAAACCTACTAGGAAGCATATATGTCTGGATCTAATAGCAAGTAATTTAAATAATGTTCAGTCTAACATTCATACACTTGCTTTGTCTGACCATGAAACTGCTCAGAGTATACAAGTCAATATAGAGTCAGTCTTAGAATTTAAACAAAAAAGAGCTTTTTGGTTTGAAACAAAGCGGATATATGGGCAGGACAATATTAAAAAGTTTCATGAATGTTTATCAAGTTTAAGTTTTAATGAAGTTTTTACAAAGTCAAATTGTGAAGAAGCATTTAATGAATTTCATGATATTTTACTGTTATTTTTTGAGTTATGTTTTCCTAAGGTCCGTGTAAAAGTTTTAAATAAACCACTAAAAAATAAATGGTTAACTAAAGGTCTTCTAAAATGTTGCAAAGTAAAACGCCAGTTGTACCTAAACTATCGTCATGCTCAATCTAATAGGAAAGAAAATAAATGTAAATATCTACATTATAGGAAAATTTTGTCTAAATGTATATTAGAATCACAAAAACAGTCTTCTTTGAAATACATTGAAAAATCCTCTAATAAATGTAAAGCTTCATGGAATCTGATTAAAAGTACATTTCAGAACAAAATAAATAGTAGAGAAATAGAAAAAATCAAAATAAACAATTTAAAGTACACAAATACTCAAACAATCTGTAATCTATTTAATAATTTCTTTATAAACCAAGCAAAATCAAGTAGTGTAAAAGTCAAATCTACAAATACTTCAAAATTATATTTTTTACCAAATTGTAGGAAACCATGTATTTGACACCAGTAGATGAGCATGATGTGAAAAAAGTTATACATTCATTGAAAAATACTTATGCTACTGGCTATGATAATATTAGCACAGAATTATTGAAAAATGTTGCTAGTGTAATATCAAGACCTCTTAGCCATATAATTAATTTGTCATTTTTGGAAGGTAAATTTCCAGAACGATTAAAAAAGTGTATTGTCAAACCATTATTTAAAAAAGGAGATATATATGTGCGATATGAACAATTATAGACCTATTACTTTAATTCCAGTTATTTCAAAAATCTTTGAAAAGATTATGTATGAAAAGCTCTATAATTATTTACTTGATTTTGGCCTACTAAAAAATAATCAATATGAATTTAGGAAAGGTAGGTCTACTACATTAGCATGTTTTGATTTAGTGAAGAGTGTCTCAATAAGAAAATGTATCCACTTTGTGTATTTTTGGATATGAGTAAGGCATTTGATTTTGTTTCACACGATATTTTACTATCAAAACTCGAAAAATATGGTATTAAAGGGAAGGCTTTAGATTGGATAAAGAGTTACTTAGAAAATAGGAAACAATGCGTCGAAATATCTAAAATATACGGAAACCGTAAAAAAATATTTACTTCAAACTACCGTGTTAACAACTGTGGTGTACCACAGGGCAGTGTTTTAGGACCCTTGTTATTTTTAATTTATATCAATGATCTTCCTGATAGTATACAACATGATTGCTTTTTATTTGCTGATGACACTACCCTACTTATTAAATGTAAAAATAAAAAAGACTTGGTAAACGAAACAACTGAAACCTTACTTCAAGTTTCAGACTGGTTAATTAATAATAATTTAAAAGTTAATGTAACTAAAACAAAATTAGTTGAATTTCAGAACTACCACAGTAATATTACTAAAAACACAAATGTATTTTTAAATAAAGTAAATATAGATGATGTAGATTATACAAACTTTTTAGGAATAATTATTGACAAATATTGTAATTGGAAAGCACACATTGAATATCTATGTAATAAGATTGATAGATTTGTCTATGTCTTAAGAAGACTAAGAGAAGTAGGAAACGTAAAAGCCTCCCTATTAGCATATCATGGATATGTATCTTCTAATTTACAATATGGAATTCCTATTTGGGGAAATTCTGTTGAATTGATACGAATTTTTAGAGTCCAAAAGAAATGTATTCGAGCAATATGTGGTGTTAATCAGTTACATTCCTGTAAACCACTTTTCAAGTCTCTTAAGGTACTTCACTTACCATGTTTGTATATTTTAGAGGCATGCGTATTTGTAAAAAAGCACCAAAAATTATTTAAAACAAATGCTGAAGTCACTGGTAACTCATATTTTAGGAATAGTAAAAAATTATATGTGCCTAATCAAAAATTAAATATTTTTACAAAAAATGTGTATTGTATGTTTATTATTATATACAATCATATTCCTGATAGTCTTAAATCATTACCTATAAATAAATTTCGCAAAAAGTTGTGCGCACTATAGATAAAACTTATTATGATATTAAAGAATTTTTAGCCGATAAAATTAAATATTAATGGATAAAAATATAAGTTTGTTGAATTGTCCTTAAAAAATTTCAATGTACCTAGTAAAATTTTGTAAATAGTGAACATTTTGTAAATTATAAAAAATTTAATTGCACAAAATATGAAACTTGTAATTATAAAAAATTCTTTTGTAATATGAAATTGTACATTTATAACAAATACATAAAATAGAGAAAAAAGACCAGCCCGCTGAGTTTCTTCCGCCGGATCTTCTCAGTGTGTGGCCGCGTTCCGATCCGGTAGTAATTCTAAATATTCGATAGAATCTTTTAAATGTAATATTTTATAATGATAATTTTTTAATATTTGCACACCATATAATGGTAGAATATGTTGGTAACTTAATTTATTTTTAACAACTTGTAACACCCATATTCTTGCAAATAAATATTTTCTTTCTTTCTTTCTTTCTTTCTTAAAAAAATTAAGTAGGAAGTTATTTATCATAGAATAGCAGAAATACTCATTTTTATATTATATTCAATTACTTTAACTTCTAACTAAACTGGAAGGACGCAGTTGATGCTATAAATTTTGCTTTTAAGTAGTTCAAAGTAAGATAATTAAAAGCTGACCTATAGAAACTACAAAAGCAAAACACAATACATTATTTGCTGAGGACACCGAACTCGGTGCAACGTAGTACGAGGAATAAATGTTATCCCAAAAGTCAGTTCTCCTTTTATTGAGGTCAAAATCGGCGTCTTCTCTGTAGAGAGTGACATTGGAAACTTCAACACTGGATATGTTTAGCATGTGTGCAGTGTAAGTAGTTACGGGATCGCACGTTGTAAGTTTTGAATTTTGTTTCCTGTAAATAAAATATTTTTAATCATGACATCTCTGGCGATAGCTGTTTTTGTACAAACGTATTAAAAGACTAGCTGTTGCCAGCGACTTCGTCCGCGCGGACTTCGTTTACTCCGCACTGCTCCCCCCCGTAGGTGATAGCGTGATAATATGTAGCCTATATGTTGACCCGACCTGTTAGTATTATTCATGCAAAATTTGAAGTAAATCCATGCAGTGCTTTTTGAGTTTACCCCGGACATACATACAGACAAACATACAAAAATTCTAAAAACTATATTTTTGGCTTCGATATCGATTGTAGATCACGCCCCAAGTATTCTTTTAAAAAATATTCAATGTACAGTTTTGACTTTCCTTCGATTTTATTATATGTACAGTACCCGGCGATAAATATTGCACATCGACCTTTGGAAAGAGACAATCGGCTAATTTCGGCTTCGTAGAGCGTTATCTCTGTCGCACAAAATACAAACAGTCCGGTACCTATTAGGAGCTGTTAAAACAAGTGATTTGCTTCTTTTGATATTTTTATTCTTTGTATAAAATACACTAATTTTTCTATAAGTGATGGCTTTAGGTTGGGGTAAAATAAAATAAAAAAACATTTTTACATTATGTTTACGTATTTAATTATTTTGGAACATTACAGCTTTAGTGTACATAATAAACACCATTATACCTATTGCTAAAATGAGACATTGCAATAAAAATAATAATAATTCTAATTCTCAATTACTTCCATTTCACTATCTGTGCTCTCAAAGAGGTCAATATCACTGTCACTATCAGCCGTATTTATTACTAATCTATCAGTGTAATTGTCTAAACTGTGTTGAATGCTTCTATATTCATTCTCACATTTGATTGCATGATCGCAAACCTTTTTCCACTCTTCAGCGCCGATCATGTTTACTTTTTCAGTCAATAATGTTTTTACTGTAGTTAAGTTCATACCCACATTTCTAGAGGCTACATAGCCTTTCAGTTGAGACCATATATTTTCAATTGGATTAATAGTTATCGACAATTATAGTTATCGACAACGCACCCTATCACAACAAGTATGTTGAGAGACCCCCCAACTCAAACACCATTAAACGGGAAATGATCAACTGGTTAAACAGACATGAAATTCCAGTTGATCCAAAATTAACAAAAACCCAGATTTACGCTATTATATGTCAGCACAAGGAGAGGTATACAGAGTTTTCTGTGGACAAAGTACTTGCCGAACATGGGCACACTGTGTTGCGATTGCCACCATATCATCCGGATTTTAATCCAATTGAAAATATATGGTCTCAACTGAAAGGCTATGTAGCCTCTAGAAATGTGGGTATGAACTTAACTACAGTAAAAACATTATTGACTGAAAAAGTAAACATGATCGGCGCTGAAGAGTGGAAAAAGGTTTGCGATCATGCAATCAAATGTGAGAATGAATATAGAAGCATTCAACACAGTTTAGACAATTACACTGATAGATTAGTAATAAATACGGCTGATAGTGACAGTGATATTGACCTCTTTGAGAGCACAGATAGTGAAATGGAAGTAATTGAGAATTAGAATTATTATTATTTTTATTGCAATGTCTCATTTTAGCAATAGGTATAATGGTGTTTATTATGTACACTAAAGCTGTAATGTTCCAAAATAATTAAATACGTAAACATAATGTAAAAATGTTTTTTTATTTTATTTTACCCCAACCTAAAGCCATCACTTATAGAAAAATTAGTGTATTTTATACAAAGAATAAAAATATCAAAAGAAGCAAATCACTTGTTTTAACAGCTCCTAATAGGTACCGGACTGTTTGTATTTTGTGCGACAGAGATAACGCTCTACGAAGCCGAAATTAGCCGATTGTCTCTTTCCAAAGGTCGATGTGCAATATTTATCGCCGGGTACTGTATAGATAAGTCTCACCCGTGTTAGTCCGGGCTCTTTTGAAAAATCAGGCAGTTTTATTGGCTACTAGCTGTTGCCCGCGACTTCGTCCGCACGAACTTTGTTTACTCCGCTCCTGCTGGTAGTAGCATGATGTTATATAGCTTATAACCTTCCTCGATAAACAGGCTATCAAACTCAAAAAGAATTATTCAAATCGGTTCAGTAGTTTTCGAGATTACCGCGTACAACCAAACAAACAAACAAACAAACTACAATTTTATAATATTAGTATAGAAATAGTATATATACTATTTCTATACTCGTATATACGTGACACTCGAATTGTGACACGTGTTTAGTAACATCGGCCGGTTGAGTAGCCCGGGTGTTTAGTAACACCGTCGTACATATTCCTGTTGCAATAACCTCAGTGCTTGTCATTATCGTGTTCCGGTTTGGAAGGTAAGGTAGCTGAAAAACTTATGCATGTGGCATTGCCATCCCGCCACACGGCGACGCACCATTACCTAACATCTTTGGTGTCTATAGGCGATAGATTCTCTTTTCATCAGGAGAGCCATCTGCTTCTTCATCTAATGATATTAAAAATATAGGGCAATGTATAGTGAAATACCTGCATCTCTCCCGGTTCTTCTAAAAAATAGGCTGTCTGCTTTCTGCCAGGCATTTCGTTAAAAGCAACGTATGAATAAACATGTCACTACTGCCGATATTATTATGTAGTAGATAGAGTCCTGCAGCGTCTCGCCTGCAGTGACGAAATAATAAAAAGGTAGCCAGTAACCTCATACGTGTTGCATTTTAAAGAGCCATGTGAATAGCAACAATGGTGTATTGCTATTCACATGGCGCTTTAAAATGCCACATATTTATTAGATTCAGGCGATACTTTGCGGAAATCCACAATTCAAAGAAGCAATTGAGGTATTTAATTTGCAAAATATCCGCGTAGCCTTATATGGAATTGCTGTGAATCAACAAAAACGAAAAGGTAGTGTAAGGAATTGAACAAACATATCCAAGACTTTATGCCAGCGTCGGGACGACCCCATCGCCCGCTAGTAGGATATTTTCTTTTTGTAATTTATTCCGCTGGTGCAGTCAGTCAACAAAAAGTGTTAGTGCTTCTGCTGTATGAGCCGACACGACCGGGGCAATACCACTACCTCACTTAAAACCAACATAAAGTAACGGCTTTGCTGTTGCGTTTCTCCTGGTTAGTGAGGTTTCCAGAGGCCCTGCCCCCTCTCCCTAACACTACGGAAGCGCAATTGAAAGGTAGTTGTTTATTCGACATATCGAGCAACGTTCAATTCCGTGGCCACTTGAGTAACTATATTTGAGTAATAGTCGATTAACTTATAAAATGTAGTAGGAGAAAGATTTGTAGGCGATGAACTTGTGGTGTGGATATATTCGTCATGGACGTTAAATAGGTGAAATGTTCATAGTATGAAATCATAGTACAAAAGTTTGTTTGTAAGATAAGATGCATGAATTGATAGATGTAATGAATGAGATATGCTTGGATGTTTTATGTGTAACAGAGACTAAGCGTGAAGGTAGTGAAACCTTTGATCTCCGCGGTGACAAGATGTCTCTGTGGTCTAGTATACCCACGATCATGCAGGCTGGCCATTTATCCCTGGTGTTAAAAACATTATGGTATGGTTGATTATGGTATGGCTGGGCGTTGTGTAGACGACAACATATTGCCCTGGTTCGATGTAAATATTGGCATCAGCCAGGGTTGTATGTTGTCAGCTGGCCTGTTTATTCTATATCTGGATAAGTATCTCAACAGATTCATTGAATGTGGGAATGCGTATGAGTGATCTTGTGGTAAACTCCCCGATTTATGCAGTTGACGCTGTACTTTTAGACTCAACTCCATCTGAACTTTAAACACTGATCACAGTTATGAATGATTGTAAGAGTATGGGCTTACACTGAATGCGAAGAAAACTAATGTATGTAACTAGTATTTGAAAGAGAAGCAACCAGAATGGATGTAAGAGTTGTGGTCGCTGATATAGTGCTGGAACAGGTGGATGAGTTTGTGTATCTTGGATGTGTTTTAGCAGGGATAATAAGGTATACCGCCGATGTCGAAAGAAAAGTGTGTACAAGGAAAAGAGTGAATGGAGCGCTAGGGAAATTGCTTAAATGCACAGTTTTAAGTCCGGGTGCCCGTCTTGCCCTGCATATAATGTTCTTAGCCTAACGCTACTGTACAAGTTATTATTACAAAAGCCCTCTTTTTAGTCCACCTTATTGTGATGGGCAACTTCGAAAACCTACATTGCGCGTGGCCCAACACGCAGTTTAGCAATTTATCATTCGTCGTACAGTTGCCGTCGTTTATCTATTCGGGCGCCTTCATCTTTTACGTTATAGGGACTTCTTCACTCTTTCATATGGGGGTTCATGTGTATCATTAGTTTGCTATTTAAAGTCCCATTTAAATGGTATACTTCCCTTCTATCTTGATTTGGCGTTTGAAAAAGTTTTTTTGACCGCTAAAAATTTTTATATATATTTTTTTTTCATTAAAACGCCAAATATATCTACTACATGCATTTAAATTCATTTTTTTTTCGTACACAATCGATTAATCTTTAAAACAGATATCGAAAACTTAATGTGTGCAAAATCTGTAACACAGCTACCCTCCGCATAGCATTGTAGTCCGCACTTGACTTTAAAAATTCTTTGATTCTTTAGCTATCCAGTGGTACAATTAGATGTTGATGGATT
Organism: Apodemia mormo; assembly: GCA_036924255.1. Classification (NCBI taxonomy): domain Eukaryota; kingdom Metazoa; phylum Arthropoda; class Insecta; order Lepidoptera; family Riodinidae; genus Apodemia; species Apodemia mormo. The sequence continues at coordinate 7,080,646 of JAUPFN010000019.1, forward strand.
TTGGATGTTGATGATAGTTATGTAGCTGTAACAACAAACTGTATCCCCCAATTGTTATCATCAGTTTTTTGAACTGTCCGCCCTATGAAGGCAAATTTAAAGACGTATTCACGTTAAAAACATACGACGATGTGAAGGAGTGACGTAGCTTTGTAAGCTTTGGAAGAATTAAATAATAAGAAACAGTAGCATAAAATTAAAGAATTGAAGGAACGAGTGTTAATAAATATATATATATATATATATATATATATATATATATATATATATATATATATATATATATATATATATATATATATATATATATATATATATATAATAAAAGTAGTTAGAAAAGCAGACCAACGTTTGCCGGGTCAGCTCAGCCCAGGTCAGAAAATAATTTAAGGCATGTTACAATATACTTCTTTACATTGTCCCGGGCCGCACAAATATCACCTATAGGCCAAAGTTTGTCCATCGCCGATATAATAAGCAGTTGTCGTGATATAGTTCGCGACACACATCGGTATGACGCGAATATTCGCCGTAGGCCGATGTATGTAGCCGCGACGTAAGGCACGTCGCGGTCGCCTCGTTACCCTCATTAAAAGGGCTTGCCCTTTTGTTAACTAACTGTAATGGAATGTGTATTCAATTCATATTGATATTTAAGATTGCTCAACTTTCATGCCGACATTAGTATACACTATACAGTTTAAAAGGTGAGAAAATATAGAAAAAAATTAAGAGTAGTTAAAAAAGCAGACCAACGTTTGCCGGGTCAGCTACTAAGAAAATAATTTTAGGCATGTTACAATATACATTGTCCCGGACCGCACAAATATCACCTGTAGGCCGAAGTTTGTCGACCACCGATATAATAATCAGTTGTCGCGATATAGTTCGCGACACACATCGGTATATCGCGAATCTTCGCTGTAGGCCGATGTATGTAGCCGCGAGGTAAGGCACGTCGCGGTCGCCTCGTTACCCTCATTAAAAGGGCTTGCCCTTTTGTTAACTAACTGTAATGGAATGTGTATTCAATTCATATTGATATTTAAGATTGCTCAACTTTCGTGCCGACATTAGTATACACTATACAGTTTACACAATATATATATTTTTTATATCCATACTAATATAAATGCGAAATTCTATCTGGCTGTCACGATTTAACGGCTAAACCACTAAACCGACTTTTCTTTCCCGTGTTGGTTCCGGGCTCCTTTGAAGAATAGACCAACTGCCGTTCTGCCAGGCAGGTCGTAAAAGGTGACTGATTGGCTATACCAGTCACTACCATCGTGGCTAGTAGGTGGTAGAGTTCTGCATTGTCTCGCCCGGGTCTGGTACCACCGCCTTACTTATTCCTGCCGCAATAGCGTCAGTGCTTGTCGCTATCGTGTTTCGGTTTGGAGGGTAAGGTAGCCGGTAAATTTGTGCACGTGGCATTAGACCTCGCCACAAGATAGCAACGCACTATTAACACCTTTGGTGTCTATAGGCGATGGTTGACTCTTTCCATCAGGAGACCCATCTGCTTGTTTGCTATCTTATGGTATAAAAAAAATTGAAATTTGGCATCAAGATAGTTAAAAATCCGAGAGCAAACAAAGGCTAACATTTAAAAAATCAACCCCTAAGAGGCTGCAATAGGAAATGAAAGTTTGTACGAAAAACTATATCTTGACCGCTCCATTAGAAATTAGTGAACTTAACTACGAGTCGATGGGGCTCAGGGGTCAGATCAGGGGTCGGCAACCTGCTCGCGAGCTACATGCGGCTCTTTGGATGTAAAGCTGCCGCCACAGAATACAGGAGACTAACAGAAGTCTATGTACATTAAAGTAATATTCGAGCAACGCACACATGGACATCTCACTCACGGACGCAATATCTCGGAATGGTCCGGGACAGTTTGTTCCGCACCAGTCCGAGATATTGCGTCCGTGAGAGGTGTCCATGTGTGCTATGCTCGAGTATTATTTGTATGGAACTTTGACTTCTGTTAGTCTCTAGTATTCTGTGCTGCCGCTCTTTAGTTTCATACGCAAATATTTATTTTATAAAAAAATTATGGTGGAAAACCATTGCTCCTATTGAATTTGTTTGTTCAATTGTTGGTTATTGAAGTACAAGTTAGTGTCGTAGTAAATGTTTCATGTTTTACTTAAAAATAAGCGATTATCTAACTTTATTTATGCGAGTACTATTATTGGTCATCACGCTTCGTAGATAGCAACGCACCATTAACATCTTTGGTGTCTATAGGCGATGGTTTCTCTATCCATCAGGAGAACTATCGGCTTGTTTGCTATCTAATGTCATTATAAGAAAAACGTAGGAAGTATTATACTTTCTCAAACAAAAGAAGATTATTTCAAACCTGCCCAAGTGTCTTTGAGTAATCATTACAAACGTAGAAATCTTTTTTATAATATAACATTTCTACGAATTGAGAACCTCGAAGTTACGAAGTTTTTAAAAAATTGTAAGTCTAATAGTAATTTCAAAAATTTCTTCGACTTCAAATGCTCGTCAACTATCGGTTCAGTAGTTTTGAAATATGGGCATATCTTAAAAAATACTGAACCGATTTTAATGAAACTTAGACTGTTCCGTAAGTTGAAAAATATGTGATTTAAATCAAGAAGAACTATCTCGATATGATTCTTCGTTAGCGAGAGATTCGTGGTCAAACATACATAACTTACGAAATTTAACACATGTGAGTTTAAGCCTAGATATTATATCATCATACTTAAGTATTATATAATCCCAACATTATTACATACATACATGTCAAATTGATAACCTCCATTTTTTTGACGGTTAAAAATACGAAATGCGTATTGAAAATCAATGCAAAAAGTACATAGCACATTAGTAATGTTACATAAATGTCTCGAGAGTACTTGTAGTAAATGAACTCGTTAGAGAGATAAGGTAGGCATCTGGCAAGTCAGGCGCGAAATGCAGCCTCTAGTCCTGGAGGAATGCTAACTGAACCGAGATATTACAATTACATCACGTAGCTGTTAATTTGTATTGACATCTTAGACCTCATGTAGAGGTAAGGTTGCCACCTAATACAGGCTTTAATGCAATTTCTTAGGTTTTTTATGTTATAAGATAGCAAACAATCAGATGAGAATAGCTCTAATGGAAAGACAAACCATTGCTAAAGATGTTAATGGTTTGGTGGCTATCCGTGTGGCGGGGTGGCAATGCAACAGTGTTCACTCCACTTGGAAAAAGGGTAAAAGGTTTGTTAATTTAAACAACAACTGACGGAATATCGAATTATATTAATATTAAATTAAAATCAAAATACAAGACTGGTGACAATTGTATGTTACGACACTTCACTTCTCAGTTTCATAAAAATGAATGCCTGGAAACATATCTGTCAGCCCTTTTATAATATTTTATTCTAACAGTTTATTGATTTAATAATTACCTTAATCAAATAGTTGACTTTATATCAGCTCAAAAATCATATTAGTTTAAAATACGTTAAATAATTAACAATACTTAATACTTCATTAGATATTTTGATAATAAGTAAAAATTAACACTTCATCTTTATTTTGACATAACAATTTAGAAATTGATGGCCGCATATACCCATTTTAAACATGTTTGTGTAAAATATTGACAACTTAAGTCTATCGGCTACCTTACCCTCCAAACCGGAAGACGACAATTACAAGCATTGACTCTATTGCGGCAAGAATTGATAAGGAGGTGGTACTAAATACCTAATACTAAATACGGGACTGCGAGACTGCGGAAATCTACTACGTAGTAGTTCATGAATACAGAGACATGTATAGCCAATCAGTTGCCTATTATAACTTCCCTGGCAGAATGGCGTTGGAATGGCAATGGCAATGGCAATGGAGAGAATTTCTTATTGTTAAACTTTTTGAAAAACTAGCAGGTATATGCTATTTTTTAAAAAAATTGACTCGGGATCTTTAACTATCTCCATGCCAAATTTAGTCAGTTTGTTCAGTAGTTAAGCCGTGAAAACGTAACAGACGGACAGAGAGACTTATTAGTATAGATGCATATTATATGTTTAAAAATATTAGCTTCCTGCACTTCTCCATATTTGAAAAAATGCATAATAACAAGTGCTGCTTCGGCTGATGCAGCAACTTTAATATCCTATGTATACTTTTTTTTCTTACTTTATATTAATCTTTTTTATATATTTTTCTTTTTTTAAAGAATCATTATTACGTATATTACATGTGTGTGTGAATGTACATAAAAGAGCTGTTAATGTATATGTGTAAGTGTATGTGTTAAGTGTTGGACATGTCTATTCTGCTTTACACCTCTTACTTACTATCTCTGCCTCTTTTCTTTGTTTATTTTTTTATCTATTTCTTTCCTTCATCATGTGTTTCCTCCTTATTTTATATTCATAATTAAATCATCTTAATTCTACAATAGAGCCGTTTGCTTTTGCAGCTTAGCCACCACTTCCCTCGCGAACTTCACAAACTCTTAATATCACGCATTATCGCTTATTCTGCCTCCTCTAGTTAGTCAGAGCGCCCGATTCTACAGTACAAGTCATGGCACTCTCTAACCTAGGGCACATAATCATCACGTGGAGAAGCGTTTCATCTTCGCCTGTTTCGCACATGCAGTTTGGGGAGTCAGCTAGTTTAAAACGATGCAGATATTTTTTGACCCCCCTTCACCTGTAAAATTTAAGCTATTGAGGTTATCTTTTGCGAATTTTCCTAGCAGATGGTAAGCTTTTTTGACGTTTTGATAGAATATTTTCATTCGTTCTCTTTACGAAGAAAATGGGGAATCAGTCATAAACTGGCTTCCTCTTGTCATTAAGCGTTGCTTTTTTTGCCGACACGCTCGTTCCCCGGGAAGCCCACGTGTGCCTTGACCCGGAACAGTTTTACTACGGCTCAAGCGGAAGACAAATCACGCATGTCAGTTCTGCATCTCTATCTCTGCCGCTATGGGATCTCGGGGCCAGACTGACAGATGGATTCCAGAGCATTATCTTGAATTGCTTAAAATGCCAAATTTGAATCTTTCCCTTCCCGTTCACTATGTCAGTAGCACGCAAGATCGCACCTAGTACCGCGGGATACACGCTTCAATAATTTGGAAGTCTGAAAGAAGTTGTGAAAGGTTTCTAGATCCGGTTAAAACTCGATTTTCGAAAATTGATGCAAAATCAATAACTTCCTTATCTACATACACGGCGGGAAGTCAAAAAGATTTAAAAGGGCTTGCCCTTTTGTTAACTAACTGTAATGGAATGTGTATTCAATTCATATTGATATTTAAGATTGCTCAACTTTCATGCCGACATTAGTATACACTATACAGTTTAAAAGGTGAGAAAATATAGAAAAAAATTAAGAGTAGTTAAAAAAGCAGACCAACGTTTGCCGGGTCAGCTACTAAGAAAATAATTTTAGGCATGTTACAATATACATTGTCCCGGACCGCACAAATATCACCTGTAGGCCGAAGTTTGTCGACCACCGATATAATAATCAGTTGTCGCGATATAGTTCGCGACACACATCGGTATATCGCGAATCTTCGCTGTAGGCCGATGTATGTAGCCGCGAGGTAAGGCACGTCGCGGTCGCCTCGTTACCCTCATTAAAAGGGCTTGCCCTTTTGTTAACTAACTGTAATGGAATGTGTATTCAATTCATATTGATATTTAAGATTGCTCAACTTTCGTGCCGACATTAGTATACACTATACAGTTTACACAATATATATATTTTTTATATCCATACTAATATAAATGCGAAATTCTATCTGGCTGTCACGATTTAACGGCTAAACCACTAAACCGACTTTTCTTTCCCGTGTTGGTTCCGGGCTCCTTTGAAGAATAGACCAACTGCCGTTCTGCCAGGCAGGTCGTAAAAGGTGACTGATTGGCTATACCAGTCACTACCATCGTGGCTAGTAGGTGGTAGAGTTCTGCATTGTCTCGCCCGGGTCTGGTACCACCGCCTTACTTATTCCTGCCGCAATAGCGTCAGTGCTTGTCGCTATCGTGTTTCGGTTTGGAGGGTAAGGTAGCCGGTAAATTTGTGCACGTGGCATTAGACCTCGCCACAAGATAGCAACGCACTATTAACACCTTTGGTGTCTATAGGCGATGGTTGACTCTTTCCATCAGGAGACCCATCTGCTTGTTTGCTATCTTATGGTATAAAAAAAATTGAAATTTGGCATCAAGATAGTTAAAAATCCGAGAGCAAACAAAGGCTAACATTTAAAAAATCAACCCCTAAGAGGCTGCAATAGGAAATGAAAGTTTGTACGAAAAACTATATCTTGACCGCTCCATTAGAAATTAGTGAACTTAACTACGAGTCGATGGGGCTCAGGGGTCAGATCAGGGGTCGGCAACCTGCTCGCGAGCTACATGCGGCTCTTTGGATGTAAAGCTGCCGCCACAGAATACAGGAGACTAACAGAAGTCTATGTACATTAAAGTAATATTCGAGCAACGCACACATGGACATCTCACTCACGGACGCAATATCTCGGAATGGTCCGGGACAGTTTGTTCCGCACCAGTCCGAGATATTGCGTCCGTGAGAGGTGTCCATGTGTGCTATGCTCGAGTATTATTTGTATGGAACTTTGACTTCTGTTAGTCTCTAGTATTCTGTGCTGCCGCTCTTTAGTTTCATACGCAAATATTTATTTTATAAAAAAATTATGGTGGAAAACCATTGCTCCTATTGAATTTGTTTGTTCAATTGTTGGTTATTGAAGTACAAGTTAGTGTCGTAGTAAATGTTTCATGTTTTACTTAAAAATAAGCGATTATCTAACTTTATTTATGCGAGTACTATTATTGGTCATCACGCTTCGTAGATAGCAACGCACCATTAACATCTTTGGTGTCTATAGGCGATGGTTTCTCTATCCATCAGGAGAACTATCGGCTTGTTTGCTATCTAATGTCATTATAAGAAAAACGTAGGAAGTATTATACTTTCTCAAACAAAAGAAGATTATTTCAAACCTGCCCAAGTGTCTTTGAGTAATCATTACAAACGTAGAAATCTTTTTTATAATATAACATTTCTACGAATTGAGAACCTCGAAGTTACGAAGTTTTTAAAAAATTGTAAGTCTAATAGTAATTTCAAAAATTTCTTCGACTTCAAATGCTCGTCAACTATCGGTTCAGTAGTTTTGAAATATGGGCATATCTTAAAAAATACTGAACCGATTTTAATGAAACTTAGACTGTTCCGTAAGTTGAAAAATATGTGATTTAAATCAAGAAGAACTATCTCGATATGATTCTTCGTTAGCGAGAGATTCGTGGTCAAACATACATAACTTACGAAATTTAACACATGTGAGTTTAAGCCTAGATATTATATCATCATACTTAAGTATTATATAATCCCAACATTATTACATACATACATGTCAAATTGATAACCTCCATTTTTTTGACGGTTAAAAATACGAAATGCGTATTGAAAATCAATGCAAAAAGTACATAGCACATTAGTAATGTTACATAAATGTCTCGAGAGTACTTGTAGTAAATGAACTCGTTAGAGAGATAAGGTAGGCATCTGGCAAGTCAGGCGCGAAATGCAGCCTCTAGTCCTGGAGGAATGCTAACTGAACCGAGATATTACAATTACATCACGTAGCTGTTAATTTGTATTGACATCTTAGACCTCATGTAGAGGTAAGGTTGCCACCTAATACAGGCTTTAATGCAATTTCTTAGGTTTTTTATGTTATAAGATAGCAAACAATCAGATGAGAATAGCTCTAATGGAAAGACAAACCATTGCTAAAGATGTTAATGGTTTGGTGGCTATCCGTGTGGCGGGGTGGCAATGCAACAGTGTTCACTCCACTTGGAAAAAGGGTAAAAGGTTTGTTAATTTAAACAACAACTGACGGAATATCGAATTATATTAATATTAAATTAAAATCAAAATACAAGACTGGTGACAATTGTATGTTACGACACTTCACTTCTCAGTTTCATAAAAATGAATGCCTGGAAACATATCTGTCAGCCCTTTTATAATATTTTATTCTAACAGTTTATTGATTTAATAATTACCTTAATCAAATAGTTGACTTTATATCAGCTCAAAAATCATATTAGTTTAAAATACGTTAAATAATTAACAATACTTAATACTTCATTAGATATTTTGATAATAAGTAAAAATTAACACTTCATCTTTATTTTGACATAACAATTTAGAAATTGATGGCCGCATATACCCATTTTAAACATGTTTGTGTAAAATATTGACAACTTAAGTCTATCGGCTACCTTACCCTCCAAACCGGAAGACGACAATTACAAGCATTGACTCTATTGCGGCAAGAATTGATAAGGAGGTGGTACTAAATACCTAATACTAAATACGGGACTGCGAGACTGCGGAAATCTACTACGTAGTAGTTCATGAATACAGAGACATGTATAGCCAATCAGTTGCCTATTATAACTTCCCTGGCAGAATGGCGTTGGAATGGCAATGGCAATGGCAATGGAGAGAATTTCTTATTGTTAAACTTTTTGAAAAACTAGCAGGTATATGCTATTTTTTAAAAAAATTGACTCGGGATCTTTAACTATCTCCATGCCAAATTTAGTCAGTTTGTTCAGTAGTTAAGCCGTGAAAACGTAACAGACGGACAGAGAGACTTATTAGTATAGATGCATATTATATGTTTAAAAATATTAGCTTCCTGCACTTCTCCATATTTGAAAAAATGCATAATAACAAGTGCTGCTTCGGCTGATGCAGCAACTTTAATATCCTATGTATACTTTTTTTTCTTACTTTATATTAATCTTTTTTATATATTTTTCTTTTTTTAAAGAATCATTATTACGTATATTACATGTGTGTGTGAATGTACATAAAAGAGCTGTTAATGTATATGTGTAAGTGTATGTGTTAAGTGTTGGACATGTCTATTCTGCTTTACACCTCTTACTTACTATCTCTGCCTCTTTTCTTTGTTTATTTTTTTATCTATTTCTTTCCTTCATCATGTGTTTCCTCCTTATTTTATATTCATAATTAAATCATCTTAATTCTACAATAGAGCCGTTTGCTTTTGCAGCTTAGCCACCACTTCCCTCGCGAACTTCACAAACTCTTAATATCACGCATTATCGCTTATTCTGCCTCCTCTAGTTAGTCAGAGCGCCCGATTCTACAGTACAAGTCATGGCACTCTCTAACCTAGGGCACATAATCATCACGTGGAGAAGCGTTTCATCTTCGCCTGTTTCGCACATGCAGTTTGGGGAGTCAGCTAGTTTAAAACGATGCAGATATTTTTTGACCCCCCTTCACCTGTAAAATTTAAGCTATTGAGGTTATCTTTTGCGAATTTTCCTAGCAGATGGTAAGCTTTTTTGACGTTTTGATAGAATATTTTCATTCGTTCTCTTTACGAAGAAAATGGGGAATCAGTCATAAACTGGCTTCCTCTTGTCATTAAGCGTTGCTTTTTTTGCCGACACGCTCGTTCCCCGGGAAGCCCACGTGTGCCTTGACCCGGAACAGTTTTACTACGGCTCAAGCGGAAGACAAATCACGCATGTCAGTTCTGCATCTCTATCTCTGCCGCTATGGGATCTCGGGGCCAGACTGACAGATGGATTCCAGAGCATTATCTTGAATTGCTTAAAATGCCAAATTTGAATCTTTCCCTTCCCGTTCACTATGTCAGTAGCACGCAAGATCGCACCTAGTACCGCGGGATACACGCTTCAATAATTTGGAAGTCTGAAAGAAGTTGTGAAAGGTTTCTAGATCCGGTTAAAACTCGATTTTCGAAAATTGATGCAAAATCAATAACTTCCTTATCTACATACACGGCGGGAAGTCAAAAAGATTTTCGCTTGACGTATTAATGTAGATACTTTGTCGTAAAATATAAGGTCTAAGCTCTAAGGAATATAAATGTCGATGCGGGTTAGTTACGTAATGTCAGTGCAATTTCTCGGCTCACTTGGCGTTCGTCCAGGTTCACAGACTCACTATTTTCCTGGCTCGCCAGATGCCCTCGTTATCTCAACTTTGTACATTTAGTACAAACCATATTTTAAGGGACACTTGTAATGCTTATCACTTATCAGACACTTCAACTTTATCGTATATCCTGATTTATTAAAACAAAATATTAGTCAGTATTATTGAATTTTTATACTAATATCGACGCCCCCGACGAATATTCCGGTAATAAGGTATTACTGAGTTTTTCGTGTTGTGTTTTTCAGCATTAAGAGATCATGATTCAAATTATGAATTTTTTCTCTTATTGATATTTACAAAGATATGAACAGAATATTTAATTTTATGTAAAACGGATAATACGGTTTTAATCTATCTAATATATATATATATATATATATATATATATATATATATATATATATATATATATATATATATATATATATATATATATATATATATGTACAATTGGAATCTCGGAATCGGCTCCAACGATTTTCATGAAATTAGTATATAGGGGGTTTCGGGGGCGATAAATCGATCTAGCTAGGAATCATTTTTAGAAAATGTCATTTTATTCGTGTTTTATCGATAATAAAAGCCCCAATTAAAACTGAAAAACATGACTCTTCCTGACATCTATTGGCGAATAATAATACTATTTTTTGTATCGTAAGTTATTCCAGCAGATGGCGTTGTTAAGTAACACGAAGTCACGACGAAACCGAGAGAAGGAGTGTTTGCTTTGAGGTTAGACTAAGAAAATCAATTGTTTGTCTAATGTGAAAAACCGAGCAAAGCTCGGTCAACCAGATATTCTAATTTATACTCACCATCGACGAAAAACATATAAACTTTTGTAAGCAAGTGTATAAAGTCGTTATGAAGACAACTTATATAAAAATTAGCTTTCTTTTGAGATACAAAACTATTAGAAAACTAAATTTTAAAATAATACTGTTTATTTTATTTTTTCTGTACCATTTGTATTTTTCTGTTCCCGGAATATTCGCGGGGGCGTATCGTAAGGGAGCAAACAAGCAGATGGAATGAGTCAACCATCGCCTATAGACACCAAAGATGTTAATTGTTAGTTGCTATATTGTGGCGAGGTCTAATGCCACGTGCATAAGTTTACTGGCTGACTTACTCTCCAAGCCGAAACACGACAGTGACAATCACTGACGCTATTGTGGTAGAAATAGATAAGGCGGGGGTACCAGACCCGGGCGAGACAATGCGGAACTCTACCACCTAGTAGCCACGGTGATAGTCGCCTTTATGATTTGCCTGGCAAAACGGCAGTTGCCCTATTCTTCAAAGAAGCTCGTATCAATACGGGGAAAAATAAAGTTGCTATTATATGTAAATATATACAAATTTACATACAATAGCAACTTTAAAATATTATAATTACAGATATTACCTACACTTTTATTACGCATAGTCTGTACCTCTGTGATCTAGTGATCTGATGTCGGTATTGACCGCTCGAGGTCCCGGGTTTCATTTCCGGATCAAGAAATGTAAAAGTGTTTTTTTAGTTTACTGGTGAAACAAAAATCGACTAAGTGCGAATTCAGCTCACACATCATTACATAAAAAAGGCAAAGAAATCACGTTTGTTGTATGGGAGCCTCTCTTAAATATTTATTTTATTTTAATTTAACTATTTATTTTTAAAGTAAATATATAACTGAGTATTCTGTGAATATTTCATGCATCTACCAGTTGTCATTATTAAGAGCGATAAAAAAGTTGAAAAAAATCACGTTTGTTGTGTGGGAGACCCGCCTTAAATATTTATTATATTCTGTTTTTATAGCGGCAGTAAAAATACATAAAAAGTATCTTCACGCCCGTATCCCCGAAAGGGTAGGCAGAGGTACAACAAGTGCATCCACGATTAGCCGAAGATACTTGGTCCCACAATGTGATAGGTGGCAAGCCTATCGCCAATCGGGCACTTTCCAATCCCAGGCAACGTTGTTTTTATCAGAAAACTGAAAAAACACATTTTTGAATTGCCCGACCCAGGAATCGAACCCGGGACCTCATGTGGTCAACTCCGACACCGGACCACTAGACCACAGAAGCGATTATAAATACATCATATGTGAATAATAAAAATACATCATATGTGAAAATTTCAACTCTTTGACTATAACGGTTCATGAGATACAGCCTGGTAACAAACGGACAGACACACCAAAACAGACGAACTGACAGCGAAGTCTTAGTAAATATAAGGTTTCGTTCTATCCTTTTGATACGGAACCCTAGGGATTCGATAAATGCCCGGTTGGCGAGATAGGCTTGCCACCTGTCATATTGTGGGGCTAATGACCAATTGCACTAACACTGTCCTAACTTAGGACAATTTTAAATAGCATGCTGTCACATTCTTTTCATTTAAGACAAGAAGTGACAGCATACTGTTAAGGATTGTCCTAAGCTAAGTCAATGTTAGTGCAATTGGCCATTAGTATTTTCGGCTAATCGTGGGTGCACTTGCATCTCTGCCACCGTTTTCGGGGTTACGGGCGTGAAGATACATAATCCATGAAAGGTAAATGAACTCATGGGTGAGCTATTCATTATTAATAGAAATGACGACAATTATCCGCAATCTACATTAATAATCAGTGACTCACTTGGATTTTAGTTTCGTTATCTCTGGCAAGAAATCGACAGTATGAGATTGTGAACGTCAGATAAAGAATATATCAACTTCCTTACTGCTAGGTATCTCGTATTAGGTGAGGAATGGCTAACTGTTACATGTCATAAAAATCATTACTAACTATTCACCAGAAGTTCTGTAACGTCTCCTGGTCCGGACGAACTAGATTTGTTGGTACTGGTTCCACCGGGTTTGGTGGTAGTACTGTAACGGCGCCCGACGTGCTATTCAGCCGGACGTGTTACTTAGGGGACGATATCCCTTTTTTATTCAGGGAATCTTTCTTTACACTCGCTTGGCAGCTTGAGGTACTAATGAGAAGCAGGATTTTCCAGGATTCTCTAATAAATAGACTTTCGTAATGTATCTTCTTTTATTTTCGTGGGACGTCTGTCCCTTGTCACATTACAAACTCGACTTACATTCTATTGTATAACTTTTTCTAAACAATTCCGTTCTACTTTCGAAAACAGACAAAGCTGCCAGTACGTAACACCATAAAGGTGTTACATCAGCTACCCCCCAAGGTGGGAGCAGCTGAAACTGGTGGGGCATTTGTCTCCCTTCATATGGCCTACCTATCCCTAACCTGATTGCCCTACCTACGAGGGGAAGGTACATTTTGGTGGGACTGTCTTTTCCTAAAAGATAGTTTGCCCCATGTGTGGTTCTGTTCATCATCACCACACCATGGCACAAACTTTGGTCTCCCAAAACCCCTGTAAAAGACAGACCACAGTCCCCTCACCTAGCCTATCCTACCGCAAACATTTTTTATTTTATTACATTTTAGCCTGAAGGGCTCTAGCTGTATAAGAGATAATAAGAGATGGAAAGGCATAACAATTCAAACTTCTTTTCTTTGGTGGACCAAAAGAAAAAAGATTGAAGTATTACTTCCTCTCAACATCGAGCTCGCCCCAATATATAGACCACGATCATAAATATTCCTTACTCTGAACCATATTAATACCATCATTATATTGTCTCCCATGACTATCTGAGCTCATGTATATCCTATACAGATATCCTTTGTGTCGACTATGTCGTACTACAAAGTTGAACTCTCCTTCAAAAGACTTTCAACCCTTAACCTATACTGACTCTTTCGACCTCATACTAAGGCGGCTCAGTCCCTAATATACATTATACCCCATAAGACTTTATTATTGAACGGAAGAACTTGAGAGGAATACATTGCTATTGGAAATAGGACATTTCTTCATTTAATATTCTTTTGGTCATCTTTTTTCTTTTTGGCTTCGGTCCATCATCACAGCATTGGTTGAGCCCCATCATATTACATGAAACAAATACAAGTATTAGTATTCTCATATATAAGCCCAAACAAAAGTAATGGTCTAACATGTAACAATTATTTATTACAATGAATGACTATAAGTACACTATATATTTTTTACATACGTACATGAAATGCCTTCAACCTATTTATATGTACAATATCTCTATATCTCCTATTGCTTAACTTCGTAATTACATAATTTACATTAGATATTCTTTCCACTATTCTGAACGGCCCTTTATATAACCTACATAATTTCAAACTCCTATTGTCCACCCGTCTTGGTGTATAAACTAATACTAATTGTCCCGGTGAAAAGTCCTTTACTTTAGCCCTTTTGTCAAAATATCTCTTTTGCCTAACCTGTGCCCTTCTAATATTTTGTATTGCCTTCCGGACTAACGTACTTTGTAAATTATGTCTCTCGGCAAAATTCACTTCTCGGTTTTGACTATCCCTATTTACCCCCATGTCGCTTTGGAATATCGGTTCCCTAGCGTACATCATCATATATGGTGAAACTTTAGTGGTTGATTGTCTGCTAGTGTTATATGAATGACAAACTAATGGCACAAATCTACACCCTTCATCACATTTTACAACAACATTTTCACTCTTTCGCGTGTCCGCGTACCCCTTTTTCATATCATTTTTACCTCTATATAATTCGTATGAATTATTGCGATCACTCTTATTTTCTCTGAAATTAAACACATTAGTTTCTATATTTTTCTTCGTATTCATTTTTGACATCGCTGTCAATGAATACGAAGACTTTATGTCAGCTCGTTTTATAATATTACATATATTGCGCATGTTGTTATGGCAACTATCTCTATTATTTGCAAATTGTCTAAAGCTATTTAAATTAAAATTTACAAAAAACCTTTTATCTATACACAAATAACCCTTTTTACAGTAAATAACTACATCATATTTATTAAGGAAATCCTGCCCCAGGATCATTTCGTACCCAATATTATTTACAATCACCATGTCGTTGGGGAAGACCCTTGCATTAATGAGGAGATTTACTCTCGCCTCACCAACGACTTTTAGTGTAGACCCTGTAACAGATTGAATTTTATCTCTGCTATATGGAACACTGGCTCCATACGGCAGATTTAATTTTTTCGCTAACCTCGCGGATATACATGAGACACTTGCCCCCGTGTCTATTAAAGCGAGACATTCCTGTCCCCTAACACATAAACGAATACATGGATTTTTTACACCTGATATTTTATCCTCTTGTTTGGCTTGAAGTGGTGCGGGCGTGACTGCTTCGCACATATTGACGCGATGGCCCACGCCATCCGTGTGTTGTCGTGACTTCGGACCGCTTCTGAAAGAACTTTGTGTACATAAGGCTGTCTTTTTATATTGAGGTGTACGAAAAACTTCCGTCGGTTTTTGATGTTCTTGTTGTGAACACACAGGCGCACCAGGGAGAACGTTTGTTTCCTTCCCATACAAATATTTCTGTGGCAACCCAACTGGTGGCTGCAATGGAAGGTCAACCGTGGAATGCGGTTTTCCTCCAAATAACTCGTTATACTGCCTTATCGTGTCACGTAGCTCCTCTCGTGACTTATATAATTGCAATCCCAATTTTTCCTTGAACGAGGGCAATATCGTTTTAAGGAATTGTTTTATGAAAATTACTTCTGAAATTTCAGCTTTGGTTGCGGTGTCGCTGAGCCTGTAAAAATAGGTTAATAGTTCCTCATCACGGCCTTGCTTAGATACATAAAATCGTTCCACATAGTTTATTGAAACGGGGAATTCATTTTCAATTTTTCTACATAATTCATCGAAATTGGCCGTGTCGGTATATATCATTTTATAAAATGCTAATGCCGGACCGTCGAGATATAGTCCCAGCAGTAACGGTAGGCTCTCCATATCCCATTTATTTATCGCCGCGACCGTTTTGAAGTCTTTAATAAACTCAGAGAACGCCAAGTTTTGCGTTCCGTTGAAGCGCTTGATGGCCTCCATCTCAACTCTTACCCTCTGACACCAATACTTAGCCCTCCTGGTTTTTCTAGCGTACCACCAAGTCCGGTTGAGTAGTAAGTAGTATTTAGTGAAATAAGAGAGTAGTAAAGTAGTCTTAACTATTTCTTCCGCAATAACGTTGGAGCTTTTCACTAGGTGGTAGAGTTCTGCATTGTCTCGTCCGGGTCTGGTACCACCGCCTTACCTATTCCTGCCGCAATAGTGTCAGTGTTTGTCATTGTCGTGTTCTGTGTTGACTCTTTCCATCAGAAGACACATCTGCTTGTTTGCTACCTTTTGATATATAAAAAAAACCTGGAAAATATATTGTTCCCATGAGATTCATCAAAAATTGTTATAATTAGTTAGTATTTTTGTAAAACACAAATTTTGTTTCCATCTATATTCGTTACAGATATTTTTTCTTCCCCGTGTTGGTTCCGGGTTCCTTTGAAGAATAGACCAACTGCCGTTCTGCCAGGCAGGTCGTAAAAGGCGACCAATTGGCTATGTTAGTCACTACCGTCGTGGCTACTAGGTGGTAGAGTTCTGCATTGTCTCGCCCGGGTCAGGTACCATCGCCTTATCTATTCCTGCCGCAATAGCGTCAGTGCTTGTCGCTGTCGTGTTCCGGTTTGAAGGTAAGGTAGCCGGTAAACTTATGCATGTGGCATTAGACCTCGCCACAAGATAGCAACGCACAATTAACATATTTGGTGTTTGTAGGCGATGGTTGACTCTTTCCATCAGGAGACCCATCTGCTTGTTTGCTATCTTATGATATATAAAAAAAAATCTTATTTCATTAGAAATCAAACGAGCAGATGGCCGCTCCTGATTGAAAAAGAAACCAATGCCTATAGACAACGGTGCGGATGGTAAGTTGCTCTCTGTGTGGCGGGATGGCAGTGCCACATACATAAGTGTACTGGCTACCTTATCCTCCAAATCAGTACACAACAGTAACAAGCACTAACGCTATTAGTAGGAATAGGCAAGACGGTACCAGACCCGGGCGAGACAATGCATACCTCTATTGCCTAGTAATCACGATGGTAGTGATATGTATAAGTTATCGGATGCCTTTTACGACCTGATTGGCAAAAGTTGGTCTATTCTTCGAAGTGACTTGACCCAACCCGGGGTAACACCTTTAACCGATGTGACTTTGAAACCATTTAACCAATGTGATCTAAATCGTTTTTTTTTAAATAACATAAGATAGCAAACAAGCAGATGGGTCTCCTGATGGAAAGAGTCAACCATCGCCTATAGACACCAAAGATGTTAATGGTGTTTTGCTATCTTGTGGCGAGGTCTAATGCCACATGCATAAATAAGTTTACCGGCTACCTTACCCTCCAAACCGGAACACGACAGCAACAAGCACTGACGCTATTGCGGCAGGAATAGGTAAGGCGGTGGTACCAGACTCGGGCGAGACAATGCAAAACTCTACTACCCAGTAGTCACGATGTTAGTGTCTCGCATAGCCAATCGGTCACCTTTTACGACCTGCCTGGCAGAACGGCAGTTGGTCTATTCTTCAAAGGAGCCCGGGACCAACACGGGGAAATGATTTCATTTAATTTTATCGACCTGTTTCGCTTTTTAAAGCATCTTCAGGACGTAATATTCTTTACTCCTATACAGTAACCGGTCGATAAAATTAAATAATCTAGTGCATAATTATCTATCTATACATATAATAAAATCGTAGGAAAGACAAAACTGTACATTGAATATATTTTTTAAAAGAATACTTGGGGCGTGATCTACAATCGATATCGAAGTCAAAAATATAGTTTTTAGAATGTTTGTCTGTTTGTCTGTCTGTCTGTCTGTTTGTCTGTTCGTCTATTCGTCTGTTCGTCTGTTCGCCTTTTCGCCTTTTCGCCTGTTCGCCTGTTCGCCTGTTCGCCTATTCGCCTGTTCGCCTGTTCGTCTGTTCGTCTGTTCGTCTGTTTGTATGTATGTCCGGGGTAAAATCAAAAAGTACTGCATGGATTTACTTAAAATTTTGCATGAATATTACTAACAGGTCAGGTCAACATATAGGCTACATATTATCACGCTATCACTTATGGGGGAGAAGCCGTGCGGAGTAAACGAAGTCCGCGCGGACGAAGTTGCGGGCAACAGCTAGTAGTGAAATAGTAAAGTGTGTTGTTAGATAGTTTCAACTAAAAATAATGGAATTTCACCAAGTGCCGACGGTTGAAAGTGTAAAATCAGCTCATTATATAGAGAAAATACACAGATAGTGTAGGCCATAAGTGAGGCGGTGGTATCAAAAACACCGAGGCATGACTACGTAGAACTCTACCACATATTAAAACCACTATAAGAAGTTACGGCTATTGAATTCGGAATGAATTTCTTCCTTAAATTATGAATGACTACAAATTATCCACTGATTGTAATTTTATGATGTAGTTCTGTTTTAACCGTGTCTATATCATTTATTTTTTGTTGCAGGTAAGTGTTTGCAGATAAATGATGATTAAAGGCGAGACTTTCATCGGAACAAGGTGAAGAATCCGATCCGGTAGTAATTTTAAAATTGTCGACTTATCAAAAGTGCCTGTAAAGGTAAATTTAAATATATTTTTTTAAGAATTTTACTTTACACTGGCTGTTGCCTGCGACTTTGTCCGCGTGGACTTCGTTTACTCCGCACTGCTCCTCCCCTGTAGGTGATAGCGTGATAATATGTAGCCTATATGTTGACCCGACCTGTTTGTAATATTCATGCAAAATTTGAAGTAAATCCATGCAGTACTTTTGACGTGACAACGTCTTATAATTCGATAGAGCTGGCTGCACGCACGAAAAAACATGACTCATGCGGCGTTACCTCGCTCTGAGGCGTTCCGTAAATGCTACCATTCCATTAGTATTTTCTTAAGACGTTGTCACGTTCAACTATCGTCTGTAAACCAACTTTACAGACAACCGATTTTTTTTGAGTTTACCCCGGATATACATGCAGACAAACAGACAAAAATTCTAAAAACTATATTTTTGGCTTTGATATTGATTGTAGATCACGCCCCAAGTATTCTTTAAAAAAAATATTCAATGTACAGTTTTGACGTTCCTACGATTTTATTATATGTATAGATAATATATTTTTAGGATATTATTTATTTATTTATATAAATTCTTTATTGCACAAAAATTTTATACATGCGTAACGTAAAGCATTTTCTCTCAGTTTACTTACTAATGGATAGTTCACTCTAAAGTAATTACGAGCTATCAATGAAACTAAACCCTAGATACTAAATTATCATAACTAACCTATTGTTACGTACTTCGGGTTCGTAATTGTAAGAAAACACCACTTATATTAAATCTGTGTATTTACAATACAAATACATACAACACAACGCAATGTAATACTTAAATACTCTGAATAACACTAGTCACTCACTGCACTATCTCTCATCGAGTACACAATAAAACACTTCTCGCTTTGCACGGGTCGCTTCAAGTATCGTTCTCGATCGCTTGATAAAAACTGCCCTGTATTTGTCAACACATCTCTATTTATACCCAGGGTAAAGTTCTAAAACAATCGCGAATGTGCGTTAATCATGTCGTAAATAATAGACAGTTATTGTAATCAACTTATGATAAACAAGTTATGACTCATAAATCCTAGTACACGCTACCTTCAACCTTATGCCATATCCCACAAAGTCCAATTTGGCATAGCTTAGGTCAACTATTTGTTTTTCAATAGGACTATCTCTTTCTTTTATTTCTAGATCTCTCCAGCGTTCCAATTCTACACGTTTCTAGATTATTCGTAACACTATTATTAAGAATATTCTACAAAAAAAAACATGTAAGCATTATAAGAACATTCGTATAAATAATACATACATTCTATACTATTTTTTATTAAATATAGGTTGACTACTCACATACTTAGTTATTTTTTGTACGTTTAGACGCTTGCTACTTAACGCACAAAATAAAAGTACTCATGGGCTATTTTATATTATAAGATAACAATCAAGCAGATGGCTCTCTGATGGAAAGAGAACAATCGCCTTCTCCACCAGAGATGTTAATGGTGCGTTACTATCTTGCAGAAGCCGGGCGATCTGCCTGCCAACTAGTAGTCACCATAATAGTGACACGTATAGCCTTACGTTGTAGGTCGCCTTTCAAGACCTGTCTGGCAGAACAGCAGGGAGTCTGTACCAAAACGGGATATAATAGATTACTTTTTCGTTTTACAACAACTATCCATTTATTGGCCTTTCAATATTCATTCAATATTGGCCTATTCAGGCCTTTGTAGTATTTTTCAGCAAGTAAGTCGATGTAAATTCTTTTATATAGAATTTATATCGACTATTTGTGCCGTTATAATGTTTTGCTCATAACACAAAATTTATGACCAATTTCAAGATACAAAAACATTATGAGAAATCTTAATGTAATTCTATTTCTAGATCGATAGGTTTCCCGAATACTGCGAACTGCACTTCGCACAGAGCGAAGAGAAACGCGAAATAAACTTGTGCCGACGTCGGATTTTACATAAGACGAAGAAAACTAGTTATTTTGCAATTTTCCGCGAACTTTAAATGTACCTTTGCGATGTTACTGAAAAGGAAAACATATAAAAGCGGTGTAAGAAATGGAACAAACTTACCGTAAGTCTGAAAATAATGAAGACCCCAGCGGCAGAGTTATCTACCCTCGTCCACCACACTTTACACCACACTTTATACCACGGCAGCACCAAACACAAAAGCACACAATTGACGCACTCAACGCACGTTTCACTTCGCAACCGAAGCATCTTCAGGAGACACGAGCACTACTATACTCAACGAGAGCCGCGGTAGTACATAAGATTTTACATAAGTCAACAAGTGCCTTTTGGGTCAAACTTTTTTCTCCGCCTTAAAAAATATGAACGAGAACTTTGCTACGGAATAGCGTGTAGATGATTTGTTTTGCAAAAATTGTAAAACTTATAAATATTTAAATGAAAAAATATGGGGTTGCAGATATTTCAAAACAGATTTGACAAATATTTCGAATTTGAGAAAAAATTAACAGAGTAGGGAATTTCCTAAAAAAAAAACAGACTTTGGAACTATAAGACAAATATATATAACTTTCCCAAATGGTTGGAAATACGCCCAAAAACGGATACTCTCGCTTACGCAAGCCTTGCTATCTTCGGGCACTTTTACAATAAAATTTTAAAAGATAGTAAATTTGAATTTTTTTTAAAAATATCTACACGTTATCCCGAAAGTTTGACCCAAAAGGCACTTATTAACAAAGGTAATCTTGTAAACGTTGCGTGCTATTTTGTCAGGATGTGGCTAGGATTTAGTCAACGTATTTGCTACCTGTTATTAATATTTTTTTATATTATTAATTATTGTGCAAAATCATAGAGTGATGACCAATTTTAATGCAGGTGATTTTAATGCAGTAATGCAGGTTAGGCTGGACTAGTCATCAATCACTTCCGATTGATGACTAGTGCAGCTGATAAAATGACTTTAGATTGATGCCTAATGCAGCTGATAAAATGACTTTCGATTGATGACTAATTCAGCTGATAAAATCACTTTAGATTGATGACTAATGCAGCTGATAAAATGACTTTAGATTGATGACTAATGCAGCTGATAAAATCACTTTAGATTGATGACTAGTGCAGCTGATAAAATGACTTTAGATTGATGACTAATGCAGCTGATAAAATCACTTTAGATTGATGACTAATGCAGCTGATAAAATCACTTGCTTTTTCACCACGTTTTTTCGGTGCCTTCGTCTGCTGTGAACGTTATACTTTATCGTCGCATCTGTTTTGGATATATAAAAAAAATATCTTCACGCCCGTAACCGCAAAGATATAGTTAGAGGTACAAACAATGCACCCACGAAGGCCAAGGATTCTTATGACCAATTGCACCAACTTTGTCATAGCTTAGGTAAATCCTACGTAGGTAAATGCTGTCACTTCTTGTCTTAAATAAAAAGAATGTGGCAACATGTAACTAACGACTGTCCTGAGCTAAGACAATTTTGGTGCAATTTGTCATTAGTCTCTCAATATGACAGGTGGCAAGCCTTTCACCAATCGGCCTTATCCAATCCCGAGCAACGTTGTTTTTTTTTTCAGAAACACATTTTTGAATTGCATGGCCCGGGAATCTAACCCCGCAGGATCTCATGTGGTTAAGACCGACACCATAGCACTAGATCACATCGGTGATTCTTCTTCTATTGCAAGGATGCCAGATTTAGTACAGGCCACAGAATAAATATCTAGTTAGAATCACCTTCTTGGATCTAGACATCCCTTCCTTCATTTATAAGTAACCATACGTGTTATTTGTAAAGGACGTCCTTTTCACATCTTTCAGAAAAAAGTGTATATTTTTTTACCCCGTGTTGGTCAGGGCACCCATTTGAAGAATAAGCCATCTATCTTTCTACCAGGCAGGTTTTAAAAAGCGACTGGTTAGCAATACGTGTCACTACCATCTAGACCACCTAGTGGTAGTAGAGTTCTGCAGTGTCTCGCCGGATCTTTGATGCAACCGCCTTACCTTATCCTTCTGCAATAACGTCAATGTTTATCACTGTTGTTTTGTGGCTTGGAGAGTAAGGTAGCCGGTAAACTTAGCACGTGGCATTACCATCCCGCCATATAGATAGCAAATAGCAACTCACCATTAACGTCTTCTATTTCTATAAGCGATGGTTTCTTCTTCCATCATTGTTTCCTATTTAATGATAGAAAAATATATTAGCGTCATCTACACTTTGGTGGAGACCTTTTCCAAATATACCCATCTATCTCTATCTTTTGTCAATAGTGATAATAGAACATAAATCTATATCAATAATATTTCTAGTAAATTAGAATATCAAGGAGCGGGAGAAATTATTAAATTTAATGAATAGTTTTTTTGATAATTTATTTAATATTTTGAAAGTTTGGTATAAAAAAAATCATCTTAATAATGTTATCAAAAGTTGTGCAATAAAAATTATAGAAGTAATGCTCAATATCGTAGCAGAAGAATTGCCAAAATCAGCGTTAGGTGGAATGTAGTGGGTAGCATAAATGCCATTCCAAAACGCTGTTCTTTGTGGATCCGTGTCACCAAGTGCAGCTTCTTGTAAACTTGTTACATTAGGAGAAATTTCGCCACCAGCTATACGTAGAGTGTTCATATCGGTAGCCGTAATTGGAAACCAAACAACTCTGTCTGCTGGTTGAGATCTGTAAATAAAATGGAATATCTATTCAGAATATGTGATATCAGAGCACAAAAACACAGACAATGGAGTGAGCACAGCCATCAAAATGGACTAAGATTACAGCACGTACACATACACATAGCCACATACAAACTAAAAATAATTAAACTAAAAATATAATCTTACCCGTTATATGCAAAATAAGCAAAACGCAATGTAAGAATATTTTTTGGTGCTTCATCATGATATACCAAATCAAAGTCGAAGATGTAGTTCAATATGCTGCCGTGTCTAGCCCCTTTTATTGGTATTTCTGGATATACCCAGTCAGAATTGTTTGTTCCTTCATATGTGAATTCAAGAAGTCTTACGTCAGCAGTAGAGTATAACGCTCTTTGTCTAGCTCCCATTATAGTTGATACAACTGTCATTGTATCTCCGTGATAATTAAAATAATTTTGGATTGTGTTCATATGAATCGTATCTTGTGCGAAGTAATATTCTCGAATTTTTTGTGCAACTGATGTTCTTATTTCTGAAGATTCAAACTCAAGATCAGCTTGAAGGAAGTCTTCAAAATTTCTTTCCATTAAATTTAACCAATTAGAAGAAACTGCTTCTTCAACTCGTATTGTACCTTCATTATTTACGTGACTAGCTATGTACGGGATATGACTGAAATTTCTAAGACTCAGTAAAGACAGTGGTGCCGCAGGCAAAAATGTGTCATTTGGATTTAAATTAACGTCTTCTACACATGGGGAAAATAGCATTGTGTTATCATAAAATTTAAAATCAGATAAGGTGTTTGCTAAAACGTCACTATCTGCAGTCAAAAGAAATTTAGCTAAATCTTCTCTATTATCTCCCGTATATCCAATTTTTTCAGCAAACGATTTGGCATATCTTACTGGTGTGTATGCAACTGCCCAAGGAGCAAATGCTGATCCACTAAGTACTATTGCTTTATGAACCAAACCAATTGCCATAGGAGACAATGTGATTAAATCTGCAAGTGCTGCTCCAGATCCATGACCGAGCAATACAACATTGTTAGGGTCGCCTCCAAATTCAGCAATATTTCCCTGAATCCATTTTAATCCTTGAACGATATCTTTTAAACCAGCGTTACCAGGTGCTTCTTGTGTACCAAGACAGAGAAAACCAAAGATTGAGAGACGGTAGTTCATCGAAACAACTACTAGATCTGCGTTCACTAGATTTGTAAATGAATACAGTGTCCTTCCTGCAGACTCGTAGCTATCACCGTCAATCCACACAATAACTGGTTTAGGAGTATTGAAATTAGTGGTGTGAATGCTAAGAACTAAGCAGTCTTCTATTCCGAGAAGGCCGTCAAACGTTGGTTGTGCACACAAAATGCTGTTATTCAAAGCATGAAACTCTTCTGTGAATACTGGAGGAGGTGTTGGTGCCTAAAATGATGCAAAAACGTAGATTTAGTGTTGTGAATTCTTTAGCTTCCCAATTTACTGGACAAATTGCAAAAATTGATGTAATCCTCATTTCGAAAGCATTTGCTAATGATATGGGTGTTAGTCAAGCATAGCAAAATATGGAAATCCATATTAATAGTATAAATGCAAAAGTCTTTCTGTCTGTCCGTATATCTATCTTATCTATTTCAGGGGTCTTTCGAAAATCATTAAAGAAAGTTAGAGCCTATTAGTTACCTGAATCTTCAACTTCATGCAAAATTTCATCAAAATCGCTTCAGTGGCTTAGCCCGAAAGTAACAGATAGACAAACTCACAATTATAATATTATATAGTATACTAGCTGTGCCCGCGACTTCGTCCGCGTGGAATTTTATTTTTAAAATAGTAGCCTAAGTTATTCCTTATTACATCAGCTATCTACCAGTGAAAGTCCCGTCAAAATCGGTCCAGCCGTTCCGGAGATTATCCGGAACAAACAGACAGATAGACGGACAGACAGACAGACAGAGAAAAATCGTAAAAAGTGTTATTTTGGTATGTGTAACGTGTATACATCCATAAGCATTTAGTAAAAACCGGTTATTTTAATATTACAAACACACACTCCAATTTTATTTATTTGTATGTATAGATACAGTATTGATGCATTACAAACGTTAAATTAATAAAAATAAACATTACGCACCTACCATTCATTCGATACACATCATAACATACACACATATCTATATAATTTTGTTTATATTTAAGACTGTAGTCAAACTTTTAAAAGAGTTTTGTGTGTTATGGTCAAACGAAGTCATACTCGTAACATTATAGTCGAATAACGTCCAAAGGAAGATCGCTGGTTATCGTTAAATGCTTTCATAAATATTCGCCTTGTGGTTTATGCCTCAGCCGCATTTGCGTCTATAGTCAAAAAGCTTCGTGCAATGACAGGATAAATCACAGAGTAGTGACTACCTTGTAATATATACCTAAATAGAGACTTATCTCGAGGCATGGAATGGGTACAAATTAAATGATTTCTTATTGCAACTGCCAAATACAGATGGCGCCACGTGTATAATATTGATTCATAGAATAGATTCGATTCGAAGTTTTCGAATCTATTCTATGAACTATGAAGTGGATATTTTACGTATTTCGAAACTTTTTTACGAAAATGTATTCGTGCACTTTACATTACATTAATCATGTCTAGTAACTGAGATCGTGCTTGGAAAAATTACAGGCTGTTATTTTTCAGTAACAAAAACAGGATCAACAGATACTGATTCGACCTGTTATAACCCAAATAACCCAAAACTAAATCATACTAAATTAAATAGTAATTGCTAAAACTTATATATAATTTACAAGAAAACTTATTATTGCGATTTATTAATCGATCACCACCATCTATATTATACGTTGAGAAACAAAACTTGTGATTCTAGTGGCACGTTCTAAGATAAATGTACCTGGGATAAATGTAGATGTGACCCTTACATTTATCGTGTCATTGCACGAAGCTTTGTGACGATAGACGCAAGTGCATCTGCAGCATTAGGAAAACCCGTAGCCTGCGTATTCTACTCGCGCTTAGCTGATTTAATTAAGGCTGGTTTTAGTGTCACGCTGACCGCACGCTGACGCTCGGCGCTGATGTATGTAGCCTACTGTCGTCAGCGCTGAGTGGTCAGCGCGACTCAAAAACGCTACCTATGACTACATACATATTTACCCATCAGCCACAGTATACTGGAGACTAACAGTAGTCAATCTACATACATATGATATTTGAGCAACGCACACGTAGACACCTCTCACGGACGCGATATCTCGGAATAGTTCGGCACAGTTCGTTCCGCACCAGTCCGAAATATCGCGTCCGTGAGAGGTGTCTATGTGTGCTATGCTCGAATATTACTTGTATGTAACATTGACTTCTGTTAGTCAATGAGAATTCTGTGCGTCAGCGCCGACAGTCTGCATGCGGTCAGCGTGACACTAAAACCAGCCTAATAAGTTGATATCGACAACACTGATATCAGATAACGCTGTGCTAAATGTAATTGAAAAATTAATGTCTAGTCATTTATTTTATAGACACATTTAATAAATAAATTTGTACAGTCGTGTAGGTGCTTTCGTATTTATTTTCTTATATATTTTACTAGTTATTACTCGCAACTTCGTTGGCGTGATCGTGTTCGGATAAAAAGCAGCCTTTGCCTTGCTCTATAAACTCCTCTATCTTTCAGTGAAAGTTTTATCAAAATCGGTTCAGTCGTTCCAGAGATCACCCCGTACAAACAGAATATCAGACAGACAGAAATTTT
The DNA here is from genome assembly GCA_036924255.1 of Apodemia mormo. NCBI lineage: Eukaryota > Metazoa > Arthropoda > Insecta > Lepidoptera > Riodinidae > Apodemia > Apodemia mormo. Next base: position 7,107,708 of record JAUPFN010000019.1, read on the forward strand.
AAAAACTGAAATCTTAAAAATAACACATAGCACTTGCAAAAATCTATCATGTCACGATAAATGTGGACGTCGGATGATATAATTTGCACTAACAAGGTCACAAGCCACAAGGTCACATCGCATCGCATCGATACGTGGCTATACAGTACACACTCCAAGCCGAAATAATCAATCGTCGCAGTCTTAGATCAAATATACTATAGAAATATCGTTTCGTATACATGTATAGATCATATTTTCTTCCGCCACCCGTACGGAAACAAGGTTTACACCGCCGCTATACACGACGCGCCCGCTGATCACTGTGTGATTGCTTGCGCAATACTAGACTTACTCAATGTCGAACAGCTATCCCATGTACAGTCATGTACAAAAATTGATGAACAAAAATTACAAACTAAATTAACTAATTTTGATTGGAACACACTGCTCTCTTATGATGATCCGAATTTATTAGTGAATAAAATGTCTAGTGAGATGGAAATAGCATATGATCAATGTAATTATTCTAATAAAATTAGCCCCAGAAAAGATTGTATCTGGTCTAACCATAGGTTAAAAAATATGTGTAAAAAAAGGGATAATCTTTACAAAGTTTGGTGCAAGGATAAATATAATCCTAGTAAAAGGTTATTGTATAATTTATACAGGAATAAAACAAACAAATATGTAAAGTACCTAAAAAATCAAAATATAAAAAACGATATATGTAATAATTTTGGAAATAGTAGAAAAATATGGCAAATAATAAATAATTTATCAGGAAAAATAGTAAAACGTTTAAATGAAATATTATTAAAATACTTTAAGATGAATTCTTTAACGCTAGCTAATAACTTTGCATCTCACTTCCACACATCAGTAAAACATATTACTAGTTACTGTGCAACACCTTTATTAGATAAATCCCAAAATGAACTGACACCATTAAAGTCCGTAAGATTAAAAAAAGCCAATGAAAATGACATACATAAAATTCTGGCACAGTTAAGTAATAAAAAAAGTCCAGGTTATGATGGAATAAGGGCTAAAGATAAAGCTTATCTCTAATACGCATATTCCAGAAAATATCATAAAAAATGGTTAAAAAGATAATTAAGTACCTTAAATCTATTGCTCCCAGACGTAGACCCAGCGTAAGGGATTCCATAAAATGACATGTATCCATCACTGTTGAAGGTCCCAATGACCGTACCTTGGGTAATATTGACTGATGGCGAGGCCTGCGCTTGCGCACCTCTCAACGCACAAATAAATGCAATTAGTACTCGTAACATTTTATGACTCGTAACATCTATATTATGGTTTGCGTGGTATCTTGTTAATGTGGTAACAAGAATGATAATGTATTTAATTTCTCGTTAAATTTATAAATTTTCATGTATCTATTATTCTTTACAAGGTGCAACAATAATCTATATGTGTTGATAACATATCAAGTTCTTCACTGATGACTGGGAATTACTAATTCTGTAGCATATCAGACATGAATTTAACAAAATATTACTTTCCTAAAACTATTTACTCATTATGTATTAGAATTTATTTTTAGGCGTGATACTGTTTTCATAGTGATTTTGATTTTAAAAAACCAATATTTCTTCAAAAAATAAGTGAAATGTGGATATTATACTCTCCTAAGCACGACACGCTAGTCGACATTAAAGACACGCCGCTGCCAACCCCTGTTCTCAATCTCACTATCTGCGCGACACGTGCGCCCGCGCGGTGTCCAAGCATGGCGCAGGTAAGTATAGGATTCTCGGTGTGCTGTTTACTAAGTTTACTAAGAAGTATTTTAATATTTATTTTTAACGTTTTTTTTTTCATCATATATGATCGCCGACTAGGGTTGCCAGATGGGAAGACTAAATACCTGGGCAAAATTTCAAAAGGTTGGGATTTTGGGATCACAGTCGGGACAAAAAAGTGCTAATAAAAATCCACCTTTTATTAATTAAGTTTTATTATTAAATTGCTAGTGCTGCCACGGACGGACGGACCAACCACACAGCGACACACATGACATGATGACACACGGTCACACCGCGCGGTATTCAATCGATCGATTGAATCGATTTTAATAAATTACTTTAAATTTTTATTTTGTCGGGACATATTTGTTTTTTTTCGGGACTCTGGACATCCATCTGGACTCTGGACATACGAAATGTCGGGACAATCCAGACGAATCCCGACCATCTGACAACCCTATCGCCAACTATTACGTCCTTGTTGATTACGTATAATAATTATATTGAAGGAAAAGAATTACCAAATACTATATATATTGAAGGTAACTCACCAGTCAGTCCGTATTTGAGAGGCTATAGGTACTTACTCTTAAGTTAATTATCAATTTGTTAAAGATCTGATTCGGGGTCCAGAGAAAAAGGAAATTGGAAGTCGGTTATTGCAGTTTTACTGCGCTTACTATTTATACTATAAATGATTTTACTTCCAATTATTGTAATATTTTTGTATATTATAAAGCTATTATATATAATAAAGTTTTTATAATTTAAATATTTTTAAAATTTAAAACGCGTACATATCTGTACATATAATAAAATCGTAGGAAAGTCAATGTATGTCCGGGGTAAACTCAAAAAGTACTGCATGGATTTACTTCAAATTTTGCGTGAATATTGCTAATAGGTCGGGTCAACATATAGGCTACATATTATCACGCTATCAGCTACGGAAGAAGAGCTGTGCGAAAAAACGAAATCCGCGCGGTTGAAGTCGCGGGCAACAGCTTGTAATAAAATAAGATAAGATAAGATAGTATTTATTGGTACCACATTTTTACATAATCTGTTACAGTAGACAATATCTATACATATAATAAAATCGTAGGAAAGTCAACACTGTACCTTGAATATTTTTTTTTTAAATTCTTGGGGCGTGATCTACAATCGATATCAAAGCCAAAAATATAGTTTTTAGAATTTTGTCTGTTTATCTGTTTGTCTGTTTGTAGTATGTATGTAGTATGTATGTCCGGGGTAAACTTAAAAAGTACTGCATGGATTTACTTTAAATTTTGAATGAATATTACTAACAGGTCGGGTTAACATATAGGCTACATATTATCACGCTATCATACGCTACTGGGGAGGAGCAGTGCGGAGTAAACGAAGTCCGCGCGGAAGAAGTCTCTGACAACAGCTAGTACAATATACAATATTTATTAGTTTACAAGGAGAAAAGAACAGGTTAAAAACTATAACAAGTAACAACAAAATGTAAACTTATACTACTTTTTTTTATAAGTGATGTGATAACAAAAGGATGCTCATCTCAGCATACGCTATAGCAATATTTGCTATATCACTGATTTTCAATGTTATAGCAAATATTGCTATAGCGTATGCTGTTATTTCTGCTGCTATTTCATAAACATACAATAACAGAGTAATAAAACTTACTTGTAAAGCTCGACGTTTCGGCAAAAAATTACCGCGGGTACGACTGGACTGGAGCAGCGAGTTTCCTCCGTCCGTATGTTGAGATCGATTTACATTTAGAGATTTTGTTTTTATATTGTGGTGAACGTACATTCCACAAACATTTACAATTTTTGACGCTCAAACAAACAAATGACGCTCTTCCACTGAGCTAGTGTCGACAGGCTCGACGTGGCGAATTTCTTCTTTGTTATATGATCGATTACGTCGATTGTACTAATCGCTAGGTATACATACGTATAACTAGTTACATGAGTTCATCGTTGCAGATGAAATTCGCATTTATAATTTTGATCAGTACTTTCGTATTTCTAATTATTTTTGTGTTATAGCACTCACTCCGTGCTTGGGAAACTGGAAAAACCTTAAAAACAACTAAGAAAAATATCGACACGCGGGATTTGTTGTTTTTAAGGTTTTTCCAGTTTCCCAAGCACGGGGTGAGTGCTATAACACAAAAATAAACACAAAATAATATCATTATAACGTAAGCAATTATCGCGATGGAGTTTGTGACAACATCGTGCTAGCGCAAACCTTCACCGTGGGCCGATATATGTAACCGCGCCATCTATATACGTATAATAAAATCGTAAGAAAGTCAAAACTATACATTGAACATTTTTTTAAAAGAATACTTGGGGCGTGATCTACAATCGATATCGAATCCAAAAATATAGTTTTTAGAATTTTTCTCTGTTTGTCTGTATGTATGTTCAGGGTAAACTCAAAAAGTCAACTGCATGGATTTACTTCAAATTTTGCGTGAATATTACTAACAGGTGGGTCAACATATAGGCTACATATTATCACGCTATCATCTACGGAGGAGGAGCTGTGCGGAGTAAACGAAATCCGCGCGGACGAAGTCGCGGGCAACAGCTAGTTATAAATATTAGTCAATTTTGGTATTCCCTGTTGGTCCAGCCTATTCTTTAAAGAATTTTAAAGAATAAGCCATCTACCGTTTTGATAGTTTATTAAAGCCGAACGATTATACATATGGTATATATACGTGTTACTACCACTCTGCAACATAACGCCCAGATTTTGGTGCCATCGCCTTTCCTATTTCAGCTGGAATTACGTATATGTTCGTGACTGTCGTGTTACGGTTTGGAGGGTAAGGTAGATGGTAAACTTATGCATGTGGCATTACCACCCCGTCACATGAACAGCCCCTAATTCACGTAACTAAAGTCTATTGAGTCTAAGCGCTTAGGGCTTCAAAATGGAGGAGGAGGCTCTGCGGCAAGAGCGGCGCGATTTAGCGCTCTGACACAACTGCGCGCGCCGCTGTCATCCAGTTCACTTCCATAAGAATAGAATCTATGTGTTAGATGGCACCGCTACCGCCGGGCCTTGCCGCAGATCGCTTAGATCCAGTTTTTAACCGACTTCAAAGAAGGAGGAGGTTCTCAATTTGGTCGGTATATTTTTTTATGTATGTACATCGATTTCGCCGAGGTTTTTGAACCGATTTACGTGAGTCTGATCCGCATCAAATAATGATTCATTATTTGATGCGGAATAGTTTCGAATTGGTCCCATAAAAATTTGGTTCAGTGCCTCAAGCACGAACTCCTTGCGAAAAAGTATTCGTATCGTCATCGAGAAATAAACGTATGAAAAATGATTAGCGCCCCTATCGTACGTAAATGGAACTAAATTTCGAAGCACAAGCAAATTATTAAACTTTCGTATCGCAAACGTATCGAGAAATACGTGAAACGTAACAAAATTGCGAGCACGAACGGCGTTTTGAAGTATCGTATCGCAAATTTCGAAGGCTGGGTATCGAGCGGTGACGTATCTTTTTTCACTTACAATTTACCGGTGAAAAAAGTTTCGAGTTGTTTAAAATCATTTATTAGGCTCGTTTTTTTAAAAATTAAGTAGTTTTAGTTACTTCCGGATATTAATACAATCAACGGAAAGCTAAAAAATGCAAATACCACCTATATTTCAACGTAATTCTCTATTATATTCTCATTGGAAGTTTACTTCAAGATGAAGAAAATAATAGACGAGATTCGATGTAAGCAATTTTTATTCTCACATTTTTATTTGTGGTAATTTTTCACTGTTTACGTTTATATTACAATACTGGCTGTTGCCAGTGACTTCGTCCGCGCGGACTTCCTTTACTCCACACTGCTCCTCCCCCGTAGGTGATAGCGTGATAATATGTAGCCTATATGTTGACCCAACCTGTTAGTTTTAATTCATGCAAAATTTGAAGTAAATCCATGCAGCACTTTTTGAGTTTACCCCGGACATACATACAGACAAACAGACATACAGACAAACAGACAAACAGACAAAAATTCTAAAAACTATATTTTTGGCTTCGATATCTATCGTAGATAACGCCCCAAGTATTCTTTAAAAAATATTCAATGTACAGTTTTGACTTTCCCACGATTTTATTATATGTATAGATTATTTTTCAGAGAAGTTAGATGTAGGACTAAACAGAGAAAAATATTTGATCCTATGGATTTAAATGATACCGAATTTAAAAATAAATATCGCCTCAACAAAGAGGCTCTTACATTTCTCTGTGAGCAACTCCGCCGAAAAACTTCATTAAGACTGAGTTCCAGGATAATTCTAGAGTTTATTTCCTTAGAGGAATCTTGTTTCTGGAAGAAAGGATCCAATCTTCACTTCACATCACGAAACAAAAAACTGCACATAATAAATAACTTACATAAAACTTCCAGGACGTACTTTTCCATGAACTTCACCATAGTTGTGTACTGCATAAAGCTAGTCTAGTTTTCATTTTATAATATTTTATTTATATTTAATGCGAGGAAACAATGTAAATGTAATGTTTTCGAGAGCCTGTACGTAAACAAACTTGACAGGTAGGTCTAGTAGTTTTTATTTAATGATCATTTTTTTATTTATTTTACCTATGCCTATGATTGAAATCAAATCTCGCAAGTAAATTTGATCCACTTCTTGGTTACCGATTGAGCTGAAATTTTGTATACGTATGTAAATTGGATGACAAAGAAAATTTATTACGAGATAGACCTGATCTGATGATGGAATCGGAAGGTAACCACAGGAACTCAAGGAACTCAGTAATTGGTTAAAAATCGTTTAATGACAAAACTCTATCGAGTTTGGGCTCGTTTGATTCATGTTGACGAACACTTTGGTACTTGGTGGTAACTAGGATCCTCCAGGGTCCGATGATGAAGCCAGAAGGTGGCCGTAGGAGCTCATTACTTAAATGACAGATCTCTATCGAGTTTGGGCTCGTTTGATTCGTGTTGACGAGTACTTTGGTACTTGGTGGTAACTAGGACCCTGCAGGGTCTGATGATGAAGCCAGAAGGTGGCCATAGGAGCTCAGTAATTAAATGACAGTACTCTATCGAGTTTGGGCTCGTTTGAACGGTGTTGACGAGCACTTTGGTGCTTGGTGGTAACTAGGATCCTGCAGAGTCCGATGATGAAGCCAGAAGGTGGTCATAGGAGCTCAGTAATTAAATGACATAACTATTTTAAGTTTGGGTTCGGTTGATTGATGTTGATGAGCACTTTGGTGCTTGGTGGTAACTAGGATCCTGCAGGTTCTGATGATGAAGCCAGAAGGTGGTCATAGGAGCTCAGTAATTAAATGACAGAGCTCTCAAGTTTGGGCTCGGTTGTTTGGTGTTGACGAGCACTTTGGTGCTCGGTGGTAACTAGGATCCTGCAGGGTCCGATGATGAAGACAGAAGGTGGCTATAGGAACTCAGTAATTAAATGACACAACTTTATCTAGTTTGGGCTCGTTTAATTCGTGTTGACGAGCACTTTGGTGCTTGGTGATAACTAGGATCTTCCAGGGTCCGATGATAAAGCCAGTAGGTGGCCATAGAGCTCAGTACTTAAATGACACAACTCTTTTGAGTTTGGGCTCGTTTGATTCGTGTTGATGAGCACTTTGGTGTTTCGTGGTAACTAGGATCCTCCAAGGTCTGATAATGAAGCCAGAAGGTGACCATAGGAGCTCAGGACATATGACACAACTCTATTCAGTTTGGGCTCGTTTGATTCATGTTGACGAGCACTTTGGTGCTTGGTGGTAACTAGGATCCTGCAGGGTCCGATGATGATTTCTTACCATGGTACTTCAGCATATTGACTTATGGTGGTTATAAAATTATGCCCAGTCATTGAAGAAAGTCTTCGTGACGTCTGACGCGTTGCCGCTAGTCGGTTCTCACGTGGCTGAGCAGACTCGGTTGCTGTACGGTTTCGTAACACTTCTAATCTATGGACTCTCTGCTCGGCAGACTCTTTAGCTAAACGCTCCTTAATGAGACCAATTCTATCTTCTGCTCGGCAGATTCGTTCGCTAGACGCTCATGAATGGAACCAAGTCTATTAGCTCTCTGCTCAAAAGACTCATTCACTAGACGCTCTTGGATCTTACCGAGTCTAGAATGTTACTGTTCAAAGTTTCTTGACGTTAGCTTGATTTCATATATGCTTTCATGGCCAACAAACGTTTTTCATGTTTTATAATAGTCTCACAATAACATGACATTGTGTTTCGAAAAGCATTTTTACGGAGACGACTACTTTTATCCGTTCCGGTTTCTTGAGATCTATATTTGTTAAGGCGCGCAGCATCTACTGTAGGTCTACCCATAAATAGTTGACAATACAACAATACACTAAAAGATAAAATAAAAATAATTACGTTAAAAAACCGACTTCAAGAACCAAAAAGTAAAAAATAATAAAGATTTAATATTTATTAAATACTACTTATTATTTATATGTGCTGTTCACTAATAGGTTTGAAGTCGGTGCCAAGCCATAAACAAATATTAATATTTCAATCACTTAAATGAATACGAGCAAATTAATACAATGAAATGCCTACTTTAAAGATTAAGATTCGTAAAATAGTATGGACTAATATTATAAACGCGGAAGTCTGTCTGTCTATCTGTCTGTCTGTTACGCTTTCACGGCTCAACCGCTGGACCGATTGTCATGAAATTTGGCATGGAAGCAGTTAAAGATCCGCGGTCAAACATGGACTATTTTTTTTTCAAAAATAAACCCCTAAAGGGCTGAAATAGGGGATGAAATTTGTATGAAAAACTATCTCGGTGACATGTTAATCTACACGCGGGCGAAGCTGCGCGGGTCAGCTACAATTTTTATAAATGAAACAAATATTGACATCTCCACTTTACATGTTATCGCATGATTTTATGTCACCACATGTTGTTTTCATAAATCTAAAATATTTTTTAAAAACCTGTCCAACGATATTGTATACAATGGGGTGCGTACGAAAAAAATTAACATCCCCACTTTACATGCATGGGAGCTACCCTGAAAAAAATATTTTTCAAGATTTTATGTTACCACTTTGACGCGATTAATTTGTGTATTCGAGCCAAATTACAGCATTCTAGTATAAGAATCTCTGAGCTATCGTGCGGACGGACGGACATAGGGAAACTATAAGGGTTCCTAGTTTCCTTCGGAACCCTAAAAAGTGTGGGATAGTCCCAAACATTAGGAACTCCGTTCCAATTAGACTACACTACACTCAATTTGTTTGAGTGCAGTGGAGTTTAATTCCTTTGAGGATACAATGGATAATGCAACAATGGATATATTAACATATACGTAGCGAGCTCCGTCCCTAGGGTGTTGTTACATGCATTGTATTTGCACTGAAAACGTTTGGAACTGCGATACTGCTCGAAATGTCCAAATACACATCCGTCACCCACAAATTACGTGAGATGTTTAAGGTGGAGAGGGGGTCGAGTCAAATCTCATATAATCTTACGTTGGAGAGAGGGGGGAGGGTCTCGGCAATATCACGCTTTTTTTTTTGATTGAAACAAAAAATATTATACTATTTCGTAGTCCATTATCCAGATTGTATATGCTTATGATTTAATCTTAAGCGTGTTTTGCGTGTCAGTCAACGATACTAATACATAGAAATACATATATAAATACTGGAATATATTTAACAAACACCCAAACCCGGAAATACAAACATTTATGTTCATCCCACAAATGCGGGGATCGAACCCGAGCGCCGTCGATTGCGTAGTCAGGGTCGCTAACTACGCGACCAACGGGGTGGTACTTTAAATCCATACTAATTTTATAAATGCGAAAGTAACTCCGTCTATTTGTCTCTTCTTTACGCCTAAACCACTGGACCGATTTGGATGTATGGTCTGAAGAAAGTTTGAGACCAGAGGAAGGATATAGAACATCCCATGAGAACGGAAACTATGCGAGCAAAACCCCGGGACTGTCAAGCTTTTAAACCATGGTAATAAAGAATAACTTAGGCTATATTTATTTTAGAAATTTATCCACGTAAATAAAGTCGCGGCACAGCTGGTATGGCATTATATTAAGAACAAAAAGCAAGAGTAAATAATAAACACAGATTGTACGCAATCCCACAATGGAAGCTTCGAAAGCCTCTTTAAGAAGCTTACGTCTCAGTGTGTTACCTTGTCAAATGATACCAGTTAACGCGGGAATTGTTAGGGCCATTATTCGTAGGATCCTATAATAATATTATATTTACAGTATCATAGTTGTACTTTGTATGTTTAAATGTAACGTAATGTGGAAGTGAGAGAGATTAGGCTTGAAAGAAAGTGTCGGTGTAAAGATGAAAAAGGGCATGCTCCGTTGGTTCGGACATGTAGAAAGAATGTTAGATGAAAGGTTAACAAAACAGATGTACAATGCGAATGTGGAAGGATGTAGGTACTGGGAAATACCAAGACTGACATACCATGATCAGATAAATCGAGTACTGTCCGAAGGTGGTGTCAAGAGTCTTCGCAAATGGCGTGTGTGTACGAAGAGAGTGATGAATGTGGAGGAAGCGAGACAAGCCTGCAAGGATCGTGATGTATGGCACTCGATTCTCTCTGCCTACCCCGTAAGGAATCTGGCGTGAAGATATGTATGTATGTATGTTTAAACTTTTGTTACTCAATGTCGAAAAAAGATTGAAGTACTCATGGGTTTTTTATATTATAAAATAGCAAACAAACATATTATGTCTATCCTGGTTAGGAAATAGAAAACTTCGCCTGAAAACACCAAACATTGTAAAGGTGCGTTGATATTCGTGTGGCGGGATGACACTGTCGTGTTCCGCTTTGGAGGGTAAGGTAGCCGGTAAACTTATGCATGTGGCATTAAACTCCTCAAGGATAACAACGCATCATTAACAACTTTGGTGTCTTTAGTCGATGGTTGTCTCTTTCCATCAGGAGACCCAACTGCTTGTTTGCTATCTTATAATATAAAAAAAATCTTCACGCCTTTATCCCGGAACTGGTAAGCAGAGGTACAACCAGTGCACCCATGATTAGCCTAAGATGCTTGATCCCACAATGAGATAGGTGTTAAGCCTATATCACCAACCGAGTACTTTTCTACTCCCGGGCTAAGTTGTCTTTATCAAAAAATTGTAAAAATATATTTTTGAATTGCCCGACCTAGGAATCGAAACCGGAACCTCATGTAGTTAACACCGACACTGGACCACTAGACCACAGAGGAGATTTATTGATATGTATTTTACATTTGTGATATGAGAAGGCAATGAGACTTTGTCATACATATTGTTACGTGCTTCGGGTTCGTAATTGTGCAATCAAACACCACTTATAATAAAACCGTGTATTTACAACACATATATACAAAACACCACAATGCAATACATAAATACACTGATAAACACCAATAGCACTCACTATATCAACACTAAACTTAACCCACTACGCTCAATCACTAAACACTTCTCGCTTCATACTGGTCGTTTCAAGTATCGTTTTCGATCGCTTTATAAAAACTGCACTCTATTTGTCAACACATCCCCATTTATACGCAGGATAAAGTTTCACATTATTCCCGAATTCACTACGCATAAACCAGGCTAATCGTAAACAAGTTATTGTAAACAAGTCCTAGTACACGCTACTTTCACAGTAGCTATCTTTGTCTTTTATTTCTAGATCTCTCCAACGCTCCAACTCTACATTTCTACATTATTCGCAACAATATCAAAGAAAATACAGAACAAAAGGCGGACTTAACTGAAATGTGATGTTATGTTTAATTAGCAGTTAGTACTGGAGCGTAATTAAATGGTTTGAATTAAAACTTCTAAAGCGATGATTCGATAATCAAACGATAATTTGAGAGTAAAATTTCAAGGACATAACACGTTTAGCATTTTTTTAATACCATAAAGAAAAAGATGATTTCTGCGGCAATAGCGTCAATGCCTGTCATTGTATTTCGGTTTGGAGGGTAAGGTAGCCGGTTGCCATAAGATAGCAACGCACCGTTAACATATTTGGTGTTTATAGGCGATGAATGACTCTTTCCATCAGGATACCCATTTTTTTATGTCATAACATAGCAAACAAGCGTTTGCTATCTTTTGACATAAAAAGTGACGTTACCTTCCGCAAAACAAATAGAAACGAACCATTAACATCTTTAGTGTGTTCAGCGACGGTGTTCTTTCCATCGGTTCCATCAGGAGAGCTATGTTCTTGTTTGCTAGCCTATGATATTGTTACGAGCTTCGAGTTCGTATCATGCAATAAAATACCACTTATATTAAAACCGTGTATTTACAACACTAAGGTACAATACACCACAATGCAATACGTAAATACACTAATAAACACTAATAACACTCACTGTATTAACACTGGAATTAACCGACTACGCTGAATCATTGAACTGAAACACTATATCGCTTCCGATCGCTGTACAAAAACTGCACTCTATTCGCCAACACATCTCTATTTATACCTAAGGTAAACTTCGACCTTGTTTCCGAAATTTCTGAATGTATCACGTATACAATTCTAATTGTGAAAAATTCCTAGTACACGCCATTTTCATACCACCCTTATGCACTTTAACAGAAGATCGATTATGCCATTGCTGCCTGAGTAACGGCGGCTATTGTTTATCAGTACAAGCAGTCTATCTCTTTCTTTTATTTCTAGATTTTTTCAGCGTTCAATTTCTTCACTTTTCAAGATTATTCGCAACATGTATAAAAACATCTTGATTCGGGCCCTTTTCAAAAAACAACTTCCTTGCTGCAAACTAAAGTATGCATGAAACATTGTGAAATGTTTCATGCTACTTGTGAAAGTAGCATGTGAAATTTCATATGAAACACATTTTCTTACATCGCTTTTGCTTCCTCTTTTCATTTGGTCTGTAAAATGTCACACTAAATAAATCTTCCAATTCACATAGGAGCGGCAGTGGTTTCATTTTAATAGCTTATGGTAATAGGTGTAAATGATTGCCAGTGAAATTTGAGAAATTTCTCATGTGAAATCATTGTGATTTTTAGTTTCTCTTATTCAATGAAAATGAATTAAAAGTAGCAATCATTTCCATGCTACTGCAAACCATCGTATATCGACTGACTAGATGGGTTTGGTATCATTCTTATTTCTAATTTAATTCTTATTTTCATATACTCGTACATTCACTCAAGTCTTATTTCCATTCCCACTCCGACTTTCATTTTTAATTTCATTTAATACTCTTTTTTTATATCACAAGATAGCGAACAAGCAGATGGGTCTCCTGATGGAAAGAGTCAACCATCGCCTATAGACACCAAACGTATTAATGGTGCGTTGCTATCTTGTGGCGAGGTCTAATACAACATTCATAAGTTTACCGGCTACCTAACCCTCTAAATCGGAACACGACAGTGACAAGCGCTGACGCTATTGGCTAATATCAGGTAAGGCGGTGGTACCAGACCCGGGCGAGACAATGCAGAACTCTACCACCTAGTAAACTCTTCTCGTTTTTTGTTTTACTTATTGTCATACTTTTAAAAATATGTTTTATATAATAAAATTGAACATAAAATTGAAAATTACAATATGAATGAAAGTGAGAGAGTGAGAAAAACGACATATTATGTCGTTCTGCCAGGCAGTTCTTCAGTGAGTCAGTGAGTGATTGGCTATGTGAGTCATTACCATCGCAGAAATCAGAAATCAAAAGTACTTTATTCAATATAACTTTTTACTAGTTATTTTGACGCGTCAACATTTTTTTAAACTACTACCGGATCGAAAACGCGGCTACACACTGAGAAGATCCGGCGGAAGAAACTCAGCGGGCTTGTCTTTTTTTCATAACTTTTTTTAAATAAGATGTTACATAATGTTTAATTAGTATCTTAATGTTACATTAATAATAAGGATTGCCGATATGAGGAGCAGTTAATCCCATGCTTTCCTGTCATCTAGGTATTCAGATATTTTATAGTAATCTTTTAGACACAGTTTTGTTTTAACACATTTTTAATTTCTTAACTGGGGCCTAATTCACGTAATCAAGCGGCAAGCGAGTTGAAGTATTTTAGACACTTACACATTTTCTTACATATTATGCCGCGTCGTAGCACGTCTCGACGTTCTATCGTGTTTATGTGTGTGAGAGCCCTAAGCGCTTTGACTCAATTACGTGAATTGGGTGCCTGATAAATCTCTACTGGCATTAGGCAGCTTATTGTAGAAACGTATACTTTGCCCCATAAAAGAGTTGCTTATTCTGTGTAGACGAGACTGCAAGATTGTTATTGTTCCTTGTATTTAGGGCGTGAATATCACCATTCTTTTTAAAAAAGCAAATATTTTTACGAACGTACATGTTGGTAGAATTTTGCGTTGTCTTATCTTTTCCTTATGCAAAAGCGTCAATGTTTTATACTGTCAAATTTCGGTTTGAAGGCTAAGGTAGCCACAAAGACTCACACGTAACATCTTTGTTGTCTATAGACGGTGATTATCTCTTTTCATCAAGAGAGCCATCTGCTTCTCCGCTATCTTATGATATAAAAACCGACCAAGTACGAGTCGGACTCGCGCACGAAGGGTTGCCTAGCATCATAGCAAAAAAATAACGAAAAAAACACGTTTATTGTATGGGGACCTCCTTAATATTTTCATTGTTTTTTAGTACGAGTATAGCGGCAACGGAAACACATAATTTGTGAAAATTTCCGCTTTCTAGCTGTCACGGTTTATGAGATACAGCCTGTGACAAACAGACAGATGGACAGACAAACCGCTGAGGCTTAGTAATAGGGTTCCGTTTTACCTTTTAGGTACGGAACCCTAAAAAACCACTTAACTTACAAATCAAGATCAACGTATTTACAAAATTGTGTCTCCATATAAATAAATGTATGTTTTATACAAGCGCTACAAATACGGTTTGTGCAGTAATTACATTAAAACATATCGACCAGGCTTCCCTTGCATTATAATACATTAGTTCCGTTCACTAATGAATACTGTCGGATGTACGTTGACGATACCAATACCATTTACTGTAATAGAAAATATACGCAACCCTATGCCTTTGAATATATAAGCCCTATATTTATACATATAAAAAAATCGTAGGAAAGTCAAAACTGTACATAGAATATTTTTTTAAAATAATACTTGGGGCGTGATCTACAATCGATATCAAAGCCAAAAATATAGTTTTTAGAATTTTTGTCTGTTTGTCTGTATGTATGTCCGGGGTAAACTCAGAAAGTATTGCATGGCTTTATTTCAAATTTCGCATGAATATTACTAATAGGTCGGGTCAACATATAGGCTACATATTATCACGCTATCACTTACCGGGAAGGAGCTGTGTGGAGTAAACGAATTCCGCGCGGACGAAGTCGTGGGCAACAGTTAGTGCACAATAAAGTGAATGGGACCTTAAAGGAATAATATCCTGATTATATTTTGTCTAATGCCAATTTTTCTTCCTCCTTTTTAAGGTTCCGTACGAAAAGGGTAAAACAAGACCCTATTATTAAGACTTCGCTGTTCGTCCGTATGTCTGTCTGTCCGTGTGTCACCAGGATGTATCTCGGCTTAAATTTTCACAGATGATGTATTACTGTTACCGCTGTAACAGCAAATACTAAAAACAGAATAAACAAATATTTAAGAGGGGGGAGCAACAGTGATTTTTTGCCATTTTTATAAATAATGGTACAGAACCCTTCGTGCGCGAGGCCGACTTGTGCTTTATCAGAGAAACAGAAGTTAGGACATCCTTCAAAGGTACGAGGAATCCATTAATTTAAACCTGAAAGATATGCGCGAAGACAACAGCTGCCAGCTGTAGAAACGTTTAATCAGGAATTGGCAGGATGACGCCACAATTTCGATTGATTGATAAATAGCTTCTGCGGACATATATATCTATAAATTTATGGTTTTTTATTGTTTATTGCAATGTATATGTCGCAGGCAATTTCTGTGTTTCGTCGTGAAAGAAATGGCGTTGTCATTTTATTAACGCAAAGGTTCAAAACAAATTGTCGAAGGCAAATTGTTGATAACATAGATTGCATTATTGTTGACTATAAACTCCGATGTCGCTACGCTGACGAGGCTCCTTATTCCGGGTGTGGGACTTAAAGGCAACCTAAAAAACCTACCTATTTCTTTTTGATGTAAAAAGCCTGATAGGGCTTAAATTTTAAATATACAACCCATTCACCTAACAAGTAATTCAAAAACAATATTCCGGGGCAATTTTTAACGGTGGCGTTAAAAAATGCGTATTATATATATAATAACGACATTTTACACTCGGCACGTAAGGCATTTTCTAAAACGTATTCATCTTTGCAATTTGACGGCGGCAATTATATACGGACAAATTACACAGGTCAACAAAAAAAAATTTTTTTCTGAGTCTCTTATTTAGTGAACATTTTCTGATTGTATAAACCGAATAGTAGCCAGAAACACTATTAATAATCAATAAAGTTTGCTTTCGTACTTTATAAAATGAAAACTAAATTTAGGGGCTCATACAAGAAACTTCTAAATTTCACAACAGAAATCAATACTAATCATTTTTAAAGCTTTTGTTTGTATTCTTTTTTTGTATTTTCGTGTTTATTTATGCTGTCTTTTAATATTAAATTAATAAATATATATTATTGATAACTTGTTTTCCTTTTAAATATAATTGAAATTTAAAAATAGATTTTCCATAAAATTTAAATTTTCGTCCTGGTAGCTACAAAAGCAAACTTTATTATATAAAAATATTTTTTCTTTCTTTAGTTTGGCATAAGTAATCAGAATCGGAGGTACAGCAGTCAGACTCAAAATTCATGTCGACCTGTGTTATATATGTCGTAGATCAATTCTATAATTTGTCCGTATATAATTGGCGCCGTCAAATTGCAAAGATGAAATTCTAATTCTATATCTGTTAGTCTTTTGTTTTTTTTCAACCGACTTTTCAAAAGGATTAGGTTATTAATTCGGCTGTGCTCTTTTCATGTTTTTTACCTCTGAACTCGGCCATTTATAAACCGATTTCGAAAATTATTTTTAGGGTTCCGTACCCAAAAGGTAAAGTGGGAACCTAATACTAAGCCTCCGCTGTCTGTCTGTCTGTCACCAGGCTGTATCTCATAAACCGTGATAACTGAAAGCTGAAATTTTCATAAATTATGTACTTCCATTGACGCTATAACGAAAATACTAAAAATAAAAAATGAAAACATAACAAATACTAAAAATAAAAAAAATAAGAATATAATCCCCATACACTAAACATGTTTGTTTTTCGTATTTATTAAAGACTAGCTGTTGCCAACGACTTCGTCCGCGCGCACTTCATTTACTCCGCACAACTCCTCCCCCGTAGGTGATAGCGTGATAATATGTAGCTTATATGTTGACCCGACCTATAAGTAATATTCATGCAAAATTTGAGGTAAATCCATGCAGTACTTTTTGAGTTTATCCCGGACATACATACAAACAGATAAAAATTCTAAAAACTATAATTTTGGCTTTGATATCGATTGTAGATCACGCCCCAAGTATTTTTCTAAAAAATATTCAATGTTCAGTTTTGACTATCCTACTATTTTATTATTATATACTAGCTGTTGCCCACGACTTCGTCCGCGCGGACTTCATTTACTCCGCACAGCTCCTCCACCGTAAGTGATAGCGTGATAATATGTAGCCTATATGTTGACCCGACCTATTAGTAATATTCATGCAAAATGTGAAGTAAATCCATGCAGTACTTTTTGAGTTTACCCTGGACATAGATACAGACAACCAGACAAAAATTCTAAAAACGATATTTTTGGCTTCGACATCGATTGTAGATCACGCCCCAAGTATTCTTTTAAAAAAATATTCGATGTACTTTCCTACGATTTTATTATATGTATAGATAGATATCATCGACATACCTACTTGCTCGGGCGTGTTAGTTCGGGCTCGCTTTGAAGAATAGACCATATGCCGTTCTGCCAGACAATTCGTAAGAAGCGAACTATTGGCTGTGCAAGTAACTACATTTACAGTCGTAGATACTAGGAGGTGGAGTTCTGCATTGTATCGCCCGAGTCTGTTACAACTGCCTTACCTATTCCTGTCGGAATAGCGTCGCTGTATGTCACTGTTGTGTTTCGGTTTGGACCATGAAGCTGTATTACACGGGGCACACTAAAACTTTTGCACTTCTAGCTAATCGGAACTACTTGAATTTCGAATGTCGTATTTTTAAAACGTTGCAACCTTCTTAGTAATAAAAAAAGCAATTGGTGGGAAATAATTTATCAATTGTTTTTTATCACACATCAAAGTTCTACGTACGCAACGAAAATGGAATTAAGTCGAAAAGATTTTAGAGCGATGATTTTTTATGATTTTAAAAGTTCTCTTTCTCCGCAAGACTGTGCCGCTCGTCTTCAAAATGCTTTTGGGAAAGAAGCACCTTGTTTGAGCACCGTGAGACAATGGTTTGCTGAATTTGAGAGAGGTCGAGTTTCTTTACGTGACAAATTTCGTAAACATAATATTTTGGTTATAACATGTTGTTTCTTTAAGTTACGCAAAACTTATAGTGTGACCTACGTATACTCGTATCTGGAGGCAACACTTCTAATATCTACTTGAAACCAAATTTTAAATACTTCTATCATCTTCTTAGGTCTCACCCTCTCTTTCTAACACAGCTGTATAAAAAGAGATGGGGAGACCTCATAGACAGTGATATAACGTAAATATTTGTTTCACTTGGTTTAATACGAGTGCTAGCTCCACCTATACCTAATACTTCATGGTTTGGATGGTAAGGTAGCGTGGAATTAGACCTCGCCACAAGGATAAAAACGCACGATTTACGTCTTTGGCCCTTTGGCCTTTGGAAAACTTGCTCTTTTCGGGTAAAATAAGTTTTTTACGCGCAGTAAAAGCAACACATTTTTCTAACTTACATACATGAAATGTATTATGATATTAAAATCAGAATATGTGTCTCTTAACTTCTCCGCTAGGGAATCCCTCGGGCCGCTACAATTTTATAACAGCTATTTTTTGTTAGACGTTTATTTCAGCAGAATTCCCTCTATAAGGTATCCCATAGGACATTGTCTTGTGAAATAAATTGAAATAAACTATGGCTATTTAGGTAGATTTCTATACATAATCTATACATAATGCCCAGCCCTGAAGATGCCGTAAAAGGCGAAACCGGTTGGTGATATTAATTAAATTTAAAGTAATTTGTGAAACAGTACAAGTGTATTAGCAAAACTACAAATGGAGTTTCACCAAGTGCCGACGATAAATAGTGTAAAATACATAATAAACTAACCTAGCTGTAGCTACGTCAGTTATGTGTCTTATTTTTCGTATGGCGTAAGCGGCTGAACTTAATTTACCAACTAAATTTTCAATATGGTAATTCCATTGCAATTTTCTATCTAGAGTCACTCCCAAAAAAGTACTCGAAGGTACTAGTTTGAGGTCATTATTATTAAGTTTTATTTTTAAATCTGTTGAATCAACATTTGCAAGAGTAAATTTAATACATTTTGTTTTGGAGGTATTAAGCATTAAATTGTTTACCGAAAACCAGTTGGATAATAATTCTAATGTATTTTTAATTATGTCGTAATTTTTTTCTTTTCGTTTAACATTAAATAACAAAGATGTATCATCTGCAAAAAGGACTATATTTGTGAACTGCTCTATCATGAAAGGTAGGTCGTTAATGTAAATTAGAAATAACAAGGGGCCTAAAATGAAACCTTGAGGTACCCCCATTGTCACCGGAGCGCCGACAGATGTGACATTACCTATGGTTACACAACATAAAAGATATTTTATTTATTTTGTGGATTTTGACGTGACATAACGTTTTCTCAGGGAAGTCCTTGTGTTAAGATATTAAATTGCCCTTACGATCCTTAGTTGTATTACAAATATTGTTTTTATTTCAGCCAGCCACATTCTAATCGTATGTCTAATTTTCTAAATTATTCGAAGTCTGTTTACTTTTACTTTTTATATCCAGGGTCAAACATAGGCTATTTTTTTTTCAAAAATCAACCCCTAAGGGGCTGAAATAGGGGATGAAATTTGTTATTAAAAACTATATCGACATGTTAAACAACTCGTTAAAGCTGCGCGGGTCAGTTAGTTTTAAATATATATGTGTTATAGTACTGAACTCCTGCTAGGAAAACAACAACTATTTAGACAAAAAGTTTGCCGTATTCCACCGTGTCAAATTTTTCGTTTAGTGTTTTTCATTCATTTATCGCCCCTGTGGTCTAGTGGTCCAACGTTGGCGTTGTCCAAATGAGGTCCCGGGATCGATTCCCGTGTCGGGCACATAAAACAGTGTTTTTTTCAGTTTTCTGATAAATACAAAGTTGCCCGGGATTAGAAAGTGCCCGGTTGGCGATAGGCTTGCCACATTTGTGAGACCAAATATCTTTGATAATCGTGGGTGCACTTGTTGTACCTCTGCCTATTTCTTCGGGGATACGGGCGTGAAGATACTTCATACATTTGTATAACGAAAAATTTTGACCTTAACGTAATTTGCGTGCTGAGTTAGCATATAATCTTTATGTAGGGCACCTTTGTTCGGATGTACCGGTGAAGTGGATCGAATCAGAATTGTGAGAATGGATTATCTCTACTACTACGTAGGAGTTACGTAGTGGAGGTAATCCAATACGTGACTGGGCTCGGGGCTATCAGCAGCGTAACGTATCAGATTAAACTTTACTCTTAGAAATGAGTGAATTAAGTTGATTAGTTACAAGTAAATATTCATACTAGAGATGGGTCAAAGCTGGTTTGAACCGAATTCGAACTTCGGTCGAACGTTCGCTGAAAACAAAAATTCAGCCGAACTTCGGTTCAATTTTGGCACGCCTTCTCGAGAGCGACGTCGGTCGTGACTTCTTTACGAATTTACTTAAATAATTTTATATATCGTTAATGATTTTCGCAGCGCACGCGGAAAAATTACTTATCGGCAAAATTTTGATACATTGTATTACATTGTATAAATATACGTAGTGATCTCTAATTGATTTTAAAAATATCATATAGCCTGTGTTACTCGGGGATGATTTAATAATATCTTTCTAATGGTGGAAGATTTTTTTTTAAATCGGTCCAGTAGTGTTTGAGTATATTCATGCATATAAATATACAAATCTTTCATCTTTATAATATTAGTGTAGATTTCAGTCAAAATAGTGAAAGTAGGTACTTTTTTGGCTAGTTACTCGGAGATGATTTAATAATATCTTTCTAATGGTGGAAGAATTTTTTAAATCGGCCCAGTAGTGTTTGAGTTTATTCATGCATATAAATATACAAATCTTTCATCTTTATAATATTAGTGTAGATTTCAGTCAAAATAGTGAAAGTAGGTACTTTTTTGGCTAGGCTGAATGTTCGGCATTTAAACCGAATTTCGACCGAATCTCGAAGTTCGGCTCCAGCTGCCAAAAGTCGGTTAAACCGAATTTAAAACAAATTTTGGCCCATCCCTAATTCATACACATCTATACATAAAATAAAATCGTAGGAAAGTCAAAACTGTACACTGAATATTTTTTTAAAAGAATACTTGGGGCGTGATATACAATCGCTATCGAAGCCAAAAATATAGTTTTTAAAATTTTTGTCTCTTTGTCTGTTTGTCTATTTGTCTGTTTATCTGTTTGTTTGTATGTATGTCAGGGGTAAACTCAAAAAGTACTGCATGGATTTACTTCAAATTTTGCATGAATATTACTAACAGGTTGGGTTAACATATAGACTACATAATATTATCACGTTATCACCTGCGGGGGAGGAGCAGTGCGGAGTAAACGAAGTCCGCGCGGACGAAGTCGCTGGCTAGCTACAATAAGCTAGGTAGGAACAGCTAGTCTACAATAAGGCTAAATAATAGTCGACCAACTTATAAAATGCACTCAGAGAAGTTTTTATATATAGTTTTTATATGCTGTGGTGTGGATATATATTTGTCATTGGCGTTGAATAGCTTATGTGTTCATAGTATGAAACTTTAAAGCCCTCTTCTTAGTCCGCATTATCATGGTAGGTGACTTCGGAACCCTACATTGCGCGTGGCCTGACACGCACTTTACCAATTTTCATTTAAAGGCTATTAAAGGTTAATCAGATACTTACTACTCATTAATATTTTACCTTATCATGGAACAAACATTATTATTATTAGATTAAATTTTTAGTCTTACACAATTTCAGCGAAGTTCCACCTTGCTGTTATCTTTTGAACAAATTTAATCTAAATTGAAAATATTGAAAAACGAAATTTGACTAACGCTGAAATTCTGAAGCGTGTTGATGGAATTTATTAAAAATAGCCCGCTATAACATCTGTGTGTGTATGTGTTTGTGTGTGTGTGTGTGTGTGTTTGTGTGAGTGGTTGTGTGCGTGTGTAGTATAGATTGTGTGGGTGTATAGATTTGGATGAAGTTTGGTTAGTTAGAGATAAAAAATATTTATTGTGCACCAAAGTGCAATAGTCCATCCTCAAATTATTTATTTCATTTTTATCATCCATACACATATACATATACAAAAGTATACAAATGTTAAACTTATAGGATTTGGATGTCTAATCGCTTTTTCAAAGTGGGTTTGTGATGTCTCTTTGAAATATTTCTGTGAGTCAGTAATTATAGGTCTTTGTAATAATCTTTTGCCTCTTTATAATGTTAGTATAGATAGGATCGCCTTTGGTACGTATCGTTATATACACTGGTAAACAGCACATAAATTATTTATGATCGATATTAATGATATTATAAATGCGAAAGTTTGGATGTTTGGACGTTTGGTCCAACCGTTTTTACGTGATTGCCTAATCGATGAGCGTATGCATGTGGCATTTTATCCCCCGGCAACATATCCTTAATGACTTTGGTGTCAAGGTGATGTGTATCTCATTCCATCAGAACAACCATTTGCTTGTTTGCTATTCTTTTTTTTATATCATAAGATAGCAAACAAGCAGATGGGTCTCCTGATGGAAAGAGTCAACCATCGACTATAGACACCAAAGATGTTAATGGTGCGTTGCTATCTTGTGGCGAGGTCTAATGCCACATGCATCAGTTTACCGGCTAGCTTACCCTCCAAACCAAAACTCGACAGTGGCCTGTCAAGGAGTGTCGCTATTGCAGCAGGAATAGGTAAGGCGGTGGTACCAGACCCGGCGAGCCAATGAAGGACTCTACCACCCAGTAAAATTCTATGAAATAAAATTAAAATTAGGTTGTTTTGGGCACAATATTTTATTGCTACCAAAAATAATGCGTTGTTTCCCTCGTACATGAATATCGATTTCAATCATAGCGATTGACATATCGTTTAGTAATAACAGTCCTAGTTATTGGTCCATCAAACAGTAATCAGAGTCGATCGTGACCCGATTGCCTGTAAACTTTGATTCCCAGTGAAAAAGCCGTTCCATACATGTTATTGGTAGGGGTGTAACGTAAATGTACTGTAGGATATCTGATACTTTACCACAGATTATATAATAGTTACTGTTTCCTTATTCTTTTTTACTGTTATTTACGTTGTATGTTTTTCGGTTTATGTTTGGTTAATCCGTGTGATTGGCAGGGATGGCGTGTAAAGTAAATCAACTGTAGAATGTCTGATAGTTATACTACAGATTATATAATAGTTACTGTTTTCTTATTCTTTTTTACTGTTATTTACATTGTATGTTTTTCGGTTTCTGTTTGGCTAATCCGTGTCATTGGCAGGGATGGCGTGTAAAGTAAATCAACTGTAGAATGTCTGATAGTTATACTACAGATTACATAATAGTTACTGTTTTCTTATTCTTTTTTACTGTTATTTACATTGTATGATTTTTGGTTTATGGTTGTTTAATCCGTATGATTAGTAGGGATGGCGTGTAACATAAATGAACTGTTAGATATCTAATATTTTTACCACAAGTTATATAATAATTACTGTTGTCTTATAATTGTTACTGCTACTTACATCGTTTGTTTTTTTTGGTTTAATTAATAATAACATCGGTGGACAAGTTACAAGAACGTATCTAACTCTAGTAAGCAATTTATTTGCTTGTATTAATATTGTTGACTAATACTCATATCGAGTATTAGTCAACAATATTAATATATAGAAATACAATAAATGCTGTACTGTATAATTCCCTTAATAATATGTTTATTCGTAAAACTAGTATACCGAATACGATGTAAAAGAATCCATAAACCAAGTACAAGTGAATTTATAATAATAATAATAGTAATAATATTGGTGGACAATGTATCTAACCCCAAAGTAAACAAATTATTTGCTAGTATTATGGGTGTTAGTCAACGATACTAATACATAGAAATACATATACATATAAATACTGTTACATACATAATACACACCCAGAACCAGATATACAAACATCTATGCTCGACACACAAATGTTTGTCCTTGTTGGGAATCGAACTCAAGCCCCATCGATCTTTAGTTAGGTTCGCTAACCACACGACCAATGAGGCGGTCGATAATAATAATTAAAATGCAGTTTCCAAAATCGGTTGAGCTGTTTAGACGTGAAAGCGTGACAGACACACAAACTAGCATTTATAATATAAGTATGTAAGAAGATTATATTTAGGGACGTTGACCCTAAATATAATCTCATTCTTATATACTAATATTGTAATAATGTTAAACAGAGTTTAGTTTAGGTACCTCGATTTGTGATCAGAGTTAATCGTAATCCGATTGCCTGTAAACTTTCATTTCCTTTACGTAATTGGTGCTGGGATAGTGAAATGCGTAGGTAATTCTGTTGTATTTTAGTACATTTACATATTTTTTATTTTTATTTTATACTAGCTTTTGCCCATGACTTCGTCCGCGCGGACTTCGTTTACTCCGCACAGCTCCTCCTCTTAGGTGATAGCGTGATAATATTGTTACGAATAATCTAGAAGCGTGTAGAGTTGGAGCGCGCGCGCTATCTAAAAATAAAAGAAAGAGATAGCTACTCCTATTGACAAACAAATAGTTGACCTGGACTATGCCATAATGGACTTTGTGGGATATAGCATAAGGTTGAAAGTAGCGTTTACTAGGATTTATGACTCATAACATGTATACGATAAGTAGTGATTCATTGTTTCCCGATACATTATATTTTCCTGGATCCAGCTAGGACTTTACCCTGACTATAAATAGAGAGGTGTTGACAAACACAAGGCAGTTTTTATCAAGCGATCGAGAGCGATACATCAAGTGACCAGTGCGAAGCGAGAAGTGTTTTATTGTGTAGTGTTCTAAGTTCAGTGATAGTACAGCGAGTGACTAGGGTGTAAAGTGTATTTTAGTATTACGTTGTGTTGTGTTGTGTAATTACACGGATTTAATATAAGTGATGTTTTCCTACAATTACGAACCCGAGAACGTAACAATATGTAGCCTATATGTTGACCCGACCTGTTAGTAATATTTATGCAAAATTTGAAGTAAATCCATGCAGTACTTTTTGAGATTGAGATTACATACATACAGACAAACAGACAAAAATTCTAAAAACTATATTTTTGGTTTCGATATCGATTGTAGATCACGCCCCAAGTATTCTTTTAAAAAAATATTCAATGTACAGTTTTGACTTTCCTACGATTTTATTATATGTATAGATCAGAAGATAGCAAACAAGCAGATGGTTCTCCCAATGGAAAGAGTCAACCATTGCCTATAGACACCAAAAATGTTAAAGGTGCGTTGCTATCTTGTAGCGAGGTCTAATGCCACATGCATAAGTTTACCGGCTACCTTACCCTCCAAACTGGAACACGACAGTGACAAGCACTGACGCTATTGCGGTAGGAAAAGATAAGGCGGTGGTACCAGACCCGGGCGGAACAATGCACAATTTTACCACCGAGTAATCACAATGGCAGTGACTTGCATAACCAATCAGTCGCCTTTTACGACCTGCCTGGCAGAACGGCAGTTGGTCTATTCTTCAAAGGAGCCCGGAACCAACACGGCGAAAACGGGTACTTGTTTTACAGTTTGCCGAGTACTACGAGTGTAATTTATTGTATTGACATGCGTGGAAATAAATTAAAATAAAAAAAATGGTCTATTTTATATTGGTAAAAGTTTTCTTTTATATTATAGGCTAGCAAACAAGTAGATGGCTTTCAGGATGAAAACAGATAACCACCGCCTATAGACTGAAACGCCTATAAACGTAAATGTGGGCTGCTATTCGTGTGGTGGGATGGTAATGACCCGTCGATTAGTTTACTGGCTACCTTATCTTCCAAACTGGAACATGGCAGTTACAAGCACATGACGTTATAGCGACAGGAATAAGTGGTATTGTGGGGATCTGCGATCTCCAGGAGGATTTATCACTCAGCTTGCTGATTCTTTCTTGAAATTAGGTACGCGGAATCGACTACTATTTATCTATACATATAATAAAATCGTAGGAAAGTCAAAACTGTACATTGAATATTTTTTTAAAAGAATACTTGGGGCGTGATCTACAATCGATACCGAAGCCAAAAATATAGTTTTTAGAATTTTTGTCTGTTTGTCTGTTTATCTGTTTGTCTGTTTTTCTGTTTGTATGTATGTCCGGGGTAAACTCAAAAAGTAGTGCATGGATTTACTTCAAATTTTGAATGAATAATACTGACAGGTCGGGTCAACATATAGGCTACATATTATCACGCTATCACCTACAGGGGAGGAGCAGTGCAGAGTAAACGAAGTCCGCGCGGAAGAAGTCGCAGGCAACAGCTAGTTTTGAATAAAAATCAAAATTACTTTCGATCTTCAATTTATTTGGGCATACGTCTTAGCCCACAGAAAAACAAACTATCAATACAATTTCAAATCCCTTCGCAGCATAATGTACAAAACGCAAAATGAGCACCGCTCTCAAAAAGTACAAATCGCAAAATGTACAAAACGCAAAATGAACGTTCGCACGTATTTATATTTTTAAAAATGAAAATTTTTTAAAGCGTTTTACCCTTAAATTTTTCAATTGAAATACTAACTAGAGTTAAAATCTGTTCTTATTTATTCAGTAAAAATTGTTATTTAGTTAATACACATTTTACTTATATAATTACAACTATCTTAGGTTTATCGGCTGATCGAAATAGCAGAAAAAATATTACGAAAAAAAATAATTATATTTATATTAGTATTATTATTAGTACGGATTTACGTAGGGCTGCCACCTTTTTTCAAAAGTTATCGAATAAATAAGTATTTTTTGTAGTTTCCCTGTGTATTTTTGGCAATTAAACACAACGAAAAACATAATATCAAAACGGAAAATTAAAAAAGATCTAAGTGCAAGTCACGCCTCACAGAGGGTTCCACAGCATCGACTATCACCCTTCGGGACAAAATGTGCGATACGAAAAATGTACATTTAGTAGTAAGTAGGTAATCAGCGAGATTCAGTCAAATATGGGGAAACGTCGTAATAGTAAATGCATATTATGTACCTAAAAACCGGAAAGCTTGCTGAAGCACCGTTGAGTCACGGTGAAAGAGGCCTTAGTTCTTCTTGTACATTTTGCTATTTGTACATTTTGCGTATGTGTTCATTTTGCGATTTGTGCATTTTGTGTTTTGTATATTTTGCGTTTTGTACTTTTTGAGAGCGGTGCTCATTTTGCGTTTTGTACATTATGCTCCGAAGGGTTTCAAATTATAGAAAAGGACTATACAATTCTGCGGTTCTATGTTTAAAATTATTTAAAAGCGGACAAGGCTGCCAGCAATGTTGTAATACCTTTATGGTAAGGTATTACAGTACCATACCCGAGCGAAACATTGCATAACTCTATAACTATCGTGTGATGAACTCTACTACGTACGTGTGACTACCATCGGTGACTACCTAGTAGTCACCAATGGTAGTCACACGTTTGATGATACGTTCGCCTTTTACGAACTGCGTGTGAGAATGACAAATGGTCAACTATTCAAAGAAAATTGTATTGTCCATCTAGTTTAACTTCATCGCATATAATCATTTTTTTTAACGCAATAAAACGACAGCAACCGACTTTCCATTCCCTGTTAGGAATGTCCCCATTAAAATGGGACCACACATACAGTATACCCTCCGAAACAAAAAAGAATTTTCAAAATCGGTTCATAAATTAATGAGTTCTGAGGTAACAAACATAAAAACATACAGCTATACAGAATTGATAACCTTCTCCTTTTGGTAAGTCGGTTAAAAAGCATATTTTTTGGCTATACACGAGAGTGAAGCTAACGAATATTCTAAGTAACTGCACTGTGCAGTCCGCTGCATTATACAGTGTGTAAAGAAAACCCTATCGGATAATTGAAGGTGTTATTTGGTACCGTAATATGTGTAATTATTTTGTGGATATTAATTAATTACTTTTCCCAATAAAAAAAGTAATCTTAAATGGTATTTTCATTCATTAAGTATGACAACACCTACAAATAAGTAAATTCTACTATCAAAGAATGACGCGCAAGTCGTATGCTACCAAAGGTCACGCGGCTCGTGTGCGGCACCTTTAAAAATCCTTTATAAAAAGCCGAAAAACGAAGACCGTGCCTTCGCGCGGTGTTTGTGCGAAAGCTGCCAAAACGAAACAATGAAGCAGCGACGAAGCGTTGTCATTTTTTAAATATTAGCTTAACGCTAGGGAAACATAAGTAAAAATACGAATATTAAAAAAACGATATCTTTTTTATTTTTTTGAAATAAAGTCATTTTAATATTTTTTCAGTAATGCCTTTAACCAACCTATATGCCTCTTTCGGATCGGACGGGGTTTTCTTTACACACTGTATAAGTTTTTGGTGAATCCCGCGGGAAAAACTCATATTTTCGGTGTTATTAGCCTATGTGCTAGGTTATCATTCCTGTGAGCTAAATTTCATCCAAATCCGTTTAGTAGTTTTTGCGTGATGGATTAACAAACATCAATCCATCCATCCAAACATCCAAACTCTCGCATTTATCATAATAATAATATAATAATTAAATAATAATGCTGCACAAATTACACTAATTGATCTAATCTCAAGGTAAGCAAATTATTTGCTTGTGTTATGGGTGTTAGTCAACGATACTAATACGTAGAAATACATATACTTTTATTACATAATAAACAACCAACTTTTTTTTACTAGGTGGTAGAGTTCTGCATTGTCTCGCCCGGGTCTGGTACCACCGCCTTACTTATTCCTGCCGCAATAGCGTCAGTGCTTGTCGCTGTCGTGTTCCGGTTTGGAGGGTAAGGTAGCCGGTAAACTTATGCATGTGGCATTAGACCTCGCCACAAGATAGCAACGCACCATTAACACCTTTGGTGTCTATAGGCGATGGTTTACTCTTTCCATCAGGAGACCCATCTGCTTGTTTGCTATCTTATAATAAAATAAAAAAAAACCAAACCGAGAAATACAAACATCTATGCTCATCACATAAATGTTTGTCCCTCTAGGGAATCGAACCCGAGCCCGTCGGTTCGTAGTTATGTTCGCTAACCACTCGACCGAACTGGGCGGTCCAATATAGATATAAAGATATTAATATAGATTAAACTGATTAGTTTTGATGATTATGACTGTTCATGTTAGGCCTCACCCTAAACTTTACCCCTCTGTAAAAGCGGGCCTCTATTTTAATTAGTATAATTATTTTCGACCTTCACAGACTGGATAGCTGGTGTAAAATTTAATCACGGAATAATTTTTTAATAATAATTATGTTAAGGACTGTATTCCAGGTTTGTTTTAAAAAGCATTTTGTACATTTATTTGTGGATGGATGTAGGAACCAGGGGAGACCAATCACAGTCAAGTTGGTCGGGTGCTATGCAAAGCAGGGCTTCTTAATCGGTTAAAACTCAAACCTATATCCGCGCAAGTACATAAGGAGCGTTTTGTAAAGGTTTGGCTCTACCTTATCCTCAAAAATACCGGTTTATAGAGTTTTTTTTTTAAATATTCCTTAGATATTCGCCGTCCCCAATTTTTGTCTGCACTGTGTGTTACGTAAAATATCATGGTTTTGGCTTATACCGGTTTATAAAGGTTTATGAAGCGCTCTCATCTCAGATACGCTTCGAGCTAAACCTTTAATAAAAACCGGTAAATACCTCTATTAACCGGAATCTTTTAAACCGGTTTGAAGCTTTTGAAGCTTTGGCAAGCCTGTGTTTGCATGAGTTATGAATTTGGAGGATGCAAATCAATACTTTCTGGGTCGTGATCACGGATTAAACGAATGTTTGAACTTACAAACATACGAACTTCTCTTTTTATCAAACTAACTTCTCTTCTTATCAACTTTTCCCCATGTTGATCTCGGGCTTTTTTGAAGAATAGGCCAACTGCCGCCTTCTACGACCTGTCTGGTTTCTGCCAGGCAGGTCGTAAAAGGCGACCGATTGGCTATTCGAGTCACTACCATCGTGGCAATTAGGTGGTAGAGTTCTGCATTGTCTCGCCCGGGTCTGGTCTATTACCACCGCCTTACCTATTTCTACCGTAATAGCGTCAGTGCTTGTCACTGTCGTGTTCAGGTTTGGAGGGTAAGGTAGCCGGTAAACTTATGCATGTGGAATTAGACCTCGCCACAAGATAGCAACGCACCATTCACACCTTTGGTGTCTATAGGCGATGGGTGACTCTTTCCATCAGGGGGGCCTGATCCTTATCTACTTGTTTGCTATCTTATGATATAAAAAACTAGCTAATATATGGCCTAGGGATTCATCCCTAGGCCATCATGGCCTAGGGATTAGCCTATTCGACTCAGATCATGAAGTCCCGGCTTCCTGGGATTGGGCAAAAGTGTTGTTGAGTTTTTTCGAGTTTTCTTTCATCTAAAATCTCAGTAACAGCTTGGAGTCTGATAAGTGGTTTGTTACCATTCCCGTGCCTGGGTGAGCATATATAGCCATCGGTACCGGTTATCGTTATAAATAGTCGATAATCGATTAGATAAAATTGGGCGCTAGGGACATCACTCACCACGCCAACCGACAAACCGGTGTATCATGGTGGTAGTGGTAACAGTAAAATCCATAGACGTTCGGTTGAGTCTGCCCTCGTAAGGGAACTCGGCGTGTTGATGAATAATAGAAAAGCTTCTCGCCGAAATTTATAGAAAGTTTTAATAAAAGAAATAGTAAAAAGAATAGTTACCCTTTTCGATAAAAGAGTAAGGGATCCCAGTAATATGTCATTTAGGGTTGATCCCTTGGGCTAGCGAAATAACTCAGTAATGTGATGTTATTTGTTGACCAGAGGTATTGGATACATTTCAATTTCTGAACGAAAACCGATATTGTGAGATTTTATTGTTGATTTTGCCAATGAAAATGGAATAAACATGGATTCTTTTAGAAAATGTGTCAAAGGTAATAGAATTAACGATTGTATTGTATATCGATATAGGTTTTTAATTACATCACAAAAACGCGATCAAAATGTATGACCGTTTATGTCGTATATTTTGCGGTTTCATATTTATAGCTAAGGTTTCATAAAAGTTTATACGGAACCCTCGGTATACGAGTCTAAATCGCGCTTGACTTGTTTTTTAAATTAATTTTATTACATCTAATCTAGCTTCATAAATTGTGGGCGATGGATAGTGGAAAATATATTCCTAACGACTTTTATCCCCATTTCCATGTGTTTAATCCAGCATTATTAAATAGATGTTGTAATTTTCCAACCCGCTTCACTCTGAGGTTTGTGCGGTTTGCTTTTTTCTTGCATTTTTAATTACATAGCCAGGTGTTTTATGTTACGGGCCCAATTTGAGGTTCTGTTGTAACCAAGGATAAAACTTTTATGTTTGTTGTAATAATTTACATGTTAGGCGTGTTTACATTAAAAGAAAACAAAAACAAATAGTTTTTTGGTTATAAATAAAGTAAATTATCATTTTTCCAAATTTAGTCAACTAGCCTAAATTTGAAAAACTACGTGTGTGCTGTGCGGACAACAATTGGGAGTGCGAACATCAAATAAATAAATAGTATTACTTACATTCGCGTAGAGTGAGGTAGTGTTCGTTTCTCCTGAAGATGCTTCGGTTTCGAAGTGAAACGTGCGTTGAGTGCGGCGTGGTCGTGGTTGTGAAAGTGTGGTGGATGTGGGTGGATAAGTGTGCCGCTGGGGGTCTTCGTTTGATCGGAACCATCGGTGAGTCTTATCCATTTATTAAACCGACGTCTCTTTTTTCGGTACCATCACGTCTCTTTTTTCGGTACCATCACGGAGGATACATAGAATAGTTCGTGGATAATAGCAAATTTAATTAATTTCACCTTTTAATAATGGATATTCGCAAAGTAACGCCTGAATCAATAAAATATATCAAATAAATATATTTAAAAAACCCCAATAAACCGGTTCATTGATTCAAAACCCTGATAATTTTGCTCTAAAAGAAACGGCTTCTTTTAGAGGTTGAGGTAGCGCCAAACCTTTACAAATCGATTCTTATGTGCTTGCGCTGATTTAGGTTTGAAATTTAACCGGTTAATAAGCCCTGATATGCGTGAGTGTCTGGGCTTGAAATCGGTTTAAAAAATACCAGTAAATGCTTTTAGCGGTTGTCATAAATGTTTTTGTTCGGAGCGTACCTGAGACAAGAGCGCTTCGTGAAACAAAATAAAACATTATAATAATAATTTATATACAGAGCGGATAAAATTTGGGACAGGCAAACTTTAAAAAAAGAATAAAAAACTTAATAAACCGGTTGATTGATTCAAACTCTTATAATTTTGCTCCATAAGAAAACCGGTATTTTTGAGGTTGAGTTAGAGCCAATTCAAATGCTCCTTATGTACTTGCGCTGATTAGGGTTTGAAAATTAACCGATTTGCAAGTCCTGGTGTGTACTGTCTACTAGCTGTTGCCAGCGACTTCGTCCGCGCGAAGTTCGTTTACTCCGCACTGCTCCTCCGCCGTAGGTGATAGCGTGATAATATGTATGTAGGTATTATGTTGACCCGACCTGTAAGTAATATTCATGCAAAATTTGAAGTAAATCCATGTAGTACTTTTTGAGTTTACCTCGGACCATACATACAGACAAACAGACAAAATTCTAAAAACTATATTTTGGCTTCGATATCGATTGTAGATCACGCCCCAAGTATTCTTTTAAAAAATATTCAATCTACAATTTTGACTTTCCTACGATTTTATTATATATATATATATATATATATATATATATATATATATATACATATATATATATATATATATATATATATATATATATATATATATATATATATATATATATATATATATATATATATATATATATATATATATATATATATATATATATATATATATATATATATATATATATATATATATAATATATATATAATATTATATATTATATATATTATATAGATATATAGATAAGATAACTGATGCACGACAATATGGAAATATTTTATTTTAATGACCATATGAGCCTTTGTTTATTATATAAATTTTCTTAATATAGAAAACGAGCAGATATGAGATAATTCTCTTGATGGGATGAGAAACCATATCCTATAGACATCAAAGGGGTTAATGGTGTGTTGCTATCCTTGTATCGAGGCCTTAATGCCACAATATGCATAAGTTGATCAGCTACCTTACCCGACCAAACCAGAACACGACTGTGACAAGCACTGACGCTATTGCGACAGGAAGCGGTAAGGCAATGGTACCAGACCTAGGCGAGGCAGTGCAGAACTCTACCATCTACTTAGTAGCCATGGTGGTAGTGATTTGCAAACACAAGTCGTCGCCTTTTAGGAACTGCCTAACAGAACGGCACTTCTTAGTAGTCCCGGACTAACAGGGGGAAAATAAAATATAGTATATGAATATTACATGAAAAAAAAATATTTTACTCAATTGTATTTTCATAAGTTTATTTTAAGTGATTAGGCGATGGTTGACTCTTTCCATCAAGGGACCCATCTGCTTGTTTGCTATCTTATGATATTAAAAAAATATGTGCATTGTAATCCCACCACATGTATACGAACGTACCGTGTCGATTTTTGTTCCAGTTCCGGGGGTTTTACTCTGCTTGCGTGCAACTAACTGATTTATACTGGGATTAAAATCTTCTAGCTCCTATCTTCTATCGGGATTCTACACTATTTATTTTAAAAAAAAGTATCATCACGCCCGATTCCCTTACGGGGTAGGCTGTGTAAACGGAACGTCTATAGACTTTCCGGTTCACCGTGATTCACCGGTTTGTCAGTTGGCAAAATGAGTGGTGATACCTACTCATCGTCGCATTTACTGACATTTTAAATTTGAAAGAAACTTATGTTTTGTATCTGGTACCTTCTAGACTCTAGAAGGTACCAGTCACTCTAGAATCTAGAGTGACTCTGTCACATCCCCTATAGACATCAAAGATGGTAATGATGCGTTGCTATCCATGTAAAAAAAAAGTATCTTCACGCCCGTTTCCCCGAAGGGGTAGGCAGAGGTACAACCAGTGCACCCACGATTAGCCGAAGATACTTGGTCCCACAAATGTGATAGGTGGCAAGCCTATCGCCGACCGGGCACTTTCCAATCCCGGGCAACTTTGTGTTTATCAGAAAACTGAAAAAAACACTTTTTTTATTAAGTGCTCGACCCGGGAATCGAACCCGGGACCTCATGTAGTCAATGCCAAATACATAAGCCTACCGGCTACCTTACCCTCCTAACCGATACACGACAATGACAAGCATTGACGCTATTACGACAGGAATAGGTAAAGCGATGGTATCAAATACCCGGGCAAATCTTTTTATTTTATAGATTCAGGCGTTACTTTGCGGAAATCCATTGTTCAGACGAAGAAAACTAGTATGTTTTCCTTTTCAGTAAGATCGCAAAGGTACACTTAAAGTTCGCGGAAAATTGCAAAATAACTAGTTTTCTTCGCCCGGGCAAATCGTTGCGGAAATCTACCACCTAGTAGTCACGATGGTAGTGACACGTATGACAAATCGGTCGCCTTTTACGACTTGTCTTTCAAAAGTAGCAGTTGGTCTTTTCTTAAAAGAGACCCGGACCAACACGGGGAAAAATTAATATATCATGAGCGATATTCATTTTCATCAAATGCTTAAAGAACAGAGTTTGAAGTGATAATTATTATCATTAATAATTGTCAAGTTAAATATAGGTAGATAATTAATTTTAATAAGTAAGTTGCCCGCGACTTCGCTCGCGTACACTAAGAGACAAAAGTAGTATATGTCACTTTGCATCCCTTCAACTATCTCCACTTAAAAAATCACGTCAATTCGTCGCTCCGTTTTGCTATGATGAGGATGATATTCCACTCATTAATTTAATGAACTAAGTAGTATGTAGTTGATTAACTTCCCGTATGGCTTGCAAGTTTTAACCACGACATTATGAAAAATTAATAAAAGATTACCTTGTTTCTAAAAGGCTTATAATTTGTTTAGTAAACTTTTTGTTTCTAACGTAATGTCCATATTTTTACGAGCTTCGCGTTCATATCTATACATATAATAAAATCGTAGGAAAGGCAAAACTGTACTTGAATAAAAAATACTTGGGGCGTGATCTAAAATCGATATCGAAGCCAAAAATATAGGTTTTAAAATTTTTGTCTGTTTGTCTGTATGTATGTCCTGGGTAAACTCAAAAAGTACTGCATTGATTTACTTCAAATTTTGCATGGATATTACTAACAAGTCGGGTCAACATATAGGCTACATATTATCACGCTATCTCTTTTGGGGGAGGAGCTGTGCGGGGTAAACGAAATCCGCGCGGACGAAGTCGCGAGCAATAGCTAGTTGTACAATAAAATACCACTTATATTAAAACCGTGTATTTACAACACAAATATACAATACACCACAATGCAATACGTAAATACACTAAGTAACGCTTATGACACTTACTACTCACGCGAACTAACCGACTACACTAAATCACTAAACTAAAAACACTTCCCGTATCACTTTACTATATCACTTTACAATGATCATCCTAAGTATCGCTTTCGAATCGCTGTATAAAACTCATTTGTATTCGCCAACACATCTCTATTTATACCGAAGGTAAAGTTCGACCATTTTCCCGAATATTCCGAAAACATCGCATATACAATCTAATTGTATACAAGTCCTAGTACACGCTATTTTCACCCTTATGCCCTATGACAGATATTGGGTAATGGCGGCTTTTGTTTATCAATAGAAGCAGTCTATCTCTTTCTTATATTTCTAGGTTTTTCCAGCGTTCTAACTCTTCACTTTTCTAAATTATTTGCAACAATATAATGCCAGTTAAAAATTACTTGGCTTTTATCTGCTTGATAATTATCTGATAATTGTCGGGGGCATGTTTGTCTTCAGAACTTCAAATCGTGCTTTATAATTAAAGAAAAATAATAAACGGAATAGATATTTGATGAAAGTGTAAGGGATCCTAGTAATACATAATTCAGGATCGAACCTTTGGGTTTAGCGAAACAACTTGTAACGTAACTTTATTATTTCAGTTCCCGAGCGAAAACCGACATTGTGAAACTTTGTTGACTTTATTAATGAAAAGGTTATAAACGTGAACGGTTTTAAAATACAAATAACTACTAAGATGAAATTTGGCAAAGAGATATTTTAAAAAAAATCAAGAGGGCTTCAATAGGAGATGAAAGTTTTTTATATATATTTTAAGAAGTTTATTATTAAATTTAATTACATTGACATTTTACAGACCAAAATTGCCTAATTTGTACACATATACACAACGGCACAGGAGTGTTTATGACAAAGAATAAAATGTATGGATAACAAATTTTTGTAGTACTCTTACTACGACCAGTGCTACGTGCTACGAAATCTTATTTTGCACTAGTGTTTTAGAACGATGCTATTGATGTATTAGTTATCTTTCCTCCGTATTGGCTCGGACTCCTTTGAGGAATAGACCATCTGCCGTTCTGCCCGGCAGGTCGTAAAAGGCGACCAAATGGCTATGTGTGTCACTACCTTTGTGATTCGTGATTACTAGGTGGTAGAGTTCAACAACGTCTCGCCTGGGTATTTTGTAGCACCGCATTACCTAGTCCTGCCATAATAGCATCAATGCTTGTCACTGTCGTGTTTCGGTTTGGAGGGTAATGTCGGAAGGAGGAAGGCCGGTAAACTTGTGTATGTGGCATTGTAATCCCGCCACACGAGTAGCAACGCACCATTAAATCTTTGGTGTCTAAAAGCTATGGTTTCTCTTTCCATCAGGAAAGCTATTAGCTTGTTTAAAGAATGAAAAAAAATTGTACATTTTCACACGTGGAATGAAAACTTTGTCTAGAGATGCCATGAATAGTGTTTTTTCCGAATTTCGAATATCCGGCCAGGCTCATGAACGAAGCGACGGTTACTCTAGTCGCCATCGACGTAATAACACATGCTCATGTAGGTCGATGCTAGTCACTGAGTGGTAACATATTTCTCAGCTGACAGGTCTGTTAGTTGGATCGATAGTTCAAAATTTTCGGCTGAATATCAAATACCAAAGAAAGCGGCCGTAAAGACCGAATTCCCCGTAATAAAGAATTATGAAATTGGCAAGAAGCAATGAGCTGTAGCACATGTAAAGGAAAAATCTGAAAACCGTAAATTTTTAGTTACATCATCAAAAAATGCTTTCAAAAGTTATGACCGTTTAAGTCGCATATTTTCGATTTCACAAAGGAATCAAAACCTAAAAGGTAAGTTTGAATAGAATTATGAAATTTATGTTTGGCTAAGGTTTGTACGGAACCCTCAGTATGCAAGTACAACTCGCGTTTGACCGGTTTATTTATCTCAGAACATTTTAAACTCAAAATCTCTTGAACTTTGCATCTACACATTTGTCGAATAAAAGAGAAAATGTAATACGTCTCCATTTTGCTTTTATCACGAACACCGTAAAAGATGAAGGACTCTATACCAAAGTGGTATTTCACATCAAAGACTAAAACACACATTGACATGCAATAGTGATTAAAGCTTTATTACACTGTCGACTAAAACTTCTACGTACATATCAAAGCAATTAGACATTATCCTTGTCTCCGACACGAACTTGGATGAAAGTTATTCCAAGACTAACATCTTTTGTTTTGCAGTTTACCGTTATAATACTACTACTCCGTTGATCAATAATGTTAACTAGATTTTACAGCAAATGAAAATATTGTTTGAAAACGCGTGTGATTATTTTATCAGAAAATAGTAACATGCAAGTGTATCTTTATGAACCGGAATTATTATAGACGTTTGATTCACACATCAACACGCAATAGTGATTGCAGTTATATTACACTAAAACACACTTTAACGTACAATGGCGATTACAGGACGACACAGCTCAATATTATACTTTCAATACTAAAACTGGGAGATATCAAAGGAATTAGACATTATACTTGTCTCGGACATGAATTTGGATGAAATTTATAGCAAGACTAACGTCTTTTTTGCAGTTTTTCGTTAGAATACTACTACTTCATTGATCCATAATTTTATAGCAAATGAAAATATGGTTTTAAAAGTGGCGTGTGAATATTTTGTAAAAAATATTGAGTGCTAGCTGCAGCGTGCAGCCCGCTGCATTATAATATTTTTGGTGAATCCCGCGGGATCCCCTCATTTTTCCGAGATAAAAAGTAGCCTATGTGCTATTCCAGGTCATCATCTACTCTAAATTTTAGGGGAATGTGTTTTTTGCCGGCGTCAGGACGTGACGACCCCATCGCCCGCTGGTGGAATAATCTTCTTCTGTGAAATTATTCTACCGGTGCAGTCAGTCAATAAAAGTGGTAGTGCTATGCTTAGCTGAATGGGCCGGCACGACCGGGGCAATACCACTACCTCACTTAAAACCAACGTAAAGTAACAGCTTTGCTGTTGCGTTCCGTTTGGTCTGTGAGGTTCCCGGAGGCCCTTTCCCCCCTTCCCCTAACACTATGGAAGTGCGATTCAAAGGTAGTAGTTTACCCCAGGGGGGTACCACTAGCGTTAGCAGTGGAGAATCCCCCTCTGGACATCCATGTTCAGGAATTTGTCATCAACCTAATCATGGATGCCCAGGCTGCCCTGCGTACTCTGGGGGGGGGGGGGGGGGCAAAATCGCGCTCACACACTTCGCTGCTCGGGGCAAACGGAACAAAAAATCTTCAGGACTTTACTAATATTAGGGGTCTTCACTCGAATTTAAATGCCGTCCACCACCACCTTGAGACGGCCAAGCCGGCTTTGTTCTTTTTAACCGAGACGCAGATATCTTCTCCGGCTGATACTTCATATCTCTCCTACCCTGGGTACAAATTTGAGCATTCATTTGTACCCCGGGCGGGAGTTTGTGCTTACGTCAGAGAGGATATCTGTTCTCGACGTCTCAGCAGCCTTGAAGGCAAGGACCTGTCCATCCTCTGGCTACGTGTAGACTGCGACGACCATCCCCGCATCTATGCGTGCCTGTACAGGTCCCACAGCGGAAATGCCGAATCAGACCGACTCATAGAACACATCCAAATTGCAACAGATTCCGTGCTGCAGCAGATCCCATCCGCAGAGATCGTAAACATCGGTGATTTTAACGCCCACCATGCCGAATGGCTCGGTTCACGTACTACCGATCATGCGGGGAGATCTGTTCACGATTTTGCTTTAGCGTATGGTATGACACAGCTGGTTACCTCGCCTACGCGTGTTCCAGATGTGGACCACCATCTTCCTTCCTTGTTAGACCTTCTGCTGACCTCACACCCAGACAGTTATCAGGTTTCTGTAGACGCTCCGCTTGGTTCATCGGACCACTGCCTAGTACGGAGCAAAGTGCCGATTTCGCGCTTATCACGGCCTCGTTCTTCAGGCTACCGTCGCGTTTGGCACTACAGGTCAGCAGATTGGGACGGGATGCGGTCTTTTTTTGCATCTTACCCATGGAGGCGTGTGTGCTCCTCACTGGAAGATCCAGATGTCGTTGCTGACTGCGTCGCTGATGTGGTGCTGCAGGGAATGGAACTTTACATTCCATTTTCTGCTGTACCCGTTGGTGGCAAATCTAAGCCATGGTTTGGTCACCAATGCAAAACGGCTTCACGCCGAAAGCCTGAATCCTACCATGCCTGGGCTGCGGATCGGCATCTCAGGATGTAAATACCAGCACACTCAGAAAGGAGTACAATTATGCCTCTAGGTCTTTTAAAAGAACCATCGCTAAAGCAAAATCCGAGCACATTGGCAGAATTGGCGGGAAGCTAGTTCGCCTTCCTTCGGGAACTCGTGCGTTCTGGTCTCTAGCCAAAGCTGTTCAAGGTAATTTCTGTATGCCCTCTTTTCCACCTTTGCACAAAGATGATGGCTCTCTAGCCCATTCTGCAAAAGAGAAAGCTGATCTCTTAGGCTCATTTTTTGCAGCCAACTTGACTTTGGACGACCAAGGAAATACACCACTTACTATCCCGCGGTGTGATACTTCCATGCCAGAGGTAAAGTTCTTGCAAACTACAGTGCGTAAGGCACTCTTTTCCTTGGACGTCCATAAGTCGAGTGGGCCTGATGGCATCTCTCCAATCGTGCTAAAGATGTGTG
Organism: Apodemia mormo; assembly: GCA_036924255.1. NCBI lineage: Eukaryota > Metazoa > Arthropoda > Insecta > Lepidoptera > Riodinidae > Apodemia > Apodemia mormo. The sequence goes on from JAUPFN010000019.1 coordinate 7,148,284, forward strand.
CTCCAGAGTTGGCACCGGTTTTAACGCATTTGTTCCGACTCTCCTACTCAAAAGGCGTCGTGCCCATAACTTGGAAGACCGCCTTAGTGCACCCAATCCCTAAAAAAGGCGATCGATCAGTCAAGTCCAACTATCGGCCTATAGCGATAACCTCCTTATTCTCCAAAATAATGGAGTCCATTATTAACTGCCAGCTTCTGAGGTATCTTGAGGAGCACCAGTTGATTAGTGACTGCCAGTACGGTTTCCGTCGCGGACGCTCAGCTGGTGATCTTCTGGTTTACTTAACACATAGATGGGCGGAGGCAGTCGAGAATAAAGGAGAGGCATTGGCAGTTAGTTTGGACATAGCGAAGGCCTTTGATCGGGTATGGCACAGGGCACTTCTTTCCAAGCTTCCATCCTATGGGCTTCCTGAGAAATTGTGCAAATGGATCACCAGTTTTCTGAGGGATCGGAGTATAAGGGTCGTTGTTGATGGCGCATGCTCTGACCTTAAACTCGTCAATGCTGGTGTTCCTCAAGGTTGTGTGCTATCGCCTACGCTGTTTCTTCTGCACATTAATGACATGTTGCGATCGAGCAGCATTCATTGTTATGCGGATGACAGTACGGGCGATGCTTTGTACTCTGGCCGCAGCGGAATTTCTCTGGAACACGTCAACGAGTGCCGGAACAAACTAGTGTCAGAAATTGAAGCACAACTTTCTGTTGCTTCGGAGTGGGGTCGATTAAATTTGGTCCAATTCAACCCCATTAAGACACAAGTTTGCGCGTTTACCGCTAAAAAATCACCCTTTGTCGTATCACCTCGTTTTGAAAATACTTCCCTGAAAGCCACAGCCAGTATTGGAATACTTGGAGTCGACATTACGAGTGACGTTCAGTTCCGCGGTCACTTGGAAGGCAAGGCTAAATTAGCCTCTAAAAAGCTGGGAGTTCTCAGTAGGGCCAGGCAGTACTTCACACCGGCCCATCGCTTATTACTTTATAAGGCGCAAATCCGGCCTCATGTGGAGTACTGCTCTCATTTATGGGCGGGAGCTCCTCAGTACCAGTTCCTTCCTTTTGATCGAAATCAACGTAGGGCGGCTCGAATTGTCGAGGACGAGACTTTTTCAAATCGGCTTGATTCTTTGGCGTTATGTAGAGATGTGGCATCACTCTGCATCTTTTATCGGCTCTACCATGGGGAATGTTCCGAGGAACTGTTTGGATTAATTCCTGCTGCCGAATTTCACCATCGGACATCGCGACAAAATTCGAAGTTCCATCCTCACCATCTCGATGTCTGGAAATCCACAACCGTGCGATTCTCGAGGCATTTTTTGCCCCGCACCACTCCTTTGTGGAACCAGCTATCGGCAGAAATTTTTCCAAATGGATACGACTTAGGGACCTTCAAGAAAAGAGCTTACTCATTCTTAAAAGGCCGGCAACGCAATTACAAGACCTCTGGTAGTGTGGTTGTCTATGGGCGGCGGTAATCACTTACCATCAGGTGAGCCCCCTGTCCGTTTGCCCCCTCTTCTATAAAAAAAAAAAAAAAAGGAACGCAGAGAAACGTACACGATTTATTAATATAAATAAGCTAAGTAAAAATAATGTGGGTCTGTATAATAGTGTCTTGGCTGAACTAACATCTGGCGCAGCTAGGATGCTGTATACATTTATGTAAGCAATCTAGATCTAACACGACGTTATAAGTTTAACTTAGAATAAGTTACGATGAGATTGACATTTTCATTATATGAAAAAATCTCTATTAAATAAAAGAATTAAAAAAAAAATTGTATCGAAATAAAAAAATATTTATTTGCAAGAATATGGGTGTTGCTATTTAATAAAATTTATCGAAGTTACCTGCATACACTACTATGATGTGTTGTGCCAATACTTAAAAGATATCATATTATACATTTGTAGTTTAAAAATTTATTCCTTATTTATTTACACATTTCTACATATCGATAGACATGTAAAGATGTGTAAATACACATCAAGTATATGTATTACATAGATTATCGATTTACACCGATTATTCATTATAGCCCAGGGAGCAAATGTAAATCCATACTTAATATTATAAATGCGAAAGTGTGTTTGTTTGTCCGTCTTTCACGGCAAAACGGAGCGACGAATTGACGTGATTTTTAAGTGGAGATTGTTGAAGAGATGCAGTGACATGGGCTACGTTTTGTCCCTTTGTAATCCCCACACTTCCCTAAAATTAATATAACGCGAGCGAAGTCGCGGGCAAAAGCTAGTCGTGAAAGTTTTGCTAATACACTTTACTGTTTCAATCGTTAATTTACAGTTATTCTGTGAAATTATATCTAATTATGTATTTGTATTTATTTTACGAAAGTCCGTTACTACAAACTGAAAGTAATCTGCATTATTATGTCACTACTCAGAAAGTGTACCTACTTATGTGACGCTATATTTATTACTAGCTGTTGCCAGCGACTTCGTCCGCGCGGAGTTCCTTTACTCCGCACTGCCTCTGCCCCGTAGGTGATAGCGTGATAATATGTAGCCTATATGTTGACCCGACCTGTTAGTAATATTCATGCAAAATTTGAAGTAAATTTATCCAGTACTTTTTGAGTTTACCCCGGACATACATACAGACAAACAGACAAAAATTCTAAAAACTATATTTTTGGCTTCGATATCGATTGTAGATCACGCCCCAAGTATTCTTTAAAAAAAAATATTCAATGTACAGTTTTGACTTTCCTACGATTTTATTATGTGTATAGATAAACTAGCAGTTACTCGCGACTTAACTCGCAAAATGTAGCCTGTTACTCCTGGATAATGTAGCTTTTTTAAGGTGAAAGAATTTTTAAAATTGGTCAAGTAGTTATTAAGAAATAACAAACAAAAAATCAAATTTTTCCTCTTTATATTAATTTAGTTTAGATTTTTAACAGTTAATAACTGTAAATACTCCAAGGATGCTTGTCTAAGTGAAACCGGTTGGAAATTAATTGTAATTACCTTATTGTGAACTAGTACAAGTGAATTAATTAATAAATCTATACCTATATCTATACATATAATAAAATCATAAGAAAGTCAAAACTGTACATTGAATATTTTTTTAAAAGAATACTTGGGGCGTGATCTACAATCGATATCGAAGCCAAAAATTAGTTTTTAGATTTTTTGTCGGTTTGTCTGTTTGTCTGTATGTATGTCCGAGGTAAACTCAAAAAGTACTGCATGGATTTATTTCAAATTTTGCATGAAACAGGTCGTCCATCAAAAAAACAGGCCGGGTCAACATATAGGCTACATATTATCACGCTATCACCTACGGGGGAGGAGCTGTGCGGAGTAAACGAAGTCCACGCGGACGAAGTCGCTGGCAACAGCTAGTATTATATAAAAGGCAAAGTGACTGACTGATGTATCAACGCATATGCCAGACCCTTAGGGCTAGAAACTTGAAGTTTCGCACACGTATTTCTCTTATGATGTAGGCATCCACTAAGGAAGGATTTTTCAAAATTCAACCCGCAAGGGGGTGAAATAGAGGATAAAAGTTTGTATGAAACTTTTTATTCCTTGGACATATTTGCAAGAAATTTCGTATCAATTGAGTACAAAAAATAATTAGTTACATTTTTAAGCGTTTTTCAAATTTGGATTCTTAAGGGATAAAATAAGGAAAGTAGCTTATAAAGAAAGGTTAAATAAGTTCTAAAGTAAATATGCGCGAGCGAAGAGGCGGGTAACAGCTAGTATTGTAAATTTATAGTAAATTTATAACTTACTTCCATTAAAAGAAAATCTGAAGATTTTTTCAAAACATACATAAAAGTACCCTTAGTTTGCCTTGCCAAACATGTGCTAACGAGGGCAGAAATTTAAATATTTGTGATGTTCTACGCGTTAAATAGAATTGATCGCGGGAAAATCTGAACGGAAACCTGTAATTGGATATTCTTCAAAGACGTTTTTACGTTTTGCGGTAAAATGTAATTAACCTTCTCATGAATTTAGAAGACTTGTTTCTCTTCTCATTTTACGAGATTTATCTCGAAGATTAATTTCGCTTTTGATATGATATTTCAGAACAATATTAATATGTGTTTTTTTAAATAATGGGGTAGCCAACAAGCAGATGAGTATTCTGATGGAAAGAGAAGACCATCGCCTATTAAAACCAAAGATGTTAATGTTACGTTGCTGTCCATGTGACAAGGTAATACCACTTGCAGAAGTTTACCGGCTACCTTATCCTCCTAATTGGAACACGACAATGACGAGCACTTACGCTATTGCGGCAGGAACAGGCGGTGTTACCATACCCGGGCGAGACGTTACGGAACTCTACCACTTAGTAATAACGGTAGTAGTTACGTATAGCCAATAGATCGCCTTTTACGACCTGCTTGGTAGAACGGCAGTTGCTCCATTCTTCCAGGTTACCCCTGGACCATGGGGGGGGGGGGGAAGTATTGTCTCTATCTTGCTTCTTGATTTAAAGAAATCCTTATTGAATATTCTACTCGAACTAATACTACAATACAAAATTGTGCGTATTTTAGCGAAGGCTGTATTTATATTAGAATGTGTGTCAAATACACATCTATGTATGTACATATGTTTCTGATACATGCGGCACACTAAAAGTTTTGCATTTCTAGCTAATCGGAATTATTTGAATTTCGAGTGTTATATTTTGAAAACGTTGCAACCTTGTTAGTAATAAAAAAACAATTGGCGGGAAATGATTTGTCAATTGTTTTTTTATCACACGTCAAAGTTCTACCTACGCAACGAAAATGGAATTAAGTCGAAAAGATTTTAGAGCGATGATTTTTTATTATTATTATATTAGCTATGATTTTAAAAGTTCTTTTTCTCCGCAAGACTGTGCCGCTCGTCTTCAAAATGCTTTTGGGAGAGAAGTACCTTGTTTGAGCACCGTGAGGCGATATTTTGCTGAATTTGAGAGAAGTCGAGTTTCTTTACATGACGAATTTCGTGAAGGGCGGCCTTCAACTGCCGTCAACGAAAATAATGTGGCTACTGTTAAGCGGTTAATTGAAGAAAACCCCCGGATTACCTATGAGACAATTCGAGGACTATTGGGGATTGGTATGAGCCAAATTCAGAAAATTTTACACGAAGAATTTAAAGTTCGGAAACTTTCTTGTCGGTGGATCCCTCTTGAACTGACAGCGGATTACAAGCGGCTCGCGTGGAATGGTGCTCACAGATGCTACTGAAGCACGACCACGGACATTCTAATGCTGTTTGTGACATTGTCACTGGAGGCGAAACGTGGATTTATTGTTTTGAACCCGAAAAAAGACAGCAATCTTGTAAATGGGTGTTTGAAAATGAGAACAGGCCAACAAAAGTAAGACAGGAGAGAAACGTTGGTAAAAAAATGATCGCGTTTTTTTTCTTAGCTACGGGTCCCATCTTTTCAATTACACTTAAAAATCAAAAAGTGTTAATGCCGAGTGGTATTCTAACATTTGTTTATCCAGGGTATTAGAAGCCGCATTCTCCTACACCATGATAACGCTTCTTCACCCACAGCCAACAAAACAAAGTAATTTTTATATTCTACACTTTTTATCGTCGGCACTTGGTGAAACTCCATTTTAACACAATATTTGCTAGCATATAACACTTGTACTGTTTCACAATAAGATAATTATATTTAATTTCCGACCGGTTTCGCTTACACAAGCATCCTCAGGATATTTACAATAATTATTAACTAACAACGAAATCTAAATGTCACAAATAACAAATTTTGAAGGCAAATGTACATCCTACCCTCAATAAATATTATAGGAATACCAATGTAGGGTTGCCCGCACTATGGGTACCTCTTACTTACTTGCGGGGAGGTTTTTTTTTGTCGACTCTAATAACAACTGTTAGACGCTTAAAATATTCACAAAATATTTAGTTTTAAATTAGAGTATAATAATATTTAAGGGGGACTCCTGGACAACGAATCTGATGCCATGGTACCGAATCCTTCGTGCGCGAATCCGATTCGCACTTGACCGGTTTTTGTACTTAAAAATATTAAGGTTTTTGCAGTCCTCCGCAATGATATCTTTAACTATTCCCGATCTAAAGTTTAGACGAATTAGATAAATCCCAAATAAATTGACCGATTCTGATCCAATTTACGGTATTTATCATAGTTTTTTAAGGAGAACAGCTGATTGGATTTTTAATACAAACAGCTGTTCCAATATTATTTGCCTAAAAGTTATTTTAGAAACATGAAGTAAGTTTTTTCAAAATAAACAACGTAATTTTGATGATTAAAAAGCTGCAACTTTTGGAAACTTGAACCGATTTTGTAATCAATCAGTACGTTAATTTGGGTGTTATTATTGTAAAACATTGTTTTTCCGAAAATAAAATTTGAGGATTTCTTAAATCTACTATGCCAAATCAGTTCAGATTTTCAGGAAGTCTAAGTTTGGCAAAACTCATTCGAGTGCCATCTACCACATTTTGATCAATCAAGCCGTTCAAAAGTAATGAGATGTTTACATACACACACGCACACACACAATCACAAATACACTCATAAATCTAACATCATCGTGAAAATGTTCGGAAAAGGTTCCTAGGATTTCAAAACTTGGAGATCTGGTGAAAACTCGATTTTCGAAAATCGTAGCAAAATCAGGAAGTAACTTCCTTATACGAAGCGGGAAGTTAATAATAAAAAATTACAAAATGGCTTAATGGAATTGAATAAATTAGTTTATATCCGGAATTAACATATAGCAGCTTTTTGTTTCGCAATAATTCATTGCTCCCGTGGGTTTCACAAAACATTTTAACTATTTGAAATGTGAAAGTTTGTACATTTGTTATCCAATCATGCAAACATCACAGCAGATTTCCATATCGATGCCTTAATTCACAATTGTACTAACTGCAAAATTTTCAATTTTCACCTTTTAATGACAAATACACTAAAATTCACTAAATGTTGTGCTCTTTTGTTTGCGCGTATTAAAATATCGATAATAGTCTTGTGAACGGATGCATAATCTTTTATTATTTTACTTTGTTTTCGTACTATTCACGTCTAAACTTTAAAAACCTTTAAAACGCTCTCCTCGTAATTACCAATTTTGCAGTTAGTGCAATTGTGAACTAAAACATCGATATATAAGTTGTATAATGAAAATACTGTACATATTGAAGGACACGGTAGTTAATGGTCATATATAACCAATAAAAATATATAACCAGATAAAGTCGCCTCTGTGGTGTGGTTTATGGTCTGATGCCGGGGTAGACCACATGAGGTCCCGGGTCGGCAATTCAAAAAATGTGTTTTTTTTAGTTTTCTGATAAAAACAATGTTGCCCGGGATTGGAGAAGTGTCCGATTGGCGATAGGCTTGTCACCTATCACAATATGAGACTAAGTATCTACGGATAATTGTGGGTGCACTTGTTGTACTATAATAAAAAGATATAATATAATAAAAAGAGAATTAAAATGTAGGTAAGTAACAATACTTTAGTACATTTTAAACATCAACGAAAATAGTGGAGTAATATCCAGAAAGTATGGTTCTTGCACGGGCCATAGCAGCGCACTAGCGTGTCTAGTGACGGGTTCACAAAATCGCTGTTTGTAAAAATTAATTTCGATATTTATGTGCGGGGCGATATTATTTAAATTCTTGAACACTTTCAGAACTATAAAATTACCGCAAACCCCTGGTAAAAAAATATAACAAATGAAATAATGTATTCAAAAAATAGTCATATTGACAAATATGCTTTTTGATTTAAATGTTATCTGAGTTATTGAGAAGGATGAGTTTGTGTGGATTTTGCATGATGAACAAATGACAGTATACTTAATGTAAATAAATATTCAATTATAATAAAAATTTGATAGTGAAGTAATATTGAAGTGAACTGATCTATCGTGGCCCCTGGTGGGTCCATTAACCCCACTTTGAGAAACCCTGCCATACATTAAATAAACATTTATGGGATAATTAGGTCAAATTCAAAAACCTATTTTTTACATATTCGGTATCAAATTGGAGTACTGAACAGTAAACACCCTCCCTCCACCCTCCCTCCTTCATTATATAGTCTTTTACTAGTCAACCTTTTTAGTTCACCTGTGTTGGTCTGGAACTCCTTTGAAGAATCATTTATCCGAGATTCTGTCAGGAAGACGAGACAAAAGGATTGGCCAAACATATCACTACCAACGTGACTACAAGGTTGTAGACTTCCGCAATGTCTCGCCCGTTTATGGTACCACCGTTATATTATGTAAATAATATTAGCGGTCGCCTGTGACTGAAATTCGACCCTATGGTATTTATATAGTCTATACTAAACAATAAAAAATCTTTTAAGTTTGATAATTGACTTAGGGCGGATTGCACGAAAATGCTTAAATGCATTTAGTCCCATAAGAGGCAGTTTACACTTTAGACCAACTTTTGACTAGAAATCAAAATTTTCCAACTCCTAATTTTTCATATTATATGGAACTTTTATTTAATTAAGTGGTAGCATTAAATAGTTGAATCATTTTAATATCGCCTCAATGAAACAGATTTTTTAATAATCAATGGTATTTCTTATAATAAATGTTCTCCGAAATCAAGTTTCGACAATTACGCAAGAAAGCTATTTTTCCAAAATGTATTGCTACTGCTAGAATCAACAAACTTAATTAAAAAAAAATACTAAATTACCAGAAACATCTAACAATTGTGCCTGAATGGATTACTTTTTTTTTCTAAAAGATTTATAACTATATCTAATTAATTAAGCAAATATGCCTATTTCAACGAAAATTAACGAAACATTAACTGGTTTTTGTTATCAAAAAATGACATTTTCCTATAGAAATTGGCATACAATAAAACGATATTCTATTCTTATACAAAAATAAGTCACTTAAATAATATTTATTTATTTTTTATTTCAAAAATAAATAAAAGAGAATACTATAAAATCCGCTACGTCCGTGTGCCAAAATTAGTATTGCGTAGTTATAATCAAAAGTATCAATAGGTACTATTTTCATTTTACCAGCACTAGGTGCACTATATGGACGACGATGTCCAGCTCTCTTTCAGCTTTCAGCTCAGCAAAGAGCTCTCGCATCGATTAGAAAATATCTAAATTTCAGTTGGGTGATTTTGTGAAATGAGGCATTTCACAAAATCACCAAAAACATGTTTAGCAAATGTCAAAACACCTTAATTGCTGTCACTTGACGTATTAGTGTTTAAAAATGATTTAAGCATTTTCGTGCAAGCCGCCCTTAAGCCGTAAAGAAAATAGCATTCATGTGTGTATATTATCATGTATTTTACATGAAGGTTGTGTGTGTAATTTTTATTTTTATTAATTTAATGTATTTGTTCTAGCGATAAGGTTGAATTTTGTATTATATACTAATAGAACGAGAATAAAACGTCTGTTTGCAACAAATATCTGTTTATTTAAGTTTATTACTGCTTTGACAAATGCCATACATATGTTTATAAAAGACTTTCACAATTAAAATTGAAGTATTAATAATTATCTTCACGCCAAATTCTGTTAAGCGTGGGCAGAGAGCACCGGGTGTTAAACACAATGATCCCAGCATACGTCTTATATGTGATATATTTGATCAGTATTTCTAATGCATACTATTTTAAAAGTTTCTGCATTATTTCGCAATGTAAACTTTAACAATGTAAAATTTCATACTTTACTGTTGGCGTAATCGTCTTAAAAAGGGGTCCAAAGCTTTTTCCTTTACGTGTTAATAAATAGATTAGTGCCATTTGACCAAGAAATCGATGCACGTTTCTACACTTAGGCAAAAAAAAAAAAAAAAAATCACGGCGATACCCTTGCGGAGTAGGCAAAGTTAACCGAACGACTATATACTTCACCACAATCAAGTTTTTAGAAAAAATAATTCAGAACGAATTGCGTGATAACTGATGTGGTATTTGAACTCACTACCTTAAGCATTTATAACAAGGTCATCATTTAGACAGAAAAACCGATAAATTAATTATCTGTGTTTATTCTATTTTATATTGCGTAACATCAAAACAAATTGCAAATTTTGCTTATTAAAAGACTCCCGAAGTTTGTTAGAAATTTATACAGCGTAGCCAAACACTCGGAAGTTTTCCTTCTGTTCACGTTAATAAGCCCTAGGATTACTGTAAGTAATAAAGGAATATCGCTCTTGGTTCCACGGAATAAGATTGAATTTTTTTAAGGCGAGAATTTTAAATTGGCAAGCCCGTGATACATTCATACAGTAGCGCAACACTGAGGTAGAATTTATTACATACTGCGTATTAAAGTTGATAACAGCCATAGTTTCCTCTAGACAATAAAAATATATTGTTGGCAGTTAAAATTAACTGTTGGTTCTTAGGCTTATGGCGCCGCTGTCCGTCCTGTGTCCTGAAGGAACATAGTGATGGAATCAGTGGGCCAGCTTTTGTCAGGTGACGTCATAACTGTGCAGGTTGATGACGTCACACAAGGACAAGATAGAGGAAAAGGAAGATCTTCCTAGCCAGGCAAGGTGGACTGTCTGGGGACCGAAATCCATTTGAGAAACGTTGAAACTTGTATTTAGTGTGTTCAAGATATATAATTGTGAAATCGCGATCCAGGATTTTATTTTGAACTAGCTGTTGCCAGCGACTTCGTCCGCACGGACTTCGTTTACTCCGCACAGCACCTCCCCCGTAGGTGATAGCGTAATAATATGTAGCCTATATGTTGACCCGACCTGTTATTAATATTCATGCAAAACTTGAAGTAAATCCTTGCAGTACTTTTTGAGTTTACCCCGGACATACATACAGACAAACAGACATACAGACAGACAAACAGATTGGCTATGCGAGTCACTACCATCGTGGCTACTAGGTGGTAGAGTTTTGCATTGTCTCGGCCGGGTCAGGTACTACCGCCTTACCTATTCCTGCCGGAATAGCGTCAGTGCTTGTCGCTGTCGTGTTCCGGTTTGGAGGGTAAGGTAGCCGGTAAACTTATGCATGTGGCATTAGACCTCGCCACAAGATAGCAACGCACCATTAACATCTTTGCTGTCTATAGGCGATGGTTGACTCTTTCCACCAGGACCATCTGCTTGTTTGCTTTCTTATGATATAAAAAAAAAATCAAAAACGGCAATCTGCTCGAGATTGCTCTCCTTATGGAATGAGAAACCATTGCCTATAGATACCAAAGACATTAATGACGCGTTGCTATACGTGTGGCGGGATGGCAATGCCACATGCACAAGACTACCGGCTACTTTATCCTCCAAATCAGACAATGACAAGCAATGACGCCATGTAGCAAAAATAGGTAAGAGGTAATCCCAAATACCGAGGCGAGACGTTGCGAAACACTACAGTACCAAGTGGTGGTACCAAACACGGGCGAAACATTGCGAAAAAAATATCATCATTTGGCTTCCTTAAGGTTAGCAGAGTGGACCGAACGTCAATACACACTCCTCGCTCCGATGTATCACAATTCTGTTTGTCGGTTAGTGAGTTGGGTGATGATTCCAGTCACCGCATATTATATATTACAATGACCATCGAATGTTCTTTAGATATACAGATAAAGGGGGAAAGAGGCGGAGAGGAGAAAAGGTGGGGCAAGACAGAAACAGGTAAAGAGAGACAGAAAGAAATGAAGAGAGGTGGAAAGAGTGGGAAGAGATGAGATGTTCATTTATATTTTATGTACATCTCTCTATTTATGTTCGGGCATAACTGTGTCGTTTTAGACGAAACGACGCGGACGGACGGAGTACAAAAATCCTTTTTGGGAAATTATATTGTTTGATTGGTTATCTATGATCGATTTGCTGGTACATTCTTTATACGGACGGTCAAACTGGAAAAGCTTACTTCACACGGTTTTTCCAAGTTGCTTTGACATTAGGATTTTTAAGAGGAGGGTCAACAAATAAATAACACTCTACTGTCACACTAACAATTTCATATTTTTTCAAAGTCAATGTCAAAGTAAAGTCAAAAGTTTTAATTCGAAATAGGATTAGTTTACAATCTCTTTTTGAAAGTCATCTTAAAGTATTTCCTAGTTACATATTGATTAATTTACAGTACATAGAATAATATATCTATACATATAATAAAATCGTAGGAAAGTCAATGTATGTCCGGGGTAAACTCAAAAAGTACTGCATGGATTTACTTCAAATTTTGCATGAATTTTACTGACAGGTCGGGTCAACATATAGGCTACATATTATCACGCTGTCACCTACGGGGGAGGAGCTGTGCGGAGTAAACGAAGTCCGCGCGGACGAAGTCGCGGGCAACAGCTAGTTATCTATATTATATCTATATCTATACATATAATAAAATCGTAGGAATGTCAATGTATGTCCGGGGTAAACTCAAAAAGTACTGCATGGATTTACTTCAAATTTTGCATGAATTTTACTGACAGGTCGGGTCAACATATAGGCTACATATTATCACGCTGTCACCTACGGGGGAAGAGCTGTGTGGAGTAAACAGGGTCCGCGTAAACGAAGTCGCGGGCAACAGCTAGTATCTAATAATAATAAATAATGATTTGAATATATAAACATCTATATCTATGAAATATAATAATCTGACCGCCCCGTTGGTCGAGTTGGTCGAGAGTGGACCCTGGCTACGCAATCAACGGGGCTAAGGGTTCGATCCTCGACGGGGACAAGCATTTATGTGATGAGAATATATGTTAGTATTTCTGGGTTTGGGTGTTTATTAAATATATTCTAGTATTTATATGTATTTCTATGTATAGGTATCTTGACTAACACCCATAACACAAGCAAATAATTTGCTTACTTGGGGTTAGATCAGTAAGTGTAATTTGTCCTGTGAATATTATTTGTTTAAAAAAACAAAAAAAATGTGACTTCTATCTTTTTATCATGTATTTTCGCAAAATAACGCCTGGATCAATAAAATAAACAGATTCTTCTTTTTTCTTTCGCATTTGTACGCTGCACATAAGACAACAAACTTCTATTTACTAACTTACTAGACAAGACATGCGCTACGCCACTTGTGCTCCATTAAAGGGCTTTCCGTGGACTGCATCTACGGCAGAGCTTGTTGAATGAAACGCGTAAGCGCCATGAAATTCACGACGACGGTTACGACCTTTAATTCGCGAATATATATTATGTCCTATTAAACGCTTCAGTGCTTTTTAATTTTGAGTTTGGTTGGACGATTTTTTATTATTTCAGCGCTGCAGCGAGTGTTATTGAAATGGAACATGGAACACGACTGCTATTTTGTATAGTTTCTCTAGTACAGTAAACTCTCTGTAAGACAAGAAAATTAAAGCACGAATACTGCGCAAACATGTAACAAAGTTTTAATTTAGAGCCCGCTCAATGAGTCCGCCTCGAAGTTCAGCCACTCTCGCAAGACAAACGTTTTCTTGAATCACGTAAATTCATTGCGTTTCTAAATAAATCAACTTTTAGTAAATTTCAGGCTGAAAGCCTGAACTTTACTAAAAGTTGATTACTTTACCAAAAGTCAAGCAGTATTAAGGTTGCCAATTATTCAACAATATTTATTTTAAGACTTCATTTTAATTTATATGTTTCTTAATAGGATCCAGTAGTCAAATATCTAAAAAGTCTAACCATCCATCGCATGTTAATGGTGCGTTACCATCTATGTGGCGGGATGGCAATTCCATAAACATGAGTCTACCGACTACCTTACCCTTCAACCGGAACACAAGAATGACAAGTATTGATGTTATTGCGGCAGGAATAAGTAAGGCGGTGGTACCATAAACCCGGACAAGACGTTGTGGAACTCTCCCACTAGTAGTAGTCACGATCAACTGCAGTTCTGCCAGGCAGGTCATAGTCGCCTTTCACAACCTGCCTGGCAGAACGGCAGGTGATCTGTTCTTGAGAAGGGGACTCGGACCAAAACGTTGTTGATTCTGGTTTATAGAAGTGACAATGATAGGTCTCCGCTTTCAGATTCTGAAGAGGAAGAGTTTGTAATGATTTCTATATTTTGTTAATTTTAATAATCTTTTTCAAGTGTGTAATATGTAGATAAAGTTTCGAAAAATTGCTTAGTGGTCACTAAGGCGTCACCTTCCTATTGGCTAAAGTTGTGTAAGCTAAAGAGATTTATGTCGGGAACGGAAGGCGGAAAGTTGGCTCATGGTGGGGCCTACGATATATCCGACATTTCATTTTTGGACATTCGAACTAAATTGAACACATTAGTCTTATAGTCTATAAATAGTCTACAAGAAGTACATTAAAGAAATATTGAGTTTGTTTAGTATTTTATTCATTCATTCATTTTTCATTCACAATTCACAATAAAATATTGTGGTTGGAGTCAGTATTAAAGAGAAAGTATTAGGACCTGGGTCCATGAAATAAATCAGAAACGGACATAATTTTCCCCCGTGTTGGCCCCGGGCTCCTTTGAAGAATAGGCAAAATGCTGTTCTGCCAGGCAGGTCGTAAAAGGCGACCGATTGGTTATGCGAGTCACTACTATTGTGACTACTAAGTGGTAGAGATCTGCATTGTCTTGACCGGGCCTGGTACCACCGCCTTACCTGTTCCTGCTGCAATAGCGTCAGTGCTCGTCACTTTCCTGTTCCGGTTTGGAGGGTAAGGTAGTCGGTAAACTTATACATGTGGCAGTAGCCACAAGACAGCAACGCACCATTAACGTCTTTGGTGTCTATAGGTGATGGTTGACTCTTTCCATCGAGAGACCCATCTGCTTGACTGCTATCTTGATTTAAAAAAACTATGGGAAGATCGTTTCTATATATAATCTACTTATCCAACTATTCAGTTGTTATTATATTCATAATTTTTTTGCGAAAACTTACTAAATGTGTATCTTTATATTACAATGTTATATTTTTAAGTTATATAATTACTGTACTGTTTTCCTAATAAAAAAAAATAATAAAAAAATCTGGATAATTTCGAAAAAAAATATTAATACTTCTATATTTTCGGGATCCATTATGCGAAAAGCTGGTCGCCCCATTGAGTATGTTTACGCAATGGCCCGCTCCGACATAACGCGCAGTTACTCTACGAAATGAAACATTACTAGAGTAATCTTATATATAAAATTCTCGTGTCACAATGTTCGTTCCCGTACTCCTCCGAAACGGCTTGACCGATTTGATGAAATTTCGTATGCATATTCAGTGGGTCTGAGAATCGGCCAGCATCTATTTTTCATCCCCCTAAATGTAAGGGTTGTCCACCCCTAAAATTTTTATTTTATTTAATGGACAAAATTTTTTATTTTTATTTTTTTATGATTTAACATTGAAAATACATACAACTCTAAATTTTTACCCTTCTATCACCACCCCATATTTTTTTAATTAAATAATTTATATGGCAAAACAACGTTTGCCGGGTCAGCTAGTAATAAATAAATAAATGAATATGCACAGGATAAACTACACTTGCTTGTGTTATGGGTGTTAGTAAACAATACTAATACATAGAAATACATATATAAATACAAGAATATATTTAATTGGCTTCAAAATAAATAAATTATAGTTGTGACATAGTACGAATATTTAACAAAATCAACAGTTTTTTATTGTTTTGTTGTCGCGTATCAATGACTTGGTGTACTAAAGGAGTTAGTATTGATTTTCCAGTATAAATGTCGTTCGCATGCCGTGACAAATGTGGTATTTTAAAACGTGCCAGACATGTCCACACCAAGTCCGGCAATTGACATAAAGTATTAAAGAGAAAGGTCGCACCCCCGTCACGATCGACACGTGAGCTCGCCTGACACCTCTTAATAAAGCCGCTTGTTATATAATGGATGTTTGTGTGTTGTATCCAGATATTATTGATGGTCTCTAAATACTAAATAATGTGATTTCTAAAGTATTTTTCTGCTTTTTATATATAAAATTCATGTTCCTGGGTTTAAATCGGAAATGGCAATTCGTGTGTTTGTTATTTTATGATATAAAAAGTTTTTTTTATATCATAAAATAACAAACACACTAATGGCTCTCCGATGGAGAAAAGAAAACGATTTCCTATAGGCACCAAAGATGTTGGTAGTGCCACAAATTTATCGACCAACCAAACCGGAAAATTACAGTGACAAGCACTGAAGCTATTGTGGCAAAAAAGGCAGTGAGGTGATACTATACCCGGGCAAGACAACAGGGATTCGCATAGCCAATTGTTTGCCTCTTTCGAACTGCCTGGCAGAACGTCTATTCTTTAAAGGGGGACCGGACCATCACGGGGAAAAATTTGGTAATTTATATTTATATGATAGCAAACAAGCAGATGATTCTCTTGATTCATACTGATCCAGCTTAGGTGTATATAACCATCGCGTATATACGCCATAGAAGTTAATGGTGCGTTGCCACCTGTAAGAAAGAATTGGAATAGGTACCACAAGCATGTGCTTACACTTTACCTCCAAAATCGGAACGGCTACAAACTCCGATGCTGTTGTGGCAGGAATAGGTGAGGCTGGGCCAAATAACCGGGCGAGACATTATAGAACTCTTAACACCTAGTAGTCACTATGGTTTTCTTTTATGTTATAAGATAGCAAACAAGCAGATGGAAAGAGTCAACTATCGCCTATAGACACCAAAGATGTTAATGGTGCGTTGTTGTGGCGAGGTCTAATGCCACATGCATAAGTTTACCGGCTAACTTACCCTCCAAACCGGAACACGACAGTGACCAGCACTGACGCTGTTGCGACCGGAATAGGTAAGGCGGTGGTACCAGACCCGGTCGAGCCGATGCAGAACTCTACCTAAGTAGTCACGATGGTAGTGACACGTAATGCCAATCGGTTGCCTGTTACGACCTGCCTTGAAGAATGTTAGTTGATATAGTCTTCATAGGAGCCCGGACCAGAATTTAGGTAGTAGTCTCGATATAAGTGATAATATCACTATTATTTTTAGTATTAGCCTTTTCTCGCCTTTTACGAGATGCCTAGCAGTAAAGGAGTCGATTTACTCTTCTAAAAGGGGCCCGGATTAATAAGAGTGAATTTTTTTACACGTTCCTGTAGGGCTACTCTTGAAAACCGATTTCAATTTTAAATGAATATTTAACGAATTTTGAAGTATTTCGTACTCTGGACAACTATATTTAATTATTGGATTCGGCGACAGCGCCACTTTTTTTGGAACTAGTCATTATGGCTTTTATTCGTTATTTTGTTTAAAACGGTACTTAAAATTTCCACTCGTAACACTAGCTTGACGTGTAACGATAACATCTATTTCCAATAATTAGGTCGTCACTATACTGAATCAATGTGGTTAATATTGGTTTCAAGAGTACCCTTTTTTGACGATATTCGAAACTTATTGTTTTTATCAATATTGGTTTAAGATTTATATTGTTTTCAAGAGTATGCCTGCTGGGTTTAAATCAGAGATGGCACTTCATTCTATGAAAGTTTCAAATCATTATTTGAATTAATTTATCGACTCTTCATTTATATATTTTTTTGCATAATTTCCGTGGAATTCGTAAAAATCTTTGCGAGAGAGCTGTTTGCGAGAAGCAGCTTCATATAAAACGCGTTATTACAGTTTTCTACACTTTTTCCTCATCAACGTCACAACGCAACAAGCTTTTAAAGATTACATAAAAGGTTTTTCCTAGAAACGGAATTAAAAACTTAACTATAACATTTTTAATGATAAAATCTGTTATAACTTACATTGTTCTGACTTAGATATAGCTACCTAAGGATTATCTGGCGGTACAAGTTACTTGAAATATATTTTTGACAAATAACGAGTTATCGCCACTGCGCAATTTGTCTGCAATGGACAATGATTTGAATTAAATGCAATATTTTCGAATGTAATATATTTTTATTACAATTATGTAGCCGCCCCGTTAGGCGAGTGGTTAGCGAGCCTGACTACGTAATTGATGGCACTCGAGTTCGTTTCCTGACAAGGTTCTTTTATTTTAGGGATGTTTATTAAACATATTACTGTATTTACATGTGCATTTCTAGTATTAATATTGTTGACTTGCACCCATGTCACAAGCAAATAATTTGTTTACTTTGCGGAAATATTTATTTGAGTGATTATCTTGTGAATATTTATTACAATATGAGGATTTTAGAATTACACAATAAAGTTTTTAATTTTAAATTCTGAAGTTTATTACTAACTAGCGACCTGCCCGCGGTTTCACCCGCGTAACTTTTGTTTCCATTGGAATATCGGAAAGGTTTATATACTAAAACCTTCCTCAAGAATTAGTCTATCTATTAAAATAAACTGCATCAAAATCCGTTGCGTAGTTTTAAAGATTTAGGCATACATAGGGACATAGGGATATAGGTACAGACAGAGAAACCGACTTTGTTTTATACTATGTGGTGATGACATTATTTTCAATTTTACTTAGTTTTGGTGAGAGAAATAGCTTTATTTCAACGGATACTGTAAATTTGTGATTTTAAGTATTTAAAACTTTCATATTCCTTTTTCAGTTCTATAAATGTGTTTGAGTACTAATATAATCTGTAGTTCGTTATAACTTTGTACCCACGTCTGTGTTGTTGTAATGATGTTGATTAAACTTATACATAATATGACATTGTCATCTCACTATATGAATAGCAACACACCACTAACATTTTCGATATCTATATAGGTAATGGTTTATTTTCCATTAAGAGAGGCGTCTGCTTATTTTCTATTTAATAATATGTAAAAATATATTTATTTATTTATTTATTTATTTATTTATTTATTTATTTAATACTTTATTGTACACTTATTCAAGAATACACACTTAAAAGGATAACAAAATTGCACAAAAGGTGAGCTTATCTCTACTGGCGGAGATTTCTTCCAGCTAACCCGAAATGTGGAGTATGGATTAATAAATGGGAAGGCATAGTGCACAACAAATAAAATAATACATAGATGTGTTTGCACACATACACATACACTAAACATATTTAAACATGAACCACATACATAATATTAAAGGAAATCACACAATATAACTTAGCAGTAAAACTATTAAAATCAAGAAAGTGTCAGATAATATTCTTTTAGACGTTTTTTAAAAACTGGTAGTGAAGGGCTAGAGCGTATGCATGGAGGAAGCGAATTCCATAGCTTAGCTGCATACACCGTAAAAGACCGTGAATAGGTCTGGGAGTGAGATACAGGAAATTTAAGAATGGTACTAAGGTTGGAACGACATGGAGAATCGGATGAATGTAAAAAGGCAAAACGATCGCGAAGATAGTTAGGCGCAGCTGGATTGTATAGAATATTAAAAAGAAAACAAAGGATATGAGTATTCCTGCGAAGACGGATAGGTAACCACTTGAGTTGGGCTCTGAAAGCTGAAATATGATCAAATTTTCGAAGACCGAAGATAAACCGGATACATGAATTTTGGAGCCTCTCAAGTATATATACTATTTAGCCTCTCAAATATACTTAGAAATACATGTCTAAATGCTTAAATATACATAATAACTTCCAAACCAAAAATACAAACATCTCCATCGATTGCGTAGTCAGGGTCACTAACCACTCGTACAACGAGGCGGTCAAGTATGGAGTCATTTTGATTAGTATTGTAGGTAATAGTATTTTAGGTAAGTAGGTAAATGGGCTAAAAAATTTCTTATTAATACCTAAGTAAATATAAAATTAATAAATAATGTAAAAAAATGTTCTCATTTGCATAAATGCGCACTAGACTATCCTCTGAGCTAATAACCTTTATTCTCTTGCGCCAAGATAGAAATGTAAAAGCCTTCACCTCGTTAACAAAGAATACTGAAGATGTTATATTAATCATACTATTGTATTTAAAATTCGTGCGACAGGTTATGGAATGAATTATAGCTTAATGAGGGATATTAATTAGTAACTGACTTACAATAATTGCACGAGAGACTGAAGTTAACTCAGATAGTCAATAGGAACGTCGTGAAATTTGGTAGATTTTTTTTTTAATACAATAAGATAACAAACAAGCAGATGGGTCTCCTGATGGAAAGAGGAAACCATCGCCTATAGACACCAAAGGTGTTAATGGTGCGTTGCTATCTTGTGGCGAGGTCTAATGCCACATGCATAAGTTTTAAGATTAATATTTTTTTTAAAAAATTTTGTCTAAAAATAATTTTAAAGTTCATGACCTTCGTACAGCTAAACTGAATTTGATAAAACATGTGTAAGAACCACCGCTAGAAAACCTTTTAAATAAAAAAAAAAACACATCTAAATTGCAACTACGGTGCTACAGACAGCCACACATGGTGGTCAAACTTATAGCACTCTTTTTGCGTCAAGAGTTAAAAAAAAGTATGATTAAATACAATCAGTGGCAAGGCTGGGATAATATTTATTATACAATTAAAATAAAAAAATAAAAAGAGCGCGTAATAAAAATGTCAGAAATATTACTTATCCACGTCAAAATAGAATATTCAGTAACTTATGCATTTTATGTGCCTACGAAATAGAGATGTATACTTGAGAGGCTGTGATGTTTATTATCGAAGGCGAGCACGTTAGGAACAGCTGCCGACGTTTGCAGTGACTTATATATTTATGGCTGATAGCGCTTCGTCTATTCCAGCTGAGTGTGAAATTAACTAAGTCAAGTAGCTTTGACAATTTCTTAATAACCCAGTTAAGTTTAAGAGTTGACGATTTGAATAAATTTGTTTATTTATTTTAATGTTTGGGCCTTCTCTGTACTTTTTGAGGTTGACTGGCAGAGAATGCTCTTGGGTGTTAAGTCTATCTGTGCAAATGTATGTGTGCAAAATTTAAATAAATAAATAAAAGTAAATAAATGTTCCAATGTTGTGTACTTTTATTTACTAGCGATCGCCCTTTTGTCGAAATTCGACTATAGGCTAAACAATAAAAGCTCTTTTAAATTTGACAACAGAATTTAGGCGTAAATATAATCTACTAGCTGCAGCGTGCAGCCCGCTTCATTATAAAAGTTTTTGGCAAATCCCGCGGGATCACCTAATTTTTCCGAGATAAAAAGTAGCCTATGTTCTATTCCAGGTCATCATCTACCTTTGTGCCAAATTTCATTTAAATCCGTTCAGTATTTTTTGCGTGATTGAGTAACAAACATCCATCCAAACTTTCGCATTTATAATATTACTAGCTGCAGCGTGCAGCCCATTGCATTATAAAAGTTTTTGGTGAATCCCGCGGGATCATCTAATTTTTCCGAGATAAAAAGTAACCTATACGCTATTCCAGGTCATCAGCTACCTGCATGCCAAATTTCATTCGGATCCGTTTAATAGTTTTTGCGTGATTGAGTAACAAACATCCATCCAAACATCCAAACTTTCGCATTTATAATATTAATAATAATATAGACTATAGATTAACGCAGAAAACTGCAGCAATCGACTTCCCGCTTCCTGTATTTCCGAAACCACAAGGGGAGTATGCTCTCTCAAAAAAAAAAAGAATTTTCAAAATCGGTTATAATCGGTATATATATCCGAAGGCTTGCTCACTTTGGTAAATAGAACTGGCACATCTTGGTAAATAGCAAATAAAAATGAAACAAATAATTCGTGCATTTTATTTAACTTAAATACAAATAACTTATCAACAAACCTAATGTATAATAAATTAAAATATATCAATCCTTAAAGTAACAGTCACACACACAAACAAATGAAACCATCTTTGGTAATAAAATAAAAGGCTTATTAGTGAACATGTTTGGAGAAACTGCAACTTGCTGATCGTTTTGTCTCTCATTGTTATAATAGTTGCCGCTCGTTTTATCTTGATGGTATTCGATTTTTTTATGACAGTGATAAAATCTTACACGTTAGATGATTATTTCGGTGCGCAATAGAATATTTATTATTAAATAATGCCCTAAAATCATAAAATATCTAACTTTTCATAAAATAAAATTAAATTTTAATAAATATAATCAGAATATATTAGCGATACAAAATTACAACAGTAATAAAAGTTATCCGTTGTATAATATGATCAAATTTTAAATCTTTTAAACCCTTTCAATGTTGTTACAAAATCTATTTTCATTTAAATCAAAATCGATAAAAAAAAATTACAATGAATTTATCAAATAAGAAATAAAAAAGTAATAAAAAATAAGATATTCTATACATTTAGACATTATTTAATAATAAAGTTCAAAAAATTGTAAATACGATTTTTTACAATTATGAATTGGAATTAAACTTCAAATAACTTTTAAAGGAGTCAACCTAGCAAAAAATCATATCAGACTTTTTTTAGATCGTCAAATTCTCTACAAGAATATTTTTTTTATTTTACTCGACAGTTAGCCATTCATACGCATAAAAATTCCACAGAAAATAAAAAAAAAATTCCTGTTATTTAAATGGAAATCAAAAATTACTAATCGCCCCTCTTAATATTAATATTAAGAGCTCAAACTTTACCAGAATTTTTTTTTCGTTATTTTGGAAGATATTTTCATGGTATCAAATGAAAAAATATTCAAAATTTATTTTGGCCCACCCCAATATAAACACGTACATATATATACAAATCCTCCTTTTCCACGAGCTTCAGAAGTACAACTAAAACCAATGTGTAGGTATTAAGTAATGGCGTAGAAGTACTTTTATATCATTGAGTAGCAAACAAGTAGATAAATCATAAAAATAATGTTCTATGTACACCAAGAATGGAAATCGTACGTTGACATTCGGTTCATATTCTTATGTATACGTATGTTTTATTTGGCGTCATTTTTGAAATTTACTATCCAAAAGTATGCAGAAAACCTTATGATCGACATAGTCGATAACAAACTACTCGTAATATTTTGCCAAATTGAATCAGTGGTACTATATAGCATTTGGACTACAGATTCTGTCAGCTCCGCATCGCCTTTTCCGTCGGCCCATCCTTTTTTGTCACTCAGAATCGCTATTTGCTCGAGGGGAATACTATATAGCACGCAGCGGAATGCTCGATGCAATCGCATTCCTGCTACCTTTCTCGTTCTAGCAAATGACGGTTCTGAGCGATAGAAAAGGATGGGGTGACGAAAAAGGTAATTTTATGCTGACAGATGTAACTCAACCCTTAGGGTTATGTGGTCTGCGTTTAAGGTAAAGATGGATATAGCCAGTATTTTTTTTCAAGTTATCTGCAGCATGGAAGTAGTATTTAATCAATTATTAGTTTTAAATATCACCCACTAAATTCTTATAACTATAAAATCTCTCAAAGCCTGATAATAAAATATTTTATTTGCGGGTACATATAAACGTAACTTATCTGAATTTAGAAGGTAACGTTATATTACAAGTTATAAAACCCGCGCTATTTAATAGTCTCTTTACAGCCTATGTGTAAATCCGTGGCGAAATTTTATTTTTACGTTAACTCATTTGGTTAGGTTAGTAAACCTGCAGCGCGAGTAATGTGACAATACGTCCTGTTTTTTATGGGACTGTCCTAAGGCAACTGTTCAGTCGCGGTGTTACCAAGTACATTTTAAGAATATAAAAATATCTAATCCGTAAAAATATGTTGTTCCCGTGGGATTCACCTAGGGTTGCCCGTATATTTATTAATTTACGCGTCACTACCCTTCAATCAATCTTTACAGTATCTCCTATATCCATTAGTTGTCTGATAGAGATCGCTAAAGGCCGCCAGATT
Organism: Apodemia mormo; assembly: GCA_036924255.1. NCBI lineage: Eukaryota > Metazoa > Arthropoda > Insecta > Lepidoptera > Riodinidae > Apodemia > Apodemia mormo. Next base: position 7,172,079 of record JAUPFN010000019.1, read on the forward strand.
GTACATTATTAGATTATATCAGTAAAACTGTAAAACCATGTGTTTTGTATGTTGTTTTGATTTGCAATAAAGTATATCATATTGTATTGTATTGCCACCCGTACTTTATAATAAAATATTTTACTTTATTGTAGATAAACATATTTTATACTTTTTGAAGACAACAAAGTAAGTAAAACTTTATTATTTCATTTAAAAAATGTGTTTTAATAGAAATAAAACTAACTGACCACTTTTCGACATGAATCATGATCTAAAACGTAATATTTATATCATTTCAATTTGTTAATTACTATATCAAAATAATAATGACACTGAATATATACAAAACTGTCATTTATAGTTTTTTCTTTGAAATATATTCAGTGACTGGACAAACGAAACACAATAAAGTAATTAGTGAAAAGTATTATTACACATTGATAGAAGTTTAAAAAATATGTATGGAAAAATAAGAAGCACAGTTTATAATCTTGTACTTATTTTGTAATCTTAGAAAAGAAAATGTACTTTATTTTCTCAAAAAAAGGTGGGAACCCTAGATTCATCAAAAATTTTTCTAACACAGTGGGCTGCAGGATGCGGCTAGCAATCAATAATTTTCTAATCGATGACCCGATACGGCATCACAACATAATATCCATCTCAAATACACAATCACACCTGTACTCTGTATTATTTGTAGGTGTAAGTTGTGATGAGTGTGATGACGTCAATATGTTTTTTTTTCTTTGTATAATATCATAAGATAGCAAACAGCAAGTGACTCTCTTGATGTAAAGAGTGACCGTCGCCTATAGACACCAAAGATGTTAATGGTGCGTTGCTATCCGTGTGACGGGATGGCAATGCCACGTGCGTAGGTCTACCGGCTACCTCACCCTCCAAACCGGAACACGACAATGAAAGCATTGACGTTATCGCGGCAAGAATAGGTAAGGTAATGGTACCTAATGACCGGGCGAGTCGTTCCGGAACTCTACCACTTAGTAGTTATGATGGTCGTGACACCTACCTATGCTTTAGTTGCACCTCTTTATAATTCGTGGATAAATTAAATTAGCGTCGAATTAATTTAACAATAACAAGAATACTTACTATACGAATAAATTGTGTAAGTAATTTTTATCACAGATATTTGTATATAGAATTTAGGCATGGCCCATTACACAAGTAGCATGTGAAATTTTCATATGAAATGCATTTTCATACATCGCATTTGCTATCTCTCTTTATTTGGTCTTTGAAATTTCACATTTAATGAAATCTTCCTATGTAGGACCGGCAGGTTCTGTAATTCATACTTCATCCAATCCAATGAAAATGAATTAAAAGTAGCAGTAATTTCCATGCCCAATAGCATTATAATGAATTAGATCGCTGAATTCCATAATACTGTTAAAAACATGTTAAATATTATGGTGTCTGCAAATTAGAACATTTACTTGTAACTTAAGGGTTGTGCAAATTCGTTGTTATTTTTTATAAGATATTACACAAGCAGATGGCTCTCCTGGTGAAAAGAAAAAATCATCGCCTATGGACACCAAAGAGGTTAATTGTGTGTTGCGCTCTGAGTGGCGTCATGAATGCCACGTGCATAAATTTATGGGCTACCTTACATTCCAAACTGGAACACGACATTAACAAGCATTGAAATTTTTTATATTGTAAGATAGATGGGTCTCCTGACGGAAAGACTCAGCCATCGCCTATAGACACCAAAGATTTTAATGGTGCGTTGCTATCTTGTTGCGAGGTTGAATGCCACATGCATAAGTTTACCGGGTACCTACTTTACCTTCCAAACCGGAACACTACAGTGACGACACTGACGCTATTGCGGCAGGAATGGGTAAGGCGGTCGTACCGAATAAATGCGCGAGACGTTGCGGAACTCTACCACCGCCGTAGTAGTCATGATGGTAGTGACACGTATAGCAGTTGGTCACCATTTACGACCTGCCTGGCACTCCTGGCAGAGCGGCAGTCGGTCTATTCTTCTTTGAAGAATAGATCAAAACGGGGGATGATTTGTGATTTAAAGAAATAAAGTTTTGTATTAATTATAAAATTCTCGTAATTCACAAGGATGTTTCGTTACGTCAAAATGTTCTAGTTTACGTTGCACCATTATGTCAAAAATGCGAATTTCCCATTGCATTCGCATTTAATGTATTTCGCCGAGTCTCATAAATAACTAGTCATATTTTAATAAAGGCTCGCAGTCCATTGAAATTTCTTGTTCGTTTTGGAAGTTTTCATGAACCAGTTCACGAAGGAAGGTAAATGCGACTTCATTTCTAGCATCTCCAGTGTTTTTGAATAAACTTGAATTTTTATTTTTAATTTTTATTTAATATAAAAACGTTAGTATTTCATTAGTTTTTAGCAAGTTGAGGCGGCTCTATCTCTACGGTTAAGGAATTGTAAAAGCGTATACACGTTGCTTACGTCAAATTAGCCTTCTTCTTCTTCATTATACGATTGGCAATTATCAGAGAATTCTGCCAGTGTCGAGTAAACTAGCCATTGTTTAGTGTTTATAATATTTAATTACAGTGTCACTTATTTTCAATCTTTGAACGCTTAGAATTTTAGTGGGACCTGACAATCAATTATGACGCAATTAAACGGCCTCAAAGCTGACAGGGAAATGCTTCCTGAACATTTTAATGTGAAGCAAACCGGTCTCGCCTTTTAAGTATTACTTTGTTTGACGTATTTATGTGGTAAAAGCGGACCCAGCAAGGTCTTTACTCCCTGAATTTCCAGATCCAATTATCTACGACCCGTTAGGTTGCGGTCCTTTTAAGGAGGATCTCTAAGTTGCAAATTATAAAACGTAATGTATACTTACGCATATTTTGGTCTACACGTTACACAAAACCCTGCTTTTAATTATAAACGATTACATTTTACTTGAATCTAAATCTTAAGTATTAGCTTTTTAATTAATGTCCTGTTTAAGTTATTAAGGTATATTTTGTTTTGGAGACACAAGATAATGAAGCTGATTTAATCATTAATTTAGACTTTTTTAAGCTCGTTTTCATATTTTCGTGCGTAGATACCCTTGGGGTCATACATGTCGACTAACTCTTTCCATTTCTGTTTTTCATTGTTCATCAAATGGCCGATTACTTTCCGTATAGCCTGTTTTTGTGTGTCTGAACATTTGTCGCACCCATTTTGTAACGCCTCAGTTATACGCGCTGAAATAAATGATATTGTCATTTCATTTAATTACACATCATATATAATAAAACGTGAAGCGAAAACTTTGTACCCTCTTTTCACGAAATCAAGGGGACGGAGTTTGGTACAGTTAAAGTTTATATAGATAAGAAGTACAGGAAGTAATGTTTTTTTTAATAATATGCATTAAAATAAATTATACTAATAAAAAAACATTACACATAACTATCATGCGATTGACAAACATATGTATTATTTTTAGTTTATCCAGGACACTGTAGATAGTAAGTATCCAATGCTACCGTTTTAATTTGTGAATCAATGTGCCTTTACATGATACTATTTTTTTAACAGGTTTTGACAGTAAAATATAGAAAGTGTGTCCGAAAGAAACTGGATAAACTTAGACACATGTTGTTTTCTCCGAGGTATTATTGTTTACTCTGAGAGGTCTAAGTTAGTTTGGTAGACTGTCAGACAGTATTAAGTCAGATAAGTTAACAGGAATGCACCCGCTAATTGTTAGTCGCTACCAGCTGTCGTGATCTTTTTATTTATAACAGCGCCATTTTTGATTATCTTCCCTTATATTCTATAAGTACTACTATATAATATAACATACGGAAATATGGCTACTAGGTGGTAGATTTCGGCATTGTCTCGCCCGGGTCTGGTACCACCGCCTTACTTATTCCTGCCGCAATAGCGTCAGCGCTTGTCACTGTCGTGTTCCGGGTTGGAGGATAAGATAGCCGGTAAACTTATGCATGTGGCATTAGATCTCCCCACAAGATAGTAACGCACAATTAACACCTTTGGTGTCTATAGGCGATGGTTGACTCTTTCCTTCAGGAGACCCATCTGCTTGTTTGCTGTCTTATGATATAAAATATATATTTAAAACTAAAGTCGTAACGAATTGAACGTAAACGAAGTAACAGATAAGGGGAATAAGAAAAAAAGAAAGAAGGATGTTTATTTGCTAGAATATATATGAGTGTTACAAATTATTATAATTAATAATAACTAGCGGTCGCCTGTTGCCGAAATTCGACCATAGACTAAATAATAAAATCTCTTTTAAATTTGACCACTGATTTTAGATTTTAGCAGTGAAGAAAATAATATGGACATGTGTGCATATTATCGTGTATGTCATATGAATGTAGTGTGTGTAATGTTAATTTTTATTAATTTGGTTGAGTGGTTAGCGATCCTGACTACGCAATCAACGGGGCTCGGGTTCGATCCCCGACGGGGACAAGCATTTGTGTGATGAGCATAAATGTTTGTATTTCCGGGTTTGGGTGTTTATTATGTATGTAAAAGTATTTATATATGTATTTCTATGTATTAGTATCGTTGACTAACACCCATAACACAAGCAAATAATTTGCTTACTTTGGGGTTAGATCAGTAAGTGTAATTTGTCCCATGAAATTTATTATTTATTATTATTGTATTTTTTAGGTATTTTATTAAACAATATTAGGTTTCTGCAGTCCTCCACAATGTAAACTTTAACTGTGCCGAATTTCATGCTCCACCGTTCACGCAATGTCTTAAAAAGGCTTTGAGTATTAATACTCAAAGTAAAAAGGGATCCAAACTTTTTCCATCACGAATTGATATATAGATAATCTGTAAAAAAATTATTGTACGAATTGGTCTATCCCTAAAATAAACACATTACTTTCTAGTATTAGAGGCATTGTTAACGATGCTAATACATAGAAATACATATATAAATATTTTAATATGTACATAATAAACAGCCAAACCCAGAAATACAAACATCTATGTTCAACACACAAATGTTTGTCCCCGTCGGAAATCGAACCCGAGCTCTATCGATTCGTATTTAGGTTCGCTAGCCACTCGACCAACAGAGGGACAGTTAATAACTGTCTCAACATATTCTACCAAATATGGTGTGCTTAATATCTATACGTATAATAAAATCGTAGGAAAGTCAAAACTGTACATTAAATATTTTTTTAAAAGAATACTTTGGGCGTGATCTACAATCGATATCGAAGCCAAAAATATAGTTTTTAGAATTTTTGTCTGTTTGTCTGTATGTGTGTCCGGGGTAAACTCAAAAAGTACTGCATGGATTTACTTCAAATTTTGCATAAATATTACTAACAGTTCGGGTCAACATATTGGCTACATACTATCACGCTATCATCTATGGGGGAGGAGCTGTGCGGAGTAAACGAAGTCCGCGCGGACGAAGTTGCGGGCAACAGCTAGTTATTGATATAAAAATCCAAGATGCACAGTTCCGAACAAGACTGACACTCAAAACTGTCGCTAATTTCATATATAAGTAGTTATAGATATGGAAAAAAAATATGTTTTTGCATATCCAACATTACTCGTAAGATTTATAGTTGTTTTTACAAAGCAATACACAAAAAGCCATAAATTGACAGTGACGCAATTCTGTTTGTAATAGTGCGCACAATTTTAAGTGGTGCGCTCATATTTATAGTATTTTATAGAATGATTTTGAGTCACTGAATGTGCGTCTTGCGTTTTTTATATCAATGGCTAACATTTAAAGATTTGACATTTTTATCATTACATACAATAATGTATAATGTTTGTCTGTATATTGAATTTTGTTATCGAATTTCAAGATAATATTTGTGTCATGTCCAGCTATATAAAGTTCAAAGTCGTCTTACATTTTAGCTCTCGGCCTTCAGGCGTACATTTTCCCTGGTCCAGTACGCATTTGATGTAGGCCGTGAGCAGCCTCTTATTGGCCAGAACCTCGTCCACCCTCATAGAGTCATACCTGGAGTTTTCTTGGGCCTGACCATTACTGATCATCAGCAATAGTAAAAGTAACGCTATCGCATGATATTTCATTCTGGAAATAATAAAAATTAGATTGTTTAGTATAACACTTTTACCCGACTTGGTGATCGAACTCGGGACCTCATGATCGGAGTCAAATAACCTAACCCTTACAGTGTAGGTCCTGGACCGCGAGGCAGTCATACTATTAATAATAGAATGTTAAATATCTACATATATCTATAAATATGTAGTCTTTTTTGAACTTGCATCATGCCAAAACGCTGAATATATGTACCATTAGTCAGCGACCAGCGTATTTCAGAGGAAATTTAAAGCTTTTCACATTTTTATGATAACTACCATGGTGGGAGAGAGGTTGGTTGGAGGTTATAAGGTACTCAATTCTCTCTGTCTACCCCTTACGGGATTTAGCGTGAAGTTATGTGTGTGTGCTATTTAACAATTATTTGTCATACATTTTATTGATTTTCAATCGTTCTTTTTTTCAGATAAAATCTCGCGGGCTACGCTGCGGCGAGTTAGATTGTAATTATGTTTAGTGTCTGATAGGCCCCATTTACATTTTGATTAGTATGAGTGCAATGTTTAATGCAGGTGCTTAATATTTAGCAAAAAACACGTATAGACAGCAGTTGATTAGTGCGAGTGATTAGTAATTAGCATCTATCACGTTACTACGCTATTTACTAATCACTTGTATTAATCAACGGCTGTATACACGTGATTTTTGTTTACTGCTAAACACCTGCATTAAACACTCGGACTTGCAGTAATCAAAATTTAAACGGGGCCATGCGTGCAGCTTCGTCCGCGAGTAGATAAGTTAATCTTATTAAATTTTCATCCCCGATTACAGCTACTTGGGGGTTGATTTTAGAAAAACCCCATTTTGGCTCCGGATGTTTAGCTCCGGATTTACAATCATCTCCATTCCCAATTTTATCAAAATCGATTCAAAGGTTTAGCCGTGAAAGCGTTACAAATAGACATACAGACTTTCGCGTATTATTAGTATGGATGGTTTATAATAGCATTGTACATCTATTGTATGTAAAAGAAGTATCATCACGCACGGTTCCCTTGCAGGGTAGGCAGAGTAGGTAAACCGAACGTCAGTAGTAGACTTTTCGTTTCACCACGGTTCACCGGTTTGACGGTTGGCGAGATATGTGGTGATCCTCATCGCCGCATTTACCGACATGTTACCGATTATATCGACTGTTTCTAGCGACCGGGACCGACATCTTTATGTGCTCATCTGAGGCACGAGAGTGATAACATACCACCGGCTAGACTCCGAGCTGCTTTTGAGATTTTGGATATTCGAAAAAAAACCGGAATTCCTCATTAGCACTTAGCCTCACCCGGGGATCGAACCTGGGATCTCACGATCAACTGAATTGGCTGTCCCCTAGACCACGAGACACTCATGTTTGGTATGTCGTCGTTGTCAAATGGATATCTGCTTTGTATCAAAAGGTATATCTCTGTGATACATAGCAGTTTTTTATTGACAATACTAGCTGACCCGGCAAACGTTGTTCTGCCTTTTTATCTACTCTTATTTTTTTTTTACATTTTCTCACCTTTTAAACCTTCCCTAGACTTCAACAATTAATTCAAAATCAAAATTAGCCAAATCGGTTCAGCCGTTCTCGAGTTTTAGCGAGACTAACGAACAGCAATTGATTTTCATATATATAGAATGATGCACATAGCATACATTTTAACTGTCACAGATCAGTGTTATAAACTGAACGTTAAAAATCAACTATAGACCGGGATCCCAGGAACAAACTTTTTTGATTAATAACAAGCTTATTTTTTGTGAACAGCTTCGTTTTGACGACACAACCATCTTTTCTATCTTGAAAAATCTCGAATGGGGTAACTAATAAAGATAGATAAAAAAGAAAACTTTAGGGTGTTGGACTAAGAAAAGTTTCTACTTTACATGTAGTACAATGTTACCCTTGAATAACAATAACAATTAGCAAGCTGTTGTAAGAAAATTAGGTTGTTATTAAATTGATTAATATCAATTTAAACATCTCATAATTCCGAAACTTTAGAGTGGAGGACTCTCCAGAAAAACCACTGAATGTGTAGGACAAAAGTTTCATCATGTTTTTCATAATATAATCAAGCGATTTAAGTCAAAAAATAATTATTGTTATTAATAAATATTTTTTCTTTACCGAATTAAAATTTTCAAAGCCCCATAACTTTATTATCTACACAATTTAAGATTTTTCGAAGATAGAATAGATGGTTGTCTCGTCAAAATGAAGCTGTTTACAAAAATTCAGCTTGTTATTAATCAAAAAAAAGTTTGTTCCTGAGATCCTGGACTATTAGCAGTCTTTTTATATAAAAATTCGGTATGTAAACTGGTACAGTAAAGATGTAGAAATCTCCAAAAGTGAACATGGCAGATATTTATTTGACAACGACGATGTGTCACATAAATGTCTTATTATTGTACGCTTAACGAGAATTTACATTTCATTAATATAGTCAAAGTTTGGTCTCTCAGGGGAAATTTTAGGGCAGAGTTAACCTCAGTATGTAAACTTAACTAAGCACTTGTCCCAAAATTAGTTTTAAAGTGAAAGCCTGTTATTATTAGTGATAGAATTACACTAACGTAGGTTTACGTAATAGGAAAGGTATTATTATTGTTAGTATGCAATATATATCGGACATGAAGGTTTCTCGTGACGTTCACGTTGTATACAAGTTTTATTTTTTTATATCACATAGGATAGCAAACAGGCAGGTGATTCTTGTGAAGTGAAAAGATGCCTAACGCCTATAAGCATCAAATATATTAATATCTTGGATCTTCTCAGTGTGCGGCGGTGTTTCCGATCCGGTAGTAGTTTTAAAAAAATGTTGACGCGTCAAAATAACTTGTAAAAAGTTTTATTGAATAAAGTGCTTCTCTATTGAATAAAGTCTCGCCCGGGTCTGGCACCACCGCCTTACCTATTCCTGCGGCAAGAGCGTCAGTGCTTGTCACTGTCGTGTTCCGGTTTGGAGGGTAAGGTAGCCGGTAAACTTATGCATGTGGCATTAGACCTCGCCGCAAGATAGCAACGCACCATTAACATCTTTGGTGTCTATAGGCGATGGTTGACTCTTACCATCAGGAGACCCATCTGCTTGTTTGCTATCTTATGATATAAATAAAAATGATTCCGCAGAGGATTAGTAGTATTAGTAGTGCGAAGTAAAAAGTATCTAGACAATCGCAATGTTGTGGACTTCCAGATATCGAGGTGACGAGGGTGGAAATATGAATTCTGACGCGAGGTTCAATGATGATATGTCATGATGATAGTGTCATTCGCCTTTTACGATCTGCCTGGCAGATGAGCAGATGGTCTTTCAAAGGGGATCTTAACCAACACGTGGTTACTTTGCGGAAATCCATAATTCAAAGTAGAAATTAAAGTATTTGTTTATTCATAAAAAAATAAATTGAATTCCAGCAAAAAGAATAAAAGTCTAAAGAAATCGCTAAAGGATATAAAATGTTTGATATATCGATGGGTATTGTTCAAAGCAAAGGAACTTTTTAACTCAACCCATTCACGGATTCATTGTCCACAATATTAACTTTATTTTTACTTTACATTAACTTTCAGGGATAAATTTCAATTCTGTTAATTAACTTTTGCAATAACCTTTTCGTTTGACTGACTTGATGAAGACCACCGAGATTTATAAAGCTCTCAGGTCTTCATAATTTTGCAGGGTTTGAAAAATAAATAGTGAAAGGCTTGAAGTTGCGCCTCACCAAAAACATTTTCATGTAAAATGTTGCCATGACGAGACCATAAAGTTTGCACTTTCAAAAAGTTATCAGATCTCATGTAGAACCAAGCATCTGACTCTACACGCCCTAACTCGGCAAGTCCTGACTTCACAAATTTTACATCTTATTGAAAATATGTGGCTTGGCCGTTTCGCTGCTGCCACATGGGGTGGTGTATTATTCAAATTTCATTACTTTTCTGCTATGCTATAGTTCTTGCAGTAACGAAAAATAATGGTTGTAATGTATTCAGTAATTTACCCAATAATTTACAAGACTTGCCTAAAAATAAGTTACGAAAAGCCTCAAAGAAATTGATAATATAAAATAAAATTTAAAAAAAATAAGGTGAAATTGTAAAATTATACATTTATTTTATTTATTTTAATTGCAACCTTTAATTTACGATTATTAATTTGGCATGCCAGTTGTGGCTTTATTTTTGAAACTATCAACAATATATAACACTTATGGATTTATTTATATTTCCATATTTGTTTAAATAATGGATTAATTTAATGGATAATGTAATAACGAATCTTTTGTTTCTTTACAGGTAAGTGTTGAAAAATCAATACATATATAACCTGGTATAACCCGGTGTAACCTTCTCATAAAGGTACTTCTCATAAAGATATTTCGTAATATAGAACACAACTTACAAACCGATTTTTCGGATACATTGGGCGTATTCAAGACGAATGTCTAAACTCAGGCTTCTAACAAAATTGGCAGATGATTTAACTCAGATTTTTCCAGGACACTCAATAATTAGTAAGGCATAATCCAATGACGCTACTTAATTTGTAAGTGAAGTCTGCATAATTTTGACAGGTTTTTATAGGTTTTGACTGTTAAAGATAGAAAGTGTATCCGAAAGAAACCTGCTAAGCTTGGACAAATTTTGTTTACTTTTACAGGTCTATGTAAGTTAGGTAGTTAGTCAAGCAAGTGAATCTGATCACACCCATTGACTTGGGGCAGAGTCATGGAACTATTATTAAATGCATTATGTAATTTGACTGATTTAAAGCAGGATTTTATTAACGTTTAACCAGAGATAGCCCGTGTCTATATAAGAATACTCGGTTTTACTTCTGGTCAAAACTCGAGCGTAATTTTATTAATTTTAAAACACTGATATCTAGACAAATTGTAGGATAAATAAACTAAGACTTAGTTTGACCATAGACTAAACAATAAAATCTCTTCTAAGTTTTACAACTGTCTTCTTCGATTTCGAGGGTAAGGTAGCCAGTTAACTTATGCATGTAGCTTGATATACCAACGCGCTACAGACGATGACATTCTCTCCCCATTAATAGAAAGATTTCCCCCGTATTAGTCCCTTGCTCCTTTGAAGAATAGGAAAACTGCCGTTCTGCCAGGCAGGTCGTAAAAGGCGACCGATTGGCTATACGTGTCACTACCATCGTGGCTATTAGGTGGTAGAGTTCTGCATTGTCTCGCCCGGGTCTGATACTACCGCCTTACCTATTCCTGCCGCAATAGCATCAGTGCTTGTCACTGTCGTGTTCCGGTTTGGAGTGTAAGGTAGCCTGTAACTTATGCATGTGCATTAGACCTCGCCACAAGATAACAACGCATCATTAACACCTTTGGTGTCTATAGGCGATGGTTGACTCTTTTCATCAGGAGACCCATTTGCTTGTTTGCTATGTTATATAATAAAAAAAGTTATCTGTTTGTTTACTATGGTATAATATGAAAATAGGATGGCTGGCTCCATTGTGGGTTACGAAGATTGGACCAAACATCAAAAGACTTTTAGGTTCAGAGTTAAGAGTTTTTTTAACAATATTCATAGATTTAACGGTACGCGTAATACTTTTCGCTGCATTAGGTAACTGATAATCACCTATCGCTTGTTTTTCCTTCCCATTGTACACACACAATCGTCACGCATATTACACATAACCGTCAGGCTTTAAGCTGAGATTTAAATTTTAGAAGATAACCCGAACATTTTCCAAGTGACTTGTATGACTCGACCGGAATTCCGGGACGGTTGAAAATCAATAATAAATTGATATAAATTTGTCATTATAACAGATTGTCGTTACAACGGAAGAACACTCATTATGACAGTAATCTGTCATTATTGGAGATGTGAGACGTAAAATAATTTATATCATTAAAATTATTATAATGTTTAACCTAAAAACTTTTTTCTGAATTGCGATGAATATAATTGTACAAAATTCATATTAGCGAATATTCATAGATTTTTACATTAAAAAATTGCTTAATTTTTATACTAGACTAGCTCTGCCCGCGACTTCGTCCGCTAAAATTTTCTGAAATAAAAGCAGCCTAAGTTACTCCTTATTAATTCAGCTATCAGCCAGTAAAACTCCCGTCAAAATCCCGATTAGCCGGAACAGACACTAGACAGACAGATAGACAAAAAGTTAAATTAATGTTATTTTGGCATATGTACCGTGTATACATCCATATGCATTTAGTAGGGAGCGGTTATTTTAATATTACAAACAGACACTACAATTTTATTTATTGGAACCAAGTTCCTTATGGGGCGTTGTGGAGGGGTATCCTAGCCGGCAATAAACGCCCGTAACGTTAAATAAAAGAGTAAGAATTTTATGTAAGTATAGTCTATACAGTGTCTAATGTATAGTCTACGTGATGACTGTTATTATTATTGCAGTTTGCTATTATTATTTAGTATATGTTTTTATAAATAATTGTAAATGACATAAAGGTATTAAGATAATTTTGAAAATAAGTATTTATTCTTATCGCTAAAAAATCGTAAAAATCATAATAAAAAGTGTATACCCGAATAATTAATTTCTTTATATCTCGAATAGAACTTAAAATTATTTTTTTATAATAAGATACCTCGTTCCTATTTCGTGTGCCACGACACCTCACGGTTTTATTTGTATAGATATAGATTACTGTACTTACGTTAACTTGATGTTTATAACACTGTTCGTTTTAGCGTACCACTCAATTGTAAAATAAGTAACTAGATTTCTCCTTTTTATAACCCCGTAAGTCCTTTGCGTGATGGTGTTTAATTATTATGATAAACACGCGATTTTTCAGAAGAACTCATAAAACCATCCTAGTTTGTAGCTACGTGATCTTATTTACATTTATTTAAACGGTGAAACAAATTATCTTTCTATTTTGAACAATTGTTTTAATTCTAGGGAAAGTAAGTGAATTGTTGAGAGTAGGCTTATTTTTTTTATAACATCGGCACGCAAGCGAAATATTCATCGCAGATTTTCCATGAAAATGTTTAAAATGTTGGTAGATGCTGTTTTGGGTTCAAGTATGGGTGTTATAAATTGTTTTATAGACTAACTGTTGCGAACGATTTCGTTCGCGAGAACCAGAAAAATATGGTATTTCCTATTATTATACTATTAGTTGAGTAAAAAAGTAGCCTATTATATGTCACTTTGGAATAATGTGGCTTTCTATCGGTGAAATAATTTTAAAAGTCGGTGAAATAGTTTAAGTTAATATTTAAAGTTAAACTATTTAACCGATGTACTCGTACAATCAAATCTCAACTCTTTATAATACGAGTATTATTTTATAAATCTAAAGTGCGCGCGTCAAAAAATTTGTTTCCATTATTATCTATATATGAAAGATTAAATTTTTTTAGAAGTAAGAAATAGTCATACAGCCATACATTTAAACCAATACAGCTAAGAATCTAAATAAAAATAGGTTGGCTGCTTCTAAATTATGTATGTGGTCGACTGCTCGTTGAAAGATCTGTGCCTCATATCTGTGCTTCTTTATGTTATAAAATTGATTGATCAATGTACCATTATTCAATGTACTCACGAAATAAGATAACGACTGACAAGGCAGCATGGCCTCTGGTCTCTGTCCCTTTGGGACGAAAGGAAAAAAATGATTGATCAATGTCAAGTCCTTGAAAATTTAAATATTGCGAAACGTCATGAATCGTAATCTGTGTATTGAAACGTGAATAAAACACTTTGAATTCTTTTTAAACAATTACGCGAACAATGAAGTACGAAATTTAGCACAGTTAAGTTTACATTGCGAAGGACTGCAGAAACTTAATATTTTTAAATAATATGCGTTAGAAATATTTTTAATTAATAAAATAAAGTATTACACACACTACATTCACGTGATATTCATGATAATATACACACATGTATTCTATTTTCTTTACGGCTAAAATTAGTTGTGAAATTTAAGAGGTTTTATTGTTTAGTATATGGTCGAATTTCGGCCAGATAGTATTTATAAACAGACATAACCAAGACCACTCTATTTTTTTGTAAGCAACACCTAAGTACCATATGTGATAGGAAACTACGCGCTAGAATTATGAGGCTATAAAAATGTCTGGTTTTATTAGATTGTCCGTCTTAATCGTGCTAGATCCGTACATATAGACATCCGGATAGGCTCGAAAAAAAACGTCAACTAGTTTTTGATGTGAAACATCTATTGGCGCAGGCGTAAACCGGATCGTTGGCGTGGCGACGCGGCATCCGTGGCGACGAGTCGCCACACTATAATATTATGTACCTACAAGGTATACAGCGAAGTATACAGTCCATATTTAGTAGCGTGTACGGTGTGGCGACGTGTCGCCTTGGCAACCAACTACGCGACCCCGATGTTTCACATCTGCCAGGCGTCCCGTGACGGCTCAGTTGTTTTTATCATAAGATAGCAAAACAAGCAGGTGGCTCTCCTGGTGGAAAAGGAAACCATCGTCTATAGACTAGCGATGGGAATTAAAGCTACTTTTATTTCACTATTACGTCGTGAAGTTGTTTTTGTCACTGTTATATCATGGGTGATAAATCACGACCGTTATATTTTATTAGTGACGACGATTATTGTCACAGTACGTGCATGTTATTCTGTATGTTAAGCCCCGTTTTCACTTTGATTAGTACGAGTGTGAGTGTTTAATGCAGGTGCTTAAGGAGCTATTAAGCTAAAAAACGTGAAGACAGCCGTTGATCAATGCGAGTGATAAGTAATCAAAATCTATTCACTTTTACTACGCTGATTACGAATATCTCGCACTTATCCACGCCTATCTTCACGTATTTTTGGCTTAATACTAAACACCTGTATTAAACACTCACACTTGTATTAATCAAAGTGAAAACGGGGCTTTATATCTCCGCACAGTGAATACTATCTATAAGTGATTTCTAGTGGGTGCCACGGTGTTCTTGCTTTGTCTCTTTCACACGATGGAATTCTGTGAATTATAAGCATAAGTAGTTGCTTCGCCCGCATGAAATTAAATCACGGTCGCGTTATATATAACGTACTGTCTCGATGCATATAACTGGTGTGACACGTGAATTATTTTATAACGAGTGATATAACCAGTGATGGGTGAAATGTGCCATGCCTACTATAGACACAAAATATGTTAAAGGTGCGTTAATATCTGAATGGCGGGATATGTACTTAGAAGTTTACCGGCTACCTTACCTTCCAAATTGGAACATGACAGTGACAAACTTTGACGCTATTGCGGCAGTAATAGGTAAGGCGGTTGTACCAAATACCCGGGCGAGACTTTGCGGAACTCTACCACTTAGTAGTAAGGATGGTAGTGACATGTACAGCCAACTTGCCGCCTTTTACTATCTGCCTGGCAGAATGGCAGTTGGTTTATTCTTCAAAAGGGCCCTCCGAGGCCAACACAGGGTAAGACGCGATATCGCAATAAGCAAGTAATAATTGTTGTTAAGTTAATAAAATGTGGCAATGGACATTGTTTATTATGATGAAAAGACCATCTATTTCGCTTCCAAGCAGTACCTTAAAGGCGTATGATTGGTCAAATATAAGAATAAGAATAAGAAATTATTTATTAATGGACATTTACCATACAAAAACAAAAAAAGAAACAAATCGAAGCTTATGCTAAAAAAAATCTTACTTATATCTAAAAGAAAGAGCAAAAGGTGATAGTAATAGTGAGTGGTAAATGATATGTCTCTAGCATTGTGACTACTGGTAGTAGAGTTCTTCAACGACTTCAACGACAGTGACAAATACGGATTATTTGGTACCACTCTCTTACAATAGAAGAAATGGTTTTACTAAACTCAGATGAGTGCTAAGGCTACTTCTACGTCTTCTAAGGCTACGGCCTTTCGATCTGATTTGTTTATTTTCAAACGTCTCCAAACTTTAAAAAACAAATGAAGAAATCTATATATTACATGCTTCTGCGAACTGCGAAACGAAATTCAACTCTCGTCTAATCAAAAAATCTCTAAACGGTCTGCAGGTCATCGCTGAAACTTCCCCCTAAATTAAGGCATTTTAAGCTCAAAAGAGTAAAAGCCATAAGCATAGATTTTTTCAGTTCAACAATCTATTTATCTATATATTAGCAGTTTATTTTGGAAACGGTTATTGATGTTGACCTTTCAAATGGTATTCAACTTAATTTTTGAGATCTAGAATATTACTTTAGCTAAATAATCAATTGGTTCAAAAATTTCGAAGCAGTGTCGATAATCTTTATTTTTTATTTTTCGTCATTTTTTTTATAGAAAAAAAGGGGCAAACGAGCAGGAGGCTCACCTGATGTTAAGTGATTACCGCCGCCCATGAACAGCCACATCACCAGAGGTCTTGATAAATCTCAAACAAAGTGATCGATTTTGATCCAATTAACGGTATTTGACGTAGTTTTTAAAGGAGAAAAGCTGATAAGATTTTTAAGTCAATCGGTGTATTAGCCTGAAAGTTATTTCAAAAATATGATGAAAGTTTGCTAAAAACAACGTAATTTTAATATTTGAAAAGCCGTAACTTTTGAAAATTAGAATCGATTTTGATTTTGGAAACGGCATTTCACGTAGTTTTTTAGTACTGATTGGTAAAATGATTGGTTGAATAATTTCGAAGCTATGTCGAAAAAACACTTTTTTCAAAATTTTTCTTCAACGATTATTAAACGGATCAACCAATTTTGATGCAATTTATGCATTAGACGTAGTTTTTTTGAGGAATAGAGCTGATTAGTTTTTGTACTCAATCGGTCCATAAATCTGGAAGTTATATATGAAAAAAATACTGTTTCGCCAATAATTTTTTGGGGTTTTTTCAAAATTTCTCAAAATCTCCTGTGCCGACTTAGTTGAAATTTTCAGGAAGTCTTAGTTGAGTGGAATCCAATCGAATGCCATGAACGGTCGCGTTTCGATCGATCCAGCCGTTCAAAAGCTATGAGATGTTTACATACACACACATACACATACACAGACACATACATACAGACATACTGACGTCATCGTGAAAACAGTCGGAAAAGGTTCCTAGGACCTTAAAACGTGGAGATCTGGCGTAATTTCGATTGTCGAAAATCGGGGCAAAACCAGTAACTTCCTTATCTACATAAGTAACGAGAAGTTAAAAAACAAACGTAACGCAATTTTTAACGTTTAAGAGTATGACGGCGTCCGCGTCGTCAAATGCAAGAATATTGTAAAGTGTAAACAACAAATGCACCGCCTGGGCCGGCAAGCGCATCGTTCGATATCCCTACTACTCAACTTGTTTTGCTACCTGTATAAAAGGCTCTGAGCGCCCGCCGATAAGGCAGTCTAGGCTCTGGCCTGGCTCGGTACACTTGTTGTATCTTGCTCGTAGCTTATCCTTGACTCTTGGATAATTAATTTGTGCAAACAAGTTAATTATTATTGTCAACTATAAATTAGTCGCAGTACAATTTATAATTGACTATCTATTGATTAAATTATGACTTATTTGTAGTAAGGAATAATTATGATTTACTTTGTTAATGAGAACTAGTAATTAATAATGGAAAGTTGACCAAAATATAAAAATCTGTTATATCACCACATCCGCATTTTATTTATCGTATCGACCCACTTCCTACAAGTACATATTTATTCTATCCACTATTCTAACTTTAAATATTTATTATTTCATTGCTTTTATTGCTTATACATTGGATATTTCAAGTGTTTAATGGATTTGAATAATTAAGCAGTTCGGTGACGACCCTCGGAAACAAACCGATGTTTAGTGACGTGCAATGTTTGTAATAAATGAAAATTACGCTAACGAATGATGGATTGAATCGGAATCATAACGAACCTATACCAGTTTTATAAAAAGGTAAGATTTATTAGGTTGTAATGCATAAACCCAAAAACTACTAGACTGATTTTGAACGTTCTTTCTAAAAAAAGCTACACTATTACTGTGTAACATAGGCTACTAATTTACCCGACTAAGTAAAAGGAAGTAATGTTTGTAGGTGACGCGAAATCAAATCTATCTGTCTATCTGTTTCTCTTTCACGGATAACCGCGATTTTTTGGATGAAATTTTGCTTAGATGTATTTGGAGATTTGGGGATTAACATAACCTAACTTTATTTTCAAAAATCGATTTCTAAGAAGATGAAGTATAGGATGAAAATTGGTATGAAAAATGATATCGAAGACATGCTAAGTTACAAAGCTTCGCGGATAAAACTGCGCGAGTCAACTATTTTTAAATAAAAATAAACCGATACATAGTGGGTTGAACTTGCACACGTAAGGATGACAATTCGAACCAGAACTCGATTTAGGCGATGGTAAAGCTCTACAACGTATTTTTTTCATATCATAATCAATAGTAGAATCTATCAATCGTAGCAATATGCAAATGTTAAATCAGAACACGACAGCGATAAACACTGACGCTATTTGTGAGGAATAAGTAGGCGGTGGTACCGGACTCGGCATCAACAGTGCTTGTCACTCTTGTGAATTCTAAACTCAATTGTGTAAATGCCACTACGCTTTTTATTGAATAATACTAAGGTTTCCATTGGGGGGAGGGAGGGAAAACACATTCACGTCTTTGGTGTTTATACTTTACATGGTGATGTCGTCTCTGTCCGTCAAGGGAACCATTAGCTTTTTGCCTAGCCTATAAAGTAAAGAAATGTAAAAAACAATGCTCCTGTCCAAGAGAGAGGAACACATTAAGGATAAAGATATTAGACTTATATGTAATATTCATTCGAATTTTCGAATACTCCCAACTATGGGAATAAATCGTAAAATACCTTACATCACTAGTTCAAGTTAATGAAAATTTTACCAAATTTTAATAAGTTCTTCAATTAAAATTTCAATGAAAGTAAAATTCGAAACTTTAAAAATTTTGTTTTCCTCTCAAAACTATAAATATGGGGTGACCCAATTTCATTTTAATAATGTTGTTTGGAGAAAATACAGTACGTGATATGAGCAAATCTTTTATTTTATGAAAGCGGGTCCTACTTATCTGTCAATATTAATCTGTATCTATATTATTATAAATGCGAAAGTTTGGATGTTTGGATGGATGTTTGTTACTCAGTCACGCTAAAACCACTGAACAAATTTGAACCAAGTAGATGATAACCTGGAATAGCACATAGGTTACTATTTATCCCGGAAAAATTAGGCAATCCCGCGGGATTCACCAAAAATGTATAATGCAGCGGGCTGCACGCAGCAGCTAGTGTTATAAATTCGAAAGTTTGGATATTTGGATGGATGGATGTTTGTTACTCAATCACGCAAAAAATACTTAACGGATTTGAATTAAATTTGGCACCCAGGTAGATGATGGCCTGGAATAGAACATAGGCTATTTTTTATCCCGGAAAAATTAAGTGATCCCGCGGGATTAGCCAAAATTTTTTATAATACAGCGGGCTTCACGTAGTAGCTAAAAGCAGTTTTTTAGTTTTTAAATAAATTATTGATAAGTTTGCCTCTATATTGTAATATTACAAAACTGGCACTATATCATGTTGTGTTCCTTTGAGATTTACGAGATCGTATTACTCTAATTAATATTAACGCACTATACATCGTCGTTGTCAGTAAAGTAACCGATATAGTATGCACATACGGATAGCAAGTTTTTTTTATATATTATAAGATAGCAAACAAGCAGATGGGTCTCCTGATGGAAAGAGTCAGACCCGCACCATTAACATCTTTGGTGTCTAAAGGCGATAGTTGACTCTTTCCATCACGAGCCCCATCTGCTTGTTTGCTGCTATCTTGATATAAAAAAACCGGTATTTTCGAGGTCACGGTCGCGGCGGTAGATACAAACCCTTACAAAACGCTTCTTATGTACTTGTGCTGATTTAGATTTGAAAATTAACTGGTTAACAAGATTTGTATAGAACAAAGATTAACCGGTTGACAAAATCTGTATAGAACAAAGATTAACCGCTTAACGAGATCTATATAGAACAAAGATTAACTGGTTAATAAGATCCGTATAGAACAAAGATTAACCGGTTAACAAGATCTGTATAGAACACAGATTAATCGGTTAACAAGATCTGTATAGAACAAAGATTAACTGGTTAACAGGATCTGTATAGAACAATGATTAACCGGTTAACAAGATCTGTATAGAACACATTAATCGGTTAACAAGATCTGTATAGAACAAATATTAACCGGTTAACAAGATCTGTATAGAACAAAGATGAACCGGTTAACAAGATCTGTATAGAACAAAGATTAACCGGTTAATAAGATCTGTATAGAACAAAGATGAACCGGTTAACAAGATCTGTATAGAACAAAGATTAACCGGTTAATAGATCTGTATAGAACAAAGATTAACCGGTTAACAAGATCTGTATAGAACAAATATTTGATTGTTGGTGTGTCAACTTGTTTCTAATAAACTCAAAAACAACCGGACCGATTTTAAAAATTCTTATATCATTAGAAAGCTACGCTATCCAGAAGTATCATGAAGTAGGGAGGCAAGCGGACACGACGACGACGTTTACCTAATGGTAAATGATCACTGCCGTCCACGGACAACTACACTATTAGAGGTCTTGCAGTTGCGTTGCCGGCCTTTTAAAAGTGAGTAAGCTCTTTTCTTTCTTTATTTACACATACAAACAAACATCGGATTGTTCTAGAAGACTGAGAACTTTCCACACGTCGCCCAGTCGTTTAATTATTGAACGCTAATTAATTTAAGTAATACAAAGGTAAATTCGATTCATACATTACGCATTTTGTGAAACTTTTGTATAATTGAACATGTGTTAAGCCAAGTTTGAAACTCTTGCCTATAACACCCTAATTACTGTAAACTTAAGCGGGTCGCCGTAACGTACATATGTTTAAAACAACAGCTTCCACACTTCGACCTTGGGTGAAATTTCTATAAATATTTCATTAACTTTGGCTGGGTTAACTTGCCATTTTGCGCAATGGTTGAGTAGTATTTGTAATGTGTTTTAATTTCGTTTTACTGGATTTATACATATTAGTTAAGCCAGAGCTCTCCGAACTCAAAATTCAATACTATAATAATTTTTAAGTTCTTTAAGCTCAAACATTTAACGTTTGTTGACACTGAAGCCATTTTATTATTTCAAAAGCTGTAACTTTTGAACACGGTGATCGATTTCAATCTCTTAAATGGTATTCAACACAGTTTTGAGCAGTTTCAATTGATCGATTGACTTGGATACACAATCGATCAGTTATTTCAGAGATATTAATAGTATGTTGCTATACGTTGGACGTTGATGGAATGCCAAATGCATAAATTTACGGGCTTGGGTCCTTGGTTGAAATTCTTCTTTAATATCATTAGGCAACAAACGGGTAGATGGTTGTCTTGATGGAAAAAGAAACAACGCCTTTAGACACCAAAGATGTTAATATTGTATTGCTATCCGAATGACGCGATGGCAATGCCACATGCATAAGTCTACCGGCTACCTTATCCTCGAAATCGGAATACGACAATGTCAAGCATTTGCTATTGCGGCAGGAGTAGGTAAGGCGGTGGTACCAGAACCTGAGCGAGATGTTACAGAGTGTTGTTTACCTTTTACGAACTGCCTGGCAGAATGGCAGATGATCTTTTTGTCAGTGGGCCTGGACCAACACGGGGAGAATACTATGTCACCACGGGTCCATAGTCCGCGGGGTTATCACGAATATCGCAATGCGTGATTATCGTAATTTTTTAGTTATTGCAAGACATATAATAACCTTGTATGTTAGTGGCAGTCGTTACCGCTTGATTATTTTTGGTGCTGTGGGGGACCAGGAAGCAATTGGCGACTTGTCCGATGTTTTTTTTTTTACGTTTAAGAATCATCGCTGATCGCTGGCGGATTGCAAATTTTATGTAATTGCAAATTTTATGTGACGGAGCGAACTAGTAGTACCGAAAGATTTTTAATACTAAGTGTTTACAACAAATGCCCCTGTCTCCTAATGATAATTGCTATATATTTTAATAATGAGATTTTCCACTATCCACTACTTCGTGGTACTCTGATTAGATTCAGCCCTTTTTTAAAAAAAGAATAAGGGCTTTTACTAGGCATCTCGTGAAAGGCGAGAGAAAGTATGTGTCACACCGTGACCCCTAACGTGGTTGTAGAACTCTTTAACGATTTGACTAGGTTTGGTACCAGCGCCTTACTTATTCCTGCCGTGATTGCGTCAATTGCCTATTACTGTCATGGTCTGGTTTGTAGGGTAGGGTAGTTGGTAGATTAAGGCATGTGACAATGCCATACCGCCACTCGACGCACCATTAACATCTTCAACGTCTATAGGCGATAGTTCCTCTTTCCATCAGGAGAGCCATCTGCTGTTTGCTATCTTATGATATATTAAAAAAAAAACTGCAAACCTTACCAAAAACGACATGCCCAACCAAAGAAGGTTCGGTATATTTTATACATAATTTACTTATTCAACAGTTTTGTTGTAAATATTTCCAACATTTTACAAGTGAGATGGTTTAGAATTACATTCTGGATTCCAGCCTCGGGCGTATTGGAGCCAACATAAACTTAAGGCGAGGCATCGCGACAAACGGGAAAAGACTGGTTTGTTAAATCACGGTTTTTTGTATTGATTGTTAATATAATAATAACAATTTTACAAAAATTACACGATATACCTGAAGATATTATCTAAGGAATGTACTAACTTATCACATGATAGAATATACTTTACTTGATCATATAAAATTCCGAAAACAGGCTAAAAAAATCTCTTAAACAAATAATTTGTTAATAATATTTCTAATCGTCCAGATGATTTTTATATGGTGATACTTAGTTGTAATTACAAAAAAGAATGTGCTAAATTTCAGTTTTCAGCTAATGTCCTATATTTATTTATCCGAAAATTAACACGTTTCCCAGAGGTTTTAGAACATACCGCGCCACCCATTTTCTATAGAATTGACGCGCGTCGAAATACCTCGCCTTAAATAAAAAATAAACATTATTTCCACGTGCTCGCTGAGCGTACGCCGAAAGTAAATGTTTAATTTGCTCTGCGGCTACAGTCTGTTTGAGTTACTTTTGTGCGGTGACCCTTTCGTAACGTA
Source organism: Apodemia mormo (assembly GCA_036924255.1). Classification (NCBI taxonomy): domain Eukaryota; kingdom Metazoa; phylum Arthropoda; class Insecta; order Lepidoptera; family Riodinidae; genus Apodemia; species Apodemia mormo. The sequence goes on from JAUPFN010000019.1 coordinate 7,195,378, forward strand.
CTTATTAAAAAAATAATTAGTTACACAAACATATTTTCACGCCAAATCCCCTACGGGGTAGGCAGAGAGAATTAAGTTTTTTTTACATTATAAGATCGCAAACAAGCAAATGTCTTTCCCGATAGAAAGAGACAGCCATCGCCTATAGACACCAAGTATGTTAATGATGCGTTGTTATTCTTGTGGTGAAGTGTTAACGGCACTTTTACTGGCCAGTGGCTACCTTTCCTTCCAAACAAGAACGGACATCGACGTTATTGCGGCAGAAATAAATAAGGAGGTGGTACTAAATACCCGGACGAGACGTTGCAGAACTAGAGCCTCGCCCGGGTATTACTGGTAAACCACATCGTAATCGCACCACGTAGTCATGGTGGTAGTGATATGTATTTATTTTTTTTTATTTTTTTTTTTTATGTCATAAGATAGCAAACAAGCAGATGGGTCTCCTGATGGAAAGAGTCAACCATCGCCTATAGACACCAAAGATGTTAATGGTGCGTTGCTATCTTGTGGCGAGGTCTAATGCCACATGCATAAGTTTACCGGCTACCTTACCCTCCAAACCGGAACACGACAGCGACAAGCACTGACGCTATTGCGGCAGGAATAGGTAAGGCGGTGGTACCAGACCCGGGCGAGACAATGCAGAACTCTACCACCTAGTAGCCACGATGGTAGTGACTCGATAGCCAATCGGTCGCCTTTTACGACCTGCCTGGCAGAATGGCAGATGGTCTAATATAAAAAGAGGCCTTGGCCAATACGGCGAAACCAAAACTTTAGGTACTCATCTGAGGTAAAAAGTGTTAGCAGCAGATTTTTATTTGAGGTATTTGGGAGTTAGGACTAATGCCCAGGAGTCTAATTCATGTAACAAAACGTTAATCGATTCGAAGCGTATAGGGCCTTTACACATTTTCTTAAACATTAAGCCTCGTCGTAACACGCCGTGACGTTGTATCGTGTATATATGTGTTTACTCGATTGATGTTCCCCGTGTTGGTTCCGGGCTCCTTTGAAAAATAGACCCAACTGCCGTTCTGCCAGGCAGGTCGTAAAAGGCGACCGATATTGGCTATGCATTTCACTACCATCGTGACCACTAAGTGGTAGAATTCTGCATTGTATCGCCCGGGTCTAGTGCCACCGCATTGACGTTATTGCGGCAGGAATAGGTAAGGACCTATTTCTGCCGCAATAGCGTCAATGCTTGTCACTGTCGTGTTCCGGTTTGGAGGGTGGGGTAGCCGGCAAACTTATGCATGTGGCATAAGACCTCGCCACAGGATAGCAGCGCACCATTGACATCTCTGGTGTCTATAGGCGATGGTTTACTCTTACCATCAGACCCATCTGCTTCTTTGCTATCTTGTGATACATAAAAAAAAATGTTTTGTTACGTGGATTATGGCGCTGGGTGGCAATTTTCTTGAGGCGGCGGCGCGGCGGTCAGTCAGGACTCACAAGGAATTATGTTTTTAACACGCTTTTGTTAAGTTGGTTCGTATGTTTGTATGTTAGTATGCATGTATTTTAGTATGTAACGGAAACTGAACATGGTAATTTAAATCGTCGGATCAATAAAATTATTAACTATTAATGGAATTAATTCGAAACTTTGCATTCTTATCGAGGACAATGCAAAAATATAAATAGTTAGTCATGTTATCTTTACCAGGATCTTCAGGTTTAGCATTTTTTTCTTTACCCGATCAGCTACTAAAATAATAATAATAATAATATTCACGGGACAAATTACACTTATTGGTCTAACCCCAATGTTAGAAATACATATATACAGTGTGTAAAGAAATCCCTGTCCGATCGTTGAAGGCATTATTTGGTAGCTTATACTTTAAACTACGTTATTTTTCTTATTTTAATAAAAATATTTTTTTTTTTTATAATGTCATTGTCTTACCTATATACCACTTTCGGATTGGACAGGGTTTTCTTTACACCCTGTATATATAAATACTAGAATATATTTAATAAATGGCGAGGTCTTATGCATGTGGCATTAGACCTCGCCACAAGATAGCAACGCACCATTAACACCTTTGGTGTCTATAGGCGATGGTTGACTCTTTCCATCAGAAGACCCATCTGCTTGTTTGCTATCTTATGATAAAAAGAAAAAAAAACCCAAATCCGGAAATACAAACATTTATGCTCATCACACAAATGCTTGTCCCCGTCGGGGATCGAACCCGAGCCCTGTCGATTGCGTAGTCAGGGTCGCTAACCACTCGACCAACTAAAAAATTAAAGATAAAACAATAAAGGTTGAATTTCGTCCAGTAAGCGATCGGCAGTACATATAATTACCTAACATGTCATGATGACCCATTTCAAATCTTATTTGAAATTACTTTAGAAATAGGTCATGGCCTTAAAATAGTCCCGTCCACGCAAAAGTAATTATGATAAGACGAACACGTCTACTAACTAAAAGTAATGTACCAGATTAATACTCGTTTCCTAGAGGTCTACACGTGACCTTATTCCCCGCCCGGGCTTTTAGGGTCACAAGAAAATTAACTAAATCAGTCGGCTAAACTCAAATGTAAAGCGAATACTTTGAGCGCCCTGTTGGTCATGTGATTAGCGAACTAACTACGAATCGAGGGGTGATGAGCATAGATGTTTGTATTTCTGGGTTTGGGTGTTTAATAAGTATGTAAAAGTATTTATATATGTAATTATTAGGGATGGGCCGAAATTCGGTTTACATTCGGTGTAATCGAATTTCGGCAGCTTGAGCCGAATTTCGACATTCGGCCGAAATTCGGTTTAAAATGCCGAACATTCGGCACTAGAAAAAAAGAAGCTACTTACACTATTTTGACAAAAATCTACACTAATATTATAAAGAGGAAACATTTATATTTTTGATTTTTTTTATCTGTAGGTATCGAATAAACTCAAAAACTACATCAACTATGTCGAATAAATGCAAATAGATCCACTATTTGAAAAAATACTTTTACCAATACAAGGATATTAAAAAATCCCCGAGTATAATAGGCTATATTATATTTTCAAAAAATTTAGAAATTCCTGTCTAAACTGTATCAATACACTTAACTCAAGGTATCAAAATTATTAATTAACGATATATTTAATTATTTAAGTAAATTCGTCAACAACTCACGACGTGTCGCTATCGAAAAAGCGCGCCAAAATTGAACCGATGTTCGGCCGAAATTCGGCCGAATTTTTTATTTTGATCGAATGTTCGGCCGAAGTTCGAATTCGGTTCAAACCACATTCGGCCCATCTCTAGTAATTATATATATATTGGTACCGTTGACTGGCATAACCATTGATATAAAAAACCCATGATACACAATCAGTGTCTCGAGAATGTCCTATAAAAATGAGCGCATAATTTTAAATTGTGCGCTCATTTCAAATAGAATCGCGTCGGTCGTGACACTGTCAATTTTATTACTTTTTGTACATTGCTTTGTAAAATAACTATAAATCTTGCGCTTAAGGTTGAATATGCAAAGACATTTGGTTTTGCCATATCTATAATTACTTATTTGAAATTAGGGACAGTTTTGAGTGTCAGTTTAGTTCGGGACTGTGCATCTAGGGTTTTTTATATCAATGGGCATAACACAAGCAAATGATTTGCTTACTTTGGGGTTAGATCAATTCGTATAATTTGTTCAGCGATATTTATTACTATTATTATAATATATTTTACTACTCCATGTTCGTCCTCAATAATTTTGAAGTAAGACAATATGCTTCTTCTCTCAGACACTTGACATTTGAAAATATATTTCCCGTATTTTGCCCATTAGTTCGTTAATACATGAACCATTAAAAGATGAGAATAATACAATTTGCTATGCTCCGCAAATTGTTTTACGTGACCTCCGCTATGCCACAGAAATAAAAGACTGGTTTATTAAATGGATAAAACTCCCCGATGCGGTTCGAGCAAAAAGCAGACCCCAGCGGCACCATTATCCACCCACATCTAACAAACTCTCATCAACGTCGGTAGCAAGCACAAAAGTTCACAATTTACGCGCTCAGTGCACGTTTCACTTGAAAATGAAGCAACTTCCGGAGAAACAAACACTATTTCACTGAACTTAATTAATTTTACCTTTTAAATGAATTTCCGAAAAGTAACGCCGAAATCAATATTTTTTATTATTCCTTATTAGTTAGTAAAAGGCGGCTGATTGGCTGTACGGCATGCGCCACCACGATGGTATCGTGACTTCTAGGTGGAGTTCTGTAAAATCTCGCTCGGGTCTGGTACCACCTTGCCTATTCCTGCCACAATAGCGTCAATGCCACTGTCGCGTTCCATTTGGTGGATAAGGTAGCCGGTAAACAAATGCATCTGGCATTAACACCCCTTCAATTGGATAACAACGCACCATTAAAACATCTTTGGTGTTTATAGACGACGGTTGTCTCTTTCTATCACGAGAGCCACCAGCATGTTTGTTATCCTATCGTACATATATAAAAGGTTATTCCTTACTTCCTTTTGCTTAGTCGTGTAACAAATAATCATATAGCCTTACTCACAAATGTGGCTTGGCATAATATGTATAGAGGTATTACATTCGAAAAATTAAATGTGAGTACCTTTTACGATAGTAATAATTTTTCGAATCCAACTAATACACCCAGAGATTAGCTCGATCAAACAAACGAAAACACTCATTAGTGTAATCATATTAACATAGATACGAAATCTTACCGTGATAGATTAGTTATTATAACGAGCACAAAACTAAGTTTCCCATAATTATAGTAAAAACCCTTCGTCATTCCGTTCCACGCTAAAATGGTTAAGGTCCAGTGAAATACCTTTTCATTATCATAAAGTACATTACGCATATAGCGTCTAGAAGAAAGCGTGCGCTCTTTTAGTGTTCACTGAGCGTTTACTCCCGTTTGACGTTCATGATATTCCATCCCTGCCAGTTTTTAAAAAATACTTAAAAATCACTATCTGTCTTTCTCTTAAACATTTAGTTATTTCTGTGTATAATTCTTTTTCATAGTTTCGTAAGTTATTTTAATTTTTTCGCCTATCTCATATGTGTTAAAACTTTAAGGTTGGTTGTGCACAATGACCGCTGTCTCTTTGTTATCGCTTCATAAGCTGGGTAAGCTGGAAGAAATTTGTTTTACCTTAGAGATAAGTCTATCTTTTGTACGTCTTAAATTATTATTTTTCTGTGAAATGTCTTAAGTTGTGTTATAATATTAAACAAGAAACATTTTATATTAAATTTTAAAAATATGTAACAAATTTTATTTATTCAAAGAAAAAACAGCACAAAAACTAAAAACAATATCAAAAAATATTTTTATTCCTAATATTGATAAATGGCAACATTATTAATGTTAGTGCAAAGATTTGTCATTAAACAATATACCTAGGTAAACATTTACATATATACATCATATATGCATACAAACATCTATGCTTGTCAAAAGTATAAAAAAAGTTTGTCCCTATCGGAAATCGAACCCGAAATATTCACAATACTAAAAACTCATTTGACTGCCCTGTTGGTCGAGTGGTTAGAAACCTTGACTTGCATAGTCAGCATTAATGGGGCTTGGGTCGGTTCCTGACAGGAACAAGCATTTATGTGATGAGCATAGATGTTTGTATTTCTGGGTTTGGGTATTTATCAAATATATTTCAGTATTTATGTATTTCTGTGTATTAATATCTTTCATCGACTAAAACCCACATCACAATCAAAGAATTTGCTTAATTTGGGGCTAGATCAATTCGTGTGAAATTGTCCAGAGATATTTATTTATTACTAGCTGACCTGGCAAACATTGTTCTGCCTTTTTAACTACTCTATTTTTTTCTATATTTTCTCACCTTTTAAACCTTCCCTGGACTTCAACAATTAATTCAAAACCAAAATTAGCCAAATCGATTCAGCCGTTTTCGAGTTTTAGCAAGACTAACGAACAGCAATTGATTTTTGTTTATATAGATTTATTTATAATGTATTATTTACGAAACAGCAACATGTGAAATAGCCTTACACTAATGGCTGGCATGTATTATCGATGTAGACCCATATCTCTAATGAATTCAACGTGAAGGATTCCTCTATTCTATAAGCATCGGTTGTAAGGGACACATGAAAGGGCCGAATGTACAAGTAACGACCTCGTAGTCAGAATTCAACGGTAATTCGTTATCCCTTACCCGATTGCGCTAAAATGAAGATTATGTTTTTGAGTGTATCCATACAATCCATACTAATATTATAAATCCGACAGTAACTCTGTCTGTGTGTGACGTTATCAATACCAAACCGCTGGGCCGATTGTGTTGAAATTTCATATAGCAATAATATAAAGTCACGGGATGAACATAGCCTATTTTATTTTCATTTTTTTTTCTTTTTTTGTCCATACTCCATACTAATATTATAAATGGCTACATACTGGGCCTTACGTATCTTATCAGTTTCCGAGCTGTCATCCGTAGGCTTAGCTCGTACTTGAATCCTTGCCTTCGTCTTCATCGTTACACAATGTTTGCAATCTTACGTGCATGGTCTTCGTGCGTACATAAATTGTGTGCTTTTATGATTGGTGCCGGCGTGGGACGTGTTTGTAAAAGTGTGGTGGATATGGGTGGATAATTGTGCCGCTGGGTCTTTTTGTCCGGACCTTCGGAGAGTCTTATCCATTTATTAAACGGACGTCTTTCTTTTCGGTATCGCGGAGAATACATAGAACAGTTCGCGCATAATAGCAAATTTAATTAATTTCACCTTTTTAATAATCGATTTCCACAAAGTATCGCCTCTGTGGTCTAGTGGTCCAGCATTGGCGTTGACCACATGAGGTCCCGGGTTCGATTCTCGGGTTGGGCACTTAAAAAAAATGTTTTTTCAGTTTTCTGATAAACACAAAGTTGGCCAGGATTGGAAAGTGTCCGGTTGGCGATAGGCTTGCCACCTATCACATTTGTGGGACCAAGTATCTTCGGCTAATCGTGGGTGCACTTGTTGTACCTCTGCCTACCCCTTCGGGGATATGGGCGTGAAGATTTCCACAAAGTAACGCCTGAATTAAAAAAATATCTGTTTAATGACAAACAATAATATATCTAATAAATTATCACGAAATTAGTGGATTGAGATTAATTACTGACGATTAATAACATATCAAAATTACCAATTAGCTTAAAAACAATTGTGAAGTAAAGGCACATTGTTTTGGAGTTAGTCGACATTCCAAGAAAATTAATTACATTTTCAGACTGATAGAATATTCACAAAAGAAAATCCTTTAAAGAGTTTCTAAGGTCCGAAAACTTTGTATTTGACGAAAGATTTCACTAATTAAAACTTCACTTTTATATCGAAGATTTTTTTACATATTTTTTAATTGAATGCTTTAAGATAGCTTTCTTAATTAGCGTCCGAATTCTATTGTTTTTATGTACAATCGTTATTTCAGTTTATTATAAAAACAACGTTTCCCGGGATTGGTTAAGTGTCCGGTTGGCGATAGGCTTGCTATCCTGCCTATCACATTGGGGGACTAAGTATCTTCAGCTAATCATAGGTGCACTGGTTGCACCACTGCCTATCTCTTCGGGGATATGGGCGTGAAGATACTTTTTAAATAGATAACATATTATAAAGCCGATTCCTTTGCGGGCTAGGAAGATTAAACCGAACGTCTTCAGATTTTCCGGTTTACAACTTTTCCTCGTGTAGGTCCGGGTTCCTTTTGAGGAACAGACCATCTACCGTTCTAGCAGGAAGGTCGTAAGAGGCAAAGGCGTGTCCATTACCATCGTCTCTTCCGGGTATACGGTACCACCGCCTTACTTGTTCCTGCCGGAACAGCGTAAAATGCTTGTCATTGTCGTGTCCTGGTTTGGACATTGGAGGGTAGGGTAGCCGGTAGAATTGTGACACTGCCATCTCACCACTCGGATAGCACCGAACCATTAACATCTTTGGTGGCATAATCGATGGTTTCTCATTCCATCAGGAGAGCCATCTGCTTGTTTGCTATCAAATCACGGCTCATCGGTTGGCGAGATAAGTAATGGTTACTATCACCGCATTTTACCGTTCTGACAAAGATTATCGCTTATTTCTGCAATAAATGGGACCGGCAACTTTAAGTGCTCATTTATTTATTTAAAAATTTATGCACAATGGAGTACATAGGTGGAGTTAATGCTATGTGGCATTCTCTACCAGTCAACCCAAACTGATTGGGAGAGCATTTCCTTTAAAGGGGTGCATGAAAAGATAAATTAGTAAAATTTATTTTCAATAACTGCTGGTAATACTAAAAAAACTAAAAACATATTTTATACACATAAAATACACCTTATTTATGACATATATACCTAAGTAATTAACATACATAGATAAACATATTACATAATAATATATTACTTACAAGCTAACCCGGCAAACGTTGTTCTGCCTTTTTAACTACTCTTATTTTTTTTCTACATTTTCTCACCTTTTAAAACTTCCCTGGACTTCAACAATTAAGTCAAAACCAAAATTAGCCAAATCGGTTCAGCCGTTCTCGAGTTTTAGCAAAACTAACGGACAGCAATTGATTTTTATATATATAGAAAAAGATAATAGGTAAATAAGTATAAATATGGTGATTAAATACATAAATAAAATAATGTCTGATAATGTTAATTCAAAAGATATTTTTTAACAGAACATTTAAAGGAATCATCATATTTTTTAACAAAAACTTTTATAATACAGCAGTCTGCACGCTGCAGCTAGTAAGTGAATAAATACCAAAAAATAGAGGTTAAAGGGGAAATAGTAACACGACGATGACAAGCATTGACGATATTGCTGCAGGAATAGGTAAGGTGGTGGCACCATATACCCAGGCGCTACGTTGTAGAACTCTACCATCTATTAGTCACGTTGGTAGTGATATATAGCAAATCGGTCGCCTTTTATGAGCTGCCTGGTAGAACGCCAGTCGGTCTATTATTCAAAGGTGCCCGGAGCAACACGGGGAAAAGTATACACTTTCAACAAGTATTGTAATTAACTGAAAACCTCTGCGTTTTCGAAGTCAGTTAAAAGTATTTGTTAAAGAAATTAAAATTATGAGATCGCCTCTGCGATCTAGTAGTCCGGTGTCGATGTTGATCACATGAGTTCTCGGGTTCGATTCCCGGGTCAGAAATTAAAATGTGTTTTTTTCAATTTTCTGTCGAAAACAACGTTGCCTGGGATTGGAAAGGTGCCCGGTTGGCGGTAGGCTTGCAATAAACATTGTGGGGCAGAGTATCTTCGGCGAATCAATAATCATGGGTGCACTTGTTGTACCTCTGCCTACCGCTTGGGGATGCGGCCGTGAAGATACTAGACATTCAAAATTAATAGGTTCAAGTGTATGTTTATCTAATGTTAATGGGAGTTAAGTACCGACTACGGAAAGTGAAATACATTAAGCGAAATGGTATGATTTAAGAGCTAATTTATTGAGATACAAAGTTTTCGCGCTCGAGATGTAGGTCAGAGTTGTCAGAGTTGTTACAAATTTGGCGTTATTTAGGGCCTTAGCGTGAGTAACTTCGCAATATTTACTCTGCGGCTGTTGTTAAACATGGCTTAAATTATAAAAATACCTTGTTAAAGTCAGATTAACTCATGAAAAGTAACGTACGATATTTTTTTTAATTTTAAGGGTTACAATTTTTTTCCGTCAATATTAATAAATAGTGAAGGAAAACCTTTGTACCCTTTTTATAATAACGAAAATAGCACAATTAAAGAAAACGAAATTTAGCACAATAAAATTTATAAATAATACAATATGCATTAGAAATAAATTAATTAAAACCAATAATTTTACCAGTTTCACCCGTGTCGCTCTGGGCTCCTTTGAAGATTTAAAAACCTTTAATATAGATTTAATCAATAAAAATAAAAACTTGGAAAATATAATTAGTGCCCTTGAACAACGCATAAATGAGCAAGAACAGCATAAAAATAATAATGTACTTGAAATCGTCGGAATACCATATAAGGACAATGAAGATATACAGAAAATAACAAAAATATTGGCTGATAAAATAAATGTATGTCCGAAACTAGTTCAAAAGGCTACCCGACTTCCGCCTCGCAACGGAAAAGAAGGAATAATCAAAATTGAAATGCATGATAAAGAAGCTAAAACAAAATGGATAACTTCAGCGCGGAAACAGACACTTGTTGTTAGAGATATTTATCAAGACGTTAAAAATGAAAAAGGGATGGAATGCATATTCTGTAGGGAAGCACTCTCTTATTATTACAAAAAACTTTTATGGAAGACCAAAGAAGAATTAAAAAACATTTATAAATATATATGGTGTAAAGAAGGCAAAATATTAATTCGTAAAGATGACGGTGCGAAAATTTTAACAATAAGGGTTGAAGAGGACATATTGAAGGTAAAAAACTTGTAATTTTATTGCTCCTCCCCGTCACTAATGTGCCTATGTGCTTGATTAGGAAAATTACATAAAAATATAAAATTCAATATGGATTCGATATCAGAAAACGTTGTTGAAATTACTAATTGCTCAACGATAAAAGAGTACTGGGAATTCGTATCGAAAAGTAATAATAAGCTAACCTGTGTACATGTGAATATACGTTCAATAATTAAAAACTTTCAGCATATAGAATTACTTATAAAAATGTCTCAATACCCACTTGATGTAATCATACTAACTGAAGTAGGTATATCTGATACCATTAGTAATATCTTTGCAATTCCTGGCTATAAAATGTATACACAACTGCGCAGTAACCAAAGGGGCGGAGGTATAATAGTTTACATATTAGACGATCATCACTTTGAAAAATATCACAGAAAACCTCCTTATGTGAGTGTATCGTAGGTCGATTAATCACCAAAACAAATTACTCGGCAGTTCTGTGTGTATTATATAGACCACCATCAAAAATCAATTCTTGTTTATTACGGAATTAAAAAAAATATTATCACAGTGCGAAAATCGTGATTTACTACTTCTAGGCGATATCAATATCAATCTAAAATACAAAAACTCTGTTACAAATCAGTATCTGGACATGTTATATGCATACGGTCTTGTATGCGGGATCTCAGATTATACCAGAATCGAATCGAGAAAAAATTTAATAACAAAAAGTTGTATTGATCACATATTTATACAGTCCCGCATACAAGATGCGCACTGCGCGGCTTTGGGAACTGTACTGGCTGACCATCGCGTAACTATTGTATCGCTAATTTCCGACAGTTACATACAGGCTGCTCCGTCAAATACTTTTAAATATAATAACCAACTGTTATTAAATGAATTAAATAAAATAGATTGGTCTCCGGCATACTGCTTAAATAACGCTAATCATATTTATAAGTACATCAGAAATAACATAGAACAGTGTTATGAATTAGCGAAATATGAGATATCCCCTAGGAAAAATAAACTTAAGCGGGCAGAGTGGATAAACCAACATATAATACACCTATGTGAACAAAGAGACAAAATATATTTATGTATGAAAAAAGATATCACGAATAATCTGCTAAGAGTTGAATACAATAAATTTCGAAATAAAGTAAACAAAATAATACAAAAAAAATAAAAACAAGTACTATAGAGATACCATAAATAAAAATAAAAGTAATGTGAGAAATCTATGGCAGATATTAAACAAAATGACAGGGAAAAAAATTGCAACAGTGGACGAGGTAATACACAAAGCTTTTGAAAGTAGTGTAATGAAAGATGATGTGATTGCAAATAATTTTGCCGTAAGCTTTGATAGATCTGTTAAAAATATTCTCCATAAATGGACAGTACCAATTTTAGACAAACGCACATATAATATTATTAATAATGTATCAATGTATCTTAAAAAGGCAGAACCAAAAGACATATATGACATAATCAGAAAATTAAAAATTAATAAATCTGCAGGATATGATTTAATAAGACCAGTGGACATAAAAAGCATCTCAGAAAACATAGTAACAGTGATAACACACTTCATTAACACTAGCATAACAACTGGGATATATCCTCTAGAATTAAAAACTGACATTGTGAGACCGATATATAAAAACGGTAATAAAAAGATTATGAAAACTATCTTCCAATTACAATATTACCGGTTTTGGATAAAATTATGGAAAAATACGTATGTAATAAAATTCATAACTTCTACAAAAGCCATAATATAATATCCAACGATCAGTATGGATTTCAAGCAAATAAAGGTACTATTCAATTACTCTCTAATTTTACAGACTATGTTAATAAATGTCTTAATTTGATTGATTATAGCAAAGCTTTTGATACATTACAGCATAACATACTCATAGAAAAACTTAACAACAGTGGAATTCGAGGGCCACTACTTAACTGGTGTGCAAATTACCTCGATAATAGAACTTTTTGCGCGAAAATAGGCCGCGATTACAGCAGAAACATACCAGTAACACAGGGAACCGCTCAAGGTTCTGTATTAGGTCCACAGCATTACTTAACTTATGTAGATGATATTAAAAATGTCGTTCATAAATGTAAAATATTTCAGTATGCCGATGATACGTGTTTAGTGGCAAATGATAAAAATTTTGATGTCGAGCTTGCTAAAATAAAAGAAGATTTCTTACTAATTGAAAAATGGTCACATGATAATGGACTAATACTTAACAGTGTGAAATCAAAAGTGATGCACATACGTTCCAGTCACATATCAACTTCTAAAACCGTGGATATTAAAGCTCACAGTCACAAATGTCTGCATACTATATCAATATCACAACATTGTGAATGTTTAACACTTGAGCAAGTCAATAAATATAAATACCTAGGACTTATAATAGATGAAAGATTTAACTGGAAGTATCACATAGACTATGTATGTGACAAATTAAGAGCCATAATGGTAAAATTCCGTATAATTAAAAACAGTATACCTTATTGCATAAAACTGCAAATGTATAACGCTCTTGCTGGAAGCATTATATCATACGGGCTTAGTAGCTATGGACGAACATTTAAAACTTATATTGATAAAATAGCACAATTGCAACTACGCCTATTAAAAATTATTGTTCCAAGTGTAATCAAACTTAACTATAAAAAAGACCCTGATTATTTATTTAATTATTGCAAAGTTTTACCAGTTATAGATCAGTTAAACATGCTACTGATAAAAGAAAATTATTTTAAATTTATTGAAAAACAAAAAAAAGGATATATAACAACAAGACAAATTGCGTTAAAAAATTAAATACTACTCGTGCTAATAATTTCTATGGGCAAAGAACAGCAGATTATATTGTGTTCAGATTAATTAACACAGAATTAAACAAAGATTGCATTAATAAAATTAACGAAAGAAACCTAAAACGCATATTAACAAACATATTTACGAATAATGTACGTCACATTTCATAGCCTTTCACTAAAAAAAAAACACTTCATACACATACATACGAAGTTATATAGGCTTAATATTAATTTAAAATGTATATGTAATAATATTACACACACATATATAAATTTATTAAAAAAAAAGTAAAATATATACTTTATTGAATAAAGTAATTTAACGCGTTATCAACAGGAGCAATTTATTTAAACCCTACGCAACGCCCGGGCCCAAGAAATGTAATGCACGTCACGGAAAATATGTGTAAACAACAAAATACCTATCTACCGTTTTATTTTGTGTGCAGCGTTAAAGTACTGAGCAATATTGGTACTGAGTATGTTTAAGCTAATTATTGTAACTGTTAGTAATATATTCTGTAGTGTTAAACTTATACCTATTTATATGTGGAGTGTGCAACATCCGCATAAACCTCTAATTACAGGTTTAAGGATGTTTAGCAAATAATTATAATGTATGCTTTTTTGAATAAAATAAATAAATAAATAAATAAAATAAGAACAGACTAACTGCCGTTCTGCCAGGCAGGTCGTAAAACGCGACCGGTTGGTTATATGTATCACTACCATCGTGACTATTAGGTAGTAAATTTTTTTATAGTAGACGGCGCAAACGAGCAGGTGGTGCACCTCATGGTAAGTGATCACCGCCGCCCATGAACATCTGCATTACCGGGGGTCTTGCGAGTGCGTTTACGGCCTTTTAAGAATGAATAAGCTCGTTTCTTGAAGGTCCCTAAGTCGTATCCGTTCGGAAACACCCCCGAGGGTAATTGATTCCACAAAGGACTAGTGTGAGGCAAAAAGTGCCGATAAAATGCACGGTTTTGGATTTCCAGACATCGAGGTGGTGAGGATGGAACTTTAAATTTTGTCGCGATGTCCGATGATGGAATTTAGCGCCATGAATTTGTCCGAACAACTCGTCGGAACACTCCCCATGATAAATACGGTGAAAGATGCAGAGTGAACCTACATCTCTTCCTAACGCCACAGAGTCAAGCCGATTAGAAATAGCCTGGTCGTCGACGATTCGAACCGCTTTACGTTGAATGCGATCAAGAGGAAGAAGCTAGTACTGAGGAGCTCCGGCCTAGAGATGAGAACACTACTCCATGTGAGATTAAATTTGGGCCTTGTAAAGTTAGAGGCGATGAACTGGCATGGCTCTACTGAGTACACCAAGGTTTTTGGAGGCTAGTTTAGCTTTCCTTCCGAATGACCGTGGAACTGAACGTTGTTCGATATGTCAACTCCTAGAATTCCAATACTGGCTGAGGCTGTCAGGAGAGTGTTCTCGAACCGAGGTGATACGACAAAGGGTGTTTTTTATGGTAAACGCACAAAGCTGCGTCTTTTTGGGGTTAAAAGTAACAAGGTTTTGACGACCCCATTCTGAGACATCGGTTAGTCGAATATCGAGTTCAGAAACGAGCTTGTTCCAGCCCTCTTCGACGTGTTCCTGAGAAATACCGCTACGGCCGGAGTATGTAGCATCACCAGTACTGTCGTCCGTATAGCAATGTATGTTACTAATTCGCAATATATCATTGATATGCAGAAGAACCAGTGTCGGTGATAGCATGCAGCCTTGGGGAACACCAGCATTGACAGGTTTGAGGTTGGAGCATGCACCGTTGACTACGACCTTGATGCTCCGATCAGCCAAAAAACTGGTGATCCACTTCATAATTTCTCGGGAAGCCCATAGAAAGGCAGCTTCGAGAAAATCGCTTTATGCTCCGCAATGTTCCGGTTGGAAGCAGCAATAACATCTTTGTTGTCTATGGGCGATGGTTTCTCTTTGCCAGAGCCATGTGCTTATTTGCTATCTAATGATAATAATAATAATAATAATTTCTTTATTTGAAGAAAGAAATGGATCCGGCAAATACCAGCTGGAGACACTTGAGGCGATAGAGAGGCGTGCCAAGAGGTTCATAAACGACGATGATCTGATAGTCAAAAAGCGCCAGAGCCTCGCTCATCGACGCAGAGTGGCTAGTTTATCGGTTTTTTATCGGATTCGCTTTGGACAGTCCGGTGCGGAATTGCACAACTTAATTCCGCCATCCCCGTTTTTCATTAAATATATATATATTAATATATATATATATATATATATATATATATATATATATATTACATGGTACATTAAATATATATATATATATATATATATATATATATATATATATATATATATATATATATATATATATATATATATTTAATGTACCACAGGTTCCTGGGGATTTTTATATGTGTCATTTTAAACAGAATTGCGTGGGCTGTTTTTTTCACTGGCAGAGTGAATTTTACTGTCACATAAAATATTTGTTGAATAAAAATTCAGCGCTTGTCGTAAAGATAACGTTTGCTAGAATTTTAACATTCACATGACATAAAGATTGCGTATAGAGATTTTCCTCCGTGTTGGTCTCAGCTCTTTTGAGGAATAGACCAACTGCCATTCTGCCAGGCAGGTCGTAAAAGGCGACCGATTGGCTATGGGAGTCACTATCGTCGTGGCTACTAGGTTCTGCATTGTCTCGCTCGGGTGTGTTACCACCGCCTTACTTATTGCTGCCGCAATAGCGACAGTGCTTATTGCTGGCGTATTCCGGTTTGGAGGGTAAGGTAGCCGGCAAACCTATGCATGTGGCATTAGACCTCGCCACAAGATAACTCACCATTTATATCTGTGATGTCTATAGGCGATGCACATCGTTGATTCTTTCCACTATTTTTTTTTTTTATGGAAGAGGGGGCAAACGAGCAGGAGGTGCACCTGATGGTAAGTGATCACCGCCGCCCATGGACATCCACAATACCAGAGGTCTGACAGTTGCGTTGCCGGCCTGATACTCTTTCCACTAGTTGATATATATGATACGAACACTCTCTACTTTATATACCCTATGAAACCTATATATAAATTTGCCTATAAATAAATTTCGCAAAAAGTTGTTTAATTTGAAACTTTAAAACTTATTATGATATTAAAGAATTTTTAGCCGATAAAATAAATTCGCCTTAAAAAAATTCATTGTAATGAAATTTTGTAAATATAACTTTTTAAATTATACAAAAATTTGAATACATAAAAAATGAAAATTTTTAATTATAAAAATAACTTTGTGGTACGAAATCATTCCTGTACGTTAGTAATTAGTTTAAAAATAGAGAAAAATGACCAGCCCGCTGATTTTCTTCCGCTGGATTTCTCAGTGTGTGGCCGCGTTCCGATCCGGTAGTAATTCTAAAAATCGATAAAACGTTGTAAATGTGTACATTACCTATATAATAATAATTTTTAAATATTTGCACACCATGTAATGGTAGAATATGTTGGTAACTTAATTATTTTTAACAACTTGTGTCACCCATATTTTTGCAAATACCTATTTTCATTTAATTTCATTTCAAACGATGGTACAGGCAACCATTTGCATTTTACTAACAGCCCAGCAGAATGGCAGATGGTCTATGCTCCAAAGGGGCCTTTTTTTGTTATCGTAGGGGCCTTTTTTTGTTATCGTAGGGGAAATGCCTTTACGCACTACCGGGCTATATGATGCGGCCCGAGTGTGGGACTCGCCGGCTGGTCGTACTAAACCCCCCGCATCTCCTCGATGCTTTTGTAGGCGAGGTAATGGGTACGCGTGAGCATTCTTCCGCTACCCCGCCAGCATCCACATCCGTCTAGGACCAGGGTTGGTTAGAAACCCGGCGGACGACTTTTGGCCATTTTTAAGGAGGTTGCCTTCCTCACCCTCGGGCGCAGGCAGAAGCAGAGCCCCTGCCTTTGCACCACGAGCCTTGGAGGCTCGCCACCCCATGAGCCGATGGTCGTCTGGGCAGATGCCCCTCCCCTAGTGGCCATTTTTTATAGAGGTTGACCTTCCTCTTCCACTGTGCGCAGGCGAGGACAGAACCCCCACCTTTGCACCGCGGGCTTTAGAGGCCCGTCATCCCACGACCCGAAGGTCACCTGAGCTAATGCTCCCCGTGCGCGCAAAATGCGCTGCGCATCTCTCTTCAAGATGAAGGGTTCGCGAGCGACCTTTATAGGATCACCCTTCTAATTTGAAAATTTCCTGGAAATTTTATCAATATCACTTTAGCCATTATGGAATCCAAAGGGGACATATATACATACTAAAAAATCGATATTTCTTATTTGTTAAGCCCGATAGGGCCGAGTGCCATCATCGTGATTTAGATGGAGTTATTTTGCTTCCTGCACATCACAAGCCTCTTCATACAAATATCGTAATTCTGGAGACTCTTAGTACCATTTAATGACAAAGCCGGTCAATCTTATCATGGTTTTAATTGTGATATTGAAAGTCATGATAAGATTGACCGGACAGCAAAATCTTCTGATGAAAAAGATAGCATTCGCCTTTACTCACACATTACACAGAGTTAATTTTAATTTTTTTTTCGCAAATACAAAACTACATTATCACAGTATTATCAGTTACCACACATCCGCAGGCTTCCTTTTACCCCAATGAAGTCGCGAAAACAGCTATAGCTATATTGGATGGTAATTAATAATTTGAACACTGAATATCGTCGGCACTTGGTAAAACTCCATGTTAACTTATATTTATATCGTATTAAAAGCACTTGTACTGTTTTACTAGAATTTTTATTATTAAAACCAACCGGTTTCGCGTTTTAACGCATCATCAGGGCAAAAGTTAATATTGTTTAGTACAAATGTGTTAGTTATTGTTAAGTTAGTGATGCGTTTACCGGTTGGTTTTAATAAATAAAAAGTCAAGTAAAACAGTACAAGTGCTTTTAATACGATATAAATATAAGTAATGAATAATGTGTAGTTGTTCACGAGTGCTCGCGAATTTGGAAATTGAATTGCTTTTATTTCAACTTTTTAAGGCAAAATGCGAATGTTCGCAAAGTAATCTATAAAATATATGTAGTGTTGAATAATATTTATAGTAATATTTCCCTTTCTGTTTAATAAGCAACTGCTAGTTCTGGTTGCGTCATAGTTAATAATAAGAATAATAATAATATCTTTATTTGCGTAAAATAGGGTACATAATTAGATGTCATTTAAACATATGCTGCTCTATAATCCTATTTTGCCTGTTTTGTGGCTTGCAAATGTTAAAATTTTGTTGATAATCAAAGTAAATTTATGTTAATAATCATAGTAAATTTGAAATTGAATCTATATTTCTATATTATCTATATTATTATTATTATATTATAAATGCGAAAATTTGGATGTATGGATGGATGTTTGCATGGATATTTGGATGGATGTTTGTTACTCAATCACGCAAAAATTACTGAACGGATTTAAATGAAATTTGGCACTCGGGTAGATGATGACCTGGAATAGCACATAGGCTACTTTTTATCCCGGAAAAATTAGGTGATCCCGCGGGATTTGCCAAAAACCTTATAATGCAGCGGGCTGCACGCTGCAGCTAGTACTATAAAAATTTTAATATATGTTAAGTCTACGAAGTCTACGAAACCTAAAAGTTTATTCAGTTTAGAACCGCTCCTGAGTTTTTTCTCGAATAAAGCTTAGTATCATATTATGTATCACTAAAGGAATCAAACCTATGACCTCATAATTTGAGCTAAATGCATTAATTGGACTGTTCTGAACGTGGGATCTTCCCTTTTAGCTGCCCGTGCCTCAGAGGAGTATAGAAAAATATCGAAATCAGTTATCACAAGAAATAAGTGATGGTCGCTATCATGGCGATAAATGCAGTGACAGGTATCTCGTTTACCGAAAATCGATGGTGGTTTTTTATACCGAAACCGAAACGTCCATTGACGATCGACGATTGAATCGGCGTAATTATATTTTCAATCTAATTTTGTTTCTTTTTTTTTCAGGTAAGTCCTGATATAATCAAGAAATATGTCACAAAACGGTATGCTATCCATGTTGTATCGTTTATATATTACGTCTTTTCGGTATTTAAATAAAAATAAATAATAAATAAATATTCACGGGACATATTACACTTATTGATCTAACCCCAAAGTAAGCAAATTATTTGCTTGTGTTATGGGTGTTAGTCAATGATAATAATACATAGAAATGCATATATGAATACTAGAATACATTTAATATAAACACCCAAACCCGGAAATACTAACATTTATGCTCATCACACAAATGCTTGTCCCCGTCGGGGATCGAACCCGAGCCCCGTCAATTGCGTAGTCAGGGTCGCAAACTACTCGAACAACGAGTCGGTCAAATATTTGGTACTACCGTCTTACCTAGTCCTGCCTCAATAGCATCAATGCTTGTCATACTCGTGTTTCGGTTTGGAGGGTGAGATAGCCACTACAATTTTGCATGTGGCATTGCCATCCCGTCACACAGACAGCAAAGCACCATTAACATCTTTAGTTTGTATAGATGATGGTTTATTTTTCCATCAGGGGGCGTCCATAAATTACGTGAGGTGTTTTTTTAAATTTTCTGTCCCTCCCTCCCCCCATGGTGAGATGTCGTGAGATTTTATTCAACTTCCCCTCCCCCACCCTCAAATCTCACGTGAGATTTTTCAAAATGTGGGTTTCTTAAATATGTAAACGCGTTTGATTGTTATTTTAAAAAGAAAAAAATTGATTTGTGCTTTTATTTACGACTAGTTAAGACTCTATAACGTCGAAGTATGGATCAAATCATTTTTTTCAAACGAATTAGTGAATGATCTTAATCGTTTACGATTACGCTTAAGATTAAATCTTAAGCATATACAATCTGGATAATGGACCAAGTATATTTTTTTTGTTTCAATCAGAAAAATTTTTGCGTGTTTTGCGTGCTGTTTGCCGAGACCCCCCCTCTCTCCTACGTAAGATTAGGTGAGATTTGACTCGACCCCCTCTCTCTCCTTAACATCTCACGTAATTTGTGGACGCCCCCTCAGGAAGTTTATTTTTCCATCTGCTTATTTACCATCTAATGATATAAAAACGCAATAGATATGAGTACAGTCGATTAATAGGAAATCAGCACACAGGCAGTTAAAAAATTGTTGATTTCGATTTTCTATAGATCGTCCCTTACAACCTGTATGTTACGTACACATAAAATATTACAGAATTGTATAAAATGTAGAAGTGAATGCCCAGGCAATTTGTTTTCAAGGCAATGTCCCGGGCGTCTAGACGAAACAGCTAAGACAGGACAGAAATGAGAGTTCCCACCAATTTAAGCTTCACGCTCAACTGGGCAAACGACTTTTGCTGGAGGTTCGGCAAAACTGGTTATTTCACTCCATTTTCTTTTAATAAACATTATATTTTGTTATAGACTGCAAAATAGCTTTTCTTATTCGCAATATTAAGTTACCACCTCTTTCATTTTCAACTGACTTTTTAAAAAGGAAGAGGCTCTCAAATCAGCTGTCTTTTTGAAGTTATACTTTTTTGGCGCGTTAGGCATGCATTAGGGAAACACGGTAAGAGTAAAATTTTTACGATACACGCGCACACCGTCACGAAAATCCGTACCAACACCATGAAATTAGCTAGTCAAGATTTTTTTTAATTATGTGCAAATAATTATTTTATGATAAACTAGCTGTTGCCCACGACTTCGTCCGCGCGGACTTCGTTTACTCCGCACAGTTCTTCCCCCGTAGGTGATAGCGTGATAATATGTTTGCAAAATTTGAAGTAAATCCATGCAGTACTTTTTGAGTTTATCCCGGACATACATACAGACAAACAGACGAAAATTCTAAAAAATATATTTTTGGCTTTGATATCGATTGTAGATCACGCCCCAAGTATTCTTTTAAAAAAATATTCAATGTACAGTTTTGACTTTCCTACGATTTTATTATATGTATAGATATAGATTTTACTTAACTAGATAAGGCGTTATAGAACTTTCTTTCAATGTATTAAAAACCTTTTTACTATCATTAGTGTCGTTTTCTTTACAAACAGGATAACTCGAAGGATAAAACTTTTAGAATTATTCCCACATGTGTACACAAGTACACACACACGTTTTTTTATGTTAGTTACCTCAGATTTTTCTTTTGGGAGGGTATACTTCCATTTGATCCGAAATTACTCAATTGGTTCGGGCTTCTGTGAAGAATAGGTCAGCTGCCGTTATGCCAGGTAGATTGTAAAAGGCAATTGGCTATGCGAGTCACTACCATCGTTGCCACTAGGTGGTAGAGTTCTGCATTGTATCGCCTGGGTCTGGCACCACCATCTTGCCTATTCCTGTTGCAATCGCATTAGTGCTTGTCACTGTCGTGTTCTGGTTTGGAGGTTAAGGTAGCTGGTAAACTTATACATGTCACATTAGACCCTTTGCTCAGTCAATATAGCTTTCTAAAGTCTTAAGAATTTTTAAAATCGGTCGAGTATTTTTTGAGTTAAAACGTAATAAACAAAATATTGAAAGTTTAGTTCTTCATAATATTAGTTTATATAGAAAAAGGAAATGGTTTTTTCAATATAAAGATGCATCTATTGGTTATAGATGCCAAAGATGGAAACAGATCATTTGTGTAAAAGGCCAGTGGCATTTTTTACGTCTACCTTACCTCCTAAACTGGAACATAATAGTGAAAGATTTTGGTGATGGTGTATATTCTGGTGTGTCGTTGAGTTTCTTCCGCGCCGGACCTCCTAATCGTGAGGTCACGTTCCAATTCGGTCGTAGCTATAAAATTTTCGACCCTTCAAAAGTGTCTGTAATGGTTAATTTGTATAAAATAAAATCGAATTTAGGTCAGACAAAAGTGCTAGTGACGCAAACCTAATCGCAATCATCGCAAGAAATTTGAGGTATCCGTTATCAGTTAAATGCGACTGTAAGTATCACCACTTATCCCGCCAACTGACATACTGAATCGCGGTGAATCGCTATGTTAATAATTAGCTTATTCAGCCTACCCTGTAAAGGAAGCAGCGTAATTATAGTTTTTCACTTTTGAATGAGAAAGTTTCATAGTTTTTTGCATATACGTTTAAAAGCGTGAAAATTTAATTTTATTATGTCAAATAAAAAAGTATCTTCACGCCCGTATCCCCGAAGGGGTAGGCAGAGGTACAACAAGTGCACCCACGATTAGCCGAAGATACTTGGTCCCACAAATGTGATAGGTGGCAAGCCTATCGCCAACCGGGCACTTTCCAATCCCGGGCAACTTTGTGTTTATCAGAAAACTGAAAAAACATTTTTTTTTTAGTGCCCGACCCGGGAATCGAACCCAGGACCTCATGTGGTCGACGCCAACGCTGGACCACTAGACCACAGAGGCTTGTTTTGCTATGACAGTTTTAATAATTAATCATTCCATTTTTGTTTTAATAATTCTTTAAATAGCGTACTATAATTTTTCAGGTTAATTACTGATTCAGTTCAGGTTTATTACAGAATAATTACGTTATTAATGAAATGTCAAGAACTTTAACGAATTAACATATTATTTGATTAATAACAAAGATAATAAATAGCACAATAAAAATTCACACGAAAAATAGAAATGTCAAGTTTAATAATAAAATAAAATAAATACATTAATTAAAAAATATCATCACGTGCACATACCAGAAGAAACAGGCTGAGGTGCGGGCAACTAGTGCATCTACAGTTGACCATCGGGTCTTAAGTTCCATTACGTGACAAGTTAGTGCAATCTACAATTGACCAACATGTATTAAGTTCCATGATGTGACAAATTAGTGCAATCTACTATGGAACAACATGTATTAAATTCCACGATTTGACAGGTTAGTGCGATCTACAACTGATCAACAGGGTAATAAGATTCATGATGTGACAGATTAGTGTAACTGCAAATAACCGAAAGGTTTTAAGTTCCAATTTGTGCCAATGTAGTACTTTTTCGTCAACGATTACTCCCAAACGGATAAAACGATTTTAATGCAATTTATGCATTAGATTTAGTTTTTTGAGGAATAGAACTGATTAGTTTTTGTACTCATTCGGTACATAAATCTGGAGTTGTCTATATTCAAAAAATACTGTTTCGCCAAAAAATTTTTAAGTTTTTTCAAAATTTCTCAAAATCTCGTGAGCCGACTTGGTTCAAGTTTTCAGAAAGTCTAAGTTGAGTAAACTCCAATCGAATGGCATCAATCGCGTTTCGATCGGTCCAGCCAGCCAGCCAGCACACACACACACACGCACACATACATACATACATACATACATACATACATACATAAATACATACATACATATATACATATTGACGTTATCGTGAAAATAGTCGGAAAAGATTCCTAGGACCTCAAAACGTGGAGATCTGGTGAAAACTCGATTTTTGAAAATCGGGGCAAAATCAGTAACTTCCTTATACATAGTGGGAAATTAAAAAAAAGTTAATTGAAAGTAACAAAAAGTACAGGTTTGGCGAATACGTGGTTTATGTTTTTATCCATAAAGATACAGAAGATAGTCATTTCATTCAATTATTAATTGAAGTTATATATAATTTTTACCTTCTTAAAATACATAGGTACCATCTCGTCTTTCTTCTCTTAAATCACAAAATCATAATTAAATTCCTCCACCGTTCAATGAAAATTATGGTATGAAAGCAGCGTCGATAATTGTCAATTGTTTCAGTGATTTGTTTTACGAGATTATAAAATTAAAGGGACTGTTTCATCACGGACCCGCTTACGTTTGTTGACATAACATTTTATAATTAATTTGATTATAGAACGTTCCCACTTTGTTGGTAGAGGAATTTGTTGGTTCTGAGGCATTTGCAGGTTCACAGAGAACAAATAGAACCGTGTTGACAATGGCTGTTTGTTTTATACTAATTAATAATTTGGTTTGTAACGTATTTATAATTTCTTTGGAATCTTAATTAGATGTGCCCCGCGGAATAATGGGTGGCTTATTCTTTAAAAGAGCCCCAAGCAACACGGTTCAAAAATAAGAAAATTAGATTAAGGTCTAGTAACCTCACAAGGAACAATTATAATATTTTAAACTAATACATACGGTGAACGGAGGTATTCTATTTCGATGAATACATATAATAAAATCGTAGAAAAGTCAAAACTGTACATTGAATATTTTTTAAAAGAATACTTGGGGCGTGGTCTACAATCGATATCGAAGCCAAAAATATAGTTTTTAGAATTTTTCTGTTACAGTACGTGGTAACACTTTACATGAAAATGTTTTTTGCGGGATTATAATTTTATAAATATGTAGTACTGACTCACTGACTGACATATTCACGCCCAGCCTAAACCCTTGGATTAAGAAGGCTGCAATTTTTACATGGGTTGTTCTTACGATGTAAACGAGGAATGAGAAAGAATTTTTCGAAATTTATTCCCTAAGATGATGAAATATGAGGTCAAACTTTTTTTTCCAAATTTTTCCACGTGGACGAAGTCGCGGGCTCAGCTAGTTTATAATATAAAAAGGAAAATACAATTTTAATAATCGATTAACTACATTACATCGAAGTTAATACGATTTAGTGTTTCAGGAGAAAACATCAGGAGAATGCTATAAAATAAAATTAAATAAAATACATTTTATAATCAATCAGCATATTCATTAGCAAATGCAAAATATAAATCGATATTTATGAAGGAAATATCCCTACTTATACTGTATTTAAGATGCAGAATATTTCTCTTAGATACCTCAGATAAAATTATGTCGGCATCTGTTGCCGGATAATGTTGTCGTTTTCCTAATGAATTATTCTAAATTTTCCTAGTTTTTTCCATGGGTTTTCACTAGTTATTGTTCGCCGGTTTTCGTGCAAGGTAAATAGAACGTACCAAATTTCAGTAGACTTTTCAGTCCGCCGCAATTCACTGAACTGTCTGTTAAAGTATTTTTATTTGTACTGAAAAATTTTACTGATACATGGACGGTAGCGCATTAACATTTTTGGCGTCTATAGGTGATTTAATTTTCCTGTTCCTCTAAAACTCAGAATATAAATCACTTTCTTTCCGTGTATGAATCCTATCATAGAACACATTTGTACTCATAAGAATTGAAGAATATTGTTTCTTTCACTCTCATATTCA
Organism: Apodemia mormo; assembly: GCA_036924255.1. Taxonomy (NCBI): domain Eukaryota; kingdom Metazoa; phylum Arthropoda; class Insecta; order Lepidoptera; family Riodinidae; genus Apodemia; species Apodemia mormo. The sequence goes on from JAUPFN010000019.1 coordinate 7,220,936, forward strand.
GATTTTAACCTGATTTATCTAGATCTCAACATGCGCTATACAGTGGCGTAGCGTGCCTTGGCGGAGCCCCGTATAAACATTTATTTGGGGGCCCTTATGAAGGGTAGAGATTTTCACAAAAGAAAAAAAAGATTGTATAAATTAAAAAAAATATTTATTTATCATAATTATCTATATTGCCGTCACTTTTCCAAAATTTTTTACAAACTGTTCGAATTGAATAAACACTCTCCTTGCTTTTTTGAAACAAAAAGAAATTGATTTTTTGACTTTTGCCATTTGGGAAGTTTTTATTAATTATTGTTTACGCACGTTGGGGCCCTGTGGCCCGGAGGCCTCGTATAATTGAAAGGGCGGATACGGCGGTAGCTACGCGCCTGGCTCTATATGTCTATTTATACCATAAAGTATCTCATTTCCATTACAAAAAGAATCATCAAACTCAGTTAATTTCCTAATATGTGGTTGACCGAACTTTGCTCGGTTTTTCACATACCCATATCTTGGAAACCGAGCTTTTCTTGGACCTGGAACCCTTAAATCGATTCCTTGACCCGAAAAACCCCTAATTTGTGACTTTCATGAAAATCGTTGGAGCAGATTCCGAGATCCCAATTATATATATATATATATATATATATATATATATATATATATATATATATATATATATATATATATATAATCTCGTTTAAAGGTATTAGATTTTTATGTTATAGGATTGTAAACACAGTCAGAGTTCAGCAACGTAGCGTGTAGCCCGTGTTTGGTAAGTCTGATTAAGAAGTCTGTTAAGTAAGTCTGATTAAGAACCCGAGTCTAATCCATTATCCGCTTTTAATGAGCACGTAATCCCGGAATAGTTAGCTATAGCTTATTGTAAAAATTGCATTCTATGTTTTTCAACTTTAAAGTTTTTTATGTTATAGGATTGTAAACACAGTCAGAGTTCAGCAACATGTAGCCCGTGTTTGGTACCACCGCCTGGTCCTGTGATTGTGGTGGTTTTGGTACCAGTTCCTATCACAACAGCGTCAGTACTCGCCAATATCGTGTTTCGGTTGCAAGTTTTTTGTATATTATTGGACTACAAATAAGCAATTAGGTCTCCTGATGAAAAGAGTAAACAGTCGTTTTTATACACCAAAGATGTTTATGGTTATTCGTATTGCGAGATGATAGAGCTACATGCATACGTTTACCAGCTACCTTACCCTCCAAACCAGAACACTAAATTGATAAGTATTGGTAGGAGATATATATATATATATATATATATATATATATATATATATATATATAATTGGAATCTCGTTTAAAGGTATTAGATTTAGTTATTGATTCATGTGTCGCACAGGCTAATACAAATTTTTTTTCTTATGTATCCCATCATCAGAACTGTAGTGATATGGAGTTACTTATTATATTTTATTAAGGAAAAAAAATGTACTTATATAATCAGGAAGCAAAGTAAAAGCCGAACACGCTGCTCGGGTGATATTTTTTCATGATTTATCGGATTATCACTTATTAATAAATTAATTTTAATAGTCAAAAACTATCTAAATACAACATTTCGTCAAAATTGTTAGAGCCGCTTCTGAGAAACCAATTACACACAAATAAACAAGAATTGTTCATTTAAAGTATAGAAATTTTGAGTTTTCATATTTTTATACAGTACACCAATAACCCGAATAAAATAATTAGGGCGAGCGCAGCGAGCCCTACACTAGGCCACAATCTGTGCACTTTTGTGGTACATTTTACTGAAAAACCATCGCATTTTTTAGGTTTGAGCTTCGATTAGATTTAGATTTTTTAGATTTGTTATCTACCATAAAAATACCATTTTATAAACATTAAAAAATGGAAGTTACAATTTGTATTAGAATTTTATTACTACTAACGCCATCTCTTATTAAAGTAACGAGTTAAAATTGATAGAAGATACATTTTGTATTAGAATTTTTGAACTTATTAAGGCGATTACAGCTGCGAACGACCTTGAGTTTCTAACAGGAGCAGCGCAAATATTATTTCGCGCGTGGCATGGTCCAAAGTCAAAGAGTATTTACAGTGGATGCAGATACATACGTTTTAACATTTTTGTTCACCTATATGAATTTTTATCATCATGAATCGACTGAATGTCAATTAAAAACCAATAACTAGTAATCGCTTATTTATCGATTACATATACATTCATTTTAGAAAAACGATAAATATCTAAAGAAAAAAAAATATACCGAAAATCGACAAAAAATTATATAACAATTTACGCAATAATAACAGTTACGTATCCTATTTCTTTGAAAGTTTTGTAATATACAATACATCCTGTGTAGCACTTTATTTTAATACCTACAATCAACAATTAATATTTAACAAAACCTTTCAAAATTTGATTTTGTAAAATGTGATCTCTTGAATAATATTTTAAAACTAACTAGCTTCTTAGTTTTTGTTTCAAAATCTCGTAATAAAAAGAAGATATATAAATTGATTTAATGTTTGTAGAGGAAACTACTAAATAAGTTGTTTTATTTAGACTATTTGTATGTATAATATATTTAATTTATTTATTTTTTGTTGCGAAGTCCTTACTACCTTCAAATAGTACCAGTTTATATATTTTTTTCTTTAGAGTTTTGCTTTTTATTCACTTGCTTCAATTATCTTCGTGGTTTATATATATATTTTTTTTATTTTTGTACATTTATACAAAATATTGACAAAATACTTATCTTTCTATAGCTAATAAAAAATTCAAGCGTAAACGTAGGTAAGTACATGAATAGTCTCAAAATATTATTCAGCGTCTACTCGCAAACAAAACTATTTATAAAGTACTAGCTTTCAGCCCCTTTAATACCCTCTTTTACCTCTTTAAGAGATAAAACTCACAGCATCCTTACATGCACGTTTATTTAATTGAATTAAAGAACATGACTAATAAATTTGAAGAGATTTTGATTAAACATATGTATATTTTTTTTACAAACTTTACCACTTTTTTCATCATTTGAAGAGATGACATTTGAAAACCTTAAACTCGTATTCATTTAATTGTATTAAAAATCATAAATACTAAGTTTTAAATCATTTCTACAATATTCTACAATAAACAATCTATTTTTATACAAACATCAATGCTTTTTTACCCTTAAAGGAATGAAATTTAAAAAAATCCCCAAATATATGATTCTTAAATTGTGTTGAAGAACCTAAGTGCCGAATTTCAAGTTATTTTGACCATAAACGTTTGATTTTTCATATAAATTGTAACACACACTTTTACTCCTTTAATGGATGAAACTTCTAACATGACATGCATGTTTCTTCAATTTCGATTGAAGAGCATAAGTACTAAAAAATCTGAAAATTCGTACATCTTAATTGTATTAAAAATCATAAATACTAAATTAAAATAATTTAGATTTTATAGTAATGCAATAAATAAACAATTCATTTTTGATACAAACTTTAATGACCCTTTTTACCTCTCTATGGGCTATAATTCAAAAAAATATTAAATTCGTATTTAATTTTTTTTCAGTTAAAGGATAATTTAATTACAGCACATCATTCATTTCAACTCAAAAATGACAGAGTTTCATACAAACTTTCACCCAAGGATTTTTTAAATTCATCCCCTAAGATGGTGAAATAGGTCACCATCTTAGGGGATGAATTTAAAAAATCCTTTCTTATTCGTTGTCTATATCATAAGAACAACATCTGTAAAAAACAGCCTTCTCGGTCCAAGCTTAAACGAAATGTTCAATTTCCTAACGGCACAACCTTACTATTGTGCCAAACGTTCAAAGTCAAAGTCAAAGTCAAAACATTTTTATTCAAATTATCCTTTACAGGCACTTTTGACGAGTCAACATTTTTTGAGTTACTACCGGATCGGAAACGCGGCCACACACTGAGAAGATCCGGCGGAAGAAACTCAGCGGGCTTGTCTTTTTTTGTGCATATACATTTTTTTAAACAATGTTATTACAATTACAATGTATTTATGAATAATATATTATAATTATTATGAGACTGCTATGAGGAGCAATTAATCCCATGCCTTATTATCATCCAAATATTCAGATATTTTATAGTAACCTTTTTTACAAAGTTTCGATTTGATACATTTTTTAAATTTGTGTATTGGTAGATCTTTAATAGCATTTGGAAGTTTATTGTAAAAGCGTATAGATTGCCCCATAAAAGAGTTACTTATTCTGTGGAGACGTGAAACATGCAGAGCAAGATTGTTTTTGTTCCTTGTGTTTACATTATGTACATCACTATTTTTCTTAAATGAAGAAATATTTTTACGAATATACATCAAGTTTTCAAATATAAACTGTGATGGTACGGTTAAAATATTAATTTCTTTAAATTTTTCTTTTAGGGAAACTCGTGGACTGAGATTGTAAATTTTCTGTCTGTACTATTACTCTTTGACTCGAATATGGACAGCGGAGCACGCTAACATGCGACACAGCCTCCCCGTATGAACGCTACCGGGAGACTGACTTTCGACGCAAGCGCTGTCCGCGAATTAAATAATAAGGTTTTTATTGATTTAATAGCACACTATAATGATTTTGTAAAATTTTGAACTTAAATTTTATAAAGCAATAAATTGTCTGTAATAAAAAGAAAAAATCATCAAAATCGTTACAGTAGTTTGGAAGTTATAGGCAAATTTTTGCGGAAAAATAAGAAAGATATTCGATTTTTTTCCGTCAAAAATAACAATAAAATTTTAAAAAACGAACTTAAAATTTAAACTTAATTATATTATACGCATAATGCATTTTTTTTTTAAATTATTGGACCAACCGGTTAGCAGGCTTTCAAAGAGGTGTCTATTTCGTAGTTTGGCATTACCTATCGCCTTAAGAGACTACTTCATGAATTGTTTCTTCATATTTGACTGACGGCGCGCGGTCATCGTGCCCTCGTATAAAGGCGAGGTTCATGTATAAACTGCAATAGCTATAGAGCCATCAGTTTGATCAGCTTGGCATCGAAGGTGTATGATAAAATCATTGAAAGGAGAATGCAAGGGAAGTTCGAAGGAATGTTGTGGAAGGCACAAGGGGAATTTAGGTCTAGAGCAGGGATGTTTGCAGGGAACACAGTAAATAGAGCGTTAGAGAGTTTTTTTTTATATCATAAGATAGCAAATAAGCTGATGGGTCTCCTGATGGAAAGAGTTAACCATCGCCTATAGACACTAAAGATGTTATGTTCTGAGTTTCACAAAATGCTTATTGTGAAACAGTACAGATGTATTAATTGATTTATATTGTATTGAGATCAATTCCCAATCTTAGCCCAAGTGTAAAAAGCTAAAAAAAAAGTATCTTCACGCCCGTATCCCCGAAAGGGTAGGCAGAGGTACAACAAGTGCACCCACGATTAGCCGAAGATACTTGGTCCCACTATGTGATAGGTGGCAAGCCTATCGCCAACCGGGCTCTTTCCAATCCCGGGCAATGATGTTTTTATCAGAAAACTGAAAAAACACATTTCTGAATTGCCCGACCCAGGAATCGAACCCGGGACCTCTGTGGTCAACTCCGACACCGGACCACTACACCACAGAGGCGATAAAAAAGCTAAAAAAAGGTATATTCACGCCCGTATCCCAGAAAGTAGGTAGAGGTACAACGTGTGCATCCACGGTTAGCCGAAGATACTTAAGTCCCATAATGTGATAGGTGGCCAGCCTATTGCCAGTAGGGCACTTTTCTAAACCCGGGCAAAGTTGTTTTTATCAGAAAACTGAAAAAACACATTTTTTCATTTGCCTGACTCTGGAATCGAACTCCGGTGGTTTCTCTGAGAGAAAAATTCGAAAAATGTATTCGCTGAGTGTCTACCGTCAATTTTTCGTGCCTGCGTTAAGTCCAAAAATTTTGAAGGTTTATTTAAATAAAACATTTTTTGATTGTGATTTCGTAAATCGACGTAAAACCAGGAACTTACTGATTTTAGAAAAAAAAATCAATTATTTCAGTAAAATGTTAAAAATGTGTTTTTTTATAAGATCAATCTTCAATTTTAATACCCATTTTTCCTTGAAAAAAGAACAAATATTCCTAGTCCAAAGCCTGACGACGCCTTTGATGCGAATGTAATGTTTAGATGAAAATGCGCTGGGTTTTTTAGGTTAGATAATTGTAAATAAAGTCCATACATTAAAAAATGTAATTCTCATAAAAATACTTTTCTAACAATATTACTAGATAGTATAACTTTGCGAGCCCTTACAAAGCTCTGCTTTTTGCTAGTTAATATGTTTAAAATATATAATTATTATAATTAATTTAAAAACATATTGCTACTACACGTACTAATATTGTTAAAAAAAGTTTAAGTTGGACTTTTGGCGTAAAATAAAAACTCGAAATATTCATAGAAAAAGATTTTACTTCTTATATTATACTTTTATTATCACCCGGTATATAACAATAACAATAATAATAATAATAATAATAAATATTCACGGGACAAATTACACTAACTGATTTAACCCCAAAGTAAGCAAATTATTTGCTTGTGTTATGAGTGTTAGTCAGGCATACTAATACATATAAATACATATAATAAGTATTCACGGGACAAATTACACTAACTGATCTAACCCCAAAGTAAGCAAATTATTTGCTTGTGTTATGAGTGTTAGTCAACGATACTAATACATAGAAATACATATAATAAGTAATCACGGGACAAATTACACTAACTGATCTAACCCCAAAGTAAGCAAATTATTTGCTTGTGTTATGAGTGTTAGTCAACGATACTAATACATAGAAATACATATAATAAGTATTCACGGGACAAATTACACTAACTGATCTAACCACAAAGTAAGCAAATTATTTACTTGTGTTATGAGTGTTAGTCAATGATACTAATACATATAAATACATATAATAAGTATTCACGGGACAAATTACACTAACTGATCTAACCCCAAAGTAAGCAAATTATTTGCTTGTGTTTATGAGTGTTAGTCAACGATACTAATACATATAAATACATATATAAATATAAGAAACAAATATGATTTAACGACATGTATGAAAAAATGTAACACATAGTGTTATACATAAAAATGTAATAAGTACATAATATTATATATTAAAATTCAATACATAAGTCTGATTAAGAACCCGAGTCTAATCCATTATCCGCTTTTAATGAGCACGTAATCCCGGAATAGTTAGCTATAGCTTATTGTAAAAATTGCATTCTATGTTTTTCAACTTTAAAGTTTTTTATGTTATAGGATTGTAAACACAGTCAGAGTTCAGCAACATGTAGCCCGTGTTTGGTACCACCGCCTGGTCCTGTGATTGTGGTGGTTTTGGTACCAGTTCCTATCACAACAGCGTCAGTACTCGCCAATGTCGTGTTTCGGTTGAAAGTGTTTTGTATATTTATTGGACTGCAAAAAAGCTATTAGGTCTCTTGATGAAAAGAGTAAACAGTCGTTTTTATACACCAAAGATGTTTATGGTACCTACCCTGTTATTCGTATTGCGAGATGATAGAGCCACATGCATACGTTTACCTACCTATCTTACCCTCCAAACCAGAACACTAAATTGATAAGTATTGGCAGGTTAATTAGGTGATACTGAACCCCGGTGAGACGTGGCACTTTCTGTTGAACTTAGGCAACTCGTATTTTTATCATAAGGAAAACAAGCAGATTTTTCTTGATTGAAAGATAATTATCGCTTATAGACGCCAAAGATATAAACAGTACGTTACCATCTGTTCGATCGAAATATCATACTTACCTACCATTTTTATATATCGTAAGATAGCAAACAAGCAGATGGGTCTCCTGATGGAAAGAGTCAACCATCGCCTATAGACACCAAAGATGTTAATGGTGCGTTGCTATCTTGTGGCGAGGTCTAATGCCACATGCATAAGTTTACCGGCTACCTTATCCTCCAAACCGGAACACGACAGCGACAAGCACTGACGCTATTGCGGCAGGAATAGGTAAGGCGGTGGTACCAGACCCGGGCGAGACAATGCAGAACTCTACCACCTAGTAGCCACGATGGTAGTGACTCGATAGCCAGTCGGTCGCCTTTTACGACCTGCCTGGCAGTACGGCAGTTGGCCTATTCTTCAAAGGAGGCCGGGACCAACACGGCGTAATTTTCTGCCGCAAAAGCGTCAGTTCGTTACTGTCGTGTTTCAGTTTGGAGGGTATGTAGCTGGAAAACTTATGCAAAATAGCATTACCACATCGTCACAGGTTTAGCGTCGCACCATTAACATCTTTGGTGTAAATAGGCGACTTATTTCTTTCTTCGTCAGTAGAGTTATCCGCGTGTTTACAGTCCTATAATATACAAAAACTACTAATTCATACATTACAATGACAAGTACTGTCGCTATTGCTTTTTTTTATTATTATCGATAGGGAAGCGCTTGACCACGATCTCGCCTGGTGGTAAGCTAAGATGCGGCCTAAGATAGAACCCGCTTCCCTAGCAGATACCTCCAGCCTACTGGATCATGTGAGACGGTGGTACCAGGTCCGCAGGCGTATCACCTAACGTATGCAATCCACCAGCGATCAGCGATGACTCTTAAACATAACGAAAAAAATCTTCAAAAAACTGGCTAATTGCTTGCTAGTCACTAGATGCACTTCTTGCAATGTCACAGCACCAAAACTAATCTAGCGGCAACGAATTCCTCTAATAAACAAGGCTGTTATGTGTTTTGCAATAACTAAACAATTATGATAATTGCGCATTGTGAGATACGTGATAACCCCGCCGGACTAGACCGTGCAGAACTCTACCAGCCATTAGTCCTGATGATAGTGACAGGATTAGTCAATCATTTCTTGTTGACAAACCGTGTGTGGCCGCGTTTCCGAACCGGTAGTAAATTAAAAAAAAGTTGACGCGTCAAAATATTTTGGGTTTTTTTTTATTGAATAAAGTACTTCTGATTTCTGACTAGCAGGAAATCAGGTTATATTTCTATTAGAAGACGCGAAACAAGAGTAAAAATTCAATTATCTCGTTTTCAGAATTAGCGTGATTAAATTTTTCAGGAAAAATATTTCTTTAACGCTGAAATTTTACCGCGTGACTGGATGTTGTAACCCGCCCACGCGGATAGCAACGCGTTATTAACATTTTAATATACAGGCGGCGGTACTCTTTTATTTTCAGAAGACCTTCTTGTTAGCTACGATTTATTGCGAAAAATACACATACCTACAAAACTGCAATAGTCGATTTCCAGTTAAAAACATTGGTTGGCTAGTTGGAAAAGTATCGCATGAGAACACTGGAAAAATCTAGAAATAAAAGTCAGAGATAGCTGCTTCTATCGATCAAAAATAACTGCTGCTTACCCAAACAGCATTGCTTACCGTAATGGACCTTGCGCATAGAGCATAAGGATGAAAAAACGTGTGTTATGACTTGTTTACATCTAAGTTGTTTACGAGCAATTTTTTAAACTTTCGAGAACATGGTCGAACTTTACCTTGTATATAAATAAGAGCGTGTTGGCGAATAGCGAGTCAGTTTTATTTTATTCGGAAGCGATAGTTCGGACGATCAGTGTGAAGCGATATATTAAGTGCGATAAAAGAGATACAGCTATTTGAAAATGTTTAGATTTAGTGATTCGGTTTAGTCAGTTAGTTCTAGTGGCATATTAACAGTGTTATTAGTGTTTGTCAGTGTGTATTGTGATGATAATTTATCTTAAAACTAATTTCTTAAATATATTTAACACAATAAAACACTAAACTAAAACTATTGCCAACCTGAATGGGAATTCGAAGTGAGCTGCTTTGTGATTATAACTCTACCAAACGCAGTCCACTTACATCCCTTCCAGATTGGCACTATGGAAACTAGCAGCTAAATATATTTAATACAAACAATACGTTTATATTTTGACACGACTACGAGGCCGCGTCGGTATAGAAAGTAGATTATGTGCTATTCGATCATCTTCCTGTGTGCCAAATTTTATCCAAATCCGTTCAGTAGTGTTTGCGTAATTTTGTAACGGACATCCATCCATCCATATATGAAAACATACGAACTTACACATTTATAATTTATAATATTAATATAATAATAATAATAACTTTTTAATTCAGACTTAAATTGTCCATAAACATTTTGATGTTAGTTATTTAAAATAATTCTTAAAACTAGTGTTAGTTATTAATAATAAAAATAACAATAAAAATAAAATACAAATAATTAAACGCCCTTTGAATACGACCAGTCTTTGCTAGAGGCTATGTAGCCGTATCCAGTGGCGTAGCATTGGTGAGTCCCAGCGGTCCGCTAGCGCGTTCAGGATGCCGTTTAAACTGGTTCGCAACCTCTGCAGAAGAGACGCGCACCTTTTACGCATAATAGCAAGAAATCCATCGACGCGCCTCTCCGTGAGCATGCCGGAAGCACTACAGTGACGCGGCAAACCGAACAGCAGCCTGAATGCGTTGTTATATTGGACTCTTAAGGCGTTATACGTGCGCCGTATATACCTAAACACAGGTTACAGATGTGAAGGATTGGCAATATGCCTTAAGAAGAGAATATAGATGTGGATTTGATATCTATTAACTATGGTTATTCCTTTCCATCAGGAGAGCTTTGCTTTTGCTTGTTTGCAATTCTATTGTAAAAAAATGTAGAGCAATTTATTTTCCAATTACGCTCCGGAGTAGCTTGTAATTCATTTACACCTATAGGGTCGGCCATTTGCATTTCCATAACAAACAAGCCTACGCCTCTCTGAAGTAGGACGCATCTGGGTCGTACTTGCATACGGCATAACATATGTATTCTGGAAGTGTCATGTCTAGAGTTGTGATAGATTATGGAGAACTGAAATATGGTAAGGCGACATCCATTAATTACGTTAGTCTCTTTGGAGTGGAAGGAGTCGAGTTAAATCTCACCAACTCTCAAACGTGGGGGAGGAGGTGGTCTCGGAAAATATCATGATTTTTTTTATGCCAGAAAACCTGTAATAATGAGGAAACTGGATTAAGAAAAAAATGTAAATAAAACCGCCTCTGTGGTGTAGTGGTCCGGTGTTGGAGTTTACGACATTCCCGAGTACGATTTCTGGTTCGAATAATTTAATCCCACTATTATTTAACGGAGGTGATCAATTTATCAATACATCATTGGCAACTAACCTTTTATGTTGTATATGTCCATGGGCAGTGGTGACCGCTTTCCATCAAGTGGCCCACTCGCTCGTATGCCTGCAAATTCAATTCAAAAAATAAACCTAACATATTTACTCACCTCTAATCGCCTTTGTAGTCCGGTGGTCTTGTGTGTTGGTCACCTAAGGTCCCGCTTTCGATTCTCGTGAATCCCGCGGAATAACTCATTTTTCTGGGATAAAAAGAAGCCTATTGTAGGTCATCATCAACCTGTGTGGCAAATTTCATCAAAATCCGTTCAGTGGTTATTTTTAAAATTTGGTTTATTTGAGTAATAAATATCCGTCCGTTTATTCATTCATTCATCATCCAAACTTTCGCATTTATAATAATACTAGCTGCAGCGTGCAGTCCGCTGCATTATTTTTGGAGAATCCCGCGGGATCACCTGCTTTTTCCGGGATAAAATGTAGCCTATGTGCTATTCCAGGTCACCATCTACCTGTGTGTCAAATTTCACTCAAATCCGTTCAGTAGTTTTTGCGTGATTGAGTAACAAACATCCATCCAAACATCTAAACTTTCGCTTTTATAATATTTATATAGATAGATTAGTAGGATAGGAGAGTAGGAGTAGTAGGATAAATTCATGACGCATCCAGTGTCTAAGTTGCAATGTAAGTGTGCAGGTGCGTTACGAAATAGTTCATGAATCTTTTATATATACGATACGGCCACTTAAATATTTTGTTGGCTCAATGTAATACAATTTTGAAAGAAAATTTATGTGTATCATCTCTGACGGACGACTCGATTTGACTAGATTTTACACCGCAATGTCTTGTTTTTTAAATCCTCAGATAGCAAACGAGCAGTTGGCTCTCTGATGGAAAGAGAAACCATCGCCTATAGACACCAAGGATTGTAATGGTGCGTTGCTATCCGTGTGGCGGGACGATGACATATGCATAAGTCTACCACCTACCTTAACCTGTAAACTGGAACACGACAATGATAAGCATTGATGATACTGCGACGGGAATAAATAAGGCGGTGGAACCAAATACCCAGGTGAGTCGTTGCGGAACTCTACCACCTAGTAGTCACGATAGTGGTGATACATATAGCCAATAGGTCGCCTTTTACTATCTGCCTGGCTGAACGGCAGTTGGGCTGTTCTGCAACGGAAGCCGGACCAGCACGGGGTTTTCGAGTTACGAATAAAAAATCAGAAATACGTTATTCAATAAATCATTTTACAAGTTATTTTGACGCGTCAATGACTTCATAGCTACTACTAGAACCTTTGAGTATAAAATCAATTACAAGTCAACTTGTTGGTTTAATAGTCAAAGATTGGAACGAAAACGCGATCACATGCTGAGAAGATCCGGTGGATAAAACTCAATATATACTGGCGCGTGGTGTATTTCTATTATATCTCGCGTGCCTTGGATGAGCACGTAAAACTGTCAACCACGGTTATCGCAAGAGGTTATCAGGTAGGTATAACGTGACGACAGGGATAACCACTCATCCAACCGACCGACGAACCGGTGCACCGTGGTGGTTGTAGACGTTCTGTTAGGTTGCACCACTTAGCACTTATAAAAAAAAAGCACCTTTTGGGACACAACTATTTTATTGTTATTTTCTACACCACTTTTACTATAGCTAATTTGAACTTTATGAACACAACTATATTTTAAACTTGGATCACACTTTGCGATGCCCTGATGAAGGGCGGTTTCGACCCGGAGAATATTAAGCTAGTTTCCTTGTTGAAGGCCAGCCGGCAGGCAGAAGCCGGGTCCGTAGTTGGGCAGCAATTAGACTAGTTAATATCTAACTAAACGAAATTAGGGAAACAGCGAGTATTTATACAGTAATAGTGCTGACTTACATGCAGATCAGCACTATTGTGTAGAAAATAGGGATATAACAGTTTGCTTCTGCTTACTCTGCAAAAAAATTCTCATCAAGACTATCCTGTGGTGGAGTTCTGCAACGTCTGGCCGCTTAGCCTGTACTGTTGTAATGGTGGCCATCCTTGCAACTGCTGTGTTCTGTTGGGAGGGTAGAGTGCTGTTAACTTAAAACGTACATGTTTAATAAAATAAAACATGACATAGGGATGTCGGAAATGCAATAAAGTATCGATACATGTCGATATGGATATTTTTAAAATATCAATATCGATACTTTTATTTAAAAATATCGATATGTCGCATCGGTACGATATGAAATAAAGAGCTAATCTCTTTCAGTTATTTTAGGTACATTACTAGATAAATATTAATCAATAGACATCATTAATACCTTAATCAAGAACAACGATACAAAATATTGATTACTTAATTTAAACCAATATTTATCTGATACAGAGCACAGACATAGCAAAAAACAAAGGGATCTGAGCCTATACAGCCTAGTCAGATACACAATTGAATGATATTACTGAACTGAACTGACATATGTCCTAAGGACAGAGTTGCTGACTTAAAAACCAATCAAGTTAAAAAGCAGTTAAGCACCAAATTGAGTCGACCAAATAAAAACAAAAGAAAATATCGTTTTTGATACAATTTTCGATATTGGATATTTGATATCGATGTATCAATATATCGTTACAAAATAATTCGCCCAAAAATATCGATATATCGAATTGTTAATATCGATATATCGATATATCGATATATCGATATTCATTTGACAAACATGTAGGATACATATCCGCCACACGGCTAGCAACGCAACGTCTTTTGTTTATCTAGGCGATGGTAGACGATGGTCTGGTCTGGTTTGGACGACTGAGATCAGTCTAAATGACCTAACAAACTAAAGACCAATTTAAAAAAAAAATAGTCCACCTATATAAAGCTACGTTATCACTGAGTGGTATAGGCTAATTTTTTAACCAAATCAGTAAAAGGAATGTATAGTTGTTACGCAAACGAAGTCGCGGTGAACAGCTAGTCTCTAAATAATAATACAGTTAACATAAAGATTAACTCAGGGAACATGAAAGCAAACCGATTTAGGGGAAATCTCCGGAACTATTTGCCAACATCGCGTGGATTTGTCGTTTCCAATCCCCACATAATTCTGCCGCAATTATCGAGCCGGCTGGATTGTTCCGGAAATTCGGAGTTTTAATGGTCGAATTATTGAAGAGCTAATGCGAAATATTAAATCAAAACAATGAAAATTCAAAGTGAGTTAATTGTAATAAATGCGAAAAGAATTTCTAAGAGAAGCGATACATGAAACCGTCCATGAAGTCATATGAAGTTATAAATAAAATTTTATCTTTTTTTGGGTTCCGTACCTAAAAGGTAAAACGGGACCCTATTACTAATCCTCCGCTATCTGTCTGTCCGTCTGTCTGTCTGTCACCAGGCTGTATCTCATAAACCGCGATAGCTAGAAAGCTGAAATATTTACAAGTTATGTCGTTCCGTTGCCGCTATAAAAACAAATACTAAAGGGGGAAAATATTAAGGGGGTGACCATACAGTGACATGTTTTTTTTTTGTATTTTTTTGCTCAATATTAGTAAACAATAACGTAACAGGTAGACGCTTAAAATTTTTACAGAATATTTTGTTGTATATTTCCTTTCAAAATAAATAATTAAATAAAAATAAAGTAAATATTAAAAGGGGGCTTCCATATAACAACGTAATTTATAAGCAATTTTTTACTCGATCTCAATAAACAGGTAGAAACTTCAATATTTTCAAAAAGTATGTATTTGGAAATATAGTAACTATAAAAATAAATAATAAGTACATAAAATAAATATTTAAGTATGCATACAACAAACGTGATTTTCTTTTATAGATGACTAGCTGTTGTCTGCGACTTCGTCCGCGCGGACTTAGTTTACTCCGCGCTGCTCCTCCCCTGTAGGTGATAGCGTGATAATATGTAGTCTATATGTTGACCCGACCTGTTAGTAATATTTATGCAAAATTTGAAGTAAATCCATGCAGAACTTTTTGAGTGTACCCCGGACATACATACAGACAAACAGACAAAAATTCTAGAAAACTATATTTTTGGCTTCGATATCAACTGTAGATCACGCCCCAAGTATTCTTAAAAAAATATTCAATGTACAGTTTTGACTTTCCTACGGTTTTATTATATGTATAGACTAGCGACCTGCCCGCGGTTTCACCCGCGTAGCTTTTGTTCCTTTGGGAATATCGGACAGGTTTATATACTAAAACCTTCCTCAAGAAACAATCTATCTATTAAAAAAAACCGCATCACAATCCGTTCCGTAGTTTTAAAGATTTAAGCATACATAGGGACATAAGGACATAGGGACAGACAGAAAAAGCGACTTTGTTTTATACTATGTAGTGATTATACGGAATCCTTCGTGCGCGAGTCCGACTCGAACTTGGCTTTTTTTTCAAAGTATAAAGCAACCAAGCAGAAAACAAAATTAAATCATAAATAAATATCGCTTGACAAATTACACGAATTGATCTAACCCCAAAGTAGACAAATTGCTTGCCTGTGATATGTGAGTTAGTCAATGATACAAAAAAAAGTATGTTCATGCGCGTATTCCCGAAGAGGTGGGCAGAGAACAACCCACAGTCCCACAGTGGTAAGCCTATCGCCAACCGGCACTTATCACATCCCGGGCAACGTTGTTTTTATCAGAAAATCGAAAAAACACATTTTTCATTTGGAATTGAACCCGGGACCACTAGACCACAAAGGCGTCTGTGTACTAATTTATAGAAACAAATATATAAATACTGTTACATAAATTATAAACCCCCCAACCCAGTAATCAAATATCTGTGCTCATCACACAAATATTTACGCGAAATTGTAATGGGAAAAGGTAATCATCGCCTATAGGCACTAGATATGTTAATGGTTCGTTGCTATCAGTGTGACGAGACTAGAATGCCATATTAATTAGTTTACCGGCTACCTTACTCTTCCAACGGGTTCACGACAATAACAAACAATTGCAGCAGGAAAAGTTTAAGGTACCAGATCCGGCGAGGGGTCGTAGAACACTTCCATCCAGTAGTCACAATGATAGGAACTCCTATAGCAAATTATTCGCCTTTTACAAAGTGCTTGGCATAATGGCAGATGATTTATTCTTCAAAGGGACCCCGGACCGACACGGGGATTTGTTCACAAACGGATAAAACTAATAAAAATGTAATAAACCTGAAAGGTACATATTTTTAATTAATATCCCGGTATCCGTTTACAAATTCAGGCTGCGATATGAAAAGGTTGTTTACTGAAAAATGAATTACAAATGAGTTTTTTATTAAAACAAATTTTATGTTTGTTTAAATTGTCTTCCTATGTTTATCCATTATTATCTATATATACATATAATAAAATCGTAGGAAAGTCAATGTATGTCCGGGGTAAACTCAAAAAGTACTGCATGGATTTACTTCAAATTTTGCATGAATTTGCAAAACTAACAGGTCGGGTCAACATATAGGCTACATATTATCACGCTATCACCTACGGGGGAGGAGTTGTGCGGAGTAAACGAAGTCCGCGCGGACGAAGTCGTGGGCAACAGCTAGTAATTTATTAAACGAGGTAACTAGTGAAGTTCTCAGTTTTTACTATAGCAATCCGGCGTTTGAATGTATGTTTGTGTGTATAAATGTTTTTAAAAAACTTAAATGAACATTTTGACACGACAGGAATTGAATCTACGACCTTGTCTCTGGCCGACACGTTCTAACCAACTGAGCTACTGTCAACAGTCGTTCAGTTTATTATTTTTAATTCATAGGATAGCATAGAAGTAAAGGTAACCTTATTGGGCAAAATTAACCATCGCCTATAGACACGATATATATAAATGATGTGTTGCTATCCATGTAGCGGGGATAGAATGCCATATGCATTTGTTTACTGGCAACCAGGTCCTCCAAACCGGAACACAACATTGACAAAGATCTGACGCTATTGCGGAAAAGCGTCAGGGCGGTGGCACCAAACCCGGGCGAGAAAATACAGAACTCTATCTCCTAGTAGTCACGAAAGAAGTGACGTGACGACAAGAAACAGGGACTAGGATTTATACATGTGGGTGGGATGTACTATGCCGCACTCCCGGCTGCATGGGTACCTACCACTGTCTTGGTGTTTCTCCCGCGAAACAGTTTTGCTATGTTTCGGAGAGAAGGGCGAGACAGACAGTGTAATTACTGGCACCGAGACTTAACATCTTATGTCGCAAGATAGGCAACGCATAAATGAGTAACCTGGCCTAGTTTCAGGTAAACTAGTTTATATTCAATGGTGACGTCGACCACTTACCATCAGGTGGCACGTCTGCCAGTTTGCCTATCCAACTAATATTAAAAAAAGGAACGCAGTATCGGAACTATTGCGGTAGCAAAGCGGTGATACAAAATCTGGGTTAGATATTGCGGAACTCAACCACTTAGTTAAGTGGTCACGATATTTATGGACCTTATCTCGCCTTAACGATGATTAGCAGTTAAGCAGTCGATACGAAGGAGAATAAAGAAGTTGTACGAATCAACATTGCAAAAATAATCGAATTTAAATTGTGATAATTGTTCATGAATTTTTAGAATGCCGTTAGAATTTATAAACTGGAACCGGGATGTTTATTAACATACAAAATTTTATCTTCCAGACGTTTTTAATCAAATTTCAGGTGTACTGTTTTGTAATATACACAATATAAAAACAAATAATAGAACCGTAGAATAAGTGAATTGGTCATTTCGAAAAAGACACATGTTACAAAAACAAAAGTTTCCAGGAATAAAAAAAAACTGAATATATTTTTGCCATGAGTTTTATTCACCTAATCATTATGAGTTATTTGTTTATAATAGTAGTGGCAACAAAATGACGTTTAATCATATAACCTATATGTCATATCTTTTGATATATATGCTTGCATAGTGACACAAATGCCCTTTTCGTACCGAAGAAATATGAAGAATAGTTTTTATTTAAACACTGATAGTATAAAATGTGTCCATTTCACTCGGAATGATGTGTTTCTCTCGGATGATGTCTCTATCGGATTTCGAGCAAAATTACGTCAAAAAACATATTTCGTGAAATATGTAACAAATGCCCTTTTCGAAATGACCGATTCAAGTACATTTAAGGACGTATAACAAAAATGGACTGAAATACTAACGATAAAAAAACGGATTGTGTGGTTTTATGAAACCACGGTAAAAGTGAAACTTTTTTTGATTTTTCACATTATAGATATTTGCGCGCCTTTCACTTTATCCCTACTCCGCGGCCGACCGTCACGCGACATGCGACACACAGACCAAAAAAATTCAGACGATGTAATAAAAGTTTCACTTTAAAAATAACGATTTTTATTTTGTTTTTTGTTTCAACGCAAGGCGTGAATGGATTTTAATGCAGTGTGCAGGAGTTGCTTTTGGAAAATCGGACGAGAAAGCTAAATAATAAATCAAAAATGTATGTTTTATCAATAATAGTGGAATCAGTAATAATTTAGCTTCCTAACCGGGACATTTAGTGGAACTTGAAGTTCCACTAAATTTAGGATATTAAGCTTCCTAAATTTGAAGTTCCACCCTCACCATCTCGATGTCTGGAAATCCACAACCGTGCGGTTCTCCCGGTACTTTTTGCCTCGCACTACTCTTTGTGGAATCAATTACCGGCAGGGGTTTTACCGAACAGATTCGACATGGGGACCTTCAAGAAAAGAGCTTACTCATTTTTAAGAGGGCGGCAACGCAACTGCAAGAACTCTGGTATTGCGGATGCCCATGGGCGGCGGAGATCACTGAACATCTGGTGCACCTCCTGCTCGTTTGCCCACTCTTGCATAAAAAAAGACAAATATATGTGTAATAAACATAAATGTTTGTATTTCTGTGTTAGGATGTTTATTAAATGTATATGAGTATATATCTATATATTTTTCTATGTATCTATCGCTATACAACATCGAAATTACAAGCAAATAATTTACTCACGAAGGGTTAAAATCACTTTGTGTAATTTTTCCAGGGATGTTTATTTGTCAACCGATGAAAAAATCGGATATGGTTTTGACCGATGAAAAAAAACTATGCGTATATTTTTTGTTAGACCAGGCATAAGTTTTTACAGAGCCGTCTTCCGATTTTGACAATTATTTTTTTATTGGAATGGGTGGTCCATGAGTGGTGGCGGTCCCAAGAGTGGTCCCATTTTATTAAAAAAAAACACCTTAAAGTTTACAAAAACAGAAGATAAGTTATTCACTTACTGATTTTAGTTTATGACCATGCATAACTTATGGTGTTTTTTTTAAATATATTGTTTAGTGACATTTCAAAATATTTAATAACTCAGACAAGCAACATTGGGAGCGGTAATTGAGTTCCAGAATATTTTAAAATGGTAATTATTATGAAAAAATATAGACTATTAAAAATAGTTTCACTATGTCGATTTATAAGTCATCGGATAACTTGCCAAAATAGGTTAGTATAGCTAAATGCCAGAATATAACCACTCAAAATTATTTTTAAAATACTTATAATAATTAAAAAAGATAGATTTAAAAGGATCGAAAGATAAAAATTAACCTCAACAGCATTTTTAACATAAAATACGGCGAGCATCGCGACGCAACGATTAGACTAAATTATGTTATGGTAATGAATGAAATGGCAAGAATTGCCAATATATAAACAATAAATAAATAAATATTCCTTCACAAATTGATCGAACCCTAAAGTAAGTAAACTATTTGCTTGTAATATGGATTTACTCAACCATATGAAGACATAGAAATACATATATAGATACCGAAATATATATAATAAACACCCAAACCCGGAAATAAAAAAAACATCTATGCTCATCAGTCATCACACAAATGCTTGTCCCTGTCGGGAACCCCGAGCCCCGTCGATTGCGTAGTCAGGGTCGCTAACCACTCAACCAACGGGGCGGTCAACAGCATAACAAATAATGGAACCTGGAATAAAAAATTCCTTAATTCCTTCCTCATGGAAGAAGATAAAAATCGTTTTCAATTATTGTATGTTTTTACATCATAAGATAGCAAACAAGCAGATGGCTCTCCGGATGGAAACAGACAACCATCGCCTATAGACATCAAAGATGTTAATGGTGCGTTGTTATCCTTGTGGCGGGGTTTCAATGTCATATGCTCATGCATAACTTTACTGGCTACCTTACCCTTCAAACTGGAACACGATGACTTACTGACACTTTTGCGGCAGGAATAGGCTTGGCGGTGTTACCAGATCCGAACGAGATAATACAGATCTCTGCCTAGGTGGTAGAGTAGCTGCAATGGTAGTGGCTCGTATAGCCAATCGTACGCCTCTAACGAACTGCCTGGCAGAACGGCAAATGGTCTATTCTTTAAGGGGGCCCCGGATCAACACGGGGGGAAACCGTCTGTTGTCTCCAGGACTAGTCCTAATTTTTATCACTTTACATATTTCAGCCAAAATGACGTCAGTTCTTGTCAGTGTCGTGTTTCGGTTACGGCGGTAACGTAGTTTGCAAGGATTCAAAACGTTATAATATCGATATTTTTGCGCGTTTGATGCTGTTTCGTGATTAGTTCGCCGCGTTTCATGCTGTTTCGCAATTGGTTCGCCAACTAGCGCTAGAAGACAACGTCATAATATCATATACCATAACGTTAATTCACTACGAATTAACCAATCACGAAGCAGCAAACATCGATATTATAACGTTTCAAATCCTTGGTAGTTTTTGAACTTATGCAGACCACGTGACGAGGACAGCAATACACCGATGGACTCGATCATATAGCAAAGAAAAATCTCGCTTTACGGAATGGTCGCAGGTTCAGATCCTGCGTGTCGATATTTTTCTTTGTTTTTAAAGTTTTCAAGGACTAGTTTTACCTAGACGAATGTATACGTGTAGCGTAAAATAATTATTTGTTAATTTGAATGTTTCTGAAATGCTCCGTATCGTAGCGTTGAAAATTGCTTGACCGCTACAACCAAATTTAAAAATTAATTCTTGTTTGTTAATTACCACCGCGGGATGTCGCAGTTTATTTATTCAGGTTCAATTTTAAAAAAATGTGTACGGGTGTTAATTTAAAAAATGAATTTAAAATGAACACTTTGCCATAGCGAATTTTCATTTCAAAGAGAAGGGTTAAAATTTGTTAAACTGATGATATTTTAACCCCCGACGTAAAAACGAATTGTTTGTAAGTTTGAGATGTGTATCTGTATATTTCTCTGTCTGTGGCACTATAGGGGGTTCAAATTATATAGACTATACAGCGAGTAAAATAACTCTGTCCGATCCAGAAGCGGCATATCACTAACAAATTACACGAATTGAACTAATCCCGTCAAACTAGTCAACGATACTAATACGTAGAAATACATAATTATATTATTTTAAATATTCAAATCATATAAAATATTCAAATAGATTTATTAAACACCCCAAACCCAGAAATACAAACAACTCTGCTCATCACATAAATGTTTGTCCTCGTCGGGAATTAAATCGTTCGGCGGCGGAGGCGGTCAATAGGCAGGTCAACGACAATATCAAGTATCTTAAGGCCTGTATCCCCCGAAGAGGTAGACAGAGGTACAACAACTGCACTCACGATTAGCTGAAGATACTCAGTCCCACAATGTGATAGGATAGGTGGCAAGCCTATCGCCAACCGGGCACTTTTCAATCCCGAGCAACGTTGTTTTTATCAGAAAACTGAAAAAACACATATTTTTTTGCCCGACACGGGAACCGAACCCGGGACCTCATGTGGTCAACTCCGACACCGGATCAATAGACCACAGAGGCAACTGTGACAATATGGATGTGTGTCACAATATCAAAAAAATCTAACTCCTCCTATACACTTCTGATTAATTTCGATGCGGGTCCCAAAATAGCTTAGCTTTTCCCCAGGGCACCCTGAGCTCGCAACTCAGAGGTTATCAGGACGGTTGTCGCTGTTGATTCTGATTTACAGAAGTTACAGTGGTGGGAACGAGAGGTGGGCCCATTGCCCTTTGGAATATCAAAAAAATAATGAAATTATTATACATTTTATGAAAATAAAAATACCATATCTTTTCAATCGGAACACAATAGTGACAAAAAGTGACGTTATTGCAGCAGGAATAGGTAAGCCGGTGGTACCAGACACGGGCGAGGCAATACAGAAATCAACCAACTAGTAGCCACGATGGTAGTGACTCTCATAGCCAAACGATCGCCTTTTACGATTTGCCTAGCTGAAGGGCCGATGGTCTATTCTTTAAATGGAGCCCGGATTAACACGGGTGAAATCCTTACTCTGTTTAACATAGTCAGGTAATAAATAAAATTTGGCTATAGCTAGTGTAGTTTATCGTGAGCTTTCGCAGTCGCTACCCTCGTCAGCTGTCTGTCCTGTGAAGCAGAAATAGTATTTTAAGGACGTGGTCGGAAATATATGTCTTTCTTGTTACTAACTAATCCAACTTCGATAGTGTATTAACGCGTATTTCTTTTTTAAACGGCTTAAAAAATTGAGGTTCTATATATATATATATATATATATATATATATATATATATATATATATATATATATATATATATATATATATATATATATATATATATATATATATATATATATATATATATATATATATATATATATAGAACCTCAATTTTTAATCAATATTTTTAATTAATCAAATTAGTTTACCCCAAGCGCTGTAAATCAAGTGATTGATTTATACCTACCCTCGTATTATATACTCACCCCTTTATTAACCACGTCTTTAAACACGGTTAAATTTAAAAGGGTATAATTTAAATGTTCACTTTCTTTATTGAACACCCGATAAATTGTTTTATTGTCATAGGAATTTGGTAATACAAAGTATTTTTATGTTACTAAATTTTTATATAAGGATCAGGGTTCGATTCCCGAATTTAGCAAGTGTCATGGAGTTTTTTCTCGAAACTCAGAAATCTCAGCTGCAGCTCAGAGTCAAACAGATATTGTGTTACCACTCACATGACTTGGATGAGCACGTAAAGCCGTCGGTCCCTGTTACAGCTAGATGTGCAGCACAGACATATTTCATAATGAATATTTAATGTAAATAGATATTAAGGCAGGATAAATTGTATATTTCGTTTAGTTCGTAAGTTTTTTGTAATAAATAATGTTCGTTTTTGTCTTTTATTCGCCCTAAGACCTGCATACAGCTTTGTTGTACAGAGATAATAAAGCTTTATGTAGTTAAGTTGTTTGCCTAAAGGCATATTACGATCAAAAGGGGTTCCACGCAGTCGATAAAATTACGAGTCGACTCTTGCGAGATTGTATTTATATGCGGGAGTCCAAAATTACGAAAACCCCGAAAAGTGCAAAATTCTTTATGAAAACAAATGTTTATCGATTGTAAATAGTATGTACAATGTAAGTATAAGCCTTAGGCATATGTTTACGCACTTTTCGGGTATATAAAGATAGTTAACAGGATAGTACGACCTGAAAAGGCGTACAACTCTGTAATTGTAAGAGTTTCCGAGGTCCTGTAAGAGCATATAATGTATATAACACTCTTGTTTGTTATTAAATAAGTTTATTTGTGATAAATCTTTGTATATAGATAAGAAATAACACATTGTAATTAGTTTTCGGTAGGTCTTAGGGCATTATGTACTTTGTTTCGTTTATAATTGTAAAAAGATAGTACCGTTGCACTCGCTAGAGGGCCACACTAGGGAATTAGAGGTAGGAGAAGCTACCTAAGACAAAATAATTACGTTTAGATTACGAAAAGTAAGATTTTAACAAATCCCAGACATTGTGGCGCCACGCATGGCGCCATCCGTCTTTGTCGGTTTACGCCGCCCGTCTGGCCGCGGGCTATAAATACCGGAGAGCGCGGCCATACAATCAGTTCCGTTCCGATCAAGTTACAGTTTCGTTACGACTCAATAAGTTTCCCAGACAAGTTCCTGGGCTTTAATATACCTATAGGGTACCGGCTTTAGAGTAGGGCAGTGTTAGGGAAAGTACTGGCTCTCTCTCCCATAGAATAGGAACATTTGCAACGGTGCTAGCTTTATTGATAAATTCTGTTTCGTTACAATAAAGCACCTTTGCAACGAATAGTTGTGGTCTCTATTTGTTCTTCCCGGCAACACCCGGCTCACGGCCAAAGGGCACAACGGCTGGTGGGGCATCGAAGAGAGAAGAACAGATTTACAGTCCGCTGGCTCCCCCGGCTGTAGTGCACACTAGAAATAATCGATAATCGTTGTCAGGTCGGTAAAATGCAACAACGGGGATCACCACTCAACTCGCCAACTGACAAACCGGTGAATAGTGAATTGGAAAGTCTATAGCCGATTGGTTCACTCTTCCTTCCCCGCAAAGAAACCGTACTTTTTTGACTAAGTTCACAAAAAGGAGAGGATTCAAAGTTTGGATGTATTTTACTTCTGTTGTATTCGGTTTTTTTTATTTTACCATAAATAAATTGGTAATATGTCGGGTGTCGGGCCACGTTGTCCCGAAGTTGCCGGTCACAATAATGCGAACTTTTTTTATATCATAAGATAGCAAACAAGCAGATGGGTCTCCCGATGGAAAGAGTCAACCATCGCCTATAGACACCAAAGGTATTAATGGTGCGTTGCTATCTTGTGGCGAGGTCCAATGCCACATGCATAAGTTTACCGGCTACCTTACCCTCCAGACCGGAACACGACAGTGACATGCACTGACGCTATTGCGACAGGAATAGGCAAGGCGGTGGTACCAGACCCGGGCGAGACAATGCAGATCTCTACCACCTAGTAGCCACGATGTTAGTGACTTGCATAGCCATTCGGTCGCCTTTTACGACATGCCTTGCAGAACGGCAGTTAGTCTATTCTTTAAAGGAGCCCGGATCCAACACGGGGAAAACTAAGAAGGAACTATTTCATACTACAAACATTTAACCTATTTAAAGTCAAAAACAATTATATTCGCACCACAGCTGGTGCGACGCCTTTAAAAACTTCTTCAAGTATATTTTATAATTTTATGAGTTGGTCGACTATAATAGTGTTACGAATAATCTAGAAGCGTGTAGAGTTGGAGCGCGCGCGCTAACTATCTAGAAATAAAAGAAAGAGATAGCTACTCCTATTGACAAACAAATAGTTGACCTGGGCTATGCCATAATGGACTTTGTGGGATATGGCATGAGGTTGAAACTAGCGTGTACTAGGATTTATGACTCGTAACATGTTTACGATAAGAAGTGATTCATTGTTTCCCGATACATTTAAATTTTTCTGGATCCAGCTAGGACTTTACCCTGATTATAAATAGAGAGGTGTTGACAAACACAAGGCAGTTTTTATCAAGCGATCGATAGCGATACATCAAGTGACTAGTGGGAAGCGAGAAGTGTTTTATTGTGCAGTGTTCTAAGTTCAGTGATAGTACAGCGAGTGACTAGGGTGTAAAGTGTAATTTGGTATTACATTGTGTTGTGTTGTGTAAATACACGGACTTAATATAAGTGGTGTTTTCTTACAATTACGAACCCGAGTACGTAACAATAGTAAATCAAAATCTTGTAAGGCCTTCTAAGCCTTTTAACTTCATCATATTTACTACTATTGTAAATTTTTAGCTGGCAGAGAATAGGGAGAGGGGGACTTGACTTTAACAAAACAGAGCACATTAAAGCTTAATATTTCACAAACGAGTCTCTTAATCGAAAAATTGTTTTTTTTTTTCAAAGTCAAAACATTTTTATTCAAATTATCCTTTACAGGCACTTTTGACGAGTCAACATTTTTTGAGTTACTACCGGATCGGAAACGCGGCCACACACTGAGAAGATCCGGCGGAAGAAACTCAGCGGGCTTGTCTTTTTTTGTGCATATACATTTTTTTAAACAATGTTTTTACAATTACAATTACAATGTATTTATGAATAATATATTATAATTATTATGAGACTGCTATGAGGAGCAATTAATCCCATGCCTTATTATCATCCAAATATTCAGATATTTTATAGTAACCTTTTTTACAAAGTTTAGATTTGATACATTTTTTAAAATTTTTTAAAACCCTTTCCAAAGGTACCCCTCATTATGGGGTATACGAGAAGAAGATTACCATCCCGAAATAAAATACCCTATACCCTAGCTACGAGCTACCCTAAACTATTTTTTGTTACCACTTTGTACTTGTACGTGTTGCCGTGACAAAATATTGCAGATTTATAGTACTAAGGGTCTTTGAACTAGACTCTGGACGGACGGACGGACATGCCGAAACTATAAACTTACTTCGAAACCCTAAAAACAAATTAAAACAGATTAACCGTCTCATATAAGTTTAGCGAAGAACTGTTTATGAGTTCAGAGAATATCCTGAGGTGCAGGAAAAATTAAACTTTTTGGACTGCAGAGTTTGTTAAAGAATATGCTTGAAATGATTTCTTTAGCAAACTCTTCCCTTCCCTTCCCTTCTCTTCTCTACTCTGCTCTCCTTTTCTCTCCTCTGCACCCCTCGCTTCCCCCCCCCTCTCGCCTTCCATCCCTTCCCCTCGCCTCCCCTCTCCTGTCCTCTCCTCTCCTCTCGTCTCCTGTGTTATGGATGTTAGTCAACGATACAAATACATAGAAATGCATATATATAAATACTAGAATATATTTAATAAACAATGGACGTAAACCCAGAAATACAAACATTTAAGCTCATCACACACATGCTTGTCCCCGTCGGGATTGAACCGGAGCCCCGTCGATTGCGTAGTCAGGGTAAATAAGCAAAAATCAAATGTTTCCTCTTTATAATATTAATTTAAATATAATTTCAGCCACTTAGTAGTAGTATCTTACATCAAAGACTGCGGTTGCCTCTCAGGAGTGAGAGATTACGAGAGCAGGTGTCTAATGTGCGGCTGAGATGAAAAGCTTGTTGCTCCGTAAATCACATTTTCTGCTCTTGTATTTAAACCATAACTATTTGTGGAATGATTTTGCCATTCCTGTATCTGTCTGTACAGTCACGAGCTAAACGTATTAGAACATAGGTTATTTTAACCGACTTTAGGTAAAAAAGGACTTCAAATAAAATAGGAGGTGTTATTTTAGTGAACTCCCATATTGAGATTTTGAAGACTTATTTACTGTCAGGCGGTGCTCTTGCAAGGTAGGCAGATTAACCGAAACGAACGTTTATAGATTCTCCCGGCTACCACGATTCACCGGGTTGTCCGTTGCCTAGATAAGTGCTGATCTCCATCGCCGCATTTTACCAACCTAGCAATTATCGGCTGTCAGAAATCAGAAGTTAGAAGAACTTTATTTAATAAATTCTCGTCAAGATACTGCCCTAAGCCGAGGTTCGGTCTCACAGGAGACACCCTTAGGGCGGGCTCTTAGCCCACCTAACTTAAATTCTGGCTGAGCACTTTGCTCGCCCCAAAAGCCCGGTTTCGCAGTGAAGGTCATTTGGACCAACAGCTTAAGTTCATTTCGAAAAAAAAAAAATTAATAAATTTTTTACAAGTTATTTTGGCAAGTCAACATTTTTTAAAACTACTACCGGATCGGAAACGCGGCCACACACTGAGAAGATCCGGCGGAAGAAACTCAGCGGGCTTGACTATTTCTAGTGAAACCGGGACCGACCGCTTTACGTGCTCATCCGAGGCACAGAAGAGCGAATACACCACTCGCCAGACTCCAAGCTGCTTCTGAGACTTTGGATTTTTGAGAAAAACCTCGAATAAATCTCAAAAACACTTTTGTGCAATCTGGGTTTCGAACCCGGGACCTAATGATTTAAGCCCAATAGGCTATCCTCTAGACCGCGAGACAGTCTGTATATTGACAGTTCTGTGTGTTCATACGACCCTAAAGCCGAAAATATCTCAGTAACCTTTACTTGCCTTACAAGGATATCGAACTCAATATCTCATGATCTGAACAAACAAACTGTTGAATTAAGACAATGAATAAGAAAAACAAAGGCAGAAGCACAAATACATAAGGTCGAAGTTTATTCCAACTAGAGACATATATTTTCAGACACATCCTCAAAATATAGATTCTGCCTCAAAGGACAGACAAGTGATGAGGGTAGTGACTGCGCAAGTTCACGATAAAATATACTATAAAATAGACCAAAAAATATAAAGACAGAGCGCCTCAAACATTTTATTGAAGTTTTGAAACCAAGTTGTGCCTTGTAAAAGAATAAAACGCTCATGTATATATTTACACTCCAAACTAAACACAAAAATATTTGCTACTTCCACGGATTAAATGGATACTCCTTTCAAGTCAATTTCTAAGATTGTTGGAGTTGTCATTCACACAGAGAACTACAGAGATTTACTTACCGATGAAATAAAACCACCTAAAGTGTAATTTTTAAACCTTGTCATCTCATTTGGTACGATAAAATAGTACAACATAGTTTATTTCTATTTTTTCACAATATAATATATCTACAAATGTATGACTGATAGAAGCTGATGCTGATACTGATAGAACTTTTATTTAAATTATTTATTTATTTAATTCTTTATTGTACACAGAGACAGCACAATTAGGGAAAAAAATAAACGTAACATAAGTACAATGGGCGAGCTTATCTCTACTTAAAGAGATTTCTTCCAGCCAACCCGTAAAAGGAGATTTAAAAAATGAGTAGACTTGGTGTACAAAAGAATAATATGCTTACATAAATAAACTAAATATATATAGGTGATAATGAAAAAAAATAAGAAAAAAAACACATACCATATAAGGGAATCTCACAATTCAGCTAGTAAATGTTCTTTAACGCGTTTTTTAAAGGAATCAAAAGTCTGGCGGAGGCGAATCTCACTAGGCAGAGAGTTCCATAAATTTACTGCATGTACCGTAAAAGAGTACGAGAAGGCAGCAGAGTTACTAGGAGGAAAACGCAACAAGCTTCTAACGTTAGAGAGACACGGGGAATCAGGAGAGATTTTGATACTGATAGAAGCGTTTGTTCATATGCGCGGCGACACGTTTCCTTCACAATGCCGTGTCTATTAGTACTCATGTGGTCTGTGGCTACTTTTAATTCCTTTTTATTGGATGAAATAAAACAAAATTATAATGATTATGTATGTGAAATTTCACTGCCAATGATTTTCACTCATAAAATTAAAATAACGTCAAAATACCGTAAGCTATTAAAAATGAAATGAAGTCTTGTTTTGCAAATGGCCTTTTCTTGAATGCTTCTAAATCATACCCTTTCAGAAACACCCTAGCCGACAGCGGTTTCCACAAAAGGATGACGTAAGGCAAACAGTACCTCAACAATCACACAGTTGACGAGGATGAAATGTAATTAATGCAATGTTGGATTGCAAAATTCAGCGCCAGGAATTAATTCGTACATTCCTCGGAACACACCGTATAATAATTTCGACAGTACATACAGAACGATCTCACTTCTCTACGCAATAACAATAATTTTTTAAACGCAGTAAAACTGCAAGCAACCGATTTTCCATTTTCAAAACTGCAAGCTTTAATTAATTTCACCTTTTTAATAATGGATTTTCGTAAAGTAACACCTGAATCTATAAAATACAATAAAAAACTGCAAGCAACCGATTTTCCATTTCGTGCATCTCCGGACCCTGCATCAGATTTTCACCAAATTAAAATGGGACCACACGTCCTTTTAAATCTATACATATAATAAAATCGTAGGAAATTCAAAACTGCACATTGAATATTTTTTAAAAGAATACTTGAGGCGTGATCTACAATCGATATCGAAGCCAAAAATATAGTTTTTAGAATTTTTGTCTGTTTGTATGTATGTCCGGGGTAAACTCAAAAAGTACTGCATGGATTTACTTCAAATTTTGCATGAATATTACTAACAGGTCGGGTCAACATATAGGCTACATATTATCACGCTATCGCCTACGGGGGAGGAGCAGTGCGGAATAGACGAAGTCCGCGCGGACGAAGTCGCTGGCAACAGCTAGTAAAAAATAATTTTCAAAATGGTTCATAAATGACCCAGTTTTTTATGTTAGTCGGATAGGCAAACTGGCAGACATGCCACCTGATTGTAAGTAGTCGACGTCGCCAATGAACATCAACTAGTTTATCTGGAATTATTGGCCCAGGTAAGTCATTTATGCGTTGCCTATCCTGAGACATAAGATGTTAAGTCTCGGTGCCAGTAATTAATTACATTGCCTGTCTTGCCCTTCGATCCGAAACAAAGCAAAGCTGTTTCACGGGAGAAACAAGCAAGATGATGGTGGTGGTGGTGGTGGATGGTGGCACAGCGCATCCCTCCCTACGGTAAATCAGGAGTGTATCACCAAATTGAGGTGACACGACAAAGGGTGTCTTTTTAACGGAGAACACGCAAAGCTTCTTGGTGTCTTCTTGGGGTTAAAAGTGACCAAGTTTTGTGACTTCATTCCGAGACATCGGTTAATCGATTCTCAACTTCAGACACAAGCTTGTTTTGGCAATATTCACGTGTTCCCGAGAAATACCGCTGCGGTCGAAGTATGTAGTAGCATCACCAGTATTGTCATCTGCATAACAATGTATGTTGCGAATTCGCATTATGTCATTGATATGCAGAAGGAACAGTGTCGGTGATAGCACGCAGCCTTGGGAACATCAGCAATGACAGATTTAAGGTCAGAGCATGCACCGTCGACCTTGATGCTCCGATCAGCCAAAAATCATGAAACTGACGGGAAGCCCATAGGGAGGCAGCTTCGCAAGAAGTGCTTTGTGCCATACCCGATCAAAGGCCTTCGCTATGTCCAGTTTTTGCGTGGTTGAGTAACAAACATCCATCCATCCAAACATCCAAACTTTCGCATTTATAATCTATATCTATACATATAATAAAATCGTAGGAAAGACAAAACTGTACATTGAATATTTTTTTAAAAGAATACTTGGGGCGTGATCTACTATCGATATCGAATAGTCGTGTGTAGTTCGCGAATGAATCCTTCAAATGAACTACTTCAGTTGCGTTTAGTTCATCCTTCACTAGTTCAGTTTCAATTTATCTATATCTTTAGTTCGCGCAGTTCACCGCGAACGAAACGATTACGAGAGTCAAGATTGATCAAGAGTGACGTAGCAGACACAATCTTGGCCCGGCTGAACTTGATACCGGTTAACTATCTCACTCGCACTTTCTTGTATAATGTACATACGAATTGCGAAGAGCGATAAAATGAATTCTTTAATTATAAGCGTTCATTACTTATTACGCATGAATCACTTTTTTTTTTTGACGAACACGAAGTTTTGATCTTCAATTAGTATAAACGCAATGCATAAAATGTCATAATATTTGTTTGAATTTATCTAAAATCAAAAATTACAGTGAAAAATTAAAGTTTAGAAAAATTAGCTTATAGTTAAGGCTATAAGAGACATTTTGCTGTATTCGGTAATTGTAAACACTATTTTAGTAAGAACTTAAATCTTTCATTAGTAAAAGTACAAATAAAAAACGAAAAATATAGTACGAATA
The DNA here is from genome assembly GCA_036924255.1 of Apodemia mormo. NCBI lineage: Eukaryota > Metazoa > Arthropoda > Insecta > Lepidoptera > Riodinidae > Apodemia > Apodemia mormo. Next base: position 7,252,752 of record JAUPFN010000019.1, read on the forward strand.
AAAATATACATTATTTTAAAATTGTTTTACTATCGCTTCAACGTTTACCTACCTTGTTCGCAGAAATCATAAGATTCATTACACACTACTTAGTTCGATTAACAAACGAAGGAAAATCAATGTACTGAGAAATGATAGCGACTGAAGCCATTGGACTAGATGAACTATTGAACTAAAAGAGTGATATACTTCGCAGTGATCAAAAGATATGTTCATATCTTTTCAATTCAGTGACACATTCTGCGTACCTCTAATATCGAAGCCAAAAATATAGTTTTTAGAATTTTTGTCTGTTTGTCTGTATGTATGTCCGGGGTAAACTCAAAAATTACTGCATAGATTTACTTCAAATTTTGCATGGATATTACTAACAGGTCGGGTCAACATATAGACTACATATTATCACGCTATCACCTAGCGGGGAGGTGCTGTGCGGAGTAAACGAAGTCCGCGTGGATGAAGTCGCTGGCAACAGCTAGTCTTATATATAAAAATCAATTGCTGTTCGTTAGTCTCGCTAAAACTCTAGATCGGCTGAACCGATTTGACTAATTTTGGGTTTGAATTAATTGTTGAAGTCCAGGGAAGGTTTAAAAGGTGAGAAAATATAGAAAAAAAATAAGAGTAGTTAAAAAGGCAGAACAACGTTTGCCGAATCAGCTAGTATTAATATAGATTAGCTTTTTGCCCTCTTAAAAGACGAAATTTTAAAATTTCATACTTTACCGTCCGGTAGATGTCGTAAAAAGGGATACAACATTTTGGCTTTACGTATTAATATAGAGATAACTAATAAGTAAAAATTACTCAGGAACACTGAAACACACTAATAAGCAGTATAAATACATCAATCAAAAACTTTTTCCAATAATTTGTCACGAGAGTTCCAATTCAGTTCACTTTTCTCTCATTAAAATTTCTTCCATCATGTGCGCTGGGTTGCAGAGTATTGAAAAATACCGGACCAATTCGATTCGCTAACTGTAACACCTGGGCCACATTGTCGCGCGAAGTATCATGAACCGCTGTTACGATAAAACTTTGTTTTTGTTTTTGTAAGTCTTGGCGCGAATTAACCCCGTGTTGGCCCGGGCTCCTTTAAACCTTTGAACAATCGCCGTTTGGCCAGGCAGATCGTCAGTGGCGACCGATTGGCTTACGTGTCACTACCATCGTGACTACTAGGTAGTAGAGTTCCGGGTATTTGGTACCACCGCCTTACCTTTTCTTGCCGCAAAAAGGTAAGATGGCCGGTAGACTTATGCATGTGGCATTATCATCCTATCACACGATTAGCAGTGGTTTCCCTTTCCATCAGGAGGAGGATCTTATGTTATAGTGTTACTGTAAGCACGTATATATTTTTTAATTTTTATTAACGTGTTCATTAAATTTGTAGAAAGTCATTTAATCAAGGATTAATATTCGTCCGTTCCGTATGCGTATCCGTTCAATTGTAATCATTTTATTAATTTATTTTTCTGTAATACAAGCAACCTTTTATGATTTTATAAATACAGCTTTAGTTTAAAATTGGTATTTTTTTCCTTAATTACTTGTTAGGTTGAAAGCGGGCGTCAATTATAACTGATAACAGAGCAGGAAAAACTGAAACAAATCTACATTTCGTAACCTTATCCTTGTTATATTAATAACAATATAGTGATGATAATAGACCGTGGTCCCAGAAAGATATTCGTTTTGAAGAGACGTCCATCTTTTCTCTCTTCGAAAAATCTCCAGTCAAGTATTTTTGGAACGAAGTTCCTTACGGCAGCCTTGGAGGGGATAGGGATTTTGCTGCACGACCGAACTGAATAAAATGTGATAGTAAAACCGTAAGAAAAAATCCGTGGAAAAAAGTGCGTGGAATAAAACCGTTAAATGAGACGTGCGCAGGCGCGACAGTCGCATACACAAGCGAGTAGTGCCGTTTAGCTGAAGGAACTTCGTTCCTACCTGATGTCCCACGATACCACATCATTTTTTTTATATTATATGATAGCAAACAAGCAGATGGGTCTCCTGATGGAAAGAGTCAACCATCGCCTATAGACACCAAAAGTGTTAATGGTGCGTTGCTATCTTGTGGCGAGGTCTAATGCCACATGCATAAGTTTACCGGCTACTATTCTTTAATTTTCTAATTTTCCGCGCATTTTTTTAGTATTTTCTTTTATAAGAAGCTTCTCGTGATGATTACAAACACAGCAAAAAATAATTAGCATAATCCAGCCATTCACGCGTGATGTCGTAATCACGGAAAATGGGGATTAGTTATATATAGATTAGATAGGAAACAAGCAAATAGTTCTCGTGATAGAAAGGGAAACTGTAGCCTATAGACACCAAAGATATTAATGGTGCGTTTCTATCCGTGTGGTGGGATGGCAATGCCACATGCATAAATCTACCGGCTACCTTTCAAAAATAGGAAGGAAATTTTTGGAAGGTACCACGGTACCATATATCCGGGCGAGACGTGGAATTCCACCTAGTAGTCACAATGGTAGCGACAAGTATAGCCAATCGGTTGTCTGTTACGACCTGCCCAGTAGAACTGCAGTTGGTATATTCTTCGCCAATGACGTGGTTGCCGGCAAACCAGTAGGCCACATATGCTACATCGACAATAGTCTTATCTCCCCTCAACTTCTGATGGGCACTAATTTAATAATGAGATAAACTTATTCGCGGTAGGTCTAGAAGAAAGCCTGTTTTGTGTCGCGATATATACAGCAAATTGGTTAGCGACACATTGCCAGAAGCAACGTAAAACTTCGCGATGGGGCGATTATATAATCAGAGTATTAACCCGAATGTTTCGCGAGTCAGCGAATTAGTTGGCCTTACATAACACAGCGCGAATCATCATCGTCATGTCATGGCAATGTAACCTCGACGTAAAACGGTATTTTTTGTTCAGTGATTGGACATAATTTGGTTGAAGTTAGCTTAATAGCTTATAATAAAATTGTTCTTAAAAATAGTAAAAAGTTGTTCGGAATTATAACCCAGTAAATACTACATACAATATTCATGTATTACGTGTAATTGTGTTATTTGTATTATAAGATCCCATCTGTGGTCTAAGTACTCCGATATCAGTGTTGACCTAATGAGGTCATGAGGAGGAAATAATTTGTTTTTTCAGTGTTCTGATAAAAACAATGTTGCCCGGAATTGGATAAGTACCCGGTTTGCGATAGGCTTTCCACTTATCATATTGTAGGATTATCTTATCTATCTATATCTTCGGCTAATAGTGGGTGCGTGGATACGGGTGTGAACATACTTTGTGTAATACAAGGTACCTCGTGCAGCACCGCGAGGTATCGTTATAAATATAATAAATTTAAAAACAATGTTTTATTTCCTTTTCCTGTCCTTTAGTGGTATTTTTTGGATAAAAAGAAGTCAATGTTTGACCTGGGGTCTTGAGCTATCTAATTGCTAAATTTCATTAAAATCGATTCAGCAGCTTTTGTCGTAACATCGTTACAGACAGGCAGTATTTCGAATTTGTAGTATACTAGCGACCTGCCCGCGGTTTCACCCGCGTAGCTTTTGTTCCCGTGGGAATATCGGGAAGGTTTATATACTTAAACCTTCCTTAAGAATCAGCCTATCCACTAAAAAAACCGCATCAAAATCCGTTGCGTAGTTTTGAAGATTTAAGCATACATGGGGACATAGGGACAGACAGAGAAAGCGACTTTATTTTATACTATGTAATGAAGTATGGATTCTCCTTCATAGTCCGGAAAACTTTAGAAAAATAGATATGTGATGTATAACAATCTTCAGAAAAATAGATATGTGAGCCAGATTTGTACCAATATTATAAAGAAAAAATTCAAACTATACTATATATAACAAACTATAACTATATAAAACAGAGTCTACTAGGTGGTAGAATTTTGCATTGTCTCGCCGGGGTCTGATACCATCGCCCTACCTATTCCTGCCGCAATAGCATCAGTGACTGTCACTGTCGTGTTTCGGTTTGGAGGATAAGATAGCCGCTAAACTTATGCATGTGGCATTAGACCTTGCCACAAGATAACTACGCACTATTAACATCTTTGGTGTCTATAGGCGATGGTTGACTCTATCTATCAGGACAACCACTTCCTTGTTAGCTATCTTATCGTATAAAAAAAAAACAACAAAAACTAAATGAACTTAAAAACTACTGGACCAATCTTAAAATGCTTTTATCATTAGAAAGTTACATTATTTAAGACGCTGTGAACACCAAAAACGCGCACTCTATTTCTATCGAGGTAAATGAAAGCCCACTATCAGTATAACTGGGCGGCCAGGTCTTATAATAAATAAATATTGAAATAAAAAAAGTGTAGATTATTTGTCAAATATGATTCGCTAAAGGGCAATTGGCCCGACTCTCGTTCCCACCACTGTAACTTCTGTAACCCAGAATCAACAGCGGCATCCGACCTGATAACCTCTGAGTTGCGAGCTCAGGGTGCCCTGGGGGAAAGCTAAGCTGTCTTGGATCCCGCAACGAAATTAATCAGAAGTAGATAGGAGGAGTAGGAAAATACATCCTGTTTCTCTCCCATTTCAGCAGAAGACAGCACAATTTTAAAAGCATACAAATGCTACAAAATGAGACTTACAATCGAAAATATGATTCGGTAGCGGTTTAGGTATGAATATGATGACTTCATGTTTTTAATTGCAGATTCATACGTCAAAAAAATAAAGATATAGAACCGTTTAATTACGATTTTCGACCAATATTCGCAATTATTTTCTCGGACTCGATACATAATTGAACCGATTTTGTTCAATTATGTATCGAGTCCAGTCACGGTTTGACATATGATGAATATTAACATATATTTAAAAAAAAAGTATCCCCGAAGGGGTAGGCAGAGGTACAGCAAGTGCACCCACGATTAGCTGAAGATACTTGGTCCCACAAATGTGATAGGTGGAAAGCCTATCGCCAACCGGGCACTTTCCAATCCCGGGCAACTTTGTGTTTATCAGAAAACTGAAAAAACGCTTTTTTTTAATGTGCCCGACCCAGGAATCGAACCCGGGACCTCATGTGGTCAACGCCAGCGCTGGATCACTAGATCACAGAGGCGACTTTTTACATATATTTGTTTTGCTATAACAGTTTTTTTTAAATAACTGCTTAAATAAGATATTTCAACAAATTAGGTCTTGTCAGCCTCTTAAGAGGATTTTTTTTACCCGACCGAGCAAAGGAAAATAATGATTTTGAGTCGAGCAAACGAAGTCGCTAGTAACTGCTAGTAATTAAAAAAAACAATGGCCAATATGATTGCTAGTGGATAAAGTTTTCAATAGTTTTTAGGGTTCCGTACCTCATAACGAAAAATTTGAACCCTTATAGGATCACTTCGTTGTCCGACTGTCCGCCTGTCTGTCTGTCAAAACTCTCAGGAACACGTAAAAGTGTAAAATTGAAATTTATATCAAAAACCCCCATGTATTTGGGTACGGCCTGTCTTGTCTCATGTACGGTTTTGCCTGAGGTCTCAGCTGTGAAAGAATCAAACTTGTAAGTCAACGCGATCAAAAGGTGTGACCATTTATGTCGCATATTTTGCGGTTTTATATGGGAGTCAAAACCTATAGGATATTTACTGTTGACCTAAAATCATGAAATTTATATATAGCATTGGTAACCTAAAAGTTTATACGGAACCCTCATAATGCACGTCTACGTCGCACTTGACCGGCTTTTTCTGTTTCTGAATCCATCGTCATCATCTTACATTTTGCTACCGAAATGATGTCAGTGCTTGTCACTATTGTCTTTTGGTTTAGACGGTTAGGTAGGCAATGATTATTTGCAGTTTAAATTAAATCTTTAAAAACTAAAAAAAGTATAAAGTCTTCACGCCCGTATCTCCGAAGAGGTAGGCAGAGGTACAACAAGTGCACTTACAATTAGCCGAAGATACTTAGTCCCACAAATGTGTTAGGTGGCAAGCCTATCGCCAACCGGGCACTTTTACTATCTTGGGCGAATTTGTTTTTATCAGAAAACTAAAAAAACACATTTGAACTGCCCGACCTGGGAAATCAAACCTGGAACCTGATGCGGTCAACACTAACACCGGACCACTAGACTACAGAGAAAAACTAGGTATTTAATTATATAGAAGTAAATGTATTTGTGGCTAACTAAATAATCCCACTCTATAAGAATGACAATACATGTCCCAGATAGCCAGTGCTGTACACAGTATAGCCAATTCGCATGGGACTAATTAGATGACAAAGTAATGACCAAACTTCCCCTGTGATTTCTACCAACTTCTAATTTAATGCCATTGTTCAAATTTCCTGACTGCCTAACTTAAATAAACTAGAAATTACCTTCGGAACTGCTTGATTTTTTTATATCACTACATAGTATAAAACAAAGTCGTTTTCTTTGTCTGTCCCTATGTATGCTTAAATCTTTAAAACTACGCAACGGATTTTGATGCGGTTTTTAGATAGATTGATTCTTGAGAAAGGTTTTTATATATAAACCTTTCCGATATTCCCATGGGGACAAAAGCTACGCGGGTGAAACTGCGGGCAGGTCGCTAGTTATAATATCAAATAACGAATAAGCAGATGACTCTCGTGATGGAAAGGAAGTAAATCATCGCCTACAGACGCCAAATATATTAATGGTGCGTTGCTATTGGTGTGACGAGATGGCAATGCCACATTCATAATTCTACCGGCTACCTTACCCTCCCAACCGGAACACGACAATGAAAAGCATTAACGCTATTGCGGCAAGAATAGGTAAGAGGCCGTCCATTAATCACGTGATGTTTTTTTCGCATTTAAAAAAAAGCATTCCCCCCTTTCGAGCTTCACATGGTTAATGGACGACCATAAGGCCCCCCGGCCTCCTTTGAAGAATAGGCCAACTGTCGTTATACCAGGCAGGTCGTAAAAGGCGACCGATTGGCTATCGAGTCACTAACATCGTGGCGACTAGGTGGTAGAGTTCTGCATAGTCTCGCCCGGGTCTGGTACCACCGCCTTACCTATTCCTGCCGCAATAACGTCAGTGCTTGCTGCTATCGTGTTCCGGTTTGGAGGGTAAGGTAGCCGGTAAACTTATGCATGTGGCATTAGACCTTGCCACAAGATAGCAACGCACCATTAACATCTATGGTGTCTATAGGCGATGGTTGACTCTTTCCATCAGGGGACCCATCTGCTTATTTGCTACCTTATGATATAAAAAAAAAATAAGGCGGTGGTACCATATACCCGGGCGAGACATCGTGGAACTCTATCACCTAGTAGTCATGATGCTAGTGCCACGTATACCCAAACGGTCGCCTCTTACGAACTGCCTGACAGTACGGCAGTTGGTCTATTCTTCAAAGGGGATCTGGACCAACACAGAGTAATTTAGCAGAGAAACAATAAAAGACGAAATTAAAGTATTTTAATTTGAATCGTGGTCTAAGGTCTATATGGTTCAGATCGTAAGGGTTCGATGCTTTAAAGGGGCAATAGTGATAATGAAGACTTTTCAATGTTTTACTCGGGTTTTACTCAAAAAACCATAATGTCAGTGGCAGCTCGGAATACTTAGAGACTAACAGAAGTCAATGTTACATACAAGTAATATTCAAGCATAGCACCATAGACACCTCTCACGGACGTGATATCTCGGACTGGTGCAGAACAAACTGTCCCGAACCTTTCCGAGTTATAGCGTCCGTGAGAGGTGTCTATGTGTGCGTTGCCCGAATATCACATGTATGTAGATTTGACTACTGTTAGTCTCCAGTATACTGTGCCTTGGGTGAGTCAAGCTGTTGGTCCCGGCTATCGCTAACGTTGCCCGGGATTGGAAAAAGTGGCCTCCTATCACATTGTGGAATTAAGTATCTTGGCTAATCGCGGGTGGACTTGTTGTACTTCTGCCTACTTCTTTAGGGATACGAGCCTGAAGATACTTTTATAAGCATAAATATACATGTATATATAAACCTTTCTATTGAATGACTTTATCTGCTTATGAAAACTAAATTAAATCCGTTTTAAAGATCTAAGCGAACATAAAGCGAAGCGACTTTAATTTTTACTATGTGTAAAGAAAAGGTAATTAAAAATAATTGTCTGCTAATTGAATATTGCTATGAGTTGTGAATTCAATGAGCCTGAAAGATACGATTATCTTGTCTTCGGGCCGGTAATAATGTATTCAGTTGAATAATTGTAATCAGTGAGTGAAAGGAGGAAGCGAGTTCCCTAATTTTCCTCTTCATAAAAGCCATAGATATATAAAAGCTTATGATTAAGATATGTGCTTATATGTTTCTTGTCTTGATAAGAAGTTGTCTTATAATTTAAACTGAAATGATGTTTTGTTTGTGAATAAAAATAAATAAATAAATTCACACCCTTCAAAATTTTATGTAATTTAGTAATTTTAGTCAGTCAGGCCTGAAGATGCCTTAAAATTTGAAACCGTTAGGCAAAATAAATTAAATAAAAAGTGTTTTGTAAAATAGTACACGTTTATGATTACACCATTACCAATTTATTCCCATAATATTCTCAAAAATTTAGATCGAGTTTTTTTATTACCAACAAGAACCGAGCTGATGGTTTATTTAATGGAAAGGTACAAACATCGCATATACGATGGTATATGATGCACTTAAGATGTTATGGTGCATATCTGTGTGGTAGTTTGGTAATAAATCTTCTATACATATAATAAAATCGTAGGAAAGTCAAAACTGTACATTGAATATTTTTTTTTAAAAATACTTGGGGCGGGTTATCGAAGCCAAAAATATAGTTTTTTGAATTTTTGTCTGTTTGTCTGTATGTCTGTTTGTCTGTTTGTCTGTCTGTCTGTTTGTCTGTTTGTCTGTTTGTTTGTCTGTTTGTCTGTATGTATGTCCGGGGTAAACTCAAAAAGTACTGTATGGATTTACTTCAAATTTTGCGTGAATATTGCTAATAGGTCGGGTCAACATATAGGCTACATATTATCACGCTATCACCTAGGGGGAGGGGCAGTGCGGATTAAACGAACTCCGCGCGGACGAAGTCGTTCTCAACAGCTAGTAATAAATATATATTCACGAGACAAATGACACTTACTGATCTAACCCCAATGTAAGCAAATATTTGCTTGTGTTATGGGTGTTAAGTCAACGATATTAATACATAGAAATACATATATAAATACCAGAATATATATAATAAACACCCAAACCCGGAAATACAAACATTTATACTCATCACACAAATGCTTGTCACCGTCGGGGATCGAACCCGAGGCCCGTTGATTGAGTAGTCATAGTCGCTAACCACTCGACCAACGGGGCGGTCAAAGTAATGCTACACGCATAAGTTTACCAGCTACTTTTCTCTCCTAACCGGAACCCGACAGCGATAAGCTCAGACGCTATTGCGGCAGGAATTGGTAAGGAGTTTTTACAAAATTCGGGTGCAACGCTGCGGAACTCTACATCATCGTAGTTACGATGGTAGAGATACGTTTACCAATCATTCGCCTTTTGTGAACTAATCAGCAAAACGGTATATGATCTATTATTCTCAATGGCGGCCCGGATCAAACCGGCCCCCCAATCCACGTAATTGAGTCAAAACGCTTAGGGCTCTCGCACACATAAGTGTACAGAACGTCGAGACGCGCTACGACGCGGCATAATATGTAAAAACATGTGTAAGAGTTTTTAACGTTTCGATCCAATTGCTATTTAATTACGTGAATTAGGCCTCGAGGTTTTGTTTGTCAATAAAAACAAACTAGTGATTTGCCCCAAACTTTGAACTCGCAATGAAGCAGTTTAAACGTTAGAATTTAACCTTTTTTACAACCTCTATATCTCGACAACGCTTTGACCGAATTGGCTCAGGATCAAAGTTAAAAGTTCTTGTTGTCTTATTAATTAGTCTCTCAAATTACACAAAGTTAACAAAAGCCCCCTAATTCACGTAATTGAATCAAAGCGCTTAGGGCTCTCACACACATAAACACGATAGGACGTCGAGACGTGCTACGACGCGGCATAATATGTAAGAAAATGGGTAAGTGTGTTAAATGCTTCGACTCGCTTGCCGCTTGATTACGTGAATTAGGCCCTGTACTCCAGTTATCATCCAACAAATATTTGTTGTTCATGCATACGAAAAACAAAGTAACACATGTACTAATTTTTATCCCTGAAAATATTATATTCTCTTTGAAGGATTCAGATAAAATATAGTTCAAGTAGCATCAAAAGGAAATGCGTATCAAATCTTTACTTTCGAAAATAAAATTGAGTGTAGATCCCCTAACAATCAACATTTCAGCGCCCTATCCTGTAAACGGCAGTCGTAAATTGAAACATTTACTTTGCTTATCAACCCTTTTAACAAATAAAGATTCAGCCTTAATCCTTTTATTTAGCTTTACAGTGAGGGGGTTTCAGATATACAATAAACTCCCCGTTGCTCAATTTGTGAGCCTTCAGTTTACCAAAAAATAAAATTTTACCAAAAATTTAACACTAAAGACGTTAAGCTCTCTCTCTCTCGAGTAAAGTGAGTTATAAACCCAATAAAACTTTTGCCCAAGTCGAGGTTGGTCCCGGGACCTTATGATCGGAACCAAATAGACAAACCTATATTTTAAATAAGTTGAAAAAGTAATCTCACCATTTTAATACGCGTTTCAATAACAACTTTCATGTAAATTTATTTAGATTAAAATTACTTAAACAACAATTTTCTCCACATGAATACTTGTATATCAGATGTAAAATGTGACCAAAATCCTCATAGTCATGCAAACATTTTAAAGTGTTTTCGGTGTATATGTAATTTATTACCTTCATATTTTACAAGTGTCGTTAGGGTTTTATTTTCATAAATCATGTTTATCTTCACACTAGCGGCTGTTGATGTATTTTCACATACACTGTTGGAATTTTAACAGCCTGTATACTGTCATTAATTAACCGTGGCAAAGGTGTAACCGCATTATAGGGATGTGACACGAAACAGTGGCCCTTTGAAAGGATATTTTTGGAGCTTATTGTAGTTTATTTTTTTAAAATATAATATTCATGGGACAAATTACACATATTGATCTAAACCCGAAGTGCTTACAAATTATTTGCTTGTCTTCAGGGTGTTAGTCAACGATACTAATACATAGAAATACATATATAAATACTTTTACATACATAATAAACACCCAAAACCGGAAATACAAACATTTATGCTCATCACACAAATGTTTGTCCCCGCCGGGGATCGAACCCGAGCCCCGTCGATTGCGTAGTCAGGGTCGCTAACCACTCGACCAACGTGGCGATATTTTGATAATAATAATAATATCGCTGGACAAATTACACAAATTGATCTAACCCAAAAGTAAAAAGGCGGTACCAGACCCGTGCGAGTCATTGCAGGACTCTACCACCTAGTAGCCACGAAAGTAATGACTCGCATAGCCAAGCAGTCGCCTTTTACGACTAGCCGGGCAGAACGGCTGTTGGATTATTCTTCAAAGGAACCCGGGAAGATCAACACGGATCTATCCGTGGAATTGACATAAAAAATTCATACCGCAACGGGCAGTGTGGCGGATTTTTAGTCTAAAATAAACTTGAGTGTAGAACCTTAATAATCAACATTTCAGCGCTTTATCCTGTAAACGGCAATCATAAATTAAAACATTTATTTTGCTTACCAACCCCTTTAATAAATAAAGATCCAGCCTTAATCCCTTATTTAACTTTATTTTGCAAGGGGTTTCCAGATATACAATAAACTCCGTGTTGCTTAATTTGTGAGCCTTGAGTTTAACATAAAACGTTACACTAAAGACTGCGGTCTATTTAATAAACAAGTATGATTGTGTGCTTAAGGTACGATTCACACCGACTGATCCGCATCAGGCCGCTGCGGACGGCACTTTATAATGCGGAAAAGGAAACGGAAATGTGTGATCAGGAACTAGTTCAAATTTCCGTCAGATTCACAATCTGCGATAGCTGAGCGGCTCTGAACTGCTTCGAATGAATTCAAGGGTGGATCCACGGGGGTGGGGTTCATGGGGGTCATGACCCCCCCCCCTGGATAGGGGTCTAGGTATGGATTTGTTAGTATTAGATAAGGATTAGAACCTATCATGACTGAAGCTCAAATATTTTCCCCGTGTTGGTCCCGGGCTCCTTTGAAGAATAGGCCAACTGCCGTTCTGCCAGGCAGGTCGTAAAAGGCGACCTAGTGGCTATGCGCGTCACTACCATCGTGACTACTAGGTGGTAGAGTTCTGCATCAGCTCGACCGGGTCAGGTACCACCGCCCTACCTATTCCTGCCGCAATAGCGTCAGTGCTAGTCACTGTCGTGTTTCGGTTTGGAGGGTAAGGTAGCCGGTAAACTTATGCAAGTGGCATTAGACCTCGCCAGAAGATAGCAACGCACCATTAACATCTTTGGTGTCTATAGGCGATGGTTGACTCTTTCCATCAGGAGACCCATCTGCTTGTTTGCTATCTTATGATATGAAAAAAAAAATGTGACCCTCCCTGAACCGAGGACTTCATCAGCCCTTGTATATGTAACACCCCTGGACTGAATGCTGGATCCGCTCTTGAACGGATTCCGCGACAAATAGTCGGCTCCGTCGGCATGCGTCGGATCCGTTCACAGACATTTGGTCTTCGCGGAATGTGAACGGAGATTAGCGGTACAGCGAGTCAATTTCCTTTGGAGGTACAGGATACCTCTGGAAACCAGCACCAGATCTTTATCAAATTGACATGGGAAAAAATGAGAAATATACCCTCTCAAACAAAAAATCCATCCCATAGAATTTTTTAAATCTATACATATAATAAAATCGTAGGAAAGTCAAAACTGTACATTGAATATTTTTTAAATAAAAGAATACTTGGGGCGTGATCTACAATCGATATCGAAACCAAAAATATAGCCTTTAGAATTTTTGTCTGTTTGTCTGTTTATCTGTTTGTCTGTATGTATGTCCGGGGTAAACTCAAAGAGTACTGCTTGGATTTACTTCAAATTTTGCATGAATATTACTAACAGGCCGGGTTAACATATAGGCTACATATTATCACGCTATCACCTACAGGGGAGGAGCAGTGCGGAGTAAACAAGTCCGCGCGGACGAAGTCGCTGGCAACATCTAGTCTGTTTATAAATGACCAAGTTCTGAGTTACTAGAAATAAACATTAAAAATACATTGAGAATCGAGAACCGTCTACTTTTTTTAAAGTTGGTTGAAAAAAATACGGTTTGCGGGGTGCAGCCTGTAAATAACCAAGGTTAAAGAGTGTCTCGTGTCGTTGATTCCCAACGGATGGGCGCAGTCAAGCGTGTTTTTATATTTAAAGGTTAATTTACAGTGTTTATTTAAAGGCTGGTTCGCTGTAGTATGTACCTGATATATTTTAGAATATTATGTTAAAATTATCCTATATCGATATGATATGTGCGAGAATGTGAAATGAGAGAGATAGTGAAGGTTTTTGAATGTTTATTGCTATAAGGATCGAAGACCTTGGGACGGTCCGTAATGTACCATATTGCAATTTTGCAATTGCAAAAAGCTATTGCAAGAATTTGCCTAGATCGATTTCGTACATTTGAATGAACTATCGCAATATATTAGTATTTATGCTTGGCGAATTTAGATGAATGTGGTGTGATCCGGCTCTGTGCGACCCCGTTGTCGGTATGCTATGGTACGGTGAGTGAAATCGTGCGCACGAGTTCCTCCATGTTTTAAGTATTAATTTATATAATCACTAAGTTATGGATGAAGAAGATTAGTAATTTTAGCAAACAAGCAGATGAGTCTCCTGATGGAAAGAGTCAACCATCGTCTATAGACACTAAAGATATCAATGGTGCGTTACTATCTTGTGGCGAGGTCTAATACCATATGCATAACCTTACCCTCCAAACTGAAACATGACAGTGACTAACATTGATGCTATTGCGGTAGGAATAGGAAAGGCGGTGGTACTATAGACCCAGGCGAGATAATGCCGAACTCTACCACCTAGTAGTCACAATTTACGACCTGCCTGGCAGAATGGCAGTTGGCCTATTCTTCAAAGGAGCCTAGGTTCCAACACCGGGGAGTATAAAGAGGGGGCTATAAAGAGCTATGTGATTTGCAAGATTCACGTTATGATGATTAACAAAAGAGAGATACATTTGGAAAGAAATACGGAAATGCGCTACGTTGCGATGCGGTCCGCTCCAACCCGCTGCGGCCCACCCTCATGAGCTAAGCTACCATTTTATGTTGCAATGCGGCCCGCTTCAGCCTGTTGCGCCTCGTTCCAGTGTGCCCGAAATGCAGCGGCCAGCGGCCGGTGGTCCTGTAGGCTATGTTTTTGCTTCCACATTTTTTTTACTCTAAACCAATACGATTCAGAGTTTTTTTTATATCATAAAATAGCAAACAAGCATATGGCTCTTCTGTAGACACCAAAGCGTAACACACAGATAGACAGACGGACAGACAGACTTTCGCATTTATATTATTGGTGTGGATATAGATTTTCCCCGTGTTGGTCCCGGGCTCCTTTGAAGAATAGACCAACTGCCGTTCTGCCAGGCAGGTCGTAGAAGGCAGCTATACGAATCACGCATTGTCTCGCCCGTTTCTGGTACCACAGCCTTACCTATTCCTGCCGCAATAGTGTCAGTGCTTGTCATTGTCATGTTCCGGTTTGGATGGTAAGGTAGCCGGTAAACTTATGCATGTGTCATTAGACCTCGCCACAAGACAGCAACGCACCATTAACACCTTTGGTGTCTATAGGCGATGGTTGAATCTTCCCATCAGGAGACCCATCTGCTTGTTTGCTATCTTAAGATATAAAAAACACGTGCTGTAAGTCATTACTTCTTGCCAAATTTCATAATTCTAGGTTACCGGGAAGTACCCTATAGGTTTTGATTCACTTTTGAAATCACAAAAAATCGCAAATAGTCGCATATTTCATTAATGTTTATATCTTTTGATCGCTGTAACCACAGTATACTGGAGACTAACAGTAGTCAATCTACATACATGTGATATTCAAGCAACGCATACATGGACACCTCTCACGGACGCTATATCTCGGAATGGTTCGGGACAGTTTGTACCGCAGCAGTCCGAGATATTGCGTCCGTGAAATGTGTCTGTGTGTGCTATGCTCGAATATTACTTGTATGTAACATTGACTTCTGTTAGTTTCTAAGTATTCTGTGCTTTAACTTACAAGTTTCATTATTTTTACAACCGAGAGGAACGGTAGGTTATAAATTTCAATTTGATATGTTTACACGTTCCTGAGAAAATGGTCTTGATAGACGGACAGACTGACAACGAAGTGATCCGACAAGGGATCCGTTTTATCCTTATAACTTAGTGAACCCTAAAAACAGATGAATGAATATCGCAATAAAACGTCAGTTTTATTTTGAAGTATGTTTTCTCCGTCCATCAAAAGAGCCATCTGTTTCACTCTGCGATAGGTATCACTACGTCAAGAGAGCCATCTGCTTATTTGCTATCTTATGACATAAAAAATTGTAATATGTTATGTAATATTTTTTCGCCGACACTCCATTTATTATTATGTATAAGCGAGAAGCAGTTTGGCTGAATAAAACAATTGAATCACTTTTACACGCACAGTATAGTTTTTGGACAAAGTGACGCCACACAGAATACTTAGAGACTAACAGAAGTCAATGTTGCATAGAAGTCTGCATCTGCTTGTTTGCTATCTTATGGTATAAAAAAAGATAGTATGTACTAAATTATTTGTACTTTACCGGGTTGGTTTAATTATTCAAAGGAAGCCCGGATCCTTTGAATAATTCGTAAGAGGCGAGCAGTTGGCTGTGCGACATCACTGACTACTAGTTGGTAGAGTTTTGCATTGTCTCGACCTTATCTGGTTCCAACACCTTACCTATTACTTAGCAAATAATTTGCTTAAGTACTTCGGGGTTAGATCAACAAGTGTAATTTGTCCCGTGAATATTTATTATTATTGCCAGCGACTTCGTCCGCGCGGAGTTCGTTTACTCCGCACTGCCCCTCCCCCGAGGTGATAGCGTGATAATATGTAGCCTATATGTTGACTTAACCTGTTAGTAATATTTATACAAAATTTGAAGTAAATCCATGCGTTACTGTTTCAGTTTACCCCGGACATACGTACAGACAAACAGACAAAAATTCTAAAAACTATGTTTTTGGCTTCGATATCGATTGTAGATCACGCCCCAAGTATTCTTTTAAAAAATATTCAATGTACAGTTTTGACTTTCCTACGATTTTATTATATGTATAGATATAGATTAAGGTACATCTAAGTCATTATCTAAGTATTATTAAAAGCAGTAGCTGGAAGTTGGAACCATGTTCGAAGTTGTAATGGAACATTAATCAAATTCTGTAATCCGATTTTGCTGTTTTGTTTAGAAATTAAACTTCCACGTGAAGACTTTAATACCATCTTTGTGTCTGGGTCCCTTTTATGGATTACTAGCTGTTGCCCGCGACTTCGTCCGCGCGGACTTCGTTTACTCCGCACTGCTCCTCCCCCGTGATAGCTAGCGTGATAATATGTAGCCTATACGTTGACCCGACCTATTAGTAATATTCATGCAAAATTTGAAATAAATCCATGCAGTACTTTTTGAGTTTACCCCGGACATACATTGACTTTCCTACGATTTTATTATATGTATAGAGGTGGGGCCGCATTTGTATTTGGGCCGTAGTTTCTTTCATCTAAGATTGTCTCGAACTTATATGCGCGCTAAGGCACATGCAGTCCGGAATGTATGCTAAAATAGCCGGTCACATCTGCATTTATCGTGTCATTGTATGAAGATTTGTGACGATAGACTTCTGCGGCGATGCGGCGACGATTTGCATCTGCGGCTCTAGCATTACGCGACAACGAACCCGCCACAATGATGGCAAAGCACCATTAACATATTTTATTTCTTATACACAAAAACACATCATTGTTATTGTTGCGAATAATCTAGAAAAGTTAACTGTGAACAGTGAAAAGAACGCTGGAAAAATCTAGAAATAAAAGAAAGAGATAGGCTGCTTCTATTGATAGCCGCCGTTACCCGAGCAGCTATGCCATAATGAATCGTTTGTCATAGGGTATATAGGAAAATAGCGTATACTAGAACTTATTTAGATTAAAATTATTGTTTACGCGGTGATTTCGGAAGATTCGGGAAAATAGTCGAACTTTACCTTGGGTATAAAGAGGGATGTGTTGGCGAATAATTTTCAGTTTTTACAAAACGATCGTAAGCGATATAGTACAGTGAATACGGGAAGTATTTTAGTTTAGTGATTCAGTGTAGTCGGTTGATTCTAGTGTTAATACAGTGAGTGTTATCAGTGTATTTATGTAAGTATTTTATTGGACAGTACGAACTCGAAGCTCGTAACATTATTATCACAAAATAAAGCTATATGCTTATATACTAAACAATGATACCAAAAATGTTAACTAGCTAAGGTTATTGGCTTCATCCGCCTTTTTAAACGTTAACGTTACTCCTTTTCAAAATCGGTCCATTTCATTTATTTATTTAGGAAACACAAAAATTATGTTGTAAATCTACCTAAGTAACAAAAAAGAACAATTGACAGTTTCCGTAATTAGAAACTAGTAGCGTAAATAACAGATATTGTAATGCGCCAATAATAAACAGATATTAATGGTGCATTGCTATCCGTATGGCAGAATGGTAATGCCACATGCATTTAAGTCTATCGCCTATCTCACCCTCCAACCCGAAAGACAGCGATGACGAGCATTGACAGGAATAAAAAAGGCAGTGGTGCCACATATCCGGCTGAAATGCCTACCACCTAGTAATCATAATGTTACGTTTCAATTATAGCCAATATTTCGCCTTTTACGAACTGCCTGGCAGAATGGCAGATGAATTTTTCTTGAAAGTAAGCTTAAAGATCTACTTCATTCCCGAATCATCTACGCGTAAACCAGGCTAATCGTAAACAAGTTATTTTAATGGGAACAAGTCCTAAAACACGCTATTTTCACCCTTAATCCGTAAGTGATTAGGTCAATTATGTGGTGTACCTGGCACCTCATGTGGTCAACACCGACACCGGACCACTAGACCACAGAGGCAATTAATATTTAAAATTCATCAGAGGTAAATTGTTTTGTATACGATTATTGCGCATTGTGAGATACATAATAAATCCACCGATATCGGTGTTGACCACATGAGGTCCGGGGTTTCTATTCCCAGGTCGGGCAATTCAAAAAAAGTGTTTTTTTTAGCTTTCACATCAAAAAAACTGCCCGGGATTGGATAAGTGTCCGGTTGGCGATAGGCAATCACATTGTGGGACTAAGTATCTTCGTTTATCGCGGGTGCACTTGTACCTCTGCCTAGCTCTTCCGTGTGAATATACTTTATTAAGAGAGAAAGTCCGTTTCAAATTTATTATATATAACTAGCTGCAGCTTGCAGCCCGCTGCATTATCAAACTTTTTGGCAAATCCCGCGAGATCACCTAATTTTTCCGGGATAAAAAGTATCTTGCGTGCTATTCCAGGTCATCCCCTACATGTGTGCTAAATTTCATTCAAATCCGTTTAGTACTTTTTGCGTGGTTGAGTAACAAACATCCAAACCACGGAGCAGATTTTGCTCCGTGATCCAAACTTTCACATTTATAATATCAATAAAGATATAGATAAAATTATAAAATAACTAATATAGATTTAAAGCTATAAGAGTGCGTAGGAAAAAGAATAAATCGAATTTCCTGTCAAACACGTAAAAGGCACGTGCGTCTGTCCGCAAACCAATTACTAGTGCCAGGAGTGCGGCCGACAGGAGCCATACCGAGACAAAAGAATCTATTCCGATACCCGATATGTCCAACGTTTTCTATTGAATAATAAAATATATTTTCCGATATATTGCTTTTAATTTATAAGAATAAGAAATTATTTTTTAATGAACATTTACCATACAAAAACAAAAAAGGCAACAAATCGAAGCTTATGCTAAAAAACTTACTTATATCTAAAAGAAAGAGCAAAAGGTGATAGTAATAGCACAGTATACTGGAGACTATCAGTAGTCAATCTACATACATGTGATATTCGAGCAACGCACACTTAGACACCTCTCACGGACGCGATATCTCGGAATGGTTCAGTACCGTACCGGTATAGTTTGTTCCGCACATCGACCACACAGCCCATAGACGCCTAATATTCGATTTTCCGTATTGAATGCATTCTGGCAACTAGCTGAGCTGAGCTGCAACATCGTGATTGGCTTACTCAAGGCCACAGTGAAAGATAGTGATGTACAGAAAATCTGATTGGTCGACACTGACTGGGTATTGGTGCATGGACATTTACATCGGAACTATAAGTCAGATGTGTTGACAGAAGCCATTCGCCTGATATTAGGGGTCTATGGGTTTGTGGTCGGTGGTTCCGCACCAGTCCGAGATATCGCGTCCGTGAGAGATGTGTATGTGTGCTATGCTCGAATATCACTTGTATGTAACATTGACTTTTGTTAGTTTCTAAGTATTCTGTGATAATAGTGAGTGGTAAATTGAGTGAATTAAAAGGGAATAACTAAGAAAATAACTCAGTATTTGTTGAGGCTTGGTGAACCTTAACACTGGTTTTCAGTGTCCCCTATTTATATGACAGCAAACGAGCTTACAGCATGTGCGAAACATTATAATAATATATACATGTTCGTGTACATTCTTAATTAACAAAAAAGTATACATATATGTGCACATTTTTAATTTAAAAAAAAGTATGACAAAGAGTAATAGTTAAAAAAATAAAAATTGGCCAGTTAAAAAAATTACGTAGCATATATTGGTCATTGTATATAATATACATATATAATATGCATATAGTTATAAATAATCCTGACATTTATGGCGTATAAAAATAAATATTTCCTGAAGAGGAATAACCGGCCGAGTGCGAGTTTATATCTCATACCGAGGGTTCCGTACCAATTTATATGTAACCTTAACTACACGGAAATTTCATGATTTTAGAGTAACAGTAAGTACCAGGTAAGTAGCCTATAGGCATGGATCATTTAACAGTTAACATATTAAATTTCGTACTACATTCTTTTAACAATTAACAACTGTTATTTATATTAGCAAATAATGTTAAAATTTTATGCATCACTAAAATTACCAATAACTTCATATAGGATAATAATGTTATGAAAAATATTTGAGCTACCTTGATTTATGATAATAATAACTGTTAAAAATTATAAAACTACTCCAGAGGACCTTTTTTTTTTAGGTCGCTAACTCGACGGCTTTGTGTTGTTGCTGCTTCTAATAATGTTATTAAAAATATTTGAGCTACCTTGATTTATGATGATAATAACTGTTAAAAACTAAAAATTATAAAACTACTCCAGAGGACCTTTTTTCATGGTCGCTAACTTGACGGCTTTGCGTTTTTGCTGCTTCTAATACTTATTATAATATATAGGCTACTACTGATATAATATAACATAAATAAATAACTGTTAAATATTAATTAATTTTAACAACATACCAGTTAACCTAATTCAACAATAATTTCTATGCCTAGTACCCTATAGGTGTTGATTTTCTTGTCAAATCGCAATATATGCGAAATAAACTGTCATATCTTTTGTTCGCGTTTTTTGTGATTTATCTAAAATTATATAGTTTTCGGATTTTTTCCTCCCTGTTGGTCCCGGGCTTCTTTAAAGAATAGGCCAACTGCTGTTCTGCCAGGCAGGTCGTGCAAGGCGACGGATTGGCTTTACGAGTCACTACCATCGTGGCTACTAGGTGGTAGAGTTCTGCATTGTCTCACCCAGGTCTGGTACCACCGCATTAACAATTCCTGCCGCAATAGCGTCAGTGCTTGTCACTGTCGTGTTCCGGTTTGGAGAGTAAAGTAGCCGGTAAACTTATGCATGTGGGATTAGACCTCGCCACAAGATAGCAACACACCATTAACACCTTTGGTGTCTATAGGCGATGGTTGACTCTTTCCATCAGGAGACCCATCTGCTTGTTTGCTATATTATGATATAAAAAAACACGTGCTGTAAGTCATTACTTCTTGCCAAATTTCATAATTCTAGGTTACCGGGAAGTACCTATAGTTTGATTCCCTTTTGAAATTACAAAAAACCGCAAAATAGTCGCATATTTCATAAATGATCATATCTTTAGATCTCTTTAACCACAGTATACTGGAGACTAACAGTAGTCCATCTACATACATGGAATATTCGAGCAACGCGCACATAGACACCTCTCACGGACGCGATATCTCGGAATAGTTCGGGACAGTTTGTACCGCACCAGTCCGAGATATCGTGTCCGTGAAAGGTGTGTGCTATGCTCGAATATTACTTGTATGTAACATTGACTTCTGTTAGTTTCTAAGTATTCTGTGTTTTAAATTTCATTATTTTTACAACTGAGAAGAACGGTAGGTTATAAATTTCAATTTGATATGTTTACACGTTCCTGAGAAAAATGGTCTTGATAGACGGACAGACTGACAACGAAGTGATCCGACAAGGGATCCGTTTTATCCTTATAACTTAGTGAACCCTAAAAACAGATGAATGAATATCGCAATAAAACGTCAGTTTTATTTTGAAGTATGTTTTCTCCGTCCATCAAAAGAGCCATCTGTTTCACTCTGCGATAGGTATCACTACGTCAAGAGAGCCATCTGCTTATTTGCTATCTTATGACATAAAAAAATTGTAATATGTTATGTAATATTTTTTCGCCGACACTCCATTTATTATTATGTATAAGCGAGAAGCAGTTTGGCTGAATAGAACAATTGAATCACTTTTACACGCACAGTATAGTTTTTGGACAAAGTGACGCCACTCAGAATACTTAGAGACTAACAGAAGTCAATGTTGCATAGAAGTAACATTCGAGCATAGCACACATACACACCTCTCACGGACGGACTGGTGCGGAACAAATTGTCCCGAACCATTCCTAAATATCGCGTCCGTAAGAGGTGTCTGTGTTCGTTGCTCGAATATCACATGTATGTTAATTGACTACTGTTAGTCTCCAGTATACTGTGGTAACGCTCTCAACAAACCATATAATTGCAATCAATCTAAAACATCTGATTCCAGCTTATTTATACTATCCTTATCTATATTTGTTCATTGTTGTTAACAATAACATCATTATCTTACAATAATAAGTGCATAAATCACACAAGTGCGCCACACCAGCCCGGTTAGTCTTGTTGATAACGCAGTTGCTAACATATGCTAAAATATATAAGCCTATATATCATAAAGTTATAAGTGACACAGCAATTACTTTTTACGGTAATTTAAACGGCCGTAAAAGCAATGTGTATTTACGGATTTTAACGGATAGCGATATAGTGCTGCTAGCGGCACTATTGGTCCGGATCTTTAAAGAATAGACCATCTGCCGTTTTGCTAAGCATATCGTAAGGGGCTAGAATTCTGTATTGTCTCGCCCAGGTCTGGTACCACCGCATTGCCAATTCCTGTGTCAGTGCTTGCTTCACTTCACGTTTTGGAGGGTAAGGCAGCCGATAAGCCTATGCATGTGGCATTGAGTCCCTGCCACAAGGATAGCAACGCATCTTTGGTGTCTATAGCCGATGGTCTCATTACATCAGGAGCCAGGAGGGCCATCTGCTTGTTTATGATATATATTTTTTAAGTTAGCTTTTAGGTGCTTTGCAGTTTCTTTAACCTAATAAAATGTTTGTTGCAGAAAACGACGCGAAGTTGGATTGAGAGTACATTCCAGAAACGCGAGTGCAAGTGTTTTGTGCCCAGCGCTAAAGATGAGCATGTGTAAGTATTTTTGTATACTGTAACATTACATATACACTGTAAAAAAAACCCTGTCCGATCCTCAAATGTATTATTTGGTAGCTTAATACTTTTGCGAATAATCTAGAAACGTGAAGAGTTAGAGCGCTAGAGAGATGTAGAAATAAAAGAAAGAGATAGCTACTCCTATTGATAAACAAATATTTGACCGCTACCCGAATAGCTATGCCATAATGGATCTTCAGTTTCATGACATAAGGATGAAAATAGCGTGTACTAAGACTTATCAGAACTTGTTTACTTGTTTATTGTTTACGCCATAAATTTAGATTATTCTGGTACGAGGTAGAACATTACCTAGGGTATAAATACCATGTGTGTGGTGTGTTGTCAAATAGAGAGCAGTTTTATACAGTGATCGAAAGCCGTAGTACGAGCGGCCAGTGTGTAGTTCATGCAATTCCGCAGCACACTCTCCAAAATGTATCCGATAAAAGACTGATAATCTAGCTAATTGCTTAGCAGAAATCAGAAATACTTTATTTAATAAAACTTTTAACAAGTAATTTTGACACGTCAACATATTTTTTTAACCTGTTCCATCTCCTCTTCCATCAACCTGACCTTCCATGTTCATGTATTCTAGTCTTATAAACTTAAGCTGACCAGCGCACCTTCGTCCACAAGTATTAGCTTGTCATCAATATAATTCGTTATAATTTTTTTTATCCCCTCATTAACACCGTAGGGGTCGATTTTGCCATCCATGTATGAATAGCGGCATATCGAATTAAACAAACGCGTTGGTTTTTTTGTCAAGAGGCGCTAGGCACTAGACTCTAAGCAAGGCGCCTAAATGCGGACGTAGCCTGAATATAGACGACGGTAGCCAGTTAGTCTACGAAGCTGCTCTGATTGTTTTCCGCTTGTAAATTGACAATCGATATGAAATCGCCGGTAGACATTCGTACGAAGATTTTAATTATCTTTCGAAGATTTTAATTTTCGCCGTGTTGGTACCGGCCTCCTTTGAAGAATAGGCCAACTGCCGTTCTGCCAGGCAGGTCGTAAAAGGCGGCCGATTGGCTATCGAGTCACTACCATCGTGGCTACTAGGTGGTAGAGTTCTGCATTGTCTCGTCCGGGTCTGGTACCACCGCCTTGCCTATTCCTGCCACAACAGCGTCAGTGCTTGTCGCTGTCGTGTTCCGGTTTGGAGGGTAAGGTAGCCGGTAAACTTATGCATGTGGCATTAGACCTCGCCACAAGATAGCAGCGCACCATTAACATCTTTGGTGTCTATAGGCGATGGTTGACTCTTTCCATCAGGAGACCCATCTGCTTGTTTGCTGTCTTATGACATAAAAAAAAAAAAATACTAAACAAGGATAGTAGAACCCATAAACTTCTATCCGTGATAGAAGGACATAACCTGCACTTGTTACTCCTCAAAGCAACCCACTGTGCACCTAATTGTATACCCTCTCTTTTGGACCTTATTATTGTATCGTCACCAGATCTTGTTGCCAATTACGGTCAGTGTGGATTAACACCCTTTTCACATCATGATTTGATTTATCTTTCTGCCAAATTTCGTCCTTCTATGTTGAAGCCGCACGTTCTTTTTCGCCGCAATTTTGGTGGAATGGACATCGAGTCTTTGCGGAACGACGCTTGTAATTTCGATTGGTCTTCTGTGGCTGCTGAAGCTACAGTGGATGCCAAAATAAGTCGGTTCAATAATGTTCTTATTAATCTTTACGATAAATATGCTCCCATTAGACCCGTTAAATTAAAACATCTGCCTGCTGCCTGGCTTACAGACGGCATACGGAGTATTATAAATAAGAAACACCGACTACTAGCGAAATATTAAAAAAATAGATCTCCGGAGTCTCATGAACAATATGTAAAAATTAGAAATCGTATTATGTTATGCAGGGACACTCAACGACGTTATATTCACAAATCTGTAGAGAAAGTTTGGAAATTTTTAAAATCTTTAGGAGTAGGTAAGTCAGCCCCAGGTACACCCGGTTCAGGTATTGATGTCGATACTTTAAATCAGTATTTTTCCAATCCTTTTCTTGACTATAACATTAATACCAAAATACAAACATTGCAACATCTTGCTTCACTCCCTTTAAATGACTACACTCCTTTCACTTTTAACGAGTTTACTGAGGCTGACGTTAAAAAGAAGAATGCTATTGGTTGTGATGAGGTAGGTTGTAATGATGTCTTATGATATAAAAAAAGACGTGTGGCACTCGGAGACTGCCGCGGTAAAGCTATTGCATAGCTTTTTTTATCAACTTATGCAATTACAATTATATAATTATTTTATTTATGCAGTTTTTTTTTTCTTTGTTTATTCATATTTAAAACACTTTGTATACAAATTATACGAGTACAGATATTCACTGTTGTACGTAGATGATAAATACCTATACACCTATATACTTTCTCACAAACAGCTGATTACGGTAGTTTTCCAATACAACCAATGGCACCTAAAGGTGGGTTGCTGAACTAAAGAGACAAGCGTTTCAAAAAGTCATTAAAAGTTCTGGTATTTATCGACAGATGGAAAAACTAAAAAGTATCACTGGTGTGCCGGTCGGAGTGTTAGGTTTTTTTCGTTACGGAATTTCTGTCGGTCTCCACGCTCAAGGCCCGCGATAGAAGCTATGCAATAGCTTAAAAAAATCCTTCGGAGTCAGCTAGCTAATCTAGAGTTACGGGATATACCTAATGCTTTTGTATTTTTTTGACAAATAAAAAAAACACCTCAAAGTAAGCAAATTATTTGCTTGTGTTATGGATATGGTACCAGACCCGGAAGAAACAATGCAGAACTTTACCACATATTAGCCACGATGGTAGTGACTCGTATATAGCCAATCGGTCGTCTTTTACGACCTGGCTGGCAAAACGGCACTTGGGTAATTCTTCAAAGGAGCCTGGGACCAACACGGAGAAAAATTATTAATACGACAAACAATACGTAGTCTGACAAAAATCTTGTAGATCCAAATTTTCAAATAGTTTACTTATTTATTTTTAGTGTTATAACCAAGTTAAGCAATTTGGAATTTTAAATTAAAAAATATGTTTTAATCCTAGGGGGAAAGTATATTAAGTATATAAGTCTTGCTCATATGGTCTTGGTCTTGGTCTTTCCAATTTTGCTCATCATTAGTAGATGTATAAGTGTATTTCAACTACTCCCTAAAGATTAAAAGATTACTGAAGGTTTACTTAAAGTTAACTTGACTTTAACTTAAGGTTGACTTAGGGCTAAGTATGTTACGTCATGATGATTCTTTATAAATGTAACCGGTTAAACAATGTACTGAAAGAGTATGCAAAGTGAAATAAAATGGCGGGAAGTGCCTTTTAACTTATCTAACATTAATG
This sequence comes from Apodemia mormo, assembly GCA_036924255.1. Lineage (NCBI taxonomy): Eukaryota > Metazoa > Arthropoda > Insecta > Lepidoptera > Riodinidae > Apodemia > Apodemia mormo. The sequence continues at coordinate 7,279,128 of JAUPFN010000019.1, forward strand.
TGATTTGACCAAGTTCCAACAATGGAAAGTGTTGTAAATATAATTGCCAACGATCGAAATTCGACCATAATTTTATGAGTCCGTTTGACCATAGTCTAAACAGTAAACTCTCTTCTAAGTTTGACACCAGAGTGCTAAGTGTGAGTTTTTCTTTTCGCATTCGATCGTGAGCGCGTTTCGAGTTTACTAGGAATTTGTATGTGATTTGTACAGCGCCACCTAGTGGTAAACTGGTTTCTCACGTTATTTTTTTTGTAGCCTTGAAGATGCCGTGAAAAGCGAAACCGTTTGGAGATATAAAATACATAAAAAGTTTTTTGTGAAACAGTACAAGTGTATTTAAGTGTATATAATTAAAAAATATTAGCTTTCTGTATTGCTTCGTAATGTAAGCTATACCTGTCCCCTTTCAGACGCTTCCCTCCGCGTAAAAATTGTGTCAGTTAAATTAACGAATATACCTGTTAGATAATGATAAAATCATTTAATTCGCAGTAAAATATCCTACTAAGTAGCCTTTCTATTCGATCGTCAAACCTAGATAATGCAAATGAATATAGACCTTAAATTTGAATTTAAAAAAAACTTAGTATAATTTACTGTTTCTAATGCGACCAGAGAGAGTAAATAGTTTTTTTTAAAATGTGAGTATATTGACTTGCCAAGCGCTTTTTTATTGGCCGTATAATATTTAAACTGACACAATAAAACAAAGACTTACTGCATTCAAACCCGACAGGAGCTTATTAATAACTAAAATACCATCTATCATAGTTATAAAGTGTTCGCAGTAATTGGTTTCCGTCAGGCAGTTAACTATCGAACTGTAAACTAAACTTTACCAGATGAATACAACTAACGGTGGTGTCCATCTGTTCTTGTAAAATGGGACTGTCTTTTCTTTTATATCATACGACAGCATACCGGCAGATGAATTTTCTAATGGAAAGAGATAATCATCGCTAATAAATACCAAGGATGTTAATTGTGTGTTTCTGTCTGTGTGGCAGGGAATGCCACAGGCATAAATTAATCGGCTTTCTTATCCGCTAAGCCGGAGCACGAGAGCAATAACATCGACGCCATTGCGGCAGGAATAGATAAAGCGGTGGTACTAAACACGGTTGAGATGTGCAGAACTCAACCATCTAGATTGTATTCACGATATTAGTGACAGGTGTACAGGTGACAGCATTCTCTCACTTTTTACGAAATGCCTAGCATTACGGCTGTTTATCTTTTTTCAAATGGCGTATCAGATTGGCAAAATTAGGTTTTATAGAAGATTATACGAAGACATAGCAAGTAAAGTTCATTTTTAAACCTGCAAAATTCATTGTTTCCATGAGATTCTAAAAATTACATCACACATGGTGCTATAATGCCTGGCTAAAAAAGCACAAAAATGGTATCGATACAATCCTTTAAAATCTAGATATATGGTCATCCTTCTAGCTCGTGTGTACAATGTACGTAGTATAACCCATTTATGTTTGCCCCGCCCACCGCTGCCACCTAGCGTACATTTCTGAAGTTGGAGCTGAAATTATTACTTAACTCTGTTATTAAACGTGTGTTGTTAATGTTGAATTAGTTTTTGTGGGATGTACACTGTCGTGTTAATAAATCAAAGTAGATTGTCTATCTTCCTAGTGTATATGTAGTATAAATAATATAATGTAGTATAAATTATTTTCAGAAAATAGAATTTAGGGTTCAGGTAAAATTATTTGAGATGTCTTACCAGTTTTGTATATATTTTTCAAATAATATACGTAATGTGATTGAAATGTTGTCAATTGTGTATTTAAAGAAATAAACGATATAATATACGTATTTTATTACGCAATGTATTATATCGCTTATTTCTTTAAATACACAATTGACAATATTTCACAATTATGAAGTGACCAAAACAAAAATAATATTTCTTTATTTTTCAACCCTGATTAGTAATATATATTTTTTGATTTTTTTTGTTACTCTATACTGGAGAAAAAAAAATTGAAAAATATGCTATGACGTCACTTAAACATACAGTTTAAAAAGTATAATGGGAATGTCGTCATACGGTAATGTCAAATATGTCAATCTTTCACTTAACTGATCTCCGTATTGTTTGTTTTAGAAATTAATCTAGATCTCTCTTTGTGTTAGAAAATAATCAAAGACCTGATTCTGGAACTCCTATTTGTAATCAACGCCTGGATTTATTTGATATTTCGCAATAACATTACTGTAAACTAGAACGCTTTATAGGCATAATATGGTAAACAACGGTTTAATGATTTACAATACTTGATGTTGATTTAATAAATGTCACAGATGACAATAAGATGACATGTGCTTTTTTGTCGGATCACAAAAAGCAAAGGCGTAGCAGCATTTAGCCGTATAAATGCCATCATTTGACTCTTACGTATGTTTAGAATAGGAAGAATTTAAAAAGTTAAAATAAATATCAAATGAATGAATTTCGAAAAAAATAAAAATATGGGTGGGTATTTTTTAATCTAGTTTCAGTTAAAAAAATTATATAAGGGTGTTAAAAAATGAAATGTCAATTATGGAAGTATTGCACGCCAATTGAAGCCAAATATTTGATACCATGTATAAAAAGACGAAACTCCTTTGATGCAATATTTGAGGGAAGTGACAATTTATTATCATCGGTGCCAGCCAGCTAATATGAGGCGAGCAAGGCTAAACTCGTCACTAGCGAAGTAAAAATGGTGGCTGAGTACTACGATTACCTTGGTACCTTGGTGTAGTATTTTTTTTACATACAAACAAAAAGTGCTAATTTTTTAAGTTATACTTCTTTTGGCGCGTTAGAGAAAATGTTAAAAGTAAATTGATTTAATAAAGATGCGCGCGCACATCGTCACGAAAAACCGACGTCATGAAATTAGCTAGGTAAAATTTTAGTTATCCAAAAAAGTTTTCTCCATTTTTAAATGATGTACAAATAATTATTTTATAATATTTAAATTATAATAAAACTTTCTTTCAATGTATTAAATACTTTTTTTTCTATTATTATTGTCTTTTTCTATACAAACAGGATAACGTGAATTTAACTAGATAATGTCTTATAGTGAAAGTTTCTTTCGATGTATTAAATATATTTTTTCCTATTATTAGTGTATTTTTCTATACAAACAGGATAACGCGAAGGATAAATTGTTTAAGAATGATTTTTATCTTGTTACGCCAAAGTATAACTTCTTACATACATAACATGTACATGTTTTTTTATTGAATGTGCAAACATGCGAGCGAGTGCACTACCTGAAAGGAACCAGTCCCTAGTGTTAATGGACATTTATAATCCAAAGTGTTAGTTGCCAATACCATGCCGGCTTCTAAAGACTTTGTTGATCCTCCTCTTAAAAATCCCAAGATCAAAACTACTCAGAAAAGCGGTGCGCGGTGTGATGTAAGCTGTTCCAAAGTTTGACTGTAGGTACGTGTAAAGAAGAATGTTGTTTATATTGTATTTTGTAACAGTACAAGAGTTTAATTCAAGAAGACCGTTGTTTATATTGTGTTTTGTAACAGTACAAGAGTTTAATTCAAGAAGACCGTTGTTTATATTGTATTTTGTAACAGTACAAGAGTTTAATTCAAGAAGACCGTTGTTTATATTGTATTTTGTAACAGTACAAGAGTTTAATTCAAGAAGACCGTTGTTTATATTGTATTTTGTAACAGTACAAGAGTTTAATTCAAGAAGACCGTTGTTTATATTGTATTTTGTAACAGTACAAGAGTTTAATTCAAGAAGACCGTTGTTTATATTGTATTTTGTAACAGTACAAGAGTTTAATTCAAGAAGACCGTTGTTTATATTGTATTTTGTAACAGTACAAGAGTTTAATTCAAGAAGACCGTTGTTTATATTGTATTTTGTAACAGCACAAGAGTTTAATTCAAGAAGACCGTTGTTTATATTGTATTTTGTAACAGTACAAGAGTTTAATTTAAGAAAATTAATGTATGTTAATATAAGTGCGAAAGTTTGGATGTTTGGATGGATGGATGTTGGGACGGATGGATGGATGTTTGTTACTCAATCACGCAAAAACTACTGAACCGATTTGAATGAAATTTGACACACAGGTAGATGATGACCTGGAATAGCACGTAGGCTATCGGTTTATCCCGAATAAAATAGGATTCTCCAAAAACATTTTAATGTAACGGCTAGTAAGATATAATTTCACCCCGTCGTATCACATTTTAACCACCCCATTGGTCGAGTGGTTAGCGACCCTGACTACGCAATCGATGAGACTCGGTTTCGATTCCCAACTGGAACAAGCATTTGTGTGATGAGCATAAATGTTTGTATTTCCGGGTTTGGATGTTTATTGAATTTATTCTAGTATTTATATATGTATTTCTATGTATAAGTATCGTTGACTAACACCCATAACACAAGCAAATAATTTGCGTACTTTGGGGTTAGATAAGTAAGTGTAATTTGTCCCGTGAATATTTATTTATTTCACCAAGTGCTGTCGTCTTAAAGTATTAAATTGTGTCGGTCCTTTAGATACGGAACTCTAAAAAATGAGGGAGGGTGTTTTAAGGGGGAGGATGAAGCCGCTTGCATCTGGAAGCTTGCGAGAGAATAACTTTGTACTCGCGTCCGTTAACTGTTCACAAACAATGAAATGAAAGTTATCGTTGTTTCCCTAATAGGATTTTTCACAACAGGTAACAGTAAACGTAACTTTCGTCATTAATAACTTTTGCGCTGTCGCTAACTTTTGTTTTATATCGTCACTGGCTTTCAAATGTCTTACTTAAAACCATGAAGTAATAGGTATAGGTGCAGTTAGCATTCGTATTAATCACTTGAAACACACATTTACGTTATATCTCTGTCTATGAGGTCTCTCCATCTCTTTTTATACAGCTATGTTAGAAAGAGAGGGTAGAACCTCAGAAGATGACAGCAGTATTTCAAATTGTGTTTCAAGTAGATATTAGAAGTGCTGCCTCCAGATATAATACAGCTTTATTGTTAAAACAAAGTTATGATCTCTTGTACTTTAATTTCACTATAAATATAGATAAATAGTTTTAAACTAATCGGCCGGTTTAGCTTTTTAAGGCATCTTCAGTGTGCTAAGTGTGAGTTTTTCTTTTCGCATTCGATCGTGAGCGCGTTTCGAGTTTACTAGGAATTTGTATGTGATTTGTACAGCGCCACCTAGTGGTAAACTGGTTTCTCACGTTTACCACTAAGTGGCGCTGTACAAATCACATACAAATTCCTAGTAAACTCCAAACGCGCTCACGATCGAATGCGAAAAGAAAAACTCACACAATTAGCACTCAGGACGTACATTATCGACAGTAAAGAATATTACGTCCTGAAGAAGCTTTAACTTTGTTTTAACTAGTAACAATGGAATTTCACCAAGTGCCGACGATTGAAAGTGTAAAATCTATTTCAAATGTCTTTCTTATTTGTTCTCATAATGCATTTTTCTAAATTATATTCACACTCGCTGATCCGTGTAGCTCGCCTACGAGTAGATTATGATGTCGTCGACATATGGTCGACATAGTATTTTTATATAAAATTTCACCCCCTTATGGGTTGATTTTTTTTAAATTAGCCTATGTTTGACCCCCGATCTTTAAATATCTCCTTGCTAAGTTTCATTAAAATCGGTTTAACGGTTTAGTCGTGAAAGAGTAACAGATAGACTTTACTAGGTGGTAGATTTCTGCATTGTCTCGCCCGCGTCTGGTACCACCTTGCCTTTCCTATTCCTGCCGTAATAACGTCAGTGCTTGTCGCTGTCGTGTTTCGGTTTGGAGGGTAAGGTAGCCGGTAAATTTATGCATCTGGCATATCACAAGATAGCAACGTACCATTATCATCTTTGGTGTCTATAGGCGATGGTTGATTCTTTCCATCAAGAGACCCATCTGATTGTTTTCTGTCTTATGATATAAAAAAGAAGTGCCTTATTATAAAAAATCTTACGCTTTTTTACCGTTACGAACGTTTTATGCCGGCTAGGGTATCCATCCGCCACGCCCCGTAAGGAACTTCGTCCCAAAAATAAGAGACCCAACAAAAAATTATGAGACCTTAACGGACCTAATGGAGATATCTCTTATGGTCAATGATAATGGTGGTTAATACAACGCATAGCGTTAAATAACAGCACGCTGTGTATACTAAACGTACCTATAGCGTACCCGGTATTTAGATTCGCATTCGGCGTTATAACATAACGCCACGCTATATATCTACGCTATATACTTACCGCCCCGTTGGTCGAGTGGTTAGAGACCCTGACTACGCAATCAACGGGGCTCGGGTTCGATCCCCGACGGGGACAACAATTTGTGTGATGAGCATAAATGTTTGTATTTCCGGGTTTGGGTGTTTATTATGTATGTAAAAGTATTTATATATGTATTTCTATGTACTAGTATCTCTGACTGACACCCATAACACAAGCAAATAATTTGCTTACCTTGGGGTTAGATCAGTAAGTGTAATTTGTCCCGTGAATATTTATTTATTATTATTATTTATATCTAGCTAGCGTAAGCTGTAATTATAATATTATAACCTACGAAGTTAGGACTTACTAACTACGCGATCGAACGAGTAACGTGCTAGACCGTAGACGCTAGACGTTATAACATAGTTTATAGCGTTAAAACCTTAAAAACAACAAAGAAAAATATCGACACGCGGGATTTGAACCTGCGACCATCTCCCTAAAGCCGGGATGCTCTTCCACTGAGCTAGTGTCGACAGGCTTGAGGCGGCGAAATTCTTCTTTGCTATATGATCGATTACGTCGATTGTACTGATCGCCAGCTATACATACGTATAACTAGTTAAATGAGTTCATCGTTACAGATGAAATTCACATTTATAATACACGCTATAACACAACAATAATTAGAAATACGTAAGTACTGATCAAAATTATAAATGTGAATTTCATCTGTAACGATGAACTCATTTAACTAGTTATACTTATGTATACCTAGCGATCAGTACAATCGACGTAATCGATCATATAGCAAAGAAGAATTTCGCCGCCTCGAGCCTGTCGACGCTAGCTCAGTGGAAGAGCGTCCCGGAATTAGGGAGATGGTCGCAGGTTCAAATCCTGCGTGTCGATATTTTTCTTTGTTGTTTTTAAGGTTTTTCCAGTTTCCCAAGCACGGGGTGAGTGCTATAACACAAAAATAGTTTATAGCGTTATAGCCAATGACATGTATAATAGGTAATATTATACACGTCATTGGTTATAGCGCTCAGTCATCGCTCGTTGTATGACGTTGTGATGAGCCGCGCGCTATCTCGGCCGGCTCGCGCGATCAGTGTTCCAGTTACAGGTTATAACAGTCTATAACGTAGCGCGCTAGAAAAATATAGTTTATAGTCTATAACGCGTTATCATAACATAGTTTATTTGAACAATACTAGTCAATAATTATGAACCTATTACGATAATACATAGCAAGAATAGAGATGTATATTCTTCAAAAGGGCCAGAGAAAACGACACAATATTTTAGAAAGTTGGTAAAAAGGTCAAGAAAATGGGGTCAAAGCTTAAACTGAAGATGTAAATAAATTATAAAAGAATATCTTTTTTAATAAAAGCAGAACTTTCGGCTTGGAATAATAAATCTTGAAAATATTTCCAAGGAATTTTTCACGAATATTTTATTCCTGAGTATCCGTCGCCTTTTGTTAATAAGACACCTTTAGAAATTCTGTAATGGCTACGTAATTTTGGTATTACGTGGAGAATGCTCATATTAAACTAAATATTTAATGGTTTTTTTTCTGTTTATTTGTTGATTATTTTGGCGTTGCTATACGAAAGTTTGTGATTTTTAACAAAATATAAAGTTCGTTTAAGTCGGTAATCTAACCTGGCCCCACGGTTTGCGTAGTATTTCTAACGTGCAGTATAAAAGCGCAAAGCAGTTTAATTATTCAAAAAAATCGTTCCTTGTTTATCGAAACAAATTTTGTATGTTTTTAGTAAGACCCAGTCGCCTTTCTGGTCTAGTGGTCCTGTTTCGGTGTTGATCAGGCAATTCGTTTTAAGTTGCCATTAAAAATGTGGTTTCTGATAAAAACAACGTGCCTAGGATTGAATAAGTGCCCGGTTGACGATAGGCTTGCCACCTGTCAATTTTAGGACTAAGTGTCTTCGGTAAGTCGCGGTTGCACTTGTTGTACTCTGCCTACCTTTTCGGGGATTCGTGCGTAAAGATATTTTAATTTGACACACTTATTATAACCACTAGCTCACTTTCGCAATTTTTCCCGCAAATAAATCAAGAAAAAGGTAGCCTATATTTGACACTTATCAACTATCTCTTAGCCAAATTTGTCATAATCGTTTCAGCGGCTTAGCCGTGAAAGCGTAACAGAAAAACAAACAGACTCGTATTTATTTGTATGAATTTCGCCTTCTATTTTTCTTAACATAAAATACATAGCTGTGTTCAGGTGAGAAAGGAAAAGCTTTATTCTAGAGTTATAATTTAATCGTATAATATACCTTTGCCCCTAACAAAGGTATATTATACGATTAAATTATAACTTGTACATTAATTTCACTTTGTGGCTTTATTTTTAACATATCACTCAACCGGTTTCACTTTTTTAAGCATCTTCAAGATGTTAATATACTTAATTGATTATTGATTGTTGTAAGTTATATAAACAATAATCAATTAAGTATATTAACATGTAAGTAATACAACTTACAACAATCAATAATCAATTAAGTATATTAACATCCTGAAGATGCTTAAAAAGTGAAACCGGTTGAGTGATATGTTAAAAGTAAAGCCGCAAAGTGAAATTAATGTACAAGTGATAATTTTAAAAACAACAAAGAAAAATATCGACACGCGGGATTTGAACCTGCGACCATTTTCCTAAAGCCAGGAATGGTCGCAAGTTCAAATCCCGCGTGTCGATATTTTTCTTTGTTGTTTTTAAGGTTTTTCCAGTTTCCCAAGCACGGGGTGAGTGCTATAACACAAAAATAAGTGATAATTTAATCGTATATTAACAATGGAATTTCGCCAAGTGCCGACGATAGAAAGAATAGAATATACAAAGGTATATAAACTTATATAAACTCCCCTTAAAAACTTTAAGAAAAAAGCCTATTCATTCTTAAAAGGCCGGTAACACAATTACAAGACCCCTGGTAGTGTAGTTGTCTATGGGCGGCGGTAATCACTTACCATCAAGTGAGCCTCCTGTCCGTTTGCCCCTGTTCTATAAAAAAAATTAGCTAGGCCGTTCGAAAAAGGCGCACAGTTTAAAATATTGCGCTCATTGGCGCAATGAGCGCACAGTTTAAAATATTGCGCCCATTTTTAGAGGACGTTTTTGAGACACTGATTGTGTATCTTGTGTTTTGTATATCAATGGTTTTAAAATTGAAATTAAAATTTACCGCGAAACCTCTCTGGACTGTCATGGTGTCATAATATCACGTGGTATCGTGGTAATATCTAATTACTCTGTGGTTTCTATGAAAATGACAACATCAAGATGATGTTTTACCACGGTGTGACGTAACACTTTCAGATTTGCGTTTACTGTCACGCGGCTTAATGTCTTAAAAAATTGTTAATCATTTTTTTAATCTTTTCTTAATCATTATCTCAATATCACAATTAATCGTTAAAGATATATAGATATATATCTTTAACGATATAAACAGATAGATAAATATCTGTGTCATTTTTATCGAACACAAGCCTATTTGACTAGAATTAACTGAACCGAATTAACTTCTAACCCCTAAAGCTAATCCCTAGACCACAGATTATTTTAAATTTTATAATTTGTCGTGTCAATATGTGTGGGGTCATATCTTTTAACGGAGTGTAAGTGCTGTTTTTTCATACCTATTTGTGAAATCTTTTTGCGGAAACGTAGCAACGTCGGTATTGTACATTCCCGCAGGAAATCGTAAATTGGAGAAATACGACAAGATTTGTCTTGTATTCGTCCGACGGTCTTTTGTATCGTATAAAAATGAAAAGTTGCGGAAAATATTTTAAAGCGACGTTGTTTCAGTTTGTAGTTCTTACTTCTTATCTACTAGTAGTTGGAAAGGCTTACGAACGACATCTAATAACGAAGAAGCTCTCAGGTCAATAATCAATTGTATATGTTTATGTTTAGTGTTACGATTCCTGAGCCAAAGAACTCAAGCGGTACTCCTGTATAATATAAAATATAAAAGGTCCAATATAAGCCCGCCCCGTTGGTTGAGTGGTTAGAAACCCTGTCTACGCAATCTACGGGGCTCGGGTTCGATCCCCGACGGGGACATGCATTTGTGTGATGAGCATAAATGTTTGTATTTCAGGGTTTGCGTATTTATTAAATATATTCTTGTATTTATATATGTATTTCTATGTATTAGTGTCGTTGACTAACACCTATAACACATGCAAATAATTTGTTTACTTTGGGGTTAGATAAAGTGTAGTTTGTCCCGTGAACATTTATAAATTACCGAGTTTTTTTTTCGAAAATTTTCCTTTTGAAACCTAGCTAAATCGATTTTTTGCCCCAACACTTAGGAATTTATGCTAGGGCATTCTTAATTTCATGGAAAGCATTAGAGCAGTTTCATTATACATATATATGTACATATATAGATACACATATATAAATACATACACATAGATACACACATAGATATCCACTATTCAGTCAAGAACCAGTCAGCCCGCGGTTTCACCCGCATAGCTTTTGTTCCCGTGTGAATATCGGAAAGATTTATAAATTACAACCTTCCTCAAGAATCAATCTATCTGTTAAAAAAACCCCATCACAATCCGTTGCGTAGTTTTAAAGATTTAAGCATACATAGGGACATAGGGACAGACATAGAAAGCGATTTTGTTTTATACTATGTAGTGATATCTCACATAATGTATTTTTTAGAAACCTTCAACGTTGGAAACATCGAAAAAATTTTAAAAAGCCCGCGGTTCCCTTGCGTTGTAGTAGAGTAAACCGAACATTCATAGACTTTTCCGTTTCACAATGATTCCTCTGTCTAGTCGCCTCTGTGGTCTAGTGGTCCAGCGTTGGCGTTGACCACATGAGGTCACGGGTTCGTTTCCCGGGTCGGGCACATTAAAAAAAAGTGTTTTTTCAGTTTTCTTAGAAACACAAAGTTGCCCGGGATTGGAAAGTGCCCGTCACATCACATTTTGGGACTAACAGGCGGTTTCTGAAACGCAAATTAATTTTAACAAGTAAAAAGTAAAAAAACAAGAAGTAAATGATCTGTGTTTAACAGATCATTTACTTCTAAAAAATATGTTAAACACATATTAATTACTTGTTAAAATTAATTTGCTTTACGGAAACCACCCGTAAGTATCTTCGGCTAATCATGGGTGCACTTGTACCTCTGCCTACTCCTTCGAGGATACGGGCGTGAAGTACTGAGTTTTTCGTCTCCATATCTTATCAGAAAATGTGTTTACGGACTTCATGATTTTTTCTTGGTCAAGATAGAGTTTAAATTAATCGTATCTACCCAAAATCTCCTAAAACTGTACTTAGTGAATCTTAAGCCAACCTACGATATGTGTATTGCCTCCTTTCTTATAACCATTTCATTATCTTTTAAAAAATATATAAACGGGTCAATAACGCGTACATATATAGAACTTACTTGAAAAAGTGCATTTCATTATGAACAGATGCTGGTGCGGTCTTAGCAGAACAGCTCACGGCTCCAACATACAAGTGGCCGCCCCCGGAGATGCTTGGTCCCCAGCCTTACACACGCAAGCGTCAGCAACTGATGCGTACGGCACGGTCGAGTTTCAAGGTGGACCGCATCCGACCAAAGCACAGGTATAATTTTATTTCAGCCTATATAAATTGCTAGCTGCAGTCTGCTGCATAATAAGTGTCGCCGCCATCGACGACACAGCCCATAGACGCCTAATGTTCGATTTTCCGTATTGAATGCATTCTGGCAACTATCTGAGCTGAGCTGCAACATCGTGATTGGCTTACTCAAGGCCACAGTGAAAGATAGTGATGTACAGAGAATCTGATTGGTCGACACTGATTGGGTATTGGTGCATGGACATTTACATCGGAACTATAAGTCAGATGTGTTGACAGAAGCCGTTCGCCTGTTATTAGGGGTCTATCGGTTGTGTGGTCGGTGGTCGCCGCACACGGGCCACTGACCACAACCACAAAACACCGCCACCGGTATATTTCCTGTAGTTTTCATACATTTTACATGGACTCGCCGCACACGGGTGACGCTTGTGGCCGCTACACTCTATAATCGTCGCTGCTTGCTTCTTGTGGCCTGCACCAGCCACTAAACGCTGACACAAAACGTCACTACACGCCACTTGCGCGATTCATACATTTTTCGCCGTGTTGGTCCCGGCCTCCTTTGAAGAATAGGCCAACTGCCGTTCTGCCAGGCAGGTCGTAAAAGGCGACCGATTGGCTATCGAGTCACTACCATCGTGGCTACTAGGTGGTAGAGTTCTGCATTGTCTCGCTCGGGTCTGGTACCACCGCCTTACCTATTCCTGCCGCAATAGCGTCAGTGCTTGTCACTGTCGTGTTCCGGTTTAGAGGGTAAGATAGCCGGTAAACTTATGCATGTTGCATTAGACCTCGCCACCAGATAGCAACGCACCATTAACATCTTTGGTGTCTATAGGCTATGGTCGACTCTTTCCATCTGGAGACCCATCAGCTTGTTATCTTATGATATATAAAAAAAGCAGCCACTAAACGCCGACACAAAACGTCACTACACGCCACTTGCGCGATTCATACATTACATTTATGTATATTTGTTAAAATTGGATGTATTCAATAACTACGGTTTCGTCTTCTTCTACGACATTTTCTTATCAGAAGCAGCGCAATTAAACCTTCTTAGTCCGTGTCCATTATGACCTCCATGCATGGGTTAAAAAAGTAGCAGCCACCGACCGCAAGTGGCGACCACCGGCCACAAGTGGCGACCACCGGCCACAAGTGGCGACCACCGGCCACAAGTGGCTGTCGCACGCTTCAACTACTTTTTTAGCTGCGTCTAGCTTCTCGTGGTGGCGTTTGTGGTTGTGGCTAGTGGCCCGTGTGTGGATACCTTAAAAGTTTTTGGGGAATCCCGCGGGATCAACTATGTTTTCCGGGATAAAAAGCCTTTGTGCCATTCCAGGTCATCATCTACCTGTATGCCAAATTTCATTCTAATCCGTTCAGTAGTTTTTGCGTGATTGAGTATCCAAACTTTCGCATTTGTAATGAATAATGACTACGCAATCAACGGGGCTCGGGTTCGATCCCCGACGGGGACAAGCATTTGTGTGATGAGCATAAATGTTTGTATTTCCGGGTTTGGGTGTTTATTAAATATATAGTATTTATATATGTATTTCTATGTATTAGTATCGTTGACTTAACACCCATAACACAAGCAAATAATTTGCTTCCTTTGGGGATAGATCAGTAAGTGTAATTTGTCCCGTCAATATTTATTTATTTATTATTTATTTATTTAATTGAGATAATATAGATTATCTACTAGTTTTTACACGCAGTTTTACTCGCATTGATGTCTATAAATAAGGATTTTTGTGCAGTAAAAGGAATTTTACTGTCCGGCAGTCCGACTTTTTACGGTTCCATGTGCCATGAAAAAACGGATGATTGACTTGTACATAATATGTCTGTATTTACTCGGATCGGTGCTGTGCAGTTTAAGGTAGCTCTTTGAAACTACACGCCACACACATCACACATATATACATATTACACTAGCGGATAATTAGCATTACGAAAACGTAGATGACAAAAAGAATATTGAGTTCATCTTTTTATAAATGAAAAGTAACTGACACACAAAGTCATAATCATCATTATAAAGTAAATAAAATAATATCACAATTTTTTTACTGTTTGACTGGGACCATTAAAATTTTAATCTTAAATTGAGCTTAGTTTAAAAAACTGAAAACATATCTTATTGTAATTTAACAACAAATGTTTAATAAATTTTCTAACAAATACATGGAAAAAAGTGTCAACCAGTTCTGTTTTTTTTTAAATTTCATACACGTATTAAAATACACTGTTTAAAATACATGCATTAAAATACACGTATTATAATACACGTATTAAAATACACGTATTAAAATACACTTATTAAAATACACGTATTGAAATACACGTATTAAAATACAATACGACTAAAGTACCTTCTCCTGTAAATTCGGTCGAACGTATTCCTGTTGCAACGCTAAGTACACAATGTGATACCTGATGTATTTTTTATTTTCCAGTATGTTCGTCTTTCACACGACACCCGACCAGATCTCATAGTACAACTATTGACAAGAGAATGGGCGCTGGATCGGCCGAAACTTCTCATTACCATCCAAGGTGGAAAGGCCAACTTCGACCTCCAAGCGAAGCTGAAGAAAGTGCTCAGAAAAGGTCTTCTAAAAGCTGCTAAAACTACTGGGGCATGGATATTCACGGGAGGAACGAATACGGGTAAGATTTCTGTTATTGTCTTACTGTCACCGTTTTTGTGACATACCTACTATCAATATATGTTTGTTTACACATAATTTAGAGAGAATTGACGTCTAAGAATAGATATTAAATATATTTTATGTGTATCGTCAAGCCCGTATCTCTGAAGAGGTAGGCGTCGTACGAGCAGTGCACCCTTGATTATCCGAAGATACTTAAGTCTTACAGTCCTACTTAGTGATTGGTGGCAAGCCTAACGCCAAACGGGCAATTATTCAATCCAGGGCAACGTAGTTTTTATTAAAAAACTGAAAAAAACACATTTTTCAATCGAACGCGGACCTCATGTGGTCAATATCGACACCGGACGATTACACCACAGAGCCGCTACCTTTACGCTACATACTTTTACCTACCTATGCTTTGACCGTTACGAAACAGCGCTATTTGAATTTGAATCAACCAATGAGCGCGCGCTATTTGAACTGACCAATAATTGCGCGCTATTTGAAGTTAACTAATGAGCGCGTGCGATGGTAGAGTTAGTCATGAGATTGTACTAATTAAATTGCTTGGATGTTGGAAGTTAAACATTATTTAGGTAAAGGTAAACTAGACTCCAAAAAGCTCATCAGAGCGGGACAGTACTTCTTGCCGACTCATCGCCTTCAACTTTATAAGGCACAAATTCGGCCTCACATGAATTACTGTTCTCATTTCTGGGCAGGAACTCCCCATAGCCAGCTTCTTTCTCTTGATAGCATTCAGCGTAGAGCGGTTCGAATCGTTGCCGACCAGGCTACTTCGAAACGGCTTGACTCTTTCGCATTGCGCAGAGACGTAGGTACATTCTGCGTCTTCTATCGTATTTATCATTGAAAGTGTTCCGATGAGTTGTTTGGATTAATTCCTGCCGCCGAATTCCATCATCAGATATCGGATAAGTTCCATCCTCACCATCTCGATGTCTGGAAATCCACAACTGTGCGATTCTCTCGACACTTTTTGCCTTGCACTATTCTGTTGTGAAGTCAATTCAGGGGTGTTTCTGAAAGGATACGACTTGGGGACCTTCGAGAAAAGAGCGTACTCATTCTTAAAACGCTGGCAACACAACTACAAGACCTCTGGTATATTCCGGATGTCTATGGGCGGCGGTGATCACTTACCATCAGATGCATCTCCTGCTCGTTTGCCCCTCTTCTATAAAAAAAATCATGTGGGAATATTGAAAGGCTGGCTCGTTTTTTACCAATTGACCTTTCGTTTCGGCAGGTGTAACACGGCAAGTTGGTGATGCATTGCAGTCCGAACGGTCTCAACGTGCAGGCAGAGTGGTCAGCATTGGTATTGCGCCATGGGGAATCGTCGAGGGATCTCATGAACTGATTGGCAAAGGAAGAGATGTTCCATACCACTCTATTGCTTCTCCGAGGTAAGAAAATCAACAACAGTCTGTCAACGTTTTTTTTTATATCATAGGATAACAAACAAGCAAATGGCTCTCTGGAAATAAAGCATCGCCTATAGACACTAAAGATGTTAATGATGTGTTGCTTTTCATGTGGGAGTTTGGTAATGTCACATGTCTATCTTACCCTCCAAACCAGATATCGATAGTGACAAACACTGTCACTATTGTGGCAGGAATAGGTAAAGCGGTGGTACCAGACCCTGGCGAAACGTTGCAGAACTCTATTACCTAGTTGTTACGATGATAGTGACTCATATGGGCCATCCTTTGCCTTTTAAGAAGTACCTGGCATCATGGCAGATGGTCTATTCTTCAAAAGGGACCTGAACCAACATAGGGTCCCCCGGGTTATGGTCTAGGCTTCCTTAATTTATATATCATAGAATGACAATGTCTGTGTTTTTAAAAATCGGCGTATAAACAGCGATATTTTTCTACTCAACAAGTACTTGAAGTCCTAATATTGCAATAGCCATTTTGAATTGGTTTAATTAGAAGCTTGCGAGGTTCAGAAAGACCTTTCGCTTAAAATGCTCCAGCGTTAATCTGTTTGGCGTTACGCCAGCTTCGTGTTGTTTTCATTTCTAAAAACTACATATTACGCCAATAAAATTTTCACATGCCATAGCCAAAGCGTGGAATGAGCTTTTGGAGTCGGTAATAACCGTTTTTTATTGAATTTGCGATCGTATGTGCAAGTGGGCTACCTGATGAAAAACAGTCACCACTGCCCATGGAAATTTACAACACAAAGGGTTAGTTGCCAATGTGATGCCAAGAATGAGCTTTTGGAGTCGGTAATAACCGTTTTTTATTGAATTTGCGATCGTATGTGCAAGTGGGCTACCTGATGAAAAACAGTCACCACTGCCCATGGAAATTTACAACACAAAGGGTTAGTTGCCAATGTGATGCCAAGAATGAGCTTTTGGAGTCGGTAATAACCGTTTTTTATTGAATTTGCGAACGTATGTGCAAGTGGGCTACCTGATGAAAAACAGTCACCACTGTCCATGGAAATTTACAACACAAAGGGTTAGTTGCCAATGTGATGCCGGAATTTGCTGAATCTTCTAAGGAATTTGCTGAATCTCCCCTTAAAAATCCCTATGTCAAAACTATTTGGAAAAACCGTCTGAATTAGGCTGTTTCAAAGTTCGTCTGTTCGTATAAAGAAGGTACGTGCAAATTTAACAGTTATAGATAGACCAATCATCAAATGGTGTGGGTGGAATCCCTCACTGTGGTGTGTAGTGAGATGATGAAACGTGGATGCAGATACTTAATCAAAGAACTTATCAGAACACCACACATTACACAGACGGTAGAACATACAGATATTAGAAATGCCACGAATATTCGGTTATTATTTGGCATTCGGCCTATTTATGGATGTAGGTACCGGGAAAGACTAAGAGTGATGTACCTTGATCAGATTGATATAGTACTGTCCGAAGGTGGCGTCAACTGTCAAGTGTCTTCTCAACCGTCGTGTGTGTATGAAGAGAGTAATAAATGTGGAGGAAGCGAGACAAGCTTGCAAGGATAGGCCTCTTTGCCTACCCCGTAAGGGATCTGGCGTGACGATATGTTCTAATAGACATCCAACGTCTTTTCGGTGACTAAGGGGTTCAAGACCGCTGATAAGAATGTGATTGTCGACCATGTGCCCAGTCTGCGTTATTTATAAAAGTTTTTTTTCCTTGTGTTGATCCGGGCTCCTTTTGACGAATAGATCAAGTGCCTTATCTACTACTCTCGGCATCTCGTAGAAGATGAGGGGATGTTAATACGTGTCACTAATATTATGACAACTGGGTTCGTTACCACCGCCTTATCTGTTCCTGCTCGAATAGTTTAGGTACAGGACGCTTTCGGTTTTGAAGGTAAGGTAGCGGGTACACTTATTATGCCACGTATATGCATACTTCCACCACATGGGTTCTTTTATTCTGGGACAAATAAAGATCAGGTTTTTTTAGTTACAGCAAAAATTAGTACGAAGTCGCGGATCTAACTGGTACTTGATTGTTTCTTTAAAAATAAACCACTGTTTATAATCAAAATGAAAACCCATATATTTAATAATTTTTATTACATTTATTACAATAGTCTTCACACGGTATAAAGGCATCGTAAGAGTATAGTAACAGCACGGTACGTCTTAAACTTTAGCTAGCATGTTGAATAGTTGCCGCTCGCACGTTGTGCACTTGCGGTCAACACGCTGGCTACACTATGTAGGCTTATCTTTATTTATTTATGTGGATTAGTGGTGCAGCGTTACCCTTCGGTATCGCCTTAAATTGAGGCTAGCATGCTGACCAATTGTTGTTCGCACGTTATTCACTTGCGGTCAACACGCTGGCTACAATATGGAGGCTTATCTTTATTTATTTGTGCGGGTTGCACCAAAATGCTTAAATCATTTTAAGTCACTAAATACGTTTAAAGTGACAGCATTTAAGGCGTTTTAACATTTGCTAAACATGTTTAAGGGACTAAATGCATTTAAGTATTTTGGTGCAAGCCGCCCTTAGTGGTGTAGTATTATCCTTCGATATAGCAATATGAAATCCCCGAGTATCCCTTACTATATTCACATAACAAAACGTAAAAACATAACGAATCGCAGCGTTTAGGTAATCAAGAACTCTGTAGTCTGTTAAGCTGTGATTCAGAATCGCAACTCAACAAGCGAATCCTTCACATTGGGCCCCGGTTACACTTTGATTAGTGCGAAAGCGAGTGTTTAATGCAGGTGCTTAGTAATAAGCAAAGAAAACGTGAAAACAGCCGTTGATTAGTAATAAGCGTAGTCAAAGTGAATTGACGCTGTTTACTAATCACTCCCAGTAATCAACGGCTGCCTACTCGTGTTGTTTGCTTAATACTTAGCATTTGCATTAAAAACTCGTACTTAATCAAAGTGTAACCGGGGCCTTACGAGTAGCGCGATTATGCAGCTCTATTTTTCAACTCACAGCACATGATCAATCGTCAGCTGGTAGCTTTCTTGCCATTTGCAAATCTATTATCTATACATATAATAAAATCGTAGGAAAGTCAAAATTGTACATTGAATATTTTTTTTAAATAATACTTGGGGCGTGATCTACAATCGATATCGAAGCCAAAAATATAGTTTTTAGAATTTTTGTCTGTCTGTTTATCTGTCTGTTTGTCTACTTGTCTGTTTGTCTGTATGTATGTCCGGGGTAAACTCAAAAAGTACTGCATGGATTTACTTCAAATTTTGAATGAATATTACTAATAGGTCGGGTTAACTTATAGGCTACATATTATCACGCTATCACCTACGGGGGAGGTGCTGTGCGGAGTAAACGAAGTCCGCGCGGACGAAGTCATGTGCAACAGCTAGTATAGAATAAAGCTTAATGTACAAATTTGAGAGTGCAATGGTTCCGCTATACCTCCTGTTCGCAGAACCTTAGACCTTTGTTGAGAACCCTACCTATTTTTAAACTTATTTTAAGTATTTACATGTATATTTCTTATAACAGTATATTACAATTAATATCTCACTTAAATTTGGTTTTGCGTTTGTCCACGGATCGCCATGATCAGTTACTCCACGCACCATTTATTGTGGTCATCTTATAGTCCATAGGCAATCTTCACAAGAAAACCGCAATTCACTACTTGATGTTTCCCGTTAATTTTCATTCTGATTTAAACGGATCAGACGTAGTAAGAACAGTTGATGAATTGAGGCCATTTATCTGAGCTTGGAATAAAACGTCATTAATTAATTTCTCCGCGATGATTCTCATGTTCGCAGGGAGGGTTCGTAATTTTGCTGCTACGTTTATACCTGTAATAAACAAAATGAATATTAAAAAATAAAAATAATTCGAGCATGACGAATAATCACACAGTAAAAACACGGTATAAAATATCCTTTACTTATTAGTAGCAAGGATTTATAACGTTATATTATTGATATGTTTGCGTTTCTTCTAGCGCTAGTTGGCGAACCAATCACGAAACAGCACGAAACGCAACGAACCAATCACGAAACAGCAAACATATCGAAATTATAACACTAGTATTGTTCCAATAAACTATTTTATGATAGCGCGTTATAGACTATAAACTATATTTGTCTAGCGCGCTACGTTATAGAGTATATTATAACGTATAATTGAACAACTATTGCGTGAGCTGGCCAAGATAGCGCGTAACTTATCACAACATCATACAGCGAGCGCTAAAACGCGCTCGCTACAAACTTTGTTATAACGGCTGGCGTCTACAGTCTAGCACTTATTATTTATTAGATCGTGTAGTTCGTAATTTCGTATGTTATAAAGTTACTAGCTGTTGCCAGCGACTTCGTCCGCGCGGACTTCGTTTACACCGCACAGCTTCTCCCCCGTAGGTGATAGCGTGATAATATGTAGCATATATGTTGACCCGACTTGTTAGAAATATTTGAAGTAAAGTCATGCAGTACTTTTTGAGTTTACCCCAGACATACATATATACAGACAAACAGACAAAAGACAAAAATTCTAAAAAATATATTTTTGGCTTCGATATCGATTGTAGATCACGCCCCAAGTATTCTTTAAAAAATATTCAACGTACAGTTTTGACTTTCCGTACGATTTTATTATATGTATAGATAACTACGACCTACGCTAGCCGCTCGATATATAGCGTGGCTGTATATTATAGCGCCGAATGCGAATATAAATAGCGTACACTTTACGTTGTGTATGTATAGCGCGCTATAATATAACGCTATGTGTTATATTAACCACCATTATTCTATACATAACGTGCGCTTGAGTAACGCACACATAAGGGGGCGTCCATAAATTACGTGAGGTGTTTTTTTAAAATTTTCTGTCCCTCTCTCCCCCTCTGGTGAGATGTCGTGAGATTTTATTCAACCCTCCCCCATACCCCAATATCACGTGAGATTTTTCAAAATGTGGGTATCTTAAATATGTAAATGCATTGGATTTTTATTGTAAAAAGAAAAAAAAATTGCTTCGTTTTTTTTTATATAGAAAAAAGGGGCAAACGAGCAGGAGGCTCATGGTAAGTGATTTCCACCGCCCATGGACAGCCACATCACCAAAGGTCTTG
Source organism: Apodemia mormo (assembly GCA_036924255.1). NCBI lineage: Eukaryota > Metazoa > Arthropoda > Insecta > Lepidoptera > Riodinidae > Apodemia > Apodemia mormo. Next base: position 7,300,300 of record JAUPFN010000019.1, read on the forward strand.
CAGCTGCGTTGCCGGCTTTTTAAGAAGGAGTATGCTCTTTTCTTGGATGTGCCTACGTCGTATCCGTTCGGAAACACCCCCGCCGGTAATCGATTCCACAGAGGAATAGTGTGTGGTAAGAAGGAAGTGCTTTTATTATATTAGCTATTTGGTATAAAACAAATACACAAGGTTTGACAGTCAGTAGTAATGTATAACGTCGAAGTATGAATGAAATTATTTTCTTTCGAACGAATTAGTGTATGATCTTAATCGTATTACGATTGTCGATTAGGCTTAAGATTAAATCTTAAGCATGTACAATCTGGATTATGGACCAAAATAGTATATTTTTTTTTGTTTCAATCAGAAAAAAATTGCGTGATATTTGCCGAGACCCCCCTCTCTCCAACGTAAGATTAGATGAGATTTGACTCGACACCCTCTCCCCCTTAAACATCTCACGTAATTTGTAACAGGTATAATAATATCATTAAAATATTTTAGTTATTATTGATTTACATTTTTGTTCTTCCTGTTTCATTTTCAACAATAAATCAAACAACTAGTTACGCTTTTACAATAAAATTCCCGAAACTATAAGAGATCTACCATTCAATAAATTGAAAAAATGTGTTAATACAAAACTGTGTAAAAAAGGATATTATAAAATCTCAGATTATTTAGAAGACAAAAAATCCTGGAATTAATTGCTCCTCATACCGATCTCATATATATTTTTTGTAATATTGTGATATTGTAAAAAAATCAATGATATGATAAAAAAAGACAAGCCCGCTGAGTTTCTTCCGCTGGATCTTCTCAGTGTGTGGCCGCGTTTCCGATCCGGTAGTAGTTTTTAAAAAAATATGTTGTTGTGTCAAAATAACTTGTAAAAAGTTTTATTGAATAAAGTATTTCTGATTTCTGAGTGCCACTACCAGTTTTTTATGCATAAGCGCAGTAAAAGTAAAATAAAAAGTAAATACTAATCACTCGCACTAATCGACGGCTGTCTATACGTATTTCTTGCTTAATACTAAACACCTGTATTAAACACTCGCACTTGCACTAATCAAAGTGTAATCGGGGCCTTACTAATAGCGCGATTATGCAGCTCTATTTTTCAGTTTGCAGCACATGATCAATCGTCTACTGGTAGCTAGCTTTCTTGCCATTTGGAAGTGTATTACATAGAATAATGCTTAATGTATAAATTTGAGTCCAAATACCAAGTTCAGTCGAGTAGTTGCAAAACTCTATCCAATTAAAACTTATAAGTGACACGATTAGCTTAATCTCGCATTTTACGTGATGACTAACAGCTAGGAAGTTGATCTATTTTTCAATAAAATTAATTTGAAAAAATTAAACAGACATCAAATATCTGTCAACTACCTATGCCTTTATGTCAACAAAACGGGCCACGTGCGAGTCGAACTCGCGCACCGAGGGTTCCGTACAAACCTGTATACATGATAGCAACAATATATCAACCGCAAAATAACCAAAATATTTTTATTATATGATGTACCTAAAAATGTACGGTTTCCGTAAATTTTTTTTATCCGTGCTGTAAGACGTTGCTTCGTACCAAATTTCAAGATTCTGAGTTCACGGGAACCCGGTAGGTTTTGATTCCCTTCCGAGTTTCGAAAATTGGCGGAAATTTGCGGCATAAACGGCTGTATCTCTTTTGATTGCGTTAGCATAGAAGCTTGATTTTTTCACAGCTTTCAAGGGACAGTAGATTGGAGTATTGATATAAATTTTAGCTTAATACCTCCACGCGTTTCTGTGTAAAAGCCAAGGCTCTTGACAGACGGACGGACAACAAAGTGATCCTATAAGGGTTCCGTTTTATCCTTTCGAGGTACGGAACTCTAAAAACTACTGGCTACTGAACTGATTTTGATGTATCTTAGACTGTTTATTCCCTAAGTTAGAATATTAGATATTTTTTAACTTAAGGAACAAACAGTCAAGTCAAATTTAAATAAAAGAAATATCTTGACATCGCTTTAAAAGCGCGCGGCATTTTTTGGTTCCCATTTAGTTCTTATGTTAAAACATATATAATTGACATAAAGTTCATTATGCTATGTACAATTTCATTGCAAAAAGTCGCTTCCATTTCATTCCGCGGCGGTGTAAATTGAGCCTTAATTTCTTACCTATAGCGTCATATTCGTCTTGTATTTCCGTGCACTGTCTTTTATTGGACTTGTTGTGTTCGTCTTCATAAGAGAAAGAGCGTGGCATTGAAATATTATTGGTCACTTCCACCATACTGTCAGAAATACCATAATCCGAGTAGTTCATCTGTTCTTCTGAAGTATTTACTTCGCCTAGAGAGGCGGTGTCATCGTCCTCGATGTCCTGTAGAAATTACAAATAATATAATTAGAGATGCGACGAATTGTGATTTTACCGAATACTGAATATCAGGCCAGACCTTTGGCCGTATGCCGAATATTCGGCGGCATATTTGTTTCATTAGCGAGTTAGTCGTGTCACGACACGTATTATTTGTTTTTCCGAAATTTACCAAAAGTATATAAGAGAATTTCATACGACCCCCGGTCCTGTGTTGGTAAATGCTCCTTTGAAGAATAGACAAACTGCCGTTCTGCCAGGCAGGTCGTAAAAGGCGACCGATTGGCTATACGTTTCACTACCATCGTGGCTACTAGGTGGTAGAGTTCTGCATTGGCTTGTCCGGGTCTGACACCACCGCCTTACCTATTTCTCCCGCAACAGGGTGAGGTGCCGGTAAACTTATGCATGTGACATTAGACCTCGCCACAAGGTAAGTAACGCACCACTAAAACCTTTGGTGTGTATAGGTATATCGTCACTACTAGATGGTAGAGTTCCGTTACGTCTTGCCCGGGTATTAGGTACCACCGCCTTACCTATTCCTGCCACAATAGAGTCAATGGTTATCTTTGTTGTCTTTCGGTTTGTAGGGCAACGTAGCCGGTTAACTATGAGTATTGTCATCCCGCGACAAGGATAGCAACGCACCATTAACATCTTTGGTGTCTTTAGGCAATGGTCTCTTTTTTTCCATCAGGAGAGCCATCTGCTCGTTTGCTATCTTGTAATATAAAATAATAAAATGAAAATACTGTCCAAAATATTAAAAAATATATTACTAAGGGCAATTTCTTTCTAGGTCAAAACTTGCAGTCCTCAACAACAGGCACGCTTACTTCCTGCTTGTAGACAACGGCTCCAGGGGGAGATATGGAGCTGAAATTGTATTGCGGAGGAAGCTCGAGAAATACATTGCTGCACAGAAACTACACCCATGTAAGTTTACATTTTTCTCAACATTTCTAGTACCTATTTTATTTCATATTGTATAGCTGTTACTGGCTACTTCGTTTTTCATGATTCAAAATCATTACCTTTTTGCTCACTCGGGTAAAAAGTAATCTATGTCTTGCACTATAAACTCCTGGATCTTTTAGTGAAAGTTCCATCAAAATCGACCCTGCGGTTCCAGAAATTACCCCGTTCAAACAGAATGACACATATAGACAGAAAATCGTAAAAATACAAACCGCTCTTGAAAAAAAACTAGTTATTTTGAAATCACAGACATTTCAATTTTATTTATATGTATATTTTTAGGGCAATCGCACACCTCCCGTTCCCATAACTATTACTTCTATCAATAAAAAAATTAAAGGCGTCGACATTTTGATGACTACCCGATTTTCGGGTTGTGACTTTACAAGAGAATCAAAACCGTTAGGGTACTTTACGTTCAAGAGCGGATCTAGGGGGGCGGGTATGGGGGTCATGACCCACCTAGGCCTAGCAATGAATTTATTAGAAGTAGATAAGAATTAGAGCCTATCTTGACTGAACCTCAAATATGTGCCCTAGGGTGAGCCAAAAAAACTAAACTAATTTATTTCCTAAAATGTAAAGATTTCTGACAATAAATGCTTAAAATTGCTTATTTTGATTTTTTGTTTAAGTTTCATGGCCAGTAAATATATGAATTTTTGACTTTAAAAAATGGAACCAGGTATGATTTTGTAGGAAATTTAGTGCCCTTCAAGAATCTGCCATCAAAAATTTTTTATCTCAAGTGGTTCAAAAGTTACATTATTTTTAATGAAAAAAGATTTTTTTACGTGTTATTTAAATGGGAAACTTTGAAGGCTCACCGACACCTTTCAAAATTAAGCTAAAAATCTCTCCTTGCAGGGGAATTTTTTTTTCGATATATAGGTTCATTTTATTGCATAAAATCCTTCTTCCCGTTGACCTAACCTAAAACCATGAAATTCGTGTGTAGATAAAATTACCTACAAGTTTCATATATCATAAGATAGCAAACAAGCAGATGGCTTTCCTGATGTGAAGAGAGACCATCGCCTGTAGACATCCAATGATATTAATGATGCGTTGCTATCCGTGTGGCGGGATGGCAATGCTACATGCATAAGGCATTCAACTACCTTACTCTCCAAACTGGAACACGACAATTACTAGCAGTGACGCAATTGCGGCAAGAACAAGGCGGTGGTAACAAATACTTAGGCGAGATGTTACGGAACTCTACCAATAGTTATATGAGAGAACATGTTTAGTTCTACAGTATTGAGATTTTCCAGTGAGATGAATTAATTTTATTTATTTATTTATTTATTTATTTTAGTAATCAAACAGCGATACAATTAATATTAACACCAAGAATAAATTAAAAAATATGGCCAATACAAGATTACATTGTTTAAGTTATAGATACAATGATTGTGATTGAAAAACATCCTCGTTGAAATACATATATCTATTAATGTATTATCATATATACAGACAGTATATTATATATATATATATATATATATATATATATATATATATATATATATATATATATATATATATATATACACATATATTCATATATACATATATATATACACATATATACATATATATATATATATATATATATATATATATATATATACATACATATACATATATATATATATATATATATATATATATATATATATATATATACATATATACACACACATATATACACATATATATACATGCGCGTGCGTGTGTGTGTGTGTGTTTGTGCGTGTGTATGTGTGTTTGTGTATGTATAAAAAGCGCTAAGCCATTCTACATCACATGCAAGCTCAAATGAAATGAATTAACGATCGAATCTTTCTACACGTATGCAGATCGCGATGCAAATTGTCTGTGCGATAGACGTAGTTTGATAGATGACCGATATGAATGACACTACTCCAACGTATTAATAAAGCATCACTTTAAAACGTCGATGAGGAGTGAAAACCTCGTTAGTGTCTTAAACGTAATTTTACATGTATTTTTATATATTACTAGCTGACCCGGCAAACGTTGTTCTGTCTTTTTAACTACTCTTATTTTTTTCTATATTTTCTCACCTTTTAAACCTTCCGTGGGCTTCAACAATTAATTCAAAACCAAAATTAGCCAAATCTGTTCAGCCGTTCTCGAGTTTTAGCGATACTAACGAACAGCACTTGATTTTTATATATATGGATGTTTTTCATAAATTAGGGACCATAGTTTAACTAATTTACTGTTACGAGGTTTGCTTTCACATTCATAGATAGCATAATAGGTAATCTATTATTCAGAATTTGTATGCGATATGAGCTTTTCTATATAAAGTAAAACTAAACTAATTTTCACATTTACAGATCGCGGTCTTTTTCTTTTTAAATTATAAAATAGCAAACAAGAATGGAAAGAGTCAAACCATCACCTATAGACACCAAAGATTTTAATGGTGCGTTGCTATCTTGTGGCGAGGTCTAATGCCACATGCATAAGTTTACCGGCTACCTTACCTTCCAAACCGGAACAGGACAGTGACAAGCACTGCGGTATTATTATTGGGGTAGGAATAGGTAAGGCGGTGGTACCAGACCCGGGCGAGACAATGCAGAGCTCTACTAGCTAGTAGCCACGATGGTAGTGAATCGCCGACCTGCCTGGCAGAACGGCAGTTGGCTTATTATTCAAAGGAGCCCAGGACCAACACGTGGAAAAATTGTCTGTGCGATTGACGTAGATTGATAGAAGACCGATATGAATGACTCTAATGCAACGTATTAATTATGCTTTAAAACGTCACCGACGAGTGAAAACCTCGTTAGTGTCTAAAACAAAATTTACAAGTGTTTTTGTTTATTGTTTTTCATAAATTTAATTTTATGAGACTTGCATTCATGAATAGGCAATTATTCGGAATTCGTATGCGATGTGAGCTTTCCCGTCTATTTTAAAAATAATCTAACTTTAGTGGAAATTAAGATTTACGGGGTTTTTTCGTTGCCGACGATAAGCGATTTCCGGTGTCTGCCGGCGGGGTTATCACGTAACTCGCAATGCGTAATAATTGCAATTGTATAGTTATTGCAAAGCACATAATAGCCTTGTATATTGCAGTCGTTGCCACTTGATTTTTTGTAGTAGTGCGACATCGCAAAAAACGTATCCAGTGACCAGCACGCAATTTGCGACGTTTTTGATGATTTTTTCGTTACGTTTAAGAGTCATCGCTGGTCGCTGGCGGATTGCAAACGTTAGGGTATTACCTAATACCATTTATCTTTATCCTCCGGGAATACCATTTATCTTATTTTTTTTTTCGAAATGAACCTATAGGTACTGTTGGTCAAAATGACCGTTACTAAGAAACCGGACTTTTCGGGCGAGCACAGTGCTCAGACAGAGATTAAATTAAGTTGGCTAAGAGTACGCCCTAAGGGTGGCTTCTGTGAGACCAAACATCGGCTTAGGGCAGTATCTTGACGGGTAATTTTAAAGTCATTCATATTTGAATTTCTTTACTGTTACTGCAAATCGGTTATGGAATGCACTTCCATCCCATCTACGCGATGCTTAATTAAATTCTTAATTATCTTATTTTTCCGTTACATTCGCTGCTGTATGTTCATTTATGTTGTTATATTACGTATTAGTATATATATATATATATATATATATATATATATATATATATATATATATATATATATATATATATATATATATATATATATATATATATATATATATATATATATATATATATATATATATATATATATATATATATAAGAAAATGCTTAATAGCATTAAATTACGCCTTTTATTCTGATTTTGTGCAATAAAGTGTTTAAATAAATAAAATAAAAAAATCAATGACACCTTAATAATTATTGGAATTATATGAAATTTGACGGGTATTAGATACGCATAGATGTTTACATTTCTGAGTTTAGGTGTTTATTAAACACATTTCCGTATTTATATATGTATTTCTATATATTTGTACCGTTGACTAACGACCATATCACGAGCAAACGAGTTGCTTTCTTTAGATTAATTCGTGTATTTTGTTAAGCGAAATTATATTTATTTATTTCCCACTTGCCTCGTAAGAGTCTAAAACTGAAGATATGCGATTAAGAATATGAGAGTGGCCTACCATTTCATTTTACGAGGTTTACCATTCTTTAAATTCATCAACAGATTGAAAAGTTTTGACAACACTTGGTCTTAACAATTTTCATTAAAAGTTTCTCAGTGCCATAACACATTTCAAGTTTCTTGCTCAAATAGCGTAAACTAGAAGTTGAGAGGGGAAATTGGGGCGTATATATTTTTATTGTCGGCATTTGGTAACATTTTATTTGTTTTGTTATTAAGTTATAAGCCGTGGTTATAACTCTAAACAAAATATAAAGATAGTTGGGTCTGGTATCTTATCTATATATATAAAAATCAATCCCTATTTTCCTTGGTCACGACATCACGCCTGAATGGCTGGACCGATTTCCGTATTTTTTTTTTGTCGTGTTTGTAATTGTAAGGAGAAGGTTCTTATAAAAGAAAATATTAAGAAAACTGCGCGGAAAATTAGAAAATTTAAGAATACTTAACAACCATATAAAGTTTAATGCCATTTTGGCTGCGTGGAAGGACAATCCCGTAGACATATAAATTACGTGTCGGGTTGTTTGTCCGCTATGGATTCCTAATATGTAAGGCAAAACAACATTTGCCGGGTCAGCTAGTATTATATAAAAACAAATCAGAAACGTAGTTGACGATTCTTCCAAGCTAAAGACAACCTAACAAACCTATTTTATATTTATGTTATAACTAGCTGTGGAAAATTTTTGGAGTTCGTGTTCCGGTTTCTAGGCAGGGCCGGATTTAAAATCAATGCCGCTCTTGGGCACCGAAAAAAAGTCCGCCCTATTACTAGAATTTTACTTAAGGGGGAAATACGTGTAGAAAGACGTTTTCATGCTGATTTTATACATAGGTAAGCATACATAGGGACATAGGGACATAGGGACAGACAGAAAAAGCGACTTTGTTTTATACTATGTAATGATTCTAAAAACATAAATAAATATTTGTTTTTTTTTCTAACAATTATAAATTTGGCACTAAGGGTGACTCATAATTATATCAATTTTTTCATAGGCTAACACGTCTGACTTTTTAAATTGCGAATTGGTCGATTAAATCTTCGCAATCTAAACGTTGAAGTATTAGAAAATTTGTCAATATTAGAGAAATCGGCTAAAGATAATTATTGGAAATTAAAATTAACATCAAGTCCTGTCTTATTGACTGTAGTGAAAAATTATAAAAAATTAAAATTAAGTTTCTTACCTTATCGACTATAGATGAAAATTATATAAATTAACAAAAATCATATTTTGCAAATTGAAAAATGGAATAATTTTATCAAATTAGTGTATTTTCATCGGTCCTCGATAAATCTACAAAGTTTGAACGAAATCTGGCCGTTTAAAGTGGGTCAAAATCGCGCCCAAAGAAGTCTGTTACAAACATACATACAAGTAAAGCTAATAAAAAGCGTGTAAAAAATATACGATTTTTCGTTTAAATTAAAATTAATTGGTGAAATCGATAAATTATAACATTTTTTTTAAATTGATTGATTGTTAAAGTTGATGTTTTAAGAAATGCAAAAAATAATTCCGAAATTTTTTCAATTTTTCAAAAATAAATACTAATTAAATTTCTTTAATTCCAGAAAATAAAAAAAATCGATTCTTATTTGAAATCTCCAAGAAATAAATTGATTAAATCATTTTGATTATTACTTTTTACTAAAAAAAGTGCCAAAATTATAATTCATAAATAATGAATGAATTGAATTTTTTGAATTATCAATTAAACAAAAAAATTATAAATTAATAGAATAAATAATTAATTGGGGAATCTCCGAAAAAAAATTTTTATCACTTCCAAAATTTTGCCGCCCTGGGCACTTGCCCCGACTGCCCCTAGTGTAAATCCACCGCTGTTTGTAGGGTAAGGTAGCCGTAAACTTACGCACATGGCGCTATGACCCCGCCACAAAGATAGTAACGCACCATTCACATCTTTGGTCTCTATAGGCAATGGTTGTATCTTTCCGTGCAGAGAGCCATCTGCTAGTTAGCGATCTTATGATATAAAAAAACTGCTTTACTGCTAGGCATCACGTAAAGGGCAAGAGAATGCATATATATGATATATGCGTTGCTAACATCGTGATTGCTGACTAGGTTGTAGGGTTCTGCAACGTGACGTTTTGCCTGGTTTGTTACCTAAAAACTACTAAACCGATTTTAATGAACCTTGAACTGTTATCTAAGTTTGAATATGTCTAATTTAAAATTTTTAAAAAAATATCTCGACATGGCCTTAAGTTGTATTCTATTTCTTACGCAATAGTATCAGTGCTTGTCACTGTCGTGTTCCGAATTAGAGGCCCCTTGGAGGGAGCATACAACCACGCGGTAAGCAACGCACTATTAATATCTTTGGTGTCTATACGCGATGGTTTATCTCTTTTTATCCGGAGAGCCATCTGCTTGTAGAGATGAAAACAGTACATCAATTTTAATGAACCTTGAACTATTATCTAAGTTTGAATATGCCTAATTTAAAATTTAAAAAAAATATCTCGACATGGCCTTAAGTTGTATTCTATTTCTTACGCAATAGTATCAGTGCTTGTCACTGTCGTGTTCCGAATTAGAGGCCCCTTGGAGGGAGCATACAACCACGCGGTAAGCAACGCACTATTAATATCTTTGGTGTCTATACGCGATGGTTTATCTCTTTTTATCCGGAGAGCCATCTGCTTGTAGAGATGAAAACGGTACATCAATTCTTTAAAACATAGATCGTTCATAAATATCGATGTGTTAACATCGATAATGAAATCCCTTACATTGTCGATACATCGTCTTCATGAGCGATGTTTTATCACATTACCATCTTCCGCCCCGTCTGTAATGAACATGCCACACACTTGAACAGATATAAAAAATCGATGTCTTAATATCGATGTTTTTTATGAGCGATGTTTTATCTGTCTGTTTGTTTGCTATCTTATAATATAAAAAATTGTATTCCCTAGCGAAGTCACCGGGAATTTCTCATAAAGCATAATTAATTCGTTGCAGTAGTCATTCATATCGGTCATTTATCAATCAACGTCTATTGCACTGATAATTTGTGTCGCAACTGCATACGTATTACGATTATTCGAATCATTCTATAATATAGAATGGCTAAGCTCTTGATACTTAACTAGCTGTTACTGGTGACTTGGTTTGCGTGACCCAAAATCATTATTTTGCTCAGTCACATATAACTAATCGATGGCTACAGCGAACTCATTGCTATCGAAGATATAAAAAATCTCCAAACCGATCTTAAAAATTCTTTTACCATTAGTAAGCTACAGCTACATAATCTGGGGGTGTCATAGGTTACTTTGTTACCCGACTGAGCAAAATAAAGTAATGATTTTGGGTCACGCAAACCAAGTCACCAGTAACAGCTAGTTAAGCATCAAGAGCTTAGCCATTCAATATTATAGAACGATTCGAATAATCGTAATACGTATGCAGATTGCGATACAAATTATCAGTGCAATAGACATTGATTGATAAATGACCGATATGAATGACTCTACTGCAACGAATTAATTATGCTTTATAAGCGATTACCGGTGTCTTCGCTAGAGAATACAATTTTTTTATATTATAAGATAGCAAACAAACACATGGATGGATGGAAAACATCGCTCATAAAAAACATCGATATTAAGACATCGATTTTTTGTGAGCCTTATCCATTTATTAAACCGATGTCTTTCTTTTCGGTACCATCGCGGAGGATACATAGAACAGTTCGTGGATAATAAATAGCAAATTTCAATTAATTTCATCTTTTTAGTAATGGATTTCCGCAAAGTAACGCCTGAATCAAAAAATGATGTGGTGTCGCGGGACACCAGGTAGGAACGAACTTCCTTCGGCTAAACGGCACTACTCGCTTGTGTACGCGACTGTCGCGCCTGCGCACGTCTCATTTAACGCTTTTATTCCACGCATTTTTCTTACGGTTTTACTATCACATTTTTTTCAGTTCGGTCGCGCAGCAAAATCCCTATCCCCTCCAAGCCTGCCGTAAGGAACTTCGTTCCAATAAAATATACTTACCTACTTTTTGGTAGGTAGGTAGGAAGTACAAACTTAAAAGAAAGTATAGTTTTTATCTCAATTGACCCCCTCCCCTCTCAAGTGCTCCACGAAAATGTTTGTATGGCAAAACAACGTTTGCCGGATAAATTAAAAAAAAGCTTTGTTAAATACTTTAATACGAGTTACTGATCAAATGTTGCTCCATGACGAGCGCCAATCTCCGCGTACGCTGTTTTTATTTGCGCTTAACCTTGACTTTCGTTAAATTATACAGCTGTACTTATAACATTTAAATGTAATAAAACTGCAACTACCGACTTCCAATGTCCCATATCTCTAGAACCCTAGATCACATTTTTACCAAATGATAAGTACGCGATCCAAAAGTTCTGTGGTAAATACAGTCGAAGCCCGAATTGAGAAGCTGCTCCTAGTTGGGAAGTCGATTGAAAATCGGTTAAGTAATTTTTGAGTTTATTTATACAACAAAATCCATAACGCTTACGAAATACATTTTAATCGTAATCGTACGGTTTTCTGCCAATTATGGATTTACATTATACCAGTGACCGACTGTGGCCGAAATTTGACCATAAACAGTAAAATCTATTTAAGTTTGGTAACTGTCTTTAGTCGTTAAGAAAACAATATACGTGTGTCATGAGTGTCACATAAATATTGTCTGTATAATGTTTATTTTATTAATTAAATGTATTTCTAATGTATTTTATTTAAAAACATTAGGTTTCTGCAGTCACGCTATATAAAGTCGCCTCTGTGGTCTAGTTGTCCAGCGTTGGCGTCGACCACATGCGGTCCCGGGTTTGATTCCCGGGTCGGACACTTAAGAAAAAATGTTTTTTTCAGTTTTCTGATAAACACAAAGTTGCTCGGGATTGGAAAGTGCCCGGATGGCGAAAGGCTTGCCACCTATCACATTTGTGGGACCAAGTATCTTCGGCTAATCGCGGGTGCACTTGTTGTACCTCTGCCTACCCCTTCGGGGATACGGGCGTGAAGATACTTACTTACGCTATATAAACTTTAACTGCGCCAAATTTCATACTCTACCGTTCGCGCAATTGTCTTAAAAAGGGGTCCAAAGTTTTTCGCTCACGTTTTAATCTTACAAATAAAATTAAGTATTTGAAATGTCAAAATAACAACTTTTTAACAGGTATAAGTGTTTAGCGTTACTTCTATAAACAACCTAATTTAGTAATTTCTGTATGTCTAGTATTTCCAGCTAATCTCCAAAACGGTTAGACCGATTTTGACAGTCACTCACAGATACTTGATTTTTCCATTACAAGCGTTTATCGATTACAAACTTTTATGGAAACAAATATTTCTTCTTATAATATTAGTAATTTCTGTTAGTATGCTATTAAGATAATACCAACTTACCAAGTCAGGCATTGGTTGTTTTATTTCCACGGTCTGTGTGTTCGGTACTTCTTCAAATATAAACGAAATTAGATCGTAATACCAGAGCTGAGGGTTGTAATATTCATCGGGATTGGACGTCTGCAGCCGACTGCTCACAACCCGTTTGTACTCGCGACGCGCACAGGCCCGCAAACTCTCAATCTTTCTCAATACGTGTACACGAGTCGCGGTTCGGTAATATTGTTGTACTATTTCTGTCAATTTTCCAATCGCCTCGCTGCGTTTTTGTTTATGCTTGTAGTGTAGACTTTTACGATCCCATAGACATCTTAATTCTTTGTATAATAAAAGGAAATTCTTGATTAATTTGCGTGGGAATACTAGGTTCTCAGCCGGGTCGGCCATTTTGTATAAACGTACGGCGAGCGGCGTGGCGCGCAGGTCACTAAACGGCGCGCCGTTCTCGGTATACGTGTTTGTGTGAGTCGTTGCGTTGTATCGTATGGACGATGAACCATGCATGTGTTTGTTATTTGATTGTACCTATTCGTACTTCGTAATAAACGCAACTCCCGCTCACAAGTCTCGTTGAATGTTGTATCATCGGCGCATTAATAATTAAGTCTGGTATTAATAATTCGTCAATTATGACTTGAAATGGCTTTTAGAATAATGATTGACCGCCCTGTTGGTTGAGTGGTTAGTGACCCTTGACTACGCAATCGACGGGGCTCGAGTTCGATCCTTGACGGGGACAAGCATTTATGTGATGAGCATAAATGTTTGTGGGTTTGGGTGTTTATTAAATACTAGCTGTTGCCCGCAACTTCGTCCGCGCGGACTTCGTTTACTCCGCACAGCTCCTCCCCCTTAGGTGATAGCGTGACCCGACCTGTTAGTAATATTCATGCAAAATTTACTTACTTTGAGTTTACCCCGGACATACATACAGACAAAAATTCTAAAAACTATATTTTTGGCTTTGATATCGATTGTAGATCACGCCCCAAGTATTCTTTAATAATATTAATCTACAAAATCTGTTCATATTTATATCAAATATCAGACGAACATAAAAATGATTCTTTATCAAAACTTCGAATAATAATAGGCAAGATAACCCGAATGGACCCGGACAATGGACAATGTAGGTATAGTAGTAATATATATATATATATATATATATATATATATACATATATATATATTTTTTTTATCTCAATTGACCCCCTCCCCTCTCAAGTGCTCCACGAAAATGTTTGTATGGCAAAACAACGTTTGCCGGATAAATTAAAAAAAAGCTTTGTTAAATACTTTAATACGAGTTACTGATCAAATGTTGCTCCATGACGAGCGCCAATCTCCGCGTACGCTGTTTTTATTTGCGCTTAACCTTGACTTTCGTTAAATTATACAGCTGTACTTATAACATTTAAATGTAATAAAACTGCAACTACCGACTTCCAATGTCCCATATCTCTAGAACCCTAGATCACATTTTTACCAAATGATAAGTACGCGATCCAAAAGTTCTGTGGTAAATACAGTCGAAGCCCGAATTGAGAAGCTGCTCCTAGTTGGGAAGTCGATTGAAAATCGGTTAAGTAATTTTTGAGTTTATTTATACAACAAAATCCATAACGCTTACGAAATACATTTTAATCGTAATCGTACGGTTTTCTGCCAATTATGGATTTACATTATACCAGTGACCGACTGTGGCCGAAATTTGACCATAAACAGTAAAATCTATTTAAGTTTGGTAACTGTCTTTAGTCGTTAAGAAAACAATATACGTGTGTCATGAGTGTCACATAAATATTGTCTGTATAATGTTTATTTTATTAATTAAATGTATTTCTAATGTATTTTATTTAAAAACATTAGGTTTCTGCAGTCACGCTATATAAAGTCGCCTCTGTGGTCTAGTTGTCCAGCGTTGGCGTCGACCACATGCGGTCCCGGGTTTGATTCCCGGGTCGGACACTTAAGAAAAAATGTTTTTTTCAGTTTTCTGATAAACACAAAGTTGCTCGGGATTGGAAAGTGCCCGGATGGCGATAGGCTTGCCACCTATCACATTTGTGGGACCAAGTATCTTCGGCTAATCGCGGGTGCACTTGTTGTACCTCTGCCTACCCCTTCGGGGATACGGGCGTGAAGATACTTACTTACGCTATATAAACTTTAACTGCGCCAAATTTCATACTCTACCGTTCGCGCAATTGTCTTAAAAAGGGGTCCAAAGTTTTTCGCTCACGTTTTAATCTTACAAATAAAATTAAGTATTTGAAATGTCAAAATAACAACTTTTTAACAGGTATAAGTGTTTAGCGTTACTTCTATAAACAACCTAATTTAGTAATTTCTGTATGTCTAGTATTTCCAGCTAATCTCCAAAACGGTTAGACCGATTTTGACAGTCACTCACAGATACTTGATTTTTCCATTACAAGCGTTTATCGATTACAAACTTTTATGGAAACAAATATTTCTTCTTATAATATTAGTAATTTCTGTTAGTATGCTATTAAGATAATACCAACTTACCAAGTCAGGCATTGGTTGTTTTATTTCCACGGTCTGTGTGTTCGGTACTTCTTCAAATATAAACGAAATTAGATCGTAATACCAGAGCTGAGGGTTGTAATATTCATCGGGATTGGACGTCTGCAGCCGACTGCTCACAACCCGTTTGTACTCGCGACGCGCACAGGCCCGCAAACTCTCAATCTTTCTCAATACGTGTACACGAGTCGCGGTTCGGTAATATTGTTGTACTATTTCTGTCAATTTTCCAATCGCCTCGCTGCGTTTTTGTTTATGCTTGTAGTGTAGACTTTTACGATCCCATAGACATCTTAATTCTTTGTATAATAAAAGGAAATTCTTGATTAATTTGCGTGGGAATACTAGGTTCTCAGCCGGGTCGGCCATTTTGTATAAACGTACGGCGAGCGGCGTGGCGCGCAGGTCACTAAACGGCGCGCCGTTCTCGGTATACGTGTTTGTGTGAGTCGTTGCGTTGTATCGTATGGACGATGAACCATGCATGTGTTTGTTATTTGATTGTACCTATTCGTACTTCGTAATAAACGCAACTCCCGCTCACAAGTCTCGTTGAATGTTGTATCATCGGCGCATTAATAATTAAGTCTGGTATTAATAATTCGTCAATTATGACTTGAAATGGCTTTTAGAATAATGATTGACCGCCCTGTTGGTTGAGTGGTTAGTGACCCTTGACTACGCAATCGACGGGGCTCGAGTTCGATCCTTGACGGGGACAAGCATTTATGTGATGAGCATAAATGTTTGTGGGTTTGGGTGTTTATTAAATACTAGCTGTTGCCCGCAACTTCGTCCGCGCGGACTTCGTTTACTCCGCACAGCTCCTCCCTCTTAGGTGATAGCGTGACCCGACCTGTTAGTAATATTCATGCAAAATTTACTTACTTTGAGTTTACCCCGGACATACATACAGACAAAAATTCTAAAAACTATATTTTTGGCTTTGATATCGATTGTAGATCACGCCCCAAGTATTCTTTAATAATATTAATCTACAAAATCTGTTCATATTTATATCAAATATCAGACGAACATAAAAATGATTCTTTATCAAAACTTCGAATAATAATAGGCAAGATAACCCGAATGGACCCGGACAATGGACAATGTAGGTATAGTAGTAATATATATATATATATATATATATATATATATATATATATACATATATATATATATATATATATATATATATATATATATATATATATATATATATATATATATATATATATTTATATATTCACATATCTTGATAATCCAGGGTTTACTTTTATCACGTAAGCGTAATCGTTGGAGACGTAACCGTTTTCACGACAAAGCCCTTTTCTTAGAAATAAAAACCCGTAACAGCCATACTTATAATAATATCGCTGGCCAAATTACATAGTAAGTAAATTATTTGCTTGTGTTATGGATGTTAGTCAAAGATATCTATATATATAACAATCAATTGCTGTTCGTTAGTCTCGCTAAAACTCGAAAACAGCTGAACCGATTTGGCTATTTTTGATTTTGAATTAATTGTTGAAGTCCAGGGAAGGTTTAAAAGGTTAGAAAATATAGAAACAAATAAAATTAGTTAAAAGGCAGAATAACGTTTGCCGGGTCAGCTAGTCTTCATTACATAGTATAAAACAAAGTCGCTTTCTCTGTCTGTCCCTATGTCCCTATGTCCTATGTATGCTTAAATCTTTAAAACTACGCAACGGATTTTGATGCGGTTTTTTTAATAGATAGACTGATTCTTGAGGAAGGTTTTAGTATATAAACTTTTCCGATATTCCCACGGGAACAAAAGCTACGCGGCTGAAACCGCGGGCAGGTCGTTAGTAATCTATATAATATTAATACGTGAAGGGAAAACTTTGGACCCCTTTTTAAGACAATTCCGCGAACGGTAGAGTGTGAAATTCTCTATAGTTAGAGTTTATATTATGGTCTGTGGACGACTGCAGAACCTTAATGTTTTTGAATAAAAAGCATTGGGAATAAAATAAACATTACACACACTACGTTCATGTCACTTACATAATATTATACAACATGCGTAGATAATATTTCCTTTACAGTTGTCAGTTGTCAAACTTAAAAGAGATTTTACTGTATAGTCTATGGTCGAAATTCGACCATATGTGATCACTAGAACATATAAATATATAAGTATATAAATACATCAGTATACAAAAAATATGTTGTCATGAACACCCAAACCCGAAAATACAAACATCTATGCTCAGCCCGCTAATGCCTGACCCTGTCGGGAATCGAGCTTACTAGTACATATAAATATATAAGTATATAAATACATAAGTATACAAAAAATATATTATGTCATGAACACCCAAACCCGAAAATACAAACATATATGCTCAGCCCTTTAATGCCTGACCCTGCTGGGAATCGAGCTTGTGTTGTTAAGTTCCGGGGATGCGAGGAGGGATTCCGGGGCGTCCTGGAACTTTAAAACTTCTCAGAATAAAATAAGGATCGAGTTAACTTGTGGCGAAATATATTAATAAAAGGTAATCTTTAGTAAAAATTAACATTTATTAAACATAAAATGATGTCCTAACAATTTTAACGTTACTTTCAGTCTTAATAATAATATATTCACAGGAAATATTACACTTAATGATCTAACCCCAAAGTAAGCCAATTATTTGCTTGTGTTATGGGTGTTAGTCAACGATAATAATACATAGAAATACATATATAAATACTAGAATATATTTAATAAACACCCAAACCCGGAAATACAAACATTTATGCTCATCCATGCTCATCACACAAATGCTTGTCCCCGTCGGGGATCGAACCCGAGCCCCGTTGATTGTGTAGTCAGGGCCGCTAACCACTCGACCGACGGGGCGGTTATAATCTATTTGTTATAATCACAAATTAATTTTTAGCTATAAATTATATCAGACCCGTGTGGGTATATAAAGGAGCCCCCCAACCCCCTTTCTTATAAACGGTTAGGGGGGTCTCGACTAATCAAACTTTATAAAATAACCAATATAACAGCACGACAAACACATAGCAGACTAGCGACGTGCCCGTGGTTTCTTTGTTCTCGTAGGAATATCCGAAAGTTTTACATACTTGCTAAAACCTTCCTTAGATTGATTCTTGCAATCTATATATTAAAAAAAACTGCATCAAAATCCGTTGCGTAGTTTTAAAGATTTAAGCATACATAGGGACATAGGGACAGACAGAGAAAGCGACTTTGTTTTATATTATGCAGTGAAGATGCTCAGTAGCTTTACTAGTAGTACTTCGTATTTTAATTCAAATTAACAAATGATTAAAATTACTATACTATTTCGACAACTGTGTTTCGTCATGAGTCTCGACCCAAAATTTTCGAGACCCGGAACACCAACATTTACAAAAAGTCCCGGCACTTCGAGATACGAGACTTCCCGGGACCCAAACCCTAATTGGGGTTCGCTGAAGGATCCTGATCAATCAGTTGACCATCTATGACGTCATACGATTAAGGGCAGAGCTTATTAACAGGTTAATTTTCAAATCTTAAACAGCACATAAGGAGCGTTTTGTTAAGGTTTGGCTCTACCTTACCCTAAAAATTCGGGGTAAAACCAATAACTTCCTGAATAAGTTAAAAAGTAATACTCCACCACCCATACTCCAGGAAAAAAAATTTAAACCTAAACCAGCGCAAGTACAAGAGCGTTTTTTAAGGTTTGGCTCTACATTAACCTAAAAAGTAGCGGTTTTCTTATGGAGCAGAATTATAAGGATTTAAATCAATAAACCGGTTTACGAGTTTTTTATTTCTATCTTTTTTCGATATTCGCCGCTCACAACTTTAGTCCGCATTTTTTTTTATATCATAAGACAGCAAACAAGCAGATGGGTCTCCTGATGGAAAGAGTCAACCATCGCCTATAGACACCAAAGGTGTCAATGGTGCAGTGCTATCTTCTGGCGAGGTCTTATGCCACATGCATAAGTCTACCGGCTACCTTACCCTCCAAACCGGAACACGACAGCGACAAGCACTGACGCTATTGTGGCAGGAATAGGTAAGGCGGTGGTGCCAGACCCAGGCGAGACAATGCAGAACTCTACCACCTAGTAGCATAATGTGCGTATCGTTCGTAGTTTTGGCTGGAACCGATTTATTTAGGTTTATGAAACGCTCCCATCTTTAATACGCTCCGAAACTTTTTTAAAAACGCTAAAACCTCTATTAACCGGTATTTTTCAAACCGGTTTCAAGTCCTAGTCGTGAGTGCACAAGACGCACTTCTCACTCCTTCTTCGGAGTTTTACGTGTCTGTATTTATTTACTAGCGGACCCGTACAGGTTCACCCACTAGAAGAGTTACATGTCATCATCAACACACACACACACACACACACACACACACACACACACACACACGCACACACACACGCACGCACGCACGCACGCACGCACGCACGCACGCAAGCACGCACGCACGCACGCACGCACGCACGCACACACACACACACACACAGTTCAGTTTCTTAGAGGTCGAGTTTTTGAAAAATTAGCCTATTATTGAATAAGGGAATTCAACTACCTTCTTGCCAAAGGCAATTGATGAGATCAGCCTAAAAGTCCTACAAGATTCTTACCAAATTATCAGATTAATTTAATCCATACTAGTCCATACTAATATTATAAATGCGAAAGTAACTCTGTCTGTCTGTCTGTTACGCTTTCACAGTCAAACCACTGAACCGATTTGGATAAAATTTGGTACAAATATAGTTTGAGACCCTAGAAAGGACATAGGATAGTTCTTATCCCGGAAATCCCACGGGAACGGGAACTATGCGGGTTTTTATTTTAGAATTTTTTCAACGCGAGCGAAGTCGCGGGCACAGCTAGTGTACAATAAGTCTATATTACAATTCACCAGATACTTTAAATAGCAAGTATGTTTTTAAAAGAAACTTTCTACGGAAGTCATGAACTCCCTTAAACTCTAATACATTTTCTTACGACAAGCAAAGATCTTCCTTTTCTGCGATAAAATTAACACTAGGTTTTATATATTGTTGTATATAACAAACGGTACAAGTTAGAAAAATATCGGATATGTAGGACGCAAAATGTTTAGTCCATACTTAATATTATAAATGGGAAAGTGTGTGTTTGTTTGTCTATCCGTCCGTCACGGATTTCACTGCAAAATGGAGCGACGAATTGACGTCATTATTTTAGTGGAGTTACTTGAAAGAATGGAGAGTGACATTGGCTACTTTTTGTCTCTTTCTAACCTCTCACTTCTCTACAATGAATTTACCGCGAGCGAAGCCGCGGGCAAAAGCTGTTAGAAAAGGGGAAGTTTTATTGTAAATAGTCGAAACTTATAATACGCAAGGTCGAAACTTATAATAATCCTGATATCTTCTTACAAAAAAATTACTATCCTATATGTATTTAATCCGTGAGAGGTATGAATTTTCTTGCTTGTTTATAATTTTCATCAATTAACTTTTAAAATAAAATAATTATATGAAAAAGATACAAAAACGTATTAAATGTGTTTTTTTGTGTCGAAATTCTAGCTACCATAATCCTAGATGCTTTTTCATGAATAAAATTTTAAAAAATGTCCGAGGTACAATTTACATTTCTTAAGAGTTTACTAATGTATCATTTTAATGACTAATCTAAATTAATAATGTATTTCGATAAATATAGCGAGTAGTGAGTTGGTATAATCACATAATGATGTTCTTATCGCAACGCTATTGTATGGGAGTGAGTGTTGGGTATATGTATAAAATAGAGTCAACACGGTGGAGATGAGATCGCTACGAATAATATGTGGCATAATTTGTCATATTTTTCGTAGCGATCTCATTTTTTGTTGTTGCGAGAGACGTTGAAGTGAGAGAGGGGTTGGGCCTGATAAAAAAATGTCGGTGTAAGGATGAGAAAGGGCATGCTCCGTTGGTACAGCCATGTAGAAAGCATTGTAGATGAAAGGTTAAAAAAACAGACTGACAATGCGAATGTGGAAGGATGTACATACCGGAGAAAACCTAGCAGTTTAGGCCAGTAACATAAAATGATTTTATAATACGATAACCATCTATCAACATGCGTTGGATTCTAGGCGAACTTCGTATGGGCATTCATCATTCTTCTATCACTAAAATCAGTTTTTTTTATAGAAGAGGGAGCAAACGGACAGGAGGCTAACTTGATGGTAAGTGATTACCGCCGCCCATAGACTACATACCTGGGACCTTGTAGTTGCGTTGCCGGCGTTTTAAGAATGAGTAGGCTCTCTAAAATCGGTTCTGTAGTTTTTCCGTGAAAGTGTAACAGTCAGACTTTCGCAATATAATATTGTAGTACTAGCTGTTGCCCACGACTTCGTCCGCATGGACTTTGTTTACTCCGCACAGCACCTCCCCCGTAGGTAATAGCGTGATAATATGTGGCCTATATGTTGACCCGGCCTATTAGTAATATTCATGTAAAATTTGAAGTAAATCAATGCAGTACTTTTTGAGTTTACCCCGGACATACATACAGACAAACAGACAAACAGATAAACAGATAAACAGATAAACAGACAAACAGACAAACAGACAAACAGACAAACAGACAAACAGACAAACAGACAAACAGACAAACAGACAAACAGACAAACAGACAAACAGACAAACAGACAAACAGACAAACAGACAAACAGACAAACAGACAAACAGACAAACAGACAAACAGACAAACAGACAAACAGACAAACAGACAAACAGACAAACAGACAAACAGACAAACAGACAAACAGACAAACAGACAAACAGACAAACAGACAAACAGACAAACAGACAAACAGACAAACAGACAAACAGACAAACAGACAAACAGACAAACAGACAAACAGACAAACAGACAAACAGACAAACAGACAAACAGACAAACAGACAAACAGACAAACAGACAAACAGACAAATTGACAAACAGACAAACAGACAATAATTCTAAAAACTATATTTTTGGCTTCGATATCGATTGTAGATCACGCCCCATGTATTTTTTTAAAAAAATATTCAATGTACAGTTTTGACTGTCCTATGATTTTATTATATGTATAGATATAGATATATAGTATGGATTTAATTTAAGCTATGAACGTAGATAAAATTCTCTTCATTCAAAGTATCGAGTATTTTTCAATTATTTTTTATTGTGACAATATTGCTGAGGATCCATTGATCCTTTTCTTATGAATGGACTTTATGACTCCCTGAAATTGCTTCTTGTCGTCAGAAGCCGGGATAAGATGTCGGTCACGGAGATATCCACTCCTAATAGCCATAAACACATAACTGGAACCCGCCTATTGTGCCCTGAAATTGAACACATAGCGATTTATATGAAGGATGCCTCATATTTTTTTGTTTTGGTTTTATACATTTTATTTGGGAGTTGTATGAGTATAAATAAAATATTTGTTATAAATAAATATGACTACGTCGGTTATTTTGCGTGAAAAGCCGTGAAATGTGTACGTACAGTTATTTATCTATACATATAATAAAATCGTAAGAAAGTCAAAACTGTACATTAAATATTTTTTTAAAAGAATACTTGGGGCGTGATGTGCAATCGATACCGAAGCCAAAAATATAGTTTTTAGAATTTTGTACTCTTTGTCTGTATGTATGTCCGGGGTAAACTCAAAAAGTACCTACTGCATGGATTTACTTCAAATTTTGCATGAATATTACTAACATGTCGGGTCAACATATAGGCTACATATTATCAACTATCACCTACGGAGGAGGAGCTGTGCGGAGTAAATGAAGTCCGCGCGGACGAAGTCGCGGGCAACAGCTAGTATTATATATAGGATAGCAAGAGGCTAGTTGACTTAAAAACTATTTAATAATTTACGTTATTAGGTATATTAACCAAAAAACTATTCATAGGCTGTGGTCCCGGGGACAAACTTTTCTTTGATTAATAACAAGCTGAATTTTTGTTAACAGCTTCGTTTTGACGAGACGCAAATCTTTTCTATGTTCGAAAAATCTCGAATCGGGTAACTAATAAAGTTAGGGGGCTTCGAACATTTTAATTCGGTGAAGGAAAAATATTTTATTAATAACAATAATTATTTTTTGCTTTAATAAATTAAAAAATAATGGTATTTTATAAAAAACACGAAAAAACGTTTGTTCTACAAATTAGATGGTTATTCTGACAAGTTCTCTACTTTAAATATTCGGAATTTTCTCCTTTCTTCACCCGCCTTCTCACAATCTTAAACATACCTTCCCCGTACTTGCCACCTACCTTCCCCTTACCTTGCCTTCCACCTACCTACCCGTACCTTCCCCATACCATCCCGCGACTTTCTCGCTACCTTCTAATTATTTCTTTAAAAAAATAAATAGATTGTATACCAGGGGGTGGCTCTCCTGGTGAAAAGAGAAACCAAACCAAACCAAAGATGTTAATGGTGCATTGCTCTCCGCGTGGTGGAATGGCAATGTCACATGCCTAAGTCTACCGGCTACAATACCCTCTAAACCAGAACACGACAATGATAAGCATTGAGGCTACTGCGGCAGGAATAGGTAAGCTACCACCACCAAATACACAGGCGGGATGCACTACCTTCCACTTTAGACCGTCTCGTTGGTCGAGTGGTTAGCGAACCTGACTACGCGTCACTAGGGCTCGGGTTCGATTCCCGACAGGGACAAACATTTATGTGATGAGCATAGATGTTTTTATTTGTGGGTTTGGGTGTTATTAAGTATTTTGTACCTCTATGTATTAGTATCGTTGACTGACACTCACATCACAAGAAAATAATTTGCTTACTTTGGGGCATTGATATAAAAACCCAACATGCACAGTCTCGGACAAAACTGACGCTCAAGTGTCCCTAATTTCATTTAAATACTTATGCATATGGCAAAAATATATGTTTTTTTGCATATTCAACCTTAAGCGCAAGATTAATAGTTGTTTTTGCAACGCAATAAACAAAAAAAAATAAAAAAGACAGTTTCGCGATCGATTCGATTCTATTTGAAATGAGCGCACAATTTGAAATTGTGCGCTCATTTTTAGAGGACGTTTTTAAAACACTGAGTGTGCATCTTGGGGTTTTTATATCAATGCTTTGGGGTTAGATCAATTCGTGTAATTTGTCTAGTGATATTTATTTATTTTATTTTTTCCCCTTACCCCCTCGTTACCTTCCCCTTTCTTCCCCTATATTTCCCTTATTTTCCCCACCTTGCTCCGAATTTTTACCTTCCCATTGCATTTCCCTACCTTAAGGCTTTGAACGAACTGCCTGCGTCTATTTTTCCTGACAAATATAGTCCTGGAACCTTTAAGAGTAGAGTGAATACGTTTCTTTTCGATGGGTGTGTACCACCTTCCTATTCATTGACACTTTCCACCAGGTGCGATAGAAGACAAACGCCTATTCCAATAATATCTTTAAAAAAAACCTTCCCTTACCATCCCATTATCGGAGGATAATGGGGCGACAAACTTATTATTATGTGAGACAAAATAAGACGATAAATAAAAAACAACATATTTAATGTAATATACATACATGATATCGCTTTTAAAACCGCAGAAAACTGTTTAAATTGTTGCTTACGTTTGATATACGTACAGGCAAAACGTAAGTTTTTTTTTTTTTTGCGGCATTACGCATAGGTCTCGATCCCACGGGAAAATTGGGATAAAATGTACTATGTCGCTCAGGAATAATGTAGCTTACTAGAATAAAAGAATCTTCAAAATCGGTTCAGTATTAGAACAGCTTACCACACAGATTTTCCGAGTAGCTTTGATATAGAAATTTATTTAAGGTTTTAATTTATTTATTTTATGTTTTATTTAATTTATTTTAGTTAAGCTTTGATGCAGGAATTAGGGATAGGAGAGTCAATAAAATCACATTGGCAACTAACCTTTTGTGTCGTTAATGTTCGTGGGCAGTGGCGAACGCTTACCACCGGGTGGCCCACTTGCTCGTGTGCCTGCAGATACTATAAAAAAGTAGTCCCAGACAATAAAAAGGTCAAAGGACACAATGGCCGTTTCAATTTCGGATGTGTCAAAATAATGTCTTTGTTAAGATTTTGAAAAAAAAATGTTTTAGCGCGGTATAAGTGCTACAACACATATTTAGTGAGAAATATGAAAGTATTTTTCAACTTATAAATGTGATTTTCACAGTATTTCATAAATGTGAATTTCACACAATTTTATAAATGTGAACTTATTTACCAGTATGTATTTAGCATTGAGTAAACAGACTAGAGACCTAATAACGAGACACATCAGACTAATAAATCTTATAAGTAATATCCACCCAAAACACAAAGATTAGCAGGTACTGACCAATGTAGCCAGCTGTAAACACTCGTTTTCAAGTTTTTCAAATTTTCGCAAGCACCGGTTGAGCGATAAAACACACGTATAGTTAGAAACACGAAAATATTGATTAATATTTTAAATGTGAATTATACCTATCTGCAACGATGAACTAATGTATGGTAAATATGTATATTATCGATCAGTACAATCGACGCAATCGAACACAAAGCAAAGAAAAATTTCGCCACGTTGAACCACCGACACAAGGCGATAAGAAATAAATATTGTACCTATATCATGAAAACATAAAAGTGTTATCTCAGGTAGTAACACGCGGGCGAAATAAACAACCGTCGTAACAAATATTTGTAGACCGTTAAAAGGTTATTTACGCGAATTTGATTGGCTCACGTAACGGCTGTTAGAATTAAACTTTAAAATATCTATGTGACCGTTTCACGTACACTCGCTAATCTATATATACATATAATAAAATCGTAGGAAAGTCAAAACTGTACATTGAATATTTTTTTTAAAAGAACACTTGGGGCGTGATCTACAATCGATATCGAAGCCAAAAAAGTTTTTAGAATTTTTGTCTGTTTGTCTGTATGTATGTCCGGGGTAAATTCAAAAAGTACTGCATGGATTTACTTCAAATTTTGCATGAATATTACTAACAAGTCGGTTCAACGTATAGGCTACATATATCACGCTATCACCTACGGGCGAGGGGCTGTGCAGAGTAAACGAAGTCCGCGCGGACGAAGTTGCGGCAACAGCTAGTAACTAATAAATTGTAGAATTTTTCTTTCCCCGGTGGTGGTAGGATACCGCTTTGAATATGGTTACATGCAATTCTGCCAAGTAGTTTGAAAAAGGAAAATGATTGGCCATATGTCACTACCATCGTAACTACAAGGTGGTAGAGTTCTGCAACGGCTGCAGAACTCTACCACCTTATTAGTGCACCGTATTACCTGTGTTGGTCCTCGTGTTGGTCCGGGCTCCTTTGAAGAATAGACCAACTGCTGTTCTGCCAGGCAGGTAGTAAAAGGCGACCGATTGGCTATGCGAGTCACTACCATCGCGGCTACTAGGTGGTAGAGCTCCACATTGCCCCGCCCGGGTCTGATTCCACTGCATTAGCTATTCCTGTCGAAAAAGCGTCAATGCTTATTACTATTGTGTTCCGGTTTGTAGGGTAAGGTAACTGAACTTTTGCATTTGGCGTTAGCCACACACCACACCACACGTATAGCTACGCACCATTAACATCTTAGATGTGTCTCGGCGATGGTTTCACTTTCCATCAAAAGAGCCTTGTTGCTTGTTTGTTATACTATGATATAAAAAATGTATTTTTAATTTCATAAAAACACAAAAAAGGCACTCCAGTCGTGCGCGAGAGAAGATATATTTGTTGACGTCGTCAAACATCTCGTTTATTCCAATATGCATTTTTTCGTCGCAGTTTCGTCGCAGTTCGTTTTTTCGTCGCAGAGATAAATCAGGAAAACCAATTAGATATAACTTAAATGCTTTTATTCTTACTAATTGGATCTCAAATAATTATAGTCATGGCACCATACAATGGTAACAAACTGTTGGACTGAAAAAATTGGGAAGGAAAGGCGGTGAATCAAAACGGGCCAAGACATTGCAGAACTCTGCTATTTAGTGTGCACGACGGTAGTGCACGTTGACCTCGGTTCGTCTCTTACGATCTGCCAGCAGGAAGAAAGATGGTATGTTTTTATAAAGTAGCCTGGAATGAACACAGCCTAACTGTTACAGAGGTCTAAATCATGCTTAAACGTTAAGAAAATATAGCGGAGAACTCACAAACAAACTACGCGCTTGTAGCAATAACCAAAATAATTATAAGATAGAAATAAATCCTAAGATCGTAAACTAACAGATAGCGCAACTGATGAGAAGATAGAACCCCTATCTGATCTATGATCTCATCACAGCCTACACTTTAAATTTTACGCACATACCGGCGGCGACTCGGGCCACTGTTTCGGCCCGCTAACACTCGAGACCATGGGCGTACCCAGGTTCTGGGCACGAGGGGGGGGGGGGGTCAACGGTACATTTTAAGACTATATTTTTATCTACAATACTAGATACAGAGGTACAGAAATTCCAGGGGGGGCAGCTGCCCCTCCCTGCCGGGGTACGCCCATGCTCGAGACTGATGCTACTTACTCTCCCACTTATCGTCAAGATACTGCCCTACTAAACCGAGGTTCGGTCTCACAGGTCTCCCTCAGAGCGAGCTCTAAACCCACTTAACTTCAACTCTGGCTGAACACTCTATTCGCTCAAAAACCTCGATTTTGCAGTAAGGATCATTTGGACTAACTGCTTAAGTTCATTTCGAAACATATAATAAACAAATATAATAAAAAAGCACTATCCACATAGTACTTTGTAATATACCTAAAGCACTATCTCCTATGGATACCAAATGTATAAATGGCGCGTTGCTATGTGGGATGCTAATGCTACATACATAACTTTACCGAGTATCTTACCCTCTAAACCAGGGTTTCTTAACCTATGGTCCGCGAGTATGTGTATGGAGGTCCGCCGTCTTATCTATGAATATTTGAATTGATAAATACTTGCCAATATTTCTTATTTTTTATTAAGTGGGTTCTTGAAATTATGCTCCATTTTATAGGGGTTCGCGGACTGAAAATGTTAAGAAACGCTGCTCTAAACCAAAACATGACAGTGACAAACATTGGTTGCCATTCATTTCTTACCTGACTCTTTTTGCTAGTTATTGAATATGTAAGAAAAATAAGAATAGGCCGACCCCTTCCACTTTTTTAATATTTTTTACGTGAGAAACTAAATGAAAAAAATGTTGTACTTACAAAGGAACAAGTGAATTTTATTTTTCGGTAGTAATAAACTTTGGTTTTAACCATTCGTTGCCCGCGTTTTTTGAAAGTATAATTTTATCTTTGCGCATTATTGTGATCTTACGTAAGAACTATCAAGACTTCCTCCCACCCTTTTGCAAGAATAAATAAAACATAACGACCCCCCTACATCATCTCATGTAATAAATATATGGCCCTTTGACGCTATCGCGGTAGTGGTATTGTAAGGGTGTACTGTTATATCTCTGTTATTTTTACATTTTTTCAATTAATAAAAACATTTTTTACATCGTACAGTGTTATCTCAGGCAGCAATGCAAAGGACAAGATGGATACGAACAAATATTTGTGGACTGTTAAAACGTTATTTGCGTGGTTCCAATTTCACTGGTGCAACGATGAGCTAACGACCCTTAGCTTACACTTTGTGGAAAGTACAGGACTGTTGTCACAAACATTTGCACAACTAGCGTCCTATAAAAATAACACAGCGATCCCGTTTTACTGCTGTTGAGGCCCGCTTCATTGATAAATTGACAAACTAGCTAAGTACGTGTTTGATAAAAATGTTTAGAGGATTTAGTTAAAATTTCAAAAATAGTTACAGAATTCTCTCTACAAAATTTTAAATATATAAAATTCTATCATCGTTTTAGTTACCATACTCCTCCGAAACGGCTTGACCGATTTCGATGAAATCTTATATGTATATTCAGTAGTTTTACTGCTATGAGGCCCGCTTCATTGAGATATTGACAAACTAGCTAAGTACGTGTTTGATAAAAATGTTAAGAGGATTTAGTTAAAATTTCAAAAATAGTTACAGAATTCTCTTTACAAAATTTTAAATATATGTAATTCTCATCATAGTTTTAGTTAACATACTCCTCCAAAACGACTTGAACGATTTCGATGAAATCTTATATGTATATTCAGTAGTTTTACTGCTATGAGGCCCGCTTCATTGAGAGCTTGACAAACTAGCTAAGTACGTGTTTGATAAAAATGTTAAGAAGATTTAGTTAAAATTTCAAAAATAGTTACAGAATTCGCTTTACAAAATTTTAAATATTATTCTCGTATCATAGTTTTAGTTACCATACGAAACGGCTGGACCAATTTCGATGAAATTTTATATGTATATTCAGTAGGTGCCATTCTTGTCTCAGAAACTTGGCTTAAGCCGTGTCTTCCTTCTACCAGTTACTCTCTCCCTGTGTACACCCTTATAAGGAATGACCGCATTGGAAGAATTGGGGGTGGTGTGGCTATTTATTTACGATCTGGAATAGCGTTCTCCAAAATTAGCTCCTCACCACAACCTTCCCTGCCGATGCTGCTGAGCACTTGGTAGTGGAAGTCATGTTATCACACACCAAGGTGCTGTTGGGAGTTTTTTATAGTCCTTCTTTATTAGTAATCTATTTTAATACTTTCGATAAGTTTATCTTTACGAACCTTCCCACTTATAATCACGTCATATTAATGGGGGATTTTAATACATGTATACTAAACAAGGATAGTAGAACCCATAAACTTCTATCCGTGATAGAAGGACATAACCTGCACTTGTTACTCCTCAAAGCAACCCACTGTGCACCTAATTGTATACCCTCTCTTTTGGACCTTATTATTGTATCGTCACCAGATCTTGTTGCCAATTACGGTCAGTGTGGATTAACACCCTTTTCACATCATGATTTGATTTATCTTTCTGCCAAATTTCGTCCTTCTATGTTGAAGCCGCACGTTCTTTTTCGCCGCAATTTTGGTGGAATGGACATCGAGTCTTTGCAGAACGACGCTTGCAATTTGGATTGGTCTTCTGTGGCTGCTGAAGCTACAGTGGATGCCAAAATAAGTCGGTTCAATAATGTTCTTATTAATCTTTACGATAAATATGCTCCCATTAGACCCGTTAAATTAAAACATCTGCCTGCTGCCTGGCTTACAGACGGCATACGGAGTATTATAAATAAAAAACACCGATTACTAGCGAAATATTAAAAAAATAGATCTCCGGAGTCTCATGAACAATATGTAAAAATTAGAAATCGTATTATGTTATGCAGGGACGCTCAACGACGTTATATTCACAAATCTGTAGAGAAAGTTTGGAAATTTTTAAAATCTTTAGGAGTAGGTAAGTCAGGCCCAGGTACACCCGGTTCAGGTATTGATGTCGATACTTTAAATCAGTATTTTTCCAATCCTTTTCTTGACTATAACATTAATACCAAAATACAAACATTGCAACATCTTGCTTCACTCCCTTTAAATGACTACACTCCTTTCACTTTTAACGAGTTTACTGAGGCGGACGTTGAAAAGAAGAATGCTATTGGTTGTGATGAGGTAGGTTGTAATATGATAATTCCCATACTTGATATTGTTTCTCCTATCCTCACTCATATTCTTAACCACTCCATCACATCAAAAGTTTTTCCTAAAATCTGGAAGGATGCTAAAATTATTCCTCTACCCAAAAAGACAAATCCAGCTTCTCTTTCTGACTATCGACCAACATTAATTTTACTATTCCTGTCTAAAGTATTAGAACGCTTAGTTAAACATCAACTCTCCAATTTCTTAAACGCTAACAAGATTTTAAGTGATTATCAATCTGGTTTTCGTGCCGGTCATAGCACTACCACTGCCTTAATAAAGATCACAGATGACGGTGATGTAGTATGTGAATGTAATATTTTTCTTGTAAAACTTTATTAGTTTTATGACAAGAAATGACATGACATATTCTCTACAAATGAAAGAAATCATCATCTCCTACTACAAGTTAAAAGAAAAAAAAACAATTGACAATCATTGATATAAAAAGGAAAGATATGTTACGCTCTAATATCTCAATTAAATACCTAAGCTTGATCAGTCGAACGCAAAGTAATGCGACGAACGTAGCAAACTACGTTTCTCTCGCTTACTTTTGTATTGTACTATCTCACTCTCGCAAACATGGCGAACTAAACAATAATTTATTCTAATTTTCAAACAAATTGTTTTAACCGTACTTACGAATGGAAAGTAATCCCGTGTGTCTTATTTTTTTTCCTTGAGTGATTATAACACTGGCTGAATATACAAGAAGGTATTCTGATGCGTGTTTAATGGTAAAAACAGTCGGAAAATACAAGTGTATGATATGAGGTACCGCGGGTGATTGATTGTCACCAATTGTCACTGTGTCTACAGACCTAGTTTTGTAGGACCAGGCGCTGTGACTAGGTAACGTATCTTCTCTTTTTATATCAATATTGACAATTCTCACCCAGTGAATGTTTTCGCTCTTAAGACTTTGTGCTACATTATCTATATATTAATACATGAAAGGAAAACTTTGGATCCCTTTTAAAGACAATTGAATGAACTGTGGAGTATTAAATTTGGTACAGATAAAGTTTACATTGCGGAGAACTGCAGAAACCTAATATTTTTAAACAAAATGCATTAGAAATACACAAAAATAATAAAAATAAACATTACACACACTAAGTTCAAGTGACATACATGACATTATACACACGACTATATTATTCATAGAAATATAATATATTTAAAGGCCAATGATATTATTTTCTTTATGGCTAAAGTCAGTTGTCAAGCTTAAAAGAGATTTTATTGTTTATTCTATGGTCGAATTTCGGCCACAGGCGATCGCTAGTTAACATTATTATCTAATCTTCCCTTCGTTTTTATTAAGAACTAGTTGAACCTGCAAACGTTGTTTTGCCATATAAATTATTTAATTACTAATATCGCAATTAAGAAATAGGGGTTGATAGAAGGGTGAAAAATTAGGTTTGTGAGCATTGATATAAAAAACCCAAGATGCACAGTCTCGAACAAAACTGACTTGAGTGTCAGTTTTGTTCGAGAGAACTGTCTCTAATTTCACATAAGTAGTTATAGATATGGCAAAAATATATGTTTTTGCATATCCAACCTTAAGCGCAATTTTTAAGGTAGTTTTTAAAAAGCAATGTACAAAAAGTAATGAAATTGACATTATCGCGATCGACGCGATTCTATTTGAAATGAGCGTACAATTTAAAATTGTGCGCTTATTTTTAGGAGACGTTTTTGAGACATTGATTGTGTATCTTGGGTTTTGATATTAATGTTGTGAGTACAGTAATACCCCGGACTTACGCGATAGATGGGACCGAGCGCTATCCGCGTAAGTCGAATTCGCGTAAGTCGGGGTACAATTTTGCATATACCTATAAAGTCATACAAAGTATGTTTAATTGGGACCGGAGACTATAATTTAGGAAATATAAAACAATAATTTAGGAAATAAATTTTAATTTAATTCTAGATAATATGACAAACTATATTAATAAAATGTATAAACACAATCTGAAGTTATTTTGATGTAGAAGGTTAAATCGCGAAGAAAATTAAATCGCGTAACTCCGAATTCGCGTAAGTCGAGGTAGCGTAAGTCGGGGTATTACTGTGTTTTTAATACATCATAAAAATATAAAAATATATTGAAATAAAAATGTTGTGGAAGAATATTATGATTTATACGAGGTTTTTAACAGTAATCTATTGAAGATAATGCAATTAATTGTCTTAGTTTATAGATACGACAATGTCTATCAGTCCGAATTGTTCAGCCTTCTCTAGACACGTCGCATTTTCACTCGTTATACGTGTTTCATGATTAAATTGCTTTTTAGTAACATGAAAAAAGTAAAATGTAAAAAGTAAAAATTTACGACATTTAGTCACTAGGCTTTTATGTTTTGTTGCGTTTCAATAATAAACGATAGATAATAAGGGTACATTTTTGTACATCGTAAAAGTGATATCTCTGGTAGCAAATAGCAATACAAACGACACAGGCGACGCGAGCACCCGCTGTAACAAATATTTGTAGACCGTTAAAAGGTTATTTACGCGGTTCCGATTTCATTGGCACACGTAAAGGCTGTTAGAATTACACTTTACTGGAAAAACAGGGATGTTTATGTACCTACTTTCTTTTTAAAAACCAATCACGTATTTTTTAATCTATTACGAAAAAGAGTGTGTTAAGTTTTTGATAAATGTTTGTGTGTGCTTAAATAAACCTATTTCTGCTGTTCTGTAGACTAATGCTCAGAATGAGCATAGCAGAAATATCACATCGACTACGACATGTTATAACGAACGAGACGGGATTGACTGTTTTGTTTATGAATCGTAACAGTAAATATGATAACTAAATATGGCTACATGCAATGGCACTATGGCTTATGCATGTGGCGACATGCATATGTTTACCGGGTACCTTGTCTTCCCTACCGGAACACTATAGTAACAAATATTGACGCTATCGTGGCAGTAATAGGTAAAAATCCGAGTGAGTCGGTATAGAATTCTACCATTTAACAGTCACGATGGTAGAGACACGGAACCTTTCCCTCCTTCACCTTTTAGGAACAGCCTGGCAGAATGGGTCTATTCTTCAAAGGAGGCTCAGACGAGCACGGGGAAAACCAACGTGATGATATATTTTTTATTCCAATTCATATTTTTTACAATTGCCAAATGGAGCCGTTTGCAGTATATAAAATGTTGCAATAATTTCAGATACGCACTCATCTACCCCTGTCGTGTGCCTCGTCATTGAAGGGGGCACTAACACGGTGCGTGCGGTGTTGGAATACGTGACGGACACCCCTCCAGTACCAGTGGTGGTGTGTGATGGGAGCGGCAGGGCGGCAGACCTCATAGCCTTTGTACACAAGTAAGATATACATACTCTCTACCAGTGGTTCTTAGCATTTTAGTGGTGCCAAAAAAAGCCAAGAAATTAGCCAAGTTCGAGTCGGAAATTGACGAGCTTCTAATCTTAATATATATAAGTTACTTGTCACGTTGTTAGTCTGCGATGGACTCCGAAACTACTGAACCGATTTTAATGAAATTTTGTAGATATCTACTGTTTGGTCCAAATTAAAAGATACGATAGTTTTTACCTCAACAACCCCCGCCAAGTACGCAGTAAAATATTCGGGAGGGAGGGAGGGAGGGAGGGAGAGGGAGAGATGTGCACGCCGCACAGCTGACAATAGCTTACTATTGCAAAAAGTGTCGTGACAACTTTTCGTAAGAATTTTTTCCGTCTAGCCCCTTTCACAACGCGCGATAAGGAACTTCGTAGAATTTCGACCCACGGTCGAATTTCGGCACCCGGTCGAATTTCGTAACCCGGTCGAATTTCGGCACCCGATCGAATTTCGACCCACGGTCGAATTTCGGCACCCGGTCGAATTTCGGAACTCGGTCGAATTTCGGCACCAGGAGGGAGGGAGGGAGGGAGGGAGTCGATCGAAAAAAAATTGTTACGAATTTTATTTTGCATCAGCATATTTTTTTTTTTTTTTTTATTATAAGATAGCAAACAAGCAGATGGGTCTCCTGATGGAAAGAGTCAACCATCGCCTATAGACACCAAAGATGTTAATGGTGTGTTGCTATCTTGTGGCGAGGTTTAATGCCACATGCATAAGTTTACCGGCTACCTTACCCTCCAAACCGGAACACGACAGCGACAAGCGCTGACGCTATTGCGGCAGGAATAGGTAAGGGGTGGTACCAGACCCGGGCGAGACAATGCAGAACTCTACCACCTAGTAGCCACGATGGTAGTGACTCGATAGCCAATCGGTCGCCTTTTACGACCTGCCTGGCAGAACGGCAGTTGGCCTATTCTACAAAGGAGGCCGGGACCAACACGGCGAAAATATGGACATTAATTAAAGTTGTGGACAAGCCCACCGTGCCCATAACTCTTTCTCTTGATATCTCTTTTGACATAGGCCACCTACTGTTTGGAGGTAATATATCCGTTTTATGAATGAATAATAGGGATGTCGGTAATGCAATAAAGTATCGATACATATCGATATAGATATTTTTTAAAATATCAATATCGATGTCGATATTTTTATTTAAAAATATCGATATATCGGTACGATATTAAAAAAAGAGCTAATCTCTCAGTCATTTTAGGTACATTACTAGATAAATACTAATCAATATACATCATTTTTAATAAATCAAGAATAACGATAAAAAATATTAATTACTTATTAATTAAACCAATATTTATCTGGTACAGACATAGCAAAAAACAAAGTGATCTGAGCCCATACAGCCTAGTCAGATACACAATTGAATGAAATTACTGAACTGAACTGACATATGTCACATGTGTCATTGTCCTAAAGACAGAGTTGCTAACTTAAAAACCAACCAAATTAAAAAGCTGTTAAGCAGTAAATTGAGTCGATCAAATAAAAACAAAAGAAAATGTCGTTTTTGATACAATTTTCGATATTAGATTTTTGATATCGATGTATCGATATATCGTTACAAAATATATCGCCCAAAAATATCGATATATCAATGTATCGATATTTATTCGACAAGCCTAATGAATGAAAGCTGTTCTATAGGACATTATTATTTGTGTAAATAAATAAATAAATATGAATATTCCTTGACAAATTACACAAAATGATCTAACCCCAAAGTAAGCAAATTATTTGCTTGTGTCAACGTTATTATTACATAGAAATACATATATAGATACCAAATATATATAATAAACACCCAAACCACAGAATACTAACTAACAGAATATTAACCCAGAAATACAAACATCAATGCTCATCACACAAATGATTGCCCCTGTCGGGAATCGAACCCGCGCCTCGTCGATTGCGTATCAGGGTCACTAACCACTCTACCAATGGGATGGTCATCGAACGGGATATCCGTATATTAATATGTGAAGCGTAAACTTTGTATCCCTTTTACGACACTTATACGGACAGAGTATTAAATTTGGAAAAGTTTTTCTCCGTGATCCCAGACCCCAGGATTTGAAGAATGTCATCTGTTTCTTCATGTTCTTTCTACCAGGCAGCTTGTTAGGGGCGTCCATAAATTACGTGAGGTGTTTTTTTAATTTTATGTCCTTCCTTCCCCACCCTGGTGAGATGTCGTGAGATTTTATTCAACCTCCTCCCCTATCCCCCAATCTCACGTGAGATTTTTCAAAATATGGGTTTCTGAAATATGTAAAAACGCGTTCGATTGTTATTGTAAAAAGAAAAAAAAATCTTCGTGCTTCTATTTACGATAAGTTGAGGCTGTATAACGTCGATCTTAACAGTATCACGATTACACTTAAGATTAACTTAAGTATGTACAATCTGGATATTGGACTAAAATAGTATATATTCTTTGTTTCAATATGAAAAAAAATTACGTGATATTTGCCGAGACCCCCCCCTCCCTCCAACGTAAGATTAGATGAGATTTGACTCGACCCCCTCTCCCCCTTAAACATCTCACGTAATTTGTGGACGCCCCCTTACAGGCGGAGAATTAGCTATACGTGTCGCTACCATCTTGACAACTACGTGGTCGAGATTCGTAACGTCTCGTCTAGGTATTTAATACCACCGCCTTACCTATTTTGATTTATATATCAGAGACACAGACATACAAACAATAATTGTATCATCACGCCTGACCCGATTCTCTTGTAGGATAGGCTGAGTAAATCGGACTTTCCGGATAACCACGATTCACAGGGTTATCGGTAGGCGAGATAAGTGTTGATCCCCATTACCGCATTTTATCGACCTGATAACAATTATCGACTATTTTTAGCAATCACCGGGACTCACGGCTTGACGTGCTTACCCAAGGTACGAGTGCACACCAACCCACCATCCGCTAGACTCCGAGTTCTACTGAGACTATGGATTTTTGAGAAAAACTTAATAAAAAACCTCGACAACACTTGCCCGACTAAAATGAACGTACCCTAGACTCCATGATCTGAGCCAAATAGACTAAAACCTAGACCTAGGCCTGTAAACTTATGCGTGTGGCATTAGACCTCGCCACAAGATAGCAACGCACCATTAACATTTTTGCTGTCTATAGGGGATGGTTGACTCTTTCCATCGGGAGACCCATCAGCTTGTTGCTATCACATGATGTATAAAAAAAAACCTCGAAGCAGTCAAGAAACACACTGACAAAAAATTCAAAATAATAAACTGGTGTCAGTGAGTCTTATTGTGAATAATCTGAATATATATCGCAAAATTTTTTGCCTACTAACAGACACTACCGATTTTTTGT
This sequence comes from Apodemia mormo, assembly GCA_036924255.1. Classification (NCBI taxonomy): domain Eukaryota; kingdom Metazoa; phylum Arthropoda; class Insecta; order Lepidoptera; family Riodinidae; genus Apodemia; species Apodemia mormo. Next base: position 7,338,249 of record JAUPFN010000019.1, read on the forward strand.
AGTATAGGACTGAAAATTGAGTGTCAAGACAGGCTCTATGAATTTATGTTCTGCATTGTCTACAGTTTTGATGGTAAAGTAGTCGGTAAACTTAAGCATGTAGCATTAAGACTCACCACAAGAATAGCAACGCGTCATTAACATCTTTGGTTTTCGTGGTGTTGGTCCCGGCCTCTTTGAAGAATAGGCCAACTGCCGTTTTGCCAGGCAGGTCGTAAAAGGCGACCGATTGGCTATTGAGTCACTACCATCGTGGCTACTAGGTGGTAGAGTTCTGCATTGTCCCGCCCGGGTCTGATCTCGCTCGATCACTCTCTAGATCTCGCCACAAGGTAGCAACGCACCATTAACATCTTTGGTGTCTATAGGCGATGGTTGACTCTTTCCATCAGGAGACCCATCTGCTTGTTTGCTATCTTATGATATAAAAAAAAAGTCTATAGGTAATGGTTGTCTTGCCATGTTTGTTTGCTATTTTATGATATAAAAAAATACACATAATAATGTGATGTTAATTTTTTTTACATCGAATTTTATTAAGTTTTTGTTAACCTTACGTTTTAATGGGGCATACAGACTGGCATATGTAATCCTATCATTTGCGTTACCTTTGTTTTCAATTTTTACTAAGTGTTTCACAAACCCGGATATCGAACCCGGGACCTCGTGATCTGAACCGATTAAGCTTACTTCTGGGCTTGTAGTCAATCTACAAAAATTAAAAAAATAATTAAATAAAGTAAGGTGGAATGCTGCAGGATATGTACTTTTTGTAGGTATGCATCAGAAAGTGGAGAGCAGACGGTTCTGGAGTCAATGCGAGATAACCTGATTACTACGATCCAGAAAACTTTCGAGGTGGGAATGCAACAGGCGGAGCGCTTGTACGGTGAACTTCTGCAATGCACCAGGAAGAAAAACCTAGTAAGTCTATATTTTGAAGCTTATTAACTATTTTTTTGCTCAGCGGATCAATAATAATAATTATAATCATTTATTTGTCTCATTATATATACAAAGGTTTTAAAAAATGTATTCTAAAGTACTAAATGATAGTGCGATTTTTCTAAACCTTTCACACTGAGAGTCTGGTCCTTGAAATAGGTATAGCAATACCTGTAGTACAAGTTACTAGTGCTCTCTCCACGGACTGGTCTTTGAAACATCATAACTATAGATGAATAATATTACCTAGTGTATAAATTATATTTAACAGTTAATAAAAAGGTCCTCTTGGTCATTTTGTTCCATGTTGATCGGGCTCCATTTGAAGAATAGACATCTATGTGTATAAAAATCAATTGCTGTTCGTTAAAACTCGTCTTCGTCTTGCTAAAACTCGATATCGAAGCCAAAAATATAGTTTTTAGAAACTGTTTGTCTGTTTGTCTGTATGGACGTCCGGGGTAAACTCAAAAAGTACTGCATGGATTTACATGAATTTTCAAATTTTGCATGAATATTACTAACAGGTCGGGTCAATGTATAGGCTACATATTATCACGCTATCACCTACGGGGGAGGAGCTGTGCGAAGTAAACGAAGTCCGCGCGGACGAAGTCGCGTGAAACAGCTAATCTATCTATATATTAATATGTGAAAGAAGAAGAAAGAAAGAAGTTCTTTCTTTCTTTCTCTTTCTTTCTGAAGGAAAAATCTTTGGATCCCTTTTTAAGACAATTGCGCGAACGGTGGAGCATGAAAGGTGCAGTTTGAGTTTACATTGCGGAGGATGCAGAAACCTAATATTTTTAAATAAAATGCATTAGAAATACATTTAATTAATAAAAATAAAAATTACACACACTAGATTCGTGTGACATACCCGATAAGATACACACATGTATAACCTTTTCTTTACGGCTCAAGTTTTTTGTCAAATTTAAAAGTCTGTGGTCGATTTTCGGCCATAGGCGATCGCTAGTGACAATAAAAGACTACTACTACTACGTAGTAGAGTTCTGCACTGGATTTTTGGTACCACCGCCTTACCTATTCCTGTCGCAACAGCGCCAGTGTTGGTCTCTAACGGGTTCCGGTTTTAACATGAATATATTAAACAACACAGAGATCAAATCAATTATCATATTAAAATTTCAAAAATTAAAATAGATTTTCTTTTTATATCATAAGATAGCAAACAAGCAGATGGGTTTCCTGATGGAAAGAGTCAACCATCGCCTATAGACACCAAAGTTGTTAATGGTGCGTTGCTATCTTGTGGCGAGGTTTAATGCCACATGCATAAGTTAACCGGCTACCTTACCCTCCAAACCGGAACACGACAGCGACAAGCACTGACGATATTGCGGCAGGAATAGGTAAGGAGGTGGTGGAGAAGGCAGAACTCTACCACCTAGTAGCCACGATGGTAGTGACTCGCATAGCCAATCGGTCGCCTTTTACGACCTGCCTGCAGAACGGCAGTTGGTCTATTCTTCAAAGGAGCCCGGAACTAACACGGGGAATTCGTTATAACTTCAAAAACTTAATAGAGAAAAATTTCGACACGACAGGATTTGAACCTGCGATTTTGCGACTTGACCTGCGATCTTTTTCCCTTGTGATTTGGGCTCCTTTGAAGAATAGACTAACTACCATTCTGCCGGACAGGTCGTAAAACGTGTTACAACCACCGTGACGTTCCGCAACGGTAGTAGTAGTTTTGGCGTGATTAACAAACATCCATCCAAAATTAGGATTGTGGCGAATTTACACAAACTTTTTGTCTTTTTTAACTTTCCCCACTACGTATGTAGATGAGGAAGTTACTGATTTCACCCCGATTTTCGAAAATCGAGTTTTCCCCAGATATCCACGTTTTGAGGTCCTAGAAACCTTTCCCGACTATTTTCGCGATGACGTCAGTATGACTGTATGTATGTATGTGTGTGTGTGTAAACATCTCGTAACTTTTGAACGCCTGGATCGATCGAAACGCGTTTGATGGCATTCGATTGGATTTTGCTCAACTTAAACTTCCTAAAAATTTGAACTTAGCCGGCCCAGGAGATTTTGAGATATTTGAAAAAACCTCGAAAAAATTTTTGACGAAACAATTTCTTTTAATATTAGGTACTTCCAGATTAATGTACCGATTGAGCACAAAATCTAGTCAACTCTTTCCCTCAAAAAACTACGTGTAATTCATAAATTGCATCGAAATCGGTTGATCCAACGAGTAATCGTTGACGAAAAAATTTGAAAAAAGTGTTTTTTCAACATAACTTCGAAATTTTTGATTTTTTGGTATTCTACGATATTTAAGTTTAAAAAACAACGTCGAAAACCGTTTTAAATATCAAAATCGAATCTAATTTTCGAAAGTTACAGCTTTTCAAATATTAAAATTACGTTGTTTTTTGCAAACTTACTTAATATTTTTGAAATAACTTTCAGGCTAATAGATACACCGATTTACTTAAAAATCTTATCAGCTTTTCTTCTTAAAAAACTACGTCAACTATCGTTAATTGGATCAAAATCGGCTAACTTGTTTGGAATTTGTCATTGACGAAAATATTTGAAAAAATATTTTATGACATTGGTTCGAAATTTTTAACCTATCCTAAACCTAAAGCAATATTTTAAGTCCCAAAGATTGAGTTAAATGCCACTCGAAAGATTAAAATCAATCATCGTTTCCGAAATATACAGCTTTTGAAAAATCAATAATATACTTACTGCCATTTTTAACAAAATAGATGTTTGAACTGAAAATATCTATGCTTATAGTTTTTACTTTTTTAAGCTTAAAATACCTTAATTTAGCAGGAAGTTTCAGGGATGACCTGCAGGATCAATCGTTTATAGATTTTTTTGTGTGGCAAATTTACTATTATGGCGAAAAAAAAAGTATCTTCACGCCCGTATCCCCGAAAAGGTAGGCAGAGTACAACAAGTGCACCCACGATTAGCCGAAGATACTTGGTCCCACAATGTGATAGGTGGCCAACCTATCGCCAACCGGGCACTTTCCAATCCCGGGCAATGGCGAATTTACAACAACCCGATTTAAAAGCCATCCATAATATAGCTACATTGTCTCTGAGGAACATAGCTTACTTTTTTCCCGACTCAGTGAAAGGAAATATTAGGTGACGGTCACGCAAGTGAAGACGCAGACAAAACTTAGTTTTAACCTAAACTATATTTAGACACATTTTAAACTGTGTGATAACTGATAACAAATTCAAGCGTTAGCGAATAACCAGTTACCGGTTTCCTCATTTTCATATATTACAAGCGCTATCAATTTTAGCGGGACTTGAATAAGTAAACAGCTCGAGGCCGGTTGAAATTGGTTTTCACCCGACTTCACAAAAAGGAGGAAGTTCTCAATTTGGTTGCTTATACTTTTTATGTAACGGAGTTATGTTCTATATAAAACTTTACGTATAGTAAAGTTTTTATATAGAACATGACTCCGTCACATATATCTATATATGCATTTACGATATGTTAACGATTATCGACTATTTCTAGGAATAACCTGGACTAACAGTTTAAAGTGCTCATCCGAGTGCACATCCTTACATATTATGTATGTATGTACGGTACTAGATTCCTTCTGCCTACACCTTAGACCGTGAAGACATTTAAGAAAGAAAGAAAAAAATGTTTATTTGCAAGTATACGTGTGTTACATAATTATGTATACGCAAAAATATTTTTCAAATCCTATAGAACTGCAACTTCGTTATTTTCGACATTTTTAAACATATAATGGAGAAATTACGAGTTATGACTGTCTGCCGTAAACCGAAAGGGATGGTCTCGCAATATATAAATTTAATGGCTGCTTCAATTAATTCAATTGTTTCAGTTATACTTTAATAAATGGGGACCACAGGGACAGTTAATTTATTACTATTAAAATGTAATGTACCATACATTACATTTTCTTTGTTGCTTTTGTCTGTGAAAGGATTGGGTAAAGACCACAGCTTTTTGAATGCCAAAATTTTTGTGTGTAAAAATTTTTCGAGAAAAATTATTATATTATAACTACCGATCGCCTGTGGCCGAAATTCGACCATAGACTATACAACAAAATCTCTTTTAAGTTTGACAACTGAGAGCTGTAAAGAAAATTGTATCATCTATATGTGTGTATAATATTATGACTGTAGTGTGTGTAATGTTTATTTTTATTATTTTAATGTATTTCCAATGTTATTTAATTTTAATTAATGTATTTTTATTAAGTAATATTAAGTTTCTGCGGACCTCCACAATATAAACCTTAACTATGCCAAATTTCATACACCAACGTTCGCGCAATTGTCTTAAAAAGGGATCCAAAGTTTTTCCTTCACGTATTAATATATAGATGAGTACTTTATCACCAGTCATGCTTCAATTTATGCGATTTTAAATAGTTATACCTGCAGGCCTACTCTTGAAAACAATATAAATCTTAAACCAATATTGATAAAAACAATAAATTTCGAATATCGTCAAAAACGGTACTCTTGAAACCAATATTGCCTACATTGATTCAGTATAGTAACGACCTAATTACTGGAAATAGATGTCATCGTTACACGTCAAGCTAGTGTTAAAAGTCGAAATTTTCAGTACCGTTTTAAACAAAATAACGAATAAAAGCAATAATGAGTAGTTCCAAAAAATTTCGAAATCCGTGTGGCGCTGTCGCCGAATCCAATAATTGAATATAGTTGTCCAGAGTACGAAATACTTCAAAATTCATTAAATATTCATTTAAAATTGAAATAGGTTTTCAAGAGTAGCCCTACTGATTCGGTTAATATACTTTTAATGGAAAATTTAAATGCACGTTTAGCAGAGCTAGATTCTCATATCTCAAACTAAAATTAATACAATTGTCTTTGAAATATAAACGACGTATACATAACTAGCAGTTACTCGTGACTTCGTTCGTGTTACAAAAAATCATTTTTCTTTGCTGAGTTATGTGAAAACGGTGCCTTATGGCACTCCTGGATAATTTAACTCTCACTAAAAGTAAAATAATTTTTAAAATAATTGGTCTAGTGGTTTTTGAGTTAAATCATTAGAAACAAACAAACAGTGGCGGATTTACCAATAGGCTGAGTAGGCTGAAGCCTAGGGCGGCAGATTTTGGGGGGCGGCAAATTTTGAGATGTCCTATAGAAAATATATATTTTAGTCTATATAGACTTCTATATAGACTACCTGACCCATGCAAATATTTCGCACAGCATTTACAATCTAGATCCACTTAAGAAGAACAAGTACTTGCAAGCATGAACTAACAACAGACATTTTAAACAGAAGAATATATCTAAATAAGAAGTTCTTACACTCACGAACAATAAAAAAAAATTGACATCAACTTAGTTCTACAAATATTGATATCAGATCCAACTCACCCCATATTCAATTTAAAATTTTTGCCGATATTTACAGTATCATATTGCACAGTGTAAACATTTTACACTTTTTGCACTCAGTGTATTATGCTATGCCCAGGTACATTGACAGGTCTGGATTTACACTTAGGGCATTCGGGACTAGTGTCCGGAGTGGCAAATTTTTAGGGGTGGCAAAATTCGAAGGGTTAGCCAAAAATTCTTTGCGTTTTAAAAATGCTTTTAAAATTTATTTTAAGAATATACATTTCATTTTCAATGCTACCTTTCTTCTAAGAAAAATTGTTAAAATTAAGTTTTGCTTTATTGGAATTACCATCTTCACTCTGGAGAACACAGACTTATCAAAATGTTTAGCCCAACTATTTTTGTATGACAATTTCATTGATAATTTTGAAAGTAGAAAATCGGGTATAAAGATATTTTATAATTTTCACAAGTACATAATAAAAATTATTGTCATCATCACTTGGATACTCTGTAAGTAAGTAAAACGAAAGATATATCGAATGTAATATTACTTAATATTGTAAATGACATACTACATTGTGTATAGGACAATAATCAAACTATACCTCACCCAGCCTTACTTGTGATTGAGCTTTTACTTCAAAATATTCTAATATTGGAAAAAAAATTATTGTTGGCCCGGGCTACTTCAAAGAATAAGTACATCATCTGGCATTCTGTCTGGTTTTTCGTGATTGCTCTAATTGCTTGAAAGATTGGCTAAATATGTCACTACCACCATATTTTTTTTTTAGATAGTAGAGTTCCGCAACACCAAGCTCGGGCTTGGTAACGCCGCCTTACCTCTTCCAGTCGTAATAGAGTCAATGCTTGTCACTCTTAAATTCTAGTGCATATGGTATTACCATTCCAAAATTAACATTTTTGGTGTCTATATGCGATTGTTGCCTCATTTCATCAGGAGAGTCGCCTGCTTGTTTTCTATGATATAAGAAAAATCTTAAGTAAATTTGTGGATTGTAAAAATAATCTAGAATCTGACACTACTGGAGGTCGGTAGGGGCGGCAAAAGTTGAATAGCCTATAGGCGGCAAATTTGTAAATCCGCCACTGCAAACAAACAAAAATCAAACCTTTCCTCTTTATAATATTACTTTAGATAATACGATATATTTTAAGTCTTATGGATTTCACAGTTTGCCCTTTTGAAAATTGACTCTTTCTTACCAGACATGTCATAAAACGCGAAAGGAGGCGTTTTACTAGAGTTCTGCATTGTCTTGCCCGTGTTTGGTACCTATTCCTGCTGTCAGGCGTAGTGCTGGTCACTGTTGTGTTTCGGTTTGGAGGGGAAGGTAAATTTACGCATGTGACATTAGAACGGACCGTAAGGACCGATAACGTCTTTGGTGTCTATAGGCGATGGTTGCGTCTTTCCATCAGAAGAGCCATCTGCTTATTTGCTATCTCACAATGTAAAAAAAACATTCCGATTTAAATCAGATATATATAACAACTAAGGAAACATTCCAAGTTTCATCAAAATTGGTTCAGTAGTTTTTTGGATATGGGTATAGTTGACATATATTTGAAGATGATTTTGTTTTTTAAATTAATTTATTATTATTAAAATTGTTATTTCAACTGAGTATTATCATCTACAGATAACAGTGTTCAGGATCCAAGAGCGAGCTGAAGGTGGGGAGGTGCAGGAGTTGGACCAAGTGATTCTCACGGCTCTGTTTCGGGCACAGCACTTGTCTGCGAGTGAGCAGTTGTCTCTGGCGCTGACCTGGAACAGAGTGGATATTGCGCGGTCTGAGATCTTTGTCTATGGACAAGAATGGCCTCCAGGTACGTTTACTTTATAATAATAGGAATATTCATTTATTTCATTTCAAATTTGTTATAAAAACCCTAAATGAAAAGAAAAAATCAATTTGGTTTGCAACTTCAAACTTAAATGTTTAATAATAAATTTAAATAATTTTTCTAAGTACTTCACTTTTTAAAACTGCAGCAACCAACTTTCCATTTCCTGTCATCTCCAGAACCCTGCATCAGATTTCACCAAATTAAAATAAGACCACACCAGGGGTATACCCTCTTAAACATAAAATAATTTTCAAAATCGGTTCATAAATAACCGAGTTCTGAGGTAACAAACGAGAAAAAATATACAACCGAATTGATAACTTCCTCCTTTTGGTAAGTCGGTTAAAAAGGTATCAAAATGTATAAAACTTTAGGAATTAAATTTAGCATTACAGTGGAGTAGATTATGAAATAGTAGAGTTCTAAGGAATTTTGATTACAAATTAGGTTTTAAAATTTAAAAAGAAAAACTAAATCTATTCTAGGCTGTCCAATCGAAATAAATAAAAATTCAGTGCTATTCGATTCTCTTAAAGATGCTTCGGTTGCGAAGTGAAACGTGCATTGAGTGCATAATTTGTGTGTTACTGCCTTTGCTACAGACGTGGAAAAAGTGTGGTGGAAAACTGTGGTCTCCTCTAATTTTCAGGCCTTGGATAATTTTGCCTCATTCCTTACACTACCTTTCGTTTCAGTTACATCACAGCAGTTTCATAGATTTCGCGGAAAATTTGCAAATTAAATACTACAATTTCTTCTTTAAATTATTATAGATTACCGCAAAGTAACGTATGTATCTATTAAATATTAGTTTTATTTTATTTTAAATGTTATTTAGCAGATTTTGCTAGTATCAGTCATTGTTAAGTTTTAAAATTTACCACGGAAATATATATTCAACCAACTACCCAAAATGGACGAGTTTCTCAATGCGTTTGTATTATTTTAAACGTTTGTTACGTCGAATGTTATCCATCGATAAATCAATGTGGAAAATTTTCATTTTTTTGTTTGGGAGGATATATTTTTCTTTTGGTTCCATTAAATTTCATGTAGATCTCATTTCGGGTTCCAGACATACATTTTTTTTTCGGAATGTCTGAATCATTGTTGGCCCTAAAGCTTCACAGCCTTCGAACCTTCACAGCTTTACCGGTCACGGGGACGAGTAGCTCAGCCAGAGTTTAAAGATGTGGGACAGTGTGCCCTCCTAAGGGTATCTTCTGTAAGACAGATCCTCGGCTTTGGGTAGGGTCGTGTTTTACGATAAGAGGGTTAGGCGGCGGTCGGCGACGCTGTCGCGTGTGTAGGTGTGTAGTGTGTTTGTGTGCCGTTGGCCAGAGATACCGGGTCGTCGGGATCGGTGAGAATCAGACATACAGAGAAGCTGGAAGGTGGTTATTACGTTTAAACTATTTAGAAAGGGATTAATTTATAATTCTGAAAATATTCTGGCGATGAAACGATTATTGTCTACAATTATTATTTACGTAACAATTTTATTAAAAAAGTTATTAAATTTTCCCCGTGTTGGTCCGAGCTCCTTTGAAGAATAAACGAACTGCCGTTCTGTCAGGCTGATCGTTAAAGGCAAGTGATTGGCTATACGAGTCACCATCATCCTGATTACTAGGTGGTAGAGATCCGCAAAGTCGCGGCCGTGTTTTTGGTACCACCGCCTTACTTATTCCTGCCGCAATAGCGTCGATGCTTGTCATTATCATATTCGGGTTTTAGCCATACTGTGGAAAACTTTTAGCCAGTAACTTTATTTATATATCATTAAACTGCAAACAATCTTTCTCTTGGCTCTCCTGATGCAAAGATCAACAACCGCCTTTAGACATCAAAGATGTTAATGGTGCTTTGCTATCCAGATGGCGGGGTCTTAATGCCACAGGCATAGGTTTATAGGATATATTAACGGATTACCGGAACACGATAGTGGCGAGCTTTGACGCTATTGCGGCAAGAATAAGGCCAAAACCAAACCCGGGCGAGAAAATGATATCTTTGTTTATTTAGTAACTAGCATAAGTAAGGCTAAACCAAGCTCGGGCGAGAAAATGCTATCTTTGTTTATTTAGTAACTAGCTGTCGCCCGCGATTTCGTCCGCACGGACTTCGTTGACTCCGCAAAACACCTCCCCCGTAGGTGATAGCGTGATAATATGTAGCCTATATGTTGACCCGACCTGTTAGTAATATTCATGCAAAATTTGAAGTAAATCCATGCAGTATTTTTTGAGTTTACCCCGGACATACATACAGACAAACAGACATACAGACAAACAGACAAAAATTCTAAAAACTATATTTTTGGCTTCGATATCGATTGTAGATCACGCCCCAAGTATTCTTTTAAAAAAATATTCAATGTACAGTTTTGACTGTCCTATGATTTAATTACATGTATAGATATTGTGTAATTGGCATTAGGTGCCCCACATACCTACAATAATATTGCGCAATACTTTTATTGTGCAATAATATTGAATACCCCTTTGTTTCCAGACGTTCAATAAATTCACTAAATAAAATTGACAAACCAGTCTGATCAATATTTTCGTGCCAGTAACATGTCTGACGAGGAAGTTTTGACGGCAATCATGCTGGTGATTTTGTTTAATAAATCTATACAATTCTATACACTCAAGTAATGACTCGCATTCTTCATCTTTTATGGCCGAATGTTTTGTTTCGGGCGAATGTAAAATTTCGATCGAATGTCGAAATTCGGCGGAATGACGTATTTCGGTCACATGTTCAATTTCGACCGAGTGTCGAATTTCGGCCAGTGGTCGAAATTTTGGTACATTCTAGTAATGAACTATTAAATTTACAAGATGAATAAAATTACCGCGAAATGACGAAAATTTCTTGCTCGCCATTTTGCTTAAATTTACGACACGACCATACATTAAATACCGCGACTGACCGACCACGACCGTTCCAAGCTCTGAAGTGAAAAATATTGTGCAATATTAAACCTACACAGTGCAAGAAAAAAATATTGTACAATGAGAATTAAACCCGCTCAAACTTTCGTTCAATCATTGTGCAATCTTCAATATTAACTCTAAACGGTCAATAATATTGTACAATACGTAATATTGCGCAATATTATTGTAGGTCTAGTGGCCGCCTTAGTTGATCAGTTTGTGACGTTTGATTTTATGTCATAAATAGGCACAGATCTTTCTACAAACAGCAAATCACAAAAGTTGTGTTAAAGCAGCCAACTTATTTGTCTTATCAGTATGTGTAATATTTCTTTTCAATAATGTCGCACGTTTGAACGCGATTATATGTGCTCTCAACCCACATATAATGATAATTACGAATATTTTTTTGAGCCGTAAAGTTTTAGATTATCCAAACTTTTATTTATCTCAAAAAATGTAGGCATTAAACCGGAATCATCAGCAAGAAGCTATTAGTATTAGTATAGTCTTAAGAGCTAAAAGCCTAATCACTGTTAAGTATACCAAATACGCCGTCGTTTATGCTGGCTGAAAGAGGCAACTCAAAGCTTAAAGCTGAAAGGCTTTAGTTATCGCCATTTATTTAAAGTAAAACATTAACGATAACGTATTAAAATTGCTTTATTAATTCTCTTTTATATCTATATATATAAAAATCAATCCCTATTTTCCTTAGTCACGACATCACACCTGAATGGCTGTACCAATTTCGGTAATTTTTTTGTTGTGTTTGTATAATTGTAAGGAGAAGGTTCTTTTAAAAGAAAATGTTAAGAAAATTGCGCGGAAAATTAGAAAATTTAAGAATACTTAACCACCATATAAAGTTTAATCCCGTAGAAATATATAAATTAAGTGTCACGTTGTTTGTCCGCTATGGATTCCTAATATGTAAGGCAAAACAACGTTTGCGGGGTCAGCTAGTATATATATATATATATATATATATATATATATATATATATATATATATATATATATATATATATATATATATATATATATATATAAATCAATCCCTATTTTCCTTGGTCACGACATCACGCCTGAATGATTGGACCAAAATCAATTATATGAAAAAAAAGACAAGCCCGCTGAGTTACTTCCGCCGGATCTTCTCAGTGTGTGGCCGCGTTTCCGATCCGGTAGTAGTTTTTAAAAAAATATGTTGACGTGTCAAAATAACTTGTAAAAAGTTTTATTGAATAAAGTATTTCTGATTTCTGATTAACGGTATTTGACGCAGTTTTTAAAGGAGAAAAGCCAATAAGATTTTTAAGTCCATCGGTGTATTAGCCTGAAAATTATTTTAAAAATATAAAGAAAATATGCTAAAAATGACGTAAATTTTAATATTTGAAAAGCTGTAACTTTTGAAAATTGGATTCGATTTTGATTCTTGAAATGCCATCTGACGTATTTTTTTTGGTACTAAAATATTGTAAAATAACAAAAAATGATTGGTTGAAAAATTTCGAAGTTATGTCGAAAGAACACTTTTTTTTAATTTTTCGTCAACGATTTCTCCCAAACGGATAAGCCGATTTTGATGTAATTTATACATTAGATGTAGTTTTTTGAGGAATAGAGCTGATTAGTTTTTGTACTCAATCGGTACATTAATCTGGAAGTGATGTTAAAATAAAATACTGTTTCGCCAAATTTTTTTTTTGGGGTTTTTTCAAAATTTCTCAAAATCTCCTAGGCCGAGTTGGTTTAAATTTTCAGGAAGTCTAAGTTGAGCAGAATCCAATCGAATGCCATCAACCGCGTTTCGATCGGTCCAGCTGCTCAAAGTTATGAAATGTTTACATAAATACACACACATAATTACATACATACAGGCATACTGACGTCATCGCGAAAATAGTCGGAAAAAATTCCTAGGACCTCAAAACGTGGAGATCCGGTGAAAACTCTCAAAAATCGGAGCAAATTCAGTAACTTCCTATCTACGTACACTACGTACTACGTAGCGGGAAGTTACAAATTTGGACCCGTTTTTTAGACTATTGCGTGAACGGTGGAGTGTAAAATTTGGCACAATTAAAGTGTACATTGCAGAGCTGCAGAAACCTGATATTTTTAAATAAAATGCATTAGAAATACATTAAATTAATAAAAATAAACATTACACACACTACATTCATCAAAGTGTAAAGGTAGGCAGGCATCAAAGTGTAAACACCTTTTGATTTTTAACTCTTAATTTTATTCTAAAACAAATATCTAAAGTTGATATTTGACTAAAATTAATCAAATTAATGTATTAAAATAGTACCTGCTACACTTGACATAAATAACTTTTCCAACAACAACTATGGATATATATACTGAGTTAAATAAAAATTTGAAGGATGTTGTGGCGATGGTGAACACTAAAATCCAAGCATTTGATACAACACTGGAAGAAAAAATTAACAAAGCACCAACTTCCAGTTCCAGTGAGTTGTCTCAGCTAAAATCTGACTATAAGGACTTTAAAGATTTTGTGTGGAAAACCTTATCATTGCTTCAACGTCAGATTGAATTACTCATGGCAGGCTATGACAAGCATGAGACTCTTTTGCGAAGAAAAATTCTTCTGTTTCATGGTCTTCAGGAAGAGAATCAAGAACAGCTGGAGCACAAGCTTATTAGTGTTATTCACAACAACGTCAAATTACCCAGTATAGTGCACAGCGATATTGAACTTTGCCATCGACTTGGTACTAAGGGTGATAAGCCACGGCCAGTATTAGTTCGCTTCAGTGGACTTAAGTGTCGTAACCAAGTTTGGACATCTAAAAGCCAGCTCAAAGGATCAGGCGTAACCTTAAGTGAGTTTCTTACTAAGCCTCGACAAGAAGTTTTTGTTGCCGCTAGAAAACATTTCGGAATCGGACAATGTTGGAGCACTGATGGCAGCATTGTGATTTTATTGCCAGACAAAAATCGTAAAAAAATTGTCTCAATGTCTGAATTAATTCCCCTTACTGAAAAATATCCAGCTCAAAAAGCACAAGAACCTAAACAGAGCAGGTCCCGTCGTCCAGTTAAGAAATAAATTTCTATAATAGCATAGTTTCGTAATCTTGCTTTGTGTTGTGTTGATTCATATTTCACCATATTGAAGATAACACGTATGTAGGTATTTGTTCACTTGTTTACAATATTCTAATTTTCTTTTATTCGACGGTATTTGTGAGTTTATAGTTTATAATAAGCACATAGGTATTTTAAATTTATCTTTACATATTTTACTTAATTTTCTCGAGACGATTGGCGTTTGACTTTGACAATTGCCAAGCTGAAATATGACATACTATACCAATGTCAATTATTGTCAATTAGTTTTTTTTTTTTCTCAGTATGTCATAGATCATTAATCACTATGCCAAACACAAATGTCGAATGCCGTAGGTGTTGCTTTAGTTAGGTATTACTTTCGTTTTATATTTTGTGAGCACCTTAATTTTAAATATATTGACACACACACACACACACACACACACACACACACACACACACACACACACACACACACACACACACACATACACACATGTATATATTTGCCTTCGTATTCTAGGTAATTACTATTAAAATGTTTTTTTTTTCATACTATTATTACCTTAGTATCTAAATTAATATAATTTATTTTGTCTCGAATTGTAGCTCGTATTATGTTTTATTTGCGTAACTGTATTTTTTTTTGTACTTTTTTAATTTAATTTTTTTTTTGTTAGTTTAAGTTTGTTATTTTTTTTATATTATGGTAGATGCTTCATACGATAGTGACAGAGACAGCTATTGCACTTGTAATTCAAGTGATGATTATGCTAGTGCCAGTAGTGATTTTTCTTCGACAAATGATTCTTTTCCACTAGATATACAGCTTAAATCAACTTTTAATAATGTGCGGTCATGTCTCAATCTAGTACACATAAATGCACAAAGCGTTCCGGCCCATTACAATGATCTTCTGGCATCCTTTAGTGACGTTGGATTAGATTGTGTTCTCATTTCCGAGTCGTGGCTAAAACCCTCACTTCCATCTTCTTGGTACGTACTTCCAAATTTCACACTAGTACGTAGTGATCGTGTTGGTTTGAGAGGTGGTGGTGTATGTATGTACATTAGGAACCATATTCCATACAAGATTTTATGTCAATCATCATCGGACAATAATTACTCCCTCGAATACCTATTTCTGGAAATTACACTACTTCACACTAAAATGTTATTAGCTGTAGCATACAGTCCCTCGTTACACGTAAATTATTTCTCCACGCTAGAATCCCTTTTAGATCGGTACTGTCCATGCTATGGTCATACTATTCTCATGGGTGATCTCAATACCTGTATGTTAAAAAACGATTACAGAAGTAATAAACTTAATTCTCTGGTTTTAGGCATGAATTTAAATATACTTCCACTTTCAGCCACTCATTTTGCCCCAAATTCTACACCGTCTTTTATTGATCTGATGATTGTCTCGGACTCAAATAGTGCATTGGAGTTTGGTCAACTGACTGCACCTTTTTCATACCATGACCTTTTATTTCTAAAATATGGAGTGCGTGCTCCGAAACCTCAGGCTAAATTGATACCTTTGCGTAACTTTGATAAGATAAACTTAAATCAACTTAACTCAGATACATCTAATATTGACTGGAGTCCTTTGTATGATGCGACTTGTATTGACGATAAGGTTCAGTACTTTACATCAACGATTAACAAACTATATGACAAGCATGCTCCAGTCAGAATGATCAAAGTTAAGCATTTACCTGCTCCTTGGTTGACATCTGAAATTAAATGCCTAATGTCAAAACGAAATAAAGCCAAAAGCAAATGTAAACGGAACCCTTCTGAAGCCAATGTGAACGCTTATAAAAAGTTGCGTAATCTATGTAATCGGATGTGCAGAGATGCGAAGCGTCGAAACATTCACTCGTCTTTAGAACGCTTTTCTCCGGGTCAAGCATGGAAATTCCTTAGGTCTCTGGGGTTGAGTAGAACAGATCATAATAAACAATTCACATTTAACTTAGATGATTTAAATAAACATTTTTCTACTCCTCCAGTTCACTTAACGGACCATAAAAAATCTCTTTGCCTGCATCTTCTTTCTGATTCATCTCCACCTTCATGCGACCCTTTCACATTTTCAGAGATCGGGGAAGATGACGTTAAAAAGAGCATACTCTCTATCTCCTCTCATGCTGCTGGATGTGACAATATTAACCGGCGTATGCTTATATCCATTCTTGATTTAATTGTACCAGCTATCACTCACATTATTAACTATTCCCTGAGGAGTAACACATTTCCCTCATGTTGGAAGCGGGCTTTTGTTATTCCTATACCAAAAACGACGAATCCCACTAGTCCTACAAGCTTTCGTCCAATTTCAATTCTTCCTATACTTTCAAAAATTCTGGAAAATGTAGTTCACAAGCAGTTATCGTCGTTTTTGGTTAGAAATAATCTTTTAAGTCCATTCCAGTCAGGATTTCGCGAGTCTCATAGCACAGTTACGGCCTTAATCAAAGTCACCGATGATATTCGATTCGCGATGGATAATAAAAAGCTTACTATTCTGACTCTGTTGGATTTCAGTAATGCTTTTAACTCGGTTGACTTTGACATTCTTATTGGTATACTTGATTCTCTTAATTTGTCTCCATCAGTGATAGAATGGTTCAATTCATACCTGCGAGGTCGCCAACAATGCATTCGTATGGATGAGACACATTCTGAATGGTGTAATTTGATTGCTGGTGTTCCTCAAGGTGGAGTTTTATCTCCATTGCTTTTCTCTACCTTCATAAATAAAATCACCGAATGTATTTCCTCAAGTTATCAGTTGTATGCGGATGACTTACAGATTTACAGACATACGACTGTGTCAGATTTACCTGATTCTATCACTGAAATTAATAAAGACCTTACAGCTATTCAAGAATGGGCAGACACTTTTGGCTTGTTAGTTAATCCCTCCAAGTCCCAAGTAATAATTATAGGCAGTAGACAATTACGTAATCAAATAGATTTTTCTGTTATCCCTAAAATTAAATACAAAAATATCCCAATTAATTATACTGATCAAGTTAAAAATCTAGGCCTCATAATGGATTGTCATCTATCTTGGGCTTCTCACATAAATGAGCTGAGTAAACGGTTACATTACTCACTTCATTCCTTAAAGCGATTACAAAGTTTCCTCCCTCATCAAACTAAAATTCTATTAGCTCAATCGCTGCTTCTCCCTTTGCTCGACTATGCTGATGTTTGCTATTTGGATGCCACGGAAGAATTGTTATCAAAACTTGAGCGGCTTCAAAATTTGTGCATTCATTTTATATTTGGATTACGGAAATATGATCACATATCGAGTTTTCGCAAACAACTACATTGGCTCCCTATCCGCCAACGTCGAAATGCGCATGTTTTGAATGTACTGTTCAATGCAATGCATAAATCTTGTCCTGCATATCTTTGTGACAGATTTATATTGGCTCCTTGTAGTGATCGGCCGGTGCGCTCCTGTATCACCCCAAAGTTTTTCTCTATACCACAGTGCAATACAAAATTTTTCAGCAAGTCCTTTACTGTTCATGCAGCTAATTTATGGAATGATCTCCCACGACATATTCAGGATATCCAGACCATAAGCTGTTTTAAAGTTACAGTCAGGCAGCATTATTTGTTGCTTGATGGTTAATTTTAAAAACATAGATGTGACTGTGTTTTCTTTTTTTTTCACTTATACTCACTTTCAATTTTTATTATAGATTTTGTCTCACTGTCACTTTTTAAAGAAATCATTATCAAAGAAGCAATTTTACCTTGTATTTATTCTTGTTTGTTTTGTTAAAATTTGTTTTAGTTAGTTTTAATCTCAAATGTACACCATGCCTGCTGTTTATAACTAGTGATTTTTTTTTAACAACCTGTATGGTTGGTTTTGCTGGAAGAAATCTCTTAAAGAGATAAGCACGCCATTGTACATATATTTTCTTTTTTAAATAAGTATTGTTTTGTATTTCTGTGTGTACAAAAGAATAAATAAATAAATAAATAAATACATTCATGTGACATACATGAGAATATACACACATGTATACTACTTTCTTTAGGGCTGAAGTCAGGTGTCTAATTTTAACAGCTTTGGTTTCTGTAGACGATGGTTGACTCTTTCCATCAGGAGACCCATCTGCTTGTTTGCTATCTTATAATATAAAAAAAAAAAACTTAAAGGAAATTATGGTTGAATTTCGGCCAAAGACGATCGCTACTATAAAAATAAATTGCTGTTTGTTAGTCTCGCTAAAACTCGAGGACGACTGAACCAATTCGGCTAATTTTGGTTTTGAATTAATTGTTGAAGTCCAGGGAAGGTTTAAAAGGTGAGAAAATATAGAAAAAAATAATAGTAGTTAAAAAGGCAGAACAATGTTTGCCGGGTCAGCTAGTATCACTACATAGTATAAAATAAAGTCGCTTTCTCTGTCTGTCCCTATGTCTCTATGTATGCTTAAATCTTTAAAACTACGCATCGGATTATCATGCGGTTTTTTTAAATAGATAGAGTGATTAAAGAGGAAGGTTTATATGTATAATAACATTCAATATATTGTAGACAAATACAGCAATTTTTGAGTTTTCTGATGTCATGTCGTAAATAATTATATTTTTTTCCGCTTACATTGCAAACGCAGGCTAAACGCTACGAGATTTATCAAAATAATGTACTAAGTATTTGTACACCTTGAAAAGGTCTATAGAAAACTCCGCGATGGTATATGTCTATCTCTTATGGATAACCCACAATAGCATTTTTTTGTTATTTACTTTTTACGAGAAATAATGGCTTTTTTCGAAGCAATCCTTATCCAAAATAAATACCTTAAATATATTTTTGATTTAATATAGATTAATACGGCCGTTTACAGTATGTAATTTAAATGAATATTTTCGAAGATATTACAGATTTAAAATGCAGGGGCATAGCGGTTCCGGGTTTATGGGCCTGTGGCGGCGCGCGCGCGGTATGTTCTGTTAAACCGCTGGGAAACGTGTTAATTTTCGCATAAATAAATATAGGACTGCAGCTGAAAACCAAAATTTAGTACATTCTTTTTTTTTAAACTAAATATCACCATATAAAAATCATGTCGAAGATTAGAAATAGTATTAACAAATTATTTGTTTTAGAGATTTTTTTAGCCTGTTTTCGGAATTTTATATGATCAAGAAAAGTATATTCTATCATGTAATAAGTTAGCACATTCCTTAGATAATATCTTCAGGTATATCGTATAATTTTTGTAAAATTGTTATTTAACAATTAATGTAAAAAAAACGTGATTTAGCAAACCAGTTTTTAACTTCCCACTACGTATGTAGTAGATAAAGAAGTTACTGATTTTACCCCGATTTACGAAAATCGAGTTTTCAGCAGATGTTTTGAGGTCCTAGTAATCTTTTCTGACTATTTTCACGATGACGTCAGTATGTCTGTATGTATGTATGTGTGTCTGTGTGTTCGTGTCTATGCTTATATTTTTTACTCTTTTGAGCTTAAATACCTTAATTTAGAGAGAAGATAATGGCCAACTATATATCGTTCTTTCAAGAGGTTACTCTTGAAAGAGCGATATATTGTTGGCCATGTGACGCGATGTGCGATGGCGTCAGTATGTCAGTATGTATGTATGTATGTATGTGTGTATGTGTATGGGTGTGTGTGTATGTAAACATCTCATAACTGTTTAACGGCTAGACCGATCGAAACGCGGTTGATGGAATTCGATTGGATTACGCTCAACTTAGATTTCCTGAAAATTTGAACCGATTCGATCCAGGAGATTAAGAGAAATTTAAAAAAAAACACCAAAAAATTTTGACTAACTTCCAGATTTATGTACCGATTGAGTACAAAAACTAATCAGCTCTATTCCTCAAAAAACTACGTCTAATACATAAATTGCATCAAAATCGGTTTATCCGTTTGGGAGTAATCGTTGACGAAAAATTTTGAAAAAAGTGTTTTTTCGACGTAGCTTCGAAATTTTTCTGTTTTTTTGGTGTTGTACAATATCTTAGTACTAAAAAACTACGTCAAATGCCGATTCAAAAATTAAAATCGAATTTAATTCTCAAAACTTATAGCTTTTCAAATATTAAAGTTATGTTGTTTTTAGCAAACTTACTTAATTTTTTTTAAATAACTTTCAAGTTATTTACCGATTGACTTAAAAATATTATCAGCTTTTGTTCTTTAAAAACTACGTCAAATACCGTTAATGTAATCAAAATCGGTCAATTTGTTTGGGATTTATCAATGGAGAAAATTAAAAATAAAATGTTTTTTGACATAGCATCGAAATTTTTCAACCTAACGATTATTTAGCTAAAACAATATTTTAGATCTCAAAAATTGAGTTGAATGCCATCATCGTTTTTAAATACACAGCTTTTCAAAAATTTATAATACTGCCATTTTTAACAAAATAGGTGTTTGAACTGAAAAATCTATGCTTATATTTTTTACTCTTTTGAGCTTAAAATACCTTAATTTATTGAGAAGTTTCAGGGATGGTCCGTAGGGTCAACCATTTACACATTTTTTCCCGTTTGCTCGCCTCGCCTTATAAATCGCAGGGTCAAACCTTCATTGTTGCAGGCAGACTTGAGCGTTGACTGTGTTTCACACGACCAACTATATATCGCTCTTTCAAGAGTAACCTCTAAAGAAAACATTTTCGTATTGTCTAATGGCAAGAAAGCTGTGAACATTGTATATAAAGACATTCTATAATACATTAATTGTAAAAATAAAAGAAATAGGTAAAAATGTAAAAACTAAAAATGTAGTACCTATATGAATTTAGAAATTCCAAACATAGCAGGAAATCCTCATGGTATAGGGAAAGCGGAATGGTTTTACTCCAAATTTAAGGGCCACGGGCAGTAATGAATAAATCAAAACTACTGGATCGATTTTAATCATTTTTTTCCCGTGCGAAGCTGGGGCGGGCCACTAGTTATTAAATAAACGCTTGTCCCTGTGAAGAATGAACTCGATCTCATGTTGAATGTTTGTTAGCATTTACTATCGTGTTGAACTGAGCCCCCATTACTCCGTGTTGTTCCGGGCCCCCCTCGTAGAAGAGATCCTCTGCCATTCTGCCAGGCAGTTCGTAAAAGGTGAACGATTAGCCAAACTTTTCACTATCATAATGACTACTAGGTGGTAGAGTTCTATAAGGGTTAGCCTGGGTCTGATAGCAACGCTTTATCTAATCTGCTACATTCGCGTCAGTGCTTGTCACTGTTTTGTTTAGGTTTGGAGGGTAAGGTAGCAGGTAAATTAATGCATGCACTTAGGCATTACAAACCCATCACACTGATAGCAACGCAGCATTAACTCTAATTCTAATGGTAATTAACGTCTCATTATTATTACCACACATTAACACATAACATACATAACACATTAATTAACGTCAATAGGCGATGAGTTCTCTTTCCATCAGGAGGGCCATTTGTTTGAAAAAAAAAGTGATAATATACTAACAGCCTGTAAAAAAACTCCCGTCCATCCCAATGGGGTACACGCTGACTACTCACCTGAAAATCTCACGATATCTCACTAAGGAGAGGGGGGAGGGGGTAAAAAGCACCAAAATTGTCTCACGCAATTTATGGGTGCCCCCCAATGCCTATGGTTTGTGCCACAACTGTAAGCTCGCGATATAGTTTTAAAATTACATTTTTGAACCCCATTTCGACCCCTATATATCTTGACAACCCCTTGACCAATTTGTTTAATATTCGAACTTAACATATACAGACATATTACATACGTAAATACTTTTTGCCTCATCAATTAACTTGCAAATTTGACGATGTTCTGATGAACGATGAATGATGAACAAGCATTTATAGGTTGGTACAAACGTGAGATTGTTCCAGTAGACTAGGAGAACTTCGCTCGTTTCGTTCGATCATCTATTGTAGGAGAAAAGTTGAGCTCAAGTTTAAATAACCATCGATGGAAATATAGAACATTCAAAAGCTGCAGCCTGCAATGGGTCACGTTCTCAGTGCACCGGCTACGCGGAGAACGTGATACCATTTCCCGTTGACGTCAGCCGAGTACCGGCTCAAATAAACATACTCGAATGGAGCTTCATATTTGCGAAGAACTTTACTCGAGTATTTTACATAAAATAGTAGCTATTTCTGTTGTGTAAAAGTTCAGTGAGATAAAAAAATCCTGTCCGAATCGAAAGAGGCATAGGTAGTTATTAGGGTCATTCATAAAATAGGTACGTCACGCTAAAATCAACTTTTTTGGCCCCCTCCCTCCTATTGTCACGATGTGTCACACTTTCTGTGACTTTTTAGAAATATTACGTTATGAAAACTAAGACCCCCGAATATGAATATGATAAATTTCAAATGATAACACAAATTTTGAGAATTTTATAATATTTAAATAAAGCAATAAATATATTTTATAGCGAATAAATGAATAACTATTCTATTAATCAGAAGTCCAAGGATTTTGTACAGTACCCGGCGATAAATATTGCACATCGACCTTTGGAAAGAGACAATCGGCTAATTTCGGCTTCGTAGAGCGTTATCTCTGTCGCACAAAATACAAACAGTCCGGTACCTATTAGGAGCTGTTAAAACAAGTATGATTTGCTTCTTTTGATATTTTTATTCTTTGTATAAAATACACTAATTTTTCTATAAGTGATGGCTTTAGGTTGGGGTAAAATAAAATAAAAAAACATTTTTACATTATGTTTACGTATTTAATTATTTTGGAACATTACAGCTTTAGTGTACATAATAAACACCATTATACCTATTGCTAAAATGAGACATTGCAATAAAAATAATAATAATTCTAATTCTCAATTACTTCCATTTCACTATCTGTGCTCTCAAAGAGGTCAATATCACTGTCACTATCAGCCGTATTTATTACTAATCTATCAGTGTAATTGTCTAAACTGTGTTGAATGCTTCTATATTCATTCTCACATTTGATTGCATGATCGCAAACCTTTTTCCACTCTTCAGCGCCGATCATGTTTACTTTTTCAGTCAATAATGTTTTTACTGTAGTTAAGTTCATACCCACATTTCTAGAGGCTACATAGCCTTTCAGTTGAGACCATATATTTTCAATTGGATTAAAATCCGGATGATATGGTGGCAATCGCAACACAGTGTGCCCATGTTCGGCAAGTATTTTGTCCACAGAAAACTCTGTATACCTCTCCTTGTGCTGACATATAATAGCGTAAATCTGGGTTTTTGTTAATTTTGGATCAACTGGAATTTCATGTCTGTTTAACCAGTTGATCATTTCCCGTTTAATGGTGTTTGAGTTGGGGGGTCTCTCAACATACTTGTTGTGATAGGGTGCGTTGTCGATAACTAGAACAGAATCACTGGGTATATTTGGGATTAATTGGTTAACCAGCCATTTCTCATAGTTATCGTTATTCATTTCATTGTGATAGTCACCTGTAGTGTCCGTGGATTTATACGTTAAAAAAGCACCGGGTACGAAGCCTTTTTCATTTCCCGCATGAACTATTATCAAACGATGACCTTTTGAAATTGGCTTTTTTACTCCTTTTTTCTTATCGTCACTCCAAGATTTCCCTTTAGTGTAGGATGCATGTATATATGACTCGTCCATGTAGACGATATTTTTTCCTGTTTCGCGAAATTTGCGTATTTTATCAAGGTATTCCATTCGTTTGAGACTAACGTCGTGCTTTTCCATTAGAATTTTTCGATTATCTTCCATTTTAGTGAACTGAAATCCCATGTCATGAAGTATTTTTCTCAACGTTTTTTCAGACCCATTGTAATTAATAGCTTCAGCTAACTTAGCTTTTAATGATTTTATTGTTGGCAGTTCATTAAATCGTAAGTGAAAATCATACACCTTTCTTCGAACAACATCGTAATCAAAATCGTCCATATCCAAACGAAATTGCTTTTTTGGTCTCCCTTTTTTTGGAGTGCTGAACTTAATTTCAGTCGAATGTGTTTCAGTACTGACTTCGTTTAATATATTGTTCAAAGTTCTTCTTGAAATTCCAGTGGCATTTGCAACTCGCTCTTGAATCTTCTTAAAATAACAACTTACATTTTCATCTACTTTTTTTTTAAATCTATCAGCTTCGCTTACAAAGTATTTATAAACATTGTAGATAATTTCACGTGACTGACCTCGTAAAGGTTTCCCTCTTTTTCCGAAAGATGCCATATTACAACTTTAAATTATTTAAATTTGTGGGTGTTATCAACTCTAAATATACATTTTTTTCGGGACGCGACTGCACTCTATCGTACTTGAACAACGACTGACTAAACGTCACATAGGTAGTGTGGGACAGAGATAACGCTTTACGAAGCCGAAATTATCCGATTGTCTCTTTCCAAAGTTCGATGTGCAATATTTATCGCCGGGTACTGTAAGTGCGTCGAAATATCTATAATCGGTATTGTTTTAATGAACGGCCAACGTCACGTTGCCGTAGAACCCGCGTCACACTTGTCACATCTTGTCACACTTAGCGAAACTCCCCCTATCTCCCCTTGTATGCGAACGTATTTTACGAACGGCTCCTTATGAAAAAAAATCATTTTATAATAATTAAGCTCAGTAAAAGTGAAAAAATAACGATTTCCCATTTCCTGTGTCTCCGGAACATCAAATGTCCACATAATTAAAATAGGACCGCCTGCAAAGTATAATAAAGCCTTGAAGAAAAACAAAAAAGAATTCTCGAAATCACCCAGGCGCCTTCGAGTAATCATCTTGAGTTTAAATCCTGGGTTGAACGATTCGTTCTAAATGCATAAGTTTTTCTGGAAAATATCTACATGGAACTGGTAAACGTGTGCCTGATTTGTTAATACATTAGCCATATATCATCCTACCATCATGGGACTTAATATCATTGGCTTTGGTTCACTAGTTGGTTGTTCGAGAATATGCAATTGTTACATACTGTTTTAAGCTATTCACGTCGCAACTTATCGTCAACATAGATATAATACGTTTTTGTCTCTCTCGTGTTTGATTTAACCGCTTAAAAGTTAAACGATGAACAACGTTTTTTTTTACAATAACAAAGCAAAATTTTTATTGTAAATCATTCACAGATTAAATAAATTCACAGATTAAATAAATTGTAAACAAGGAACTTATATATGATAACTGGAATTATTACGAAGCAATATTTGAAAAATAAAAATGTACTTTATTTCGTTACTCATAAAGTTGACATTTGTTTCTTACTTAACAGAGGGGAAAAACGTTCTGAGAAAGACAACGAAATGAGTGGATGTTGTCCCTTTCTTGCAATTGCCAGTGTTTAAATAAAACTACTGATGGTAGATTTTTATATATTCGGTAATCGTTAAATCCCTTTTATTCATACACGTCGATAAATACATTAGCATAAAATGTATTGTAATTAACATAGTGAGTTCTAAAATGTGTTTATTTTAATTATTACGTAATTACTTATGCATTGAAGAGCTGTTTCTCAAATTAATAGAATTACTTATTAGTAATTTGCGAACTACGCATGGCCACACTTATATATGGCAATTGGCGCTTTATTTAGTAGAAAGAGACACACTCCACCCGTGTCGTGGTACTCTTCGGAACGATTTTGAAGCGCGCGTGAATATTCCGGGTAGAATGTAACTTCCTTGATTGTAAATCATTCACAGATTAAATAGATGACACTTGTGTTTTTTTATATGATGATACTAAAAGTAGTTTGTTTATACAGCCCTCTGTGTTGAAAGTATTGGCCACAGTTATAAATACTTTCCTTTTAGTTGCATTTTATACAATATTTTATTAACATTTTGCGTCTTACCTACCCGAGATTTTTCTAACTTGTTTGGTTGGTCAAAAATAAAAGTCATAAAAAAATGGTAACTTTTTGGCAGAAAAGAAAAATCTTTGCTTGATCTAGAAATAAGAAAAACTGTACAAATGTTATTATTTTCATAACCATCCAAGTATGTTATTTTTTTAAAATTTACTTGCTATTAAAATTAATATTCGTTGAATTTTAGAATATGGGCTTATTGTATATTAAGTTAATTTGATAATTTCGGCTGACGCTGTATTATTTTAGCACTATGAGGAAGATCTCAGCAATCTCCTTTGGCACAGTTACAATTGATATGAGGAAAAAGTGCAAAAACTAATATTTTGATAAAATATATATTATAAAATTCATTTATTACATAAAAAATACACATACTACTATACAACTGACATATATAGATATCTTCACGGTAGATCCCTTACAGGGTAAACGAAGTGAATCCAGTGCCATATGTCCACGATCTTTGCTGATTTGTCACGATTGCTCCATATTCATTATTACTTTCTTCATTCAAACACGCCAGTTCCGAAGACTTTTGATACAACCTTCAGACAGTATCCGCTCAATCTGATCGTGGGTGCCAGTCTTGGTCTTACGTACGTACTTACATTCTTCATTGACACACATTATATTTTGTTCATGATGACAAACTTAGAACAAATTTTAATATAAATTATGAGCAAACTTACATACTACTTACAATCTATATATACAAAAATCAATTGCTGTTCGTT
Source organism: Apodemia mormo (assembly GCA_036924255.1). NCBI lineage: Eukaryota > Metazoa > Arthropoda > Insecta > Lepidoptera > Riodinidae > Apodemia > Apodemia mormo. Next base: position 7,365,131 of record JAUPFN010000019.1, read on the forward strand.
AGTCTCGCTAAAACTCGAGAATGGCTGAACCGATTTGGCTGATTTTGGTTTTGAATTAATTGTTGAAGTCCAGGGAAGGTTTAAAAGGTGGGAAAATATAGAAAAAAATAAGAGTAGTTAAAAAAGCAGAACAACGTTTGCGAGGTCAGCTAGTTATTAATAAAAAGGACATCGCGTCAAAATCTCATCCTCACCATCTCGATGTCTGGAAATGCACAACTGTGCGTTTCCCCCGGCACTTTTTACCTCGTACTACTTACTCTGTTGTGGAACCAATTACCGGCAGGGGTATTTCCGAACGGATACGACATAGGGACCTTCAAGAAAAGAGCTTACTCATTCTTAAAAGGTCGGCAACGCAACTGCGAGACTTCTGGTATTGCAGATGACCATGGGCGGCGGTGATCACTTACCATCAGGTGCAACTCTTGCTCGTTTGCCCCTTCTTCTACAAAAAAATAAGTATCCTAAGTTATTGCTTTACGAGTTAATATATGTATAGCTAAAGTATATATTAATAAACAAATTTCACGTAAATAAAAACCCAGATTGCCTACAGACTTAATTGAAATACATTTTCCATCTAGTATTAAATTCACGTATGAACATTAGACTGAAATTAAGTTTCTCTTTGGAAGTCTAGAAGTTCCATACATATAACACATCTTCTAACAGAAAATATACCGCTAATATATATTTTTCTTGGAAATGGTAAAGCTGTTTCGCTGTATTGATCTCTGAGCTGCTAAGCTGAATAATAATGATACCAGGGAGTATATATTGAATGTTGTTTATTTATTCTTCGACTTATATACAAAGTGTTTGTATTATAGGTACACTAGATGAAAACCCGGCTTCGTTGGGAAGTCTCATAATAAGCAATCTTATATACTAACTCAAATAGTAGACATTAAAAAGTAGCAACACTGTAGTGACGTCTTCTTTCAATTAACTATTACGTTGGTTTAATAAAGACAACACTATAGTGTTGCTAATTCTACTCTTTTAAGATTGAAGATAAAATAAGTTTCACGATAATCTGCGCTCCGTTCTACGAAACTTTAGTACAGCATTTACGCCATCTACACCACATATTTGTAAACTTTAAAGAAATATGGTCGATTTGTCTGTCAGCACCGTTAGAATTTTTAATCGCTATTTTAACAAAATACTCGATAATCTAAATTTTGCGGATATATATTATGTTGTCGACCCAAAATTATTATTTTTTTACGCTTTATAATTTATGTAAGGTTCCGATTGTGTCTACCGTAGCCCTGGACGAAATTATTAATGTAGATTATTCATTTATTATTTATTAAGAGCCCACGATGGAAAGTATTCATTTCATAGTATATTTCATTTAAAAAGTTTTCTAAAACTTTAGCGTAAGCAATCTTACGGCCGGTTTCCGAAACCCAAATTAATTTTAACAAGCAATTATTAATCTGTTTAACAGATCATTTGCTTGTAAAAATAATGTTAAACACAGATTAATTGCTTGTTAAAATTAATTTGACTCCGAATCTTCAATTATTTCCATGCCAAATTTCATCAAAATCGGTTTTGCGGTTTAGCCGTTGAAACGAAACGAAACAGACAGACATACAGACAGACTTTCGCATTAATAATATTAAGTAACTCTCTCGTGGTCTCGGGATAGCCTATTCAGCTCAGATCATGAGGTCATGGGTTCGATCCTTGGGTCGGACAAAAAAGTATTGTAGAGGTTTATCGAGGTTTTTCTCGAAAATCCAAAATCTTAGTAGCAGCTCACAGTCTACCACATAACACCACTCATCTCGCCAATCAACGACCCGGATGAATTGTGGTGAACTGGAAAGCCTCTTATACATGTGTGGTTTACTCTGCCTTCCTCCCAAGGGCACAGCGCGTGATGATATTTTTTTGAACATTTATCTAAAATCCGCACTTCTTAGAAAAATAACTTTTTATTTGGGTAAATAAGGTTAAACATTTTAAAGTTGAGATTAACCTCATTTAATGCTTTTAACAACAAGCTCAGAATACAGTTTCTGTATTCTGAGACAACAAGTGACAGACATCTACCGAATTCTCTAACTGAATAAGGCAATTGTTTATTTCAATCATGATTTTACTTGCTTCCAACATTTGGTTTTATTGTCAGACATTTACGTTCTACTTTGAAGTTAAGCTTAACGCAAGCGTCGCTGTTAAACAGAGAAATCATCTGAATTATTCAAAGTAATGCTTTAAACAAAGAACAAATAAAAACGAAATTTAGTATATCATTTTCAAAAGGCCCATCGACTTCCCATTTTGTATGTCTTCGGAACCCTGCATCAGAGCTTTATCAAATTAAAATGGGAACACATGGGAATCATACCCGCTCAAACAAAAAGTTTTTAGACAAGACGTCAGTATGTCTGTATGTATGTATGTGTGTGTGTGTATGTAAACATCTCATAACTTTTGAAAGGCTGAACCGATCGAAACGCGGTTGATGGCATTCGATTGGATTCCGCTCAACTTAGATTTCCTGAAAATTTGAACCGATTCGGTTCAGGAGATTTTGAGAAATTTTGAAGAAACATCAAAAAATTTTTGACGAAACAGCATTTTTGACGTGACAACGTCTTATAATTCGATAGAGTTGGCTGCACGCACGAAAAAACATGACTCATGCGGCGTTACCTCGCTCTGAGGCGTTCCGTAAATGCTACCATTCCATTAGTATTTTCTTAAGACGTTGTCACGTTCAACTATCGTCTGTAAACCAACTTTACAGACAACCGATTTTTGACGTGACAACGTCTTATAATTCGATAGAGCTGGCTGCACGCACGAAAAAACATGACTCATGCGGCGTTACCTCGCTCTGAGGCGTTCCGTAAATGCTACCATTCCATTAGTATTTTCTTAAGACGTTGTCACGTTCAACTATCGTCTGTAAACCAACTTTACAGACAACCGATTTTTTAATATAACTTCCAGATTTATGTACCGATTGACTACAAAAACTAATCAGCTCTATTCCTAAAAAACTACGTCTAATTCATAAATTGCATCAAAATCGGTTTATCCGTTTGGGAGTAATCGTTGACGAAAAATTTTGAAAAAAGTGTTTTTTCGACATAGCTTCGAAATTTTTTAATCAATCTTTTTTTGGTGTTCTACGATATTTAAGTACTAAAAAAAAATTAAAATCGAATCTAATTCTCAAAACTTATAGCTTTTCAAATATTAAAACTACGTTGTTTTTAGCAAATTTACTTAATGTTTTTTAAATAAATTTCTTGATTGACTTAAAAATCTAAACAGCTTTTCTCCTATAAAAACTGCGTTAAATACCGTTAATTTAATCGGTCAATTTGTTTGGGATTTATCAATGAAGAAAATCGAAAATAAAATGTTTTTTGACATTGCATCGAAATTTTTCAACCTATCAATTATTTAGCTAAAGCAATATTTTAGATCTCAAAAATTGAGTTGAATGCCATCGTTTTCAAATACACAGATTTTCAAAAATTAATAATGAAAAAAATATATAATAATTTGTTGTAACAGAAAAATGTATGCTTATATTTTTTACTCTTTTGAGCTTGATAAAACCTTATTTTAGTGGGAAGTTTCAGGGATGGCCTGTAGGGTCAACCGTTTACACAATTTTTTTAAATCATAAATGACCAAGATTCGAGATACGAGTAACCTACATCTATACATCTATACAAATAAATAAAATTGGAGTGTCTGTAATATTAAAATATCCGCTTTTTACTAAATGCATATGAATCTATACACGGTACATATATCAAAGTAACTTTTTTACGATTTTTGTCTGTTTGTCTTTCTGTCTGTCTGTTTGTTCCAGCTAATCTCTGAAACGGCTGGACCGATTTTGACGAGACTTTCACTGGCAGATAGCTGATATACTAAGGAGTAACTTAGGCTACGTTTATTTCAAAATTTGTTTCACGCGGACGAATGCGCGAGCACAGCTAGTAAAAAAAATATTGGCGAATTGATAACCTTTTGGGAAGTCGACTGGAAATTGTAATCAAGTATGAAGTAGACACGATAGTTATACATATGAGGAAAATTAAATATTTTTTGCGTTCTTCCAAATTAACCCTAGAATAATTCTATAATATATAAAAGTATATATTATAGATATAATATATTAAATTACTCTAGAATGTACCAGATATATGTTCAATTTATTTTTCGCCCGAGGGGAAAAATTTCTAAAATAAAAGTCCCGGGGTTTTACCTGCATAGTTCTCGTTCCCGTAGGATTTACGAGATAAAAACTATCATATGTCCTTTCTCGGGTCTCAAACTATTGTTGTACCAAATTTGATCCAAATCGGTTAGGCGTGGAGAAGAGACAGACACAGAGACCGATAGAGTTATTTTTATGCGAAAGTAACTCAAAAGTAAATTATAATATTAGCATGGATTATTTTGATTTTTTTTATATCATATATATATCATAGATAGCAAACAAGCTGATGGGTCTCCTGATGGAAAGAGTCAACCATCGCCTATAGAGACCAAAGATGTTAATGGTTCGTTGCTATCTTGTGGCGAGCTCTAATGCCACATGCATAAGTTTACCGACTACCTTACCCTCCAAACCGGAACACGACAGTGTCTAGCACTGACGCTATTGCGGCAGGAACAGGTAAGGCGGTGGTACCAGACGCGGGGAGCCACTCGGTCGCCTTTTACAACCTGTCTGGCAGAATGGCAGTTGGCCTATTCTTCAAAGGAGCCCGGGACCAAAACGGGGAGGGAGAAGGAAAATATGATTGACTAGCGGTTACTGGCGACTCCGTTCGCGTGACCCAAATTCATTACTTCCTTTTGCCCATTCGGGTAAAAAGCAACCCATGTCACTCCTGGATAGTGTAACTTTTTAATGGTATTTTTTTTTTATAAAATCGGTCCAGTAGTTATGTGATAATTCGTTACAAACATACAAGTAACTTTTTTATATCATAAGATTGTGATTTTCCCCGTGTTAGTCCGGGCTCCTTTGAAGAGTAGATCAACTGCCTAAATAAAATATAATTGTACAATACAAATGTTATTACAAATATGTGTATTTATATGTATGTCTGTGTGCGTGTATGTGTGTATGTGTATATGTTTGGTGAAAGGTAAACTAGCTTGAACGTTAGCAGATGGGCGGGCAAGCAGGAACAATACTTACGAGCACTTTGAGGTAAAAAGTAATAGGATAGGTATGCTTATTAATCAAATTGTTTATTTAAATCAGTTTAAAAAGTTAAATTTTTTTAAGCTAAACATAATATTTCTGACTACTATATTGAGTCAAGCTACTATTGGCTCTGTGCACTACTTGAGCACCACCTATCGTGCGCAACTGTTTTGGTTCAGAGTGTTAAGTGTGAGTTTTTCTTTTCGCATTCGATCGTGAGCGCGTTTCGAGTTTACTAGGAATTTGTATGTGATTTGTACAGCGCCACCTAGTGGTAAACGTGAGAAACCAGTTTACCACGAGGTGGCGCTGTACAAATCACACACAAATTCCTAGTAAACTCGAAACGCGCTCACGATCGAATGCGAAAAGAAAAACTCACACTTAGCACTCAGATCTTAGAATATAGAAAAACTTAATCCGTGTGCGTAATCTCCTGTAACGTTTTTAGCTGAATCGGAAACAATACAGCTTATTGTGGCGACTCTTTGGCTTCTACGTGCTATAATATATGCATTGAAGTATATAGCACAAATTAATTAAGTCGTGTATTAATACTCAGTCATATGAGCAAAGTCGCCAATCGCAAATTAAATTTCAAGCTAAGTAGAATTGAAACTTAATTATCAGCATAAATATGTTAGGAGGCCAACATTTGGCGCAGGCCGATTTTAGGGCACGTTATCCTACATTATTTCGTCGATAAAACTCGAAAATATCGCAAATAAAACTACTTGACACTAAGCAGCAAAACATGAAATAATGCCGTACGATGGCATATTATTCCATAAGAAAAATTAAAAAAAAATATGTCTTTTTGGCAGTAACAGTATCTTTCTGGTGATCACTGCGGCATCTAAAATGCTAGTTGGAACAATTTTTTTTTGCCTTCTGAATGTCTTCATTATACACGAATATAGGCTTTGTAATATTGGTTTGACAAACGGCTTTGTAATATATGTGCCAGTATAATGGTAAGTCCCAACACTTAAAAAATATATTTTTTGCGAAAGCGAAAGTCTATATAATATCGCACATAAAATAGGAATACACACGTTATTAATTATAATGAAAATAGGTAAAAACAAATACGTGGTAGAATATTTTTCTCTTTGGCTGGCAACATTTGGAATATAGTTCAACTAAGATATTTACGATTTGTTTGTTCGGATTTTATACAAAAATATCCGATGCCAATTAGTTCTTATTTGTGAAATGTGATCTTCAAGTCCTAAATACGCTTTTATGAAGCACGGCGACCACCTTTCACCTCACAGTAACTGACATTTTTTTAAATTGCGAGAGCTGTACTCCATGTGGCACGTGTCACAGTCTGAGCGGCCGGCGAGCGTAAGAAGCCTTTTAAGGCTTCTTTGAAATGGCTTAATATAGCGCGCGTCGACTTGGTTTCTATGCGTTATTATTCTATGCATGTAAATATGTGTGTTTCATTTTATTATTAATAATATCTTTAATCTTTTTTTTAAATAATTAGATAGCAAACAAATAACTGGTGGAAAGAGAAAGCATCGCCTATAGACATCATAGATGTTAATGGTGTGTTGCTATCCGTGTGGCGGGATAGCAATTCACATACCAGCTACCTTACCCTCTAAACCGGAATATAACAATGAGAAGCATTGACGCTATTGCGGCAGGAATAGGTAAAGCGGTGGCATTAAGTACCCGGGCGAAACGTTGCGGAATTCTACCACCTAGTAGTCTCAATGATAGTGACACGTGAAGGCAATCGGTCGCCTCTACAACCTGTCTGGAAGAACAGTAGACGGTCTGTACATTAAAGTATGCCTGAACTAACTTACTGTTTTGACTGAAATTTAAAGTAAATTACACATACTTACCAGTGTTGTGCGTGCGTGACCATCAGCCGTTCTGCCAGTTTATTCATAAGGAGCGAACAATTGGCTACGTGAGTCAATACTATCGTGGCTAGGTGGTAGATTTTTGTATTGTGTCGCCCGGTCTGACACCACCACCTTTATTATTTGCTGCAATAGCGTCAGTGCTTGTCACTGTCGTGTTCCGGTTTGGAGGGCAAGGTAACCAGTACATTTGTGTATGTTGCATTAAGATCCTGCCAAAAGGATAACAACGCACCATTAACATCTTTAGTGTCTACACGCGATATTTATTTCTTACCATCAGGAGAATCATCTACTTCTTTGCTATCGTATGATATAAAAAAGTAACATATCTTTGACTGAATCTTTAAACACCCTTAGTGAATTTCATAAAAATCTATTTAGCCGTGAAGTCATTACAGACAGACAGACTATCGCGTTTATAATATTAGTAAGGATTCACAAAATATAATATAAACTAATTAATTGTATGTAATCAATTGTTTGTTAAGAGGGCAGATAGTATAGGGTCCGCACCTACATGGAAGGAAAGTTATTTAGATGTAGACTATGGCACTTATCTAAGTTTTACGGCGGCGTTTAAATTACAAACTAAGCAATAATATTTATATAAGCCCATAATAGTTGAAAATTTAACCCAGCATTCGGTACGTCTAATCAAAGATATCCAGCTAAAAATAACGTCATTCAAGGGTTTAAAACTTTTTGATTTGTACGAATTAAATTTCATATACGAATAAAATTTCGTATAAATAAAAAAAATTTAAACCCTTGAATGACGTTTGTTTTTAACTGGATATCTTTGATATTAGACGAACCGAATGCTGAGCTGTTTTGAAAAGTTCCTATGTATACAATGGTTTTAGGTTATCATATCAAAATAAATCTTCTAAAATATAATAAATGAAGAACACAGGCCATTTTGGTTTTGTACATCCCTTGCGTGTCTTTCGGAGTGACAAATATTAGATAAACTACAGTACCCGGCGATAAATATTGCACATCGACCTTTGGAAAGAGACAATCGGCTAATTTCGGCTTCGTAGAGTGTTATCTCTGTCGCACAAAATACAAACAGTCCGGTACCTATTAGGAGCTGTTAAAACAAGTATGATTTGCTTCTTTTGATATTTTTATTCTTTGTATAAAACACACTAATTTTTCTATAAGTGATGGCTTTAGGTTGGGGTAAAATAAAATAAAAAAACATTTTTACATTATGTTTACGTATTTAATTATTTTGGAACATTACAGCTTTAGTGTACATAATAAACACCATTATACCTATTGCTAAAATGAGACATTGCAATAAAAATAATAATAATTCTAATTCTCAATTACTTCCATTTCACTATCTGTGCTCTCAAAGAGGTCAATATCACTGTCACTATCAGCCGTATTTATTACTAATCTATCAGTGTAATTGTCTAAACTGTGTTGAATGCTTCTATATTCATTCTCACATTTGATTGCATGATCGCAAACCTTTTTCCACTCTTCAGCGCCGATCATGTTTACTTTTTCAGTCAATAATGTTTTTACTGTAGTTAAGTTCATACCCACATTTCTAGAGGCTACATAGCCTTTCAGTTGAGACCATATATTTTCAATTGGATTAAAATCCGAATGATATGGTGGCAATCGCAACACAGTGTGCCCATGTTCGGCAAGTATTTTGTCCACAGAAAACTCTGTATACCTCTCCTTGTGCTGACATATAATAGCGTAAATCTGGGTTTTTGTTAATTTTGGATCAACTGGAATTTCATGTCTGTTTAACCAGTTGATCATTTCCCGTTTAATGGTGTTTGAGTTGGGGGGTCTCTCAACATACTTGTTGTGATAGGGTGCGTTGTCGATAACTAGAACAGAATCACTGGGTATATTTGGGATTAATTGGTTAACCAGCCATTTCTCATAGTTATCGTTATTCATTTCATTGTGATAGTCACCTGTAGTGTCCGTGGATTTATACGTTAAAAAAGCACCGGGTACAAAGCCTTTTTCATTTCCCGCATGAACTATTATCAAACGTTGACCTTTTGAAATTGGCTTTTTTACTCCTTTTTTCTTATCGTCACTCCAAGATTTCCCTTTAGTGTGGGATGCATGTATATATGACTCATCCATGTAGACGATATTTTTTCCTGTTTCGCGAAATTTGCGTATTTTATCAAGGTATTCCATTCGTTTGAGATTAACGTCGTGCTTTTCCATTAGAATTTTTCGATTATCTTCCATTTTAGTGAACTGAAATCCCATGTCATGAAGTATTTTTCTCAATGTTTTTTCAGACCCATTGTAATTAATAGCTTCAGATAACTTAGCTTTTAATGATTTTATTGTTGGCAGTTCATTAAATCGTAAGTGAAAATCATACACCATTCTTCGAACAACATCGTAATCAAAATCGTCCATATCCAAACGAAATTGCTTTTTTGGTCTCCCTTTTTTTGGAGTGCTGAACTTAATTTCAGTCGAATGTGTTTCAGTACTGACTTCGTTTAATATATTGTTCAAAGTTCTTCTTGAAATTCCAGTGGCATTTGCAACTCGCTCTTGAATCTTCTTAAAATAGCAACTTACATTTTCATCTACTTTTTTTTTAAATCTATCAGCTTCGCTTACAAAGTATTTATAAACATTGTAGATAATTTCACGTGACTGACCTCGTAAAGGTTTCCCTCTTTTTCCGAAAGATGCCATATTACAACTTTAAATTATTTAAATTTGTGGGTGTTATCAACTCTAAATATATTTTTTTTTCGGGACGCGACTGCACTCTATCGTACTTGAACAACGACAGACTAAACGTCACATAGGTAGTGTGGGACAGAGATAACGCTTTACGAAGCCGAAATTATCCGATTGTCTCTTTCCAAAGTTCGTTGTGCAATATTTATCGCCGGGTACTGTAGAATATTTTTTTACGATTCTTAAATCAATTAAATAAAATATATCGCTAGGAACAATCATATAAAAAATATTGAGACTTTGATTGAATTCTATCATCATATTTAAGTGTTACCATTGTATAAAACTTTAATTACATTTTCGTTAAAACAGCATTATCTTTATATATCATAATTTTTTATTATAAGTATTAAACTTCTCCTTATCTTTATATTAAAGAATAGTTAATGCTAATTTATTTTTTGTTCTTTAAAGTGCCTATAAATTGTCTTCGCAAAATCTTAGCTCAGAATTCTGTTAATCTAACTTAGATTTCTGAGATTAGCAGCTGTGGTACATATCAAATAAAAATATATCATATAAAAAATATTGAGACTTTAATTTGATTGAATTCTATCATCATATTTAAGTGTTACCATTGTATAAAACTTTAATTACATTTTCGTTAAAACAGCATTATTTTTATATATTATAATTTTTTATTATAAGTTTCAAATAAAACTTCTCCCTGTTTTTATATTAAAGAATAGTTAATGCTAATTTATTTTTTGTTCTTTAAAGTGCCTATAAATTGTCTTCGCAAAATCTTAGCTCAGAATCCTGTTAATCTAACTTTAGATTTCTGAGATAAGAAAGCTGTGGTAGATAGATAGCTGTGGTACTGAAGACACCCAATGACAAGATAAATACATAATAACCACAGACTACTAAGGAGAGAACTAATTGTTTACCTTAACCTTACCTAAATCCAACTTTATTTAGTTACTATTCACCAAGTTAAAAAAATATTTGTTAAATGCGGATAAGTTAAGGAGTTGATATTGAATCTTAAGGAACATATTAAATTTTAAGGCAATAACTAAAAAAAACGACGTATGATGTCTTGTCCGTGTTTTTTGACCGCCCGGTTGGTCGAGTGGTTAGCGACCCTGACTACGCTATCGACGGGGCTCGGGTTCGATCCCCGACGAGGACAAACATTTGTGTGATGAGCATAAATGTTTATATCTCCGGGTTTGGGACTTGGGTGTTTATTAAATATATTCCAGTATTTATATACATATTTCTATGTATTAATATCGTTGACTAACACCCAAAACACAAGCAAATAATTTGCTTACTTTGGGATTAGATCAGTAAGTGTAATTGGTCCCGTGAATATATTTATATTTATTTAAATATCGTCTAAGTGACGTGAATTTAAAATCTGCAATTTGACACTAAAACAGGATTATAACGCCGATAAAGTAGCCTATTTATTGCCTTCAATAACCCATGACTCTGTTATGACAATGTTTTAGCGCTAAAGTACGTTTATGAATAGAAAAATTTGTCAATCGTATAATAAGCTCTTTTTCATAGCAAAAGGGAGCAAACGAGCAGGGGATGCACCCGATGGTAAAATGGTCACCGCCGCCCATGAACATCTGCAATACCGGGGGTATCGCAGCTGTTTCTTGAATGTCGTATCCGTTCGGAAATACCCCTGCCGGTAATTGGTTCCACAACAGAGTAAGTAGTACGAGGTAAAAAGTGTCGGGGGAAACGCACAGTTGTGCATTTCCAGACATCGAGATGGTGAGGATGAGATGATTCCGAACGGATACGACCTTTGGGTCGTATCCGTTCGGAATCATTTCCGCGGGTAATTGATTCCACAGAGGAGTAAAAAGGAGGAAAGCGCACAGTTGTGTATTTACAGACATCGAGGTGAGGATAGAACTTTCAATTTTGACGCGATGTCCAATGATGGAATTTATAGGCAGGAATTAATCCGAACAACTCATCAGAACACTCCCCATGGTAAATGCGGTAAAAGATGCAGAGCGAACCTAAATCTTCACTCCTTTATAACTCTGCGTGTGACGTGTGTGTGATGACACTACAAGAGAAGAAATTTAGGTCTTACAAGAGAAGAAATAGAATGAAGTTGAATGTGTTGAAAGTTGAAAACCAGCTTTATTTAATTTTTGTTTTTATATAAAACGTAAAATCTCAAGAGCACTATGGAATATGAAAAATATATTTGTTTTTTATCTGTACGTATCAAGGACACTAACTTATTACTTTGACGGAAAACGAATATTTTGACTAAAATTTAAAGTAAATCACACAAACTGTCGCCTCTGTGGTCTAGTGATCCGGAGTCGGTGTTGACCACATGAGGTCCTGGGTTCGACTCCGGGGTCGAACAAATTAAAAATGTGTTTTTTTTTTATAAAAACAACGTTGCCCGGGATTGGATAATTGTCCGGTTGGCGATAGGTTAGCCACATGTCACATTGTGATAGTCCGGTTGGCGATAGGTTAGCCACATGTCACATTGTGATACTATCTTCGGCTAATCGTGGGTGGACTGATACTACCTCTGCTTACTTCTTCGAAGATATAAACGTGAACATAGTAATTTTAAGAAATTCAAACTCCTCGGTGAGTTTTTTATTCCTTTAATTCAACCATTCCAGGTAAGTGTGGTTCCGGGCTCCTTTGCAGAATAGACCAACTGCCGTTCTGCCAGGCAGGTCGTAAAAGGCGACCGATTGGCTATGCGAGTCACTACCATCGTGACTACTAGGTGGTAGAGTACTGTATTGTCTCGCCCGGGTCTGGTACCACCGCTTTACCTACTCCTGCCGCAATAGCGTCAGTGCTTTGTCACTGTCGTGTTCCGGTTTGGAGGGTAACGTAGCCGGTAAACTTATGCATGTGCCATTAGATTTCGCCACAAGATGCAACGCACCATTAACACCTTTGGTGTCTATAGGGGATGGTTGACTCTTTCCAGCAGGAGACCCATCTGCTTGTTTGCTATCTTATGATATTAAAAAAAAGTATTACGAGATGTGAATCAGAAGGCTTAAATAAACAAAAATGGTCAATCGTTACGTCTCGCTCCGATCTTGTTTGAAATCAGAGCAAATAAACCAATCAACGCCTCTTCAATATTTTTGATTGGAACGTGATATGATAACTAAGCGAGAGGATTTATGTTGATCCGGTTATTTATTCAAGGCTTCGAGGTACTTTGTCGATATTCATTATTTTTAATAGCAAAAATGGTAAGAACATTTTAGTGGCTAATAGTCTTAAAAAGGGTAACCGACTTTTTCATTCATGTATTGATATACTGATATTGTTTCTTTAAATTTAATTTGAGAGATAAAAAGAAAAATTGTCCAAATCGGTTGATGATGATGACGGAGTTCTGAGATAAAACAAAAGAAATGCTAGCAAATTGAAAGCCACCCTTTTTTGATGTTGGTTGATAAAAAGTCTCATAATATAAGTATAACTTATCTATGTTAAAACGTCTTTTACAAAAAAAACTCTTATTTCAGGCGCTCTCGATGAGGCGATGATGCAAGCTCTAGAGCACGACAGAATCGACTTTGTGAAGCTGTTACTGGAGAATGGGGTCTCGATGAGGAAGTTCCTCACGATACCGAGGCTGGAAGAGCTGTACAACACCAAGAGTGGACCCAGCAACACCTTGAGATATATCCTGAGGGACGTCAGACCACACCTGCCGAGGGGCTACGTGTATACCCTTCATGATATTGGTCTTGTGATCAATAAGTTAATGGGTGGAGCTTATAGGTGAGATTAAGATTTTATATATTTTTTTATTTTACTTATTTTTATTTTTTATTTTTATTTATTCAGGATAACATAATTATATTTAGTTAGAATTAAAATTGGAAGACGATTAAAACTGAATCTTAGGATGAACAAGCCGTTTGCTTTATTGTTAAGAAGCTCTGTGCCGTGGGATAGCCAACGAACAAATAGAGATCTTTTTTTCCAAGTAGATAGCAAGTTAAATCTGTTAATGTATGAAGCTTACAGATGAGAGATTTATATTTTGCTATTTTTTTTGGAATTGGAATTTTAATTACGACTGGAACGTAGGAACAATTTATCATTTGCTATCTTTTAAACCAGTCCTGTTCCCTAGGATAACGAAGGGGACATAAAATTTTCCTTTCATAACCAATCTTTAAGTTAATATGTGGAGTTTCTGTGGTGGAGCTTATAATTGAGAGGACTAAGATTTTGTGCACTCAAGAGCAAAAAAATGTTCTACTTTCGAATTTCTTTTCTCTTATTTGCAATATTTTTTTTGTTGTTCTCTTTCTTATGTATATATTGTCTCTTTCAAATGTTTAATGTTTAAATTTATATCATAAAATAGTAAACAATATAAAAGTAAACAAGATGCCTACTAAAAGATACCAGTCTTATAATAGCACGTTGCTATCTGAGCGGTGAGATACATTGCATTATATACCGTCAAAATCGGAACACGACAGTTACAAGCACTGACGTCATTGTAGCTGAAATAGCTTAAGCTGTAGCACCAAATCCGAGTGAGGCGTCTAACATTACCGTTTTGTACCACGATGGAAGTGACAAGGTTAGCTAATCGTTTTCCTTAAACGAATTACTTGGGAGGAAGACAGATGGTCTATTTTTCTAGAGTCTGAGTAAATATTGTACCAGCATAATACGTTCCAAAGATCACCCTAGTGAAAATTAACGAACTGCCTGGTTCGTTTATTTTCACTATTTCGTCGTAAGAAAACTGATGGCCTATTCTTCTAGAGCAAGGGTAAATGTCGTACCACAGATAGACATGTCACAAATATGACCCTAGTGAAAATTAACAAACTGTTAGGCAAGAAAATTGATTGCCTATTATTCTAGAGCCAAAGTCAATGCCGTACTTGATTGAAACGTCACAAATATGGCCCTAGTGAAAATTAACGAACTGCATGGTGGGAAAACCGATTGCCTATTCTAGAGTCCGAGTAAAAACCGTACCAGATATACGTCACAAATATGACCCTAGTGAAAATTAAGGTTCCGTAGTAAAAAGAAATAGAGAATTCATATATTGCATAGCCAGATCATAAGATTACAATTTAGAAGTAACATACACGAAATGATATTGTATCCCCGGCCCTTGCAATCGCATTTTCATGAGAATCCGCCGTGGCATTGACAGATAGGTTCCCTTTGTGACTGTTACAAAGCTACGCAAGCACATCAAATAAATAACTGCTGGCTGACTAAACACAGGGTTGTCACTGGCTAACAAAATCGATACATCTTTATTTATGTAAAAAAAGTATATTCAGGCTAGTATCCCCGAGATAAGCAGAGGTGCAACATGCAAAAAGTCCACCCACGATTAGCCGAAGATGCTTAGTCCCACACAATGTGATAGGTGGCAAGCCTATAACCAACCGGGCACTATCTCGGGCAACATTGTTTTTATCAGAAAACAAAAATAATACATTTTGAATTGCCCGACCCGGGAACCGAACCCGGAATCTTGTGTGGTCAACACCGACACCGGACCGCTAGATCACAGAGGCGACATCTACATATATCTATATTAATACTTTTCCCCCTTTGTTGGTTCGGGCTCCCTTTGAAGAATCTGCCGTTCTGTCAAGCTGTTCCTAAGAGTTGAACGATTGGTTATGCGAGTCACTACCATCGTGGCTACTAGGTGGTAGAGTTCTGCATTATCTCGCCCGGATCTGATACCACCGCCTTACATATTCCTGCCTACCAGCGCCGGTGCTTGCCACTGTCGTGTTCCGGTTTGGAGCGTAAGGTAACCGGTAAACTAATGCATGTGGCATTAAGACCTGGCCAAAAGTATTGCAATATACCATTAAAATCTTTGGTGTCTATAGGCGATGGTTGTCTCTTTCCATCAGGAGAGCCATTTGCCTGTTTGCTATTTTATGATATAAAAAATACTAGCTGCCTTGGAAAATTAGATAGCGTCAGTGCTTGTCACTGTCGTGTTCCGGTTTGAAAGGTAAGGTAGCCGGTAAACTTATGCATGTAGCATAAGACCTCGCCACAAGATAGCAACGCTCTCCAAACCGGAACACGACAGTGAGAGGCACTATTGCAGCAGGAATAGGTAAGGCGGTGGTACCAGACCCGGGCGAGACAATGCAGAACTCTACCACATAGTAGCCACGATGTTAGTGATTCGTATAGCCAATCGGTCGCCTTTTACGACCTGCCTGGCAGAACGACAGTTGGTCTATTCTTCAAAGGAGTCCGGAACCAACACGGGGAAAAATATTTTATGAATATTATTAAATAGTTACATATATGATTTTTCATTTCCTGGCGCCCCTGAAATGCTCAACCATCCAATATGGACCGAATGGTGTGAAATTTACTCTCGTTTCTTAACTTGATTGAATGATCAAAGCTACGCCAGATCTTATTTTAAATATTGAGTTAGTCAGTGCCATTCCGATTTATATTAGAATTTCTTTACATACCTAAATCATCTATATATTAATACGTGAAGAAAAAACTTTGGACCCCTTTTTAAGACAATTGCGCGAACGGTTGAGTATGAAATTTGGCATAAAGTTTACTTCGCGGAGGACTGCAGAAAATTTATATTTTCAAATACAATGCATTAGAATATAAAAATAAACATTATATACACTACATTCATGTGACATACATAATGTGTACATGCACACATGCATAGATAGTATTTTTTACGGATGTCGTACAATTGACGTCTGACGTACAATTTCACGGCTTTGAATTAAACCGGTTTATATAGGTTTACTAGCTATTGCCCACAACTTCGTGCGCGCGGACTGCGTTTACTCCGCACAGCTCCTCCCCCGTAGGTGACAGCGTGACAATATGTAGGCTATATGTTGACCCGACCTGTTAGTAATATTCGTGCAAAATTTGAAGTAAATCCATGCAGTACTTTTTGAGTTTATCCCGGACATACATACAGACAACGGACAAACGGACAAACGGACAAACGGACAAAAGGACAAACGGACAAACGGACAAAGGGACAAACGGACAAACGGACAAACGGACAAACGGACAAGCGGACAAACGGACAAGCGGACAGACGGACAAACGGACAGACGGACAGACGGACAGACAGACAGACAGACAGACAACCAGACAGACAGACAGACAGACAGACAGACAGACAGACAAACAGACAAACAGACAAACAGACAAACAGACAAAAATTCTAAAAACTATATTTTGGTTTCGATATCGATTGTAGATCACGCCCCAAGTATTCTTTTAAAAAATATTCAATGTACAATTTTGACTTTCCTACGATTTTATTATATGTATAGAAGATGATGCGCTCTCATCTTAGATACGCTCCGAGCGAAACCTTTCATTAAAACCGCTAAATACCTTTACTAACCGGTTTTTTTTTAAACCGGTTTCAAGCCCTAATGTTTACACAAATATTATAGGGAAAATATTTAATTGTTTGTTTGTAATTGTGGAAAGGAAGATTATTCCGCAGGACAATTAAGGATATATACTTTTTCATCCAAATTAGTAACGTAAAGTGTTTCGGTCTCACGGATACATGGGAAACACCTAGTATGTACCTACCTATAGTATAATAATTTATATTATAATATTATAAATGCGAAAGTTTAAATGTTTGCTTGGATGGATGTTTGGTACTCAATCACTCAAACTACTGAACGGATTTGAATGAAATTTGATACAAAGATAGTTGATGACCTGGAGTGGCACATAGGTTACTTTAACTTTAAGAGGAAAAATTAGGCGATCCCGTGGGATTCGCCAAAAACTTTTATAATTCAGCGGGCTGCACACGGCAGCTAGTAATATAATATCTATAATATAAAGTAAAAAAAATTGTTTTATGTTATGAGTGTTAGGCAATGATATTAATACATAAAAATATATATATTTTTTTTAAATATTTGCACACCATATAATGGTGGAATATGTTGGTAACTTAATTTATTTTTAACAACTTGTAACACCCATATTCTTGCAAATAAATATTTTCTTTCTTTCTTTCATAGAAATACGTATATAAATATGGTAACATCTATACATATAATATGATCGTAGGAAATGTATAAAATGAAAATATTCTGACACAACGTGAGGATGAGTGACACAAGTCCATTAGTTCAGAAGAAAGACTGTTAGTAACTTTAAAGTAAATAATCACTCTCGCTAAATTTCGCTGTGTGCGTTGTTGCTTCTAGTTACGTTAGTTCCAGTTTTTCGGGGACTTCTCGTGCCTTTGCCCAGTCCAGTTTGGACGCTCTCGATTATTTGGGGTACTTTTAGTCCTCTGTGTGCGTTATTCGGTAGTTTATAAGGGATCAATATTGGTGGACAAAAAGTACCCAGTGGATAGTCCCTCGCCTGCGCAACCCTTAAAAAATTGCCACACATGTCAACATCGAACTATTGAAATATAGCGAATCCAGTTATCTATTAAAACTCTATTCACGCATTCTACTTTGTAAGACTTGTTATTTTTGTCTAATTTTATTAATATTAAGTTTTATTTACAGGTGCTATTATACTCGGCGGAAATTTCGTCCAATCTACGCGAAGGTGATGAACAAGAGCGTTAATGTTCATCGAAATAGTGCGTCCTTCACCCGCCACAATGCCGGTGGCTTGTCTCTCATCACCGGCTTCATGCCTGTCACCACAGAAATGGCGCTGTTTGACTATCCCTTTAATGAGTTATTGGTAAGAATATTACTCTGATACTGAAGTTTTTTGTTGGGTCATCTTAAACTAAATGTAATTCTAGAAGTGATTTTGTTAGTTTTAGGCCGGTTTCCTTGCGGAATAGGCAGACCCTACCGAACATTTTTAGATTTTCCATTTCGCCACGATTCGTTTTGATCATGGTCCGTTGGCAAAACGTTTGTTAGTTGGCGAAATGGATAGTGATCCCTATCACAGAATTTCACATCCCATTGTATATCGCTAATTTTTATTGATAACGGGGACCGATAGCTTTTGCGTGTTTATCCGAAGCACGGGGATGCTACCAGGCACCCATCAGACACTGGGCTGCTACTGAATAAAACTTGTCTTATCCGGGAATCGAACCCGGGATGTCATGGGCTTAGCCAAATAGGCTAAAACCTCAGACCACTCAAGTCTTCTCAGTCTGTTCAACTAAGTGTAATATGAAAAATATTTTTGTTTGGACCAAAACTAACTATAGTATCGAAAGTATAGGTATTCTTAGTCGCTCTTAAACTAACTGTTATTTTGAATTTTTTAGGCTTTTCCATAGTAGAGTAGCGATTAAACAACATATAGCTTAATGAAAACAGATAACCGTTGCTTAGAGACTCCAAAGATGTTAATGGTAAGTTGTCATCCGTAAGTGGTAAGGCATCGTTGTAATGCCATATGTGTTGACCAGACGGCTGCCGTAATTTTATAAAACACTCGAGACTCCGATCAAGAGCCGTTGGCGAGCCGAAATCCTGATGCCACTTATTCTCCCACCAATCGTCAAGATACTGCCCTAAGCCGAGGTTCGGTTTCACAGGAGACACCCTTAGGGCGGGCTCTTAGCCCACCTAACTTAAATTCTGGCTGAGCACTTTGCTCGCCCCAAAAGCCCGGTTTCGCAGTAGCGGTCATGTGGACCAACTGCTTAAGTTCATTTCGAACAAAAAAGTATCAATGGTGTTATTGCAAATAGATGGTGGTGTTTGGTGCCACCATCTTATCTAGTCAAATCCTAGGCAATTACCAATTTTGCACTGTCTAATTCCATGGAGTCATTGTGGAATTGTAATTAATAACAATAGTACGATTCGTGTGACGTAAATTGTCAATTATCGGACGGCGTTAGTTTTAGTCGAAGTAGTATTTTTTGCATCGAGATGCGTGTGTAAAGTGCGCGTTTATGTCACAACGTGCTGTAAAATATAATATTATATATTTTGTTACTCAAACAATAAGTATAATTTTTCTATAGGACCTGTCTCCTTAACTGAAATTTTAACGATTTCCCCAAACTGCGAATATTCATAGAATACCTAATAGTACTTACGTAGCATAGTGCAGGACGACTCTTTGTTTTATAGATGTGGGCAGTCCTCACGAAACGTCATCAAATGGCATTGCTAATGTGGACTCACGGGGAAGAGGCATTAGCGAAGTCTTTGGTTGCGTGCAAGTTGTACAAGGCGATGGCGCATGAAGCCGCTGAGGATGATATGGAGACAGAGGTCTATGAGGAGCTACGACACTATGGCAAAGAGTTTGAGACTAAAGGTACGTGTTAATAATTATTTATTTACAGCTTCAAAGGAGTTGCTTAAAATAATAATTTAAACTTAAAAAGTATTTTATTTAAATTTAATTATTTGCTTTTAAAGTTAATGTATAGCTAAATATTCTGTGTATAAGTATGTCAAACGTCTAGCAGTTGTCGTTATTAAGATCGAGAAAAAATTGCAATAAAATTGCGTTTGTTGTATGGGATCCCCCCCCTTAAATATTTATTTTATTCTGTTTTTAGTATTTGCTGTTGTAGCGGCAATAGAAATACATCATCTTTAAAAATTTCAACTGTCTGACTATTACGCTTCATGAGATACAGCCTAGTGACAGGCGGACAGACAGACAGACAGACGGACGGACATATTCCCGAAGAGATAGGCAAGAGGCACAATAAGTGCATCCACGATTAGCCGAAGATACTTAATCCCATGATGTGATAGGTGGCAAGCCTATCGCCAACCGGACACTTTCCAATCCCGGGCAACGTTGTTTTTATCAGGAAACTGAAAAAACACATTTTTTGAATTGCCCGACCCAGGAATCGAACCCGGGACCTCATGTGGTCAACTCCGACACCGGGCCACTAGACCACAGAGGCGATAAGTCTTAGTAATAGGGTCCCGTTTTACCCTTTGGGTACAGAACCCCATAAAAGGGTTTTACCCTTTGGGTACAGAACCCCATAAAATATTCCAAGGTTAGATAAATCAACCAGTTTTTTTTTAAATGAATGCAACTTCTGAAAAATGTTGATGTTAGAGTGCCTAAACTACTTAGTATACTCACTAAAGTCAGACTCCAAAAAATATGGTGACATTTGAGAAATTGTTAAGTAGAAATTACGAACGTGTATAACTTCAGTCCAGGATAAGATCAATATCTTACAGAAGAACATTAGACAAAAAGCAATCAAAAGATTCCTTTATTTGTGAGAATCAAATTTTTTTTAAAATATCACATTTTTTTATAGAAAAGGGGCAAACTTACAAGGAGGCTTACCTGATGGTAAGTGATCACCGCCGCCTACGGACAACTACACTATCAGAAGACTTGTAATTGCGTTGCCGGCCTTTTAAGAAAGAGTAAGCTCTTTTCTTGGAGGTCCCTAAGTCGTGAGCGTTCGGATCGGATCCCTGTCGTTTATAATTAGAACAAATAAAAACGGTTTTTTGTTATAAATAAAATGCCCCTGGCCTCCTACAAGGCTTAATAACTATAAAATTACAGTCACAACGATTACGGGAAGCAAATACTATTTCATCCTGACTAATAGGCCTGTTGTCAAGTTTAGGCTACTGCAAATGAGTAGATGTTGTTAATTAACTAAAAATACACAATGGATTTTAAAAATAACTTAAAATAAGGTTGCCAATAAAAAACTCTAGACACAAGCCGATACTTTCACCTTCAATTATTTCCCTCAAAAAATCTATAACTTGGTTACGATAACTAATATCTAAGGTGAAACCAAAAATACCTATTTTAATTTTTTTTAATTTTAACAATTGAACGCAATTTAATAGATTTTGATTTTTCTGTTTAAAAAACTAACACCAACCGTAGTTTTAGCAAGCTCTAAAAATGTTGTCTTGGAATAAAATTAACTGGTTGAAAAATCTCAGTTATATTGAAAAACAATTGCTCTGAAACTGCCTAACATGACTGACATTGCACATATTGCACATATATAATATCTATACATATAATAAAATCGTAGGAAAGTCAAAACTGTACATTGAATATTTTTTAAAAGAATACTTGGGGCGTAATCTACAATTGATATCAAAGCCAAAAATATAGTTTTTAGAATTTTTGTCTGTTTGTCTGTATGTATGTCCGGGCTGAACTCAAAAAGTACTGCATGGATTTACTTCAAATTTTGCATGAATATTACTAACAGGTCGGGTCAACATATAGGCTACATATTATCACGCTATCACCTAGCGGCCAGGTGCTGTGTGGAGTAAACGAAGTCCGCGCGGACGAAGTCGCTGGCAACAGCTAGTAACAAATATAAAATAAACCATACAGCCGTTAAACAGCGGATAGCTTTCAATAGAGTAAGCCATAACGCCGTAAACATGTCAAACATGCCTTTGCATCACCGGTGACCTTTCTCCCAGTAAAAATAGGTTTTGCAAAAGCGTTCTTTAGTCAAATATATTCATATGGGATGAGTATACAATGACAGACACAGAAAACTGTAAGCTTGACTGTAGAAAACTTAAGGCGTTACAACAGGCCTATGTTAGGTGTTCCAATGTTCTTTTGTAGTGACTTCAGTTGAACACTGCCTAAAGTTCCATAAGGCACAAGGGTACATGGCAAAGTCAAAAGTTTTCATATCACACCGTCCGCGTCCGTCCAAAGTATTGTTTAATTTGAGAAATACTCTGCAGGGATGGCAATCGTGAATTAAGTCGCGGGTACAACTAGTATAAAATAAAATCAGTAAAATTATTCAAATAAAAAAGATTGGTTTAAAGAAGCAAGCATATGCACCGACAAGGAGCGATGTTTATCTTAAAAATAATGAAAAGAAATTATAAAAAATAATTTACGCAACACAAAACCTTAAATATTAAGCAAGATGGAAGGATGTTAGGAACATTCTGTCTAATTTCACTCATTAGTTATGTATTTTTCTTTGATCTTAATCTTTGCTGAGTAATAAAATTGTGCATTATGCTTAAAGCCACTTCAAAATGCTTTTAAAGATATGGCTCTTTAAGTATGCTTTCGCTGTTTAGTTTGAAGACTTATGAATTGTTAAATGTTTTTTAAGACCTTAGTTCATAAAAAAAAATTATTGTTATTATAACTAGGTAATAACAATAAGTAGGTAATAAATAACGAGATGTAGCCACCTACTAAAAATACAGATATTCTGTCTCGCGAAGTTTCTTTGGCTCTGGTTGTAGTAGTAACGTAGACGGGTAAGTGCGCTTTTGCGCGCATTATATTTTGCTTTCGAATATAATTCAATATTCGAAATCAAAATATAATTGTCGCCTATGTGGTCTAGTGGTCCAGCGTTGGCGTTGACCGCATGAGGTACCGGGTTCGATTCCCGAGTCGGGCACATAAAAAAGTGTTTTTTCAGTTTTCACGGCTGGCGATAGGCTTGCCACCTGTCACATTTGTGGGATCAAGTATCATCGGCTAATTGTGGGTGCTTGTTGTACCTCTGCCTACCCTTTCGGGATACGGACGTGAAGATAGTTAATATAATTCACCTCCAATCATGCACTTTCGCAGAAAATATGAAAGAAAAATATTTAATTATTACATATATACGCCGAAAATATGAAGAGGAATATAAAGTATTGGAAATAGTCGTCGAAAAGAAAGCATTTTTATTCAGGTACTACAGAATAAAAATAAAATCAAATGTCTACATTTTTAATCACTGATAAATATTCAGATTTCAATTTGTCGTCGTCGGAATCATCTTGTAGATTAATTATAAATTCAAAATCTAGGTCAAAATACATGTTAATTTCATTATTGTAGTACGTATTAAATTTGCAATCTCAGCTCAAGATCCTTCATGAGAGAAATTCAAAAAAAAAATAATGTTTTAACCGTAATTTTCCAATTCATATTTGAAACCTCGATGTAAGTTCGTAAAAATATTAGCTCATTTAAGAAGAATAGTGATGTTGATTTGCTAAATACAAGTAACAAAATTAATCTTGTGCAGTCATCTCGTCTCCACCGAGTAAGCAACTCTTTTAATGGGGCAAAGTATATGCTTCCATAACTAGCTTCTAAAAATTAAACTGTGTAAAAAAATTGTTGTAATAATTTATTTACTATAAGACGACAAGAAAGCATGTTTAAGATTAGTTGCTCCTCATTTCAATCTCTTATTGTTGGTGTAGCTGTACACAAATTATATACGAACCAAACATTGTTCAACATCTTATATAAAAAAGATACACATTAATATATGTATTTAAAAAAAAAACCTAACGAAAATTTATGTTTATGTGTATATTATTTATGTGGTGTGAAAATCAGTGAGTGTACAATCATCCCTTGTATTTGTACTCTTATGGTTGGATATTTAAAAAAAATGTAAATTCCAACTATACCAACCATTCAGGATACCCACTCCAATAAAAAAAGAATGATCAAAATCAGACTACCTGTAAAAATGTATGCGTGCTCTAACATAAAAAAATATCTGGTTGGCCGAGCTTTGATCGGTTTTTCACATACCCATATCTTGGGAACCGAGCTTTTCTTGGACCTGGAACCTTGATAAATCGATTCCTTGACCCGGAAAACCCCTAATTTGTGTCTTTCATGAAAATCGTTGGAAGCCGATTAGATATGCGTCGAATTGAGAAAGTCATCCGTTTTTCGTCGGTTAAAAAAAGGCAAGCCTATTGAGTTTCTTTCGCCGAATCTTCGCATTTTCTAATTTCTGCGTTCGGCGTTTCTGATCCGGGAGTAGGTTAAAAATTGTTTTTTTTTCGGAAAGTCTGAATCGCGGCTGGCCTTAAGGACATTCATAGCTTCACCGGTCGCGGAGGCGAGCAGAGTGCTCAGCCAGAGTTTAAAGATGTGGGGCTGTACTTACTACCTCTGCCCTAAGGGTGTTTCCTGTGATACCGATCGACCGATATGGCATTTCTTTCTCTCTGCCAACCTCGCTAAGAATCTGGCGTAAACAGATGTATGTTTGTATAAAACAGGGATTTATAACGTTATAATATTGGTTTGTTTGCGTCGTCGTGATTGGTTATGGTATATTATATTATGACGTTGTCTTCTAGCGCTAGTTGGCGAACCAATCACGAAACAGCCTGAAACGTGATGTACCAATCACGAAACAGCAAACAATCGATATTATACCGTTTTAAATTCTTGGTATAAAATAAATGATTACTGCCACATCAATTATTCCAGCACAGGAATACACAGGTGCAACTAATGCATCCACGATTAGTCAACGGTTCTCGTTCTACTTCTTAACAGGTGACACGGCAGTTCGAGAAAATACATCAATCACTTAGAATATCACTTATTATAAACCTAAATTTAAAAAAAAAACTGAATTTAACTTGTATTAATCGTCGTTGCCTATGTGGTCTAGTGGACCGCTGTCGGTGTCGGTGAGGTCCTGGGTTCGATTCCCGGGTCGGGCAACTCAAAAAATGTGTTTTTTTCAGTTTTCTGATAAAAACAACGTTGTCTGGGACTCTGGATAAGTTGGCGATAGGCTTGCCACCTATCACATAACGGGACTAAATATCTTCGGCTAATTGTACGTTTTTTATATCACAAGATAGTCAACAAGCAAATGGTTTTCCTGATGGAAAGAGAAAACCATCGCCAATAGACATCAAAGATGTTAATGATGCGTTGCTATCTTTGTAGCCAGGTCTTAATGCCACATGCATAAGTTTACCAGCTACCTAACCAAACCGGAACACGACAATGACAAGCAATGTCGTGTTCGTGGCGAGGCGTTGCGGAAATCTACCACCTAGTAGTCACGATGGTAGTGACACGTATAGCCAATTGGTCGCCTTTTACGACCTTCCTGGCAGAATGGCAGTTGGTCTATTCTTCAAAGGAGCCCGGACCAACAGTATCTTCACGCCTGTATCCCCGAAGAAGTAGGCAGAGGTTCAACTAGTGCACCCACAATTAGCCGAAGATACTTAGTCCCACAATGTGACAAGCCAAAACTGAAAAAAAAACACACACATTTTTGAATTGCCCTACCTGGGAATCGAACGCCGGTCTCATGCGGTCAACACCGACACCGGACCACTAAACCACATATGAGTTCTTTATTTAATATTGGAAATACGAACAAAGTTGTTTTTAATTAGCACCAACACGGTCGAAATTCTGGTGACATATCATTCAAATGTAAAATGGAATCTTACCATCCCGTCTTGAACACTAGTAGTTGGAGTATGGACATTGATGGTACATCACTTGCCAATTCTATATGGAGTCCTTTAGAAGGTTATCGTTTTGGTAGCAAATATTTTCGCCGTGTTGGTCCCGGCCTCCTTTGTAGAATAGGCCAACTGTCGTTCTGCCAGGCAGGTCGTAAAAGGCGACCGATTGGCTATCGAATCACTACCATCGTGGCTACTAGGTGGTAGAGTTCTGCATTGTCTCGCCCGGGTCTGGTACCACCGCCTTACCTATTCCTGCCGCAATAGCGTCAGTGCTTGTCGCTGTCGTGTTCCGGTTTGGAGGGTAAGGTAGCCCGTAAACTTATGCATGTGGCATTAGACCTCGCCACAAGATAGCAACGCACCATTAACATCTTTGGTGTCTATAGGCGATGGTTGACTCTTTCCATCAGGAGACCCATCTGCTTGTTAGCTATCTTATGACATAAAATATATATATATATATATATATATATATATATATATATATATATATATATATATATATATATATATATATATATATATATATATATATATATATATATATATATATATATATATATATATATATATATATATATATATATATAACTGCTAGTGTTCAAGTGTGTGATAAGTTGATCGATTTGGCCTATGCCTTATCGTGAAGTATCGTGCTAGCATGATGTTGTCACGAACTCCATCGCGATAACTGCTTACGTCAAAATATCTCTGGTCATCAAACCGCGGCCCGTAGGTGATATTTGTTCGGCTGCAGATTATATTTCTGCGACCCACGACAAAGGATACGAAAATGTTGTAACATACCTTAAGTTTTTTTCTCCTCAAATTCTTAATTCTTTAACATTCGTTCCTTAAATTCTTTAAGTTTATCCTACCGTATACTGTATTTAATTCGCCCAAAGATTATGATACTCCTTCTTGTTTTTTTTTATTTATTTAAATGGATACTAAATTAGTTGCACTAAATTGCACTAAATGAAATTGCACTATATTTGAATATGCTACGTTTTTACTTTTCATTTTATAGATATTTTGTAACATTTGTTAACAATAATATAAATTAGATTAAGTTTATTATTAGATTACTAAATAATAATATTATTTTAAAAATGTTGGAAATATTAACCAGGACAGGCGTACCGCTTATGACGATTGCGTAATTCTAATTTATTGTTGGTTCAAATATTTCAATTTTGGTTGCCGAAGTAATATTAAATTAAGAGTTTTAATTTTTAGTTATATTTCTTAAAAAAATTGCATGCCAATTTGGCAGAATACGTGGATGTATTATAACTTATGTAAACCTATAAAATTGTGCCGCATTCTGAGCAAATAAATTTCATTCATTCATTCAAAACATAAAAGGTCATATCGTCGTTTGTTATTTTTTCGTTCGTGGAACAAAATAAAGTAGCATAGGTATGTCGAGACACTAGGTCAATATCAAAATACGGCTTATACCTACATAAAGTTACTTAAACACATGTATGCGGGTAAATTATAGTTTGCTATTATTATTATTGTTTATCATAATTATATTACCTAGTGTGTCAGTCGCACTAAATAAACCTGCGGGCCGAAGTTTGACACCTACTGTAGTGACGCGCTAAACCCCTTTGCGATGCAGTTCCGCGATAGTCCGATGATCGGATCGCGCTAGGACGATGGATCGGAAGACGTATTAATCACCTAACGTTTGCAATCCGCCAGCGACCAGCGATGACTCTTAAACGTAACGAAAAAATCATCAAAAACGTCGCCAATTGCTTGCTGGTCACTGGATGCATTTTTTGCGATGTCACACCACGAAAAACAATCAAGTGGCAACGACTGCCACTAATATACAAGGCTATTATATGCCTTGCAATAACTATACAATTACGATTATTTCGCATTGC
Organism: Apodemia mormo; assembly: GCA_036924255.1. Lineage (NCBI taxonomy): Eukaryota > Metazoa > Arthropoda > Insecta > Lepidoptera > Riodinidae > Apodemia > Apodemia mormo. Next base: position 7,393,089 of record JAUPFN010000019.1, read on the forward strand.
GAGTTACGTGATAGCCCCGCGGACTCCGTGCTAGCGCGATACTTCGCCGTAAGCCGATATATTATGTAGTCGAGCCGTTCGTGAATGTCTCACTTATATTTTACACTTCATTGATTCTATGTCACAAGAATTTATAGTCAAAAACATAATTATATTAATAACGGTCGTTAAAAATATTTAATATACTAAATAATGTTTATTAGTTATTCTATACTAGCGACCTGCCCGCGGTTTCACCCGCGCAGCTTTTGTTCCCGTGGGAATATCGGAAAGGAATAAACACTTAAACCTTCCTCAAGAATCAATCTATCTATTAAAAAAAACCGCATCAAAATCCGTTGCATAATTTTAAAGATTTAAGCATACATAGGGACATAAGGACATAGGGACAGACAGAGAAAGCGACTTTGTTTTATACTATGTAATGATACACTTTCCAAGCATTCGTTAAATTTTAAGAAGAAATCTCTGGGGTGTAATGAAGAGCTGTAAATGAGTCTGTACAAGAATTAATAAATAGCACTGCAATGCGGTCTGACCTCGCATCGTTTCACAGGACCAACGAACACTCGACTTTATTTTATTATATATGCATATGTCATTACAATGAGAGATTTTATTGGACATGAATCTTCTGTCATATAATTGTCTGATACTAATTAATTGCTTATTTCTGACCTTACGCTTTTCAATTTTTAAATAAACGAGAAATTGCTCTTATAAATAAATTAGTACGTAGAGAAGGACGTTTACTTTGTACACCTTCATACAAAAATTGCGCAAATTAGGGGAGTGTTCCGACGAGTTGTTTGGAATAATTCCTGCCCCCGAATTCCACCATCGGACTTCGCGTCAAAATTTAAAGTTCCATCCTCACCATCTCGATGTCTGGAAATCCACAACTGTGCGTTTCTCCCGACACTTTTTGCCTCGCACTACTCTTTTGTGGAATCAATTACCGGCAGGGGTATTTCCAAACTGATACGACATAGGGACCTTCAAGAAAAGAGCTTACTCATTCTTAAAAGGCCGGCAACGCAACTGCAAGACCTCTGGTATTGCAGATGTCCATGGGCGGCGGTGATCACTTACCATCAGGTGCACCTCCTGCTCGTTTGCCCCCTCTTCTATAAAAAAAAAATAATAATTAGGGAGTATGGAATTTAGTGCAGCTAAAGCTTATATGGGTTATGGAGAAGAAATACAGAAAGCGAATATAAAATTAATATGCATTAGAAGTAAATTCATAAAAAAAGCATTACACACACTACCATGCGATTGACATACACGTATAAACTACTAGCTGACTCGCGCAACTTCGTCTGCGTCAGATAAGAGGTGTGGGTCATAACTCATAGGGACTTATAACACCATTCTAGAGGAACCGTAACTTTCTTTAACTAATCCACGAACCACTTGAAAAATATATTTTTTTTTATTAAAAACTAAACACTGACTGATCTAACTCCAAAGTAAGCAAATCATTTGCTTGTGTTATGGGTGTTAGTCAACAATACTAATACATAGAAATACATATATAAATACTTTTACATACATAATAAACACCCAAACCCGGATATACAAACATTTATGCTCATCACGCAAATGCTTGTCCCCGTCGGGGATCGAACCCGAGCCCCGATGCTTACGTAGTCAGGGTCACTAACCACTCGACCAACGGGGCGGTCTAAAACTTGAAAACTATTGAAACAAACAATGAGTTTGTATCTATGCCTGCTATGTTTGTAAGTACATTCATTTGAAGTTTGATGATGTTTTTTTTAATATCTACGGTAAGAGTATAAAAAAGCCTATTATATAGTCATCCCACTATAATCATGTTCAGTAAGATTTAAACTATAGTAAAAAATGGGCCGGAAACATAACTACATAGTATAAAATAAAGTCGCTTTCTCTGTCTGTCCCTATGTCCCTATGTATGCTTAAATGTTTAAAACTACGCAACGGATTTTGATGCGGTTTTTTAATAAATAGATTGGTTCTTCAGGAAGGTTTTAGTATACAAACCTTTTTGATATTCCCACGGGAACAAAAGCTACGCGGGTGAAACCGCGGGCATGTCGCTAGTGATTAATAAAGGAAAGTTGAGTAACACTACTGGGGTGTCAATCGATGTATAGCAGCGTTTTTTAACCTTTTTTAGTTCGCGGACTCCTAGAAAATCAACAAAATTTCAAGGACCCCCTTAATAAAAAATACAGGCATAAGTTTGGGACAATTTATGTTAGTACTGCAAAAAATATTTGTTTTATAAAAATAATACTGTGCTAATGTGAAGGTCGGTGCTGCTGTTTTATAACAAAACTAGCTGTTGCCAGCGACTTCGTCCGCGCGGACTTCGTTTACTCCGCACAGCTTCCCCCCCGTAGGTGATAGCGTGATAATATGTAGCCTATATGTTGACCCGACCTGTTAGTAATATTTATGCAAAATTTGAAGTAAATCCATGCAGTACTTTTTGAGTTTACCCCGGACATACATACAGACAAACAGATAAACAGACAGACAAAAATTCTAAAATGTATATTTTTGGCTTCGATATCGATTGTAGATCACGCCCAAAGTATTCTTTTAAAAAATATTCAATGTACAGTTTTGACTTTCCTACGATTTTATTATATGTATAGATTAGTATATTTGGGTTGATGTTATTACTTAGTGGTAATCTCAAATCGGATTCCAATTGTCATCTGTTTCTGTATTTGTTTTTGATATATGCTATATACTAGCTGAGCCCGCGACTTAGTGCGCGTGAAATAATTTTGAAAAAAGTAGCCTAAGTTACTCCCTGTTACATCAGCTATCTGCCAGTGAAAGTCCCGTCAAAATCGGTCCAGGTGTTTCAGAGATTATCCTGAACAGACAGACAGATAAAAATTGTAAACAATGCTGTTTTGGTATATCTATCGTGTATACATCCCTATGCATTTAGTAAAAAGCGATTAGTTTAATATTACGAACAGACACTCCAATTTTATTTATTTGTTTAGATGAGAGAGAGCAGAGAATGCCTTTTCACAGAGGTATGTGGTTAAGAAAAGCAGTAAATATTTCAGTGCTTAATTCAAATATCCATAGATACGACGGGGAACCCCCCTAAACATACTTGCAGACTGCCAGGGGTCCGCGGATCACAGACAAAATACAAATGTGAAAAAGGAAGTGTAAGTCTAAATCACAGATTAAACTGGATACGCCTTTCATACGCCTACGCTTACGGTACGCCTCTTAGGCAATTCCTTAGGTTGTCAATGTAAGTTGTAATTATACTAAGAAATAGTTACTACCGTTTGTACTTACCGCCGAAATAAAATCACTCCAAGGGTATTTTTAAAATAGCACAACATGGGATATTTATAACTTTTCGGAATATAATATTATATTTAAAAGCGTTTGACATTTACAAGAATTTGCTCATATGAACGCCTACACGTTTTCCACCCAACGGCGTATCTATTAGTAGGTATTTGTGTGGTCTGTGGAAGAAGAATTTATCTATAAATACTTGTTACAGCCTTAGAATTATTAGACTACTGCTATCGACAAGATGACGACCAAGCTCAACAACTCCTCACGTGTGAACTCCAGAATTGGTCAGGACAAACTTGCCTTAGCTTGGCCGTAGCTGCCAATCATCGCGCCTTATTGGCACATCCCTGTTCGCAAATAATTCTTGCAGATCTATGGATGGGGGGACTTAGAACTAGGAAAAATACCAACTTGAAGGTAATTTCTTTGTGTTGACTGTCTTTAATTCTTTTCTTTCTTTCTTGTAACGCACAGACCTGAAATTAGCACGCAGTAGTTTTGTTAGAGAATAACTCTTAACAATCGATCGTAATATGCGAATACGAGATTGATGTCTGTGTGTCAATGAGCTTTAGAAATGCATGCCCTGACGCCGATTATAATTTTAATTTTGAACCTTATTTCATGTTAATATAGTTGAAATTGAAACGTAATCGGCGTTTTTAAGTTAGTTTAACTTAGCATGTGTCGCTTAAGTCAAGTGAATTAGCCTCGATCGTCCGGTTTCGTTTGCCACATCGGCTTTGTCGTGATGTCTAAGGTAATTCTGAGCCTGCTGTGTCCGCTGTACATTCTACAACTGGAGTTCAAGTCGAAGGAAGAACTACAGCTGATGCCGCAGACTGAGGAGGAGCATCTGGAGAATGAGAGCATAGAGGACGATAGGAGCACGAAGGACTTAACTGACGCAGAGGTAAGTTTCATGTTTAGTTGCTAACCATCATGCTTGTAAATATGTATCATAGATGCAGATAATATTCGGGGTTTTTGATAACAGATGGCGGTACAAACACTCACTCAAATCATTTTTAAAATTAGATTATTCGTAAAAAAAATTGTGATATAATCTGTGCTTCGTAGCGACATCTGTGTCAAAATTATTATTAATATTTTGCAATTTTTAACCCATTATAATACCTTTTAAATACGATTGTTGACAGTTAATTACATATTATTAGGTTAACTTTTATATATTTATTATTATTGAAAAGTTTTGACCAGCGCATGTCGAGCATGCAAAAGATAGCCAACGCTATTTATAAAGTGTCAATATCAAAGCTGTAAAATTTCCTGGGCATTAAACATAGAAAAAGATTTTTTTAAATATATTGAAACTCAAAGTTTATTGTAATTGAGAGTTAAAATAAAAGTCAGCGTTGGCTATGCTGTAAAGTTTCCTGTCCCCTAAACGTAAAAAGAAATTGCAATCACATAATCCTTAATTATTAGGTTATTTACATAGATCAAATGATGAAAATAACAAAATGTATTTCCACTTTTCTGAATATAATTGCGGGGTTTGATTTAAAATAATAATAAATATATAGTCACAAACGGCGTAATTTATAACCATTCATATTAAGCTCTATTTTATTTGCAATACATTTCATATGATTTAGTACACCAATATCATGTTTAAATATGTATAACATTCGTGTGGTCAGGGAAAATTACATTTTATTAATTTAACACTGGAGATAAAGCTTTATCGTAACGTTGGACGATTGGATTTTTTCGTCATTCATCAAATAAACGGTGATGGGAGATATTTTTTTAATTAATTAAATTTTAAATTAAAATATTGTACCCACATTGAGACCTGCACTTATCAATGCAATATATGTTAATAGTCTTTAATATTCCAAGTTATTTATTATTGGAATTGTTATTTCTTTCCGAAATTATAAGTCTTATCTATTGCAATAAAGCTTACGGAAGTTCTGAATTACTGAATTGATAACGTTATTAGTACAGAGAAATAAAACTTCATATTATGCAACTAATTGCTTTCAAGCTAAACATAAACTAATTCAATTGTGTACTAAAATGTTGTGAACTTAGGTGGGTGGTGTGAAGCGCCGGACGCTTTCAATCAAGAAGATAATCCCTCCGGAACAACGTTCTAAAACCACACAGGTACAATCTGTTGGCCACAGATTGCCGTACACATGCATTTTGCTACACTTTACACTTTGCACTTTTGAGCAATCCACAGTTTATCTTCTTATGACAAAATATCTATGTTTATATTAAAGGCATAATATATTTTACTTCCTGCACGGTTAAGTCACAAATTCACAGTACATATATTTTATGAACACGACTGTACTTATATAAGAAAAAGCACTAGTGAATATTTATATGCGTATTTTACTACAACGGCATTTTAATGAAGTATCGTTTATTTATAGAAACGATATTCAAATTATTTCCGTAGTGCAGACCGATTAAGTAACTCTGTCTTCAAATATTTAAACGGGTGCAAGGGATGAGTAATTTTAGAACAGTATAAACATAAATATATAATATACAATATAAATAATATATAATAATAATAATAATATATAATATAATATAAATAAAAACTGACTGCTAATCCAGTACCTAACTAACTAATAAACTTTTTAGTTTTTAGCGTTAAGCCTGAGTCGAGCTAATTTCGAAATAAATGCCTTCGGTAGATTCCTTGCTATATCGTTATTATTAACTGCCCCGCTGGTCGAGCGGTTAGCGACCCTGACTACGTAATCGACGGGGCTCGGGTTCGATCCCCGACGGGGACAAGCATTTGTGTGATGAGCATAAATGTTTGTATTTCCGGGTTTGGGTGTTTATAAAAGTAAAGTGGTCAGGGCCAAGTGGCACTAGAACTAGAGGCCGACCAAGAACCAGATGGGCAGATGAAATAGTAGCGAGGGCAGGCGGAAGTTGGATGGACACAGCCAAGGATAGAGAAGCGTGGCACTCTTTGGGGGAGGCTTTTACCCAAACGGGGTCCAAACAGATATAAATAATATAAATAAATAATGATTAATATAAATAATAATATATAATAATAATAGATTTGGTGCATGATTGTTTATTATAATTAAATTAATTGGTAATGTTCATATTTTGATATATAATCAAATGTAAATGCTAATTTGTTTGGAATTAAATAAAGCTTTATTATTATTATCTCTTTATTTACATTAAATTCTTATTTGATTACATTTATAATTATAACATTATTAAAAAATACAATATTATAAAAATAAATATAACAAAATAGGTTATCCGCCAGCGGGAACGTTATAGTTAAGCCACCGGTGGTCAAGGTGGTCAGGTCAAGGAGAGAGGAACCTCCTCACAATACGTGCCGTTCCCAATACTGCTGCCTTTTGTATCCGGCCCTTGATCCAGAATTGTAAAGACTTCTAAGATGCTGCTCAAGACTCTTCGCTACAAGACCGTTTACGGAAACGACTATCGGAACAATCGTTGCTGAGTCCACACCCCACATGTCGGTAATCTCATGAGCTAAGTAATATTTAGTTAGTTTCTCTTTTTCTGCTTTCACGAGGTTATCGTCATGCGGGACTGTAATATCAACAATAAATGCCCGGCGCTCTAATCGATCAACCAACACAGTATCAGGTTTATTGTTGGTGATAGTCCTGTCTGTGATGACAGATCGGTCCCAGTAGAGCTTAGCATGACCATTTTCGAGAACTGCCTCCGGTGCGTATTTATAATACGGCACTTCAAAACTTACAAGACCATACCGAAGAGCAAGCTGTTGATGGATAATCTTGGCTACTTGATTGTGTCTATGTAAATACTCTCCATTGGCAAGATGAGAACAACCGGAAATAACATGCCTGATAGACTCACCAGGACGGTGACACGCCCTACATATGTCGACCGTGCCATCCTTCATGATCTATTTCCGGTAATTATTCGTCTTGACAACTTCATCGGCAATTGCACAGGCAAATCCCTCGGTTTCCCCAAAGAGGTCACCGAAACGTAGCCAAGCTAAAGACGCTGGTAAATCAATATCAGGTCCGTAAAGAGCCCGATAGAACCGTCCATGTAACTCCTTACTCTTCCATACGTTCAAGCGGTCCTGAGTGCTAAATACCACTGGTTTATGCCAGTTCTTTCTTGCTAAGGAGAGCGGTGTCAGACCATTATCTACAGCAACGACATCACGATGCATTCCACAGTCAACATGAAGGAAGTATTCCCTAAGATTATACACCTCACGATTGTGTAGGTTTTTGGCATTGAGAAAGCCGCGACCCCACATTTTCGTGGGATATATAACCTCATTACTGATGAACGTGGATGGTGCATGCGATATGTTGTCAGTAGTTTACGGACCTTACAGTCCAGGGCGTCCAATTCGGTTTGAGTCCACTTTAGTATGCCGAAGGTGTATACAAGCAGAGGCATCACCCAGCTGTTGAATGCACGCACCTTATTACCACCAGACAGAAGACTTTTTAGAACTTTTGTCAAGCGGCCAAAGAAACGCTCAGTCACCAACCGCTTAATGTCCCTATCCTGTATACCTAAACCCTCCGACATACCAAGGTATTTATAAGTTTCGGTTTCAGAGAGAGATCTGAAATACACTGTCTCCGAAACTTGTAAATTTTCGCTATTTACAACTCTGTTTCTCTGTACATGTATGACCGCGCATTTATCTAAGCCAAATTCCATTCTGATATCATTACTAAACTTTTGTTAATTATTATTATTATTATGAAAAGAGATTCTTTTTCTCGGTGTTTGAAAGCGGCCGGTTTAATTATTATTATTATTATTTATTATTCCTCAATATCTCAGCGTGATGCTGGTTGTGCGAACCTATCACGGGCTAAGCCAAGTGGGTCGGTTCGTCATGTAACGTAGCAGGTGTTTGTGTTGTGGATGTGAGGAATCGCCGGACTATTGAGCAGGTATCGATGATGACTGATTTCTGAAGGGATATGTATGTGTTTCTGTGTAGACCTAATTCTTTGAGGGATGTGTGCAAGGATTTTGGA